>CM057837.1:2906666-4360000 GCA_030068075.1 Paguma larvata | reverse complement strand
GTGGTGTGTGTGTGTGTTTTTGTGTGTGGTGTGTGTGTGTGGTGTGTGTGGTGTGTGTGTGTGTGTGGTGTGTGTGTGTGTGTGTGGTGTGTGTGTGTGTGTGTGTGGTGTGTGGTGTGTGTTTGTGTGTGTGGTGTGTGGTGTGTGTGTGTGTGTGGTGTGTGTGTGTGTGTGTGTGTGGTGTGTGTGTGTGATGCTATGAAGGAACTAAAGAATGTGAGCTGATGACTCAGCAAGGGCGATGCAAATTAGGTATAAAAAAATAAGCTCTTGTAATAAATGTCTTTGGTGGTTTGATTTTGTTTTTTGACATTGAGGGCTAAAATGTATGAAAATATTCTTTTTTAATGTTTAATTTTGAGAGAGAGACAAAGTATGGTTCGGGGAGGGGCAGAGAGAGAGGGAGACACAGATTCTGAAGCAGGCTCTAGGCTCCCAGCTGTCAGCACAGAGCCCGATGCAGGGCTTGAACCCACAAACCACGAGAGATCATGACCTGAGCTGAAGTCAGACGCTTAACCTACTGAGCCACCCAGGCACCTCTGTATGAAATTATTATTATTTTTGAAATTATTTTTAAAAGAAGGTAATAAGTAGGATAATGTTTTTCAGTCTGAACTTCGACACCTGATTCATAAAATTTATATATTTTATGAATGTATAATTCATATATATGTATATTGGAATCCCCGTTATCAGTGATCTGGTCCTAATTCAGTTGCCAGTATATCTATAGAAAGACCATGTGCCTGAGTTGGTTTGGATTTTTTTCAACAAATCTTGCTTTTTCAATCTGCTTTGGGGTGGGGAGGGGTGATAAGGTTACAATTCTTTATTTTTTCCAAGGTATGATTGCAAAATTCCCTGGCTTACCTGCTTCTAGCAGAGTTTGAAAGGAGTTTACGGAGGTTTTCCCTCTGAGTACTCTGCAACGGTGTTGACTTTAATGCGTGACTCTAATAGAGTACAGTTCTCTGGAGCTCAGCAGATCTGTCCGACGCCAAGGAAGGAGGGCAAGGATTCGTTAATAGTTAAGCTGGCAAAGACATGCATTTTCTAGCAAGCTCTGTTGTAAAAATACTCACTTTCAGAGTTTATAGTTTATACCGAATTCAAAAAAGGTGGTATGTGACCCTTAGCGTGGTTAATCCATTGCCCTGTAGGAGGATGTTTTGGAATTGTGTAATTACCTCTAATTCCAGAATATATGTCAATTTGAGACCTTTTTATCGGCTGCAGCATTGATCTGAAATGAAGATAGCACAGATTCACGCAGTGAACCTGAAACTCAGACATGTTTGGATACTGTGTAGTAGTACATGATAGTCACTTCTTTGAGAAATTATTTTAGAGCCGACGAGCAGGAATAAAAATACAAAATGTTAAGTGGTTCCGTTAAAACTGAGCTAGTTACAGTGACCTGATGCCTAAAAAAAATATGTTCCTTATTTGTATAAGGTTACAATATGTATAGATCATCATTTACAATAGCTTTCTTGGACACTGTTTTTAACCCGAATCCAGTTTAGAGTCCTATAACAGTCCTGTGACAGACTGCCGGATCTTGGGCCTTGTAACACAGTCAGGGAAGCCGAACAGCCAGAGAAAATGCACTTAACACCGTCACCGAGTAGATCAGGAGTGAGGGAATGGAGGTAGGATCAGTATGTCCTCAGGACTTACTACTTTGGAGCACCAAGTTAGATTTTAAGAGGACGATGAGCAGGAAAAATAGATCTTTGGGGGGCGGGGGAGAAGGATGATACGGATGTTTTGAGAAGAAACTAATTCTGTGTAGGAGAACAGAAGCCTTAGAAACACTGAAGTAAATACAGACAGGATTTCTTCCCAGCAGGGCCTCCTGACCTGGGCAATTATTACGCCCGGGTTTTCCCTGAAGGATCGTCAGGCAGGGGTGTATGTTTCTATCATGTGACACCCCCTCTGCAAACTATAGCTGATTGGACGGTGGGTCAGCCAGTTCCAATCTATCGGGTTAGGAATAAAATATGCTTCCCAGACTTAGGGGCCGGTTACTCATTTCCAAGAGCTAGGATCAAACCTGCCGTCTCCTTTCTCTTGCGAGACTTCGCTGATAAGCAGATGGGGGGGGGGAGGGCTGTGCTGGTGTGCCTCGGGGAGCCCTCTGCCCCCAGGGCCGCTGCCCTGCCCTGCGCCCCAGCCACTCTGGCATTTCCTACTTTCTTCCCGTAGTTAGAACAGAGACTCTGTTTGCTTCCACTTTGCCAGGCTGTATTGTCTTCTACATCAGTTGCTTCCAAACATTCAGAGGCATCAGAAAAACCCGGGACGGCTCGTTCCTGGACTCCAGCATCAGTTCTGACTCCGCGGGTCTGCCGGGGGGCTGGACAGTTTGGGGCTCCCGGTGGGGCTGATGCCGCCGACCCAGGGAATACTCTTTCAAACCACGGTCATCTGTCCGGACCATCTTTTGAAATTCTCACAATGACCCTGTGAGACAGGAATAATTATTTCCTCCATTTTCTAGATGAGGAAACAGGTACTCAGGTGTTGAGAGAAGTGTGCTTCAGAACGCACGGGTTGGAGGGGCAGAGCTAAGGTCAGGTCGCAGGAATCTGATTCCAGAAGGAGTGTTCTCGACACAGCAGCCCGCCTTGCAGCCTCTCACGCCTTCAGCCCCCTCTGGAATGAGGCGGCACCTTGTACCCACAGACATTTGAATCTTGCCTTGCTCTTGCTAACCAGGTTTTTGGACTCAGATCATAAATCCTCATTTTAAAATTCTGGTACCTGAGCCATACGCTATTCTGTTGTGGTTCTGAGACCCTTGCTAGAGACTTTCTGGGCGCACTCACCAAGCCCGCTCTGTGTCTTCCACATTTGCCTGGCCCTGCATGTGCCCGGCCCGCTGGCTGGTTGCTGAGTAGCGACAATCCCTAGGTGTCAGGATTGCACGTCATGCATTGTGTTGATTTGATTTCTTTGGAAAATGAAACAAACCCTTTCATCCTCTGCAGCCTATCACAGATGGGTCTGTGATTAGGAAACAAGGGAAAAAAAACAAGTGAGAGTCAAAAAATATTAGTGTTCTTTGGGAGAGGGGGCTGGGCTGATGGACAGAGCTATTTGGGTCTATAAAACCAACCCTTTTAACAAAGTCAGATCCAACAGACCGGCATACCTAGCTTGGCACTGTTGGAACCTGTCCTTCTTTGGGTTTCTAGAGGCATCAAATTATCCGAATTTGAATATGAATTTGTTTTCTCATTGTTTTTGTTGCTTCTGAGTTGTGAATGAGTGAATGGCTATCTACTTTTTGGGAAGATCTATTTGGCTAATCTAATTGGCCCAAATGGTGGCCCATTTAGCAGTTTCTTTCCTCAAAGTAAATTGCTGTATTGACTTTCTACTTTATGTTTTAATGTTTATGTACTTTTGACAGAGAGAGAGACAGAGCATAAGCAGGGGAGGGGCAGAGAGGGAGGGAGACACAGAATCTGAAGCAGGCTCCAAGCTGTTAGCACAGAGCCCGATGCGGGGCTCGAACCACTGAGCAGTGCAATCATGATCTGAGCTGAAGTCAGATGCTCAACCAAGGGCCACCCAGGCGTGCCTTGACTTTCTACTTTCTAAATGGTAATCTTATGGCTGTGTCATAAATCAGTTTTCTAGAACCCGATTTGTTGTTGCAAACCTACTGCATCGAGAACCAGATTCAGTTCTCAGTGATAACCCCATCCAAAGTCTGTAACCCGTTAAGAAACACCTCAGCGTCTCTGGCCCCAAGCTTCCACCTGGTTGTACACGGAGTTATCTGGGACCTTGGTTTGTTGTTTTTGTATAAATATGGGTGCCTGGTCCTCAGCCTAGGAAATTCTGGGGTCCGATCTGGACATTGCTAAAGTTCGCAGGGTTTCTAACATGTAGGCAGGGTTGGAGATCACTACTGCCTTGTCTGAAAATGGTAAGGGTGCTTAGTAATGGCGCTGGTAAAATTTTGGTTAGAAAGATGTAAGCAGATTTTATGTTTGCTGTTTTTTTTCTGGAGAGGGTCCTGATTAATGCGTGTGTGTGTGTGTGTGTGTGTGTGTGTGTGTGTGTGTGTGTGTGTGTGTGTGAGAGAGAGAGAGAGAGACAGAGAGAGATACAACTCAATTGGTTTGTAATACTATAGTTTAAAAAAATGTACTTTTCCTTCGAACCCTACCTCCCAGGAAAGCGGGCAGGCAATCATGACTCTCTATCGCCACCTGGTGTCAGAAACTAATAGTCTACAGAAAATACAGTAATAAGAAGAGACAATTTTAAATCTCAACAAAGTAGCGGTGTTGGCCGCAGAGCTGACAAGTGTTCACACCCGTGCGTCCCGTCTGGCTGGGGTTAACAGAAATCCACAAGCCAGGCAGAGTATTGATCAGCCCCTTTTCTGATCTTGTTCCAAGGCTAATTTTTATTTTACTTTTAAGCTTTAAGCTGTCAACTAAGTAAAATAGGAAATGGTCTTCTCTTCCCCATTGTAAGTTTCCTTTCTGCACAAAGCATTTTTGAAGTTTGGCTAAAGTCAGTTGGCAGTGGTCTAGAAGGATCTGGGTTGGGTAAGAGAACTGTCCTTTTCAGTTATTAAAAAGTGAGTGTAATAAGTAGATGCTAAAACATGCATTAAAGATGATTAACTTCAAAATTACCCGTTTCCAAGGATCACTTACCTGTTACCAGTTTCCAGTGTCCGCTGTAGTGGTTACTTAATAATTACCCACCAGGGGGGACTGTACTGGAAAGGCAGAAAGGGCCATACTTAAATGCTCACATATTCAATTCACAGGCCGTGTGACTTTAATTAAATAATTTAAGCATCCAGAGTCTCAGTTTTTCTGAATGTCAAATGGAGAGACGGCTTATGTGAGTTCCGTGGCCAGTGCCTCGGCCGTGGTAAATGGTGAACGGATTAATTACTACTAATAGAAGTGAGGGAAGTCGCCTGTGTTTGGGATGTGAATGGGGCAAGTAACATCAGCTTCTAAGCGATTCATGTTTTGCTTGGATTCTATTGTTATATCTGACCACCGAAGAGCACAGGCTTTGGAGCTAGGCTGCTGTGTTCAAATCCCGACTGCTCTGCCGATTAGCCTTGTGATCTCCGCGTCTCAAGTTCTCTGGCTCAGTATTTCGTTTGTTTGTTTTTTCCATCTGTAGAATGGTTATACTAATTATACTTGCCTCATTATGTAGCGAGGCTATTAAATGCACTATTATATGTAAAATTGCTTAAACGGGGCCTAATACATGGAACATTTTCAGTACACGTTAGCTGTTGTGGTTGTTTTTGCTACTGTTCTTACTGTTTACAAGGTAGTGTGTTAGGGCCTGAAACACTGACATTGTGTCAAATTGCAAATAGTTTAGTAATGGAGTAAAAAGGGAACATACTGAAAATACTAAATTGAAAGTGTCCCCGCAAAGATAAGCAAGAAAATTTAACTGCATTCCGTTTTAACTTCATTTTGACAAGAGTGTTTGGGCAGTTTCGCATTAGTTTACAGTGACCTGCTTTTAGATATGACACATAGGGGGCGCCTGGATGGCTCAGGCGTCTGACTTCAGCTCAGGTCATGATCTCAAGGCTCATGAGCTTAAGCCCCACATCAGGCTCCGTGCTGACAGCCCAGAGCCTGGAGCCTGCTTCACATTCTGTGTCTCCTGCTGTCTCTGCCCCTCCCCGAATCATGCTCTGTCTGTCTCTCTCTCGACACAGGGATCCCACATTGAGGCCACTTTTTGGGGTCTGCCTCTGCCACCATTTCTGTCTGTTCCCTTCCTGTCGCCCATGATCTGCTAACGAATGGTTTTAAGCATAGTGGAAGGAGAGGAAGACTGATAGCTTTCTGGAGAAGACAGGGATGTTTAGGCCATGAGAAACTCACAATTATGCATCAGTAGTCTCTTCATCCTTCTCATGGTGGGCATTTAATCCAGAGTGACTAACAATCTAGAACACCATTTAATATTTAATTAATCTCTAGTAGTTTTTAAATTCTCTTAAGATCGACCTCAGGCATTGCTGTTTGTTGTTGACACACCCAGAAGACATTGCTGTTTTCTGAACAGAAGGAGCCTAATGGGGTCTCCTTCAAATATGTGACCTTCAAATTTGTAACTTCACCTAATTGAAACAAAGCATGCATAAAATTATCTCCTCACAGATTCCAACTTAAAAATCTGTGCGGAGTGAATAAAGGCAGGAATTTCCCTTAGGATGCTTGGTACAGCGTTTTGTAATAATCTTCACATGTTCTCGAGCACAGAAAACCCATAATCAAAGAACTAGTAAGCGAAGAGGAAATGTTCTTGCTGAATGCATTCCATTACCTTTGATCAAAACATCAGTCACAGTTTCCAGAATCAGCTCACTGTCTTGAGGGAGAGTTTTCATGAGTCATCCCAGAAGTTTGGCCAGTTCGGGACCTTGAGGATGCAGTCACTCTTCCAGAGAGTTCGTGTGTATTAACCCTTCGTGGTGTAGTCATGGTTACTATCCACAGTTCAAGGGAAGAGGCACGTAGCTGTTCACAAATGCAGGATATAACCCTTTCTTTTCTTGCTTGGACAGAAAAATATTAAAATATGAGAAGCTGTATCCTCCCATCATGAGCTAAAGCCTGTAACTGATACTTTTTACATAACTGAAATATACGAGAAAGGAAACTGGGTGATATATCCTAATGGTGATATAGCTGCTATTATTTTCGAAGTACCTTCATGTCTGTACGATGTCACCCCCTGAAGCCTATGTTAGCAAAGAGCTCTTTAAACCCCAAGTCTATACTTTTTTCCTGTAAAGCAGTCAAAGAACATTGTGACAGTTATGCATAGTGCACTGTAAGACATAGTAACATAAAGGGTGCATTAGTTAAAAGTGCATTGTTAACGCTATTTCAGAGGTTATAATAGATTATGTACAGACGTCTCCTGCAAAATGGCCCAGGAGTGGGTTGCTTACTTCTTATCGTCTGACTAATGGGTATATTTTTTTATATCAGACAGTACGCTTCTGGTTTCATCCAGATGAGTAGAGGGTCAGAGCTAAATACAATGCTCGCGGTGCTTGTATTAGCCTACATATTTGCTCCTGGTTGATTTAAGAGCATTTTCAGTTTTGGGGCAGCTGGGTGGCTCAGTCAGTTAAGCGTCTGCCTCTTGATTTCAGCTCAGGTCATGATCCCAGGGTCTTGGGATCAAGCCCCTTATCTGGCTGTTGCCCTCAGAGTGCAGAGCCTGCTTGGGATTCTCTCTCTCTCTCTCTCTCTCTCTCTGCCCTCCCCCGCTCTCTCTCTCAAGATCAATAAGTAAACCTTTTAAGTTTTAATTTCTATTTTAGCAGTTGTACTCTGTGTGTTTTAGAAAGAGGAGGAGGGGACGAGCCACCAGCCCCAGCAGAGGTGAATAATGGAATGGGAGAACTATTTCTTAGAAGGGCCGGAGTGGTCCTAGGGGTAGGGCGGCAAACATCGTGGGGAGGTTTATGTAATGCAACTGACAACCACAATAGCTTCTTGCCAAGATACTGAATTATATTAGAAAAACGTGTGTTTTTTGGGGCACCCGGGTGGCTCAGTCGGTTGAGCGGCCGACTTCGGCTCAGGTCATGATCTCACAGTCCGTGAGTTCGAGCCCCGCATCGGGCTCTGTGCTGACAGCTCAGAGCCTGGAGCCTGCTTCTAATTCTGTGTCTCCCTCTCTCTCTGCCCCTCCCCCACTCATGCTCTGTCTCTCTCTGTCTCAAAAATAATAAACATTAAAAAAATTTAAAAAAAAATTCACTAAAAAAAAAAAAAAAAAGAAAAAAGAAAAACATGTGTTTTCAACCATCTCTCCCGCTCCAACCAGGAAAATAAATTCATTTGTGACCCATCAAAAGAGCTGGTTGAATAAATAGTGGTTCTCAATTCTCTTTTTTCCCTTGGTCTCCAGACCGACCGGCAGGTAGTGTGAGACCTTACTTATCTGGCCTGAGGTGCCTCGTTTATGATGAGCAGAAGAATCAGTTGTCGTAGGAAGAAATACACTAAAAACTGGATGAAATCTTTAGCACATTCAGTGACTTCTCACCCTTCCTGCCTCTGCTGCATTAAATTTTAAAAGGGGGAAAGTTGGGGCACCTGGGTGACTCAGTGGTTGAGTGGCCGACTTCGGCTCAGGTCATGATCTCACGGTCTGTGAGTTCAAGCCCTGCACCGGGGTCTGTGCTGATGGCTCAGAGCCTGGAGCCTGCTTCGGATTCTGTGTCTCCCTCTCTCTCTGCCCTCCTCCTGCTCACGCTCTGTCTCTACATCTCAAAAATAAATAAACGTTAAAAAAATTTAAAAGGGGGAAAGTAGATATTCATTAATTATAAAAATATTCAAATATACATACTCTAGTTATTATGAATTTCAGATTCTTAGATTGTGGCAATGGAGTGTATCTTAGCACTATTTTTGTCTGGCAGATACTTAGAAGGGCGAGGAGACTTGCCTGTAGTCTTTCTTCATGTTCGTGAATAAGACGCCCTTGAACTTGTGGTGCAGCGCCCTGGGATCCCGCAGCGGTTGAACGTGGCCTCCAGGGTGAACTGTGTCCTACCCCTGAGCTTTGGTTTTCTCCTCCGTGAAGTGGAAACATCCTATCCACATCACGGGGCTATGATGAGATAATGTATGGAACCTGCTTTGGGCATAACTGGTAAGCACAAAATAAGTTTCTTATTATTTAAAAAACACATTTTTAATGCCTTGTCCTAAAGTCAGAAATTTCGGCAGGCTGTTCGCTCTCTGTGGTCAGAGGTGCATAGGTCCCTTGAGGACCAATTTCTTGTACTGGATAAATAACTTGATATCTTGAAGGAAACCAGGACAGGTACTTCCACATTACTGAGGAACTATTTTGAGAAGAAGCAAAGATGAAATACCTTGATTTCTCAGGCACACTCCGGATGGGTAAGCCAAAATAGGTTCAGAATGCACCCCGATATTTCGACACCCACAAAACTAATTATTACAACTGTCCCGGATACGGTTTTGCCTGGCAGGTGTAATGCTCGTTGGTCAGCCCACGTCCTCCTGTTCAGTTCTCAGACCAAAATGCTCTAGGCAGACGGGTGGAGAAGAGTTTCTCCCAGGAATCACGCCTCACCTCCTGGCTGGTTCCCATCTCCTCTCTCAAGTCGACAGCGATACATTGTAAGAACTCAGCAGCGCCCTGGGGCAGGTTTTCCTGGCGGTGCAGCTGGGGTCGAGTTTGCACTCCAGCCTGAGTAAGGAGTAAGACCGTCACTGCGTTGCACGCTCGGTGTCCAAGAGGTGTCGGCACTCAGGAGCGCCGGGAACAGCTGCGGTCCCTGGGGTCCTGACTCTCCCCTGCCCGTTAGCGTGAAGAAGCCAATCGTCTCCCCTCCTCCGTCTCCAGTTCCCTGCCGCTCCCCTGCCCGGCCTCCAAGCCGTGAGCCTGCTGGGGTAGTCCGCGCTTCTGGGGCGTCGGGCCCTTCTGCACCGGAATCCCGTAGGACGTAGTACGAGTTACGTGTCCCGAGGACGCTTGTGTCACAGATGCTCTGCGAACCACAGTTTGCACACGTGACAGTGCGGCCTCGTGTTTTGTGCGGTGGATGATCACGCGTCCCGGCTCGTCACGAACGCCGCTGTCGAGCCCCGCTGTCCTAGAATCATTGACGATCGTGCCCCCCTTTTCTCAGAAGTGCTCCAGTGAGGATAACAGTGCTACGGTCAGTATTACGTGTGTCGCCTCGGTTTCCCGGGGGCGTCCTCACAGACTAGCACGGACCCGCGACTTAAGACGGCAGACGCCCGCCTTTTCTCTCACAGTCGCGGGAGCCGGAAGTCTGAAATCGGGGTGTCGGGGAGAAGCGGGGCCACGCGTTCCCAGATGTTCAGAGGGAAGAACCGTTCGTCACTTCTTTAACTTCTGGTGGTGCTTAGATTTGTGGTGGTGTCGCCGTGTCTTCACGTCTTTGTCTCGGTCTCTGTCTTTGGTTTTGTCTCGTAGGAAGACACTTGCCTTGGATTTAAGGCCCACCCGAATCCAAAATGGTCTTATTTCAAGATCCTTAGTTAAGTTGCAAAGACCCTTATTCCAAATTAAGTCACATTCTGAGGTTTTGGGTGACATATCTTCTGGAGACCAAAATTCTACTCTCTACATAGACACATAAAATGTATATATTATATATGTAAATATATAATTATAATAACACATATATGAGTAGTTATATACATATACTATATATGTATATATTATATATTTTATAATATATATCTTATAAGCTAATTAAAATCTATATTTGTATACAGATAGATCTGTATATGTACATACACATACATTCATACATTAGTTAGCATATACAAAGAAAAATAATGTCCCTAAATTGCCCATAAAGCATAGCATGCATAATATTATATGTACATCTCTATGGTGTAAGTTTTAGTCACATGAAGGTTTGAAACTGCTTGGTGAAACTAAAAGAAAGATAATAAAGAAAAGTGTTAGAAACTGTTAGAAAATTTAAATAATTTATTATGCCTATAAGGGAATGATCAAATTCCAGGTGCTGAATGGGGAAGTTTGGAAAATTAAAATGACTTTTCCTTGCCTCCAGGGCACACTGCATTCTGTTATCATCAGCCTTTTAAAGCTTCATACACATTAATAAATCCTCGTTAGGAGAATTAAGTAAAACAGATAATCCTTTCTCACTTGTATCTCATTTAAGCCTCATTCTGCCTCATCAGCTCTCCTTATGTCATGGAAAATAAGTGTTTGGCTCAGAGATGTTCAGCGTTCAGTCAGAGTTCACGTAGAAAATCGCAGAAGATACTAGTTCCTCCTGGCAAAACAGATTCTCCAAAATACTACGTTGTTGCTAATAATTAATAATCAGATAATCACATTAGATGTAATAATTATATAACATATACGGTATAAGCAATATATATAGGTGTAATAATAGCATGTATGTAATAATTACGTTAGACTTTTAATAACAAATGAAGTAACTTTAAATTTAGTTTACATATTAAAAAATAATGTACATTCATGGCTTTAAAAAAGTGGAAATATGTCTAAAGTTGTAAAGAGAAAAGTAAGTCTTCTCAGTTCCCAGTTGGTCTAAAAAGAGCACGATGATGCTTATGCATGTTAGAATTTTGCTGTGCATATATAAATGCATGATAATGTAAAATACAAATATCCTTTTAATTTTACACAAATGGGATCACACTTGGCAAAATATGCTGTAATTGATTTTACTTACTATTGACAGAGCCTGCCTGATAGATCTCCTTATTCTTAGCAACTGCTACCTACCATGCCTTTGTACGGATTTCCGAAAGTAATTTATTTAGATGGCTTTTATAAACAATGCTTCAGTGTATTGGTACACCTGTTTTTGAAAATGTGTCTTGGGGCACCTGGGTGACTCAGTTAGTCAAGCTTCTGACTCTTGATTTCAGTTCAGGTCATGATCTCATAGTTTGTGGAATCAAGCCCCGCCTCGGACCCTGCACCGACAGTGCGGAGCCTGCTTGGGATTCTCTCTCCCCCTGACTCTGCCCCTCCCCCACTCATGTGATGTCTCTCTAAATAAATAAATAAACTTAAGAAAATTAAAAAAAAAAAAAAGAAAATGTGTGTGTTAAAGCTTGGGCGTGAATTCTCTGAGGTAGAAATCCTTTGTCAAAGGCGTGCTTATTTTGAACATTGCAACATTGCGAGCCTGGCATGTAAAGGGTATGATATAATTTTGAAGCAAAAAAATCAATTATTGAATATTTACAATTGTTATAAATTCTTTCTTATATCCAATCTGAATCAGCCCTATTGTAAATTCCAACTACTGGTCCCGTCGATGCCCTCGGGAAGAGCAAAAAATAAGCATTTTCCTTCATCAACATAACATATATTCAAATGGTTTTCAAAAGCTCCATCTAAATATTTTCCTCTGCATGTAAAACATTTTCATTTATTACAGCTAGTCGTCTTTGAAATAGTTTCCAGAACCTTTCCCTTCCTGCCCATAATCCTCTTTAGTTTATTATTGTCTTGGCTGTAACTTTTTTTTTTACTTTAACTTTTTTCCTAAACCTTGCCTTTCTTTTAAGTGTGAGGCTTTCTCCAAGTACAGTCTTGTGGGAAACAGCTAGAGACCCCACTTAGGATTCATGTGGTACGAGGAACAGCCCCCCGTGTCCTCACCTCATCTGTCAACAAGATGCTGTTTCATTTTATGAATTTGTTATTTGTTGAATGGGAACGAATTGAAGATACTTTCTGTCATGGCCCAGACGGATCTTTGTCCCACTTAGTATAAGATGAAACTGAGATTATTTTCGACACAAATTGTTAATTAGAATATGCTACATTTTAATAGAATTCTTTTCTAAAACGGTCACAGCCCCATTTAGCAGTTGGTTCTAGTATTTTTGGGGTAAAAACATTGTTCTTACTTCTCCGTAGTTTCCATAAATTATCTATTTCATTTTCAGATTAGAAAAATTTCCTCCACTTTTCTCCACTGTTTCTCCAAGATTTCTCCAAGATTGACAAGATATCCAAGATCATAGCAAGCAAGTACCCTAAGAGGAACTAATTTGTACCCTAAATGTTTTGAGGTGACGAGGCGTTCTATCGTTTTTCTGCTAACATGGCTTTCAGTTACCTCTGAACGATGTTTTCTAGACCCTTTCAGATTTGAAGACCCTTCTCCTGAGTAGTCAGAGAGTTTTGTCATTTCTCCCTCCCCAACCTCTTTTGCGTACTAATAGACACCATCTTCTGGAGGGGAGTTGACTCCCATAGTTACAGTATGAGTTTGTTTGAATTTTTTTAATCCAGCTTTTATAAAATCTAGGACTTCATAGATTCATGGTAGTGTTTCCATCAAGGTGGTTACACTTTCTTCACATGAAACATCTGAATAAAATCAGAAATTTCCAGTGAATTCTTACATCCCTGATCATTCAGATGAATCGGAGGACTAGTTATGGTCTCCACAACGCAGCTCGGTGCTTCAAGATTTTCCTCACGTTTGACATGTGCTTTTTCTTTAGGGAAAAAAATATTGGGGACAAAATACAGGTATTTGTGTACGGGACTCACCCTCCCCGTGCCCGAGGATCGCACAGCTATCGTAGCATGAGGAGTAGTCCCCTCTGTTTACTCCTTGGATTACAAATGACCAGTGCTCCTAAATAAGAAATGGACAGGATGTCCATGATGGAAGAAGAGGCAGCAGTCGAACTCAAACCACAGGAGGCCCAGAGGCAGTGGTACGTTAGAGGTGTGGGGACTTCTACATCTGTTGTATGACCTTGTAAACCCCTTGGCAGCACTTCAGACTCTACCACCAAAGTCTGCAAACTTCAGAGAAGAGTGAAAATAACCAGATTCTGGGGTATCTGAAAGGGTTAGCTAGACCTAGCCCACTGTAAGCATTCAATTTTGACATCCAGTGTTTTTATCTTGAGAAGTGATGCAGCTTTACTTTATATATTATGGTATTTTTGTTGTTTTAATATTTTTAAGAAGTCTAATGAAGTCTTTGAGTTTCCCTTTCAAACCTCTTGATCAAAGTCATACTGTAGGAAGATGTCCCAGCCTTTTAAAACAGATCTTTCATGTATAATCAACAGTTCACCGAACACGATGTAAGTACAGAATTTGATGGGTTGACCTACGTGTGCTTTTGTGAAACCATCCTCACAATCCATGTAATAAGTATGTCCATCACTCAGAAGCGTCCACGCGCCCTTCTCCCCTTGGGCACCTCTCCCACAAGCAACCACTGAACCGCTTTCTGTCACTGTGGAGTGGTCGGTGTTTCTGGAGTTTTATAGAAGCAAAAGTGAACCGATGTCCTCTTTCCCCTTTTTCACTCTACCTCACCCGTGTTACCGCGTGAATAGTTCATTCCTTTTTGTTGTTGAGTATTATTCCATTATATGGATATACCATTTAGTAGAATGATACACATTCTAATGATAGACATTTGGGGTACAGTTTCGGGATACTATAAATAAAGCTGCTATGAACACGCATGTGCAAGTCTTTGTATGAACACAGGTTCCATATTTATACTGTGGTTTGTAGCAACAGCATACTCATACCCTTGGTGAGAATCACGGCCTGCAGATACTCCCTAGGGCATACTTCCTAGAGAATGGGCTTTGCACACGGCTGTATTCAGCCATATATTTTTTACATGCATGAATATACTAATGAGAACTTTGAGAAAAAATAGAAATTGCATCATGCAGTGAAAAGGACCCTCGATGAAGTTGGGACATTTTAACACTACGGTCTCACCATGTGATAGTAAGCAAGTTACTTAACGTCTTACACCTTAGCTCACTCACCGGTAAAAACGAGGTAACGTGATCCTTTTGGCACACTACTAAAGCCCTCAAATCTCTGAAAAGTCCAAGGTTTTTGATTCTCATTTGGCGGTGGAACTTGACCAAATCTGTACTGATTTATGTGCAAAATCAGACACGAAGTGATGAGAACCTATTATGGTTTTATTTATCCCATTCAGTGGGAGTGCTCTGATATGTTGCTGAAGAAATACGAATGAAGTTGATGTTGGGACCGTGCCGCAGGTGCCATCGGTGTGTCACATAACGTGTACCTTATGCATTGTGCTATCCCTGTGTAGGGACTGTGAGCTCTCTACCTACCTGTATTAGAGTTAGATTTGGTTTTGGTTGGTAGAAAACACACACAAAAATTGCCTGTGAAATTTATTTCTCTCTCCTGCAAAAGGTCGGAGAGTAAGCAGTCCCGACCTTTTACGATGGCTGCATGATGTCACGGACCAAGACTGCTTCTGTCTCGTGACTCTGTCATATGGGATTTTTGATCTCAAGGTCATGATGTAGGTTAAGATGGCTGCTTGAGCACCAGCCTTTTCATTTGCTTTTCAGCCAGCAGGAAGGAAGGGGAGGAGACAACTAGATTGCAGCATTCAAGGGCACGTCGCAGAAATTGCACACACTGCGTTGGTCAGGCCTTGGGCGCCCGGGCATCTCTGACTCAAGGGAATGCAGGAAACGGGGTCTTCACTATTAGACCGCAGTGAGTCCAGCTAAAAACGGAAGGTCCTGTTAGGACAGGAGAAGAGAATAAACATGGGGGTGTCGTAGTCTTTGTGCCCCTGCCCTTCTACCTTGTGGGGCAGCTGTGGTAACAGTGAAGATAATAGACATACAAACACCTTGAATCAAAAACTATGCAAAACTGTAAGTTTCATAACAAGAAGGATCTTAAAATAAGGGATTTTTTAATTCTTACAGGGCTTTGATATGCCACTTCGGTGGCGTCTCAACATTTTATTGGAAATATGTTGTAAATGGTGGGTGAACACCAATTTCTACTATTACTCAAAGACTTTCTCAATTATCATTATCTTTGTCTACCAGGAAATCTAGTAGTTTCTTTTTTTTTTTTGAAGACACTTGAACTTTTGGCATGTTTCCAGAAAGCTATAACATAAAGTTGAAACAGCTGTAACTTCAAACATAGTTTTGTCCCCCCCCCTTTTTTTTTCCCTCTACATTTTTCTGGATCTTTTCTTCGAACTGTGAACCTGGTTACAACTCTGTGGCTACTAAATCTCATTCTCGCCTACTTGTGCGAATTCTGTCATTATTTTCTAAATAGCTCTTATATTTTCACACAACGCTTCAGAACTTGTGGTTGATTCGAAACAATGGAAGACACAAGGCAACGGAATCTAGGGAAGAATAGAAGAGGAAGAATTCCATTCAGCCTTGGGTAGGTAACGGGCGGGAGGCCCATCTCTGCAGGGTGGACATGTCTGTGATAAGCAGGTGGGCACCGGGCGCATCTCCGTCCCTCCCCACGGAGGCTTCTCTGCCTGAAGCTGAGTGAATGAGTTTCATTTAAGGGGCAGAGGCTCAGATCTCTAACTTGTTGGGTCCGAGCCCCGTTTTTCAGCTCGATCTTGGCTCCAGTAAAGGTAACATCACATTTTACTCCCCAGTGAGTGTTGTACCTGTTCACAAACCAGCTTAGGATTTGAAGAGGGGATGGGATGACGGAGGCTCGAATCCCTGGCAATACTCAACGGCAATTATCTGATAAACGGGTGAATGAAATTTAAATGTGAAATTTAAGTCGGTTGACTGAATAAGTAAGCCAGAGTGAGAGGAGGTGATGAGAAAGTTGAACCGTAGATGTGTGATGAGTGTTTGTATGTTCCAAAAATGGTCTCTGAGCTGCGTATAGGAAAAATAAGGCGTTTCTCTTCCAGCGAGGAGAGGGCAGTTGGCTCCGTGTGAATACTAGGGGCGGCCAGCAGTGTCCTGAGCCTCTTTTAGGGCAGAGAGCGCTGGTGGCTGGAATGTTAGGAGAAGCTCTGCGATTCGATGCCCAGGAGAACTCCCAGGACTTCGCACCTCTGGGTATAGTCCCAGCGACACACTTCCCAGCCTTCTAGGCTCCGCGATGAATCTGAATCTTGTTTTATAACAGTGCTGGTAAATGTTTATTTTGGTTTAAAAAATTTAAGAGATAAATGCAAGCTGGGGTTGATACCACACAACGAACATGCCATTAGCAGAGCCCCAACCGGGATAAATTCTGGACGGATCTTAGGAAGCATCGTTGCCGGGGGATCGTGTCCAAGGGCGTTCGGAGAGCATACGTGTGTTTTCAGCACGGTTTCCCCCTCAACATGAGTCACTCCCTTCCCCTGAGAGCTCGTCACTCGGGACAAAAGGAGCATTTTTGCTAACGGGTTTGGGGAACTCGGTCTTGGTGGCTCCACAGTGTCCACACAGATGCTCTGGTTAAGAAAGAAGAAAGACTCTGGGTTGGTGCCTTTATTTTAGTCTATACATGACTGGTTTCCACCCAATGAAAGGGAAATAGAACATTTCAGTTTTCCCTTTGGTTTTCATCACGAACAGACGCATTCAGAACTTTTACTAAGGCCGGTCCCTGCGAGTGCTGTGCTCCAGCTGGTTTTTATTCCAGCTCCTAGGTGGCCCTGCTGAAATACAAGTTTTCTCTTCAGAGGCGTAGATATTTGGTTGGAAAGCGTAAGTAAATCGAAGCACTCCTAGTTCGCCCGAGTAAATCAGTATTAATTTAAAGCGTCAGAAACTTACGACTCCATCAGACCACAGAAGGAAAATAAGCTTACTGTGTTTTGGAACCAAATTTTCTTCAACTTTCCTAAATTTTCTCCTAGAGACTTTAGAGATAATCTAATGAATGTCTTCATCCTCCAGGCAAGGAAACTAGGTGCAGGGATGTTAAACCATATTCTTCCCATCCTCTGGTTCTCTGGTATCAGAACCAAGATTCGAACCCAGCTCTCCGACCGTCCAGCCCGACACTCCTTCCTCACGCTGTGTTCTCGTCTTTAAAAACAGATGGTGCGATTGCTCCTTGGAAGCCAACTGGCTGATGCAAATAAGGAAGTCTGTCATGCTAAACGTCACCCCAGGTTGTGCCATGGAGATGAAGGGACACCTCTCAGATTGTAACTCTGTGGAGTCCGGGAAGCAAACTTTCTCTTTCTCCATACCCCCTCTGCCGTGGGTCCCCAGCTTCACTCCGGGGAAGCCGCCTTTTCTCCACAGAAGAGCTGGTCATAAAGATGCAGTAAAAGCGAATAATCCAGTCGCGTCGCTGAGTGTGTGCGAGGCTTGCTTTTATCAGCAACAACCACAGTAAAGTCCGCCTTGTCGAAGGGACCTACCTCGTCTTCTCTGATCCCAGAACTGATACAGGCTCAAGTTGCCCGTGCAAAGCTGTGTCCTTTCTTCCAAAGATAATAAGTAACAGATCCTCACAGCGTCTGTTGAAAGGGGGAGAAAAGCGGCTGTCTGCCTCTGTGCCCCCCGGGGAGGGAGAGTTATTGTGAGTAAGCAGCCAGGCCGTGTGCGGCCGCCCGGCTCACGATGGCACATGCTAGTGACAAGAGACACAGCATGAGCGCTGTGGCTCCTGAGTGGCTGCAACTGTTGATACAAGTCGCGTCGTTATTAGGACTTCAGTCGGGATGCTGCATTCCAGATGGTAGTGAGTCCTACACAAGCGTGGCCGGTGTGCTCCCCTCGCCCTAACTCCACAGGACATAAAGGCAGAGACCCAGGTCGGAGGGCAAGTCCCTGTCCTTTCGGCGGGTTACATTATCTTCCCCTGGAGGTTAGTCCGGCACTGGGCTAGAGTCAACCGCAGGGAACGCAACATTTATAATCTTAATTCCTGATGGGCGGTGAGCATCGTGACATCCACAGATGAGTTTGAGGGGGGTGTCTTTCATCCCATGTGTAGACCTTTGCGGTCTGGCGTTTTTAAATTGTGTGTGTGTGTGTGTGTGCATGTGTGTGTGCGTATGGGCATCTGTGTGCATCTGTGTGTGTGTGTGCATGTGCATATGGTCGTAGTGGGTGCGTGTGGGCATGCGTGTGCGCGCGCATGTATGTTTCCGTGTGTGGGTGTGTGCACGGTGTGCGCATGTGTGTGTGTGAGAGTGGGTGGGCGTGTGTTTGCATGAGTGTGTGTGTGTAGACTTGCACATGTACAAAATAGAAAGGCACGGAGATTAGAGTTTTAAACTAGCAGGAAACTTAAATACACCCTAATCAACAATTCTGTTTTATAGTTATAGAAATTAAGACCTAAGGGGGAGGAAGGGTTTGTATGTTGGTGTCAGAAAAGAACAAAAATCCAAATTCTCTTGGTTTTTTATTCTGATGTGTTGGTCTAGATTTCAAATTACACGAAGCTTTACGGAACAGAAATTTTTTAAATGCAACGATAATGGAAAACCTTGTCCGTATCCATAAAGTAAGTTGAATTATACTCTGAATCATTAAGATGTATTGGATTTTAATACAATATTAATGTGAAACGTATCTTGTGGTATTTAAAATTGTGATATTTAAAAAATTTCTCTCAACTGATGAGAGTTTTTATCAACTAGGACACCTCCTTCACTGAGTTTCTTGGTTAACAGAAAACTCTGACATTTAATTACCTTTTAACTCCATTTATACAGGGAAACCAGAGTGAAGTACTATCCCATATTCTGTTTAACTTAGTCATGTTTACTCTTCATCTGAGGAAGAAGAAAAAAAGTTTGCTTATCAAACAGATTGGTCTAGATTTTTTGAGTGGATAAAATTCTTTAGATAAGTCATCTCCCCTTTCACTGGTGTGGACATAAATGGTGCTGTTTTCCATAAGCAGGGAAGTTTTTATATAATGTTTCTAGCAAATTCTACTTGTAAGAGACTTGGTACTACCAGGAAAGTATTCAGTGCAAGCTGGAGATGGAGAAACACGAAGAAGGGTGTCTTGCCAGATGCTAATACGAAAGTGCAGGGTCCCAGGTGGCCTTTGAAAAGCAGATTTGGGTAAAAGGAAGAGAATTCCTACCAGCCTCCAAGTATTTACGAGTTTATTATGCCGGTGATGACACCTGTTACGAGGAAGTAGACTTAAATCTTCGATTCTCAAACTTCCACATGTTAATTGGGCGCCAGCTTACAGTAGATTCCTGGGCTCCATCTCAGAGCCTCTTTCATTCTGGGCGGAGGCACGAAAATCTGCACTTTGAACAAGGAGCTCTGGGATGCTGATACAGGTGATCTTGGGCCGCACTTAAAGGACCGATGTCAGTGAGAGCCTGAGGAATTTAGGTTATACGGGAGAAAAAAGTCACAGTCCAGTTCGTACTGTAATGACTTCCCATGTGAAGACTGGAGTTAGTCTCTTGAGCAGTGTTTTACAATAATCACGCAGATGCTCTCCAACACAAATAATCCAAGGAAATCTGTAAACTGTAATCAGCATTTAGATACCCAGGGCACATGTTTACATAGGAAAGGTGCTGCACTACAAAAGTCTCTCTCTTTTTAAGCCAGTTTCCTAAACTTAATCACACCATCTGTTTTTGTTTAAGCAAAATTCTTATTTATATGTCATTGGGTCTATTCTCAGAAACACCACTTAAAGAAACAATAGAGTAATAGAAAATTTTTAGCTGTTTGGGTTGACGTGCAAGTCCATTTTCAAATGCCCGAAATGCCTACCAAGAAATCCCTCTACCTGTGAAGGAGGGCGGCCAGGCCGTGGGCGCTTTTGACAGGGATGTTTTACTGTTATCATTGCTGCTGCTTCGACAGTGTTATCGCTTGGAAAGTCTCCTCCATTACTAGGAAGACCTATTCATATGTGGTTATTTTATCTCCCTATGATTACGAGTCCTCCTAATTACAGAAGCTCCTGGAGAGTTATCCAACTTCACTCTTTTATGCCTGCTTATATATTTACAATCATTTGATTGCCACTTTTGGACAATGACAAAGTGACAATAGTTAGAACAAAGAGTTTTCTGAATATTTCTAAAAGAAATTTGAAACGTTTTCTCGTGACGCTGTGGGGTTCCATGCCCACCCTGGGATGAGCAAACCATCTTCTGTCTCCCTGTCCGCTTCTGATAAGCAGCTGGGTTCTGCTGGACAGAGTCACAGACATGGGGACGGTTTCCACCATGAACCTCAAAAAGCCCTTCACCGTGACCAGTCTTTTCTACCACACATATGTCTCTCACACTCACCGATGACCACTGCAAACATTCTCTCCTTCTAACTAACTTCCTCTTTTCCCCTCACTGAGGTCTGAACCCCGACATCATGACCTAGTGTATGAAAAAACAGCACCCATGTACTGGAAACTTAACAAAGTAGAAATACTCCGACATCTGCCTCTATACTGTCATTTTCCTTTTTACTACAGTACAAAAGCTTTCCTCCTTGCTCTAAAGGCTAATCCTCCTACATATGCATTGAATTCCTCCCTATCCCGGCTCTCTCAGGTGTCTTGCAGAGTCATGCCTTACGCTCACTGTTTATTTAGCATCTACTGTGACGAGACAGTATTTTAGATTCTAGAGATAGATCTGTAGGCAGATTAGATAAAGACCCATGCTTTTTAAAAAGTCATATTCTAGTGAAATAGTTTTCTTGACATTATAGATAATCCCTTCTTTTATTTGTCTGTGCAATCTCTCCTCTCATGTGGATTTGTCACATGTTTCTTCTCATTAAGGAAAGCAAAATCAGGAGCACCTGGGTGGCTCAGTCGGTTGAGCATCTGACTTTGGCTCAGGTCATGATCTCAGGGTTTGTGAGTTCGAGCCCCGTGTCGGGCTCTGTGCTGACAGCTCGGAGTCTGGAGCCTGCTTCGGATTCTGTGTCTCCCTCTCTCTCTGCCCCTCCACCCCTCACTCTCTGTCTCTCTCAAAACTAAATTAAAAATTAAAAAAATAGATGAATCTTAGGGGAAGTCTGTGGTATTCCCAAGGTAAATATTGAGTTGTTGGAGAAAGTGTCACCAGGGCTCCAAAAGGTCCAAATATACAATAATTGCTTTACTCAGTTCTTTTCTTTAGATCCTCCTCATTTAATTTTTTCCCTCCATATTGTTGATAAATTTTTCCCAGACTAAAGACTCTCTTGATAAGACTTGCCACACCCCAGTATGGTATGTGGTATACTTACAAATGTATGACACATATGTATCTATTTAATAGTTATGTGGGAGAACTATGTGACAGACAGGGTTTGGTAAATACCTGAGGTTAACCAGAAAGTAGGGAACTCTGAGCTGTAATTTCTAGCTGAAATTTCAATACTGTGTTTGCTTTTAGGGCTAAGAACAGCGTGTACAAGGCATTCTTACTATTTTGTAGAGTTAAGCAGGTAGACATAGTAATCATAAAACAAGGCACTTGACATAGGAGAGGTACCGTGTGCTATATATAGGGGCTTGGGTTAGAGAGTGATCACAGCCACTTGTCAAAGATCTAGTAAAAGCAGTGGAATTGATTTTAATATTGAATATTTGCCATGATTTCTAAAAAAAAGTAGAACCTTTTCTTGTCACAGAAACCATATATGCCCTTTGCAGGCAAAAACAAACACCCATGTGCAATTCTACTATATAGAAGTAACCAATGGTTTTGTATATTTCCTTTACCAGAAGGGGTGATAGAGAATGTTTTGTCTCATTACTTGAAAGCATAGTATGAAATATTGTCCTGATCAGTTCTTCTGTAATATCCTCTTCAGTGGCTATTTACATATCCCTTGTGCAGACGAACTGTGATTTATTTAAGTAATCATGTAACGATAGGCACTGGTGTGCGGTTGTCCATCGTAAATGTGATGTGCTATGTGGTCACAAATTTCGGGGACCATGGCGGGGAGTGGGCCGGGAAGGCAGGGATGCTCACAGTGTTTGCTCTGAGCTGCCAAGCCTGAGGGCAGCTGGGAAACATAGGAAACTATATCTTGGTGGACTTTGCAAAGGAAGATGAAACACCATGAGGCAGAGCAAAAGCCACGCGAGTCTCTCAAACTGGATTCGGTACGGATTGGACACTTCATGTCTGCAGATGCCCCACGTGAAAGAAGGCCGTGCAGGAATAGTAATTAACAACAGTAGTTGTACAGTTAGACTCTACTGATACAACTCCTACCTTTGTCACTGTCCCTCGATCCAGGGCAAATCATTTCATTCCTCTGAGTGCAAGCTCCCTGGGATACAGAGAGGGAATCATTACACCTGTAGCTAGGAAGGTTGTTGCCAAGACGGGGATGCTACCTCCGAAGTACTTAGCACGGTGCAGAACATAGCATAGCAGAACATAGTAAATGCTCAGCGTATATTGTCTCTTGGTATTGTAATTTTGAGAGCCTTTGAAAAAATGTAAAACCCAAAGTTTGAATTGCAAATGCTAAAATCCTGGTAAAGCTGGGTCGGTACAGACTCCCAGGCAGAGGGTGACTTTTGTATATTTAGACCTTTAGGATGACTAATTTTTTTTCCCCATTAACTGTGGCTCCTTTCCTCCAAGGGCTGATAAAGTCATCTCCACTCTCTCTGCTGATCTGTACACTCAGAGGCTGTGAATTTTTGCCACCCCACCCGCCCCAAGCATTTAATGAAAATCGAAAACACATAGCACTTGGCTGGCCATCCCATCTTTCTTTCAAGGACAAACAAATTAAGAGAGATTTGGTCAAATGGCAACACTTAAAAAATAAATTATCCATGTTTTTGTCCCAGATTTTTTTCCTCATGAGAAAGGTGGATATGCTCGTTGAATATATGTTCAACATTTGTGTGTGTGATATTGAGATATAATTGACATGGTACGTTAGTTTTAGGTATACAGCATTTATGACTTGATAAGTGTGTGCGTTGCAAAATGATCACCATAGGAAGTCTAGTTAACATCCATCACCACACAAATTACAAGGTTTTTCTTGTGATGAAAACTTTTAAGATCTGCTCTCTCAGAACTGTCAAATGTGCAGTCCAGTACTGTTATCTGTAGTCACCACGCCGTACATTACACCTCCAGGACTTAGTCCTGTGTAATTGGAAGTGTTCCCAAAGGGTGCAAAAGGCAATGTACTTGACCCCAGATCTATCTTGGGAAATATCCGCGGGTCAATTAAAAACGTACTTTTACTTTACTAAGGTGAACCCCATAAGGGATAAATCTACATGAAGAGCAGAAAAAAAAAAATGAGAGGTTCAAAGTCCTGCTGTCGTAAAGGCACATTCAGTCTCGTGAAAACAGCGCGCACACGCACAGGCCTAACTGGAATCTCTGCAGGAACTTGCAGTTCCGAGGAGACTCAAGGCGTAAATCATGGTGTGTGTTAGCATCGCCCTGCTTCTGACCTAATGCTGATTCCTGCTCAGGAATATTGATGATGTAATTGGAACTAGAAGCAGACTCTTTTAGTGCGAAAATCACTTGCTGTTTCCATCCTAGTAGCTTGGATGTTCCTTGGCGTCTCTGAACTTCAGTGTTCTCATCTGTAAAAAGGAAATAATATAAGTAGATTTTAGGTTTGTTGTTTTGTTTTTTGTTTGTTTGTTGTGTAGGATTAAACAGTGTGCGTGGACCCCCCTGGAATAGCTCCCTAAAGGTACTACATTTCCGTCCATTTCTGCTTCTTCACAACGTCAAAGCTAATCTCAGGGGTAGTATCTATAGCAGTAATTTGCCTGCTTTTGCCCCTTTTGGGGCCCTTGGCTTAAGCCGAGCCACTGAGACCAATGTGTAATTGGAACACAGACGCTCTAAGTGTTTCGTGTGGGGCCCTTCACCTGGGGGAGCACAGATCATGCAGAGTGGGGTTACACCATGTTCCAGTACAGGAAGTTGGCCTGTGGGAGGGAAAGGAGGAAGGGTGGGACAGGGAGGAGCTGAGATGAGGAGAAACCATGAGGCTCTTAACAGACCGAGGAGCAGACAGGTTCCTCAAGTTACTGCCCATGCTGCGGGCGCTGGTGAACCTGGGCGCCCGTGCTTACGGGGGTGGTCATGTTTCCGTTGCCCTATCACCCCCACTCAGCTAAGAGTGACGAGCAAGACAGCTACGGCCCTCATGGAACCTACAGAGATAATCCGTGTTTTATTTTAGTGACATCTCTTTCTTGATGACAACTTCTTTATTTCTTAAACCAAAATGCTTATTTTATTTTTGAGAGCGAGAGAGAACTTGTGCATGCAGGGGAGGGGTAGAGAGAGAGAGAGAGAGAGAGAGAGAGAGAGGAATCTTAAGCAGGCCCTATGCCCAGTGCAGATCTCAACATGGGGCTCCATCCCAAGATGATATCATGACTGAAGCCAAAATCAAGAGTTAGAAGCTTAACTGACTGAGCCTCCCAGGCGCTCCTTACACCAAAACGATTAAAACCCAGGTTAATGTTACAAAATAGGTGACATCCGTCCTATCCTCGTAGAAGTTAATACTGAGGGCCTTATCATTTCGTGTCTGTGTTTCTCTTCAGTGACACACCTCCAGGAAATCTTCGTGGGTCTTTTAGGACACTGGTCTTTCCTGTCCTTGGTGGTCCCATAGGTTTCCTAACTAGCTCTCCCCCCGACCCCTCACAGTCCTTCCTGATACACTCGTGGGTTAGAGTCGAGATAGAATTTGTGTAAAAATACATTACTTCTCTGGTCAGCCCCATAAGTCACTACTAATATTCCCTCTGGTTCAAAGAGAGACGAAGAGGCAGGAGAGTACAAGAGAAGTGTTGGGATCTAGAGTTTGTCGTCTGATATTATAGCCACTGGCCACAGATGGCTGTTCGAATTTAAATGTCATTAAAAGTAAATACAGTTACGGGGTGCCTCAGTGGCTCAGTTAGGTTATCTTGATTTTGGCTCAGGTCATTATTTCACGGTTCATGAGATCGAGCCCCGCATCAGGCTCTGCACTGATGGCATGGAGCCTGCTTGGGATTCTGTCTCTCCCTCTCTCTCTGCCCCTCCCTCGCTCGAGCTTTTTTTTTCTCTCTCGGAAATAAATAAACATTAAAAACAAAAAAGTCAATACAGTCAACAAGTCATTTCTTTAGTCACACCAAATGCACTTCATGTGCTTGGTACCACATATGGCCAATGGCTACCATGTAGTACAGTGTGGAGTAGAGAACGTTTCTATCACTATAAAATACTCTATCCGTGCTGCTGCAGAGCGAAGATTATAAATGTGCCCTTCTTTTGCACTTGTGCTCTGATTCATTTGAGAAATATTACAACACTGTCAGAAAATGGAATACCAAAATATCATTATAATTACAGATAAAGGTGAAAATGGAGGACGTGGGTCAGATCCGTGGTTAAGCATGCCCACCTGCCCAGACTTACCCCGCAGACATGGCTGAGCCGGGCGAGGCGGCTGTCCCCATGCAGTGGACAGATCGTACCGTGGAAGAACAGCAGACCAGGGAGGAAGAAAGGTCCACAGAATCCATCAATGGCTAGTTCACTCTCCTTCCCCTAGACAGAGCTGGAGTAGTAATCTTTGGTCTTCTTTCTGTGGAAGAAAATAGGCATATAGGGATTATTTCCCTTAAATAGAAAATAAAAATAATGTCTCCAACCTCTCCTTATCCAGAGTTTCCCACGCCGCGTGTCATCATCTCCTTAGTTCTCAGAGGAGAGCGTGAGGAAGCAGGACTCTGCTGATTGTTCCTTCCCATCTATACGTGAGCTATCTCTGTCTGTCTGCCTAACTATCTATCTATTTAACTATCTAACTATCTATCCATGCATCCATCCATCCATCCATGCATCCATCTATCTATCCATCCATCTATCTGTCTGTCTATCTATCTATCTATCTATCTAATCTGTTTGTCTGTCTATCTATCCATCCATCCATCCTATCCAAAAAAGCTTCTTTCCTTAAAAGGGATTCTGCCTTTCTCCTAAAATAACTGGCTCAAATTTTTCCTCCTTTCGAGAACAATTTCCTTCACTTTGTACATTATCATTGTTATTAACCGAATGCTACTAATGTACTAAATATTTAATTACTCTATGAGATAGGTGCCTGTGTTACTGCTGAAAAAAAAAAAGTAATTTCTCTCCCCTCAAATCCAATAATTTTTAAGCAAATTCCCCAAGCTCAGGTAGCTAGTTAGGGGCAGTGCTTACTATGAAAATCTGTGCTCTTGACTACTTATGTCTAGGCTTTACTGTGAGACTCTATACTAGGGGGGAAGCAAATTGTAGTTTGTTTATTTGTATCTCTATTATCCTACACAGGATTTGGGACATAGTAGCTGCTCTATAAATATTTGTTGCTCAGTTATGAAAAACTTCTAGCATTATAAACATATTTGTAATTTATTGAAAATAAGTGAAAATAAGTGATAAAAACGAAAAAATAGCTCACTAATCAATAAGACGCAATGCTTTAGCCAGATAAGAAGTTAAACACATGTTACACAGACATGTGAAATCTATTTATGTTTCCTTGTTTTCCAAGTCATTTTACAGACAAAGTAACTTTGGTAAAAGAACATTCAAATTGAAATGGTCCACTTAGTTTTAGTTTACATTATGGAAAATGAATCAGATGAAATCAGCAATTGGCTGTTTTCACTGAGTAATAAGAAAGAACAGTGCTCCTTCTAAGTCGTAAACAATGAAAAGTTTCTGATTAAAAGTGTTAAAAATCCCCAACTCTCCTCACTTAGCAGTTGGATATGCTTTCTCCACCTTGTTTCATTACATGGGATGTGGCAAGATTACGTCCTTAGAGACGATATGTCAGGATGTCTCTGACCACGATGCCAACCGTCCTTATAACACTGTCCTTAGTGTGTTCGTTCTCCTGAAAACTCAGACATATTTTTCTAGCAAAGAGAAAGAAAGAAAGAAAATCATTAGTACATTCTGATAAAGACAAACTCAAGATTAAAAAAATATATTTTTTTAAAACTTGCCCATAATTTAAACACATTTTTTCTAAGGAGGATGTTTTCAAAGTCATGATTTCTTTCAGATGAGAATTTGGGGAGATATTTTATAATTGTTTTTGTGTATCTTTCTTGTGTTTTCCTTCTTAGTGCTTAAAATTTTTTTTTAATCACTGTATGTATTTATCCATTTATTCAACCAAGAATGATTGAAAATCTTCTGTGTGTCCATCATGGACTATGAAAAAGAAGAAGAGGGGCGCCTGGGTGGCTCAGTCAGTTAAGCAGCCAGCTTCAGCTCAGGTCATGATCTCGCAGCCTGTGAGTTCGAGCCCCGCATCGGGCTCTGTGCTGACAGCTCAGAGCCTGGATGGAGCCTGCTTTGGCTTCTGTGTCTCCCTCTCTCTCTCTCTGCCCTTCTCCTGCTCACTCTCTGTGTCTCAAAAATAAATAAACGTTTGAAAAAAAAAAAAAAGAAAAAGAAAAAGAAGAAAATTCAGCATTAAACAAGGAGACAAAGTTCTTTCCTAGGAGAGCTCCCATCCGATGGGGTGGAGTAGACAGTAGTAATAGAGATACATTACATATCTAGATAGGAAGATAGGTAGGTAGAGGTAGATAGAAAGAAAGAAAGAGAGAGAGAGAGAGAGAGAGAGAGAGAGAGAGAGAAAGAAAGAAAGAAAGAAAAAGAAAGAAAGAAAGAGAGAAATAGATAGATAAATATATAGATAATAGAAAAAATAGATAGATAGATAGATAGATAGATAGATACATATGTAAGAAGAGCCAGGAACAAGTCATACAGAAGTTTGAGTTAGAAATGCTTTAGATACAACAGTCCAAAACTTCTCTCTCAAATGACGAAACGCATTAAGATCTAAAGTATAAGAAGGACCCAGTCTTAAACTAGCTAGTGGACGATCTAGGCAGCGAGAATAGCAGGTACGAAGGCCTTGGTGCAGGAAAGGCCGGGCTGTGCCGGAGGGACAGATAAGGCCCATGTGCGGTTCAGGAGAAAGTTCAGGGTTCATGTCAAGAGGCAGGTAGGAGCTAGATCTTGCAGGATTTTGTAGGCAGGCTGCGGTGAATTGTTTTGATTTAAGAGTTTTGATAAGCTCTTAAGGTGGGGGGGGTTTCAGTAGAGGAGTGACATGACATACTATACATTCTTAAAAACAAAACATACCAATTTCGTAGCAGTATAGAGAACTGGGATTTTGGGGAGCAAGAATGGTGACAGGGAGACTATGTCATTGTTCAGGCCACCAGTGATGATGGTGTGGACCAGCGAGGGGGTGGGGGAGCCAGTGAATGGACTCAGGAAAGTGTTACAAAAACTGGCCGTGTTTGCCGGTGGACTGGGTGTGGTCCGGGGAGAGAGCCGCACAGGGAGGGACTGGCGCCCGCACATCTACCTAGGTGGAGGAGCCTGGAGGAGGAGCCTCTCCTTTCGTAGGTGTTTGAGCAACCCCGACAGTTTTGCTTTCATGGCACATGAGGCCAGAGGCCTTGGTTTTGTCTCCATTCTGCGTCTAAAGAACCCTTTGACTTTGGCAAAACACTTCATTTATTTGATTCCTAGTGCCCCTACCTGTAAATTATAATATGCGGCCAGAGTGCTTTTCACAGCCTACATTTAATAATTTCATTGTTTTGCCGTAAACCTTTCCTCGCCTCCACAGTAAAGGCATGGCTTCTTCTTATGTCCTCCTCAGCTCTGTAAGCTCTGGATCTTTCTTGCATTTGTAGCTTCACGCTCTCACCCTCTCTGTCTCCGACAGCGAGACTTCCTCCAGCCTCTCGTTCTTACCAACCTCCTTCGGCCGGATGCTTGCACCTGCTGCTTTTCCTCCTCAGAAAGCTGAACTTGCCCTCCTTGGGCTAGTGGACTTTCATCCAGGTTCAGAGGTGAGTTAAATTGTCACCTCCTCAGGGAAACACTGTTGCCTTGCCTAGATCAAATGGGCCTTTAGTGTTCTCGTAGCTCTATGCATGCTTGTACCCCAGCATTGGTCAGCAAACTGCACATCTGTATGTATGATTGTTTTACGAACGCGGTTTCCTCCATGAGGACAGGAGTTCTGCCTTTCTTCCTCAGCATTGTGTCCCCTGCACCGTGGCAGGTCCCAGCCTGTGGTAGTGCTATCGGGGGAACAGACTGTGCACTAAATAACTGAGCGAAGGGGCTTCATCACATCACCATGCGTGTTCTTCTGAGCGCGTTTCTCTGACCTGGGATGCTCTGTGCTGGTAAAAGTTCTCTCTCTGTCTTCTTTAAAGTGCTCATCTTCACCACTCGCAGCGCTCAGTGCCTTTTTTTCAGGGATTCTGAATGACATTATTATTATGGGATGAGTTCCCCAGAAAACCGTATCTTGAAGTCCTAACACTGGCATCTGTGAATGTGGCCTTATTAGGAAGTAGATTTGTATAGATTTATTCAAGCTAAGGTAAGGTCATGAGGTTGGCTTTAATCCTGTATGGCTCGTATCTTTGTAAAATGAGTGAGATTTGGACACCGTCAAAGGCATGAGGCAGAGACTGGCGTAGTGTAATCATTTTAAGGAAGGCCCAGCCCGCCACCTGAAGTTAGAGAGGGAGGCGCGGAACAGAGCCCCCTTCAGAGCGTTAGCAAGGAACCAACTCTGATCTTGGACTTCGAACCCCCAGAACTCCGAGAAGATAAATTCACATTATCTTGAGCTACTTTGTGGTGCTTAGTTACAGCACCCTAGGAAACTAATAGAACCATCATGCAATTGCTGTTGGTCTCTGCTTGCGTATCTTCTATCCCCAACGAAAGTCTTCCTCCACTCCGCGTCACCGTATGCAGGGTAGGTGCCTCTACGATACCGACTTAAGCGATTGCCTTGTATTTGATGCTCAATATAATGAACGAGCTTTATATTTTCTTAAGGCTTCAAGAAGTCTGTACTTTGGTTAATTCCTTTTCTCCAACCTAGCAAGATGTGATTTCTTCATTTAAACAGAGTAATTTTAGTTTTGTTTATCATGGAATCTGGCACGAATTTGAGGTATTTAAAGAGTAAATTAATAAAATGACTCAAGAAGTTAGCAAAACATCAACAATTGTTTTCTCCCGAGATATTTAAAGAGGTCTTATTTTAATATAAGAATTGGTTCTCACGCATAGGTAGGCTTTGGGAGACCTAACAGAAAACCAGGGGGGCGGGGAAGAGGGGAAGGAAGGGGGGAAAAAAAGCCACAGAGAGGAAGGAAGACAAACATAAGAGACTCTCAAAGACTTAAGAACCAACTGAGGGGAGAGGGGTGTGTGGGAGGGGAGAGAGTGGGTGATGGGCACAGAGGAGGGCACTTGTTGGAATTATCATGGGGTGTTGTATGGAAAGCATATTGACAATAAATTATTCAAAAAAAAAGAAAAAAATATAAGAATTGGTCTGAGGTAACAACTGTGTGAATGATGGTGACGGTTGGAATTTGTTCAGTGTTTGGTCTTGTGTTCCAAAATTATCTTGTAAATGTTTTCTTCAGAATTTTCAACTATGTATATTATACTGTCACATATGATTCTGCAACTGGCTTTTTGTTTTTTAAATAAAAATCATATTTTTTGAGGTCTAATCACTTTGAAATAGAGAAATCTAGTTCATTTCTATAATCATAATGTACTATTACTTAGAAAATTTTGTTTACACTCTTCCCCTATTGATGATATTTAGGTTATTTCAATATTTTACTATTAAAAACAATGTTCCAGTAAGTTCTTTCCATAGGTTACAAACTAAGAAGCAGAACTTCTGGCCCAAAGGGAATATATATTTTCAGTCATACTAGATTCTGACTAATTGTCCACATTTTTCTAACGAATTGCATTCCCACCCACATAAGTCCCCTTCCCCCCATATTCTCCTCTACCATTGCTGTTAATCAGACTTGTTAATTGTAATAGTCGTATGAGTGTGTGAAATGATACCTCACTATGCATGTGTATGAGTATGTGCTTTAAGCGTATTTTGGGAATTAATCTTTGTCTTCCGTATAACTTGGAAATGTGGCCTCCTGACCAAGAGCTTACCTTTTATAAACTTTATCTTTAAATGTGTCTTTCAAGTTAATTGAACATGAAGTTATGAACCTTTTCTTAATGGTTGGGAGTTGTGCATCTTGTTTCAGAAATTCTTTCTCATTTAAGGTGATAAGGTTATTTTCTATGTTTTCCCCTAAGTTCCTGAAGTTAACATTCTTCTCATTGAAGAAAGCATAGCCATAAACATAGGACTTTTTTCCTTACTAAGTCCATTTTTTACATTGCTTCTCAAAATTTTGTCTACATTCTAACTCTTATAAATACACTTAATTTGTTTCAATCAAAAAATGGATACATGTTGAGGAGAGAGGAAGATGGTGGACCCTAGGCTCATCTTGTCGCATGAACACAAGTGGATAACTGTAAAATTATCCTAAATACCCCAGAAATTGGTCCAGAAAGTGGCAGAAAAGACTCCGCAGGTAAAGGGAGAGAAGAGGTGACGCTGGAGAAGGCAGGAAATGTGGAGACATGATTTAGGGGAGAGAGGATCCCAAGTGTTGCAGAGGGAAGAGCGCCACGGTCCCAGAGAAGGCAGAGAGAGAGAGAGAGAGAGAGAGAGAGAGGGAGAAAGGAGCACACAGGGAAACGTATGAGGAGTACGTTTCCCCATAGCCATTGGTGTGGAAAGCAAGAGGGGATGAATTTTATGAGTTCTTGCAACCAGTGGAGTGTAAAGCCTGGAGTTTTATTTTTATTTTTTGTAATTATTGTTTTTTTTTTAAGCCTGGAGTTTTAAAGGTCAGTGGGCTTGGCTAGTGCAGCACCTAGAGGGCACTGCGCTGCTCCTGGAGAGAAGGCAGGCAGACAACCTGGGGCGTACAGCGTAGAGACAGAAATCTGAAGAACACCTAGGGCACACAGGGCAGAGCTGATTCTCTCTTCTCAGAAGACATCCTTGTGAGGATGTATTCATGGAGATACCTCTCCAGGAACAAAGGAACTGGCAGCATTTCCCTCCCCCACTCATCAGCATAAACACAGGGCCACCTATAGGAAGTGACACGGTGCCAACACTGGTGGCCTATCCTGTTTACACCAAGCCCCGGCCCCCCGTGCTCTGGTGGAACTGCACTTCTCATGCTCGCCTCAGTTCCAGTGCTGCAGGCCCTCCCCAAGAAGACCAGCACAAACCCCTGCCCACACCATGTCCCCCAAACAGAGAGCTCTGCAGGGCCTCAGTTCTGGTGGAGGTGGTGTCAGGTCTCAATTCACAAGCAGACTAGAACATACCTGGTCAAAACTCATCACATTCAGGCCAGGAACCAAACATTGCCCACAGCAGACAAGGAGAGCTTCTGCAGACCAACAGCCTGAAGAACAGAGTAGCCAATTCACAAGAGCAGAGTCCATGGAACACACTGGAGACACTCCCTGAAGCACCAGTCCTGGGAACTACATGACTTTTTCTTCATAAGGCCCTTACCTTCAAGAGCAGGAGACATAACTGGCTTTTCTAACACTCAGAAGGCAGAGACTTGGACAGAATGCAAAGACAGAGGAATTATCCCAAATAAAAGAACAGGATAAGGCCGTGGCCAAAGGTCTAAGTGAAACAGATATAAGTAACATGCCTGATGGAGAATTTAAAGCAATAATCATAAGGATACTCACTGAACTTGAGAAAAGAATGGAAAACACCAGGGAGACCCTTACCACAAAGATAAAAGAGTTAAAAAATAATCAGAGATGAAGAATGCAATAAACAACTTTGGAAACAGGCTTGATGCAATGAACAGTGGATTGGAAGAAGCAGAGGTATGAATTAGTGACCTAGAAGACAAAATAATGGAAAATAATGAAATTGAACAAAAGAGAGAAAGAATTATGCAGCACAGGAATAGACTTAGGGAACTCAGTGACTCCATCAAGTGGAGTCCAAGAAGAAGAAGGAAGAGGAGGAGGAGGAGGGAAGAGGAGGAGGGAGCAAAAGGGACAGAAAATTTATTTGAAGAAATAACAGCCGAAAACTTCCCTAATACGGGGAAAGAAACAGATATCCAGATCCAGGAGGCACAGAGAGCTCCCATAAAAATCAACAAAAGTAGTTAAGTTTGCAAAATATAGTGATAAAGAAAAAAATCTCAAAAGATACAAGACAAAAGAAGTCATTAACTTGCAAGGGAAAACCCATAAGGCTAGCTGGAGAGTTTTCAAAAGAAACTTGGCAAGCTAGAAGGGAGTTGCAGGATATATTCAATGTGCTAAATGGGAAAAATCTGCTGCCAAGAATATTCTATCCAGCAAGGCTGTCATTCAGAATAGGAGAGATGAAGAGCTTTCCAGACAAGCAAAAACTAAATGAGTTCATGAGCACTAAACCAGCCCTGCAAGAAAGATTAAAGGGGACACTTTAAGTGTAAAGGAGAGACCAATAATGACAGTAAAAGGTAGGAAACACAAAAGCAGTAACAATGAATATTTCTGTAAAAATCAGTCAAGGAATTCACATACATAAAAGGAAATTAAAGATAAAAGCATATACCAAAAACATGGGGAGGAGAGGAGAAAACAATGGGTTCAAATTTGAATGACGATCAACTTAAATAGACTGTTTGCAGACGATGTTACATACAAACCTAATGGTAATGATATATTAAAAAAAACATTAATAAACATGCAAAAAATAAAGGGCAAGAAACCCCAAAATATCACTAAAGCAAATCAGCAAAAGAAAGACAAGAAAGAGTCAGAGAAAATCTTCAGAAACTATGACCAAACAAGTAATAAATTGGCAATAAATAAATATCTATCAATAATTATTTTGAATTTAAATGGACTAAGCACTCCAATCAAAAGACACAGGGTGTCAGAAAATAAGGCCTATCTATATGCTACCTTCAAGAGATTCATTTTAGACCTAAAGACACCTGCAGATTGAAAGTGAGGGATGGTGAACATTTATCATGCAAACAGATTTCAAAAGAAAGCTGGCGTAGCAATACTTGTATCAGAAAATAGACTTCAATAAAGATTGCAACAAAAGATAAAGAAGGGCACTATATAATAATAAAGGGGACAATCCAACAAGAAGATATAACAATTATAAATATTTACATACCCAAAATGGGGGTATCCAAATAAATGAAAAAATAATAACAAACATAATGAAACTCATTGATAATAACACAATAATAGTAGGGGACTTTAACGCCCAATTTGCGTCAATGGAAAGATCATCTAAACAGAAAATCAACAAGGAAACACTGACTTTGGATGACACACTGGACCAGATGGACTTAACAGATATTTCAGAACATTCCATCCTAAAACAGAAAAATACACATTCCTTTCAAATAGACATGAAACATTCTCTAGTATACATCACATATTAGGTCATAAAACAGGCCTCAAGAAATATAAAACACTGAAGTCATATCATGAACCTTTTCTGACTGCAACACTATGAAACTAAAAGGCAAACACAATAAAAAATCTGGAAAGACCACAAATACTTGGAGGTTAAAAAAACATGCTACTAAATAATGAATGGATAAACCAGGAAATCATAGAAGAAATTTTAAGAAGTACCTGGAAACAAATGAAAACGAAAACAAAAAGGTCCAAAACCTTTGTGATGCAGCAAAAGTGGTCCAAAGAGGAAAGTTTATAGCAATACAGGTCTACCTCAAGAAGCAAGAAAAATCTCAAATAAACAACCTAACCTTATACCTAAAGCAGCTAGAAAAAGAACAACAAATAAAACCCCAAACCAGCAAAAGGAGTGAAATAATTAAAGATAAGAGCAGAAAAAATAATATAGAAACTAAAATAATAATAGAACAGATCAATGAAACCAGGAGCTGGTTCTTTGAAAAAATAAAATTGATATATCTAGGCTAGGCTTATCAAAAAGAGAAAAGACTTGAATAAATAAAATCACAAATGAGAGAAGAGAAATAACAACCAATATAACAGGAATACAAAGAATTACAAGAGATTAATATGAAAACCTATATAGCAACAAACTGGACGACCAGGAAGAAATGGATAAATTCCTAGAAATATATAAACTGCCAACATTGAAACAGGAAGAAATAGAAAACTTGAACAGACCAATAACTAGCAATGAAATAGAAACAGTAATCAAAAAACTTCCAAAAAACAAAAGTTCAGGACCAGATGGCTTAACAGGTGAATTCTCTCCAACATTTATTTTATTTAAGTTTATTTATGTATTTTGAGAGAGAATGAGAGAGAGAAAGCGAGAGTGGAGGAGGGGCAGAAAGAGAGGAGAGAGCAAGAATCCCAAGTAAGCTCCACGCTGCCAGTGCAGAGCCTGATACAGGGCTTGAACTCACAAGCTGCGAGATCATGACCTGAGTTGACATCAGATGCCTAACTGACTGAGTCACCCAGGCAGCCCTACCTAACCTTTAAAGAAGAGTTAATACCTATTCTTCTCAAACTATTCCAAAAAAATAGAAAAGGAAGGAAAGTTTCCAGATTTATTCTGTGAGGCCAGCATTACCCTGATACCAAAACCAGATGAAGACTGCACTAAGAAAGAGAACTACAGGCCAATATCCCTGATAAACACTGATGCAAAAATCCTCAAAAAAAATATTAGCAAACCAAATCCAATAACACATTAAGAAAATCATTCACCATGATCAAGCGGGATTTATGCCTGGGTTGCAAATATCATTCAATATTCACAAATAGATCAATGTAATACACCCCATTAATAAAAGAAAGGATAAGAACCATATGATCCATTTCAAGGGATGGACAAAATGCATTTGACAAGATACAACATCATTTCATGATAAAAATCCTCAAGAAAGAAGGTTTAGAGGGAATATAGCTCAACATAATAAAGACCATATATGAAAAACCCACAGTTAATATCATTCTCCGTGGGGAAAAACTGAGACCTCGTCCTCTGTGGTCAGGAATAAGACAACGATGTCCCATCTCACCACTTTTATTCATCACAGTGCTGGAAGTCCTAACCCTAGAAGTTAGACAACAAAAGAAATAAAAGTCTTCCAAATCAGCAAGAAAGAAGTAAAATGATCACTATTTTCAGATGGTATGATACTATGTACAGAAAACCCTAAGATTCTACCCAAAACCTGTTAGAACTGATTAACGAATTCAGTGAAGTCACAGGATACAAAAACCAATGTAGAGAAATCTGTTGCATTTCAATACACCAGCAATGAAGCAGCAGAAAGAGAAATTAAGGAATCAATCCCACTTACAACTGCACCAACAACAATAAGATACCTAGGAATAAACCTAACCAAAGAAGTGAAAACCTGTGTTCTGAACTATAAAACTCTGATAGAAGAAATTGAAGACTAACAAATGGAAACACATTCCATTTTCATGGATTGGAAGAGCAAATATTGTCAAAATATCTACGCTACCCAAAGTAATCTACAGATTAGATGCAATCCCTATCAAAATACCAACAGCATTTTTCAGAGCTAGAACAAACAACCCTAAAATTTGTATGGAACCACAGAAGACCATGAGTAGTCAAACGACCTTGAAGAAGAAAAGAAAGCTGGAGGCATCGCAATTCCAGACTTCATATTGCAAAGCTGTAATCATCAAAACAGCATGGTGCCGGCACAAAACAGACACATAGATCAATAGAACAGAAAACCCAGAAATAAACCCACAAGTATGTATATGAATCCTGCTCATTTCAACTAAGCAGGATAGAAGATCCAATGGGGGAAAAATGTCCCTTCAACAAAGGGTGTTGGAAAAACTGGACAGCAACATGCAAAAAACGAAACTGGACCACTTTCTTATACCCTACACAACAGCAAATTCAAAATGGATTAAATACCTAAATGTGAGACTAGAAACCATGAAAATCCTAGAAGAGAGCACAGGCAGTAACTTATTTAACAATAGCTATACCAAATTCTTCTAGATACATCTCCTGAGGCAAGGGAAACAAAAGCAAAACTGAACTACTGGGGCTTCATCGAAATGAAAAGCTTCTGCACACCGAAGGAATCAACAAAACTAAAAGGCAACCTAAGAAATGGGAGAAGATATTTGCAAATGACATATCCGAATAAAGGGTCAGTGTCCAAAATATATGAAGAACTTACACAATTCAATCCCCAAAAATGAATAATCCAATTAAAAAATGGGCAGAAGGCAGACATTTTTCCAAAGAAGACATACAGATGGCTAACGGACACATGAAAATATGTCAACATCACTTGTAATCAGGGAAATGCAAAGCAAAATCTACAATGAGATATCACCTCATTCATGTCAGAATGGCTAAAATCAGCAACACCAGAAACAACAGGTGTTGGCGAGGATGAGGAGAAAGGAGAACCTCGTACACCGTTGGTGGGAATGCAAACTGGTGCAGCCACTCTGGAAAACAGTACAGAGATTCCTCAAAAATTAAAAATAGAACTACAGTATGATCCGGCAATTGCACTAATAGCTAGTTACTCAAAGAACACATAAATACTAATGGAAAGGGATACATGCACCCTGATGTTTATAGCAGCGTTATCTACAATAGTCAAATGATGGAGACCGGCTGTGTCCATTGATTCGTGAATGAATAAAGATGGGGTATATATGTGAAATAGAACATTACTCAGAAATGATAAAAAGAATGAAGTCTTGCCATTTGCAACAACATGGATGGAGCTAGAGAGTATTATGCTAAGCGAAAGAAGTCAGAGAAAGACAAATATGATTTCACTCATGTGGGATTTAAGAAACAAAACAGGGAGCCTGGGTGGCTCAAGTGGTTAAGCACCCAACTTCAACTCAGGTCATGATCTCGTGGTTCATGGGTTCAAGCCTGTGTTCAGCTCAGAGCCTGGAGCCTGCTTTGGCTTCTGTCTCTCACTCTTTCTCTTTCTGCCCCTCCCCTACTTGTGTGCATGCTCTCTCTCTCAAAAAATAAACATTAAAAATAAAATAAGCAATGGGGGAACAAAAGAGAGAGAAAGGCAAATGAGAAACAGACTCTTAACTCTAGAGAACAGACTTCTGGTTACCAGAGGGGAGGTGAGGGGGAAGGGGGAAGAGGTGATGGGGATTAAGGAGTACACTTGCGGTGACCAGCACCAGGTGATGTATGGAAGTGTAGAATCACTATATTGTACAACTGAAACTAATATTACACTGTATATTAACTAACTGGAATTTAAATAAGGAACTTAAAAAAAATAGATGTTTGTTTCCACTTGAAAATGGTAGGAGAAATTTCTAAACAATGTCCTAAAGTCTGCTTTTTCTAGTACATTTTGTAATTTTTTACGACAGCCTGAGAAATGAGATATTTTGTCTTTTTCTTTTTGTCTTAGAATTTTAAGGCTCAATAAGACTCTATACGCAACAGGCTGCCTCACCTCCCACCTGTGCCTGCTGTCCCCTCTGCTATGGGACAGCACACACCTACTTCACAGCTACAGACACTTTTACCTCGAAGCCGGAATACCTTCCGTTAGCTGATTTGCCCGATGATGCTCAGGCTGCAGTGACGCAGTGGGTAGCTGTTTCATGGAGTCATGGGTCCGAATGGCCCACACCAGGATCTAGGCTTACCATGAAGAAGCAAAAAACGTTAGGTGGCACCCGGGGCGCTCGGTCAGTTAAGCGTCCGACTCTTTGTTTCAGCGCAGGTCATGATCTCAGGGTTCATGGGTTCCAGCCCTGTGTCTGGGATTCTGTCTCTCTTTCTCTCTCTCTCTGCTCTTCCCCTGCTTGTGCTGTCTCTCTCTCAAAGTAAATAAACTAAAAAAAAAAAGAAGCAAAAGGCATTAGATGCTGTCCATCTCCCATGGCGTGAGGGCTCTGCAGATTTCTGGAGTCATACGTCTCTCTTGGCTGAACTTGTCATTTTAATTCTCGAAAACACTTCGTATTTCTGTGATCGGTATTTCTTCCTTCTCTCCAGGATTGTGCATATCTCCCTCCATTTTGCGCACGGTACTTTTCAAAGGCATTCGAAATACTGTTATAATAATTATAAATATGAGTCCTCCTCCTTAAGTATACAGTTTGTCTTTCTGTATCATCGTACCAAAATTCTGCAGGAATGCAAGGAGGTCGTTCGGAAGCTTATGTGGCATGGAGATAGCGTGGCGACCAGGCCTCGGAGTCCTCTACCTCGGCAGGACCTACTGTTCCTTATTTAGTCCCTTATTTATTCAGCCATAAAGACCCTCCTGAGATAACCCATATTCCTGGCCTCGAGGCCCCTGCAGGTCTGGTGGCACCCGTTTGCACGCCAGGCCACACCGGAGACACGGCAGCGTTCCGTGGCTTCCACCCTGCTATGTGGCAGTGGAAACTCTCCGTGTCCAGGGCTCTGTCTGGTTGGGTGCGTTTCACAGAGGACCCTTACTCTCGCTGGTCGTTTGCCGCCCCCCCGACCCCACTCTGAGCATCGTGTTCTGGAATCAGGGCACAGGGCCGCTCCCTCAGACTCTGCAGTTTCTCTTTCTTATTACTTCCTCACTATCTCTTCTCCCCCCACCAGATCGCTTTTCTAGTCGAAGTGGGAGTTGGCACGAAACCCCCCTCTTTTCTTTTGCTTTTCCCATACATTTTATTCTAAACCCTTCATATTCTCTGAAGGAATTTAAGCTTTTGGAGTACAAAGGGCAGAGACTGAGTGGTTCCTTCTGCTTCGTGCCTGGTGGCATTCCTTTGCGGAAGTGATGGATGCAGTCAAGCATTTGTCCACGTGAGGCACCAAATAGGGAAGATGCCCGGAATGTTTGTTACAGGAAAACAGTAGTTAATTTCATTAAAACATTATCCTGCTATGCTTACACTTTATGATGTTAGTTTTAATGGTTCTGATTTCTGTGCTGGTAAAGTCTTGTAATTTCGTGTATGTGTCGTTGCCTCCGGTGAGCGCGTGCAGGAGCAGTAATACTGCAAGTCCTCAGTTCTCTTCAGTCTGAGTGCTTCTGGTCTGCTGGCTGCCAGACCTGTGCCTCTTAAAACCCACATTTATTAATGCTCACGGTTCGCGGTGCGCCTTGAGCCCTTCTAATCGCACTGTCCTTCCTGTCTTAGTTTTCTTTTAAATCGCTGCAAGTCATGTCTCCGTTGCCTACCATCGGTTATTGCTTAAGCCTTGATTTGTTAAAGCCTCCATCTAAAGCATTCTGTTAGTAAAATGATGGGACTTCAGGTCCACGTCCCCTGTCATTAGCTGGATTTCTCATCTGATCCCGACGGTGATTCAAGTGAAGAATCCCCTTCCGTGAGCTGTCACGGGGAAGACGGCCGTCGTGACAGGAGAGTCCGGGCTGATTTATGCAGTGAGGCACGCTCCCCGATCCCGGCGTCAGAGCTCTGAGCGCCTACCGATCGATTCCTACCCGTGTCGTGGGAGACGGTAAATTCCGATCAGAGCTTTTTGGTCTCTGTTAGTCTGGCTTTCTTTTTCATAATGGATTTCTCTCATTCATGCTTTCCCTGGTCTGCATTTTTATGACCGTGATGTGCTTTGATTTACTTCATTCAGAATACAATGCTCTGGCTTCAATTACCCTGTTTAACTTTAAATAGACACTGCCACAAGTCTCACTGATACAAAGGACATCTGGTGTGAATACAGCGCAGCGGGAGGTGCCACGTGGGAAGGAACCCAGGAACCGAACACGTCTCCGGGCACATCCATCAGGACGTGAGAGTACGAGGCGTGGCACTCCACCACTTCTTCAGTGCTATCAGAACGGAGCTGGCTCTGGGCGTTCGAGTCGGGTGGGGGGCACTGTTTTGACTTTCCTTGTAGCAACGCTTGACTCACTGACCCAAAGCTCAGACACAAAACATTCCGTCCAGTTGATAACATCTCTGAGGATGACTTTTGCCAAACAGGAAAGGCACAGACAGCAACGGGACAGTTTTTTCTAGGTCTCGTACAGAGTGTTTGGTGAGGGATGTTGTAAGGAAGTCAGAGTGAAGAGTTCTGTTCTTCGCACCACTCCCCAGCAAGCACGCCAGAACACAAAGTCCGGAAGTTCTCACAGGGAAGTAGAGTTCCTCAGTGCTATTCTTGGGACGATCCCAATGAGAAATTTTAACAATTTCCTAAGACCAAATCCGGATAGTAGATGTCAGATGATTAAATAAAGAGGACATTTTGCCTGCTTTTAGATCCTGAAAAAATAAACTATCTTTAATTGCAAAAGAAAGGATCAAACAGAAATAATTTACCAAAGACATAATTTACATTCAGATTTTATTCCATACACAAAATCTCTGGATCACTCATGCACCGGCAATCTGACCCCTGTGAACAAGGATGTTCCTAATCATAGGTTTTATTTAAACGTTCTTAATTAAAATTATCTGTGGGTTACGTTCTGGGAAGTGTACTTCTGCGTTTCACAGTATCACAGTTTTCTAAACTCAGGTACTCAGGCATGAGAACCAGCAACCCCACCCCACCTCGCCAGACTCTCTTCATCTCCAGTGTTTGGTTTTGCTCGGCATCACAGGCTGTCCTTCTGTGCCAGGGAAGCGGGTGCCCAGGACCAACAGACACCATCCACTCCCCTTTTAACAGAAGGGGAGTGTTGCTTTTGCCCGAGGTCCCAGTGAGTCCCTGATCGGCCCTGTTTTGTGATGTGCTCATGCTCCAGCATAGCTTCTGGGAGGAAGAAGACAGGACGTGCCAAGAACTGAATCTGTCAGGAGAACAGGCTCTGTTCCCAGAAGAAAGATGAGGAGACTCGCGATGCAAAAAAACAAACAAAAAAGCCAAACCAAACTGACAGGAGTTACTACCTTCCGTGACACTTCACAACCCAATTCTGGGCAGGGGTTTGGAGAATGAGTCTGAGGAAGACGTGCATTTCAGATCCAGACAGGAGGCACTTCCTGTCTCCTGTCTCCCCAGAGCTGAAAGGTCCTTCTAAGACAGCCTGGCGTATCCCGCCACCAGGTGGGAACACACAGACACCTTGGAAGAATACACTTTGTAGTCTACATTTTGGAAGAATAGCAGTAAATCGAGCATGTTCTCCACGGTACAGCTATCAGAGAAAGGTTCCGTTAGTTCAGCACCCCTCCCACCGTGACCTCGCAGGATGGTAGAAGATGGTGTTAAGTGAGCAACTAGGAGAAGATCGGGGAAGTAAGTGAGATTGCTTTCAATAGATTTCAGGAAAACTGTAGTGTTCCAGAATACTTTCGAGAACTTGGGACTGCTATGGCACGCAGAATTTCCAAAACGCATTTATTCAGAGACCTCTGACGGGAGGTAAAAGATTCGGTCATTCCTTAGTAACTTGCTTAGCCCGACGTTCTCCCAGTTTTATTGTTTGAAGAGAGTAATGTAATGCCAGGATTTCAGTCCCAGAGCTTCTGTTAAGACAATCGATGTCTCTGGGGTCAGAAAGCCCAGTCGCAAGTTCAAGAAGCTTTCTATGCCCTGTGCTAATCTTCCTGCGATCGCCACCAGATCCCAGAAGGAGGGTCGCTGGAGTCACGTCACCTGTGTCAATCCGATACGGGATAGCCAGCCTGCTGAAATAGAAAGACAGCGGTACCATGAAAAGCATTGCAGCATCTGCGACGTAACAAAACCTCCCTTAATGAGTCATTAAATTTCGGGGTTCAAAATATAGTCCATAAAACATCTACGTAGCTGCTCAGGAGCAGATTCTTACTATGTGTATTCGATGTCATTTGACCCGGAAGCAGACGAAATGAGAACTCGACCCCTGCGCCCCGCGTTTCTGCCGCAGCTCCACCTTGCGCCAGGATTTCTTGGGCTCCACTACACCGATCCCGAGAAAATGGTTCACGCAGCCAAGCCCTGTAGGTTCAGGGAAGGGAATTCTCAGAACAGGTGGAAACCTGCCTTTGCACACCAGCGTCTGTGCAGAAACCAGCCGTGTGACTCTCTCCGGCTGATGAATGTCACCTTCTGTGAAATCATACAACATCCCCTGGGCAGAGCGCTTTTGTCAGCCCCTTCCAAGCTTTTTTGGCTTACCTAGTTCTGTGATTTTTAAAGCAATCGTGTTCGTAATATTGCTTAGCTGACGTAAAGGGAGAATTTGGGAGAAGACACGTTTCGGGGGCACATTGAGGGAGGACAGCACACTCTCCCTTCAAACACTGCGGTCAACTGCAGCGGAGGTTTTAACAGCCGGAGAAAGGCAGAGCCTTTCCTTCTCCTCACGGACCAGACTCATAGATGACACTAAATCTTATCTACTCTGGGAGAGCAATTAGGTCGCTTTTGCAGAATGAATCTGCTTTCAGTTTTGGGTTGCGACAACTTTAACGTGCCATGGCTCGGAACTATGTGTCCTTGCGTGCTAGTTACTTCCTGACTTCACTAATCGGTTGGCAGGAGCTGGTGTACATTTTCACGTTTGCCACCTGTGTCCTGAAAGCTCCCGTTGCCACAGTGCAGTTACTGGAGAAGTTGCTTCTCGCCTGCATGAAAAGAGTGTATCCTTTGTAATGGGAAGATCTAGAATCAAACTCCTATTAAGTTTTAATCTGTCTCTTTGCAGTCTGCTTATTTTGCCTCCCTGAATCTCAGGCTCCTCACTCGCAGACCGAGGTGCCAGTGGTAACGTCTACCCTGCCTGTCCGTAAAGACGTTGCAGTGATCAAGTGAATGCCGTGTGTGTTGCGATCTGTCGGGAAGTTTTGTGCTGGGCCCTAGGGCTGCAGTGAAGGGGGGACCCCTCAGCACAGGGTCCTAGGGACGAGCAGGTACAGCCTTTTAGGGTACTTGCATCCGAGAGAGTCTTAGAGACTCCCTCCCTCCCCGGGGGGCAGGCAACGACTGTATGTTGAAAGACAACCAGGTCAGTGAAGAGGCGAGCTTTTCTGGATGCAGAATATGCACAGATCAGGGAAAAAAAAAAAAAAAAGAGAGCTTGGCATATTTTGTAAATAAAAATGAGCATTTATTTATTTATTTATTTGGAGCCTCAAGTTTGGGGAACTGGGCAAGAGAATGAAAGAGAAGGAGAGAGTAAATGGAGGCCAGATGATTTGAAACCACGTGCAGGGGTTTGGACTTGCACACGTCTGCAGTGGACAGTCCAAAGACATATTATTTTAAAAGCTTTGTACAGGGGATGGCATAAGCCCTTTTTACAAATATTGGTTATTATTGGATTTTTGTTAATTATTTTAGTAATATGCAGACAGCAACTCTTATCAATTTTTAATCTTTGAACGTTTAAGGTAACATTTTGAGTTAATGGTTTTAACAATGCTACTTACCAGGGCACCTGGGTGGCTCGGTTAAGTGTCCAACTTTTGTTCAGGTCATGATCTCATGGTTTGTGAGTTCAGGCCCCATGTGGGGCTCTGTGCTGCCAGCTCAGAACCTGGAGTCGGCTTCAGATTCTGTGTCTCCCTCTCTCTCTGCCCCTCCTCCACTTGTTCTCCCTCTCTCTTTCTCTCACTCTCAAAAATAAATAAACATTAAAAAAATAAAAAGAATGCTACTTACCAATCTACATAGCCTCTGACCCTTTAGCTCGGTCTGCTCTTTCTTATTTCAGCATTGAAAACACATTTCTTTTTTTAATGTTGATTTATTTTGAGAGAGAGAGAGAGAGCCAGGGAGGGGCAGAGAGAGAGGGAGGGAACGAATCCCATGCAGGCTCCACACTCAGCAAGGAGCCCGAACTGGGACTCCATCTCATGAACCATGAGATCATGACCTGAGCTGAGACCAAGAGTTGGAGGCCCAACCGACTGAGCCTCCCAGGCCCCCCTGAACACACATTTCTGATAGACTTACTCAGTCATTAAAGAAACTTGGAAAAATTAGGGCAAAGCAGAAAATAATTTGGAAATAAGAAATATGGGCATTTCTAGAATTTCGGTTGTACTGTGTTTGACAATTCTTCTAACACTTCCCCTAAACGGTTAATTCTGTTGCCATTAATGAGTTTATAATGCATTACAATTAGTGTGAGTTGCAAACTAACTGAAGCTCCCTCAAACAAATAGAAATAATTCTCCATGAAATGACTGTCCAGCGGATTGCTCTTAAACTTCGCAGCTTAGCTGAGGGATCCCTGATTGGAAGTACATCGTCTACCATGCTTTCATTTTCTCGTGTGCCCTTGGCCCACATGAGAATACAGCATCCTCTTAAAGCTGTTGCTTGTTTTACTGCTGGAACGCTCCTCACTCGCTGATGATGTTCTGTAGACCAGACACGTCTTCCCTATTAACTTGAGGACAGAGGCCGACCCTGCTGGCGTCACTCCCCGGGCACAGATGGAAACGCTTCTCCGGCAGATCGCCCCATTGCCCCTTCTTGTTCTTGCAGCACTCAGCTGTGTGAGGTATTCCATTCATGAGGTGACATAAAGCTCGGGCCAGGACGTGGGGTTCTGAAGCGTATGTCCTCATCGGGCTCTCCTTTTGAGACAGAGATGCCATTTACCAATAATTCGTCTTCCCTATGAGCTTTAACCAACTCACTTAAATCCACACAAAGGTGAAACGGACATACTTTCATCCAATATGTGTGGCTATCTAACTGGGGAGAAAAGTCGCTCATGAGATTTCCGAAAAAACCCTCGTGTCTACGTGGGAAAGGTGGGGGAAATAGAGGAATGTTTGTATGTTAATGAAATGATCCGGGAAGGGGTGAGGAGGAAAGAGAGAGAGAAATAATTACTGATGCAGGAGAGAGCTAAGGAGGTGGAGTGACGTTTCCAAGAAAGGGGATGGGGTCTAACACATGGCTGGTGACGTGGGGCAATTTAGGTGGCTCCGGGCAGTTACTCCGTGGGGGAGTAACAGGCAAGAAGGCAGAGTACGTGTGTCCTCATGCTGGCAGACAGGTAGTGCAGGTGTGGGGATTTCTAGAACTCTCTTTCTGCATGCCTCTACTTTTTTTTTTAAATGTGCGTTAAAAGAGAGCAAGCAGAGGAGGGCAGAGAGAGGGAGAGAGAAAATCCCAGGCAGATTCCTCACTGTCAGCACAGAGCCTGATGCAGGGCTCGAACCCACGAACTGTGAGATCATGACCTGAGCCGAAACCAAGAGTAAGACGCTCCATCAGCTGAGTCACCCAGGCGCCCCTGAATGCTTCTACTTTATCAGGAAAGTAAGTCGTGAGCTGAGACTGAGCATGGACCACAAGGTGCTGTAGGTTGAGGAGACAGGAGGCTCTGGCTACCGGGGAGTCGGGGAGGCTAATGGAACCCGGGAAACAGAGCCCAGCTGCTGTAATCGAGGCCTCGCCTGGGATTCGGAGCCGTGGAGGTTCAGGTGTTCAGCACGGCTGTGTTTCTCTCCAGCCGGGCAGAGCAGTGAGTCATTGGACTTAGCTACAGATGGGGTTTGGCAAATGAGTACACATCTTCAAGACGTGGAGAAGGAGTTAGGCTGTATGCAAAGACATGATAAGAATGACCCAGCATGAAATTTAACGGAACGGGGTCGTATCAGTAGATTTTAGGTGACAGGGTGGCAAGAGGGCCATTGGACTTTGGATGCCAAGTAAAGGCAGTGAGCTGGACAGCTAGAAAGTGGTGGTTGGAGAATAAGACACTCGAAATCGAGATTCGGGAGAACTTGGAGTGATGGATAAAGACAGGGCAGGGGTATGGCCCTGAGGGCCCGCTGGAGAAGAGGCAGTGAAGGAGCTGGCAGGCCAGGTCCTCAGTCAGATCATCTAAGTCCACATGGAAGTCACCCGGCATTAACGACAGTAATGTCTGGGGGAGACGCGGTAAGGAGCTGAGGTCTTCGAGGCATAAGGGGTGTTTCCCAGAAGTCAGTAAAAAGGCAGATCTTAATGGGAACCAAACCAAACCAAACAGCTTAGTTTGCCTTAAGAAAAACTATTATGATTTTTTGATTTTTAATTTTGTCAGGGAGTTATTATGAGGGGCTACAGTGTAGGCAGAAGAAATGAAAATATGTACAAAAGTATGTTTTGAGAGAGAGAGACAGAGGGAGCCGGGGAGGGGCAGAGAGAGAGGGAGGGAATGAATGAATCCCACGCAGGCTCCACACTCACCAAGGAGCCCGAGTAGTGATTTGATAAGGCATTTTTAGAGGGGAACTGAAAATAATTGTCTCAAAAGCACTGAAATATTGTGTTATGAAGGTATTCATCTTTCATTTATCACTAGAAATAAAAATTGTGGATTATCTAGTCAAATGTACTTTTCACGATGTCTGGTATATACTTTGTTTTGTTTGTTTCCAAGTGTTCCTGACTGTCATTTATGCACTTAGTAGAATATGGCAAAATCGAACTTACAGATTTGATATTTTTGCAAAAATAAATTTTAATGTTTAGTTTTGAAAGAGAGAGAGAGAGAGTTGGAGGGAGTTGGAGGAGCAGAGAGAGAAGGAGAGAGAGAATCCCAAGCAGGCTCTGCACTGTCAGTGCACAGTATGACACAGGGTTCAAACTCATGTACTGTGAGATCACAACCTGAGCCGAAATCAAGAGTTGGGCGCTCCACTGACTGAGCCCCCCAGGCGCCCCTATATTTGCAAAAAGTTTCAAATATCTCATGTTCTTATTTCTTTCACATTTGAGATCTCAATTCAAAAGTGAAATTCAAGATAACATTCAGAAATTAAAAATTTCTATTAAATTCTGTTTTCTGTCTCAGGTAACACTGTGCTTTTGATTTATTAGTTGAATAATTTTTTATTGCAATATTTTATTCATTGATATGTACAGAGAAGCTAGACTCAATTCTACATTTTTTTCTAAATGGACCACTGTTACTAAAAGAAGGCTAAAGGAAATACATAGTCTCTTCAATTGATAATTTGTTGATGATTAAGTAATCAGTAGTATTTTCTAAGTGTCTTCAGAAAATCACAGCTAATTGAATTATTAGCTTTATAACTGTGTTAAATATTCTGTAAAAATTTCGTGAAAAGAAAAATAAATCCCGCATGTGATTGAAAGCTAAGGTAAAACAAATATAACGCCAGTCTTTGAAAACAAAACCAGGTGTCCTGCGAGGAAGGACATTTACTCATTGTGATATCCGGGGAGAGGCTGCATAGTACAGTCTTGCTGTGCCTGGGCCTGGAATCTGGAACCCGGGCTTTGAGTCCTGGCCCCGTGCCCTGTAGGCTTTATCTTGGGCATGTGGCCCCAGCTCTCTAGGTCTAAGCTGCTGCTGCAACACAGTGCTGATAAAATAACCATGTTGTAGGGGCTTCAATTAAAATTAAATCACCTATACAAAGCACTTAGGACAATTCCAGGCAGTAGTAACTGTGTTTTATCCCACCCTCTGTCAACTTTGAGATTTCTCTCAAGCCATACCCCACACCTAGGACATACTTTTCCCTACTCTGTGTACCAAACCACTCTCTAACTCAGAAGGAGCTTCCAGAAAGATTAAATTAGTCTGTTCGAAACAGAGTAATTCCCCTAGTGATCATAGAAAGTATACGTTTGTGTCCATTTACTCCCCTGTCCCTCTTCTTGCGCACAGCCCGCAGGGAAAAGCCTTCTAAGGACAGCCAGGGAGGGAGCCCTCACCAGGGACCCAACCACGCGGGCCTGAATTCCCAGCCTTCAGAGAACTAAATGTTTGTTGTTTAAGCCACTCAATCTATGGAAGTTCGTGCTGGCGGCCCACGCTGACATCACTCGGTGGTATTTTAGACGCCCGTGATTGTGTTGCTACACCTATTTTGATGGATGTGGCAAAGTCAGAAATCGATAGGGCTCTAGGTCCCCTTAAAGACGCTTGAATTCCTACCCAGGTACTCACACTTAAGACAGGCCATGCGCGCCTCAAGTGTTCATCGCCAGAGTGTTTGCAGTTGAAGGTGTACGTTCGGCATGAGAGTCGTGGACGTCTGCAGTCATCCAAGAAGCCACGGCTTACAAAGCTTCAGGAGTAAACCGGCTCTAGAACTTTTTAACCAGTGGGAGCTGCCTTTTAGTAGAAAAATTCATAATCTCTTAGAAGAACAGAGAGTTATTGAAATTGTAGCCCAGTTTGACAAGTTAATAACTGCTTAGTTGCACACGGTGCCGTTGACACAACACCTGTATTCAATCTGAGACAGTACAGCTGCTGGGAAGGACAGTGGCCCCGGAGTGGGACCTGGCCGGGTGCCTCCTTCACGCGGCTCTTGGATGTGGTACTCCACAGACTCACCCCCCCACCCCCCGGGCGCGTTCGGTCACCTGCCAAATGAAGGGGTCGGGACCTCGGAATCCTTCCTGCCCCCGTGTTCGCTGACTCTTCCTCGTTAACTGTGCATCTAAAGCTTCTGTGGCATTTGTTTTTCTTCCACTGCCTGTCCTTCGGATGACGAGGTATTTGAGTATTTCGTGGCTTTTGTGGCCTGAACTGCTCGACCTGGTGCAGAGGCTTTGAGTATCTGTGTCAGATTTGCTGTCAAATTATATTCCGTTTACCCCTCCCTCAACCTTCATTTCCCACCTCTTTCCATGACTTAGTCTGTCGTAGTTTTATGAGATTGTTCACAACAACAAAAAACAAAAAACAAGAAGCAAGAAAACACGCACTGTGGAGGATTTAAAGGAAATGACGAGATTGCCGGTCACCGGGCAACTGCTCTCTGACTGTGATTCAGTGTTTAATAAGATCGTTTTATCTGGTTCCAGGGTCTTCCCAGAACTGCACTGTTGCTGATTTTGTGTTCCTTTAGGGAAAAGGGGGAAAAGAACCCAGTAAACTTCGAAGCTTTTATTTTTTCCTCTGGTGTTTCCAAAATTTACACTTTCGATTTTAAATTGATACTTTTTATCAAAGAATTTCGCAGCCCGATTAGGTCCTGTCCTTTGTTCTCTCCATAGAAAGGGGTTTTCAGTGACGAACGTTTCAAATAATCTCTCTCAGTTCCCTCAGAGCAGTTCCTGAAACCAGATGTAAAAAAACAATGTGGTCTCTAGAGTCTACTTAAACAGTTTTCAAAGCCCAAAACCGAGCCTTCTGACAGCTCCACCATTCCTGAATTCTTGATTCATAGATTGTTTCTTAAGTGGCTGGACTTTATGGTCGAGGAGTGTTTCAAGAGGGATCGTGAGTGCTACGTTTCCTGAGTTCTTGGAGTTTTATGAATATGCGTCTGCTGCCTTTACAATAACTTGAGGGTTGGATGTAATCCCTGGGTCACAACCTCTTTACCTTGAAAATCCTGTGACAATTGCTCAGCTTTCTTCTCTTTTAAAGTTTGCTCTGGACAAGGCTGAATTTTTCCCTCTGGTAGAAAAAGATCTTTCTGTTGCCTCGATGCCTGTAAAAATTGTCTATAGCCTTAGATTACACAATGGGAAGTCTCGGTGTTAATTGATCTGTAGGAAGTAGTCTGCTCGATGGCATCATATAAACGTCTCAGGGTGCAGAACTTATCCATCTTAAGGACAGTTTCCCGAATCGTATCAGCGACTAGATTTTGGGCATCCGTTGAGTTTTCCGTATTTCAGTGGTTCTGATGATCTCTGCTCTGTTACTTGCTCATATTAAAGTTGTCCTATTTCCAGGGGCGCCTTGGGGAGCTTAAATGCCTGACTTCAGCTCAGGTCATGATCTCACTGTTTGTGAGTTCGAGCCCCGCGTTGGGCTCTGTGCTGACGGCTCAGAGCCTGGAGCCTGCTTCGGATTCTGTGTCTCCCTCTCTCTCTGCCCTTCCCCTGTTCACACTCTGTCTCTCTGTCTCTCAAAAATAAATAAACATTAGAAAAAAACTTTAAAGAAGACTGTCCTATTTCTAAAAGGGCTGAAGGCAAGCCCCAGCACTGGGATTACACGGTGCTCCCTTGACCGCTTCTCGTCGGATGGGACCGCAGGCTGAGGAGCCGTCTGCTGCCTCAGCACCCTCAATTCCACTGCAAGGGTCACAGGGCACCCTCCCCTCCCAACTGTCAGGACTGTGAATCCACCAGGGCAAATATCACAGCTTTTATCCCCGTCTGTAACCCCTCTGGCCGTGAGAACGAGACTCCCAGGCCTCCCTGTGTCTCCCTTACGCTGACCCCCCAGCCGTCCACAGAGCCCGCCTCTGCCCATGTCTCACCTGCTCCCGTCTGCCGGAATAATCGCATCGTGCTTCCCTCAAATTCAGCATCAGCAAAACCTCTTCCGACCTCAAGCTTGTCTCTGAACATCTGCTTCACATTAACGCACTCACGTGAACCTGGCTTTCACTTGATGGTCTTTCTCCTGCCGCAGCTCTCTCAAGTGGTGGGGTTTTATTTATTTGTCTATTTGCTCATAGCCCGTGAACCACAAATTTACTTAAATCATTCTTTTGGGGGTATGTGTTCCGAGTGGATCCAATTCCATTCCTCATTCACTGTGGGTGCAACTCTCTCCTTTTTTGGAATTAGCTGACACCTTTAAAGATTTATGCTTTTCTTGTCCCTTGGGTGGCCCACGTGTGCTGTTTATGGGTTTGCGCACTCTGTTCCCTCTGGGCCAATATCAGGCATTGCAAACACTAAAGCCTTGCTGGGGGCTTTGTACACCTCGCTTGGGTGGGCGGAAACCCAAGGCCCTTACACGCCTACGTCCATCAAAAATAGAAGCGTGTGTGTTTTTCAGTCTTGGGAAAGCCACTCAGTATCCCTGCAATATTTTGAGTTTTGCTTCTCCCCCTCTACTCCATACCCGTCAAGGCCCATGTCCTCTTCCGACAGTCACACGAGAGAGCCATGCTGAGTCTAGCTCAGGGAGCAAAGTCAGTGCACGCAGCGTGTAGACAGGCGATGCCCACAATGAATGGGGTCCAGGTGAAAGAACACAGGGCGTCCCGAAGTGGAGAGGCTCGCTCACCTCTCGCTGACTCTTGCTTTGAATGGGCACCTCTTGAATTCAGGTTTTTCAACAGAAGCATTTCTTATATGAAACCCCCTGACTTTTAAAAACAGTTTTTTAAACATTTATTTATTTTTCGAGAGACAGACAGAGTATGAGCAGAGAGAGAGGGAGACACAGGATCCGAAGCAGGCTCCAGGCTCCGAGCCCAATGCGGGGCTCAAACCCACGAACTGTGAGATCACGACCTGAGACGAAGTCGGATGCTTAAGCGACTAAGCCACCCAGGCGCCCCCAAAGAAGTGCATTTAATGACTATAAAGAAATAAAAGCGGGGAAAAATTCTGACTACAGAAGAACCTTAACAACATGTAACAGACAGGTTTGTAAAAGGGCCAAATATGATTTCTAGATACAAGATGGATCACTGAAATTAGAATGCAATACAAGATAAAAAGGGTAAATTTATAGATTCATCTGATAAACTGTTACCTAATGAAACATAGAGGAAGTGATAGAAAATATCAGAGAGCTTATAAAAGATACAGAGATGAGAGTGAGGCAGTGTAATCATGATCTCAGGAGGAGAACATAGAGCTAGGAAAAAAATCAAAGAGATATTCCAACGACACTGGTCTAAATATATAATATCAGTCAAAATAGATTTGAAAGTAAAAAAGCATTAGCATAAACACAGTTAATACACGCTGATAAAAAGTTTTATTCAGCAGAAAGACGTAGTAATTCCACATTTGGTTGAACAGGCTTCAAATGCCTGCTGATAAAAGTGTCAGAAGAATCGAGAAGATCATCCCTGAGATGGGGGATTTTTATACACCTCCATCAGTCATTAATGGACAAAGCAGATTTAAAAAAAGAAAACAATAACCCCTAAGATTCAAACAACAAAACTCACAAGAGCAACCTAATGATACTGTTAACACTGTACCCGACTGAGTAACACGGGAAACATTATCTCACAACACGGAGCAGACATTTAAAGAATGATATTTGAAATAAAACTGTTACACGACAAATAGAAAAAGCAAAGTGCTTTTTAAAAATATTTTTTGAAGTGTTTTACAAAGTGTCAGAAGATATCTTACATTCCATGTAAGTAACAAAGGAGGAATGTCTGTTTGAAGTGCTCTTAGGGGCACCTGCGTGGCTCGGCTGGTTGAGCATCCTACTCTTGCTCTCGGCTCGGGTCGTGAGTTCAAGCCCCACATCAGGCTCTGCGCTGACAGCGAGGAGCCTGCTTGGGATTCTCTCTGTGCCTCTGTCCTTCCCTGCTAACATGTGCATGCTCTCTCTCTCAAAAAATAGAAAGTAAAGTGCTTCAATATCTTAATAAGAAAAAGACAACCCAACAGAAAGCGGGCAAAGACTGAGCGTGTAAATGACCAGAGATAAACACCAACGGGCGATAAACAGGAAACGGTGCAGCCTAACTGGCAAAAAGGAACAGGCAGAGGCAAAGAAGGAGGCTCTCTGTCACATCCGTCCCTCACCCACCGCGTCGGGACACATCAGCGCATCTAGTGATGGCACGTGGCGGAGACGACACGGAGAAGAGGCGGGCGCGACCTGCTGGGAATGTAGACAGTGCATCCACGTAAGGGAAGAGCTAACTAATAGAACTTAGGATACGCACGCTCCCTGAGTCAGAGATTCTGCTTCTCAGGGTCTACCCTGGAGAAATTCTTGTACGCAGAGACGGGTACGAAGATAATGATTTCAGGACTGTTGGTCATTGCAAAAAGAGAGAGAAAGAATGAATTTCCTGTGGTAGGGAAATGGGTGAATCATGATTTATCCAGCAGATAAAAGGAAGAGAGTTCAGTTACAAGCATCAACATGGCTAACTTTAAAAAGCATAGTATCAGTAAAAAAACAAGTTGCAGAAAGAGGAGCAGAATTTGGTAAGGTTCGTGCACACATAGTGTACATGGTTTCTGAATACACGTATCAAAACCATCCGTGGAAACAATGCACGCCATCCTTCGGGAAGAGAGGGAGGGGGAAAGGTTCTGGTTAGGGCTCTGGCTGTTTGTGAGTCCTTTTCTTCTTACTCCGTTAGAAAGGTGAATTCTGAAGTTAATATGACAACATGTTAACATCTGTTTTAGCGCTAAGTCCGTGAGAGACCTGGCATATTATTTTCTATCTCTGTTAAGTATGTTGCATAATATGAAATTCTCAAAAATGAAAGGAGACTGAGAAAATGTCTTTAAAAACTTGGAAATCATTTAAAAACTCATTTTCTGGAGATCAAATGAGGGCAAAGTTGTTAGAGCAGGCTCGTTTTTAAAAACGAGGACTGGGAAAAGTATTAGATTTGGTAATAATTTTCAAGAGAGCGGCGTCATGAAATGTTGAGTTGGAAGCGAGGCAGCCACGGGCTCTTTGGAAGGTTGGAAGCAGGTCGAAAGTAGATTAGGATGGCATAGGACAATGCATCCGCTAGCCAACGAAAGAAGTTTTGGAGTAGGAGATCACTGAATATTTGCCAGTATGACATTAAATGGGAGAAAGAGCAGGTACATGCCTATGTTACGTAAGATGGGCTGGCTAAGCACTGCGGAGTCAAGTTTAGAGGCTTTCCGTTTGTAAGAAAGTGAGAGTTGTCTCTGAGAGTTCCTTGACATCACCGAAAAATCTAAAGATACATGCATATGCAATGCATGTATACAGACTTAGTAACCGATAGACATAGTGAGTACTTATGAAGCAGTTTTAAAGAATAGTTTCCATTTCTTCCATTAAGAATGGCATCCAAAATATTCACCTAATCATGCACAAATGCACTGAATTATTAATTGGAAATGCCTTTCGTCTTTAGCCTAAAGAAGAGGACTAAATTAGGATCATGTGTGAAAACTAGTGGAAACATCAAAACAGTGTTCTCTGAGTATTAACAAAGATCATACAAACATGAAATACATGTTTTTGAAGCATTAACTACCTTATTTTTAAACTGACACTTGTGATTTTTAAGACAGTACCATAAAGAGGGGTACTCTCTCTAAAGGCAGATGAAATTTAAAAAGTCTTTTAATGTTTAATTTTTGAGAGAGAGACAGAATGTGAGCAGGGGAAGGGCAGAGAGAGAGGGAGACACAGAATCTGAAGCAGGCTCCAGGCTCCGAGCTGTCAGCACAGAGCCCGGCGCGGGGCTCGAACAGTGAGGTCTCAGGAAGACTGAGATCATGACCAGAGATGAAGTCAGATGCTTAACCGACTGAGCCCCCCAGGGGCCCCCCAGGCAGATATGTATTGTTACTTAAAAATCAATGATAATTGAGAAATAAGTAGTAGAACTACTTGCTAACTTCATACATGTGACCTACAGTTAGGACTCTGTGAGGTAGAGGCTAGACTTCGACACTGTTACTTTTGTCCATAGGACACGTGAGGATGTTGGGGACGCTGAGTGGCCATTATCCTCCTAACGGGCAGAACCGGCTGCCACGCCGCCATCCTCAGTCCCAGGGCGCCGAAGCGTGGAGGGAAAGTTAAACTTTGCATTGCAGAGAAGGCTCAAAGCAGGCCATGAGCACACTTTAAAATCTCAGCATCCTGTTTCTTCCAATCAATCCCTACCAAATCAAGCAAAAACAAAACAAAACAAAACAAAAAACAAAACAAGAAAAACCTTTCAGTAGTTCAAGTAACAAAAATATACTTTTGACAGATCGTAAGATGCTTCGGCGAGTGTATTCCAATAGCAGTACTTCCAGCCCTCTCTGTGGAGAGGTTCTTTAGGATCCCCTTTGAAACTAGTATTTAAATCCGGATCGTAACCTCTCTTAATTTTCCACCCTCGGTTTCGTTCTGACATCCTTGCCTTTTACTTCCTAACCTCTGTGTCCCCCATTTCAGTCCCTTCGGAATATGTTCTCCTAAGGACGTCCCCAGCATTGGGAGTGTAGAATTACCAGGCTGCGTATTAGGAATGCAGATTCCCTACCGCACCTTCCTCAACGATTCGGATTTGGAATGCGCTGTATTGGATTTTCCATCAATTTGGACCCCCTTCCATTCTTCAGCTCTGCCATTTATCAGCTCCCCAAACTGGTAATTTCCATGATCGGCTTCTCTTCTCCCTGAGCCGAACCCTGCATGTTTCCACTACTAATCCATGCGGTCGAGCCTGTGTGTTTACAGCCAGCCAGACAGAGCTCGATCCTGTTCAGTGTCTATTGGAGAAATCATCAAACCGCTTTCAGTTATAATTTCCTTATCGGTAATGTAGGGATTCATCTATCATTCATTCATCCATGAATTTTATTTATTATTTTACATTTATTTATGTTTATCTTTGTAATATTTGTTGAGTAGATGCTGTTCTAAGTATGGAAATACAATGGACAATATCTAAAGGTCCCACAGACCTTACAATTTCATTAAATGTTAGTATATAATGCATATAGTGTTGAGAAGATTTAGTGAAAGCATTATAGTAGCTAATGCATAGACCAGTGTTTAAGTGCCAAAGTTTTAAGCTCTCTACATAACACACTTATTTATTCCTTATAACAACAGTATGTGGCAGATACTATTATTATTCTCATATTATATATAATGAAACCGGGCCACAGAAAGTTTAAGTATTTACTTCAAGGTCACGCAGCTAGTAAATGGTAACCCTGGGATTTTTAACCCAGGTATTGGGGTCTGGAACCCATCCTCTTAATCTCTGATGCAACACTACCTCTCTCGGAGACATTTAACCTATCAAAATCTTGATATAGGTATCAGAGTTCTGAAGACGTCAACCTAAACTACAGAACGTGTTCAAGCCCAAGTCTGTAACTTCATCGGACACTCAGGTATTTCAAGAAAGAATGTGTCAGCAAGCAGGCATAGTCTCAATGACTATTACGAGAAGAGCGCCTTCCTGACAGCGAAAGTTGGCGAGGTCTCTGTAGCATTTCCAGAGAAGAAACCTAATGTGAATTGAATATTTACCGCTTCGTCATTGTGCTTAATTCCCTTTCACAGATTAACCCGATTCAACTTGACGATCAGTTACAAAGCATGTGATACACCTACTTTAGGAGATGAAGAACCCGATGTTAGCACAAGTTGAATCACCAGTCCAAGCAGTCGGCAAGCATCTCCAACTCGGTGGGTTCACTCCAGAACACACCTTCCTCGTGGCTACCAAGCATCATTTTTTAAATACCAGTTGCCACATTGAATCTGCAGGATACAAAACTTCTGGTCACCTAGACTCCTGTTTTTCTCCTAAGTAGCATCAGGGCTGGAGAGAATATACTTTGAGACCATGTAGCAAAATGTTAGTTACAATGTGCTTTTCTCAGAGATGCTTCTACTGGCCACACCAGCTAAATGAATTCCTCTATTGTTTGCAGAATTCTATTTTTATAATTATGATTTTAATGTTACTTTCCTCTGCTAGGCTCTAAGATAAGAGATTCACAATGTACCTCCTTCATTTTTCAGTGCATGCCCAGTGCTTGGTGTAGTTCCTGGTGGGAAGGCTTGTTTCTTTGTTCACTTTATGTACATTTCTTTCTTTCTTTCTTTTTTTAATAAGTTGATTTACTCACTTTGAGTGAGGAAGAGCGAGCACAAGCAGGAGAGGAAGAGGGGCAGAGAGAGAGAGGGTGGGAGAGAGAGTCCAAGCAGGCTCTGTGCTCTAAGCGCAGAGCCCAGTACAGGACTTGAACTTACAAACTGAGATCATGACCTGAGCGGAAACCACGAGTCAGAATCTTAACGGGCTGAGCCACCCGGGCCCCTAAGTATATTTCTCAGCCTGTGCCTGGTTTCTCAGGTTCTCTGATAAAGGCAAAAATGCAGACATGGCTAGTAAGCCGTGGGAAACGGTATGTGTCTGCACAGGGAGAGGGTGGGCTAAAAATTAGAATCTCGGGTATGCTTGTAACATTTCCCACTTCATTAATGCGTTTGCTTTTTCCTTCGCGTTACCAGGATCCTGGGAGCCTGCTGAGTGCGATCCGTCCCCGGGAGACTGACGAACGGCCCGTCGCTGCGCCCGCCGAGGTGAGGGGTCCTGCACGCGCGGCCTGGGCGGGCAGCCCGCGACACGGGCGCTCCGGCCGTCACTTCCTCAGAGCGAGGCGCCAGCTTACGGAGGGATCAGAGCTTGGCTGAACTTCATTCCAAGTAACTTGTTTTTAGTGTTCTTTTGATTGTGGTTTACGCGCGGGGCGGGGGCACGATGGGTCCATGTTGGGTGTAGCCGAGCTCGCCCCCCCCCCCCCCGGGGTCACGCCGTGTCCTCGCACGTCCCGTGGCAACGCCGCGTCCTCGCACACGGTCAGGGGTCGCAGTGTGCTCTGGGTCGCTCGCGTTTCGTGGCTGAGAGAGCGGTGGCCCAGCTCTTGGACGAGGCGACCCCTCCCCAGATACTGCCTTCGGTGCTGGAATGGCTTCGACTGGCCGGGCGGGGTGCATGGACTCGGACCGGGGTCCCTCGGCTCCGCTTCCGCCGGTCTGTGTCCGTGTCCAGGTCCCCCGCCGGTCCGTGTCCGTGTCCAGGCCCCCCGCCGGTCCGTGTCCGTGTCCAGGCCCCCTGCCGGTCCGTGTCCGTGTCCAGGCCCCCCGCCGTCCGTGTCCGTGTCCAGGCCCCCCGCCGGTCTGTGTCCGTGTCCGTGTCCAGGCCTCCCGCCGGTCTGTGTCCGTGTCTAGACCTCCCGCCGGTCTTGTCCGTGTCCAGGCCTCCCGCCGGTCTGTGTCTGTGTCCAGGCCCCCCGCCGGCATGCTCCCCGCCCCCCTCCGCCCTGGTGGGACCCGCTCGTGTATCCAGCTCAGCCGCGGCCCCTTCTGCTGCGCGTGGGCTCGGCCCGCCCGAAGGCCTCTGTCTCCTGTGGGTTTTCTTCCCTCCATTCGGTGGCTCAGTCGTCAGCTCGCCCACCTGCCCAGGCTTTGTTTAAGCAGCTGACATTGTCCCCCGTGCTGGGGGGGTGGTCTTCAGAGAATGGGATTAAATCACTTCACCGAAATTTACGTTTCGGATCGCCTGAATGATCATACGGCATTTCAGAGTATCTTGTTGGAAGTAGTTTTAAAGTACCTTAAAATGAGAAGGCCTATAACCAGAACCTCTTTGCATTAAATGAAAAGATTGAAAAGTCAAAGCCAAATTTCGACGATTGAAGAATTACCGTGTCCTTCAGTTTTTAAAGTTGTATCTCTACATTTTATATATTCCAAGTGTATTGTATTTTCATGACTCTAAGGATATATATATTTACCAACTTTTCTGCATAATGACAATCCTATAATTCAGAAATTCCTCAGAGTGAGTGATTTTGGTGAGTCTTAAATCCCTCATGCCTTTTCCCCTCCATACCAAGAGGTTCAGGAAATAATGTTTTTAATGAATAAACTTTTACCTTTTATTTTATTTTCGTCTTCACCCCCCCCCATTTACTGTTACTGAGAGTAAAATCCAGCTCTTTAAATGTACACTTTTATGAATATTGACAAATTTACACCGTCCTGTAACTGCCATCACCAATTAAGACAGTATTTTCATCAGCCAGAAGAGCTCCCTTATGCCCCGTTTGTTCCTGACTTTCTCCTTCCACCAGCCAGCCAGCCTCAGCCCTGGTACGAAAATATGAATGCCTTTTTTCTTCTTAAAGTACATTTGGGAATACTTTCACTTAAGATATAAGTATCCCTGGTAAATCAGGTGTTGAGTTGACATAATTTTAACACCCTTAAAATGCACTTGCTAGCCTTGTGCTGCGGCAAAGGCCCTTTGGGGAATAGTTTAAGTCGGTAACTGGAAATACAGCTGCCTCTGTGATTATGTAATGTAACATTCAGTCTGTGGATGACAAAGTGCCTTTTCACGGCGTCGAGCTTTGTGACTCACAGGATGGGAGGGAAAAATTCTTGTCGATGCCTGGATGTTTTTCTCTCCTCCTCCTTCTTCTTCTGGGCAGGGCTGGGGGGCAATCAGTCGGTTTAAGATCAGATATGTTTTTTTTTAATCCAAATAAAGTTTTTACTTGGTTTGAAGTGATATAGTGGCTATTACTATATATTATACATATTAATAAATTAATTTGCCCGACCAATGAAAATCACAGGACATGCCAAATTGTACCAAGGATTGAAGAGCCATCTCTAAATTGAACATACATTGAAATCCGACTCAGGACACTGTCTGTTCCTTTAGTGATAGGTATGTGACAAAGGGGATGTCAGCTGGAGTGTTGGGAGGGTCACATTAATTGCCGAAGAAGACTCCCTTGGGGTGCCAAGCGTCCTCCGTGCTCCCATCTTTGGACACTGTCTGACACAGGCCATGTAGAGGAGAGATCACGGTGTTTATAGTATAAAGTCTGTCTCATTCTTGCCCAGGCTAATGGGCTTTGGGGCAGAATAAGCCGGTTTTATCAGTGACAAATCCATTCTGTGTTATAACAATCAGAACTAGGAGAAGCAAAGGCTGCAGCCAGACAATGGTAACGACTAGCAGCTCAAAGGCCATGTCATACTTGGTTCAACTATAGTAGACACCTTCGAATATGCTCCTTCTTAGCTGGTCGTTTCCTATCGAGTTATGTGCACTGATTTGTCTTGTTCTGCGTCTCCTCCTGACAGGGCTCAGTCACCGCTCTTTGGTGCATATCTCACTTCTTGTACCTATATGTGGCCTTCTATTCTTTCTCCGAAGTCTTGCCTTAGCTTAGGCGACTTTCTGTATTCCAGTTTCTATATAAACAAGTCTACATCTCCTGCCAACTCTTTAGATAACTCTGAATCTTCAATCTTTTACCTTCTTAACTGATTCTACGTGTAGATCTTTGCAAGGACTTCTAACTCAACATCCTCCTCAAAAATCTTCCTCTGTAACCCCCGTTAGCTACTTAGTACACAAATGTTTAATTGAATTGAACTGTCATTGTTCATGGTGAGAAGAAAAACAGAATGTAGGTTTTGAATTGGGCCTTCTGGATACGCACAGTTGGGAGAAATTAAAAAGGAAAAGATTGTCCACGTGTCGAGAACGCCATGAGGTACAAAACCAGGTTTAAACATTTCTGTTCCTTGGGGAGAGACTAGCCTGTCTCCTAGAAAGATCTTAGTAGGACATAAAGTTGAGGAGTAAGGGGTGGGACCAAACTGTGGCAGAATTCGAAAGTAATTTGCCCTTGATTTTTTTCTTTTTTTTTGATTGAGATCCACTAGTTACTTGGAGTAGGGGAGGAAAGTGGAAAGTGGGCATGTGTTGGTTCTTACCTGACCTTCGGTTTTTGCTCCACCTTTTCTAAGAGTTTTCAGAATTTCCTTCTGGGTATCTGTTGACCTCTCCTTCAGAGAGTGTGTTTTTCAACAGAAGAGACTTCACCCTTAGCTGCGAGGGCGAGGATGTGCCCTAACCATCTCCAACCAGAATGAACCTCAGGAACATTGCCTCGTGGTGAGCGGAACCGACACTGGCATATGCTGCTGCCACCATGTAACTGTGGGGAGGTGGCTGGGAAGCCAAGCTTGGACGGGCTAGAATGATCTTCATTTCCCAGCTGGAGAACATTCCTGAAATTATAAAGGCATCCTAAAAACTGAAAGATAGGGTTCATAAAATACTCAGGTAAAAATCACTCACGTTAGTGATTACTAATGTAAATCACTTCATGTTGGAGAAACACAAGGATATATTTGCATTATGTCACATTTGGGGGAAACACAAAAGTACTAGGTATGACGATGTGTTCAGAAAATTGATATATTGACTCATCGATGAATTCAATTGCTTTCAATGCTTTTATAACTATTAGTACTAATGGAAGTGAAAGGAGTAAGTTTAACTGCATTTCTATTTTTGTGTGTTTGGCACTGAATTTTTTAAAGACTTTATTTGTAGGGGGTGAGTTTTAGGTTCGTAACAAAATTGAGAGGAAGGTGCAGGAATTTCCCACGGACACCCTGCTCCCACTCATGCACGGCATCACTATCGACATCGCTTAGCAGAATAGCGCGTTTGGTACCAAGAAGGAACCTGTACGACACGTCGGAATCACCCAGACTCAGTAGTGTACCTTCGAGCTCGTGCTTGATAGTGTATATTCTACAGGTTTGGGCAAATATACAGTGACACATATTCAACATTATCATACCACACAGAGTGGTTTCACTCCCCTGAAGATTCTCAGTACTCCACTTACTCAGCCCTGCATCCCTTCCGGACCCCGATTAACCACTAATCTCTTTACTGCCTCCATATGCCTGTCTTTCCCGGAATATCATGTAGTTGGAATCATATGGTATATAGATTTTTCAGATTGGGTCATTCTACTTAGAAATAGGCATTCAAGTTTCCTCCTTTTTTCCAAGGCTTAATAGCTCTTTTTTTTTTTTTCTTTTAACACTGAATAATACTCCATCATCCAGATGGACGACAGTTTACTTATCCGTCACCTACTGAAGGACATCTTGGCTGCTTCCAAGTTTTGGCAATTACGGATAAAGTTGCCATAACATCCATGAGCAGGCATTTATGTAGACATAAGTTTTTCTACTTTCTGGGTAAATATGAAAAAGTACAGTTCCTGGATCGTAGGGTAAGAGTATGTTTTCTTTTATAAGAAGCACCTGATAGTCTTCCGCAGTAGCTGCACCCTCCGTATTCCCACCAGCGATGCAGGAGAGTTCCCGTTGCCCCCATCCTCACCGGCATTTGGTGCTGTCAGTGTTCCGGATTTGGGCCATTCTGACGGGTGTCTCGTTGCTTCGCTTTGCATTTCCCTGATGACGTACGGCCTGGAGCATCTTCTCTGTGGTTATTCACCAACCGTAGATCTTCTTTGGTTAGGCGTCTTTTAGGGTCTTTAGCCCAGTTTTTACATCATGTTATTTGTTTTCTTATTGTTGAGTTTTATAAGTTCTTTGTATATTTTGATTAGTCCTTTATCATATGTGTCTTGCAAATATTTTCTCTCAGTCTGTGGTTTGTTCTTTCCTTTTCTTCAGATTGTCTTTTATAGAGTTTTTAATTTTAATGAAATCCAGCTTATCAACTGTTTCTTCATGGATCATGTGTCTTTGGTGTTCTATCTAAAAACTCATCACCACATCCTATCTATATAATCTAGATTTTCTTCGGGCCCCTGGGTGGCTCAGTCGGTTAAGCATCCGACTTTGGCTCAGATCACAATCTTGTGGTTTGTTAGTTCGAGCCCTACATCAGGCTCTGTGCTGACAGCTCAGAGCCTGGAGCCTCCTTTGGATTCTGTGTCTCCCTCTCTCTCTGCCCCTCCCTTGCTCATGTTTTGTCTCTCTCTCAAAAATAAGTAAAATATTTTTAAAAAGTTAGATTTTCTCCTATGTTATCTTCTAGGAATTTTATAGTTTTACACTTTACATTTAGGTACATCATCCATTTTGAGTTAAATTTTGTCGAGTGTGTAAGGTTTGTGTCCCTTTTTTTTTTTTGCATGTGGGTGTCTGTTTCTAGACCACTTGTTGAAAAACTATCTCGGCTCTACTGTGTTGCCTTTTCTGCTTTGTCAGAGGCAAGTTGACTGTATTTCCGAAGGTCTGTTTCTTGGTCCCTTCCTTAAGCTATTCTCTTGATTGATTTGAATGTTCTTTTCCCAATTATCATCACGTCCTGATTATTGTAGCTGTCTAGTAATTCGTAAAGTCAAGTAGCATTAGTCTTTCAACTTTGCTCTTGTCCTTTAATAGTGTGTGAGCTATCCTGGGTATTTGCTTCTCCAAATAAACTTTGGAATCAATTTGTTGATATCTCTAAAAAGGAAACTTTTTGGGATTTTTGTTGAGATTAAATGCAGTTTATAGATCAAAATGAGAAACACTGACATCTTGACAATATATTACCTTCCTACCCTTGAACATGGAATGTCTTCATTTTTTTAGTTCTTAGATTTTATTCATCAGGGTTTTGTAGGTTTCCTTTTGTGGATATTATAAATACTTTGTTAGATTTATACCTAAGTATTTAATATTTTGGGGTGCTGATATAAAAGATGTTGTGTTTTGAATTTCAAATTCTGTGTGTGCATTGTTGGTATAGAAAAGCAATTAACTTGTGTATGCTCACCTTATGCCCTGCAACTTTTCCAGAATCACTTACTAGTTTCAGGAGTTTTTTGTTGTCGTTGTTGTTGATGCTTTTAGATTTTCTATGTAGACTGCCATACCATCTGCAAACAAAGACAGTTTTATGTCTTCCTTCCACATCTGTGTACTTTTTTATTTGTTTTCTTGCCTTATTGCATCAGCAAGGACTTCCATTACAGTGTGAAAAACCCGTGGTCAGAGGGGACATCCTAAGATGGTACCTGGAAGTTTCAGAGTTTTACATCATACCTTGTGTGATGTTAGTGATAAGGCTTTTTAATTTGTTTAAAGAGAAAGAGAGAATGAAATTGATAGAGGGGCAGAGGGAGAAAGAGACGGAGTTTCAAGTTGGCTCCACGCTCAGTGCAGAGCCCGACATGGGGCCCAGTCTCACCACCCTGGAATCATGACCTGAGCTGAAACCAAGAGTCCGCCAGTCAGCCTACTCAGCCACCCAGGACCCCCAATAGAAGGTAGACTTTATCAAGTTGAGAAAGTTCCCTTCTCATCCCAGCTTCCTGAAAATTCCCATCACGAACGCGTGTTGGGTTTTGTCACCTGCTCTTTCTGCATCTATTGATACGATCACGTGGCTTTTCTTTTCTAGTCCATTGATGTGATGGATTGCCGTTAGGTTTTCAAATGTCGAACCAGACTTGCTAGGATAAATCCCACTTGGTCATGGTATATAATTCTTTTTCTATTTTTTGGATTTAAAACTTTATAATAAGCTGATGTTTACACACAGAGAAACACACCTTTTTCTACCTCTGGAGGACGCGTTGTTAAGCGTTCACTGGTACACCGCTAGCTACAACTTTCTCCTGTGCTTCTTACTTGATTCGGTGAAGGCTTAGTTAGAACATAACGTTCAACTGTTTTCTCTTCTCTCTTTTTTAGAGGTTCAGCTCTTCTCCTTGACTCATAGGGACAGTAAGAAATTGCTGTCACAGAGCATTGTACAAGATCAGTCTTTCTACTGAGCGGCTAGCAGAAATTGCCTTCGGTGGTAAAAGCCAGGTTGTGGCTGGCTAAATATTTCATGAAGAACTTTTGTTACTCTTAATAATTGGTGGGGCGCCTGGGTGGCTCAGTCGGTTGAGCGTCCAACTTCGGCTCAGGTCATGATCTCACAGTCTGTGAGTTCGAGCCCCGCGTCGGGCTCTGTGCTGACAGCTCAGAGCCTGGAGCCTGCTTCGAATTCTGTGTCTCCCTCTCTCTCTCTGCCCCTCCCCCACTCATGCTCTGTCTCTGTCTGTCTCAAAAATAAATAAAAACATTAAAAAAATTAAAAAAAAATAATTGGTAATGTATTTTCCAACTTGGAAAAAGTCTAAAAGATACAAACTTTCTTTTACTTTTCTGCTCTATTTTGTTTCTTGTTTCCTCATACTTTATACCATCCATTTCCTCCAGGGTAATTCTGCCACCTGCAGGAAATGAGTAGATGACAACTTCCCACTAAATTCAAGCTATTAAATATTATATAAAAAAAAGTCGTGTGTTTTTTTTATTTTTAAAGAGACATACGTTCTTAGTAGTGTCCTGAGGTCAATGGGATTTTCATAGAACAGTATCACATGTATTGTATGAATTAACACTATCTCATATGTCAGGCTAGAGATTGTGTCACTTCTCCCATTAGGTTTCTGAAGCTTGTACTCCATTTCCCCCCGCAAACCGATACAGTGCTCTGCACGTTTTAGTGCTTAATGTGCTACAGAAGGAAAGCTCTTGAGTGTACTTCCTTTCCATTTCTAAACATCTCTATTTTTTTTCCTCTTTTATTTTAGTGGGTGGGGGGGAAAGGGAGACAGAGAGAAATAGAAAGAGAGAGAGAGAGAATCTCAAGCAGGCTCTAAGCTCAGTACGCAGCCTAACACAGGGCTCGATGCAGGGCTCAGTCCGATGACCCTGGGATCATGACTTAAGTGTTGGACACTCAATTGACTGAGCCCCCAGGGGCCCCCTAAACGTCTCCATTTTCTAGAGAAAGGCTTTGAGTTATTTAATTACATAGGTGTCGTGCATCTCTGGTCTTGTAGAAAAATGTAGCATGAATGTCTCCCCCTTTTGATTGTTCATTCTTTCATTCCGTTTCAGTTTGGATGAACACATCCAGTCCGTGTGTGCCAGTTTCGTTTCAAATGCTCCCATGAGAGTACTTAGAATATGTGGCAGAAGGGCATCTGGTTGGCACAGTTGGTTAAGCACCTGACTCTGGATCTCGGCTCAGGTCCTGATCTCACAGTTTGTGAGTTCGAGCCCCGCATCGGGCTCTGCGCTGATGTTGTGAAGCCTACTTGGGATTCTGTCTCTCCTTGTCTTTGCCCCTCCCCAGCTTGTGATCTGTCTATAAATAAATAAATAAATAAATAAACTTAATTTTTTTTAAAAGGTGGTAATTAAAAAAAAAAAAAACTAAAAATGTCCATTTCACCTTGGTGCCTGCTCTGGCAGCAAAAGGCCACTGAAAGCGGGTTCCGCGGCTGCAGTTCCCTCAGCTGGGCCCTGGTCGCTGCTCCCCTTGCCGGGCAGGGATGGAACACAGCTGGCCCCCAGCTTCCCCGCACTGCTTCCCGGCTTGACGGAGCCGGCCGGCAGACACCATTTGTTGTTTTTCACGGTAGAGGCAAGGTGATTAAAACAAGATAAACATGCCAGAAGAAGAAAGAAGGAAAATACCTCAGAATAATTTGGGTGTGAAAAAAAAAATCCCCTTTGAACTTCCTAAAGAAAGACTCAGGGGACTCTGTCTAGTGGGGATGAGTATATGTGGTTAATATTAGGAAGAAGGTATGTTACAAGGGAGGAAATATAAGGAGAATACACGTCTTTGAGGAATTACAGGAGAATATGGAGAATTTCATCTTCATGCAGAATTACGGCACATTCATTTTCACATTCATTGTGTTCCAGAGAAATTTGTTTTTTTTTTTTTGTTTTTTCTTTTTTTTTTGCCATGGCCGGTATGCCTTGTTTATTTTCGTAGCTAAGTTATGATTAATTAGAAAATCTTCTCTCTCTTGCCACTGATTTTCCCTCTTAAATTTAAAGATGTCATTCTTTATCCAAAGTGAATAGATCACAAGCCTGTTTAATAAGAGATGTCTCAAGAATATTTCTTTTTTTTATTTTTATTTTTATTTTTTTTTAATTTTTTTTAATCTTTATTTATTTTTGAGAGACATAGAGGCACAGCATGAATAGGGGAAGGACAGAGAGAGAAGGAGACACAGAGTCGGAAGCAGGCTCCAGGCTCTGAGTCTTCAGCACAGAGCCCGACGCGGGGCTCGAACTCACAGACTGCGAGATCATGACCTGAGCCGAAGTCGGATGCTCAACCGACTGAGCCACCCAGGCGCCCCTCAGGAATATTTCTTTAAGCTTTTAATTTTTAATTAACTTTATAGTTAAAGAAATGTTCACAGATGACACAAAGTTCCTGTATACCATTCACAGCTTTGCCTTTGTTAAAATCTTATGTCCCATGGTACGTTTGTCAAACTAAGACACTGACACTGATGTATTATTTGTAACTAAACTTCAGACAGTATTGGGGTTTCATCTGCCTCTCCACTAGCACCCTCTTTCTGCTCCAAGATCTAATGCATGCTACTATATTCCATTTAGTCCCTTCTGGTCTGTGACAATTTCTCCGTCTTTTGGGGGTTTTCTTGTGGAGGACTGACCGGGTGTCCTGAAGAACGCCCTCATTCTGGTTTTATCTGACGCTCTGTCATGGTTGAGGCTGAGCTTAGAGAGTTTGTAGGGAGTGTCACAGGCGATGTGCCTTCTCGTCACGTCGCGTCTGCGGTCGGTGATACTCACACGGCGTCACTGGGGGTCTTCACCTTCATCGTTCGGTTAAGCCACAGTTCCCCAGGTTCCCCCACTATTTTGTTCCTCTCCATGCTCTGTTCTTGGACTGGGAGTCACTAAGTCTAGCCTGTCCTCGAGCGAGATGGGAGAAGAGTTAGCTCTACCTCTTGGAGGGGTAAAGACTCTTTTACTCGTTTTATGACTGTATTCGAGGTCAATAAAACAGACACCGTCGGCTCAGTTTAATTGACAAGTTGGGTAGTTCAACGAATTCTATGTCTGTTCACATTGACACATTTCAAAAATATAAAGATTTGCATCAACTTACCTAAATTGTTGAGATGCAGTTTCTTAACACTGTCTACAATCAGTTCCCTGGTGGGATGGGGAAGGATTCCAGGGCGGACCACGTGGCAAGCCCATGGAATAGTCTAAAGAAGTGAGTCATGTATCAAATGATGAAAGTTAAAAGGCATGTCCCCAACTATTCGAGTTTTCCCACATTGTTCCATCAAGATTCTAAGCTCAGATATGACCGGTTTCACCCTCTAAACAGTACAGGCCTTCATAAATTTCTGTATGAGCTAATTCCAACCTGTGGTGCAAGCAGCTCCAAAGCAAAGGGCTCACCTCCACGTTGGAGTGTCAGCCAGTATCTGTGCCGTAAGTCTGTCTATGCCCAATTGGTCAGAAGTAAATAAGAACGGTGTATTTTTTTAAATTTTTTTAATGTTTAATTAATTTTTGAGAGACAGAGCATGAGCGAGGGAGGAACAGAGAGAGAGGGAGACAGAATCCAAAGCAGGCTCCAGGCTCTGAGCTGTCAGCACAGAGCCCGATGCGGGGCTCGAACCCACGAACTGTGAGATCATGACCTCAGCCAAAGTCGGACGCTTAACCCACTGAGCCACCCAGGCGCCCCAGAACGGTGTACTTTTAAAAGACATTCTGACTTTTGTTTCTGATTTCTTCAAAAACATGGGTGATCCGAAATAATCGCTGAAGTTAGTAGTCGTAGGTTCAGTCACCTATTAACCAGTGAGACTGTGCCAACTGCCTGCTGTATATCGAGCGCCGGGACAAGAGCTAAGAACTTTTTTGGACCATGAGGATCCTTCTGGTTTTCCTTTCACTTCTTCCAGATAATTGTGAGCTGATGAACACCATGATGAATCAGAGATAGCTAAGCCATCGCGTGTCCCTGTCCCCTGTCCCTGTTATCAAGCTAGACAAATGTTATGTGTCTTTGTAAGACTATATGATATGTATTTTTGAGTTAGCCTCATTCCTGACTTCATTTAATATGCCAGTACTTTCTTTTCTTCTTTTTTACACACCTCTAATTTACATTAATTTTAAGAATTTTATGTATCACTATAAATCCTTTGGAAAGAAGATGAAGCAAAAATACTGACTTAAAATTAAAATGTCAGGGGATACTCAAGAGAGGACCAGGTAGTCATATGGAGCTCATGGGCTACTTAGAGATCTGTTATTCATAACCCGACATGCTCAGGCACGTAAGCTTAGAGCTTCTTGGTCCCTTTTTGCTGGAAGCCTGATACCACACAGAGTAGAGGTCAACTGCTGACCTAGACCAGAAGTCCCAAGCTGGGAGGGCTTTTATTTTTTTAAATGAATGTCTTCCATATGACCCTGTCCTACCCATCCATGCGGAGCTAGAACACAAAGGAGCAAAATGCGTATCACGAAGGTTATGTGGGAGACAGGGACGCAGCACAGCCTCGTTTGGCTCGGAAGCCCACTTTTCAGCTCTCCACTCTGGAACGAGGACACACTCTTACCCCGGGGTTGCGACTAATTTCGTTCTCTCGAAGAGTCCAGCCTTGTCACTTTCCCTTCTTGGGTCAGAAAAACTGCAGACACTGCAACTGGATTGAGCCCTCCGCTGTCTCTGGGGACCCAGTTTTCTGAGCTGCACATCCACCAAGGGCATGAAAAAGGGAAGAAAGCAAAAAAAAAAAAGAAATCGTCTCTGCTAATTCAATTGTGGGTTTCCTTGGATCAAAGACAAACTACCATAGCATACCAAGTTCAAGGTTTCGCTCTTCGGATGCTGGAGGCGCTCTCCTCATGATTTACATTAAGGCCTATATATGGTACACATGTGGCCGCTGGAAGTCTATTTAAAAGATTCTTTTTTATCACTGGCAAACTGGGGAGCAACACACAAGGAGGTCCCAGCGTGATGATGTTGTTTAAAAACTAGAAGGTTGGAGGAAGTGAGGAGTTGAGGAGACAAAAGAAGAAAGATTCATACATTAAACACCAAGTAGGACTGAATCCAAAGGAACAAATAAAAATTTCTAGCAGATGCAGCCATCCCACCTGAATATATAGGCAAATAATTAAAATGTCAGGAAGCTTGATTCCCAGCGCTTCAAGACCGAAGGAGAAAATGTTAACACATACACACATACACGCACACACACACACACATACATTGGTAGACCTGGGAATCATTTTTTTAAAAACTATTTTCAACCTCTGTGTTAGAAAACGTACTTTACTGGGTAAAAATAAGTGAAAAAGAATGTGTATCGTTTTCTCAATTTTACTTTTGGACACAAGTAATAACTACAGATTTTCACATACAAATTTACTGTTTAAGAAACAATTTTCTGTATATGTTATAACTTTATTTCCGATTCAAGCCTACCTTCCATCAGTGGAAGAACCTTAATCGTAATCAGTTTAAAATGACCTCATTCTAGTCAGGTGTCCTCAACGGAAGCCACCCCTCCTGCTCCACGTCCTCCTTCTACTCTGTCCTCCTGGCTCTTTCTCTTAGGATTGGTTCCCAGCTCTTTATTATTTTCTCCTTGTGGTTAGAAAGAGATGAGAAGGGCGAAAAAATCATCAGTTAAACTTTCTCCTTAGCAACTGGTGTGTTCTGAATGAGAACGAACACAGACCAGGTGATTCTCTGGTGTTTTCTGTGTGAACTGTTGTCTCTGTATCGCCCTGCAGTTTATCAAGGTCATTGTGTTGTACATGAGTTACTGGAGTTAAGGACTTGGTTTCTCTCTCTTTTTTTTTTAATGTTTATTTTTGAGAGAGAGAGGAGAGAGAGAGAGAGAGAGAGAGGGAGGGAGGGAGAAAGGGTGGGGGAGGGGCAGAGAGAGAGGGAGACACAGAATCCGAAATAGGCTCCAGGCTCTGAGCTGTCAGCACAGAGCCTGACACGGGGTTCGAACCCATGAACCATGAGATCGTGACCTGAGCTGAAGTGGGCCTGACTACTTCTGACTGACTGAGCCACCCAGGCACCCCGAGCACTTGGCTTCTCTTGCTTTTAGAATCTGCAGTCGACATACCACTTTATAAACACTACTGGAAAATAATTAAGCCTCAAGTTCCCTTTCAGCCAAGTAAGTAGAAATCAGATAAGACCTTTAAGTAGCAGGATCAGGGCTACGGATAACTGCTGTTTTGACTTGCTAGAATCCTCTTATTCTGAATACTGTCCCTTCTCCCCATCCGCACGTGTCACTGTCCTTTCCCTGGTGACCACTAAGTGGACCAGGAATAAGCAACTGCTCCGGGGTGAACGTCTCAGTGTCCCTGGGCTTTTGGAATCAGCACTAAGAAGACAGGTATGTCGGAGAGGAAGGTAGACATTTGAGCATTGGTAGTGTTTTCTTCTGCTGTGCAGACAGACGGCAGAGAGTACTGCTCAACAATAAGCAAATAAACAAAAACCTGAAACACAGGACAAGCGCCCTAACACTTAAGCCCTCGGTGTCAGCTGTCCCTGAGGCTCAGTTTAAAATCTGCATCTCAGGTTCCTGAGGAACACTCTGATCCTTTCCCCTTTTGCTTAAGTTTACATTTATGTTACTTGCAACCAAACAAGTTCTAACCAGTACTGTCCACTGCCTGTTACGCCGGGCTGATTCAGACGGGCTCTGTTTGCGCACTGCACAGAGAGCAAGTGACTCGGTATTTCCCACTCGCCACATGAAGTCCCTTCTCTGTCCAGGCGGAGTTGTTTAGGAGTTGAGGCACAAGAAGAAAACCACGTGTTTACAACTTCAGAACTCCAAATGGAGAAACTCATTCTCGGAGCCTTTCTAATAATCAGAGAGATAACACAAATGATAGAGGCTCATATTCATTGACTTTAGTTTCAGAGTTTGACTAATAAATAGTTTAAACCATAATGAGATTTTTTTGGGTTCACTTTAGTTGGGAAAAGTCCACTGAAGGCTTGAGAATGAAATGTCCGTGCTTTTTTTATATATAAAGGTTTTCTAGAATATATAGTTTACGCCCTAAGAAGAAGAAAGTGTCTGTCTACAGGTATGCCTTATTCCGCTTAATTAATTCTCATTTTCCGGAAACAAAAAAAACTCCACCTTGAAAAATAAAAAAAAAGAAGGAAAACCATAAATCTATGGAATCTGTTGGATGACGTAACTTAATCAAGGTAGTTAGTTAAGAGTTGTTCAAATCCCAACTCGGTTGTGTAACTTGGGTCATTGACTTAATCTCTCAGTGACTCGGTTCCATTCTCCATAAACGGGAGCATGATTGGATGGCTGTGCGTTGTAAATGAGGTAATATACCCACATCACGTAGACTACACTTGATGTGCACATAAGGCTCCATCGACATTGGCTCCATCGACATTGGCTATTATTTTCTCAGAAATTCTCGAAAATGTTGCCGTTCTCATATAGAGCTTTGGTTGTTTTTGAAATTGCAGTGTAATTAACCCCTAAACAGATCGATCTTTCACAATACTCCATTTATCCCTGTTTCTCTCAAGGTATTTCAAAACGAAAATAAAATTTAAATTGAAGGGGGAGAAGGTATTGTATGCAACTTTTAGGAAGAGAAGGAGCTGTGAGAACATTGACGTCCTAGCATGTTTGGGAAGTTGCCCATATGGTGGTAGACTTGGATTGTTTTTCCCCATCCCTTTGTTTCCTTCCTTTCGGTAACAGAAGCCCTATTTCATCTGAACAACATTCCGCATTATTCGGTTGGGAGTGAAAGTGAGCCCTTGTCTACCAAGACACATGATGGACATATGACCCAGGCCTCGCTAATCAGAATATCTGGTCCAAAACTCTTAAGAAAGGCACTCTCTGTGGCAGCAGGCTAATACTTGGTTGCGGGCCTTCCTCCAGCCACGTGAAGAGAGCCATTGGATAAAGCGACGATTTACTGACGGAATTCTGTTAAGACCTGAATCCCAGCCATACTCGAGGAAATGTATCCTTGGACTTTTGATGACATGGCACTCAAAGATTCTCAATTTTTTTTTCTTATTTTTTTCTCCTTATGCTATTTTGAGTATGGTTTTTATCACTTCCAGCTGAAAGGGTTCCAGTGATTATACCGATTTCCGTATTGCCTTTTAGAGGCTGCAGGAATGTATTGCTGCTTCCATGAGAATGGGATCCATTTTGACCCAGTTTCTCCTCAGTAGAAAAAGGCTAAGTAAGGCATGTAGGTACGTTCTTACCTAGTCCAGTTATTCAACTTAGAGACTGAAGAATTAGGTTAGCCAGAAAAGACTGGAAAAATGTCAAGAAATAGATGTTAATTTCAAAAAAATAAATCTCTAATAAATAGTCAAAAATGGAACCATGTTTGAGAGATACACTTATGAATATGATTTCCAAATTCGTATGGCAAGAGGTCATGCAGACTTCTGCCGTGAGCTCAGATCATAAAGCTCTGTCAGGATTCGCTTTTAGATCCAGCAGGAACACATTCGGATATTTCATTGAGAAGTCATTGGAATTGAGCTGGGGCCTTAAAAAATTCTCGAGGATTAAATACAGGAATATGCAAAATACACAATTTTTAACTGAGCAAGAATAATGAGAAATAAAGAATATACTTTTCCACACTGTCCCACCCCTATCCCACCTGTATATCTTTAAAGTAAGCAATCCTCATCCACCTGTATGCGTTGGGCATAGAAGAGGCAGGACAGTGGGCTTGGTGACTTACCAGCTCTTTACAGCAGTGCCTGAGTGGCTCATTTGGGTAAGTGTCCGACTCTTGGATTCTGCTCAGGTCATGACATGGTTCGTGAGTTCAAGCCCCACATCAGGCTCTGTGCTGACAGTGTGGAGCCTGCTTGGGATTCTCCTCTCCCTTTCTCTCTGCCCCTTCCCTGCTTGTGAGCTCTCTCTCTCTCTCTCTCAAAAACAAATAAATAAAAACTTTAGAAAAAGGTGCTCTTTACAATGTCAATTAAGACTTTCTCCTGTAGGAATAGTTAGAAAGTTTCCCTCTGGCAGAGGTTGGGATATCTGTCCCTGCACGATGAACTATTGTGCTGTCCACCCATCCATCCTCTAAAACTCACTGGTATCAATACAATTGTTATCCTTAAGAAACTGAGGCAGAGATTACTTTAAATGCCTCCCCAAAAACCCACGGTGAGATTATAGCAGAGATGAAATTAATATCCCTGTAATGATATGCATAGGGTGCCTACCACACCCCTTCTTATACAACATCACTGTTTCTCACACCTCCTCGTGGGCTCAGATATCCAAAGGACATGGGAAAATGTGGTGACCTGCGTCTGGCTCTAATGTCACTTCCAGGCAGTCCCCCGTGACAGGAGCCATGCACGGGATGAAGGTCTTAGTACCCAAAACTGTACTTCAAACTCATGTGAGGTCCTACATATCCATCAACGGTTCCCAATTCTCCCAGTTTATGACAGTCTTTGCATTTCCCTGAACTAACAGAGGGTTGGATTGTAAATAGTCGTACAGTAGTCTCGATTTTATTATAAGACTTTCCAACATAGATGCCTAAGAGAGAAGCATAGGACTGCCTTCTACCTAATTCATGTCTTCACAGCACGTCACAGTTTTCCGAGTTGAATATGGATGTGTCGAAGGACTCGCCGGTAGTCTTGTATATACCAGTTCCTGGTGGTTCTCCATTTAACACAGTTTAACTTTGCATAACAGCACAAACACACTATTTACAGTCTCTGAGCATTCTGTACTCTCCTGAGTAGCCACATACCTAATAAAGCTAATTAGGAACATAAAGGAAACTGGCACTTAACAAAACCACTTTTGTGGCACAACCATTCCATGGAGATGAGCGGTTATTTGCTAAATTACTTAGGTAACAACCTGGTTCTGAGTCTTGAGAGAGGAGAAAAGGTTAGGGGGTCGAGATGGAGAAAGGAGGTGACAAGTTTATATAGGAGTTACTTCAAAAGTAAAAGTAAAGTAACCAACATTTTTTCTTTTAAAAAAGGAAAAGAAAAGCAAACGGGTAAGATAAAAGGGAAATCACTGATGTGTGTAAAATATGCATAGATTATTTTCCTGTGTGCCCGTGTACAAACATAAGAGAGAAACATGAGGAAGTCTGTTTCTTTTTAGGGCTGACTCGTGTGTGTGTGTGTGTGTGTGTGTGTGTGTGTGTGTGTGTGTGTGTGTGTGGTGGCATTTTCTGACTGCATCTGAGCTAAATATTATGACAAATAGCAGAACACGGTAGTTGCTGCATGTGATTGTGAACTGGGTGGGCAAGGAGTTTTCATTTCAGCTCGCTGCTCTCATGCCACAACGCTAAGAGACTAAAAAAAGCCCAAGAAAGAAAAACGTGCTTTAACTTCTTTTTCCACTGCTTTCCAGTGTTGATAGATGTTTAGTGCTAGTGATTTGTGTGTGTGTGCGTGTGTGTGTTTAAAGGATGTTTCAAAATATCTTTATTGTTCTTCTTTTAAAGCAAATTATTATGTTTTCTTATTTCATTTTCTTCCTTGCCAGGGACATTTAGTAGCCAAACAGTGAAGTACACTCTGCTTCCTTCCTCCCTTTCTGCTTATTTATAGCACAGTCTCTATCAATGAAATAATGCTATATTATTTTCTTGCTGATTGCTTAATGTTCATAGTTCAAAATTCCAGCCAAGGTCCTGAAGTGGTTTTGCCCTTATTTAAGATTTCCTGCTAAAGACATTCTATTACAGCTTTGCAAATAAGTACCTCCCTGGCCTCAAGTCACTATAAAGGTAATTTAGTAATTTAAATAAACGCCCTTTTCCAATCTGATTTCTTCCCTCTGGGAGACTGGGTTTCTCCTCATTTTCCTTAAATGGTCCTTCAGCCTTCAACCAAGAGGTAACTTTAGGTGAGTCGCCTGTGATGTGTCGCCAGGCAAACATGGGTAGTACTTGGGACAAAATGAAGCGAGTCAAAAAAAAATGTTTTTTGCTTCACAGCTGGTGTCAGTGACTATAGATTTGTAATTTCCTTACTGCTCGGATAAGAAATTTAAATCAGTTCTTGAGACTGTACAGCCAACATGTTTGTTCTCTGTATTTAAGAGTCTCTTAGGTTTTGTCCCCCTCTCTGTTTTTATATTATTTTTGCTTTCCTTCCCTTATGTTCATCTGTTTTGTATCTTAAAGTCCTCAGATAAGTCATATGATATTTATCTTTTCTCTGGCTGATTTCACTTAGCATAATGCCCTCTAGTTCCATCCACATATTTGCAAATGGCAAGATTCCATTCTTTTTGATTGCCGAGTAATACTCCATTGTGTATATATATATATATATATACATATATATATGTATATCACATCTTTATCCATTCATCCATCGATGGGCATTTGGGCTCTTTCCATACTTTGGCTGTTGTTGATAGTGCTTCTATGAACGTTGGGGTGCCTGTGCCCCTTCGAAACAGCATACTGTGTCCCTTGGATAAATTTCCAGTAGTGCAATTGCTGAGTCGTAGGGTAGTTCTATATTTAATTTCTGGAGGAACCTCCATACTGTTTTCCAGAGTGGCTGCACCAGTGTGCTTTTCCAATTTTTAATTTTTTTTTCTATTGAATTAGGTTCTGGGTCCTCCTGGAATGTGGCCCCATGAGCAGGAAATTTAGTCAAAGAAAAATACTTTGTTTCGCAAATCATACCACTTGTGGAGAGCATCTTTCACGTTCTTTTCTTTCCCAAGTGTTTTTTTTTCTCTTTTAGGATTAGACATTATCAGACATGTCTCCAGCACCCTTCATACCAAGTCAAGCTCAGCGTTGTATTTGCGGAGGCCTAAACACAAGCTCTTTTATGAAAAGGACAGACAAGAGCAGGTTTGAAAAAACTGAAAAGAAGTAGAGGGTGGAGGAGGAAAAAGGTAGGACAGAAGTGATGAGAGAAGGCAGGTAGGAGACAGACATCCTAGAAACTATTTTTTCGTCTGTAGGGCTAAGAGGTATAATCAGTCATATGCTGCTCATTTGGGGTTTCGTCTGCTGCCTACCCCAGCTCTGGCCAATTTGTATGTGTACATATTTGCGTAAGTGCATCAGGGTGCAAGCAGTGGGGTTAGGGAGAAGGGTGAAACAGGATAGGAAATGGAGTTACCAGCTGTCCTGATTTAAATGCCAGGGGAAATGCTCTGTAGTCGATTTGAACCGACGGTGCTCCATAAGGCTTTTCAGTGCACGGTGACATTGACATTCTCTGCACTGAGGACATTGGACAAAAGAGGCAGTGATCTGGTCCACGGTATTAGGTGATTTTAAGCCTTGTGAGTTATATTTTTCCCAGTGTCCTCCCGAGCTAAATGGAATAACAATGAAAGAAAATTCTGTTTTGAGATATTTTGCTTTAATGATTTTATAATTCGACTGAAAGTTCTTTGAGATTGAGGAGGATGTCATTCTCAGTAAAAATGGCTGCCAGGGGTGGTGGCAGTGATGGCGGTCACAGTTAGACGTGTGAACAGAATGAGCACCTAGGTGCTAGGCACCAGGCCAAGAGTCTCCTATAAGTCATTTTGTGTAAACTCAGAGATCAGGTGTGTCTTATGCCTTCTATTTCATACATGAGGAAACAGACCGAGAGGCTGGTAGTTGTAGCCATGGTGGTTACGCTTGCCGTGGTGGTAGTAGGTGTGGCAGCTAACATTCCCTTGGTAGTCTGTACTTGACAATAAAAGTTCAAGTGTTATCTCATTAAATCCTTACAAAAATACTGTAAGTTAGTACCATTTTATCCATTTCTGTAGTCCAGGGATTGTAAACTCCTTTCCTTCTCTCTCATTAAGAAAAATAAGAGTAGTACATTAAATGTAATTATATAACTCATTCAAGATTTGGAAATATTCAGATGTGAACTTAAATGTATCATTAGGCCAAAGAATAAGGTGTTATAGTTGCCATCTCGCAGATCGAGAAACTGAGCCTTCGTGATTTTAAACACATGTCCGGAGTCACACACGCTGCACCAGTGACGAAGCTGGGATTTAACCCCAGGTCTGCCTGTTTGGGAATCCCCGTCATCTGGATGGGTGTGAGCCATCAGAAGGGATGTCTCATATTTACATTGGCCCTCCCAGTGCAAAGCGTCAGCCAAAAAGGTTTAAGAGAGAGAGTCAGAGGCTCTATCTTCACCATTTCGTGTTTCTGTAAACTATGAATCAAATGAATCTCCATCCAGGATCAGAACGAACAGTGAACTGCAGGCAGCCTCCGTGGCCGATCGCTCTGGAATCTTTAAACACAAATTCTCTCAGTAGCAAGATTATTGCCTGAATAATTGACTCAGCTCTCACTTCCCCTTGCCTTGAAAGGTCAACAATTAACTCCATGTCTTGGCTCTCTGCCTAATGGAGCAACGATATTTCTGTGACATGATCTCTGTATTGTGACAGTCATTTATTTACATGTATGTCAGGCCACAAACACAGATGGTTTGGGAAGTTAAATAAAAGTGTCTGGCTGTAGTTTTAGTTATGACATAGCACTTTGTTATATGACCCAATCCTCGCTAACATTTTCTCAGGCAGTTATTTCCTGTGCATTTCCTGAGGTTTCCACAACTGCCATTTTTTTTAAGAGAATGGTAGTTAAAATAATAGAGCTTTTAAGGAATCTGAAGTTTAGTGATTAGGACTGTGGCCAGTGGGTCTACTTCCTGCTATCTGTAAGAGTATAGAAGGTAGAATTCCTTCCTAATTATTGCAAACACAAACATCCTGACAATTTTTTTTTTCTCTACCAGATTGATAAGAGAAAGACTCAGCAGAACATAGAGCTCCAGGAAAAACTGGATGCCATTGTGCTTTAAGAGAAACAAAATAGGAAACCAACCAACAAAATCAATCTTGGTTTCCTCACACAAACCAAGAGACCAGAGAAACGAGTTTGGACAGCGTGGTGCAGTCAGAGGTTTCCTGTATCACGACAAAGAGGCCTGCATCTGATCAAATTTTGAGCATTCGCTTACAAAAATACTTGGAACCAGTATTATTTACTTTCCTATAGATCTCGAGTAAAAAAGCGTAGGCCTTTAGAAGGAGCTGGTTCATAACGAAGAACAGTTTTGAGCGCACAAAAGATAAAGCAGCTCGACATTTCAGACTCACGGAGCTCAAGGTCTGTGCCTGAAAGGGCAATGAGATTTTATCCAGGGAACATGGAAACACTGACCAGGTCTTTATGTCTCCGAAATGCTCAGGACGTCAGCCTCTCTGTTCTCAGGGACTCCGACTTTTCTTACCTGTAAACAAATGACAGCTTAATGATTTCATAGCCAGTTCATTCAAGCTTCTTGTCGCTATGCTGCCCCGAACCTTCTCCAGCTCGATGCTCCCCTTCGGAATCCTTTGCCGATAACTTCTGCCATCTTTGTGCTGGGTCCATGGGACTTGGCTGGTCTTTCGGTAAGCATGGGGCAGGCACAACGGAGCGCTTCTGAGACACAGCTCGGACATGCAGAAAGAATTCTGGAGTTGAGGTGGTCATTAAGGAGTAATGAGCATAAGTAATGTCAGCCTCGTATCTTAGGAAATGTCAAAGCTCTCCCAGCATGGACTTTAGGCAGAATCCTGGAGGTGAAAGATTTTGCTGGCGTCCTGGAGACTTCGTTTCCTGGCCACCAGGGCCTTGAGCTGTCTTCTCCCGGTGACCACGTATCCAGTCACCGCCTGAGGAACCACCTCTTCCTTGTTGGGCACAGGTGGTTGGAATAAGACTTTGACCAGCTGAGAATCAGGGTGGGAGCACGTGACTCTGGCCCGCACCAATGTTTTTGTTTATTTGTAGCTTTCCAGTGATTGCCACTGTGTCTGGCACATAACTGGATCATGATGGTGTTCTGTGGATTTTAGGTAGAGGGAAGATGCATGTCTGCTCTAGGAAAATTCTAGTAAAGAAAAAATGTATTCAGGAGAACCCGTGTGCACTTATTAAGACTAGGTGGAGGAAGCGGAATCGTAAGGTGCCTTATTTCTGCCTGTCTTACACAGAGGCCTGTGTCTCCCTTCATGTCAGGAACCTTTGCTCTGCTTCCTCTGCACCGTTATGGTGTCTTCCAGCCCCGAAGCATCCCCTTTCCCATGCCGGACAGCACCTGTGTCTGTCTCCTGCTGGCGTTTGGCTCCACGGTGCCTTCCCGCAGGTCACGGGGAGTACACCAGGAAGATGCTCTTCGCCGTGATTGATGGAACAAGGGGAGTCTGACCAGTCATAGGGAATGTTTCACTGCCCTTCGTCTCATAAAACCAGCAGAAGTTTTCTACTGTGACTCTCAATGTGACCTGAGGAATGCACGTTCACCGGATGTGGGAATCCTTCCTCTGAACAGGGTCCAGGAGAAATACTACGCGGATCAAGTTAATTGTTTATTGAGTGTTTCCTGTGGCTATGCTTACTGATTTGGGGACTTAAAAGAAATGTGGCTGTCATTCCTACCTGAATATTTTAACCCTTCGACACCAGAACACATGACCCGAAAAGTCAACAGATAATAAAGTATGTTGGTCGTCTTTAATATTTATTCATGGGACTGATCACAGCATCTTAAAAAATTAACCAAACATAGAAGAACAATACCCTTTCATTTTTGTTTATCTGTTAGAAAGAACTTTAAGAACTTTTATAAATAATAAACTTTAATCTATTATAAACAATGATTTTCTTTTACCTGTTATACAAAACTATTATAATTTATTGATTTGTGACAGTTACAAAATATTTCTGAAATGTGAATGTCATATTTTTAAAGGAAATTGCATAAAGAAATAAGAGAGATCATATTTTATCTAATTTCACTGAGAGTAGTATGTGATCCAGGGTTACAGCCACAGAGTGGCAGGAAGTAGATGGCTAATCCTGCCATTGCCTGGAATTACTGATGGTGAATCAAAAACATAAGAACTTGAGGGGCACCTGGGTGGTTCTGCTGGTTTAATGTCCGATTTTGGCTCAGGTCATGTTCTCACGGTTTGTGAGTTCCAGCCCCGCGTCGGGTCTGTGCTGACAGCTCAGAGCCTGGAACCTGCTTCGGATTCTGTGTCTCCTGCTCTCTCTGCCCCTCCCGTGCTCACACTCTGTCTCTCTCTCTCTCTAAAAATAAATAAACTTAAAAAAAGAGTAGGGGATGTTCCTGAGACTGTCTTCTCTGATGAATATCTAACTTTGCAGGTGTCTTTATGTTAGACTAGGGAAAAGTCATATTTACTTAGAGACTTTTCTTTCATTTTGTCCCTTCAACACATTGTATCCCTTCAGTTAGTGAACCCGATAGGAAAGTTTGCTATACATCAACAACCCCGTGAGGTATGGTTGTGGCCACTGAGAACTGGAGGCAGAAACGAGGGACGTCTTCGGGGGGATCTTTTCTGAGGAGGATCACACCTCGATGGGGAACTCTAGTGAGGTAAAAAACCCTCATACTACTGGTGCTAATTTCCTGACATACATCATCGTATCTAAGTCTCTCAGAGACACTCGGGGATATTCTGTCTCTGTGATTTACTATTTCCGTCTCGAAGGCAGGAAATACGAAGCTTGGGGAAGCTGGGTGGCTTTCCCCGAGTCCTCGAGTTAGAAGGAAAATGTGCAAGAATAGAATAATTATTCTGTTGGCTCCCAGGCCCTGTTCTTTCCTAACACTGTGATTATGTTTTAGATTGGGAAGAGATTTACAAATTACATTTTTAGTTATTTTATATCGTTCTGTGCTTCCTAGATAGTTGAATATCTTGCATAAGGTACATTAGTGACTGTTTTAAATCTAGATACTTTACAGAAATAGACAGGTAAATCCTTATACAGGTTCAAAATAAAGTAGATCCAAATTAATTTGATTTCTAAAATATTTACTCCCTCTACTGGTGGCTTTTTGAAGTGATAGAAGTACAATAAGACAGTTGAGTATGTGACTTCCTAACATACATCAGACTCTCAAAATAGAATGAATATTCAGTCTTCAAAAATATATCTTACAAGTTAGTGTACTGTTAGCTCACCTCTTTGTTACCATGGCTACAGAAATTCTTTAAAGATGTGTTCATTTTTTAAGAAAAGCATACTTCTATTTGTTATAAAGTATATTTTTTCCAGATTATAGTTAGCCATACACGAATTATGTTTGTGAAATTTCAAAGGTTTTGTCTTTTGATATGTGTGCGTGTAAGTTTTTGCTTTCAAATTCTGTACGATGAGTTTTAGATTGAAAAGACTGTGAAATAAAGGTTCAAGTACATGACACAGGCTCATGAGAGGTGTGGAGGCGGTAACGAGAACTTGGCACACCAAGGAGGAGACGACAAGCCAGGTTTTTAGAAAAGGGACCTGAACAGCACTGGCGACACGGCTGAGGCGGAGGCTTCAGGACTCGCCCAAGTTAACGGCTTAATGTCTGTCCACATCTGAGGGACCCGGAGGAGACGTCATAATGGCAGGAAGAATGTGCACATCTCCTTGACTGAGTTGACTTCTCATTGGCGTTGGTACAGCGCCCAGGCACATTTTATAGTTTTACTGTGTGTGTGTGTGAGTGGAGTACGTGTGTGTTGTGTATACGTGTCGAATGTGGTGTTCACATTTGGTGTGTGTGTGTGCATGGGTGTGTGTGTGTGTGGTGCGCACGTGTGTTGGCGGGAGGAAGAGGAAGTCTCCATGAAGATAAACGCCGTGTCGTCACTTGGTTTCCGTCTCTAATGGCTGCAGAGGCCGTGTAGTGACGTACATGTGTCATTTGTGTGGCTCAACGGACTTCTAGAGGAGTGAATGAGGATGTAAACCTGATCGCCCTCCGGGCACCTCGAGGCCTGTGGCCGGAGGTTTCCCTGTGGCCTGCTGTGCTCACAGGATAGGAACGACGTGTTTCTTCCCGCCGTGCCAAATGTCGCTCAGCAACATCACGGAGGCGTTCTGTGAGTGTAGCGCCGTCTCGAGCTAATGCAAGCACACGGCACTAGTTTTCCGGCTTTCCCTTTGCCGTGGCACATCTGAACCTATGACTTGCACAACTTTTACCTTACCTTTCCACCTTTGTAAGCATTGTTCAGACCCATTCTAGGGAGATGGCTGAGGGTCTAACACGGGTAGACTTCGCTTTCAGCTGTGACATATGACCCTGTAACAGACTAATCTGGATGAAACATTAGCCAAAAAATCAGACCATTACCAAGGCCCGTGGATCTGAGAGGGTCAGGGTATAGGCAGGAGAGTAGAGCTACAATTTTCTTCTTTCCCACTTTGCACGCATGAATAACACGAAGTTACAGAACGAGCTCTCCTCAGCGCCCAGCAGGGAGTGACTCAGTGATCCGAGTCCGCATGGCAACTGTGGCTCTCCCCTGCAGTTTCTGGTTTTTATTTAGAAGACTGCAATTCTATAGTCATTTTCAACATCGGTGCCTTTTTTCCATTTTTGATGTTGGACACAGAGATCAGATCAGCCAAATAAAGTAGGAAACAGTCACTATGCATAACGCGGGAAGTAGCTTGGCATGGCTGTCAAAAGCTAAGAATTGAGTCAGGAGGACGTGGGGTGGAATCTTGCCTGGCCACCCACTGCCTAGCCGTTGTGCCTTTGATAAGTTAATTACTTATGTATGTTTTATAAGGTTTAAGTGATCTGATGTGTATAAAATGCCCAGACCAGTGACTGGCATAGGAATAGTAAGGATCTGTTACTATTATTAATTATTATTATAGAACAATATCAACTGCATTTGTAAATTACAGAAAACTGAATAAAACATAGCCATGATGTGCCACATTTCGCTGGACAAATTAGCAGACACTTGTTTATACATGATGATGCTGGCAGGGGTGTGATACGGTGGGTAGGCTCGCACCCAGGACACCTAGTTCTTCTGAAAAGCAACATAACCGAGAAAAATTCTCTGTTCTTGGCCTAACAACTACCTTCGTAGCACTACGTTCTAAGATTAAAACCAAAGGCAGCCAAGAGTTTATAAAAAGTTTATAAAAATATGTTCCCAGCATAACATGTCCTAGGGGAAAATAGGAGACAGACTGAATTTGTGTACCAAGAGAAGAAGGTTAAATAAAATGTTGGTATTGGGGTAAAATGAGCTAGCATAGGGACATCACAAGGACATTCGGGAACATGCTTTTCACGTGGTAGTAAAAAGTTCCTCAGAGTCCTCGTGCCCACGTGGCCTGGGTGGGTTTGCGCTGGGCCCCAAGTTAAGTCTGTCACAGCAACGTGCTCCCTCATCCTGGTGACAGCTTGGAGGCTGTGCACCTGGTTGAAACAGGTCCGATCAGAGTGCATTTTGGTGGTTTTGCTGGAGATGTTGGAACCAAAAGTTCCAGAGGAAAAGAGCCTCTACCGTCAGCTACTGTGGTCAGAGGGTATAAACTCAGGCTGAGGGATCTGGTGCTTTTCCGGGGGAGTTTACCGTGAGGATAAAGCCAGTGGAAGGAAGCAGGTCGGAGACAAACACAGGCACATGGAACCAGCGTCCCGCCGAACTCAGGACTTTCAGTTCTACCACCGATCACTTCCTGGATTTGTGTCAGCAAGCTGCAGCTGGGCCTGCTGACCCTTGAAACGCACTGAATTCTACATGGTACACGGTGTGCCAGAATACTAAGTGGGGGGAAACTAGGAACCGAAATTATATTGTGCCGTGCGCTCTCAATTGTGGAAAATGCATATTCACAGAAAACACTGGAAAATATGTAAAATATATCTCTACTTGATCAAATATTTTTTTTTATCTTTTCATGCATTTTTCAAGATTTCCTAACAGTCTTATGTCATATGTTACTTTCATGATCTAAGATAAAATACTAGATTTGGAGGTAATAGACCACTGTGATAATATTTAAAACCTTTTTCTTACTTCTGGAGCATTATAATGTATACATACAGAAGTAAATAATTCACCGCTGGTCACAAATAAGATGTTTAAGATAATTATTCTGGGAGCTAATCTCCTTCATTAAAGCTATCTATTACATAGATGTAAGGGTCTCTTGGAAAAAAAACATTTTTGATTAAAATTTGAATCCTGTACATATTTATGTGGTATTAGGGAGCCAGCAATGCCCGCTTTAACTTGTGCAGTGGGTCCGTCAGCCCATGTATCCCAGCGACCCCCTGTAAGTCCTCACTATGAGCCCCATTCCTGGTCCTGAATCAAATGTTAACATTTGGAGAGGAATTCGATATGTTTTCAAACGGTTTTATGACTCATCAGCAACTGAACATTCCGATATCCCCAAAGCTTCTCTCACTCAGGAAAACAAAACCCAAAATTCTAAAAGTGAAAGCAAAAACAAATCCCTTTTTACAGGGTTAGATTTTCAAACAATAGCCATGGTAGTTTTGTTGGCTAAATTCTTCTTTGCCTGTGTATGATGGGAATTGTTTTCCTGTCTACCTGTTTTCCCCTTGACCTTTAAAGATTCCATTTAAAGAATCTTACTCTGAAAAACAGCCTTAAAGAAAGACGTTTGGTTGATTAGAAAAGCATATTACCGAAGGGCAGGAAAACAAGGAAAAGCAGCCTACAGAAGCAGTATAGCCCCTAAGTCTGCAATCAGTGTGTGAAGAGTGATTTAAGTCCCCTTTCTCGGCGTGACGCGACACGGTGGGAAATGCGAACGGACTGGCAATATACCGCTCAGGCACACACGGAAGGGGTCCTAAGCCTTCTAAAGTCTAGGTCAAGCTCCCAAACACGGAAACCACAGAGAGTTAACGATAATTGAGATCATATGTTTCTTATCAAAGCTTCCTCAAGAAAAGCAGCTTCAGGGAAAATTCATAAATACGTGTCTTGACCACAGTCTACCAATCCCCTTCCGCATCGGAGCCTTCAGCTAATTTGTTGACTTAATTACCCAAGGCACAGGAAGGTTAAACAGAGTGATAATCTGATTTTCTCTGATTGCTGATCACTGCAGAAAGCGGCCCATAGGATGCAAAAATAAACCTAGAACCTTAGGCGATGTGGAATGGAGAGGCAGGCAATTATCTAGATAATTCAGGCTAAGTTGACTGTTTACAGTAATCAGGTTATCTGGATAAGTACTCAGCCTACACTGTCTACCGGAACAGCAGTTTTAATCACATCATGGGGTCTGATTAAATGGGTTATTTGTTAGATCTAAATTTAGTGTGAACTAGTTATGTTTTCATAGTCAAATTCATAAGGAAAAACCTATTACACTATCCTGTGAAAATATCATCCCCAATGATAGGAATAGCAACACTGTGTCCAAATAAAGAATGAGAACTTGTCTTTAAATAATCGGAAAACATGAGACCACAGAAAGAAAATCTCATGTGGGAAAAACGGATTTACTGTGGTTGAGTCTACTCTGAAGGCCTACACAAAAAGTGAGGTAAGGAAAGTTAACGCTGGCATGGGAAATGGGAGATGACCCCACACCGTATCCATTAGAAACCTATATTCCGATGACCTCTGATTGTCAAGACGCTTCAAAAAAAATCTTTAAATAGAGGAAAGTTAGCTACCTTCTGTTTTGTTGTTGCTTATAAAACACTTTCTTGTCTTAGAAATTGTAGAGAATGCAGAAAATCATTAAGAAGAAAACCAAAATCTTGTCCAGATAACACCACTCTCCATGTGTATTTTTTCTGTACTCCATAATAATATACATAATAATAATATGCTATGTGAGCCTCTGTATCAAACCAGGCGTGATTTTTAATTACATGGGGCAATTAAAAACTGGAATTATACATACTATTCTGAAGCATGCGTTTTTTTCTAGGTGATATTTTAGGTGTTTTCAATGTCAATAAATATGTAGATACAGCATAATTTTTGATTATTTTACATGACTGCAACATAAATCCAACCACTTAGGTGGTTTCTGGTTGTCTTATAAACAACCCAGTGTTTGATAATTGCACCTTCATGTACTTACTTTATTTTTTTCCTGTAGATTAAATTCCTTGAAATGGAATTGCTGGGTAAGAGGGAAGGGCACATTTTTACGGCTTTTGATATATATTGGTCAACTGAATGCCACATGCTTTTATGTCTTATTAATGGCACAAACTGGGTACAAGAGTGCCTGTTTTTCATAGTCTGTCATCCCTAAATAAACATCTTTGTTTAATTTTTTTTTGGTCTTGCGATTTGATACATAAAAATTCAAAATTTTGGTATTTTTTTAAATGAGTATTACTTCCTAATTTATTTCCCATTTCTTTTGCTTCCTTTGTGAATGATCTATTCACATTTTTGTTTTCTTTCCATTTTTTTTTCTTTCAGGGTATTTTCACTTTTTTGATTTATAAGAGTTCACAATAATAATTAGAACATCAAAACTTTATGACTATTTTGCAAATAATTTTTCCAGTTTTTCATTTGCCCTATAATATTTTAATTATGTTTTTCAGCATAGAAGCTTCCCAAATTTATGGAATCAAAAATAGAAAGTTTTTCTCTGTGGTATCTCCCTTTACTCTTTGCTTAGAAAGTCTTTCACTTCTAGATGTATGTATGTATGTATGTATGTATGTATGTATGTATGTATCTACCTCTCTATCTGCCTATCTATCCCTATATTTTATGCCAGCCCATTTTACTGTTATTTTAAAATTTAAATGTTTAACCCATTTGGAAGAAAAAGTTCATCATCAAGAAAATAAAACTATAGTTAGGGTGATTTTGATTACACTGGTTGTGATTTTCCTATTCTGGTTCTTCAGAAGTTGATGCTCTGATACATAAGAGAGGCATGCCAAGGCACACAGGCACTTCCTAAAGGGACTCTGCAAGTGCTTTGGGGATCCCAGAGAATGCTTCGCTCAAAGAATGAAGTTCAGAACACCTAGCATGAAAGTAAATTCACAAAAGAGTTCCAAGAGTAGACATCAAGCGTTGTGCAAAGAAATGAGCATCAAACTCATTTCTCCAAACTCATGTGCTTCCATCAGTATGGTTTGTTAGAAGACAATGGGGCCAAGCATCCTGACTTCTGAGATAACATCGTTTCACCCCAGGTTCTTCACTCAAACTAGCCATTCAAGTCTGGGCACAGAATAAAGATTTTTTTTTTCATTCGAGGAGGGACTCAGATTTTTTTTTTTACATTTCTTGGACATTTTCTTAGAAAGTTATATGAAATGTTTTGGCAAAATGAGAGCAAAAAGTAGAATTAATTTGATCCAAGACGCAAAGATTTCAACCTAGGAAATCCAGTGATCCAGTTAACAACTGAGCAACGGGGCAGGACAGCCGGCTGACTAGGGCACCAGGGAGGGAGGTTTTGGGGGAAGAGCTAAAGAAATCAGTGTACGTGAAAGAGCCAGTAGAAAACATGATAGTATAGAGATTTAGAAAAACAAATAGTTCACGATAAAGAAATACTGACAAATAGAGGGCATTAGAAATTTCAAGAACAAGAAATTTTTGTTTCAACTGAGCAACAAATTCAAATGATGCGTAATTTTAAGTAAAATTGATGACACATAAGAGAGAAAAAGTTCATTCGGTACTAATACTAGGAACAGTCTCCTTTGATTTGCCCGATAGTCATGGCAATGAACCTGTAAACATGAAAATTAAGTCTAGCGCATGACTCGACCCAACTTATCTTGCTATTGACATAGTAATAATGTTAGTCCTACATTCGATCTCCAACTTTTAGAGCCAGCTAATAGGAAAGATGTGTAGTTGTCGGGCAGAATGAAACTGCTCACAATTTTGATAGTGCATAAGTAAAAATGTAGTTGATACAAAAATGGGAAATAAAGGAAAGGGGGATAAAACAGTGGGGGTGCTAATATCTTTGTTGTACAAAGCAGAAATCAAATACTTGGAGAATTAATGGAATAAGAATCAGAGATATAAGTATATTAAAGGTTATAAAGGTAACCAATAAAAGAGTAACAATGGGGCGCCTGGGTGGCTCAGTCGGTGAAGCATCTGACTTCAGTGCTGGTCATGATCTCACGGTTCATGGTTTCAAGCCCCTCTGACAGCTGACAGCTCAGAGGCTGGAGCCTGCTTCAGATTCTGTCTCCCTCTCTCTGTGCCACCCCCTCTCAAAAATAAGTACAAATTTGGGGTGCCTGTGTGACTCAGTCGATTGAGCGTCCACCTTCAGCTCAGGTCATGATTTCACGGTTCATGGGTTTGAGCCGTGCATCGGGTTCTGTGCTGACAGCTCAGAGTCTACAACCTGCTTGGGATTCTGTGTCTCCCTCTCTCTCTGCCCCTCCCCCACTCGTGCTTGGTCTCGCTCAAAAATCAATAAGCATTAAAAAAAAAGAGCAAAATAAAAGAATAGCAGTAACACAAATATTAAAGATTGAGATGAGGAAGTAGGTGAGTGGGACACAGCGGGTGTGTACAATCTTTATCATCCGTCAGAGAATTAATAGGTATTGTCTAAAGTAGATAAAACAGGAAACGGAAGTCCAAACATATGTAGCTATGAAAGTAACAGTCACACGAATCAAACATGGAAACAGATTGCAGGCTGCGGGCAGAGGGAGTGGCTGTGGTTTTTATTATAAACGTTTCTGTACTATTTGACTTATTATCAAGTACTTACTGTTTTTTGATAAAACTCAAATCTAAAAGTAAAGACAAAATGCATTGGGAAGGTCTGAGAATATGGTTTGCTTGGTCCGAGAAAGTGTTGCAATCACAACAGTGTGTCATTAAAGACATGCGAAAACCCTTCTGACTGGAGAGAGATACGAAGCGGCCGTGCAAATAGAAGTAAAGGGTCAGTGGGACTTCATTCGGGACTTTGGTAGCAGAATGGCGGTCCCACTGGTAGCAGATAATTCCCCCAAATTGTAGCTGAGAGCGTGGGTGCCCAGAATTCAGACTATTTCCAGTTCCCTTTCAGCGGGCGATGGTCTGGTCACGCCGCTCCGGGTAACTGCGTGTGGGTGGAAAGGGTGTGCGATTCGCCGGATGAGTCTGCGTGGAAGGTGTGTGCTCACCACTCCCTCTCCTCCCTTCCAGCGGCCAGGAAGAGGGACGTATCATCAAGTTATATAGAAATATATATCTTTCCAAATTATGTGGAAGATAAAGTGCCTCGTTCGAGATCATCAGCAGGGGACGGCAGAGCTCCAAGAACAACAGGTATTCTGGCAGATTCTCCAGGAAGCGTGTAAGTCTGAATGTTCTATGGCATTCTCTACTCCTGCAATAATCCAGCATTCTAAAACATCGATTTGACAAATGGCCTGTGGATGAATTAGGAATTTACTAAAAAAAAAATCTTTTATTTGGCTTATAGACTAAGATGTTCAGGTTATTTAAAACTTTATGATAAGATCTTTTACAAAAAGATTTCTAAAAGCCAGTTGTGTTTCAAGGTTTTCTTAGGCCAAAAATCCCTTTTGTCATTTTGATTATAGTATGAATTAAAGATGGACCCACACACTCAGGACAATCTTGAAAGAAGAGCACATTTGGAGGGTTTGCACCTCTCAATTTCCAAACTTCCTGCAAAGCCACAGGATCGGGACTGTGTGGTACCGGCGAAAGGACAGTCGTGTAGATGAACGGAATAGAACTGAGAGAAATAAGCCCATACACGGTCGGTTAATTTTTGACCAGGGTGCCATGAGCATGCAGTACGAAAGAATAGTCTTTTCAAAGAAGGCTGGTAGAATAACTGGGTATTTCCACGCAAAAGGAGTAAGTTGGATTCTCGTGTCACAGCATCTTCAAAAATTAACTCAAAATGGAATAGAGAGCTGCGTGTCAGGACTAAAGCTACACGACTCTTAGAAGAAAACATAAGAGTAAATCTTTGAAATCTAGGATTAGACAATGTTTTTTTTTTAGATGAGACACCGAAACACCAGCAACTAAAGAAGACATAGGTAAGCCGGATAAGCACTCTCAAGAATGTGAGAAGACAACACACAGGTTGGGAGAAAATATCTGTAAATTATATATTTGATGATCTTAGTATCTAGAATATGTTAAAAAAAAACCACAAAACTTTTATAGCTCAGGAAAAAGGACAAATAACCCAATTAAAAAGTGAACAAAGGACATGAATAGGCTTTTTTTTTCCCCAAAGAAAAAATACAAATAGCCAACAAACCCAACAAAAGATGCTAATGTCATTAGCCATTAAGGGAAATGCATTATCAAAACCATGAGAAACCAATTCATATCCATGAGGATGACTATAATCAAAATGACCGGCAGTTACAAGTGTTGGTGAGCATGTGTAAAAATTGGATTATAGATTACAGGTGGAGATATAAAATGGTGCAGCCACTTCGGAAGACAGTCTATAAGTTCCTCAAAAACCAAAACAGAGTGTCCATATGCCCCAACAATTCTACTCCCAGGTGTATGCCAAAGAGAATCAAAAACATATGTTCACATAAAAACTCATACATGAATGCCCATAGCAGCATTATTCAAAAGAGCCAAAAAGTAGACTCAACCCACAGTCCACCAGGTAATGAATGAATACACGAAATGCGGTCTGTCCATACGCCGGAATATTGTCCGGTCACAGGGAAGAATAAAGTGCTCTCCCAGGCTACACCCTGCATGAACCTCGAATACATGCCCAGTGCGAGAGGCTAATCGCAGAAGGCACATACTGTGTGATTCCATTTCTATGAAATGTCCAGATCAGGCAAACTCGTGGAGACAGAAAGTAGAACAGGGGGTCTGCGGGATGGTGGGGAAGGGGTGGGGGTGGGGTGATGGTTAATGGGCATGGAGTTTCATGTTGGGGTGATGAAAATGTAGGATTAGGGGTCATGACTACACAACCTTGTTTATGTCCTGAAAAGCACTCAATCGTACACTTTAAAAGGTGAATTTTATGGCATGTGAATTAGATCTTTAAAAAACACACACTAAATACACACATATCAGGAAAGAATTCGCATCTAGAACTTCGGTGGTCATTTTATTCTTCCAGTCATCTTGAGGAAATTATTACAGGGGATTCAGGTAAGTCAAAGAGTTACACTTAATTTTATCCAGTTCAAACTCATTTTGTTTCTTTCAGTGATTCTTTTCCCCTGTTACCATACACTTTACCTTTTTTTAAAAACTATAGCATTTTTTTTGTCCTTTCTCAACCTGAATGTAATTTGAGAATAAAAGGTTCACATTAGCTTTAACTGCCAGTGGTGTAGACGTGCTGGCACCATGAACAAAAGCAGAGAATTCTGACACTCAGGGAAGAAGCTCTTACTTCCCTGCTGCACAAAAAGCCAAAAGTAAGCCCTATTATTAGAGCTAGTGAGCCCAGATTCACCGTGTGATTAATCAGGCAAATCGAGGCAGAAAATTCGGGGGTATTGCTCCTAGTGTGTGAGTCAGAGAGCTCTTCCAGAGCTTGTTAATTCTAGCTTGTAATTTTCTCTGTCTACAATCAACTTCCTTCCAGCGTGCGGTAAAAATACGCCGTTCAGGTGATGCTTCCTGTTGGAAGTAAGGTGATTATGAAAATATCGGGCCAGTGAAATGGCAAAAGTACATGGTTTTATTTTTCAAGGACACCCCGTTCTTCAAATTCCTCAAATGAGATAATGAAGGATAACTCTACATTGTATCCTTTCGATCTTTGCCGTGTTACAATTCTTCTGTCTTCCTCTTTCTTTTTATACAGAGAAAGAGAAAGAGAGAGAGGATAGAGAGAGGGGAAAGTAATGTGGTATTGCAAGGTCATGGCTTAAAAATATCTTGCCTTTTCTCAAAGTCTAAAAATATCTGTGATCGACTAAGCAACCAATTACTGTACATCCCAAATGCATGTTTTCACAGCTATTTTTAGGGGCAAGATTTAGTCACTACACATCCTGCCCACTCCAAACAACAGACAGACAGAGAGGGCAGCTAATGAGTAGGTAAGCAAATGACAATGTCTCCTTACTTTGACTTGGCTTCCAGGACCCAAGAGGCTGCCTGGCGTCTCCACTCTGGCGTCAAACAGTCCCCCGTGCAGTACGCCGACAATTTAAATTATTACAAGGCAATGTTACAAGTATGAACCCTGGTGCAAAATGAAGTAATTACATTCAATTAGCAGTCCCCAAAGTGATGGCCCAATACTGAGGGCTTTAGATGTTGCCTTTTGTTGACACACAGAACCCAGGTAATGAGCCAAACTTCAAAGTGTAAGGGGATAACTTGGTGCTTAATTAGTGGGAACTAGATCAGAAAACATGGCGGAAAGGAAAAAAAAAACAACCGTGCTCACAATTTTCTCTTATTGTAGGGATTCAGATAATATGTCACATTTCCCAAATAACAGCAACCGAATAATCAAAGACAAAAACGATCTCCTGAGGAGAATTCCACAGGAACGAGGATGTTGTCACATGGGTGGGTTTTTTTCTGGGCGGGGGGTTGGCGGAGTGGGGGGAGGGGAGGATTTATATAATTCGATGTCACGTGAGTCTGCACACCTAGTGATTTATCGTCTCCCTTTAACAAGGAGTTTTTCTTGTCTGAATTTTTAAAATAATTTAAATCGAATATATTATATTAAATAAATGGTTTCTAAATCTTACTACCCTTCCCACGAATATCCTTTTGCAGAACACACACTGTTTGTTGCTCTGAAGAACATCCCTGAACCCAAACATAGCCAGAAAAATTCTGAAAATTTAAGAAATACAAGGGAGACTAGCCTGGTTGATTACGAAAACATTGTATTTGGTATTATACATGTGAATTTTTTCCTTATGTAATTTATTTATGTGAAATAAATTATATGAAACACAGTGGCCTTGCCTTTGTGTTTCTTCATATGGTTAGTCAATAAATGGGTTGAGGAAAACAATTAAAGCTGAATTTTGCTCATTATACCAAAATACATTTCAGGTGGATCAGACATTTAAGAAAAATAATACTAGCTACTAGGAGAAAACGCAGATTTGAAAAGAAAAACTGAAGACCTAACCATTTTAAGATTGGCACTAAATCCAGGCCACAAGGAAAAAAAAATAATTTTGTTTACTGTAATATTAAAAATTACCTTAATATTTAAAATGATCTACAATAAGAATAATAAAAATTAAACAAGATAAATGACAAACTAAGAAAACATATTTTCCATAAATGTTTCATACTAAGGGCAGATTAATACATAAAGAGCAACAACAAATTAAAAAATGGCCAATGCTTCAATAGAAGAAAAAAATTAGCAAAGGATATAAACAGTCGGCAGGAAAGAAAAATGTTCTCAAGTATATGAGACAATTCTCAACCTTATATTTAGACAAAATGAAAGATACCATTTTTTAAAATCAGATTTGCAATTAGATTTAAAACATTTTGTGGCATGCAGACAACCCACAAACAATTAGTGGAACTGGTCCCCTCTCTATAGAAGGCAGTTTGCAATATTGTCAAAATGTGAAATTCAGAAAGCTTCTGACATCCAGGGATTTTCCAAAATATGCATAAGACATGTGCAAAGATGTTTCTTGCAGAGTTATTTATAACAATAGAAAAACAGTGTAGATGTATAACAAAAGGATGGCTAAAGAGAGTAAATGCAGCTTATGTAAAAGAACTTATGCTCAGTTATTCCAAACAATGGAAGTGGAAGGAAAACTTCCAATTTTATGAGGCCAGCATTACCCCGATGCCAAAACCAGATAAAGACACCACCAAAAAAAAAAAAGAGAGAGAGAGAGAGAGAGAACTATAGGCCACTATCTTTGAAGAACATAGATGCAAAAATCCTCAACAAAATACTAGCAAATAGAATCCAACAATATATGAATTAAAAATTTTTTAATTAAAAAAACCGTTCAATAGAAAAGCAGCTGGACCCATGATTGGGTCCATAAGCCACAAGACAAGGGGGGAATGTAAGGGCAAAACGGGACCGATTCCATTTTGCTTAAGGGCAAACTGGGACTGACTCCATTGTGTTTCCTGTCTTCCACCCTGAGTCCCCAGTGCCTGCTCAAAACCTGCAACTTCCCGGTTCCAAAAGAACCACGCCCAGTGACCTATGGACCCTTCCTCAGCCAATTGGGTAGGGTCACGACCATCACCCCTCCCACTGCCCCTAGACCCCTTTAAAACTATTGTGTTTTTGGAACGGGCTCTCTCTCTCTGGACCCACTGCTGCGTCGGTGCTGTAGGAGATTGAGCTCGAGCTAGCTCTATTAAAGGCTCTTTGTTATTGCATCGCAAAAAAAAAAAAAAAAAAAAAACAAAAACAAAACAAACAAAAAACCGTTCACCATGATCAAGTGGAATTTATTCTTGGGCTGCAAGGGTGGTTCAATGTTTGCAAACCAACCAATGTGATACATCACATCAATAAAGAGAGAGGATAAAAACCATTACAATCACTTTGATAGACACAGAAAAAGCATTTGATGAAGCACAGCATCCATTCATGGTAAAAACCCTCAATAAAGTAGGTTCAGAGGGAATATAGCTCAACAGAATAAAGGCCATATATGAAAAACTCACAGCTAACCTCCTCCTTAATGGGGAAAAACTGAGAGCTTTCCCCTCTAAGGTCAAGAAAATGACAAAGATGTCTACTCTCAGCACTTTTATTCAACATAGTACTGGAAGTCCTAGCCACAGCAAGCAGACAATAAAAAGAAATAAAAGTCATCCAAACTGATAAGGAAGAAATAAAACTCTGTTTGCAGATGACAAAGGCTCCATCAAAATCTAGAATACATAAATTTGGTAAAGTTGCAGGATACCAAGCCAACGTGCAGAAATCTCCTGCATTTCTACACACTAATAATGAGCAGCAGAAATGGAAATTAAGAAAACAATCCCATTTAAAATTGCACCAAAACAATAAAATACCTAGGAATAAACCTAACCAGAGTGGTGAAAGACCTATATTCTGACAACTATAAACGCTGATGAAAGAAATTGAAGATGACACAAAGAAATGGAAAGACATTCCATGCTGATGGATTAGAAGAACACATATTGTTAAAATGTCTATAGTACCCAATGCAATCTACACATTTAATGAAATTCCTATCAAAATAGCATTTTTCACAGAGCTGGAACAAACAACCCTAAAATTTGTATGGAACTACAAAAGATTAGCAAAGCAATCTTGAAAAAGAAGATCAAAGCTGGAGTTATCATAATTCTGGACTTCAAGTTATATTGCAAAGCTGTAGTGATCACGACAGTATGGTACGGGCACCAGAACAGACATATGGATCAATGGAACAGCATAGAAAACCCAGAAATAAACCCATGATTATGCAGTCAATTAGTCTTTGAAAAATCAGGAAGAATATCCAATAGGAAAATGATAGTTTCTTCAACAAAACTGATAAAAAAAATAGGAAAACTGGTCAGCTACATGCAAAAGAATGAAACTCGACCACTTTCTTACATCATATACAAAAATAAATTCAAAATGGATGAAAGACCTAAATGTGAGACCTGAAACCATAAAAATCCCAGAAGAGAGCATAGGCAGTAATGTTTCTAAAATTGTCCATAGCAGCATTTTCCTAATTATGTCTCATGAGGCAAGGGAAATAAAAGCAAAAATAAACTATTGGGACTTCATCCAAATAAAACCTTCTGTGCAGGGAAGGAAACAATCACCAAAACTAAAAGACAACGTACTGAGTGGGAGAAGATATTTGCAAAGGACATATCCAATAAAGGGTTAATATCCAAAATGTATAAAGAACTTATACAACCCAACACCCAAAAATATGAATAACTGAATTTAAAATGGGCAGAAGATGTGAACAGGCATTTTCCCAAAGAAGACATCCAGATGGCCAACAGACACATGAAAAGACAGCTCATTCTCACTGATCATCAGGGAAATGCAAATCATATGACGAGATTATCACCTCACATCTGTCAGAACAGCTAAAATCAAAACAAGTATCGGTGAGGATGTGTGCAAAAAGGAACACTCGTGCACTGTTGGCGGGACTGCAGACTGGTACGTGCAGCCACTCAGGAAGACAGCATGGAGGTTCCTCAAAAAATTAAAAATAGAATTGCCTACTGAGCCCATAATTCCACTACTGGGCATTTACCCAAAGAATGTGAAAATACTAATTCACATAGATATATGCCTCCTGTGTTTCTTTTAGCATAATTTACAAAAGCCAAATATGGAAGCAACACAAGTGTCCATCCATAGATGAATGGATAAAGAATGGTATATATACACAGCGGAATATTATTCATCCATAAAAAAGAGTGAAATTTTGCAATCTGCAACTATATGGATGGACCTAGAGGGTACAATGCTAAGTGAAATTAGTCATCAGAGGAAGACAAATACCATATGATTTCACTCATATGTGCAAGAAATAAAACAAATGAGCAAGTGAAAGAGAGAGAAGCCAAGAAACGAATTTTAGAACACACTGATGGTCATCGGTGGGGAGGTGAACGGGGGGGAGTGGATAGGTGATGGGGTGAAGGAGGGCACACTATACTTACACCTGAAACCAATACAACACTGTATGTTAACTATACTGGATTAAACTTTTAGTAGATACTCAGATAAATACGGAGCCTTTGTACATACGGATTGGAGCTGGATTAGAATTCTGTGACACAGTGTTAAGTATGAGAAAGCATGATGCTTTTAGTAGTAGACTATCATTCGTGTAGAGAGCAATAATACATACATATTCTTGTCTATCTCCGAAAGAACATGTAATCAAAGTGGTGGTTTTGGGAAAGAGGAAATGGTAGGAGTGAAACCTTCCACTGTTTACATTTTTAATATAATATCAAGTTTACATAATTCACATTTATATAAGTACTTTAGTTATAAGCACAAAGCAACATTCAGTATTTAATATACACAAATATTCTAGCATAAAATTGTCCTTCCCAATGGCATGGGTGAGTTTTAATAATTGCACTGTGTTAGATGTGGAATCTAAAAAAATACAGATACAGAGAGCAGAGGCGGTTGCCAGAGGAAGGGGGGGAATGGGCTAAATGGGTGAAGCTGGTTATAAACTTCTGGTGAGAAAACAAGTCAGTCCTGGGAATGTAATATATAGCATGTAGACTATAGTTAATAATACTGCATTGTATACTTACGGTGCATTGTATACGCCGTATACTTAAAAGGTATGTACTGTATATTTAAAAGACAGCAGTTCTTAAAAGCTCTCCTCACCAGGAATAAAAATGGTAACTGTATGGTAATAAAGGTTAGGTACACTTATCGCGATGATCACTTTGCAATATATAAAAATATTAAATCATTACGTTGTACACATGGAACTAATATAATATTGTGTCAATGACACCTGAATTTTAAAAAAGGCTACTTAAGATATAATTGCTCTGTGTGTCCATATTTCCCCAGATCTATAGACTGCAGACTGAAGAATGTGGACTCTATGAGATGTGAATGAATTGGTGATGGGGTGGACCACTTAAACCCTTTACTTAGAAAATAATGAAAGAAATTGGTGAGTATTTATTGTGAGCATAACTCTTTCCACTTTATTCTGCCTGCTTTCTATAGCCTTTACTCTGTACTGAAAAGGCAAAAAAGGATTAGAGACAGATTTAAAACCATTTCTTTTAGGGGCACCTGGGTGGTTCTGTTGGTTAAGCATCTGACTTTGGCTCAGGTCATGATCTTGTGGTTTGTGAGTTCAAGCCTTACTGTCACACTGACAGCAGATCCTTCTTCGGATTCTGTGTCTCCCTCTCTCTCTGCCCTTCCCTTACTTGCACTCCCTCGCTCTCTCTCAAAAATAAACATTAAAGGGGCACCTGGATGGCTTGGTTGGTGAGCATCCGACTTCAGCTCATGATCTTGTGGTCTGTGGGTTCAAGCCCCGCGTCGGACTCTGTGCTGACAGCTCGGAGCCTGGAGCCTGCTTTGAATTCTGTGTCTCCCTCTCTCTCCCCTTCTCCACTCAAGTTTTGTCTCTCTGTCTCTCAAAAATGAATAAATGTTTAAAAAATAAACATTAAAAAATAAAAACCATTTCCTTTATAAAGTGGACATTGCTATAAAATCTAGGACACTGTATTTTTTTTCATGAATACTGATAGGAAAACAATCTAATATTCAGTTGATGACTTCCTTTTACTCATTTATAAATGGTTATATGGGTTGACAATGCCAGAATCTTAGAAGAAATTAGTTTTGTGCCTTGAATGAGGCACTATCAATCTTGTATCTTCTTATATATCTCATAATTAAGGAAAACAGTTTTCAAGAGTTTAATCTTCTACATACTATCTTGATTTGTAAAATCACTTTCCTAGATGCTGAAAAAATGTCCATTGTCATGTCATTTTATTTTAAATTATTTTTATTTTTTTACTTTAGAGAGAGAGAGCGTGCAAGTAGGGGAACGGGCAGAGGGGGAGAGACAGAGAATCTTAGGCAGGCTCCATGCTCAGCTCAGAGTCCAACACAGGGGCTTGATCCCACAACCCTGGGATCATGACCTTAATCAAAATCAAGAGTCAGATGCTGAACCGACTGAGCCACCCAGGTAGGTGCCCCCAAAAATGTCCATTATAATTTTAAATATAATATAATATGTATCTAATTAATTGGGTGAGTAGTTTATATTTCATATAGATACTGCTCAATTGTGTGATTTCCTCAACATGCCGAGGGGGAGAAAAAAATGTTCCCACATGTCCCCACCCATATTCTCTTCCCAAAACATCGGGGCAAACTGGGGATGGCAATAAAAGAGATCCCAAACCTCTTTCCTTCCTCAACTCTACCCTCAGAAGAAGAAATATACTGATTTTAGGTCACTGCGCCTTCTAGCATGTCTCGGAGGTCTTTACTTCATAGCTTCTCCATCTAAAGGGTTTCCATTACCTATAAGAATAATAACCCTCATACACCCTTTGATCACGAAGTCCCAGATGCAGGAATCTTTTTTATCATAATAAAAGCAAGGAATATGTATGTTAACATCATCATTTGAATATTATTAAAAGTGACAAAATCTGGAAACAACCTGTATGACTAAGAACTGGGGAAAAACGGTGGTGCATTTCTGTCATGAAATCCTATGGAACTGTGAGATATGGATCTACAGACCCAGACGGTTCTTTCTCCATAATGTGTTGAATTATTTTTCGTAGTATACGTATAGTAGTTCCCTTCTCATAAAGACCATCTTAGGCCCCAAACCCATCATGTAAAACGTGTCAGTACAGGTTTGTGGGAGCACGGAGAGCGGTGGAGGAGCCGCACCAGACCACTACCCCCTCTCACATGAGGGGGAAAGAGGTAGTCAGCTTGTCTTCAGCTGCAGGCATGAGATCGCAATTCAAACTGATCTTGAAATTGAGAGAAGAGAATGGAATAGAAATCTGTTCTAGAAACCGAGTAGTGCTGGGGTGATCTGGGGGTCGGTATCTCTCTGGCTCTGCTCTCTGATTTCTCTGGCTGCTCCCTTTGAAAGTTTTGAGCACTACTTTCGTAATTCTTGGTCTCCTGTCCACGCGCCTATGTGACCGTCTGACTTCGTCGCTTAAACAGGGGAGTTTTGGAGACTGGAACATGGTGCTGTTGACGCTCACTGCAGGGCAGCAGGCCGCCCCCAGGCCGACCGGGGTCTGGGGCCAGGCCTCATGTGTCACAACATGCAGGGAGGAGACACATGCCGTTTCCGCTGGCTTTACCGGAAAGGAAAAGCCAGTTTCTCAGACGCCCTAAGTGAAGTCCTTCCCGAGATTCGGTGGCTTGGGTAACGTCGCCATTCGTGATCCAAATCCTGTGAGAAGGCCAAATGCTGTTGTGTTTTGGAGCCCTTTGGTCATTAAACAGATGAATTACCTTAGACCGGCAATTTTCAAAGTGCAGTTAGGGCACCTCTAGAGGCGCCTGAGACCCAGTTTTCATCAAAATAAATAATTTTTGTTAACATATAATGGGTTTATCATTGCTCTTTTAAAATGATGAATAAATATATATTTCTTCATTTCTGTTTTAATTTCTAAAATGGCAGTTATCAACAGATATGACCCAGATGAACAAAAACTCTTTGGAAAGCTCATTAATTCAAGGCATGTGAAGAGGATCCTGAGACCCCCAATTTGGAACCCTGCCATAGAGTCTGGGGATTAGCTTTCTCTTGGGCAGGTGGACTACGTGAAGAGGCAGTATGGACACACATAAAATCAGTGTTCCGTCAGAGAGGTGTCAGAGGAATGCATGCTGGGTAGGCGGTCGGCAGGGAGACTGGGCATAAGCAGACATGGAGGGTGAAATCGGGCAGCTTATCAACATTTCCTTTCTTGTTAAATTGTTTCAAACAAGCATGTGCCGTCTCTGTAATTTGGGAAAATGCACTTAATTAATTAAAAATAATAATGCTGAATGATTTTCAATCGTCACAACAAATTAAGTTAAACTTAATCTTCAACCATGACTAAGACCTTTTCAGTAGCAAAGATGAAGCAAAAAGACCAAAAATACCCCAGAGAATTAACTGAATTATTGTATTGCACCCCAAATCCGTATCCTAGGCATTTCAATATACTTTGGGTAAAGACTACCCTTATTCCTACATGGTAATGATAACATTTAGTATAGATTTAAAGTGAAGTTTGCTTTCAAGTCTAAGTTGGAAAACCCAGAAAATTTTGTCTAGATTCTTTCATCAAGATAAAATAAACGGTACAGTTTATTTCTAGAATGGTGTAATAGTGCTAGTTGAATATTGCTCATTTAAAATTAACGAAATATTATTTTATTTTTATTATATTAAATCAGTGTTTCCATCGGACACCGTCCCTATTTCTAGCCTGGCTTTTAGAATAAAGTGTGGCACCTGTGGCAGGAGGCCTGGAAGAAGGTAATGAGAGACTGCTGAGTGTTTTCCCCGTTGCTGAAGGCGGGAAGTCGAGTTGTGTCAGATGCACCGCTCGTCATCAGTCAAGGTCATATTTTTTCTCCTATATTCCATACTGTCGAATCATTCTTGCTTTCCAAGTGTGACTCATACTTCACTATTGTGTGTGTAACGTACCTTAAATGCACTGCTAAACTATTTGTTAAGATGTTATCTATGTGATTTTTTACACATAGTTTCCAACCTGCAATTATTCCATAGTTTGATCTTCAGTATGTATCTTTGTCAGATTTAGTTTCATGTTATACTTTAAAAAAGCATTCGGGGAAATTCCTTTCTCTGTGTTCTTAAATATATATACATATATACTATATAATTATTATTTTATATTATATAATTAATTATATATTATATATTATTATATATTACTATGAATAATATATATGTATTAATTATATTATATATATTATCCCATATATACTTACATAGAATAAGAGGGCTTATCTGTTTGCAAAACTATCATAAAAAAGTGAACCGCATGTCAGGCACCATTCTAGGCATTATACAAATTCCAGGTCATTTAATAGTTGTAACAACATTGTGAGGCAGACTGCTCCTACGGTTCTCATTTTATAGATGGGAAATGGAGGCACACGAAGTTAAGTAACGTGCCCAAGATAACACAGTTTATCAGTGGCAGAACCAGGCAGGCGTGGACTCCAGTCTGATCCCAGAGTCCATGCTCCGACATAATTTGAACCTTTGCCGCCTTCTTGTGGTTGGAGTTTAAGCGTCTCCTGTGACCGCCACGATTTCCTCCCCCGAATGAAGATAACCCGTTCATGTAGTGTGCCAAGTGTAAATGCTCTGAGTTTCACCAAGCAAGCTGACTGAAGACCAAGTACTGAGCACATGAACGGTGTGGTGACATGCGAACTATCTGTTCTTCCTTCCGTCAACAAGTATCTACTGGGCATCTCTTGTGACTCGGACACGAATTTGGATGAGGAAGGCACAGTAGACAACACTGAAAAAAATAAAAAAAAAAGGATCATATCTCTACTCTCAATTACATTCAAACGGGGACACAAACAGTATAATAGGTAAAGTGGGGGTAAGTGCCGAGAAAACCTCGAGTGGGACAAGGAGACACTGAGCGCTCCAGAAGAAGGTGGGCTGCCTCGAATGGGGTGCCTGGGAACGCCAAGGGGAAACAGTGGAAACAGCCCTGAGGATATCCGGATACCTGGGCACAGCAGTGCACCACCAGCGAGGGAAACAGGAGAGTGCTTAGAGGGTTCTAGAAAGGGTAAAGAGGGCAAGGTGCTGGCGCAGGGTGACAGGGGAGAGCGGCTGGAGGATGGGATTCTGGAGCCACGTCTCGCAGGGTCTGGTAGGCCGTGGTGGAGGTGCTCCAGTTCACGAGGGCGGGAGGCCGGGGGAAGAGTCTGCAGAGGAGCCCCTGGTGGCTGACACGCACGAAGAGATCGTTAGGACTGGACTGCAGCACAAGAAGTGTCTGCGGCGGGGCGGGGCTGGGACGGGGGGCCAGTGTGCGGCCCGCGGTCTTTGAGGAAACCATGGTTCTGACCGGTGCCGCGCAGGTGGAAAGGTGAAGTGTTTCAATTCTGGATATTTTTAGAAGGTCGATGGGACCAGAGTTCCCGCAGCAAAATCCTACACACGCTTGATCTCCCGCAGCTAGTGGTAGGGGTAGCAGTGGTAGTAGTAGTAGTATCAGCATTCATCCATCCGAAAGATTACTTATGCCTACTGTGTGCCAGACTCTCTGCCAGCTACTGGGAGACTGCGGTGAAAGTAGCAAACAGAGCCGCGTACCTGGCCACGCCTGCAGTCGTTAGGGAGGGCAGTTATTCAGGTGGGAGTTACGAGACCCTAGAGCACACGAGTGTTCTGTTGGGGGAATCACAGGGTGCCACACAGCTGTGTGTTCTCTGCCCCTCCAGTACTTTCTTTTCACCGTTATTGACCTCAGTGCGTTGAAAACCAAGTATTTGTGTATGTGCTCACTTTCCTCCATAGACATCGGGCTCCCTGAGAACCGACATCTTACTTTTGTGACCCTAGAAAAAAACATATTTCCAGAGAACATAGTAGGTGCCTAATAAATGTTTTCCGAATGATTGATTATTATAGCTAGTCTCTAATTAAGGTAAGCAATTTCTGAGTCACTCTTCTGTTACTCTCAATGATATATCATTTTAAAATCAGAATGTTAATTATGTGATTTATGCTAATCAACCTAATTTGTTGGAATTAAGAACAATGCAGTTCATTCACTATCTCGTTCAACAAATGCTCTCTTCAGCTACCACATACAAAAATATTAGTTTGTGTATTGCAGGAAGGACAGGAATAAATCAGACACTGAGCTCACATTCAAGATTTTGAGTCTAAGGTAATGTCATAAAAAATACCACGGTGACCATTCAGGAAGTGTGTGTGTGTGTGCGCGCGCACGTGTGCGTGCATCTCTGTGTCTGTATGTGTGTGTCTGTGTGTAGTTACTACTGCAAGTAGTTCTACACCTCCCTTGGAAAGAATGACTTTATTGGAAGGAATGGGGCAGTGACTCATCCTCCTAGAAGGCGGCCGGGCTGTCTTCCAGTCCTTTCCGATGACCATCGGGCTTTGCGAATGAGCCATCCGAGTGTGGAAGGAGCCCTTCGTGTTGGATGATCTCCCAGGGCACGGGAGACAGAATCTGCAGGTTGTGTGGGGTAAGTACTGGACCCCATTTGAATTCAGAGGCTCTGATGCAGATAGGCCTCAGAGAAGGATGGCTGTGAGAGTACCTGGGTGAACTGGCATCAGCGCTCAGGCCTCAGGAATCTGAGCAGAAGGGTGCGTCATAACCAAGGTGCTAATGAGGGAATGAAGTCATGCTCAAAGCCACCCTCCTTCCGAAGACCAGGCTGGCCGAGGCAGGGGCTCAGTGTGGAGCAACAGTGATGGGCAGAGGAAGGAAGACCCCAAGAGCTCAGCAGCGATGCTGGACCAGCAGGTGGTGTCAGGGGCAGACTACGATGCCAGCGTTCGGCACAGGAAGGTCCTTCAGACGTCCAGAGCTCTGCAAAGTTTAGGAACTCCCACCTATACGTAAACTCCCCTCCTTACCCTACATATAAATCAATGTCAACATAACACTACGACATAAAATGTTAAACTTTGTGCTACAATCAAATGCCCTCTTTCTATATTTTCAGATGAAAAAATATGAAGAAAAAAAAAGAAAAAGTGAACTTTCTTCTTCTTGCTGATGCCCTGGTTTTGCTGGTGCGTGGGCCTTTGCTCTCTTACTCCGTGTAAAGGGTAAGCATTCACTCGTCCCCTCTGGAGGAGGGAAGGCTCGGGACCTGTTTTCTGGGCTCATTGTCCTAGATGTCTTAGGGTGGCAAGTAGGTGGCATCAAGACTTCTTGCTGGTCTAGACCTGTTCTGTGTTTCTAGAACATAGTCGTCATTTAATGTGAGAATTAAACAGTATGATCTGATTCACACCCTGAACCTTGTGAAACAATCCATACTTGTTATGCCTAAAACATAAGAAAGTGCGAGACCAATTTGAGAGGTTTAAATAAATTGCTAATGGAAACTTAGAGAATAGAGGTAATGCCATTAGGAGCCTGAAAGGGCTTCTGGAGGAGGCTGTCTTCGGGCTGTGAGGGTGAAGGCAGGGCAGGGGCCACAGAAGAGCTGCTCACTGTGGGGCTGAGAGGGAGCCCCAGGAAGGAGGTGACTTGCAAGAACTGCCCACGGCTCGGGTCCAGACTCCTCTGAAGAGAGCGTGGCTGTGCCCGCCGGACGGCGGGTTTGTTGAGTGCTGCAGGCAGGAGCTGTGAAGAAGGACCCCACCCTGGAGGCCCAGGCACGCAGGAAAGACTCCCATGGCTGTGCTGGCCACAGAGCGTGCGCTCTGGAGCCCTGTCACATGGATGGCAGGGAAATGACCTCCCCGCCCGCCTGCTGAGCTGTGGGAGTCACAGGTCCAGCACCAGCTGGGGAAGAGTCCCCTTCCTCCTGCAGCGCACCCCAGGCCGGGGGCTCCCCACGGGACACTGTGCCTGCTGGCCAAGGAGAGAGGGATCAGGGCGCAAAGAAGGGTGGGTTTGGAGCAAAGCAGCAATAGACTGATCACAAGCACCATGGCCGTGGGTGTGCACATTCCTCAGAACGATGGGAAAAGCACCTTACTTTCTACTTCAGGCGGTAAACTATCAGAATAGAAGTTATGTGAGGAGAACAGAGAATCTGCTTTCCAATGACCTCCTCGAGGCGTAGCCTATTTGTACCTTTAGCCCCTTGTGCGGCAGCATCTGGGGTTTCTCCGCACGCTTCCATCATTGTATTCATGCTACTTAGTTTCAGTCTAGATGCTTACTTATATTTTATATCTCATATTGCTTATATTATACATTGCTTAGTTACATCTTCTATTGCTTGTATTTTACATTGTTCAGTTATATTTTATGTTAGTTATATTGCTTAGTTATATTTTATGTTACTTGGTTATATTGTGTGTTACTTATATTCTATATGGTTACTTATATATTATATTACTTAGTTCTATCTTATGTTGCTTAGTTATATCATATTTTATGTTATTTATATTCTATATTGCTTAGTTCTATCTTATATTGCTTAGTTATATTTTATGTTAGTTATATTTCATATTACTTGGTTATAGTTCACGTTATATAGTTCTATTTTGTGTTACATAATTATGTTAGTTATATCTTACATTGCTCAGTTATATCTTATATTGCTCAGTTATATCTTATATTACTTATATTCTATATTGCTTAGTCATATTTTATATTGTTTAGTCATATTCTATATTGCTTAGTCATATTTTATATTGCTTCGTCACATTTTACTGGCTTGATGAACTTTTAACAGTTAAACTCTGTTTCTGCAGACTATACCTTATACGTTGTACCCACCAACCCGAGTCTGCTGTGTTCTCACTCTGAATTTCTCACAGTATTTGGTTAATGGTCCTTATGATTTTTTATTTTAATCGAATTGGATCCAAATGAAAAGTAGCCGATGAAAACCACAGTCAGACCTGAGCACGAATTCCAGAGCTTTCACTTAAGTTTGCTGTGACCCTGAACACATCACTTAATTTTTCTTAGGCACAGTGTTCGGATTCCTGGAACAAGGATTAAAACAAAACCAAACAAAAAATGAAAAAAAAAAAAAACAAAACAAAACACCAAAAACCTATCTGGTGTGGTTTCTGTGAGGACTGAATGAAACTGCGTAGGAAACATTTAGGTGGGCACCTAGTAATTCCTCAACAAATGGCAGCTGTTATTAACACAGGACCTTTAAAGTTTCATTGAGTCTTAAAATGAATGGAAAGACAACAGATTTTTGGTGCGGTCTTCAAGCCCTGCTTTCCTAAGTGAGATTTCAGAAAATGAAAGAGCAAAAAAACACAGGGACCTCACAGCGAGAACGGAGTTCCTGATGAGTGACTAGTAAAACGAGGAAGCTCATTCCACAGAGGTAATAAAAACAGGGAATTTAGAAAGAATAATCTGATCGAGTTTGCATTTCTTCAGACTGTGTTAGAGGCCGAATCTGTTTTACTGTCTCATTTAGGTGACAGATGGTGTGACAACTTATTGAACTGATAAATAGTTTTCAGTTATTTCATCAGAGGGCAATCATCTTACTGTATTTCTGCTCGCCTAATTTGAAACAGATCCAGCCCTTTTGTCCGGAACGTTTCCTGTACGCGCCCTGCCAGTCAGCGGGCTGGGCTGTCGCCATCAGACTGTGTGTCTACACCAGACTCCTGGAGACAACAGCATGCTTATGTCACAAGCCACATCTGTCATGGCAGGGTCTGTGTTTCTCCTCAGGTTAATAATCTCTGATGCAGGCACCAGGGCTCCTTCCCTTAAAAGCAAGGACACCAGTTTAGGAAGAGGTGCTTCGAGGATCAAAACCGGGCCTGTGACAGTGACATGTGGGTTTGCGAATTGGCAATGGCAGTGTCAAATCTCTCCTGAAGTGAGGAAATAGCCCTTGGCCGGCAGAAATGGAGCACGGGGTACTGCTGGCTCCAATTAGGGAGACGCTGGCTCCAATTGCAAAGTAGCCGTGTTCACGGGCAGTGTTTCATGAAGTCCTGTACAGAATGCTAGGAAAATAGCCGAGAAGGCACAGGCAGCGTGTGAGTTCCAAGTAGTCTGGGAGTTCGGAGAGGAGAGCAGAGAAGCGTTGCCTCTTCCCAGCTTTCACGTGCAGGAGGGATTGTTTTGCTCTGGACGGGCTGGGCGGCTTTAGTTTCTAATAGGGATGACAAGGAAGCAGGAGCTGAGGACTGAGATTCAGACTTGGTAAGATGATAATGATGATGATGATGATAACTATGTTCATTTAGAGACCTTAAAATAATTATTGCTTAGAGGCTCAAACAATAATAAAATAACATATTAACATTTATCAGTACTTAATTATGTGCTACTTTGTCATCTCCATTAATCCATTTAATCCGCATTAAAAACCATGCTGGAACTCTTCACTAATCAATTATTCCTTGACGTATTGGACATTTATTTAGCTTGTACTCTATCGGTGACACACAGTTCCAGCTACTTCTCACATCACCAAAAGGTAGGTGTGACCACCCTCCTACAGACACTCAGAGAGGCTGAGTAAGTTCCTGAAGCCAGGAACCGCTGGCAGGAGCCTCAGATTCATATCTAGCTCATAACTGCTTCTTTATCCCGGGCTACCTCTCAACCCATGCCCCCCAACCCGATGTTTCAGCAATATATTAATACGGGAGCCCCTGGGGAAGTCCCCAAGCTCACTATTCCTTTATTTGTGTCATTATCCTATGTGCTGAGAAGTTAAATGAGGAATGACATCAAATTTCTTAGAGCACTGACTGAAACATAAGCACATTTCAGCTGAATCATGCCCAGTGTGTTTCTCTTTGTACTAGAACCTCAATAATACAGTAATGATCATTCTTTTCCATCGGGATGGAGGTACCAGACAGTCCACAACTACTTGTGTGGTGAGCAGAGTGTAATGTATAGTGTTGTCAACTCACTATGTTGTACACTTGCAACTAATGTAACACTGTATGTCTATACTTCACTTTTATAGACATACTTATATACCCATATGTATATATTTACATATGCATATATGTAGATATGTGTACACACACATATACACACAGCTAGATATAAAAGTAGCACTAACAATCGTGGCTTTGGATCTGTTCATTTTTCCCCTGAAGCACAAGCTTTCCCTACTGTGGTACAAACACACATTTTCCTATCTAAGGGCTGAGGAATGGAAGGTACAGATAACTTAACAAGAACCGTACTTAGGGAGTCTTGAATGGTCCCTATGTCACAGTCATTTTCTTTATGTCGCTGGGGAAACTCAAAATGGAAAAGCTCATTGTAATTTCAGATATTCACCAAGGATGTGCTTACAGAAAAAGCCATCTGGTGGAGCAAAATTAGGACGATACCATCTTCCTCATCATTTCGTGCCTGTCCCTGAAATGTATTTTACGGAAAGTCTGATGAAATCAGCCACAACGTTTTTAAAAAAAACAATTGTATCTACAGTTTAGACTATGTAGTGTAGACATGGTTAACAGTGAGAGTGAATTAGAAAGTACTTGGTAAACTTTTTTGTTTTCTCCCATGTCTACAAGCAAACTAAATTCAATGATCTCTTTTACTAACTTATGCCAAAACTCTGTTGGTTTGGTATTTACATGTATTCTTCTTTCATTAAATAAATGACTGTATAATCATGATTTATTATTACACTCTATTTTGCTTTCAGAAGAAAATGAGGCACACATATGTTGTGCTGGGAAGTTAAAAAAGAAAAACCGATGACGTGATATGTATAATGAACAAAACTGTATAAAAAATTGAGGTGGAACCAAAATTGAGATCAATATACGAATCACATGCCATGAGGTCCTATGTGGATGCTAAATATGGGCTGTAAACTTAGTTTTGAGCTTCCTGGTGGCCAAAGCAAGAAAGGTATATCATCATTAATTTATTCATTCAAGGAAAATAAACTACTGTGCTAGTATTTGCTAGGTGCCCTTGAGGGCATTATAGTCTTCTGAAGATTATGATGCATTATTCAAGAGATGCCCATCTTTTCCTGATACTAGGAGCTGAGGGACAGTCCTCCTGTGGATCCTTATGAAACAGTCTGGTGGGTTTTTCTGTTGTGCAATGGCAAACAACCGCAGTGAGTTGCTGAAGCGGTGGTAGCGGTGTGGACGGAGTACAGGCGGAGCGCAGCAGGAGGACGTTCGAGTCAGACGGAAGACATGAGAGTCTCCGTGACCAGTTAGCATCTAGGTCATGCTTGAAAACTGATGAATCACCCAGCAGAACTTTCTGGCGTTCCAAGCTTGCAGAGAGAAAAAGTACACAGGAATGCGTACGTGCCAGCGAGTGTTCAGGGCTCCCTGGTGGTTCAGGTTTGCATTTGTATAAATTGTGAGCGACAGATGAAGATGAACGGGGAAGCAGGAAGTCAGATCATCGAGTGCCTTGAATGTCATCCAAAATGAATAAAACTGGATTTGCTGCAAATGAGAGCTATTGAAAAGTGACAATCAGATTTCTAAGTTAGAGAGGATAGAGGGGGGAAAAAGTGCTGAAAAAGTTGGGGAAAGACTCCCTCCTGGAAGGAAGAAAAAGGAACCAGTGTAACAGCCAGGGCCGGAGGCGATTATGGAGGCCTTGGCCTGTGACAGGCCCAAGTAGGACAAGGACGGTAAGAGCAGCCTAGGAGGCATTTAGGAGCTCGGACAGCCATGCACTGATGTGACTGAGAAGTCTCTCCACTCACGCTGATGCACACGTGGGCCGGTTTCGTCTTTCCCCAACAGCTTCTAATTATAGACTTTCTTTTTCTCCTGAGAAGCAGACTCGTCACGTGACATCTTAGTATAATTTCATAATATTTTGGGCTCTTTTTTGGGCTCTTAAAAAGCTTTTTCTGCTATTCAAAATTCTCCTCCCTTGGCACAGACAAGACTTGTGGGAAGCAGCTCCTGGTTGGTTTTTTTGTTACCATCCCTCGTTTCCCCTCCTGTCCTGCCCCTCAAGCCCCCCCCCCACCAGTGGCACGGTGTGGGGGAGGAGGGGCACTGGCTTCCCTGAACGACACAAGTTGCTACTGACAGGCACACGGTCCCCCTTCTCTTGGCCACTAGGTCGCAGGGCAAAGCTGTCTGCGGACGAACGTCCAGGGATGGGTCCTCTTTGTGGGCACGTTTGTTTTGTAGGTACGTCCCTTGCAGTCCTCTGACCTGGGAGCTCTGGCTCGGCCGTTAGCCAATGCCTTCTCCCCTGAGGCTCTCCTGTCTCCCAGATGCCCAGCAGGAGATCCCAGCTTCCCTGCTGAGGAGGGCCCCTTAACTGCGGAGTGCCCCTGGCCCGTGGTGGGGTGAGGTGCGGGGCCGGAAGGGTGACGTAAGCCTCAGTCTCCGGTTTGCACAGGGGAGTGCAGACTCTCACATCCTTGCCTGGGAGTGTGGAACCGTCGTCTTGCTCCCTGTCTTGCTGCCCCTTCTTCATACCCAACGCCGCCGGAGGTTCTGCCATCTGGCTGGCTCAACGACTTCCAGACGGGCGTTCCCTACCAGCCCCCACTCAGTGTGCGATGGAGAGGGAGGGCTCTGACACCTGTAATCTTGCAGCAGAGGGACAGAAAGGTTGACTCTTCTCCTTTACAGACAGAAGTGAGACTTGAATGGGAGGGCTGCCATTCTCCAAACGCTGCCTGTCCCCAGAAGGTGAGGACCCCCTTCTAGGTCCTGCTTGTGCCTCTGGCTGATAGAGACCCCGAAGGTGCTTCTCTTGGACTGGGGGGAAAACGGAGGGTCTCACAGAAAGTGGACACGGTCCTCACCAGAATTCCTTGCTCCACTGGTTTCTCCCAGACACAGGACACGGCATCAATCCCCACCTCAGGCAGCATTCCGTTACGTCACTTCTGGGAAGACTGAATGTGAACGGTACAGAGCCATTTAAAATTTCTCCAAAATATTCTGCCCTGGGAGACCGAAGGGTAGTGGCCTCATCTACCAGGGCGAGTGACACACAGGGTGAAGGTGACGGTAGATGACGGAGTCTTCCATTTCAGACACGTTTAGTTCGAGGTGTTTTTGGGAGGACCTGGTGGAGGTATTCAGACACAAGTGAGGTCTATGCATTTGTGCCTCGAACGGGAGAAACTCGGGCTTTAGGTACAGATTATATTATAACTCACGGGCTCAGAGTTGAAGTTAAACACACTGATTTCAAAAACACGAGATTTTCCTAAACTGGAACGAAAACGCCATTTCTCTCCCAAATTTGAAAATTGTCCTAGGATCTTAGGACTTCACCAGGGAGTTACCTCAGACGTCCTCTGACTGGTCCTGCTGGTGATCTTTAGGTAAAGGGTGCTTATCGACGCTACTGTAGTTAAATATTAGCTTGGGCTTTTAACTATCCGAACAAACCCTACACAATGGAATTGTTGTTGTATTATGTTTAAAAAAAAAAAAAAGCCATTCCTCATAGAGATGCATTTGGGTGGCAGTAAAGATTCTGTAATGTTTGTTTCGTGTGATCAAAGCAGCGATTTTATCCTCTGATCCTAGTACCATTCTTTATGGTTAGGGAACTTGGCAATTAAGGCCACAGATTACTTTCTTGGTATCCATCACTTTGATAAATCTTAGGCAGCTACATGAGTTCTTTAAAGGAAATAATAAACCTAACAAATATACCTTAGTAACCATTTCAGACTATATTTATAACCTGAAATCTAAAGCCTTCATTAGGCTTTCTCAAAAGAGTTCTCTTAGAGAGTTAGAACAGAACTTCAAATGATATTTTCCAAATTTTATGGGATTTCTTATTGGGAAAGAGTCACGGACATGAGATTAAATTACACCAACTCTTGGAAAGAGAATGTTGCGTTCCTACCGGATTATTATTTTGCCCTATTATATCTTTAAAACTCCCTGGGCAATTTGTCGAGGTTGTTAGAAGCCTGCCCAAGTTAACTGGAATCAAAATTTCCCCAATTTTGTTATGATCTTAATTCATAGAAAAATACCTCTCACCTAGTTAAAGCGATTCCTTTAATAATAAAATTCTTTTTTTAGTATCTTTTTTTTCTTTAATGTAGGCTTCACACCCAACATGGAGATTGAACTCACAACCCTGAGATCAGAAGTTGCCTGCTTTACCAATTGAACCAGCCACGTACTCCTATTTCTATACGATTTTAAGACAAGAAGCTTTTGGCTCAAATTTATAATTTTTAATATTTGATGCATTAGGTATAGGAACTTTCTACAGTGCTGTGTTGAAAAATGTGAATGACCCCATAGTCAACTTTATACAACTGATCAGATCAGCATTATTATAAATTACTGAACCTACAGGTTCTAGAAAGGACTAAATTGAGCTGGCTCCCAGTAGAATTGCTAGCTGCCTCCCATATGATTGCCAAGCCACCATTTTAGTTACAAAGTAACTGAGTGCGAGGAACTACTTAGACACTGGCTATATTTGTAAGAACGGCCTGACCACCAGATACCAGGGCCGATGGAAGAGATCATCACAGCCGTCCAGGAATTTAAAGACTGACAGATGCTGTAGAACACGGGATATCCGTAAAAAGGACAACTCCGGAATCTGTGGGCACCATTGTGTAACGTAAATCAGATTGGGGGAAATTGTAGAGTGCCATACTTTTGACTTGTGATCGCAGCATATGAAGAATTCAGCTCGGACAGCTATGCTCTAGTTACCTGATATTTCACTGCAGTGCCAGATTTCAGCAAGTTGCACCTTCTGCCATGTTCTTTGACACGAAAACAGTATGTTCCTCAGACATGTTGGAAACACACCATCGGAGCACCAGGTAAGCATGTATACAGATGGCCTTTCACACGTATCCCCACCGACGGCGTCTCCACTACACTAAGCATGGCTGTGTCATGCTTCCTTACATAGTTGATTTCCTTTTTGAATGCTAAAAATTTCACCTGAACTTTCCTAGATGCTAGGCTTTCTTCCAATTTTCATAAATTATCACTGACCCTGCCCTCCAAAAACAAGGCAGCCAAGTGTCATCAGGAAACACTAGCTGAAGTAGAAAAGTCCAGTTTTTCAAATTAGCTTCAGCTTCTCTTTCTCTTGACATTTTCTGTCTCTTCCCTACCTAGTGTTCTCCTCCAGGAATCTCTCATCATCTGCTTAACAATGACCCTATGTATTTACAGAGGTTAGTTATAGTTCTTATTTATTACTACTGAATTACTACTACAAGCCAGATCATGGATAAACACAAAAATAATATAAAACAAACTGCATAAACCTAAAAGCATCGTTTTCCACGACAGAGGATTATGGTGACATACATGTTTCTATGTGTGATGTATGGATATCTCCATTATCATGTACCTGCCCTCATGAACCAAATGAAGAGAATATTATAAACATCAGGAAGCCTTTAATCCACTTAGAAAAATAAATAATATTCTCTCTTTTTCAAAGTTTTATCTTTCCTTTTTTTTTTACAGAGAGAGAGAGAGAAAGAGCGAGCACAAGTCAGGGAGAGGTGCAAAGAGACAGACAGAAACTGAAGCAGGCACCATGCTCGTACGGAGCTTGACACGCGGCTTGATTCCGCGACCCTGGGATCATGACCTGAGCCAAAATCCAGTCAGATGCTCAACTGACAGAGCCACTCAGGTGCCCCAACAATATTCACTTGTGGAAGTTCTGATATTTTGTTGTGCACTGAAAAAAAAAAAATGGGAGAGTCACACTGTTCAATACAGTAGCTACTGTATTCAGCACTTGGGATGTGGCTAATGCTAGTTGATAAATATACTTTAAGTATAAAATACACTCTGGGCTTCAAAGATTGAGCATGAAAAAAAAAATCATGACCTGAGCTGAAACCAAGAGTCGGATGCTCAACCGACTGAGCCATCCAGGTGCCCCTATTTGTGAGTTTTAAAAGCCTAGAACTTGGAGCATAAACAAAATTTGGGAGAATACCCTAAGCAGTCTGAGTGATTTTGTCTTATCTCCAAAATCAGATAAAGCCTTCCCAGCTTGGGGGTAGGGGGGGAGAAAATACAAGAGAGTTTAGCCTGGGATAACATCCCTGGGAAAGGACCTGAGGTCTGCATTTCATGCAGGCCACCAACCTGGGAGTGGAGCAGGGAAGCGACAGAATTCACACACGGGGACCTAAATCTTACGCAAACAGAGTGGCAAGATCCCAGCATCCTGGCTTTAGGCAGCATGGCCCTGGGCTGTAAGACAGGAATGGTTAGATGGGTCGCTGGGGGGCATGGCCCTATTTAGCTCCCCCGTATATCCAGAGGCCCCATGGGGTCACGTGTCCCGTGCCCTCAGGAGGACTGGGGAAATAACTGAAAGCCAGAGGGACACGGAAACATGGACGCGGGGCAGGGATGTCCAGGTAGCACTGATATGGATAGAGAACCAGGACCAGACAGATGAGGCACATCTCGGTGGAGGACCGACGACTCTAGGCCAGGGTTTTCTGACTGAGAGCCGACTTGTTTCAAGAGCTCCTAAGGGGCGCCTGGGGGGCTCAGTAGGTTAAGTGACTGACTTCCACTCAGGTCATGATCTCGCCGTTTGTGGGTGCGAGCCCTGCATGAGGCTCTGTGCTGACAGCTCAGAGCGTGGAGCCTGCTTCAGGATTCTGTGTCTCCCCTCTCTCACTGCCCCTCCCCTGCTCTTGCTCTCCATCTCTCAAAAATAAATAAAACATTAAAAAAAAAAATTCCTAGAGTATATATGAAACTTGGAGAGAAAAAGATAAAAAAAAAAAAAAAAAGGAAACTGAAACAGAAATTAGGCCGTTTGAGAAATATAAAGGACTTTGTATTTATTGCAACTGAATTGAATCTCATGAGTTTCCTATCTTCTATATGGTCAATGGGGTAGCAAGGATCTTGAACCTATTCAAAATTCTTGATGATTTCAGAAAGTTTTTGCTTAGTTTACCTTGTAAGCATATATCTTACCCAGTAAAGAAAAAATAAGTAATAAATGTCACTTTGGTTTGTGTCTAGTGGCCAGGGTAGTGCCTAACGGCCAATCCTAGCAAGACGCTGAGTAATCCCTCTCTCTCTGTCTCTCTCAACCACTCTTCCTCCATTTGTAGCAGCGTCTGCTTTCTTTGAGCCTGTCCCGTACCCCGTGCTGGTGTGTTTCTTTTAATAGCCTCGACCTTTTATTATGAATTTTTTCAAACAATCAAAAAAGTTGAAATGCTAGTATAATGCCGCTGTATTCACACGGCACAGATTTAACAATTAACACTCTGCTATATTTGTTCTATGTCTTTCTCTACATGGACACACATTTTTTTTTTCCTGAGATGTTTGAAAATAAACTTCAGACTGCATAATTACATTCACCATTAAGGTCTTCAAAATGAAAGCCTTCTGATACCTAAGTGCAATACCATTAACCTGCCAGGGAATATTAACAACATCCTTGCTATATCTAATATTCAGTCCATACTCAGATTTCCCGACATAGGCCAAGGATGTCTGTCTGAGCTTGTTTTTTCTCATACCTTGTATGTGCTGTTACATTTTTTCAGTTTCTCTTAGAGAATAGTTCTCTCTACACACCTATCTTTTTTTATTCTTGTTTTTATTTTTTAAAAAGTCCAAACCATTTTACCCATAAAACGTTCCACATTCTGAATTTGCTTACTTGCTACCTCATTGTGTAGTGTACCATGTTCCCCTACCTCTTGTAGTTCCTACAAACTGAAATTTAGGTCTACAGGCTTGATTAGATTCGGGCTAACATTGTGGCAAGGACAGGTCATCGGTGGGTGACATTGTATATTTCGTGTCGTTTCCCATCGGGATGGGCGGAAGTCAGACTGGCCCCCATCTGAGCCCTTGGTTAAGGGGCTACAATCAGATCTCTCACCTGCAGACAGTTTCCCCTCTGCGAGAAGTCGGTCATCTGGGAGGTTATTTTTCACTTTTCCTAACTCCATTGTCCTTCCTCCTTTCACTGTTTGGTTCTAACCTCCAGCAAGTTATTTTATCTCCCTGAAACTGCCCCCCCCCCGTCCATTAACTAAACACAAACATAAGCTTGTTGTAAGCACTCAGGGAGAGAAAGGGTGTGAAGCGGTTCTGTACCCTGCGGAGTATTCTGCAGTTGTGAGCTATTCTTATTCCAGTAAAGAAACGGTTTTCCATGGTGCTCTGCGCCACCCACTCATTCAGGGAAAAGCAACGGGGTCCTGGTATCTGCTCACCGACCAGCTCGCCAAAGAGAAGAGCCCTGATGTTTCAACCTTGCCTCGTGTCTGCGGCGTTAATCCTGCAGCCCTGTCCGATCTCAAGCTGCTGACCGGATGTCGACCAGGCCGCAAAATTCCAGAATATTAAACGATTGGCTCTTTCGAACTTGGACAACCCGGTGCCCCACACCACTGAGGGGGTGACAGAGGGAGAGTTGCCAGATTCAGAAAATAAAAATACAACCAGTATCTGGGACATGTGTATACTAAACAAGTTTTTCTTGTGTGCACGTGAATTCAAATTTCAGCAGGTGTCCTGTATTTTATCTGGCGACCCTGTGTGTGTGCTGAGGTATAAGCGAGGCACCTTAAAGACAGATTTCCATATTCACCCTCTCCAAACAATCTCAACCTGCAGAGGCTCTTCATGTAGTTGGTTTATTTGCATTTTTTTCCTTCCCTTCTTTTCGTCATATTCTTTGGTTTGGTCCGAGAAATGCTACAGTGGAATTTCCGCAATTTATGCTTTGCCTTAATACTAAGTCTCCAGGACAAAAAGGAGATTTTTGAGAAGAATAATGAAGCTTCTCTAAGTAATAAACAATATTTTAAAAGTCTAAATCATTTCAAGAGGACTTCTGCTTGAACCAAACTCAATTCCAACTCTTTCCAAAACATATGTAAGTAAACACAAATCAATCATTATTAGTAAAAAAAATCTAGAGATTCGAATTTGCTTTAGAGTGTGTGCAAGAAAATGGTTAATCAAAACTCCGGTAGTTACAACAGCTGCCTTACAGATAGGCTTCCGTGGCAATTTCGGCGAGGCAGTTCCTTTCGGGATTATGCACGTGTGAAAAGCTGACACCCGAGTGTGTCTCCAGTTGCCACACTGACGTTGGACACCCTCTGTCCAGATACTTATATTAAAGAAAATATATGAAATTGGGGCGCCTGGGTGGCTCAGTCTGTTAAGCATCCGACTTTGGCTCAGGTCTGGATCTTGCAGTTCACGAGTTTGAGCCCTGGCTCAGGCTCTGTGCTGACAGCTCAGAGCCTGGAGCCTGCTTCAGATCCTGTCTCTCTCTCTCTCTCTCTCTTTTTACCCCTCCCCCACTCATGCTCTGTCTCTCCCTCTCTCAAAAATAAATAAATATTAAACAAATTAAAAAAAAGAATATATATGAAACATATATATATAAAGAAATACTATTTATCTTTATGGGGGAAAATCGGAAGGGCTGGTATTTTGTTGTTGTTGTTGTTGTGGTCTGTCCAGGCTCATTCCCCCGAGAAAACATGCCTGTGACCGTATGATTAACTAAGGCCTCCTTACCTGACACCGCAGACCGGAAGTGGGGGGCTTCAACGGCGGAGGCTTATTTTCTCACGCTCCGGAGGTCAGACAGCCAGGGGAGGCTGTCAGCAGGTGAGGTCTTCCTGAGGCCTCCCTCCTTGGCCTGGGTCCCGTGTGAGGCCCCATCTGGTGTCTCTGTGTCCTGATCACTTCTCACAAGGACCCGGTCACAGAGGGTGGGGCCCCGCTCTGCTGGCCCCACCTCAACTTAACCACTTGTGTAGAGGTCCCACTCCACATACAGTCCCATTCCGAGGTTCTGGGGGACTTCCACCTATGAATCTTGGGGGTTGTGGGGGACACACAATTCAGTCCGTAATATCATGCCTCCCTATAGTTATTTTAGGCAGATCAGAGTCGTATGTTTTTAATTCTTTCTTCCCGGGAAAAGAGTCCACACTTGAACAGTTTGAGTCAACACACAGCCCCAGGCACAAGCCCTCTAGCTACTTCTGCCTTGCTCAGCGCACAGTCTCCATCACTTTCTGGAAGGCTCTGCGGGCCTGCCCTCTGCAGCCTCCCCTGCTCTCCGCGGTCTCCCTGCCCCTGCACCCGCACCACCGCACAGGTTCCCACCCGAGGGTCTGTGCACCTACCCCGTTTGCGCAGTGCTCCTTCCGCACTCCCTGCCTCCGCCAGTTCTCCCCCTTGAGCTCTCACCTTCTCCTGACAAGGTCCCTGCCAGCCTTCTCACAGACAGCCCCCGGCCCTCGTCGTCCTTCGGTTTTGCTCTGCAGCATTTGCCAATATACTTCATAGTTTACTCGCTGATCCTGTGTGGAAGAATACAAGCGGGGGTCAGGTCAGGGCACAGGCCCTGGAGTTAGTCAGACACCGTCTACACCACCCGCCAAGGGCCGGGCTTGCGCAACGGTCTCATCGCTATAAGCCTCAGGCGACTGTGAGAAACTGAAGTCAATTCCCTTCAGAAAAGGCCGGTCGGGTGATAGCTGGGAGCTTCAGATTTTGTCTTTCGGTTTCAAGTCCGGGCGCGGAGGACGTGTCGCGACTGATTGATCGGGTCGGCTCCGGGAAGAAGGGGGGCTGTCGTCAATGCCGGAGGCGGCCCTGGTTCCGTCAGTCTGTCTCCTTCTGGACGCGGGTCATGCCAGGGTTTTCGCTTGTTTTCTTTTCCCTTCCATTGCACAGAGGTCGGCTTTGAAACCGGTCATCACAGAAAGTTGTCACAACTTAAGTTGCTTCTGTGAGCTTTAAAGCAAAAGATAAATACATAAATAAAAATTAAAAAAAATGAAGCCGGAAAGCTAATTAAAAAATCAAGAATGATTCATTGCTAGCTTTACTAACTCATCTTTATTGTTGCTGTTGTTATTTATTTTGTTTTATAATTTTATTGTCCCTGCGTTTTCAGAAGCTTCTTAGAACACGGTCGTAAGGGATTTTTAAGTACTTTGGCAAAGCAGCGCCGCCTTGTGCGCGGTCGCCCGTCCCCGGGGATGGTGCCCGGCGCGTCCGCACCCAGGATCCAGTCCACCTCTCCGGAGGCACGGCCGGAGACGCACAACCACCGGCGGAACAGAACCGCCCGAACGACAGCCTGCGGTGAAAGGGGTGCGCCGTGGGCTCTCCCTCAATGCGTCTCCCGCGCGGAGCTCACACTTCTGTGACGGGGGAGACGACAGACGCCCACGCCAGGAGATGAGGGGAGGTGAGTGGGCGTTCCGGGGAAGCGACAGGCCGCACTGGCCTCTGACGGGAGGCGAACGACGTGACGTGGCGTCGTGACGCAGGACAGCCTGCGTGGTCCTCTGACGTGAGGTGAACTGCGCAGACGCCGTGACGCAGGAGGGCCGGCTGCTGACCTCTGACCTCTGACGTGAGGTGAACTGTGGTGTAGACGCGGGAGACCGGCTGCTGACCTCTGACGCGAGGCGAACGACGCGGCCTGGCTGTGTGACTCCAGGTACGCTGTGGTGACAGGCGCCCAGGACGGAGGGAGGCTGTGGGAGACCAGGGGGATCTGGGAGGCGCCGGGGAGGGGGTACCGGGGCGCTCTTCCTCTCAGAGAGGGCGGCTTGGCTGAGGTGACGTCAGAGGGCACCGTCCTCGGGGGATGACCTTAAATAAGCTCTAAAATGACCTTCGAAGGCCGCTCAGGCCCTTCGAGCGGCGGAAGGGACGGAGTCAGCGCCAACTCCATAAACTATTTGTAGGGGAGTGATTGCAACCTGCCCTCTTTCTCTTCTAGACAGAAGTGGTCAAGGAACCCCCTGAATTGGGAAGGAGGAATACCTTCTTTCTCAAAAGGGGTGGGAAGCGTAGTAAAACATTAAAACAGCACAGGTTAAAGTTGACCGGCGTCTCCTGTGAGAGCAAAGCCAGCCAAAGGGTAGTAAACATCCCTCTGCAGGAAGGAACACCACCGCCGCTGCCGTTCCAGCAATCACACCCGTTAAGTATTACACTCTAATGGACCCTGCGAAAGATACTCTGAGTCAAGACACACAAAAATCGTATATGTCAAGCAACAGTATTTTGGATTGAATTTAATATCTGCGACTTCTTTCTCAACGGGAAATGGTATTCTTTTTTTTTTCTCAACAAGCCGATGCCTCCTGAAAAATACAGTGAAATCAAGGCGTCACCTCAAAAATAGGGTCACCCCAACTTGAGACCATACGAAATAGAAAGCCTGCTTATTCCTTAGTGTTCCTAGTGTCCGTATAGTAACGGCATCATTTCCCAGCTGTCCACGGGGCTCCTGTCTGCCCCGTCCCTCTCGCGGCTGTCGGGTAGTCCCCTGCCCACAGGTGACTGTAGTTAGGAAAACAGGAGTGACTTCGTCCAGGACGAGCACCCTCTGCAGCCTCCACTGCCAAGAGGCGCGCTGTCCGCGTGACGCATGCGCGCGAGCACGCTCGTCCCTGGAAAGCTGCCGGAAGTCGGCTGCCCAGGCGGCGCTTCCGGCGCGCTCCGCTCCCGGGGCTGCTTTGGGATCCGTTGTTTGGCGCGCGCCGCAGTCTTCCCTTCGCGTTTGGTGAGTCCTTCCGACTCGGTTAAATCTCTGTGAAACTTTATAACCCAATCCTCGCTCTACTAAGGCTGTCGGGACGTGCTTTGGAATCATAAACCTGGATGGGAGCGTCACCTGTGCCACGGACTAGCAGCTTCTCGATTTCTCTGCACCTCAGTGCCCCCGTCTGTGAAATGGGGAGGCGTGAGGCATTTGCGTGCGCAGCAGTAGTGGAAGAGGGAAAAGGGCTCTTCGAGGTTCACTGTGACAGTGGTCGTGAATGCTGCTTCCTATGTGCTGACAGCTGATGTGGCGACTCAGAATTATCTAGGCCTCAGCACTTCGATTTCATGAGCTGTCGCCCGTAATGGACCCCCCCTGCTCCCCGTCCGGCTCCCCTCGGGAACGGACAGAGGCCTGTCTAAAAACGAGTGGGAGGCCGTGAGACCTACACCCGCGAGGAACCGGGCGGCCCCAGACCGGCCCTGTACCGCGGAGACGAGCCAGTCAGGAGCGGACCGCCGTCCCGCCGGCCAGGGTGGGAGCTGGGGGGCCATGGCGGGGAGGGGTGCTGACCGGAACCTGTAGAACGAGGGCCCTTGTCCGCAGTGCGCGGGCCCTCCCTCCCGAACCTCCCCTCTGCTCTCTTCCTTTCCCATCTCGTCCTCTCGCCAACTCCGCCCGCCCCGCCGCTCCTTTGTGTCCGCGTCTTCGCGCTCCGCGCCGGCGAGACAGCGGATCCGGATAGGAGGTCAGAAATCCTGCCGCGCGCGGTCTCCGCCCGGGCTCGCTCCCCGCGCTCACAGACGCCGCCTGGTGGGAGGGATGGGACACGGCGGCCGTGCGCAGAGGGTTCGGGGCGCGTGCTCGGCGCACACCCCAGCCCGAGGGCGGCCAGCTCCCCCAGGTCAGGTCACACACACGCACGCGATCTCCGTCCCAGGTGCGCTGGGACACCTGCCGGCTCGTCTCCTGCCGCACCCTGCGATGATTTTAGCAGCTTTCCCCGACCGTCTCGGGGTTCCAGGACTCCCCGAATGCCACAAATGGGCACATGCGCCAGCACACTGGGGCCGCGGTCAGCACGTCACGCTTAACGTACAAGGCCTAATGCAGACGACCAACTTGACCCCATCCTCCCAGGAAACCGAATTTCCCACAAACTCTGGAAGGGACCAGAAAAGAGACGTCCCAGAGAGCCTTTTAGCACCTGGTAGACAAAAATAACAAGGCGCGAGTTATGTAACCGTCAGCAAGCTCTGCGGCTAAGTTTACAGCTTTGGTCGTCTCTAATTTGCATGTGCTTTCTTTGGATTTTTCAGTCTGTCCAGTTTTGTCTGGTTTTGGAGCATCAGCATCGTCTTTGGAAGGACAGCAAACAGTTCTTTGGAAATTTTGACAAGTGTCACCGCCCTGCTCCGATGGGTTGGAGCTGCACTTTTACACCTACCTTCGTTTTTCAAACAAAATGCCTGAGCGAAAGCTGTAGGGATTTATGATGAGTGAACGAAAGATTTTCTTTCTGCTTCCTTTGACCCGGCGTTCGAGAGGTCTAAGTGATGTGGTTAGCTGTGAGTGTGGCTTGGCAACCCGAAAAATGTTTCGTACCCTAAAGTGGACAAAGTCTCTGCCTGTGGTAGGATAGAACCCTCAGTGAAATGTATTTTGGCAACATTGTTATTTTTGCAGTGCTTAGTATTATCGTAGCCTACTTTTGGGTCCATCTTTTATATTTATGTCTCTGTGTCCTGTGATGGCTTCAACATATGTATCTTTCTTCTTTTGAGATGGCCAAGAAGTTTTACACCAAAGAGGTTTTTATTGATGATTCATTCATTAATAAAATCCAAAATTCTTTTGTAAACTCTCTTGGACAAATTGATGAAAGTTTTCTGAATAATACAACTTTAGCTCATGTTTAGATATACAGAAAAAACAGTATTTCATTCCATTTTAAACCTGTTTTCTTGTCCTACTCATTTTATTTGGAACAATTGAATAGAGAAGTGATCAATTAGTCCATTATAACTTTTTTTTTAATTTTTTAAATTTTTTTTATTTTCTTAAATTTTTTAACATTTATTTATTTTTGAGACATAGAGAAAGGACGTGAGCAGGAGGAGGGCAGAGAGAGAGGGAGACACAGAATCCCAAGGCAGGCTCCAGGCTCCGAGCTGTCAGCACAGAGCCTGACACGGGGCTCGAACTCACAGACTGCGAGATCATGACCTGAGCTGAAGTCGGCGGCTTAACCGACTGAGCCACCCAGGCACCCCCATTATAACTTTTTTAAAAATCTTAGAGTTACCTTGATCATGTGAATTTATGTGGATAAAATATGTATCTTTAGTAGCTAAAAGCATTCTTAGAGATAGATATTGTAAGAGTAATTTTTCTAGCCCTGTGCATTGTTCCTTTGAAATCTAAAAGTACGTTGGATGTATTGTCAACAGTATTCACGGCATCAAATTAAGTGTATTCTTGAATAAGATCTTACGCTACTTGGTGTCTGTACGTTGTCATGGACCAGCACAAACTAAGAGCAATTTATATCCAAAAGGTCTACTGGCTTGGGAGTGACAAAAATAATATTTTATAAATATATTCCACATATAATCTTTAAAAATAAACAGATCATCTCAATAAGCTTGATATGTTTTTATTGATTCTTGTCCCATCCAAATGTTTTTGGGGAGGTTCCTGTTTCTCTGCAGGACTGCTGTGTATGGTGAATAATCTGTGCTGGAGGGTTTGGAAAGTTCATCATGTTCCAGATCCCCATTTCCATGTGTCGGAACACAATTAACCTGTCCCCTCTCTTCCCTCAGTCACCCATCCTGCTAAGGTCATTATGGGCGACACGTTATACTTTTAAATAACACATTTTTACATATTTCTGAAGTTAATGCTTTCATGTAAGAAGTGGGCAGAAGTCTCACACTTTTTTCAGGCCAGTTGAAAAGAGAGCTTTGAGCAGGTAAGCTAGTTTGTTATTTTTTGAATCATATTCTATTATGCTGCTTCTTGCCATCTACTATGCCTTGATCTACTCTGGAGAGACCTGGCATAAGTATGCGTGGAGGGTCGGATAATTTTCCAGGACTTCTTGGCCACTCTACCCAGCTAATGGATGTTTGAATAACAGAAGACACACATCACATGGAGTTTGGACGTGGCCCACATCTGTACAAGGGTGTCTCTGTTTCAGGGAGGAAAAGAATGATGTATACATGGCTGGCACTTTAAAGAAACACCAGCCTGTCTAGCCAGTCATTAGTGCGGTATGCTGTTGACTTAGTGGAAGACTTCCAGGTATGCGCTGGTCTATTCTTGAGTAAGTGGTGACTCAGGCCCCAACCTAGGCCAGGCAGCGCCCAAATGGCAAGAAGGTACTGAGTGTTGTTTCCTCCATAGGATCTGGTTTGTACACAAATTTAAAAAGATGTGTGCAGAGACAATTTCAATATTTCCGAGATTTGAAGAGGATAAGGGTATATATATATTTTTTTAATTCTACTTAGTTAACATACAGTGTAGTCTTGGTTTCAGGAGTAAAACCCAGTGATTCATCTCTTACCTATGACACCCAGTGCTCCTCCCAACTAGTGCCCTCCTTAACGCCCATTGTCCATGTACCCCGCCCCTCCCCCTCCCCTCCAGCAACCCTCAGTTTGTTCTCTGTATCTAAGTCTTTTATGGTTGTCTCCATCTTTGTTTTTATCTTATTTTTCATTCCTTTACCCTACATTCATCCGTTTTGTTTCTTAAATTCCGTATATGAGTGAAATCATGATACCTGTCTTTCTCTGACTTATTTCGCTTGGCATTATATCTTCTAGTTCCATCCACATTCTTGCAAATGGCAAGGTTTCAAAGATCTCATTATTTTTCATTGCCAAGTAGTATTCCACTATGTGTGTGTGTGTGTGTGTGTGTGTGTGTGTACACCACATCTTTTTTATCTGTTCAACAGTTCATGGACATCTAGGCTCTTTCTATAAATTGGCTGTTGATGATAATGCTGCTATAAACCTGCTTCGAATCAGCATTTTTGTATCCTTTGGGTACATACCTGGTAGTGCAATTGCTGGGTCGCAGGGAAATTCTATTTGTGAACTTTTTAAGGAACCTCTATGCTGTTCTCCACAGTGGCTGCACAAGTTTGGGTTCCCACCAGCAGTGCACAAGGGTTCCTCAGGATAAGGGTATATTCTTTTCAAAAAGCACTGACTTTGGAAAGCAAGCGGGACATAGGAACGAGAAAGCCCTGCTAAGTTAGTTAGTACAGATCTTGCATTCTGTTTAAGGCTCCACCACTGTGAGCCTAAAGCACACGTGAATATTTGAGACCCCCACTTTCTCTGTAATTCTCCCCCTCCCACCCCAGGGCCACTCTTCCCTTTTCCTGTGGTTTTCAGGCCAGTGTTCTCAAAAAGATCAATGTTCTCGTAAAATAGTTCTCATCTTAGCAGGCTGGTTGTCGAGGTAAGTTAACTGTTGTCCCAGACAAAGACAGTCAAAATCTGTAGGAATGGTCTCAGATTCTGGGATTGAGTCTCTGCTTTAAACACCTCAGGCTCTCCTTAGAAAGGAACGGGCTTTCTGAAGAGTTCCTCAGTTTTTATTAAAGATTTAAAAACTAAACTGGCAAGTACACAAAATTCAACACGTTCTGCCTTCACTTTATACAATCCCACATCATCCTTTCTTTCCCTTCCAGTGGGTCTTCATGGCTCCTGCTGATAAACCACCTTCTGCTTTTGTTCCTAGTCTCCTCTGTCCTAGGCCCTATTTTCTTCAGTTAAAGCCCAGCCCAAAGGCTATAAAAGCTTCCCCAGCAAACACTGCGCTCAAGAAGACTTTCCGTTTCCAAAGGTCTTTGCGCCCAGGGTCTAGCCCCTGAAGTTCAGCGCTTGCCGGTGGATGTGCTTTGTAATAATGGAATAGCATCTCACGGTCTGCTTTCTATGTTGAAGGCACTGTTTCGGTGCTAAACAAATGTTATTCAATCCCCCCAGCAATCATATGATGCAGACTTTTTTTTTTTTTTTAAGAAAAGGAGGGGCAGAGGCTGGGACCCTCGCCGGCAATCAGAGACGTGCCTGTGCTCTTGACCGCCATGTTCCTCTGGAAGGAAATCGGAAAGAGTGGCCGCAGAAGTGAACTTAAATTCTTTATATCATCACATTTACATGATATCCAAGAGTTCCAGAAGAGCTGATTGGTGAACGTTTGGATTTAGGGCCTTGCTACTTCAGCTTATCATCAGTTGATGATACAACTTTTACATTAATTTTACACTTCTCCAGTCACCTTGGCAAGACCCCAGAATGGTGCAGAATGGGAGACAGAAACAGAAATGATGAGAAGGTAATTATATGCTCAACACACCAGAACAATCGCTCTAAGACCTAATATAGTGAGAAGGGTGCCATGAATCATGAATCACGAGGTAGAAGACAGCCTCCACGTTAAGTGGCTAACCGCAGAAAACTGCATGTCAACCAGTTAGCCCTCGAGAGAGACCCAGGATCTGCAAATGTGCAGCATGCGTTTTTTTAGCCACTTACGGGGAACGGGAGGTAGTAATTGCAGAAATGAGATCACGAAAGTACTTACCCCGTGACCACATCAGGAGTTGCTGGCCAAGTGCTAACTGTGCCAAGAATAAAAAATAAAAATAAAAAAAAGTGGGTGATTTCATATCCCAGATGAATGTCCAGTTTACTGCATAACCTGAACATAATTTTCTTGACCACTTTAAGTGCAGCAGTATTTTCAGTGCTACAATAGTATGAAAACAAAGCAACACAAGACAGTATTTCTTGTTTTCTTTCATCCTTTCTTCTCTTCCATGCTGCTTGTGCTCAACCTTCTGATACCGGAAGACGTGTCTGTAGCGTAGATGTGGCCCGCGTATGTAAGAAGTTTTTCTCCACATCTGTTGTGTGTAAATAGTTTTTAGGTTGATGATCAAAGACTTTTGTGAAATGAAAGGGACCCAAACCTTTGACTGTCCTTTATATTTTGAATGCAGTATCTAGTTTATTAGAAAAGTAAACAATAGTGAAGTACTGATACTTTAACAAGAAAAAGAACCCAATTTACTATCATTATTGGCAAATGTAGCAATTGCTACTGTAAAATCTTCCCTAGCTCCATCTTAAAACCTAGTACAACTTAAAGGTTCACTTGATTCATACTTCTCTTTTCTTTAAAAAATATTTAAATATTTAAAAATAACAGTTGAATTAATTTTTTAATGTTTATTTATTTTTGAGAGAGAGGGAGAGAAAGCACGATAGAGCACGAGTAGGGGAGGGACAGAGAGAGACACACACACACACACACACACACACACACACACACAGAATCCAAAGCAGGCTCCAGACTCAGAGCTGTTGTCACAGAGCCTGACACGGGGCTCTAACTCACAAACCACAAAATTATGACCTGAGCTGAAGTCGGATGCTTAACCGACTGAGCCACCCTGAATTAAATTTTCTAAAGCTTTTTACTTTTCAGTTTGAAAAATGTTTACACTTGCAATAGGCAGTTATATGTCATTTACAAACACTGATTTTAAAGGAAATTTCCAAAGTGTTAGAAAGCTATCAACACTTGTTCTATACAGTGTGTTTTAAAAAATGGGAATTATTTTAGGCAAAAGATAAATGAGTCCATAATTAACACCGTACTGTAGTGGGCTTTCTATGTAGTGGGTTTTATATGCCAAAGTAAACACGATATTGTAGCGAGCTTTATATGTTGTTTAAAACTTAACCTAATTGACTGTTAGTATTTGTAATAATGAGTTTTCTTCAGCTACTTGCTCTGTACATACCACTGAGTGCAGTAAGTAGAAATTAAATATATATTCTAATTGGTTCATAGACTATAATACAGCTTCACTTTAATTTCACTTTCATTTAGACGAACAGTCATTTGGTTTGCAAGTAACTCTGTATGGGAAAATTTCTCAGATGCCACAAGAGACAATGACAAAACACCTTTTAAAATTTATTTATATAAATTTTTGTGTAGAAAGATCAAATTATATTTTAAGGCACTTATGAAAGATTTAAAATATGATTGTGTATTTTAAGGGAGTTTTTGGGTTATTTTCGAACTGTAACAGAAGAGAAGTTTTTGTTGTTGTTTTTGTTTGTTTTCTTTAAATTTTAGTTAGCCGGTATACAGCACAATATTGGTTTCAGGAGTAGAATTCAGTGATTTGTCACTTACGTACAACACCTAGGGCTCATCCCAACAAGCGTCCTCCTACAAGAGAAGTCTGAAAGACAGTTAATTTTTTGAGGGAATGAGTAAAAATAGCTAGGTTTAAAAAAATTCTATAAATACAGGCCGGCTGTTTATAAGTAGATTCTTTTGATAAGGTTCATTTGTAAGTTAATAGTTTGCAAGTTACTGCACGTGTGTAGAGATAACAAAGTTGAAGAAAATTGCTAAATTTACCACATTAGAACTAAAAAATAGTAAAAAAAAAAAAGGCATTCTTAAATTATCATTAGAGTAATAATTATTACTAGGAATTATTTCCTAATTCATGAAATTTTTTGGTTTTCTATGTGGTAGTGCTCCATAATATTTTAAAATTTATGTCAAGAAGATTGTTAAAAAGTCTTAGAAATAATATCTACACAGTGGTGATATTTGTGTGAAAAAATGGTTAAGTCCAGACAAAACCATATATATATATATATGCATAAATCTAGGTGTGACAGTTAACATGTCAACATAGTAATTTCTCTCCATTTCTCTTTCTCTCACTTGAACCGTAATGGTACTCTCAGTACACAGGGATGCATAAATTTAAATAAACTGCTGACTTAAGTCTAAGAGAGAAAGATTTTTGCTTCGTGGTTCTAAATGTCAAGAGACCATGTTTCTGCTCATAAGACTAGTGAAAATGGGCCAGAGAGAAAAGAGCCAGAAGACTAGAGTTTGCATTGGAGAGGAGGAAGCCTCTTGATAGGACCAAGGAGTAAGGCAGAGGGGACTCGGGCTGCGCATCTGCTAGTGTAGACAACAGTTCCCTGCCATCCATCCCCTGGGGACATTTGTCAGCCCCCTAGCCCAGGGTTGGAGGATTGTATACCACGTGCGGGGATGACCAGAGCAGAAGTGTCCACAGTCAGGAATTTTCCAAATATTTGAGGCAATGAAAAAATGCTTTGTGGGGGGTGCGTGGGTGGCTCAGTCAGTTAAGCGTCTGACTTTTTTTCTTTTTTTTTTTTTAATGTTTTATTTATTTTTGAGAGCAGGAGAGGTAAAGCATGAGCAGGGGAGGGGCAGAGAGAGGAAGACACAGCATTTGAAGCAGGCTCCAGGCTCTGAGCTGCCAGCACAGAGCCTGATGCAGCACTCGAAGTCACAGACTGAGAGATCATGACCTGAACGGAAGTCAGACGCTTAACCGACTGAGCCATCAGGCACCCCAGCGTCTGGCTCTTGATTTGGGCTCAGATCATAATCTCGGTTTGTGAGTTTGAATCCTACATCAGGCTCTGCACTGACAGTGTGGTGCCTGCTTGGGATTCTCTGTCCTTCTCTCTTTGCCCCTCTCCCACTCACTCTCTGTCTCTCTCTCTCAAAATAAATAAACATTTAAAAAATGCTTGGGAAAGACCTAAAGGGAATACATGAAAGGGATAATCTTTATGTCTAGGGCCATTTGTAGAATTGGGGGAGGATGGAACTAAGAATTTTTGTATCCTCTCTGGATTAAAGGTTTTAGAACAAGAAAGTATTCATTTAATGTTTTGTGTATTTAAAATAATTTTAAATCATTGATTTGATTAATAAAAAAAACAAAAAACGACAGGAGCGCCTGGGTGGCTCAGTCAGTTGAGCATCTGACTTCAGCTCAGGTCATGATTTACGGCTTGTGAGTTCGAGCCCCATGTCAGGCTCTGTGTTGACAGCTCAGAGCCTGGAGCCTGCTTCAGATTCTGTTCCTTCCTCTATCTCCCTCCCCTGCTCGTGCTCTGTCTATGTCTCTCTCAAAATAAATAAACATTAAGTAAATTAAAAACAAAGACAAATTGTAATAAAGTTTAAAATTTAGGGGGCAACTGGATGGCTCAGTTGATTAGTGTCCAACTCTTGGTTTCAACTCAGGTCATGATCTCACGATTGATGAGATCAAGCCCCACATCGGGCTCTATGCTGACAGTGTGGAGCCTGCTTGGGATTCTCTCTCTTCCTCTCTCTCTCTGTCCCTCCCCTCTCTCTCTCTCAAAAATAAATAAACTTAAAAATATATATTCTTAAAATATTTTTCTTGACAGATGGTGATTCTTAAAAGGGGTAAGTTTACAAAGTGTTATAGGTTGAATGTATTCCTCCCAAATTCATATGTTGAAATCCTAAGCCCCAACATGATGGTACAAGGAGGTGGAGCCTTGGGGGATGATAAGGTCATGAGAATGGGACCCCCACGAGTGATATTGGTGCCCCTGTACAGACCCCGCAGAGCTCTTTCCTCCCTGTAACCAGTGAGAATACTGCAGGAGGAGAGCAGTGCGTGAACCAGGACACGGGCTCTCCCCTGACGCTGGATGTCTCAGCTCTTTGGTCTGGGACTGTGAGAAATAAACTTCGGTTGTTTTTACACCACCGGTCACTGGTGGTTTGTTATAGCAGCACGAACAGAATAGAACAGGAAGCCAACAAAGATTATAACTGAGACTCTGAATGGGTCTTCAGAGTATTGCCAAGAGGTTTATAAGTTGTGTTAGTTACACCTAACTTCACGTCAAAGTACATTATTACACGGTGATATCTCTAACCACTTATTATAACAACATATCAGATGTGATTTAGGTTGATTTGAGAGAAATGGGGAAGAGCCAAAACAAGAAGAGAAAGGGGAAATACAAAGGGACTAAAAAGGACATGTGTACATAGCAGCTGCTATTTTTTTGGCACTTTTAGAGCATTTTCTCTATTCCAGCTCCTAATTTTAGCACTTTACATAAATTGTATAATTAATTCTTCAAAACATTTTCAAGAGATAGGTGTTATTATTACTCCATTTTACAAACGAGGTTATCAAGGGACAAAAACACAGCAAGTCGCCAAAGGTCCCAGAGCTGGAGAGGCTAGAGCGGTGGACCCTGGAGGTCTCACTCTAGAAGTGGACTCCCACCCACCGCATCGGAGTCCCTTCAGTGTGTGTAGTACAGATCAGTGGAGAGGACAGTCCCCGACTCAGAAACGGAAAGACAGAATTAGTACAGGAAATGGTACAGGAGGGAGTCACTTCTGGATCAACCCGGTTTTTAACTACCACTAGGTGGCAGTGGTGGCTCAGAGCACTTTAATTATTTTCAGGCACAAGAGAGTTAAACAATAGGCCTTGGGGTGTTTGTGGAATGAGAAACCATAGAACCTCATTCATCAGTATGAGATGATTATAGATCAAATGTGACCCTTAAAGGGACCTTTCTGACTCTGGCTTAAGACAAGCCATGGAATGTTATTAATTAACATCGTCACTAGTTCCTTCTATAAACCTCAAAATTTGCCAATTTGTCACTACAATTGGTAAAATCATTGTCTTACTAAAGACATAATCCTGTGCCAGGTATAATGTATATAGAAGTTGGTAAAAAGACTCTATCTTCTCTAGGGCCATTATCACAAAGAAGCAGTGCAACTCAAGATTAAAGTAAAATGGTAATTATTAGAAATACGCATGGTATTGGCCTATAATCAAGTGATATTTAGCTAGGAAATATGGGATTTACTGAGCCTACCCACTCTGACTCCATGAACTTCCTGAGAAGGAAGATACTTGCAAGAGGCAAACAGATGATAAACTAATTCCCACCCCTTTCTTAGGGTTGACTCCCTACTAACTGCCCCCATAAGGACCTTCCTGGAAGACTGGACATTCACAGATGATCCGAACTCAAGCACCAAGTGGAGCTTCTGCCTTCTTTTAGGGCCCTCTTCTTACTGCCAACTGGTTTACAAAATGAAATAAAGGAGTTTATAAGTCTAAATTCTTCAGGGCTAGCTGAGCAGCTGAGAGCTCATGATGAATGGTCTGCATTAAGGGGCTGGGCCCTGGGTCACTTTCCCTGTGGAAGCAGGAGAAGAGCAGAAAACGTAGGGGCAAAGTGCAAGAGAGAGAGCCACACCAACCATGGGGACTCTTGGCACTGAGTGGCCAAAGATTAGCAGACATGGTCTTACCACTGTTCTGGAAGCCTGTCCCATCGACTTCACACTGAGGGAGGCAGTCAGGAGCAGGTGGGGAGAGAATCGAGAGTCATGCCTTTCCCCACCACACGAACAAACAACACAATGTGCACTTTATCTTTTCTAGGACTGTGCTGCTCCGTGAGAACCGTCAACCATCAGCAGCTAGCGAGCACTTGAAACTGTGAGAAACTGGTAAGACTGAGACACCAAATGTCTGATTCAATTTGATTTTAGCCAATTTCAACTTAAACACTGAAACAATATAAAATATTTTTCTGTTAAACACAGCTTTGTAGTTTCGGTAAGATTCATTGCACGTTAACCATGGGACCGCATAAGATACTGTTGCACCCTAATGGGGTGCTGATAGCATACCCTTCCCGGTGCCATGCACACAGGGACCATCAGGTGAATCAATGTCAATGGACCGACTCAGTTGTGATTTTTAGAATGTGTTTATGTGAACTTTTTATTTAGGCAGTGCGAGTTACAGTAATACTTATGTAAATTGTAACTGGTAATCAGATTAAAATATTTTAATAATAATATACTTAATTTATTTTTAGCACTTTTCAAATTTAAACTAAAGGCATATATCTGATGCAAAGTCCATTGCAAAGGAGGAAGCGAGCTGGCTTTTTGATGGGAACAGGAAACAAACAAACAAACTTGGAGACTGTATGTGCAAATGTAACGATACAAGGCAAATACATTTTATTGGGCAAATCAGAAAAGCTTCTTTCTTGTTGAAGAACTTTTTTAAAGTTAATGAAGTGGACAATCTTCAAGGATGCTTTTAGCAAATGCATAGTAAGTTTGATAATTGAATGTCTAACAAACGCATTTTAAATGATTTTTTAATAGGAGCCGAGCTTGTAACATTGACAAGCTATGAAATGGCTTGGATACTTGCATACAAATAATCACGTTTAGATAGATGGAAAAAGAAGTCATTATTTCAGTTATGGCAGTTTTGTTAGTTATAAGAAAAAGATTCCAAAACTATATTTTATAAAAAGTTAAAGATCTTCAATGAAACCGTCAATTACCAGTTAAACCCAAATTCTTAAAAATATTAAAGATGAGTTGATTGAAAATTTGAGAAATTGAAATATTTTCTTTAGGTTTAGGTGAGTCATGCAGTATGAGATACTACTCAGTTAGTACCTTAGTTACATTTTGTCTCAAAAGGCCTTCAAGTTCTCATACACACAGACACACAACTATTAACAACTCGTGACCTAGAAAATTAAGCTTCTGTCAAGAAGAATTTCAAATAGTTTTCAAAAAAATAAGTTTCTATCTTAACAGTTTCTAGTTTCAGTAGGTCTAAATGTTAAATAGATTGGAATTTTTAAAGTAGGAGACTGATGTTTTCCTTATGGCTTTATTCGACTGTAAGATGTACATGGGAAATATTTGTGCTCTGTGTTCTGAGAGTCTTAAAAATGTCATGAATGCAGTTGTTAAAATCACTCAAATTTGAACTTAAAGGCCATGGATATACATATATTCAAAGATCATGAACTATTTTAGGGAACTATTGAAAGAAAAGACGATGGATTCATTAAATCATATGTTCTTTGCTACTGCTCATTCTGTGAGTCATGGGGGAATTTAACAAAGATTTCTGGTATCCTTACCTCCTTATCAAGATTTTTTTGAAACAAAAAGAAATAAAGATGAAAAACGGCAGTGGAATTTATGTTTCTCACTTATATCACACTAGATAAAAATAGACCACATTTGAAGCTCTAAGAAAAGGAAGTATTTGCAACCTCGCTAGGCAGGTACAAGAATTTCTGTCAAAATTAAAACTGTTCATAGTATAAATCAATAATAATTATTTTACACCTTTTAATCTGAAACAATATACAAGGGAGTTTCAACTGTAATTGCCAACATTATGTAGATTCTCTGCAAGAAGTAGGAGAAAAATTTGAGGAACACTTTTGATAGCGATAAAGGTTTAGAATTGCTTTTCAACGTATGAAATTCCTTGAATTCGATGTTGCTGCTGTTGAGCTGACACAAGAGTAAACAGCGTCACTTCATTTGGTTAGCTGTAGTTGGGGACCCGTCTCCTTCTGCTTTGGAGACAGAGCGGTTGTTTTTAGGAATGATGATGCTTCAGTCTTGTCAATGTGGACGTGAATATTAATAAAATGATTTTTTGTTACTCGCCTCAGTTATTGGAAAACATTTAAGATGTTTGGAAAATAGGCATGCAAATCTCCTTTTTTGACTGTAAATCTTATGAAATCTAAGTACAGATCATACATTCCCAGTAAAAATTTACCTCCCGTGGAAGATGTGCTATAGCCTTTAAGTAAATAACAGGCATGCCAGGATTTCAAACACTGAGTACAAGGAAAAGAATGTAAAATAGGTCATTCATATTTTAAAATATTGGGTATTTGTTGAAGTGGTAATATATTTTAGGCTTTGGGTTAAAGTATAATGCTAAGTCTCTCCTGTTTGTTTTTTCTTATTTAAATTACCTGTGTGGCTCTCATTGTCCTTGTCTTGAGCCGCAGCTGGTCTGGGCTGGGGTCAGAAGTCTTGGGGAACGGGGCTGAGCCCTGAAGAATTTTGGAGCCTTATTTTGACCTAACATCCTTACAGTGTTTGATTCCAGAGTATGATCTCAGACTGAAGGACAAAGTGAGAGCAGAGGGCTTTCCTGGTTTCTCCTACCTCTTAAGCGTAAACTCCTGACAAACACCTGGGTCTGTCTTATCACCATTAATTCCATACCCAGCAGCAATGCCTCAGATCTAGGACTGCCTTTCCCCGCTCCTCCCCTCCAGCACCCCAGTCCTGCACTGTGTCCTTTGACTTTCTAAACAAAGCCTTAGCCCCTGCACCCCCTTCTCCTGCAGTCTTATCAGTCCAGCAGTCTCCAGAAAGCTACTACTGCCTTCTTTTCCTTCCTCCTCCCCACTGCACACACATCTGCTGATGCTAATTGGCTTCCTTTAGGGTCTCTGAGAAGGAATCAGACATTCTAATCAACAGGGAGGTTATCATTTCGTCCATCTGGTTCCAAAACCTTTAAGGAGTTACTATCTACTTAATGAGAGACATGTCTCCTCACCTTCGTATAAACTTACAAAGAGGAAAGAAAACCCAGTGGGTTCACTCTTACCATGCCTCCAATTTATGGCTCAGAAAAAAAACATCAGAATTATTATGGAACTTGAGTCAAAAAGCTAAAGCAAATGGACATACTTATCAGGCAAGGACTGATTTAGAAAGTGTTTTTGAAGATTAGCATGCACAGAGGGACAAAGTCTAATGTTAAAAACATGGTCTGCAAAACTGAGATGTTATGTTTTAACAAATTAGGTTTGAAATTGTTTTAATTGGTGTATACATGTGGAAATAATAGATATCCAACAAGTAGAACATATACCTATTCAATTGTGAATGCTCTCAGGAATTTTATGAATTATTTTATATTAGAATTCTAAGCCAGAGAATAACACAGCTCTTCTTTTTCTTTTCTAGCAGAAATAAATATGCAGTGGTTTTCATGTAAATATTCATATTATGGTTTATGGGTAATTACTCCATTTTCTGATTTTTTTAAGTCAGAAAGTGTATAGTTACCGGTACTTTACAGAAAACGTATTTTGCCTCTTGTCTAGGCTATCACTTAATGCTATATAGGTACCTGTCTCTGAATATTACCTCTCAGTTTTCTTCAAATAGAGATAACAATAATGTCTGTCTCCTGGGGTTGTTGGGAGGATTAACGTGATGGCGTGCCTAGCCGCAGATATGCACATCCTGTTATTGCTTCTCATTCTCATCGCCTGATCACTGATGGCATCTTCACACCGGTGTCATTCTCAAATGGCAGTGTTTATCAGGGCCTGTCCTTTCAATTACAATCATTATCAATAACATTTAACCGAGGCAGCTCAAACTGCATTGTCTGGAAAGGGGTGGAAAAGTAACAATTTTTTTTGACTCATTAGTCCCGTGTTTATAACGTGACCATCCCTGAGTAGGATTACACAGTTTAAAGATCTTTTTACATACAACATACCTTATCTCAGGACTAAAACCTGGTTATTGGGCTAACCAAAAGATAGTATTTTTTTACTAATTTAGAGACCGTAATGTATTCATAGGTAACTTGGGGACTTTTCAAAGATAATTTTTATAAATGCAGATTTTACCTCAAATGCTAATTTCAGAACCTAATTCTCACACTACATGGGACTCTACTAGACTGGGCAAAATCTACTTATTGGCAGTTTCTCTTTATTATTCTGAGTCTTTTACCTTAGTATCATTAAGCCTCTTCCTGTCTCACACAGACATGAGAGGAAAGCCTAGAAGGGTCTTGTAAATGCCTTTAGTGCCATGTAGCTTTGTGCGGGTTCAAAAAGCATTGGCAGCTCCTGAGACTTTTTTTTTTTTAATGTTTACTTATTTATCTTGAGGTGGGGGGCAGAGAGAGAGAGAGAGAGAGGAGAGAGAGAGAGAGGGAGGGAGAATATCCCAAGCAGGCTGCACACTGTCAGCATCGAGCCTGATTTGGGGTCTCCGTCTCATGAACCATGAGATCACGACCTGAGCCAAAATCAAGAGTCAGACACTCAACTGACTAGGCCATCCAGGTGCCCCTGAGAGTTTTTGAACAAGAAATGTAACTGAAATGGTATTTTTTAAAGACATTAAGCTGATTTTAAAAAAGATTTTCCCCAAATTTTGTTGCCTCGTAACTCAAGGAGTCAGTTGCTTGTATTGCTTCAGTGGGCACAATCTGGAGAGTGAAGTCATGCTCAATTTGGAGTTCCAAATTCAAGGTTTTTTGTTTGATTGTTTGTTTTTGTTTTGGTTCAGGCAAAACAATATCTACCAAGTTAGGATTTTGTGAGGGGGGGAAAAAAGGATTCCTAAATCCTAAAACGTCCTTCTTATATCAAGAATGGAACGTGAAATCAACGCAGAGAACTTTGCTCTCTAATTCTATGAAAAAAAGTATATATTAAAGCATGTTTTCTGTTCAGGTAGAGATGGAAGTGGAAAGCTCTTCTGCCTCTGAGGTTAGGAAATGACAAGTCTGTAAAACCCAGACGACTTAGGTGGTGAGGATGGGCCCAGGGGCCTTGGGGAGGGTTGGGGAAAAGGAGAGGCAGTAGGATGGAAACTCTCATTGAGATTCCGGATCTAGTGGTGGGAAATCAGAGAATATCCAAGATTCTTCTCTGCTTCCCTTTGCCTCATGCAACATGTCATCAGAGTGTTGGGTCACTGCAGGCAGAGGAAGTGTCCACGTGTGTAGAGTTGGGGCAGCAAACCTGACCTAGAGCCCCTACATGACATGGAAAAAGCCCACATGTCCCAGAATGACTGTGTGAAGGAAGAAGGTGGCTGAGAATGAAAAGTAAGCATAACTAAATAAAATTAGGCTTAACTGCCAAGGAGTCTCCATGGCTCAGGGTGAGAAAACCAGTGCGAAGTCAGAGAGTCCCAAGAAAAAGCCAGCAAGTGTCAGAGAATCTACACAGCCAGAAAAACTCCCAAGTGTGGAGCCTGATGAGCACACAGAGTCTGTTGAGTTCCTTGGGCGCAGTCACTCTGCCTACCTTGACAGCACGGACCTTAGCGCCATGACGCACAGACACACCAACAGGTGTATGGGGAAAGGAGAGACCAGTGGATGCCGAGACCTATCGGTTATTCCTCGGTCAGAGTCAGCAGGGCTAGCAGAGCGTGACGTGTGGATACAAGTTCCCTTTCCCTTGTCTTCATGAGACTGCAAGTCCTTAGGTATGTTAAGGACCTAAGAGACTGAATTAACCCAGAAACCTTCTTAACCTAACGAGACAAAGTTACCATTCATCCTCACATTTCATCCCCAAATTTTAGGGCTCTTTGTAGTAAATATAATTCATTTTAGTTTTGATCAGAGAAATAGAGGATTGAAGGCAAAGTGAGAGCCCATCGTAGAACCTACTAAATTACTATTTTTGCCCATCTAAACTGTAGTGTGTGAATGTTAACCTTGCTATAGGAGTACCCGAGTACTGTTTAATCCTCCTCTTTCCTGCCTTATGCAAACCCAACATGAGCTATATATGTAGAGTGTAATCTTTTTACTGCCTCTGCTGGCAATACAGATTAGAATGTCAGAAATTCAACAGATGAGTCAAATATGGAAATGTTACTTTGAACATAGAGTGAGACATTGGACATCTTTATATGTGAATCAGATAAGAATGGAAAAGAAAAGCTATTTGTACAGAAAAACTGTCATTATTGGTTGCTGGTATAGTGACATGGTTATTTTAATTACCGCCCTACAGTATGAATGAGGCAAGCCCCATGGCTCGTTACAAGAGCAACTTAGCAGTTGGACAACCCCCCCCAACAATACCCCGGCTGAGAAGGTAATTGACGGCACCACACACCATGATCAGTTATAACCGGGAGGATTCTCAGAAGGTTATTTTTAGTTATTTGATGAGACATTTCTCCTGAGCCACAACATTTTTTTCTCTTTTCCTCCTCCATTCACATTAGACCAAACCTCAAAAATGATTGTTCGATAAGTCGTTTCATATTCTTGCCACTTAAAATCTTGTCTACTTTTAAAAAAATCTCTACTCATTTGCTCTTCAGCCGTACCTTTTATTTTAAGAAGCGAAGGAGGCAAATGGTTTTTAATTGCCCTGCAAATATTTACATCCTATACATCCTGTGATTCAGCAATTACACTTGTCAGTTTTCCACCCCCTGCTAACGTGACCACAGTATTGTCATGGGGAATCATGGGGGGAAATGCTGCAGCACACTCGTGGAAGAAGAAATGCCATCCCTCCGTAACCTGCAAAATTATTTCCCACCCTCGGGGCAGTCGGTCTCTTCCCACCACTGATGGGCCACCACTGTGGCAGGATTTAACGTTTCCCTCGGAAATGCCAAATAGATTGTTCTCTTACAATGCTGCGTCCAGAAAATACTTGAGTTATGCCCGTAATTGCCCTAAAATGCACTTCCTCCTGTGTTTGCTTGTGTCCGAGAGCAGTTTAGAAGGTCAGCCCAGCAGCTTTAATAGCCTGGATTACTTGCTGTTACTTGGTAATGGAGTAACCGGGGATAAGAGGTGATAGTATTTGTGGCTCGTTTATTGAGGAAAGGCTCCTCTTTCACAGGATGATGGCGTCATTCATTCTGATTCAGGTGTATATTTAGGGTATTAAGTTTTTGGTGTTGTTTTCAAGAAATGTACAGTAAGAATAGAATTTCTTGCTCACAGATAGACCTTTCTAGTAATCTGAGTGTAGGGTAAATCTACGTACATCCCATGCCCCTGAGGTTTCTTGGCCTTTTCCCTGGACTCTTGCTCTTGGGATGGACTAGATTTAGAATCTGAAAATAGCAGCGTCAGTGCCAGGCTGCCCGAGGAGTGTTGTGTGGTTCTGCCAGAGGATGTGACAAACCCTTGCCTGAGGCTCCGGGCCATTCTGAAAATCGCCGAGGAAGAGGCATGTTGGTGTTGGGTTTGCATGGGACGACAGTGACATCCAGTGCTAGCACATGTCACGGGGACAGCCCAGAATAGTGACATCATGTCATTTCTTGGTAAATGAAAAAACGTGATGACGAGAGAAATGCAGTTAGGATGAGTGTCTTCACTGGTCGTTGCTAACAACACAGGCAAGTAGTAGTCCAGGTTAGAGAGAACATTCTGCGTAGCCCCGCTTGGCAGGAAGCAACTGCGTTCCCAGCCTAACTTCTGAGAAACGCTGGCGGGCGCCGGGCGGCCGGCGCCATCTTCACTTATCTCCTAGAACCTGCGAAATGAGATGGTCGTGCCTTCTCCCCAGCCGACATCGATGCCGCAGGCTGAGATTGATGGGTCTGGAGTTCTCTTCTCTCTAGGTGTGAGACACAATAGAGACACCGCGAAAGATACGGAGAAGCCCAGCAGTCTGTAACTAGGATGACTTAAGATTGCATTGCAGCCTGTCTTCTCTCCAGAGACAGATTCACTGCTTGATGCTCTTTGGGTCACAGCCAACAAGTGTCGAGAAAATCATGTGCCATCTTCCTTGTTCTTCACACCGTGTGACAGCTTAGTAATTGCCCTGGGTTGGAGAGAACTACTTTCTGACGCCACAGTACACGGCTTTGTCCGTTTACTTGACTTTAGCCATAACTACTCCCTCAAAAACTGTCCCCTGATTCATCCAGAATGTGTTAAATGCCACTTACGAGTAGCCCGGTGCTAGGCCCTGCTCAGATATCACCTTCAATGTCTGCATTATCCACACAATGCAGATTTCGTCTCCATTTTATGAATGAGAAAAATGAAGCTTACGGAGGGCCCAATAATTTGCCAGTATTGGGAATCGCAGGATTCGAACCCAGACTCTCTGGCACCACTGTGCCCTTTGTACAACTGGAATGCAGAATCCTGAGCCACATGGGTCACATTTCGAGGACTCTTAAAGGCCATATCGGGGGACCTCCCTCGTGGTAAAAGTCTGTGGAGGTTAATTTTGTGGGTCACCCTGACTAGGTGTTGAGGTCTTCAGACGTTTGGTTAAATACTCTTTCTGGGTGTGTCTGTGAGGGTGTTCTGGGAAGAGATTAGCCTTTGAGGAGGTAGCGTGTCCCCAGCATGGATGGGCACCCCCCCCACCAGTCGGTTTTGGGCCTGAATGTGAAAAAAGGCAGAGGAAGGTTGAATCTGCTGTCTGCTTGACCGTTGAGCTAAGACATGGGCCTTCTCTTGTCCAGAGCTGGTTCTCAGGTCTTTGCACTTGGGCTGGACCTGTACCTGGCTCTCCTGGGTCTCCACCTTGCAGGTTGAGGATCATGGAATTTCTCAGTCTCCATAATTAAATGAACCAATACCTTATAATAAATCTCTTTATATGTGTGTATATATGTATACTTTACAAACACATGTATGTACACATATTTTATGTGTGTGTGTGTATATATATATATATTTACAGAGAGAGAGAGAGAGATTGAGAATATACATATTCTATTGGTTCTTTTTCTCTGGGGAACCTTGAGTAATAGAGTTTTTATTTAATCCTTTTATGTCTGTGAGACACAGAAACTACATGTAAAGCTAAGTAAGTTTTATTCTAATCTCCTTTAAATGATTGTAGTTTTACCATCTTTGCCGTGGGGCTGGCAAACTACCATGGGGTAGTTTTAGAGCCATGTCAGGTCCTTCCTTTATGTTCATCTTAAATGGAAAGATAAACACAAAATGGCCCTGCCCCCAAGTCCTGCACAATTGGATCCTACACAATTTGGGGTCTACGGAAGGGAGGGACAAAGTCTCTCAGGTCTTCGGTCACCCAAAATTCCTAGTAAAATGATGAGACATAATGAAGGCCCAAAAGAAACTGGATTTGAACACATTGGGTTTTCTTCTGTGCCTTTTAGGTAGTAGGAAAATTCTTTTATTTCCCAAAGGCAGAGAGAAGTGTCTTTACCCTTTATCTCTAGTCCCCTTTTTCTCAGACAAGCAAGGCCTTGTGCTCTGAAGAATCAAGAAATCCCTGTCTGCTCAGAAAGAGAAACTCAGATAGGAGAACACTTACCCTGCAGTCTAAATAATGGATCTTGGAAGATTCACGCACCCAGTAGAGACAAAGGGACCATGGATGAGATCTGGCACATCTGAATACACTACAAACACACGATTTCAGCAGAGCGCACAGTGAGTGACCTGATGCACCAGAGTCCACCTTTTCCAATCTTGGTGGCTGTTCGTGACACACATCACAGGACATGCGGTTTGGAGCAAGAGAATAAAATTTCTGCCGAACTGTATGTCCTAGGACAGCAGGGGCCATGGCTGTCTTGTTGGCTACTGAGTTGATAGATCTCAGTACCAAGACTGGCATACAGTGCTTAGCAAAATTCATATCGGTGAGTGAATAAGCGAGCAGGTAAACGTTGTGTAAGTTAAAACTTGGAAGAGTTGGAAAGGTCCAGAGTGAAATCCGGAACAGGAAACGTCAGTCAACTCTTTCTGACCACTTGAGTGTTGCGCCATCGGCCACTGCAACCTCCAGCCCCACATGGCTACACAGATTTCATTAATAAAATCCAAATAAAAGTAGACACTCTGTTTCGCAGTCTCACTAGCCACGTTTCAAACCTGCAGCCGCCGTGGGAACAGCGGGACAGCGCGGGTACAGAACATTCCCATTCATCCTGAGAGTCGGGCTGGGAGCGCTTCCCTAGGCTCCAAGGTTTAGGGAAGAAAAGCCAAGGACGTCCTTATGGGTTTTTCCTCATTATAGCATCCATCCCAGCTCACAAGTGAGAACGCATACAGGGCCCCAGGGCTTTACGAGAGAGCTAGAGTATAATATGCATCCGGTTGGGGAACAGTACGTGTTGTATTTCACAACAGCAAAACCGCAAACGAAAGTGGGGAAGGGAAAGCTGTAGGGTAGGCCAAGGTCTTCAGCACGTCCCCGTTCTGTCCCGTCCCTGCTCTCAGCATTAGGCCTCAGGGACTCCGGGTTTGTCCTTTTGGGACTCCTAGGACTGGGGACACATTTTTACATTAGAAAAAGGAAAACTTCTTCTATTAGTGCAAGAATTCACTGACACAAATTTAAAAGATGAAAATAAATAAATGTGTAAAAATGAAAATCTGTTATCTCTTATGTTTTACAATATCTTCTTTGTCCTTTTTCTGTGCACTTGCACTTGATAAATGCAATGCATTAAGAATCATTTCCATAACATTGTTTTTTTTTTTTTAATTTTTTAATGTTTATGTATTGTTGAGAGGGAGAGAGACAGAGTGCAAGTGGGGTGGGGTAGCAAGAGAGAGGGAGACACAGAATTGGAAGCAGGCTCCAGGCTCTGAGCTGTCAGCACAGAGCCCAACATGGGGCTTGTACTCATGGCCTGGGAGATCATGAGCTGAGCTGAAGTTGGACCCTTAACTGACTGAGCCACCCAGGCGCCCCTCTGTGACGTTGCTCTTAAACATTTTTCTGCAACATTTTATTAACGAGGATATTTTATTACATTTTGGTGGATATATTATAGATTACTTAAGTGTCTCTTATCAGTAGATATTTAAATTATTTCTGATATCATGATTTTTTTTTCATAATAATAACATCATTGCACCAAAAGTTTGTGTACATCCTTACGATTGTTATGAGAGGTGGGAATTCTGGATCAAATTATAAGCAAAAATTTATGTCTTTTTGACACACATTGCCAAATATGCCTTCTGTATCCATATTTATACTTAGGTCTGCCCACTGAATTTATACTAGAAGAATGCTCTTCTCACAAAACTGTATATACAGGAGTTGAACTTGACTGTTACTCTCGGGGCTCAACTCATGGAAGGTGATAAAGGTACATTTTGTAATGGAACCAACATGAGTTTGCTCCTTGGTGAGACACAGATACATCAGGTGAGGATGTCACACCAAGTAGAATTTATATTAGGCAAGTAAGGAAATCATGGAGAATAACTTCCAAAGCTCTGGCTCTCTGAGCAGGGAATGGGTTCCTTTGTTTAGGGTTAGGAGGAATATTTAGATAGGGGAGCCTTGTCATCGTTTGTAGACGTGGGCGTAGGGTCCTAGGTATGTTTTAAGGAAACCTTCCTGTACACCCATTGTATGTTATGTAATGAGATTTGTGCTCCTCCTGGGGTGGAGATTTTAGTATAGCAGTGAGGTTGAGGTCACGTCATGGTCCATTGGTGCAGGCATAGGTAAGGGACTAAGCTGAAACTGGTCAGGCTGGTCTGGGCTGTTTGGAGGTCTTGTCAGGACGGTCACTCACTTTAGGGGAGGTTTTGCTTTCCTTTTGCATGAGTTAAGAGATAAGCTAGAGGGAAGGACTCAAGGGAAAAAGTGAGACTAAGGTTGGTGAGTACAAGCAGGTGGGCAGTCAGGGTTAGGTATTGGAGCTTAGCAGGTGACAGTTTGAGTGGTTGAGACCGGACCATGGTAACTTGTGAATATAACATCATGCCCCAGGGATCCTCTCTTCTGGTGAAGACTCAGATCATGCTGCTGTAATCAACAGCTTCAGGAAGCTGTAAAATGTTGACCAGAAAGTTTAGAGGGAAAGTGGTTACATTTTGCATTGTTGTTGTTCTTGTTTGTTTCAGTAGATAGACCATGTACCGGCAGGGATGGAGAGCTCACACTGGAATATGTTTAGGATTAGATGTTGGTGTGTTGGAGCAGGTGAGAGCCAGGGTGTTTCTTGCTGTTAACTGCTGGGGAACCCTCTCCGCCACTGGGCCAGAATGGAGGCAGGGCGTGCTTTTCCTCCAGAATGGCGTGTTCAGTCGCCATCTGTGAGTGTGTGCCTGTTCAGGTATTCTTGGATTCCTGGGGCCAAAATGGCATCTGTGGAGGAAATGGAATCTTACTTCCTTTTCTTCTTCAGGCCCTTATCACGGGATTTACATCAATTAACTTCCTATGTTTACTTAGTGTTTTGCTAGTAGGATGATACACTCTGTCATCCCCCTGGTGGAATTATTGAAGCCCTGTGTGCTGGATTCTTGGTCTGCCCTTAACTCTGTGTCCATACCTTTCCCAAAGACAGTGGCTGATACAAGGATTCAATGTTGTCTTTTCCTGAGTCCCCCTTCCAGTAGTGCTTTCTCGCTGGTCTTTTCGAGCACACCTTTTTAATGTGTATGCACAAGAAGCTACTTTGGATAGTAAAATGAGTGAATGCAGAGACTCAAGTATTCATCTGGCTTCACGTCTTTGCTGTGCTCCTGGCTGGTTGTGTGACTTGGGGTGCATACTTGCTTGGCCCCTCCGTCCTTATCTGTGAACTTGGGACACAAATGGTACCTGCCTTGTAGGATTATTAGGGTTCTGTAAATGAATGTTTGGGAAGTGCTTACTACAGTGCCTGGCCCTCAGTGAGTGTTATGAAGCCTTTGTTAAATACAATACGGCCATCTTCAGTCTTTCCTTTCACCTGCCAATATTTCTGAGCATGTTTGTTCTTTTTCTGCCCAGCCATTCATATTTTATTGCTTTTTTTTTTTTGTAAGAGATTTCAGATGACCTTTTTAAATCTTATCATTTCCCCCACTTATAACGAATCGGACATTTAGGGTCCCCCTGTGAGGATGGTTCTTCGTTGAGATTGAATAATAACGTGTCATAATGTCAATAGTTGCTAACACTATTCGAGTACTTAATTATGAACCATAAACGATACTAAGCATTGCACCCGAAGTCTCCTTTAAGCCTCACAGAAATCCTATAAAGTAAATATGCCTGCTACTCTCGTACGAACTAAGAGATCTGTAAGATGAAGCCCCTTTCCCAGCTCTACAAGTGATGGCAGAGCTGGCCTAGGAGCTGAGTCTGTCTGACGTTTTTTGAAACCACCTCCTCCCACTTTTTCACCCTGTTTCGTGCTCCAGGCAGGTCAGAAACTCAGTTCACCATTTAAGTACTCATCTTCCAGTAAGATGCTGCTGCCACTGATGACGACAGTGTCACTAGCAAAGCAGTAGTAGACACGGCCGCTCTTCACCGAGGACCTGCTGTTGTCAGGGGGCTGCTCTCCCTTCCACCTTAGACCAGCGGCCTCAGACTGAGCGGGCTCTCACGCCGAGGCAGCCCCTGGGCAGACCCCGCTCCAGGCCTGCAAATGCCTTAGGGTTACAACAGGGAGATACTAAGGACAGCCAATCACAAAAAGACAATTAGGCTTTAAGTTCTAGCCAATCAAGTAATTTTCTTTCTTTGCTTCCACACTGTCTCCATATACACCTTTTCCCTGCACATCTAGCCACTGCTGGTCTTGCTTAAATCAACTCTTAACATTTTCGTATACCCAAGTTTATCTTTTAATAGATGTTGAAATAATTTTCCAGGCCTGAGATGGGGCCGCTGTCACCCAGAGTGCCGGCGTCAGCAAGCTGAAAGAAAGCTCAGATGATTTTTGAGTCCCCGTAGAGACGCCATATTTACCCAGTAAATCTGCGGAGTAACCAGTCAGCCCCCAAATACCAGGCCACCTCTGGATCTTCTCACCCAAGCAGATGGATTGTGTGGCCCCAGCCAACCCTATACTCTCTATTGTCTGTGTCTTGTCTTTGTCTTATAAAGGCTTCTGGTTTTAGCCTCATATTGCTGTTCTCTGGACCCTTGAGAATGGAGACTGCCCACTTCCTGCAGTCTTAAAATTTGTTTGCATCAACTAAAATGTCTTTTTTATTCCTTTTTTAACAATTTTTGGCGATGAAGAATGAGATCTGAAGCTGACTACTAACAGACTATGGGACAAGGAGACACACAGGAGAGGCACCTGCTGAAACGCTGGCGCTCACTGTTCCTCATTGTTGCTGGAGGCCAAGGGCGAGTCACTCTCAGAGTTGAGCTCCGCTCCCTTGCGTGCAGCTCTCTGACCCAAACTAACTTTATTTAAAATATCCATGTATATGCATGTAACTGTACGTGTATATATCCAGAAAGATTCTGGGATCTCTTTCTGGGGTTTATTAAAGTTTCCAGAAAGTTTCTGGAGACCCCAGAAAGGTTCTCAGGTGTGTTAAAATTCCCAGAAAATTCTGGGGTCCTGAAAGGGTCCTGGGTAGTTAATTATCAGGGGTCCACAGCAGGTAGCAGTGGTTAAAGCACTAAACACCAGAAGTTCCAATCCTGTAATGGGGGGACTCACCCAGCTTCCACTTGGGGACGTGGAGAAATAATTAAGACAATAAATTGGACTGTTTTGACCATCAAATCAAAATCTAAATCTAATGAGACATGAATCAGACTATTTAAAGCCATCGGGGAGTCCACTGCTGTAAAGAAATCTTCTCATAGAAGAATCTTAGGTGTGTCACCCATGGGAGTCTCAGAAGCCCAAGCTGCAGAAATGCTGGGTGCACATAGAGCTGTTAGATGCTCGCTACCCAAGTCACAGAGTCCTGTGCTAGGACACATTAGTCACAGAAAGGTTAGATTGATTCTAGGTCACCTGCCGACCTCAAGAAGACACTTTTGTCATGAGGCACACCGTAAAAGATCCCCGGTGGGATCCGGGGAAAATGGGCAGGAGCCAGCACAAGGTGAGAGTTCTTGCCCAGTCTGCTCTCTCTCACGTCTCTGTAGCGCCCCAGCAAGAGGGGAGGATGACACTGCACACTCGCCCTTCCTTTCCAAATCCAGACTCTGGTTAGGCTGGTTTGGGGCCACCCATTGGTCATTGATCCTTTTCTCCAGGACAGTGATTTCTTTCTTACTTGTCATTTTGTGCTCTGAGAACTTGGCTTGGCTTTCTGCCTGCCCAGCGCATGTGCATTATCTGTTTTTACACATGCAGGCAGCTCAGCCATTAGGTTGGGGGGCCACCTAATATGACCTATATGACCGGACAGAAACGTATACATTGCACTCCATTTGTGGCTAAGGTTCTACTGACTGATGCTAGCTCTCAGGGAATTGTCTAAGTGTTTCTTCTTTTCCTTTTTTTTTTTATGCTTCCTTTTGAGAGAGAGAGTATGTGTGTGCGTGAGCAGGGGAGGGGCAGAGAGAGAGAGAGAGAGATGGAGAGAGAGAATCCCAAGCAGGCTCTGCACGCAGCACAGAGCCCAACTCAGGGCTCAGCCCCACGAACCGTGAGATCATAACCTGAGCTGAAATCAAGAGTCGGATGCTTAACAGACTGAACTACTCAGATGTCCCTTTCTTTCTTTCGCCATCTTTGGGAGTGGTTCTGGATATTGGGAGGATAATATCTTCTGTACCCTCTTTGGGGATGCCTCTTTCATCTATAAGGTTGCTCAGTACTTGCGGGAATGTTTATTGTTGGTCTTGGCTAAAAGCTGACAAGATAGTTGAAAGGACTTTTTAAGTAGCTCTAGAATCAGAAGTTGAATAGTAATAATAAAAAAATTTAATATTTACTTATTTTTTGAAGGGAGGCAGGCTACAAGCAGGGGGCAGAAGGGCAGAGAGAGAGAGACACAGACAGAATCCAAAGCAGGCTCTGGCCTCTGAGCTGTCAGCATGGACCCCAACAGTGGGGCTTGAACCCACAAACCATGAGGTCACGAAGTCTGATGCTTAAGCCACTGAGCCACCCAGGTGCCCCAGAAGCTGAACAATTTTGAAGCTGATCTATTCAGAACCTGTCAGGAACTTTTTTAAAAGGCCTTCTCCCCTAAGCTAAAATGGAACTGTGTATCCCGAGGCAGAGAGACACATTCCTAAGACAGACAGCTTTAAGTCTAGGACACAGGAGTCTTTGGTTTCCATGCTAGTTGAAGATCTTCCTCCTGGTATAAAGAAGCAAACTGAAGATAATGTAGTTGGATCCGTGGGCCAGCTCCTGATACTATGCGTGTTGCAACTGAAATATTTGAGGAATTAAAAACAACTAAATAGGTAAAAAAGATGTAAGTATAAGGTATATATACAGTGGAATATTATTCAGCCTTAAAAATGAATGTTGGCATTTGCAATGATGTGGATGGAGCTAAGTCAGACAGAGAAAGACAAATTCCATATGATTTACTCATATGTAGAATTTAAGAAAGAAAACAGATGAACAAACAAAGAAAAGAGAGACAAAGAACCAGAGTTTTAAATATAGAGAACAAATTGGTGGTTGTCACAGGGGAGGTGGCTGGGGGGATGAGCGAACTAAATAAAAGGAATTAAGAGTACACTTACCAGAGGAGCAATGAGAAACATCTAGAAGTGTTGAATTTTACTGTAACACCTGAACATACTGTAACACTGTCTGTTAATTATATTTCAGTAACACAAACGAACAACTGTCCTACAAAGTAGGCCAGAGTTTCTTACATAGATCTGTCTTCAGGCCATGCCATGTTACCTCACCTGGGCTTCCTCATTTCCATAACATTTTGAAAAAATAGGTTTTCCTATCGAATGCACCTTATGTCCGTATGTTTAGATGTCTGGACTTGGAGGAATCTAGGAGATACTGTTCTTGAATGAGGCAGTGTGTCAGTAGAATGGGAAGTCTTGCTAACAAGGATTATGTGATTGTGCCTTTTCCACTCGAGAGTGTAAAAATCCGAAAGCCAGATCATCCAGTGCAGGAGGCCTGTCTTTGTTCCTGCAGTGGGGCTGGGAGGTGGAGCACTGCAGAGTCGGATCTCCTTTATTGTCTTCTTCGAGCATTAATATTCATCCTTTACTGCCAGGAACGCTTGGGAAGGGCTGTCACTCGAATTTAGAAAGGCTTTTGAGGAGGGCTCCACACTGTCTGCTCTGAAACAGGACCTCGCCATTCTTATTTGTAAACTGTCAGCATGAGGCAGGAACTAACCATCAGGAAGACTGGCTTTCAGGAAAATATAAAGTGATTGGAAAACCCCAAACATCTATAAGCCTAACTTCTTTCATGCCTTATAGTTTTCTTTTTCTTGTGCTTTATGAAAAGAGCAGAACCTTCACTGGGGATTTTCATTCATTGTTTTGTTGACTTTTAATTCACAGATGATTTATGCCACGGCTGCATTTGCAGAATCGGTTCATGACCATAGGCTCTAAGAGAACGAGTAACATTACATAAAGTTTTTCTTTCTCCGCTCTTAAAACTTTCCATGATATTCAAAGTGAGTGCCTTCTGGATTTTTTTTTTTCCCCTATTTCAATACACCAGAGAGCCAGGAGATGGAATCAATGTTCTATTAAACAAGGATTGAATACAGCATCTGTCTTACTAATTACTTGGTGTCTCTATTTCATGTGTGGTCTCCGTATTGACAAATGCAAGATAACTTTCCCAGTCACTCATCCCGCGCTCTCCCAAAAGTGCTCATTTGGAGACACTGAGTGCTGAGAACGGGATAAAAAACACGAAGCAATGAGTTTTAGAAATGAAAAACATGATGGCTCAATCTCGGTTTTATACGGTACCGCTGAAACTTGGGTTCACCAGGGCTTACCTGATATTTTTAAGGTTTATCTTGACTTATGTCAGATTTCTATCAGGCCCGATGTGTGTTGTTTGTAGGGAAACACACATTTCAGGAAGAGCCTTTGAGTCGGCTCTGTGCTCCCCGCTCACACCTTTCTCTGTCAGTCTTCCACAAAGAGAGGGAGAAACTGGGAAGCCCAGAAAGATGGGCGTCTGCCGTTCTTTCCAGACTGGAATCGCATATCCACAGCCCCCTGGCGATGACCACCCAGGTGCTGGGGCCCCGTCTCCAGCGTGAACGTGGCTGTAGTGGGAAGGCAGACAGCTCAGGAGTCCCAGCCTAGGAGCCCAGGGGTAGGAAGTTTTTCCCATGAGGTACCTGCACAGATGGCATTTGCTCCGTTTTCTTCTAATAAATGCTCTCACTTGACCCAATAATCTTTTTATTTTACACTGTAGCTGATTTTTAAAACTAATCTACTCTAGCTCCTTTCATTAATTGTTTTTACTTCTTCTAGAATCATGTGTATGATCTTCTAAATGAGAGAGTGTACAAAGGGTAAAAGAGAGGACTTAGGGGATGTTTGACCCCAGGAGGCTCTGTGTACCCCTTTCTCCTGATTGGTTCCCTAGGACACCCTTAACCCTTCCAGAGTTGTGTGTGGTTCCTTTGACCCATCCTCCCTCCCCCCCCCCCCAAAATCATGACTCTAGAAAAGACCAACAGCCCCTATGTAGAAACAGGTAAACCAAGATTTCTTCTAAAGAGAACAAGTAGCCCATTTCTCGGTGGATCCGTTGTAATTTCATGTGTTTCTCAGGCTTCTCTACAGGGAAATCTGTTAAATAAAACCATGGTCGCCAGCTCCCTCCGCTCCCCTTTGAGTGCGTGGCAGGGATGGTAACCATACTATGTGAACACCCTGAGTGGGTTTAATTTTAAAGCAGTGATTCCTCACCCCCCAAAGCACATGGTTTTCTCTGGTTTGGGAAAGTGAGAAAAAATGGCAATGTGGGACATTTTTACAAAACTCTCTCTCTTTTTTTTTTAGTTTAAAGGATAATAATTTAGTGTGAAGAGATGGTGTTTCATTTTTTTTATGGTTAAAATATTCCTTCAGTGAACTTATGGTAACAAAAGATGATAAAAGTCTAACATGTTCTTATGTCTCAAGATATGATGTTGATATCTTTATGATACTGTCTGTTCTTCACATCTGTTACTACTTGATAACTTCCAAACATCTGGGGACTTCTGTTCTAGGGAGTAACCAATAGTCCTAAAACAATGATGAGAGTTTTTGGAGGAAAGACAATAAAGGGTAACAAAAGAATGACTAGAATTATTTTTCTAAATGCTTGCTTCTAGAAGTTTCTTTTTTTTAAATTTATTTTAATGTTCATTGATTTTTTAGAGAGAGCCCGAGTGGTGAAGGGGCAAAGAGAGAGGGAGACATAGAATCCGAAGCAGGCTCCCGGCTCTGAGCTGTCAGCACAGAGCCCAACGTGGGGCTTGAACTAACAAACCGTGAGCCGTAGTCAGATGCTTAACCTACTGAGCCACCAGGTGCCCCTAGAAGAAGTTTAAACTGAGCTGTTGACAGTGATATTTTTAGAATCCTCTGTACACATCTAACACATAAAGCAAAGACACAACCTCTTTGTTCTTTTAAACATGATCCGTGTATTCCTGCCTTCCCCCTTCTGCTTCAAGTCTTCACTGAGTCAGAAATACCATCCCCCGTCTTTACCTGAGGGAAGCAACATCAACTATAATACCCAGCTCAGATGCCTTCTTTCTCATGAAAAAGTCCCTGGTTGTTTCTACCTCTTTCTTCCAAAATCTTGGGTTGTTTGACATAAATCTTCCTTAGATTGTATTTGCTTCTTTTGAGGACAAGTATGATACTCTTGGCTGATGTAGTGATTGTCCAGGCAGCCATAGTGAAGTACCAAAACCTGCGTGGATTAAGACAAGTGTATTGTCTCATGGGGTCTTAAGGCTGGAAGTGGGAAGTGACGGTGTCCGTGGAGCACACTGTCTCTGGAGGCCGCTGGGGAAGGAACTGCCCCATGCCTCCTTCTCCCCTGCTTCCTGTAGCCTCAGGCATTGCCTGACATGTGGAGGCATTGGTTCAGTACTCTTTTGTCATGCGACATTCTCCCCGAGTGTCCTCACACAGTCTGCCCTGTCCACATTTCCCCATTACATAATGACCCCAGTAACATGGGATGAAGGCGCACCCTAATGACCTCATTTCACCTCAATTACCTTTGTAAAGACCCAGTTTCCAAATAAGGTCCCATTTTGATGCGCTAGGCATTGAGACTTCAACATAGCTGTTTAGGGAGGCACAGTTCAACCCGTAAGTAGTTCAGATGGCTAGTGCATGGGGATTCTGGGGGCCACCGAGAGTGAGGTGGGGGAGAGAAACTGGGAACAGACCACAAAGACACTTTCTGCCACTTCGTGAGTTTCGGAATTTAGGAAATATATTGCTTGTCGTCACATCCTTGTATCACTAGCTCAAGATCCAAGACCTAGAGGATGTGAAGGTTTAAGTGTGATCCCCTGGCTCTTTGGGTAAAGAGGGACTTGGCCCTTTGGCTGCCTTTTCCCCAAGACTGTTATTACTGGTGGATTTCCCAAAAGTAAGTGTGGGATGCATTTAGAAAGAGAGGCTGGAGGTGAAATAAAAGCAAAAATAATGAAATTTCTTAACCCAAAATGATTAGCGTTTCATACTAATTCCAGTAAAATTCAGTCTCCTTGACCAGACTATATGTGTTACAGTTATTCCTTCTGCTCATGAAGTTTCCACATGCTTTAGCAGCTGTGACATAATAATAAATACATATTTGGTCTCTGTCCTTGATTCCTGACACAGACCTCCTCAAACCCTTGTAATTTATTGAGTAATGGCAGTAATAGAAATGTTTTATACAGACAGCTCCGTCTGGTGATAGGAGCATCTTTCACTCTTTTTTTTAATTATGTTTATTTTGAGAGAGAGAGTGCGTGAGCAGGAGAGGAGCAGAGACAGAGGGAAAGAGAGAATCCCAAGCAGCCTCCATGCTGTTAGCGCAGAACCCAGTGCGGGGCTTGGCCTCATGAACCGTGAGATCGTGACCTGAGCCGAAGTCAAGGGTCAGATGCTTAACCAACTGAGCCATCCAGGCTCCCCAGAGCATCTTTTGTTCCAATGAGGCAACTCTTGGTGGTGTTCTGGATGGGGACTGGACATGAGAAGAACCAAGCCATCCACCAGGGAGGTCGAGTTAGTAATGGATCATGCCTACAGGATAATTAAAACCCCTAAGCTATGCTGTTCAGAGACCTTCCAGGTGGGTGAACACATCCGCCCATCTGGAAGGTGGTACCCCCACCCCCAGGAAAACAGAAGCTCCTGCACTCAGGACCCTTCCAGACTTTGCCCATGTGCCTCTTCATCTGGCTATTCATGTGTATTCTTTATAATCTCCTTTAAAATAAACTGGTGAATGTAAGTATTTCCTTGAGTTCTGTGAGCCTTTATAGAAAGTTATTGACTCTGAGGAGGAAGTGATGATAACCTCCAATTTAAAGCCATTGAGTCAGAAGGGCAGGAGGCCCAGGACTTGTAATTGGCATCTAAAGTGAGAGGCAGTCTTGTGCCCCTAATCTGTGGGCTCCATGTTAATTCTGGAAAGCTAGTGTCAGAATTTAATTGTAGGACACCCAGTCGGTGTCTGGAGAGTTGGAGAACTAGTTGGTGTGGTAAAAAAAATAAATAAAATACACATTTGGTATCAGAAGTGTTTTGAGTGGAGAAATAGTTTCTCTTTAGCAGCTTAAGATAGCCACCATTCTATTCTATCTCACAATTGTGGATCAGGGATTTGGACAGGGCTCAGCTGGGTGTTTCTTCTTTCTGTATGTTATCACCAAAGTCTCCTGGGGTACCTAACGGTAATTTGACTGGTCTGGCCTTCCAGACTCTGCCAACTTGAGGAGAATGAATGGAAGATTAGAACCGGCTGGATTGTTGACAAGACATGTACAATGGTCTAGCCAGCACATGGCTTCAAAGTAGCCAGATTTCTTACATGGTAGCTTAGGGACCCAGAGAGACTTTCAAGAAGCTTGAGAATGCCACAGCGCTTCTTGCTGTCAGCCTCAGAGCCCAGGAGGTAACACCATATCCATTAAGTAAGTCCATAAGTCCACACTGTATTCAAGGGGAAGAGAATCAGACCCCACCTCTCAGTGGGAGGAGCAGTAAAGACTGTAGAGCCATCCACTGTGGCAAAACTTAAGAGGAGGATGACTGTTACTCAAAGTCCTGCAGATATTTGGGGAGATGCTGATAACATTTCTGACTTTATTTACCATATGCTCAAGCAAGTAAACATTGCAAAGTTAATCAAGTGCTTAGCTGTAGCATTACGGTATTGTGCGCCGATTCTGGGTATAAATAAAGTTAAACCTACTTACCGGAAAACATTACAACTAAAAATTTTAGCAATTTACAATTGAGACTGCTTACTTAGTGAAGCTATCTGCTTAATTTCTAAAACATCCCATATAACCATTTCTCCCAATGTCAGGTACACTATTGTAATAGTGTAATGTAAGAGTCATTGAAGAATGCCATCCATTTGGCAAGTCATTGAAGTTTTAGATATTTGCAGACAGACTCCGGTCAGGATTTCATTGTATTTCTCTCTGGAAATACAGCACAGCTCAAAAAAGGAAACGACTTTGAGGTGTTGCCATAATGAGTGGGGACAGAGATTAGGACCACTGGGAGTATTTAAAAACCCAAGCCTTGGATACTCTGCTATTTTCTTGGTTTTACGCGGTTCCATAAAACACAAATAGCAGCTTTATTGTCTCCCTTCTGTTGTTTTACAAGCTTCATGTTGGCAGTCAGGGTTATGATGCAGTCAGCACTTTCAGACTGGGATATACAAAAACATTAGATCCGAGAAGAGAGACTCAGCTACGCGGAGACCCTGTACTGTTGTTTCGGGAAATGCCATGCTGCTGATTACAAAAGCTGAGGTCATATATTTGTACCACCACATCCGACCATTATGGTAGTTCTAATTGTAGTGAGCTGTGGAATCAATGGATGAGAGAAAAATAACTTGTGTCTAGAAAAGTAAGAAACAAACAAAATAAAGCTTTAAATGTTTGGCAACCTTTTGTTTAACAATATAACATTACAAAATATGGGACATTGTGATTCTGGAGAGCAAGCGATAGTGTATTAGTTTTTAATTGAGGATCTCGATATATAGAAGGGTATTATTAGCGTTATCAACATCGTCATGTTGTATGAAGTGACGGTCTCGAGGACTCACTGATTGAAGTTAAAAGCAACCTCAACAATTAGTTAAGACAACAATTAATCTGTGACCAATCAGGCTGCCTTTCACTAATTACGGTACCATTAACTTCTTCTCTACCAACATGTACTCTTGTGCTATGGACAAACTATTATTTTCTGTTTTTTTTTTTTTTTTTTTATTTACCACCAAAACCACAAAATTAGAATTGAAAGGTAAAGCTGTGACCTCTTTGACATACATTCCCTCCTAGTGGAGTCAGTATTTGCCCAGTGCTGGGTTCACTAAGAGGATATACTTACCTTCCCATGGTAATCCACTTACTTGGGATTTTTAATTTTGGTCCATTTCACAGTATCAAGTCTATAAGCAAAGAGAAGGGATCTCTCACTTTTTTCTCAGGTCCACGATAGAGAGAATGTCACATCCGTCCATTCATCACTGTGTTTCCGGTCAGGCAGTGTGTGTAAGGCATTCTGCTGGTAGAGGGGTTCAAAAGATGAGGGACAAGTGTCTGTGACACAGTAAAGGGCTTCACAGCAAAGTCAAAGAGAAATATACGTGCGTACAAATATCATAAGTAGCAGTTTTATTCTTCAGATTTTCTCAAGTGAGGGTTTACAACATTTTTCATCTTAAGTTTTAAGAATGATCCCTTGACCTGTTCTTTTACTATGTTGTTGTAGATTAAATTTAAACATTGGTTCATCACCTTGGGATTACCATACGTTCTCAATTTCACGTCTCTGAATGTAGTCATAGACTCCCATGGGGTAATTTTCCGTTTTACTTTAAAATTGCATTGTCTATCTCTCAAGGATAAAAGTATTTGCAATGCAAGTTACAGGGCACCTATAATGATAATATATATTTTATTCATTTTGGATTTTGGACCTTATACTGGGATTAAACACATAAACTATTATAAGTTAGGGAAACCTATATGACTAGGAACTTTAAATGGTCAGGTAGTAATACATCTGAAAACCTGCTGTCCAGAGATGCTTAGTGGTGTTGTGAGGAAAGTTACTAGTGCCACAATGGGAAAAATCTGTTTTTGAAACAAACGAAATGCTCCCCTTCGCGACAGTGTAGGAGGGACCCTGCATCACGGCACAGACTCCAGTCAAATAAGAGAGCTGGGGTGTAGACAGCCTGAGCAGAGCAGGCGGACAAAACCTTTCCTTTGGTCACAAGTACAACAGCTGCCAGCATTTCGTTCAGTGTCCTGCAGAAAACCGTATAGCATCATTGCCTAATATGGAACATAAAGTAAATTTTGAGAAATTGTATTCAGAGAGAGACAACTTCACGTGGTCAGGAGGCCCTGATTACAAGGGCCAAGTTAAGCACAGATTCCCTCGAAGAGAACAGTGTGGAAGATAGAAGATTGGAGGCTGAATGAGGAGAAATATAGATCTTACTACAATTACATTTCCTTGGTCATAATTTTCATGATTTCTTTAGTGTGGAGAAAGCAGAAATTGTCTTCAGACCCAGGGTAAATAACCCGCACTCACACTAACTGCATTTGATTCAACAGAATTCAGGGGATAAATGCAGTGCATTTCCCAGGAGACTTTCCTTTGGTCCCAGGGTCATATGTTGAGAGGGTTTTGGGGGAGGCACTGGGGCATGGCAGCAGAGTCACAAAAATGGGAGAGCTACTTTGATGGATGCGACGTGACTCCTCTCAAGAGAACCAAGCAAATCTTCGGCAGAGCGAATTAACAAGATCCTTCTCTGCAGCAGATGTGTTTTATGGAAATCAGCACAGTGGAAATGAGGCAGTAGATGCAGAAGTGGAAGTGGAAAATTGTAGCGGAGACAAACACCGGAATTTAGAGAAAGTATGGGGAAGGCTTTGAATTTAAGGGTAGAAGATGCAGCCAACATGCACGAATGTCACGTTGTAGAGTTCTGGTCCTGCCATTCCCAGCAAATCCCTGAGTGTCTACAAAATACCTGAATTAAAGAACCTAGAAACAGGGTACCTGGGTGGGTAAGTCGGTTGGGTGTCCGACTTCGGCTCAGGTCATGATCTCACGGTTTGTGGGTTTGAGCCCCACATCAGACTCTGTGCTGACAGCTCGGAGCCTGGAGCCTACTTCAGATTCTGTGTCTCCCTTCCTCTTTCTCTTTCTCTCAAAAATAAATAAACATTTAAAAAAAAAAAAGAACCTACAAGATTAGATAGTTTTAACCAATTTGAATTTAAAGATTCTGGTACTTGTGCAAGTCACACCAACTAAGTAATAACCTCTCCAGTTTTCTCTTTTAAAAATATCTGATTCTGCTACATTTTACATTATTATTTTAAATCGTGAGACACCTACATGCATGCCTAGACTTGCAAAGAATATAATTCTGTAGAAAGACTTAGCATGTATTCTAGACCTAGGGGTGTCTTACCTTGTACTATTTTGGTTGTATTGCCCTCAGAGCTGAACTCTGGTTTTGCAGTCTTTTCTCCTCCTCGTTGCACCTAAACCTATCTTACAGGCTATTTCTACCCAACTTCCTCTCACTTCCTCGTGCAGAGGAACACAACAAAAATAGCACAGTGTATGGGTGAATTAAAGAACTATTTCAGTAAGCACTTGTTCATAGCCTACTAATGGTGGACACTAATAAATGCTAAGTCTTTCTACAGAATTATATTCTTTGCAAGTCTAGGCATGCATGTAGGTGTCTCACGATTTAAAATAATGGTCCAAACACTCGGGTGTATTCTTTCTGGGCACCAGGGACGTTAAACAGTTCTGATCTTCCGCCGCCACGAGTCTTCCAGACCTAGTGTCGCCTGTCATACAAAGAGGGTGCTCGGTATGTATAGCACAGATTTGTGTTGGAATCTGTGGGACGCTCCTTAATTATTATCTAGAAGGATGTCTCATTGTGAGTTTGAAGAAGTGTGATTGAACATAAAGACATGACTTCCATATCAGTTTTTCTGAACACTAAAAGTTCCAGTTCCTTCTCCCGTGTTGGAGCCCATGCTCCAACGCCTCAGGGCACACAAGACGGGTGCTGAGGACTTAGCCTTGCAAGGGCCTGCTTCTCTGAACATGAGAAACAGTCTTCAAAGTGGAGAACATAAAGGGCCCCTGGGTGGCTCTGTCATTTAAGCCTCTAACTCTTGATTTCAGCTCAGGTCGTGATCTCACAGTTCATGGATTTGAGCCCCGCATCGGGCTCTGTGCTGACAGCTCAGAGCCCAGAGCCTGCTTCCAATTCTGTGTCTCCTTCTCTCTGCCCCTCCCCTGATCAGGATCTGTCTGTCTCTTTCTCTCTCTCTCAAAAATAAATAAAACATTAAAAAAATGGAAAACATGAGAGTTTGTTTTCCATTCTCTGAAATTAACACGGTTTGTAGAAACTGTTGTGCGTAGGCATTTCTAGTTGCTCATTCTTTTTCTTAATGGGAAGTGTTGTTCAGGAAGTATTTTATGTGCAAAAGCTATTGAACCAGATAGTATCCGGTGTTTAAAGCAAAACTTTTTGAAAAAGGTGATAATTTATGCAAATTGACCTCAACCTGAACTGCTGAAAAGAGCCTTCCTGACTGACAAAGGGACCAATCAGATGACAGACACATTGTCATCTGGCTTCTTGGGCCCCACAGAACCCAGCGCATGGCAGGCAGCGGAGGCAGTTGTTATCCTGGACTGTTACAAACAAGAAAGTGTGAGCCACCTGTGCTTAGGAACTAATAATAAAATAATTAGGTTCTATCCCTTACAGAGATAAGGGAATGAAAGATAAGGTCATTGGAACCTGCCAATGACCACAAATTTGAGTGAGGCTATGTTAAAGGTAAAAGTGAGGAATTTTGGAAGAATGTAACTGCCTTATGACTTACCTACTTCTAGAGACACCTCTAGATACTCTGAATTTTGGCTCAGAAAATTTGGTTAGAAGTTGAGCCTGTGCATGGAGTCATATCCAGAATAGTGCTTCGGAGAATGCCACCCCCCACAGAATACTGTGTATTTTAGAATTCATAGAATACCACATGGCGCTCCATAGTTTGGCAACACAAGGGCTCCGTGTGGATGGTTCCTGCTAGAGGCTTTGCTACTTACTAATCTAGCAACGTTGAGTTCTGTAATACAATTGGGTTTTTGTGCTTGCTTTCGGTGAGAGTTGACACAGTAAGATAAGCCTATACTGTCCAGTAGAGTAGCCACTGGCCACGTGTGGCTGTTGACCACTTGAAATGTGTCTACGCCAATTAAGATACACTGTAAGTGTGAAATACCTACCAGATTTTGAAGATTTAGATGAAACAAAGAATGTAAAATCTCTAATTAATAATGTTACTGCATGTTGGAATGATAATATTTTGATTATATTGAGTTAAATAAAATATACCATTAGAATTAATTTCATCTTTTTTTTTCTTTTTACTCTTGGAAAATCTAAACTTACATATGTGACTCAAATTCGTACCTCACATATTTCTATCAGACAAAGCTGCTGTAGGTGGTGTGGTAGGATGATGAGAAGATAAAAGTTAGATATAATTTTGGTTGTCAGACTTTACATTTTTAAGAGTTAAGGATTTTGAAGACATTAGTAAGTACAGTAATGAGAAAAGTAAACTGTAATTCAAAGAATGCCAGAAGAGTCTAAATTCTACAATATTGATTCATGTCTGGCTAACAAAGTGTTGCTATTATGAAGACATTTGTTGTTGTTGTTGTTAGGCCAGCAAGAAATGTAAGTTTTTAGTAAGGATAAATAAGAACTAAATCAAGGAATGTAAAACGGTTTAATTTAGGTATACACTCAATTGATGTGTTGGAGGAAGTTAAGGTTTGCATTTGTCCCACTTTTTAGACATGTCAGCCTTTTAAAAATACCAATTATTGATTCACATAAAATTATGATGTCATTACTTGGAGTAAGTCATCTTCTCTTTGTCAAAAACCAAATTCTGTCCACCAAGTAAAATAAAGCAGAAAGACAAGTTTATTGCAAAGGTTTCGGTCTGTAAGATACGAAGGTCAAGGCCACATGAGTAGTGAGTTCTGAGTTTCTCACAAAGTAAGGAGTTTCATGGGGTAAATGTGGAAGAGATTTGGCTTTTCTAGCCGATCGGTTGCCCACTAGTCTTCTTCCTTATTTGGATCAGTGTAGATGTGTGAGGGGAAGAAGGAAGCCCAGAGGCGGCAAGAGCAGGCTTGGTATTTGGAATTGGCTGGCGTCCTCTGCTGATCTATTGGAAGAGCTGTAAATTCCTGTAGCTAACATAACATCATGTTAGGTTTCGTTTGTTTAATGCACCTGCGCTGGCCAGCTCCATGATATCCCCATTATGTTTGGTTCTGTCTCTGAAATGACTCCTCTAATTTAAAGCTGTATAGTATATTTATGTGGTAGAAAGAATAATATCCTTCCCAGAGATGTTCATGTAACTAATCCTCTGAATCTGTGAATATTTTACTTTAAATGACAAAGGAAACTTTGCATATGTAGTTAAATTAAGGATCTTGAATAGTAAAATAATCCCAGAATATTCACTTGGGCCCAATGTTTTCCTACAAGAGGAAGGTGGGAGGGTCAAAGAGAGGGAGATGTGACAACAGGTACAGAATCAAAGTTGTGAAGTTTGAAGATGGAGGAAGGGACCACAAGGCAAGGAATGTAAGTGGCGTCTAGAAGCTGAAAGGGCAAGGACATGGATTCTTTACTCCAGAGTCTTGTCTTTAGAAGGAAGAGAGCTCCACTGATTCCTTGATTTTCCTAGTGAGACTCACTGAATCTCTGACCTCCGTAACTGTAAGAAGATAAATGTGTGATGCTTCAAAGCGCTGCATTTGTGTAATTTGCTGTCGCAGCTGTGGGAACCAGTACAGTAAATGACTAGGGCTACCTGTTCTGAAAATTCTAATTTTTTGACATCTTATATACCTTTCTCAAATTGGGGATATGTTCCGTGTGCGTCACAAAGTTGGTATAAATACCTCATGAGAGAAAACACGTGGTATGTTTTTACAAGTATTATATACTGCATACATGCATATTACTGTTGTTTTAAATATAGCATTGATCTTTCCATTAACTATTAATACATACATACAACTAATAAGTGGCATAAAATATATTCAAATTCAGACACTTATAGCCTGTGCTCTTAGCCATTGTCATATGCCACCTCAGTGTAGTGAAAAGGAATCATGAATAAACAACATAACGTGTTCCATAAGTCAGACTGCTGATGTGTGTCTGTCTTCTCAGAGAGATCCCCAGAGTGAACTCACAACTTGCTGTATATCCCCCATTCAACCCACGATGTGGTGAAGAAGCAGAATTTTAAACTGTAGAATCAAAAATTTAAACTATGCTTTTCATTAGTTATGCAAATGTTACAGTATTATTTGGGAACTACATATAGATTATATGAGAATATGGAGATTCCTCCCATAGTAAAATCTGTAAAAGCCCCATTAAAATGGAGTTTTTCATGTGTCTGACATCTATTTGTCTTTCATCTCAAGACATCTTACTGCTTTTGGTCTCTCTCTGAGCTCTCTTATTATTATTCTGGCATCGATGCCATCAGAATGAAAGATAATTGCGGAAATGAAAATATGGAATATTGGTCTATATAGTGAAATATGGTGAAGTATTTTCAGTAGTATAAATTACATAATCTGCATGAGATAAATGTTGAGATTTCCAATTACAATGTTTTATATCTCTTAGGAGGTGGTTTATTTTACGATCCATTCATTTCACAAATATCTGTGGAGTTTTGACTACATGCCAGGCATTATTTAGGTGCCAGAGGTTGTTTAGTGGAAGCAAAAGTTCATATTTTGGTGGAAGTGTGGTAGGTGATACAGACAACACACAAGTCATGGAAAAAATAGACACAAAAAAATAGGACAGTCCTAAGTCCTGCCCAAAGAGTTAGGCTAGGTTGTGATAGGGAATTACTCCTAAGTCCTGCACAAAGCGTTAAGCTAGGTTGTGTAGGGAATTACTGGCAGTGGTGAAGAGTAGCTGGTTAGGGGACATCTCTGAAGTGACGACGAGAAACTAAGATCTGTCCACCCAGAAGGGCCAGTCGAGCAGAGAAGCAGAAACCTTAGATTGTCCTGAGAAGCATGTGGTGTGAAGGCCATGAAGAGTCTGCTTGGCAGACTTTCTAGGAGCAGAAAGAAGGCCACTGGTGTTGGTTTTTGGAGGCAAAGAAGAGACCGGTTGAGATGAGCCCAGAGAGGCAGGCAGGAGGCAGTTCATAGTGGGCCTTGTAAGTGAAGAGACTGGATTTCTGTTCCTGTGTGGTGTGGAGACACACTGCAGAAGACACACTGCACCTGGTGTGCATTTTGGCGGGGGGCAGTCTGAAGGTGCACCATTTTACCATCCCTGTGGTCTCTCTCTTCGTGGTCACTAGGAGCCCCTTTGTCCAATCTCAGCAGAAGGAACAGAGAAGTCCAAAGGACGGGAGGGCGTCTGCCCGCTGAATCATGCACTATGTAAGCAGCTTTTTTCAGAAACACCACCTAGAAACCTCTTGCAGTTCATTGGCCAATGCTGTGTATGTGGCCAACACTACTTAGAACGAAGACTATTTTGAGTTTTGAGCTAGATACACCACTGCTTCCTTAGAAATTCTGGTCAGTTGCTCATCCCTCCAAGTTTCTGTCTTCTTGTCTGCAAAATAAGAAGAACAATAAAGGCAATAATGATGAATAGTCACTTCCTTATGGTGAGCTTAAAGGCTTAAAGGAGATGATGCAAGTAGAACATTTAACACAACAAACACATGGAACATAGTTCCGTAAATGCCATTTATTAGAATGTAAGCTCCAGGAAGGTAGGAGTCAAGTGTGCCTCAGGCTGGTGCTCAGTAAATACTTGTTGAATGCTGAATAAATAAATGCAAGTGATAAACTCCCGTGGAGTTTAGAGGCTATGACCATGGTTGCACTGCCGTCAGCTGAGTGTATATGTTTGTGTTAAAAATAAATATGTGAGGGAAAAAACACCCAACAGAGTGCTTTACAAACATATAATTAACTGAGCCCAGATTAGTCTCTCATGGCATTCTCTGGATTTTTGGAAGAAATTTCATTGCTGGTAATGTTGTCTGCAGAGTATTGCCAAGGTTCAAAAATATCAATTTGTTTCAAATGATGTTCAGTGAAGACAGGGTAATGTAAAAGAGGAAAGAATTTAACTGTTAAAATTCAAGGTTTCTTAGTGAAAAAAAAATACCTACATACAATTTTAGAATTTGTACTCTAGGGGAATAATTTACAATTAACTGAGAGGGGAGAAAAGCCTGACTATTGTCCTTTTTAACCTGAATTATATTGCAAAGAAGTAGATTTATCCCCCCCTTTTATTTTTTTTTTTTGAAAATATAACTCATTTATAATTAGTATAATTTTGACAACAATATTTCTGAAGAAACAAAATATTCTAGTCTAAACCTACAGCTACTAAATGTAAGTTATAGTGTAAACATTTTTTTTTGTTTCAAGTTTTTATTTAATTCTAGTTGGTTAACATATAGTATAGTATTAGTTTCAGGAGTAGAATTTAGTGATTCATCACTTACATATAACAGCCAGTTCGTGTCCCAAGAAGTGCCCTCCTCAATACCCATCACCCATTTAGCCCATCACCTGTCCACCAAACACCCCTCCAGCAACCTCCAGTTTGTTCTCTACTGTTAAGAGTCGGTTATATGGTTTGTCTCTCTCTCTCTCTTTGTTCCCCTGTATTCATGTTTCGTTTCTTAAATTCCACATATGAGTGAAATCATATGATATTTGTCTTTGCCTGGCTTATTTTGCTTAGCATGATATACTCTAGTTCCATCCACGTTGTTGCAAGATTTCATTCTTTTTGTTTGCCCAGTAATATAATTTTGTATATATATACCACATTTTTATCTATTCATCAGTCTATGGAAATTTCGGCTCTTTGATTTATTTGGCTACTACTGATAATGCTGCTATAAATACAGGGGGTACATGTGTCCCCTCAAATCAGTATTTTTGTATCCTTTCGGCAAATACTTAGTACTGTAATTTCTGGGTCATAGGGTAATTCTATTTTTCACTTTTTGATGAACCTCCTTATTGTTTTCCAGAGTTGCTGCAACAATTTGCATTCCCACCAACAGTGTAAGAGTGTTCCTCTTTCTCCTCATCCTTGTCAACGTCTGTTGTTTCCTGTGTTAATTTTAGCCGTTCTGACAGGTGTGAGGTGGTATCTCATTGTAATTTTACTTTGTATTTCCCTGATGATCAGTGATGTTGAGCATCTTCTCATGTGTCCGTTTGCCATCTGTGTGTCTTTGGAAAAATGTTTATTTATGTCTTCTGACCATTTCTTAACCAGATTATTTGTTTTTTGGGCATTGAGTTTGATAAGTTCTTTATAGTTTTAGATTGTAATCCTTGATCAGATATGTCATTTGCCAATACCTTCTCCCATTCTGAAGGTTGTTATTTAGTTTTGTTGATTGTTTCCTTCACTGTGCAGAAGCTTTTTATTTTGATGAGGTCCCAGTAGTTCACTTTCGCTTTTATTTTTCTTGCCTCCAGAGATGTGTCTAGTAAGAAGTCATGACAACCAGTGTCAAAGAGGTTGCTGCCTGTGTACTCCTCTAGGAGTTTTATGGTTTCCTCTCTCACATTTAAATCTTCCATCCATTTTTAATAATTTTTTTGTGTATGATATAAGAAAGTGGTCATTTTTCATTATTCTGCATGTTGCTGTCCAGTTTTCCCAACACTATTTGTTGAAGAGACTGTCTTTTTTTCGTTGGATGCTCTTTCCTGCTTTGTTGAAGATGAGTTGACCATCTTCATGCGGGTCCATTTCTGTTTTTTTTTCTTTAATTAAGAAATATAATAATAGCTCTTTAATTATCAAGCCACTTTTATGAGGCCGTCATAGTTTTGTTTTTTTTTTCTGTTTTAAGTAGCTTCATAAAAGGACTGTTATCATTTGTTAGTTTTTCTTCATATAAGTTGAAATGTAAAGATATAAAACCCTATTCTTTTCTCTTCTCACTTTTTTAAATGTTTGTTTAATTATTTGGAGAGAGAGAAAGACAGAGAGAGGCCGAGGGGCATAGATAGAAGGAGAGAGAGTCCTAAGCAGGCTCTGCACAATGCAGGGCTAGATTTTACAAATGGTGAAATCATGATCTGAGCCAAAATCAAGAGTTAGGCACTCAACCCACTGACCCTCATTTTTTTAAAATTTTTTTTATTTCATGATATTACACATGCATTTTCAGGAACAAAAATGATAACCATTGATCAATTTTGAAGCAATTAACTTTCTAAAGCCTAGTTGATACATATGGGTTTCGGAAGCAAAGGGACAAATGTGTACCATCTTTATGGTAGAAATCACCATATAAGTCAAAGAACTCATGGAGAAGCTTGGGAAGTTCACACAAATAAGTTTAGATTCTCGTTATTGACCACAGGGAGCGTTGAAGGGTTTTGAGCAGAGGTATAACGTATTCAAGTGTTTAGTTTAGAAATACAGTTGTCTGCGGGATTTTGGGTAATGGACTGAGGAAGTCGCCTGGTAATAGAGGTGGAGGCAACAAAAGAGGATATTGAGCTGGTCCAGAATGGTGCTTTTCTGACCTAGTTCTCACTTACGGCACCAACGGTGTAGACACTTGTGAGTGAATCAGTTTAAATTATATTTGACAGTGGAATCAACTGTACTGAAGAGAAAATGGATATACAGAAAATAAGAAAGAGGAGGACACGAGGGAGGGCTCTAGCTTTATGCAGAGGACAATTAGATGGTGCCAGTCACCTGGACAGGAGTACATTCGGGGAGAAAGACAACTAAGTTTTAGACACACAAAATACCACTGTACAATTTCAAGAAATGGGCAGTGGTGCCAAATGCTCTTGGTGATCAAATAAATTAAGAGCTAAGAATTTTCTCTCCAATTTAATAACGACTGATGTCCAAAAAGAAGTTGAATATAGTGTTTTAATATTCAGAAGAGAGCTTTGAGCTGGAGATATAAAAGCTATGGGAGCAGATGATTATGCTGCAGAGTAAGCTGAAAAGACTACAGAAGAGCCAGCATTGTAGCTTAGTGGTGCAGGAACGGGATTGCCATTTACAGAGAAAGGGAAAGATTTTAGAAAGGGAAATGTGGTATGTCAGCTATCCCAAAGGGCCTGGGCTTCATCTTGCAATTAATGGGAAGCCACAGAAAGGTTGTTAATGGGGAGTGATGGGGTCCCATCATGCTGGTGGGAGCTATGAAGGATGGAATGTGGGAGGGCTGGCTGGAAAGCAGGAGACTAATTAGGAACCTCTTGCAATCACTTGCTGAGAGATAATGAGAGTGTTTACTAAGATAGCAGCAGTGGGAAGGGATATGAGGACAGGGTAGAGATATATCTGGAATTAGTTGAATATGAGGGCAGAAGGGAAGTCAGCAGTCCAGGGTGATGCTGTGTTCTTACTCAGGTGACTGGATGGAAAAATCCCAACATTAATGACTGGGAAAGATAATGGAGGAAAGAAGAGGAAAAGAAGGGAGAAGATGGGGGCAAATAATTAGGAAGAAATTTGGAGAAAGTAGTGTGGGGAACAACCGAGACCGTAGAGTTTCAAGCAATAGGCAGTGGTGCTAAGTGCTCTAAGTGGTCAAATAAATTAAGAACTAAGAATTTTCCCTCTGATTTAACGACCAGAACAATTTCTGGGTGAGCGCAGTTTCAGTGGGGTGGTGCGGACAGAAACCAGACAGCTGTACGTGGACAAAGGGAGAAAGGGGTCATAGTCTAGACGGCTTCTTCAAGAAGGTCACAGAATAATAAAAGTGAGTGCGAGAGACAGACAGAAAATGAGGCCATAGAATAAATCCAGGTTGTTTGTTTTTTTAATTTTCTTGACTGGGTGATAGGTTATATATATATATGTATACATATGTATATATAAGTATGTGTCAATCTCTCTCTTCTTCTATAGATCAAATTAAATCATTTTATATACAGTGTGATCAATTTTGTGTAATAAAAAGTGGGGCAAAAAATGATACTAAGTTCCATGATTTACTCTACAGGAAATACTTCTAAATGATAAAAAGTAGATTATGAAAACAATAATATTAATACCAAACAATAATTATATTATTGTTTTACTTTTTAGACTACATCAATCAAATAATATTTTGTCAAAAAAAAGTTTTAAGAATAAAATCCTGCCTAAGAAGAGGAAGTCCTCCCCCACTGCTTATATTCTCCATATGTTATTTATTTTTTAGCAAAAGGATAAGTATTTCCAGATTCCTATTTAACCTCTGAAGGCCTCTGGAATGTTTACTTTACTCGGGCCTTTGTCCTTATTGTTGTGGTGCTCAGTATTTCTTTAGAGTGGCATTTTGGATACCAAGGATTAACATTCATGAAACAGGAGAGTTCTCTCATCAATAAAACCAAATCCCTAACAACTTCATGGCTTAATGGAACAAAAATGTGTTTCCCCCTTGTTTAAAAGCAGGGAGAATCAGCTAATGCTAGAATTAATAATGTTTTCACATTTATATTCTTAACTGTCCTGCAGATGGCCTGCTTATTCGTTAATTCATTCATTACATAATTCTCATTTTGGGTGGACACGTGCTGTGTGTTCGATAGTAAAGGACGCATCAGCACAACGTATGTAAAAATCCCTCACCCTCGCAGCTTCCGGGATTTCCCAGTCACAGATGAGATCACGAACTCTGGGTCCCACATGGACGCCCCCTGTGCTCGGATGCCCCCTGTGTGCTGTCCCTCCTGTGGGTATCTTCTCACCCCTCATCTCCGCCACTGCACGCAGGACCGTGGCTCCCTCTGTACATGGATGCTGTCAGGGAAAGAGAATAGTTTACTGACCCAAGCAGAGGCGAGAGGCTTTTATGCTGTGTGCACATCCCGGCAACGCCTGGACTGGAGCGGGGCCGGGGCTTCACAGGGGGAAGCGAGGAGAGGTTGTCCATGTGTTTGTGGCCCGGCCCACCTCGAAGTTTTCTTCGTCTTCTCTTCATGTGCTACAGAACTTCAGTGGAAAGGCTGGAGATTGTTCTGATTTTCATGCCTTTCGCTGGAGGTCGTTGGTTCCATCCCCTCCTGGCAGCTGGCAGAATGGTGCTTCGGAAGATGTTTCTGCGAGGTCTGCGGTTTTCCAGGTTTAGATGGGGGAGGAATTGCAAAAAGCAAATTGAAAATGGGGGAGGGCTGGAGAAAGAGAGGAGAAAAACACCAAGTGAGGCAAGGATTGAAACAGGAGACACGGGGCTCTGTCTTGATCCTTTGACTGCACCGAGAGCGTCACCCTGGTCCTCTCTGACTGCTCACGCGGGGCCACGTCCACACAGATGTCTCCTTCACCCGGTCTCCTCCTTCCTCGGCACCTACCCTGCCCAACGTGCACATAGACATTAGATCAAATTGCTTTGAAGGAGAAGAGAGAGGAAGGCAGGGAAAAAAGAAAGAAAGGAAGAGAAAGGTGTAAGAAGGAGGAAAAGAAGGAAGCCCAATTACTTTTTTAAAATCTCATATAAAACGTCAGTGGTGGCTTAGTCGGGTAAGTGACCAACTCTTGATTTCTGCTCAGGTCTTGATCTCAGGTTTGTGAGTTCGGTTCTGTGTTGGGCTCCACACTGGGCATGGAGCCTACTTGAAAAAAAAATCTTCAATGGTGCCCTTGAAATTTCACAGTGTAGATTTATTTGTTGAGATCAAAGGCTATGCGGTCAGAAAGATCCGGAAATCTAGTTCACTCTTTGTCACTTGCAACATTTATGCCCTTGAGGAAAAGAGCTTATCTTTCCAAACTCATCCTCAGTTAAATATTTATATAATTGTAATAGTTAAAATTTTTTGATGAAATTGACAGGAAGACAGATCTCGCTGGTTTACTTAGGAAAGGTGCGTTTGTTGGCTCCTATAACTGGGACACAGGATAGAAAAGTTAGTGTCAGGAAGGACAGGATCCAAGGATTGGATCCTCTTCAGGGTTTGTGGCGTGTGTGTGTGTGTGTGTGTGTGTGTGTGTGTGTGTTGACTTCCTTCTCTCCAGCTGTAGCTGGGCTTCCCCGTGTGAAAGGGAACAGGGCGCTGACATCCTTAGACTTGTAGCCCATCAGCTCCAACACCATAGGAGGCTCCCGTGCCTATTAGGTGCAGCCGGGAGAAAAGTGCAGAGACGAGTGCAGATTTTAGCCTACCTTGGGCCACTTACTCCTTCCCAAGTAAATTACTGTGGCCCAGAGTATGGACGTTATGTTTAGATTCTGCATCCTCTCCTGTGGCCGGAATGAGACTGCTGCTGACAGAGGCTTGCCAGGCAAACTCAGACAAGGGTGACCACCTGCCTCAGTTTGTTTCTGTGAGGATGAAGGGTGACTATAAAAGTGCAGCCAGTATATTTTTTAAAAATGGGACTCATTAGAGAGCAGTTATGAAGCAGCTCTGTTCCTTTCCCCAGTGCCCTAGAAATTCCTCTTGGTCTAGTGTTTCTATTTTCTCTGTACCTGGATTAAATTTAGGTAGGCTGGACAATTTCTCCAGTTCATCTCGATCATTAGAGAAATCCCATTTTAGTAATTAAAGTGCACATTCTAGCGTAATGTCGTAGGCAAGTCCAAGCTTAAGGCAAACTTAAAGCTTCTCTTCACCAATCTGCAAGATGTATGGATGGTTTGATTCCTCTTTCTCAGATTTCTTCTCACCTCCTGGCTCTCTGTCTAGGTCCATTCCAAGCTGTTGTAACAAAAATATAGTCTGCATGGTGGCGTAAACCACAAATCTTTGTTACTCGCCGTTCTGAGGACAGTAAACCCGAGACGAAGGTACTGACAGATTCAGTGTCTGCTTTCTGGTCACAGATCTTATCTTCTTGCTGTGTCCTCATGTGTCAGAAGGACCAGAGAGCTTCCTGGGGCCTCTTTCGAGAGCATTAATCCTTTCTTGGAGAGGGTGATTCTCATGACCTGATCATCCCAAGGGCCCCATCAGCTAGGAGCATCATCACACTGGGATTAGGATTTCAACATGTGGATTTGAGGTCTCCCAGATGTTCAGGTTGCCTGGTTTCTAATCTCGGAAAGGTGCCCATGGGGAAAGAGCAGAGCCTTTGCAAAGACACGGGATTGAGGCTGTGTGGCTGGCGTTAATTGTCATGTGGCTGGTCACGTCCCTGAGCAATGAGGGGACTCTCATGGGCTTGTAAGGTGTCAAAACCCACCTTCTCCTCAGATGTTTTGCACATTCCATAGACATTGTGTGCAGGAAACTTCCAAGGGCAGTATCGATTCAGGGAGTGCCTTCTGTGGCTGGTCATGTTCACATTTCGTCCGTGGAGTCGCCCTTCTGAGGAGGTGCCCGACCCCTCCCAGCAGCCTTCTGCAGTGAGGCTCCTTAGGGACGCTGCGGTGGAAGTGCACGCCTCATGGTGGCACGCGTTTCTCTGTGTTCCGCAGCCTCGGGAAGTCTGGCCAGTGTCCATACCCCGACCTCCAGGGCCACACATGCTAAGTGACATGTTCGACCTTGTCAAATGGGGAAAAGCTCCTGTGTCTCCCCAGGGGGCACAGAGTGCCTGAGCAGACGGAAGCGGCACAGGGCTCTCCTAGGAGAGAGGGTTGTGGGTGATCGCAGTGGGGTCAAAGCAGTATCACTGTCTCTTCTTGTGTGCTGAGAACACCTTGCTCCAGAGTGTGGGAGTTCTCGCTCTTTTGTACTGTTCCCACCCATCAGGGGTTCTGGCTAAACGTCTTCTTACACGTGAAGTGCTCAGAGGCCTGCGCCTCCTGAAATCCTGTGCCCACGGGCTCTGTGGCCTCATCCCCCTTCTCCCCTTCTCAGCGAAGTACCTGGTGTTTCATGAATGCCACATAAATGATCATCCTCTGAGTGCTGTCACTGTTACTGTTGTTACTGCCCAGAGAGTAAAAGGTGACTTTTTTTTTTTAACTTGGCGCACAGGGCCACTTGGGGGTTGATCTGCTTTCCAGGCCCAGTGATGGTTTTCCATCCATCCTGTCGTGGGTGTAGTAGCCGAACCAGGGCAGCCCTTACATGGGCACAGTGATTAGGAGCTGTTTGTGGTCAGACAGTTGGCTCTGAGTCCAAGTACACTAATTGTCACTTGGGACCTGAGACAAATTATGCAACCCCTGGCAGTCTCAGTTTCCTCGTACCTAAAATGAGAAGAGTAGAGAACTTTCTCACTGGCCACTACGAGATTGAAGGAGATACAGGATGTGAAATGCTTGGTATATAGTACGTGGTCCATAGATGATGGCCTTACTTTTTCTGACCGAGTCCTTGCGTTCTCTTTGTACCTTCCTGCACTGTGGACACTGCTGCCTTTGATCGAAGTGGTTCACTCGTCTTGTCCATTCGCGAGCACTTGACCCGTCTTGCAAACACACCTCCCATATGCTCTCACTGGCTTTTTCTGGGCATCAGTGGAGCTTTTTACGTCCCTCTGTCATGGCATTTATTTCACACAATATGTAAGTTATTCTTACATTCGGAAGCTTTCTTAGCAGAGGAATTGACTTCTTTATTTTTTGTACCGTCAGACGGTAACACACTGGCATTTAATAAGGTTTTTAGAAGAAAGGCAGACTATACAGAAAATATAAATAAATAAATATATATATATACACATAAGGTATTTCTAAATCTCTAAAGCTTAAATTATACCATATATACCATATATATATAAGCAGTGAAATTGCCTTCTTTCCACTCCTGCTCGCTCTTAACTCTCAAAGTTACGTTTTCATGTGTCTTCTGGAACTTTATAATCAGTCTTTTGCTAATATATCTTTACATATTTTTCTGCCTTGACATTCTTATACTGTATTTTGAGGGCAGTTCCTGTATTTTATTCATATTTATTCATTCTCTAATGGGCTATAGTATGTACTTCATAAATATCTTTCTAATATAGATTATATAAAATATAGCTTTACATGCTACTTATTGCCAAATCTTTTGCAAATTAGTAACGATTCATAACAGATATCTAGCAAATAATTGTCCCTTTAATATACATGGAATGGATATCAGCATATAAGTTTTTTTTTATAAAATCAGACCTATTACATATGGAAAAGTACTCATACACTGTTCTCTCTTCAAAAATGTGTACGATAAGGCATGGAAAGGTTAACTGAATTACTCAAAATAGTGTAGCCGGGTCATCAGTACATAGCAAGGAACCCAACTGACCGTTTTTTCTCTTAATTGATCAATTTAAGTATAAGGATGAGATTTAAGAATATGCCACTTACATTTTTTATGGTGCTTTATAAAATTTACCTCTTTCATCATTTTTATTTCATTCATCTTCATTGATCAGCTTATTTTTATGGCACAGTTATTTATGAATCAAGATTCAATTTTGAATTCATGTTCTGGTTGTATGATTCGGGGCAAGCAACTCTCTGTGTCTTAGGTTCTCATCTGTACAAATAAGAGAGCATTTTCAAATACTCTGGTGGTGTATTCTCTAGAAGTTAGTTCTCTGGAGGGTTAATAAGTGTTTGAAGATGGCAGGTGGCATGCTCCATCCAGTGAGTCTGGAAAGCACTGTGCTAACTCAACAACGCAGGCCAACATACGGAATCCAGAGGGACGAGAATTAAATGGAAAAAAATAGAATAGTCCAACAGAATTGATGTCACACCTCTTTAGGTAAGACTCCAAAATTAAACACAATTAATTAATACAATAAATACTGGTAAAGTGTCTGTTTGCCAGGCATCCTGCTAAGGCATATGGGTTTAAGGACGAACAGTGGAGAACCAGTCTCTGCTGAAAGGCATGGGCATTAACGCAAAGAGAAATTAATTCAGTATTGACTTTAGGACTATATACTTATTACTCGATTACTGTGCAGACTGTTGACCACACTACCTGATGTAGACCACGTCCCTGAGGAAGGACTACCGGAGTTGAGTCATAAAGATATGAAGGCGGTGCAGAGGTGACTGGTTTAGAAGAGCAGACAGGAGATGTGAAGGAAGAACATTTGACAAGGAGGCACCATGTGCAAGGGCATAAAGGGACTGCACCCAGGCCTGTGGACAGTTGTGGAAAACAGCTAATAGGCCACAGTGCATGGTGAGGAGAGTGAGGTAAAATATCTCTGGGGTGAACTTTCTGAGTATATAAGAAGAGAAGACTTTGAGTATACTACAATATAAAACGTCTGCATGTTAAAATCACTTATGCCAAAGTACAAATAGAAAACTGAAGAAAACATTTGCTGCATAGTCTTATTTGTAAATAGTGTCTGTAAATTATCTAAGATAGGTACCCAACTCTCCATATAAATGGACCCAGGAAATGAACAGACAACCGGCCACAGAGAAAAAAAAAACACAAATATAATGAACCTGGAAGATATCTAATCTCACTTTTATTCAATGGAGGGACACATCCAATTCACAGAAACTTAGTAATGCAGGTGTTAATCGGTGTAGGTAACGTGGGCTGGAGTGCTTCCTAGTGAGATGGAATCTCTTTTTTTAGGAAGCACCTCAGCTGTACGCATCACGGTCCTTAGATAATGTAGATATTATTTGACCCTGTGATTTGAATCCATTTATCAATCCATCCATCTGTCACTCATTCATCAAACTCTACCTGGGCAGCTGCTGAGTCCAGACACTAAGGAGAGAAGTTCCTTTCCGGGAAGGAATGGAATGATTGGCAGGATGAGACTGTAAGAAGGGGCCTTTTAACAAACACATTACTTTTCACAAGTCGACGCTCAAGTGATCACGTGCAGTTTACCTAGAGCAGCTGTAAGGGAAGGAGACACACACACACACACTCGCCCGCCCGCCCAAGGTGGAATCGGGAAGTTTGGCAACTTTATCATTCTACTGACTTAGGTCAAAATACCTACTGGTGGTAAAAATACTAGGAAAATGACCTTCAGTTTCATCTGATCATGGGCTCTTTTGAAAACAGAATTAAATGGTTTACTTTTTCTTTTCTCTGAAAAATATTTTGTATGTGAAGGCAGAGTGTAGCCCAGTTACTGAAAGATGTTTCCCACTGTCTGGAGTCAATTACATGCTTAAATAGATGGAATGACATTCATGGGAGACAATTTGTTTCACATTCCTTCTCACGAGAGAATAATATTTTCGTCATCTGGGTTTACGGGGTGAAACGAGGGAGAAAGCATCAGTCTCTTCCTGAGTACTCAGTGTAGAGCGGCACAGATTTTAAAAGAGGACACATGTTCTCTTTGGAGAGCTCTAACTGGGGGACCGTGCGATTTCTCACCGTTCACCTAGATGGTCTGAACTTCCCTTGACAATCTGGAATTAGGGGAAGTCTGTGGAATGCTCTGTCTGCAGGAACAAACATGAACGTGGATTCTCTTTGGTAATGTTTCTCATGCCTGCACATCCATTTCTATTTAAGCTGCTGCACAGGTCAGGGACTTACCACTTCACATGCAGATTATTATAAAACCTTAGCTGCTCTTTCTCCATTAAATCTCCCTTACATGATGCCACCAGATTAATTTTGCTGAAACATATCACTTTCATTATGTTGCTCTCCTGCTCAAATGGCCTCTGTCATCTGCAGGATAAAAATTATTTTGAAAGACATTCCTGGTTTCCTCCCTTCCCACCTGAATCTAGCTCCCTTGACTTGTCTCCCAGGGTTCACCTGCAGAAGTCTTGAATGTATATGCTTATGTCATGTCCCACATGACTCTGAATTCTGACTCTGTGCCTTTGGTGTAGTTTTATTTTTTATTGTGTATTTCCTATTGCTGTTGTAATAAATCACCACAAAATTCATGGCTTCATACAACACAAATTTGTTATTTTAATAGTTCTGGAGATTAGAAGTTGACATAAGAGGAGCTCCTGGGTGGCTCAGACAGTTGACTGTCCCACTTCGGCTCAGGTCGTGATCTCGCGGTCCATGAGTTCAAGCCCTGTGTTGAGCTCACTGCTGACAGCTCAGAGCCTAGAGCCTGCTTTGGATTCTGTGTCTCCCTCTCTCTCTGCCCCTCCCCCACTCACACTGTGTGTCTCTCTCTCTCTCTCTTTCTCTCTCTCTCAAATAAATAAACATTAAAAAATTAAAAAAGAGAAGTTGACATAAGAGTCTCACTGGTCTAACATTATGGTCTCGGCAAGACTGCTCCCCTGCGAGATACTCTAGAGGAAAATTTCTCTCTTGCCTTTTCTAGTTTCAGGACACTGCCGGCCTCGGGCGGCTACTGGCTCCTTCCATCTTCAAAGCCAGTGGTGGCTGATGGAGTCTTTCTCACGCCTCACTGTTCTGTGACTCTTCTGCCTCCCTCTTCCTCTTTAAGGTTACAAACCACCCCCACCCCGTACGGTGCAAGATAATCCCCTCCTTTAAGGTCAGATGATAGCGACCCCCATTTCTTCTAGCGCATTAACTCCCCATCTGCCACGTAAGGTCATATACTCACAGATTCCTCTGTATGGGTGCCTTTCCTTTGTAATCCGTAGTTATTCAGTTATTCTTCAGTGCCGGGCTCAGCCCTTTTTTGAAGCCTTCCCAGGTTACAGTCAACCATGGCAATTTCTCTTCTCTGAAGGGAGAGGAGAGACCAGAGGAGCCTCCCTGTCTCTCCTCACCTGGATCATCACAAATGATGCGGGCGAGCCCGTCCTTAACAGCCCGTATAGGAAAACAGCGGGTTCTGGTGAACACTTGTGCAGACTTAACGAGTATACTTTTCTGTTGCTTTCTATTGTTGATCCTCAGACCTCAGTGTTCTCCTTTCTATAGGAAAGCCATGTGCAGGGTTTAGCATACTGCGATTCAGTATGTTCTACGGACAGAGAATTATAGAAGTCATGGATAACTGTCTGAGTCTGACCCTTCTAGAGTGAGCCTTCTGTATTATTACTGCTGCTGGATGTCCACGTGTCAAGTCCTAAATGTGTTTACCCAAAGGACATAATAGAGACATGAGTGAAGATTTTTATACAAAGAGGCTCACTGTAGTATCAGCTCAGAAACTATGTAAATAAGAGATAATTAAATTACGACAGATAAATGTGATAAAACATATAACTATTAAAAAGTATGTTCTTAAAGATTAATAATACAGGAAATGATTACATATGTGTATGATTAAATATATAGATTATATGTATATGATTAAATCTATCTAGATAGATATATAGTTCAAGGAAAAAAATAATATAAACCTCTGTGTATGTCTATATATAGATTTGTTAGGATTTATTTATATGTATTTATATTTTATATATATCAAAATAATCAAAATCAAAAAAGAAAGTTTTGTAAATATTAAAAAATAACTGGAAAGAAAAATACCAGAATACTAAAGGGGGTCATGCCCAAGATTGGGATTATAAATGGCTTTTAAATATTTTTCTTTATACCTTTTCTTATTTTCCAAACTCATTCTAAATTAAACATAATTTTTAGTTTCTGATATTATCTTTATGTATAATTATATATATAATCAAATATATTGTTACCTCCAAGAGAAATACGTTCAGCGAACATTTACAGGACACTTGCTAGGCTCCAGACACTGCTCTGGGTACCGCGTGGGAGACATGGTGGGTGCCCGCAAGGGGCTCATCCTCAATAAGACAGTTAGGCAGGTGAAATAGTCAGCTGGGAGCAGCCGTAATGAAATACTACAGGCTGCGGGGCTTGAACCATGGAAATTATTTTCTCACAGTTCCGGAGGCTGGACGTCCAAGGTCAGGATCAACAGGGTTGCTTTGCTCCAAGTCCTCTCTCCTTGGCTCGTAGACGACTGTCTTCTTGCTTCCCCACACGGGTGTCCCTCTGTGCGCACACATGTCTGTCTGCATGTCTCTTGTGTGTCCAGATCTTCATTTCTTATTAGGACACCAGTCACTTTGGCTCAGAGCCACCCTAACAGCCTCATTTTAACTTAATCATCTCTTTAAGGGTACTGGAGTTTGGGTTTCAACACATAAATTTGGGGAGGAGGGAAGACAATTTTAACTCATACCAACAAGTAAATAAGAAATCTCAATATTTGCTAATGATGACAGGACTGATGGTATGTACAGTCATCAGAGGAGGGAACAATCATCCTGTTTAGGATGTGGTCCAGGGTGGGTTAACAGAGCTCGTGACATTTGAGAAGAATTTTGAGAAATGAGATTTTGACAGTTTCTAGTTAATAGAAACATGTATGGGGCATCTGGGTGGCTCAGTTGGTTAAACACCCGACTCTGGGCTTCTGCTCAGGTCATGATCTCGTGGTTCTTGGGTTCCAGTCCCATGTCAGGCTCTGTGTTGACAGTGCTGAGCCTGCTTGGAATTCTCTCTCTCTCTCTGCTCACCCCTGCTCATGCTCTCTCTCTCTCTCTCTCTCTCTCTCTCTCTCCCCCTCCCTCCCTTCCTAAATAAGTAAACATAAAAAAAAAAAGAAATGTGTACTGTAACTATAACTGATTTATACAGCATGGAATATAGGAAAAGTAAAATTTTTTTACATGAGATAAGAAAACATGATTTTATTTTCTGATACAGAACTTCTGGATTTTGTTTATTTTGGTCGGGAACCTGATGTCCTTAGGGAGAAATGAGTCAAAGAAACCATCTTTCTTGATGATGACGACAGTGTCTTTCACTTGTTTTTTCTGGATAAAGAATGATATCTGAATGATTTAGCTGAAATGAGAAGATATAAATGTCTCAGGAGAAGTAGCTCCTTCCCCAACTTATGCGGCCAGGTGTGGGCACCAGACCCATGAGTAGTGACGTGATGGAGGCTAGGAATCCGTGTTTCTGGGAAGCTCACAGGAACATTCTGAAGGCCATCCAGGTTTACAATGATGGTCAGAGTGAGCCAGAGTGCCGGGGGGCTCCCAGCAGATAGCGCGTGACTGAGGACCCAACTTCCCCATGACGGTTTTGCCCTGAAGGAACATGTGATAGAACCCTAAATATTTAAAGTTTAGTGTCTTGAATTTTTTATATTGCTGCTTGATTCACAGGTACTTTCTTGATTAGACCCCAACCCTGTTGCAGGTGAGAACCAAGTCTTTATGGTTCGTGTCCTGTATCCTCCGGAGCCCCTTGCCCTGTGCGAAGCCGTGTCCTCTCGCCCTCCCGTGGTAATCTGCACCTTGCACGAGAGCACTGCCTCCGACAAAGGCAGCGTTCTTTGCAAAGACAGTCCCTACCAGCATCCGCAGTTGTCTTCGTTCTCCCCCGGCTGTTTTCACAGTTACACTGCTGATCGTAAGGTACACTGCTGATGCTTACCGCCCCGGGTAGACGCTCACGTACGTATGAGGCCAGGTTTTCACATCTCTGGGGCTCAGGTTTTCACATCTCTGGGGCCCATGTTTGAATTTATACTATCCCTTTTACCAGTTTCAGCTAGTTGCCTCTGTCCCTTTTGACCTTCAGGAGATGCTTACTGTTCCTGACAGACACTGCCATAACACCATATATATTGATTGTAGGAAAAAAAAAACTGCACACTGATCAGAATTGGGGGCCACACATGTATGAAGAGTTCATGGTCCACTCCAGTGCTTCTGACAAAATAGTTAAGGAGCGAAGCTAGGCGGTCTGATGGGCCATCGCATAAAAGTTCCTGTCTCATTAATACCTTTTCACCTCAACGAAGACACTTCTATTTTTGAAGTATTCACAGACGGCAAAGAGATATACCCATAAATACTAGTGTATCCATCAGATATTTATATTAAACCTCACAAAGCAAGAATTCACTAGTGTGTTTTATCCCAATTTATTTTGAAATCCCAGTTGAGTGCATTTCTCTACGGAGAGATTCACAGACGGGTCCAACAAATGACCTTCCTTTTTTCTGCAAGTTTCTAAATAAGGGAGATTGTGGGAGGTTCTACATTGCTCTCATGAGTAGCTTTACAACTATTTGGAAAAATACTCTGGATATTAACTGAAATAACTTCGGATTGATTGCATTCGTGCTGTTAGCCATTCTACTTCCACTTCTCCATTCATCGAAGGTCGGTCTCTCAATCTGTCGGCTCTCTTTTCTTGTTCTTTTTCTTTCTCTCAGCCAGAGGGTATTTAAACCTTCTCTCTCCTCAAACCATCGGGTATCTCCTTCTTGTGCTTTCTCTCTGTCGGTGATCTTGTTTCCCTGGAACACCCACCACTGCTGCTAATGCATCTTCACCTGTACTGTGTACTCGGTCTGCCTTCCTGTTCCTGTGGATGGACCGCTCGTGTCTTGATGTAACTTCTCCCTGGGCAGAAGACCTCAGCTCTTTCTCCTCCTCAAGTGTATCATGCCAGTATCATCCGCTGTTTCTCTGCACCATCCATGTTTCTACCTCTGCTGGATTATAACCGCCAGCTTACAGATTTTCAGTGCCTTCTCCCATCTTAGCAAAGTAAACCCTCTCCTTGATCTAACATTTACTCCAGCTGTCACTGCCCTCCTGCCACGTCTCTCTCCTCTGACAGCAGAACTCAAGAATAGGTTGTCCACATGCACTGTCTCTCCCCACCCCGGCTTCCCGTCTGCGTGTGAAAATGCCCGAGTCAGGCTTCAGGCTCCACCTCGCCGCTGAAGCAGCTCTCACCAACATCACCACGGGACTTCCCGTTGCTTGGGTGAAGAGCTCATTCCCATCCCCCTCCTTACTTGATCTTTGAGCAGCCGAGAAGCACCTTCCTAATGATTCACTCCTTCACTTGGTTTCCAGAATGCCAGTATCTGCTGGTTTTCATCCTGCTTCGAGGTTGCTCCTTCTCACCTCTTTGCTGTTGTCTTATTTTACCTGGCCTCTAAATCTGGATTTTCCCAGGGCCCGTTCTCAGATGACTTCTCTCTAGATTCACTCATTCGTTGGTGAGCTCACGAGTTTCACAGTTATAAACACCAATATGATGGTGGCTTCCGAATGTATATATCCAGCCTACACCTATTTCTGGAACTCCAGTCTTATTTTCAGCCAGGAGAATGCAAAGCAGCTAAGCCATTTCTCTGCTCACATTTTACCATGTTTTTCACCATGCTCAGAACAAAATCCAAAGACCCACCTGGCGAATCTTCCCCCTGCCTCCCTGCCTTGTCCCCTTCTGTTCCCCCGGTCACTTCCTCAACCCCACCCTTTCTGCTCTTTCTCCTGTCCTTCAGCCTTGGCCAGGGCGCTCCAGCCTTGCGGCATGTGACCCGACTGTCCCTCCAGACGTCTATGGCCCGCCCTCCAGCTCTCTGAAGTCTTGTGCCGCATCTCGCCTCCTGGTAAGGGCTCCTCGGCCACCCTGTTCCTCGCACCCCCAACCACCTCATCACACGCTCTGCTTCTTGTTTTGTTTTCTTCATGGCATGTCCCTTACTACTACCCAGTGTGCCGTATATTCTAATTAGGTATTTATTGGATGTCTCCGTCCGGTCCCTGAGGCCAGGGATGTTTGCCTGTTTTGCCGTTTATTGCTGTCTCCCCAGCACACAGCACTCAGCAACTATTGTATGTTCAGTATATCGGCATTTCTCAAAATGTGGCGCCCAGACCAGCAGCAGTAGAATGACCTGGGAACTTTCTAGAAACATGTTAGAGATGCCATCGTGCTCCCCCTGAGTCTCAGACTCTGAGGACAGGCTCCAGTAAGTTGTGCTGTGACCAGGCCTCCCTCGAGGTGATTCTCGTTTTTGCTAATTTTGAGAATCATTGTGATGAATATTTATTGAGAGAAGAAATGAGAAATTTTTTATTCCCATTACCCTTGAACAAGCAATCACAACTTTGGATTAAAATGTCATGCAAATAAACGAGTAAACTCACTTTATAGAATATGTTTTCCTAGTATGAATCATAATAAATTTAATAAGAAAAAGTTCTAGTTTATCATGTAGAAAATAAAAAAAAAAAAAACAACACACATATACATTATCCTAAGCCATGAATCAAATATATTGAACAGTGGGATACTTAAATAGTCATAACTGAATCTGAAAATTAATTTATGGTTTTAATTCAGTTTTAGTGGAAACTTGTGTTAAAAATTAGTTCCAAGGACTTTGTCCTATGATTTAAAATTGTAACAAAGCTGTTATGAATCAACTTACTTCCCTTGGTCTTTCCTTGTTCTTAGACTTTTGACTGTAATTTTCTTAGGTCAAAACTACCCCATGTCTGTATGTTCCCTGCATCCAAATAATCACAACACATGTGAGCGTCTGTTTCACACTTGATGTTTGGGATACGTGTTCTGCTCTTAATGAGACAGGGATGGAGAATGTATTTAAGTTCACAAAACCTCATATTTTCTCTGATTATGAAGCAAGCCAAAACTTCCTCCTGTGCATGAAGTTGTGATAACCCTTTCTAGGGGGAGCAAGTATCTCTGTTAGTACAGGAAAATCTACATTTATACTCTGTATCCTGATGCAATTATTATCAGCATCCTTCATCTCCAAAAGGGTGCTGACTTGATGACAAATTATATGGCCACCTTACTTTATTATACTTACTTTATTATATATATAATACATCATTATCTTTAGTGTACATTTTACAGTGTATACAGAATATCGGTAACCAGGGTTCTAAAAATCTCTGACATTCACTGGGAAAATTACCCTTGCGATGTTACTCAATATGTCTGGATATTAGTGCTTTTAATACTATATGAGGAAGGAGTTCTTTAACAGATATACAAATGAGTATTATATGGCATTATACACTTTACCAAGAATTTCCACGTATTAACATAGCATTTTATTTGCCTTAGATTTCATTAACATATCTTCCAATTCTGATCTTGAATGCTGGTATCAATTTCCAAAGATGTCATGTTTCTTAGTATGTGTGATCAGGATGGCATTGTGATGTTACTACTACAGACAGAAAAGTGAAAAATGCAACTACACACAGATAGCTTTGCCTGATTTCTTTCCTTTAGTGAGTCAGCTGACCTTGCATTTATTTGACATGACGAAGTTACCACCGCAGCCTCACGTCTGTGAGGAGGGCCAGTAGATGTGTCAGAATTACCCCTGGGTATGGTTAGAATTTTGGGTTAAGGCCTGTGCACTGGTGATCCATGGGAGTTTTTAGTCGCAAAAGTTGGTTTCAGGCAAAACCAAAATGTAAGTAAGATAAATCCATTAATGGGCCTAAATACTTTCCCTTTAAGAATTAAAATCTCCTATGGAAATTGTGCATTGCTATGAACCACATTTTGCCAATGTGTGTCTACTACTTTGGAATGATTTTTAAGGTTATCCGGCTTTTTAAATGTTCACTTGGTCTTGCGTTCTAATTGGTTGAGAATTTAAAGTTTATTGATGGATTAATGCTTCACTCTCATAGATTTTTTAAAAAATTTTTTAACATTTATTTATTTTTGAGACTGAGAGAGAGCATGAGTGGCAGAGGGGCAGAGGGAGAGCGAGACACAGAATCCCAAGCAGGCTCCAGACTCTGAGCCATCAGCACAGAACCCATGAACGGTGAGATCATGACCTGAGCCAAAGTCAGATGCTTAACTGACTGAGCCACCCAGGCGCCCCGATCATAGATTGTTTTAATGGAAATACATGTCAGTTTGGAGGAATAAAGGTCCTGTCCCTAAAACAATCTATCTTGGATGTTCCAACAATTACTGCAATTTTGCGATCGATGGTATAGTTGGTTCATCCAGACAGCGAGAGTCTTTGTAACATAGATGTTGGTTTGCTCCATTCCTCCTCCCGTAACCAGCCTGTTTCTGGCTGGCCGTTCATCACAGCTGTGCCGACACCTGCGCTAGCTGCCATACTCCGAACTAGTGTGCGCAGTTGCACGTGTATAACGGTAACGGCTGGCACGCACACACTGACCTTGGCAGGGCACTCTGTGCGGGCGTTTGTATACACAATCATGACCACAGCCTGCTTGGCCTCTTTAAGGCCCTATAACAAGTGTGGGTTTGGTTACAACTTCAAGTCCTGCAGTTTCCAGTCTGGGGTTGGCCTTAAAATAGCCAGTGCAAACACTTTACTTTTCCTGTAATAAGTGCTGTACATTTTTTAGAGTACGTTATTTATATGGGAAAAAAGTAGATGTATCCGTATAATGCCACTCTCTCCAATGAGTTTCTTTGTGACAGGGATGCACTTATTTCTAAGAGCTACTGTGTTCTGGAAGCTTCGCCGTGTCCAACGTGACAGCACACGTTGTAGCGTCATTTACGCTATCACTTGGCAGGGAATGTATAGAGACAGAATAGCATCCATAATCCGCACAGTTATAAAAATATGAGTCTCCAAAAAAATTAAGTCTTGAGAGTCTGTTTTCAGGCTAAACAGATACTTCAGGAGCAGAAGTTCCTTCTATTTTGGGGACTAATTATGGGTGTTTTAGTGAAAAAACTTGAGACTGGCAAATCTCAGTGTCAGAGATTTTCCTTCTTATTTAGCAAGTTAGATGCTTTAGGATGTTGCGTTTACTCTAACAGAGCACTGAGATGTGTTCTGTCGCTGCATTGGAAAAAATATCAATGATCTCTAGTCTGCTAAAAATAGGCTTATTCAGTAATTTACAAAAACGTGTAACTTTATTACCAGCTAAACTGTTTGGCTCTTTAGTATTTCAAACACAAAAAGCAAAATAAGCGAATAAATCCTTGTCCCATTGTTCCTTTTTCGAGGTTCACTTTTGGAATATCCATAAAGCACTTATTTGCTAGCTTGTGCTGTATTTAGTTTTCCTAGGAAGGGACCGTGTCACATACACATAGAAGAGAGTTTCGCACAGAGTCAATGCTAGCTAACATTTTTGAGAATGGCACATTGTGAAAGAGAAGCTCGAGTCCTAATTATTAAGTCTTAGCTGATTTAATTATTCAAAGGCCCGTGACTGCTTCCCTCTGCAATAGATTCCATCCTCAGAAAATAAAGCAGAGTTTGGAGAACTTCAGGTGAGTTTTCACAGCACCCCATATCCCATGGCCGGTCCCCCAGCACCACTTTAAGTTCACTTTGTTTGTTAGGGAACTTCTCAATATGTGTGCAAAGAAGCAAACATTTGGGACACAGTGGCTGTGCTGAGTGGTGCAGTCAGTTAAGCCTCCGACTACGACTCGGGTCATGATCGCGTGGTTTGTGAGCTCGAGCCCCGCGTTGGGCTCCGCGCTGACAGCTCAGTGCCTGGAGCCTGCTTCGGATTCTGTGTCTCCTTCTCTCTGCTCCTTTCCCATTCACATTCTCTCTTGAAAGTAAATAAACATTAAAAAAAAATTTTTTAAAGAGAGGAGCACACATTTCACTGACATTTCTCAAAATACGTAGGCAGTTTTTTTTCCTTGGGCTTGTAAGCCCCAGCAGGTACAGCTTTTGGAAACACTAAACATACCTCTTTTCTAGTATATATTTCTTAGACCGAACCTCAGACATGCCCACTTTTGTTTTCTAAGTAAAACAATTGGAACGTAGTGTTTACTCCCCCTTACTACTCCCCCTCTGCAAATAAACCAAAGCATTAGATAAAATTGGTAGCCCTGAAATTGAGGATATCTAAAAACAGCCACCTGTAGCCTTGGGAAGTTTTGAGAGATATAAATACGATGGCCGAGAGCGTCTTAACCGCAGAATTTTTGCCTTAAACTCAGGGACTTGCAGGGTCATGGAGTTGCTGTCCTGTGGCTCATATTAAAATGCTTATGTTTGGGAACAGCACAGTTCACATTCCCTGACTTTGTTTGTTTGTTTGTTTGTTTTTTCAAATGAATCAATATTTGTAATCACTCGTAACGTCTGCTTTGGTTCCCAAGCACACAAGCTAATGCGCCTTCCGAGCAGTGATGGTAGTCTTTACCTGCTGTTTACAAATCGTCGGACAATGAGTCAGAAGCCTGGGATTGTTTTCAGTATACAAACCTTCTCAGATTGATTTAGCAATCTGGAATAATTTCCTGTCTGTCTCTCCATCTTTACAATCTAAGAAAAAAAATGCCTTTAATGCTTTCAGCCTTTCTGTCTGATACAGAAGTAATATCGTGTATTCCACAGAGAAAATAATGCCTTCTCTATTCCATTAAATTGTACTGACTTATCACAAAGCCCTGGTTTTGGGTTACATCGTCACTCAAAATGCTGCCTGCGCCTGAGGAGACATGGCTATTCTAATTAGCAGTAAATCAAAGTTCTTTCTCTCTGATGTAATAGGGCTGTGAAATAAATCGTGAGGGGTGAGCAGTATCAGCGAGCATCCGTGCTTCGGAGAGCCGGCTGACAAGCCCAGGAAGACTGCCCCAGAGGAAACCCCACCCACCGAAGGAGAGGCTGGGGGAGGACATTTTCTGTGGTTCTACTGTTGATCTCTGTTTCCTCACACAAAGTTTATTGTAATTGACAATCAGACTCTTACTACACAGGATGCTTTAATCTAAATATTTGAAGGTGCTTTGCTTTCCCCCCTCTTTTTGTAATCTAATGAAGTAGGATCTTTAAAATTGAATCAACAGAAACATAAGATCATAGTTACAAACAACAACCCAAAGCACTAAAACAAATAGGGGCAGACTGTGCTCCAACAGAGAAAATGAGAGGTTGAAGCACGTGATTCTTTTAAATGCACACATATATTCGGCAAAAAAGGTATATTAATCAGTCTGAGTTACCTGCCTTGTCTGGCTATAGTTGCCAAACACATGAGTTAAACGGTTTTCCCAACCAATTTTGTTTGGGGGGATAGCCCCCAAATTACAAAATAGCATTTAAAAATATTCATTTTGCACAGCTCAATCTAGACAAACCAGTTAATTATCCATCTGAAATTTTAGGGGTGCCTGGGTGGCTCAGTTGGTTAAGTGTCCAGCTTCTGTTCAGGTCAAGATCTCGTGGTTTGCGAGTTTGAGCCCCGCGTTGGGGTCTGTGCTGACAGCTCGGAGCCTGGAGCCTGCTTCAGATTCTGTGTCTCCCTCTCTCTCTGCCCCTCCCCTGCTCAAGCTCTGTGTCTCTCTCTCTCAAATATACATATTAAAAATTTTTAAATTATAAATTATATACACATATATTGTGTAATGATTACCACAGTAAGATTAGTTAACACACTCATCACATCACATAGTTACCATTTATGTGTGTGGTGAGAACATTTAATATCTACTATCTTAGCAGATTTCAAGCATATAATACAGTATCGTTAGCTATGGTCACCATGCTGTACATTAGATCCTCAGAACTTACTCATCGTACAATTGAAAATTTATACACTTTGACCAACATCTCCTCATTTTCCCCACCCACCCAGCCCCTGACCCAACAGAAGCTAAATCAGGACCTTGAAGAGATATCCACAGTGCTGTGTTCATTGTAACGGTCTTCCCAATGGCCAAGCTAAGTCTATTGATGGAGGAAGGGATAAAGCAAGTGTGATATATATAACACAAAGAATATTAATCAGCCATGAAAAAGGAATGGAATCCTGTCTCTTGCAACAGCATGGATAAAACTTGAGGACACAGTGCTAAATGATACAAGTCAACCCGGGAAATGTATGGTGTCACTTATCCCTGGAATCTATAATGGGCATCAGTACTTTCAAAGTGCCTCAGGACGGCCAGTCTCCATCCTGGCCTACGCCTTCCTCCTCCCTTCCTTTCACACTCCGGTGGTTCTCTCCGCTCAAGCCACACTTCCCTGTCTTCCTCAGAATCCCCCTGTGTGTGCACTTGCTGTCCTCTCTACCTGGAATCCCTCTCCCCCAAGATCTTCATACCGCTGCCTTCTTCTTGAGATTTGGAGTTCAGCTCAAATGTCCACACTTCGAAAAGAGCTCCCCCGGAGGTGCTCCCCAACTTACACTATATCACGTTGTCCCATTTTATTTTCTTTGTAACCATCTTCTATGGAAAATTATTTTCATATTTGTATGCACCCTTACTCTGTCTCTCAGCTATTGGAAGAAGTTCCATATTGCAGAACCTTTATTTCTTCACCATTGTCCCAGGCCCTCAAACGGTGTCTAGCAGCATATTGCAGACACATTATAAAGTCGCTCATCTTAAAAGCTATTAATTAGGCACTTAACTGTGTTCCAGGCTCTGTTCTGGGCAATAAGGATAAAGCAGTGAACACAACAGAAGAAATATGTAAACAAACAAAAGAAAATCATTACAGTACTATTGGACATGTTCTGGATTAGCTCACTTCTTCCAGGGAATTTTCCTTTTTAATGCCATGGAATTTCCACAAATGGAAGCAAACAGTCCACAGAGATGTGTTCAGAGCTTGCAGGCTTGCAGTCTAGCCTACCTGAAGGGATGCCTGGCAGCACAGCATCTAGATCTAAATTCTGGCTCTGCCAATACTGGGAGCTATGAAGTATGAGACAAAACACATACCGTGTAGTTATTAGGAACGCACCTTCAGAGGAAGCTCGTTTCACACATGGGCATTCATAATGCACTCATCCTGTCTGGGGTTTAGTGTTCTCCTGTGTAACAAGTGGGTAGTGGTAAGTCACTGCTTCAGTGGATGGGACTGAGGACGAAATAAGGCAAAGAATGGGAAATTAAGGCTAGAAAAGGCACAGAAAAATATGCATCATAATGAATAACAGCGGTGGTTACATTAATTCTCCTCTGTTCCTCCCTGCTTTGATTCTTTTCATCTGTGAAACAATGAAGGTAAACTTACATTTCTGCCATAGTTTCCAGAGCTCACATTTTCAAAATATTTTTGATGATTATACCAGGGCCCTTGACCTTGAACACTTTCTGCAGTTTTAATAAATATATATTCCAGAAAAATGTAATGACTCGTCTTTGACTTCTTGGCTGTTTTATTTTCGGATCCTGTGAATTATTAAGATGAACAATGGGGCGATAATGCTCATAGTTTTGAGATTTGTTTTTGCCTTGTTTTGCCTTATCAGTCTGCTGCTTTCCTGCGTACCATGGATTTTCCTTCTGTTTTGCTTTGTTTTTGCTCTACGCATATGCAATTTTCAGGTCTGTTTTTCACAAAAGTTATTATTTTTTTTTAAGTGGATGATTTTAGCTCAGTGGAATTTGTTAGCCCACCCCTCATTACATCGCTTCTGACTTTGAAAGATGGAGGAAATTGCTCTGGGTGGGTAGCCAGCCAGTCTGACTAGTCCACCGGGCACTGGCTCCCTGGTCACTGGGATCAGTAACGCCTAATGCCTCTCTAATTATAGGCATGTCTCATTCCTGGCTACTTAACGGCCTCACCGCAGGGAGTGACTCCACGTCCTGACTGGAAGCCTACCTTCATTAGCGTGAACTGTACATCATAACTATCTAGTTTTACAATAACCCAAGGGGCCCTTCCTCCCAGAACTGTGGCAATGTGACAGTCTTAGTATTTGAACATGGAGACAGATGATAAGAATTTATGACCTCTAACTTTAAAATGCAGAAGGTAAAATCCTGCACGGCATGGTTTTAAAAGAAGCCATCTGTGCCGATAACGGAGAAGATGTGGGGATTCTGTTTTCCCCATCCATCTGTCTTCAGCTTCCCCTTCCTCCTAAGTGAAGCAAGACCTGCAGTCAGACCTCACCAATGCTGAGGTCTGAACAAGGGTGGAGACCGAGAGCAACAGAGAAGCCTGCAAAGCTTCTTAATACCAGCTCAAGAGTTAGGACATCTCGAAGTAGAAGAATTCTCACTTACCTTGGGTTAGAACTTCCGGTTCTTATTCAAACCTTATCTACTTATACAATCCTCTTTCTCACCGTCACATTTGCTACCTTTTATGGAAAACTCTTCATACGTGCTGGGCCCTGTACTCGGCACTTTAGATACTAGCTTCTCAGATATTGCCCTGAACACTGCAAGGTACATTGTCTCCATTTGTATAAGAAAACCCTAAAACTCAGAAAAGCCTCGGAGAAGTTCCTAAACTCACAAAGCCTATGGCCAGGCCAAGATTTGAATTCTGCTTTACTTGCTTCTAAACTTCTCTCAGTCCTTCTGGCTCCTTTAGGTTTTCTTAGCCCAATGATAATATAATGAGTAGATATTTAGGAAGGGAATGCTCTTACCTCTGTGCTGTGTTTTGTCTTCAATCTTTATAATATTAATAATAATATAATTTGCTGGGGCGCCTGGGTGGCTCAGTTGGTTAAGTGGCCGACTTCAGCTCAGGTCATGATCTCACAGGTCTGTGAGTTCGAGCCCCACGTCAGGCTCTGTGCTGATGGCTCATCAGAGCCTGGAGCCTGCTGCGGATTCTGTGTCTCCCTCTCGCTCTGCCCCTCCCCTGCTCATGCTCTGTCTCTATGTCTCTCAAAAATAAATAAACGTTAAAAAATTTTAAAAAATATATAATTTGCATAACAATAATAGCAATAACCAATTTTAGTGAATATTTATTACAGACCACACACATAGTACTCTCATTCAGTCTTTAAAATAATCCTTCTATCTCTAGGGTGCTTAGGTGGCACAGTCAGTTAAGCATCTGACACTTGATTTTTGGCTCAGGTCATGATCTCAAGGTGCCTGGGATTGAGCCCCGCCTCAGGCTCTGTGCTAACGGCACAGAGCCTGCTTGGAGTTCTCTCTCCACCTCTCCCTGGCTCGGATGCATGCTTTCCCTCTCTCTCTTAAATATTTTAAATATTTATTTATTTATTTAAATAAATAAATATTTAAAAATAAATAAATAAAAATTAAGGGAGCCTGTGTGACTCAGCCAGTTGAGTGTCCAGCTTCGACTCAGGTCATGATCTCGTGGTTTGTGAGTTCGAGCCCCGCGTCGGGCTCTGTGCTGACAGCTCAGCCTGGAGCCTGCTTCGGATTCTGTGTCTCCCTCTCTCTCTGCCCCTCCCCTGCTCTCTCTCTCTCTCTTTCAAAAATAAGTAAACATTAAAAAAATATATATTCCTTATATCTTCATTTTGAAGTGAAGATATTGAAGCTTAGAGAGGTTGAATGGATGGCACGCGGTCACACCAGGGTGATAGAGTCCACCTTCATTATGTTGTCTCCATGATTGCACTTAACCACTCACATTATATTTAGATATATGTTAAATTGTCTTCTTAGTTACATGGTGAGGCTCAGGACAAGGGATCACAGCCCAACATGGTTACCTCACTGAACAGGACTGTGTCGGGCATGTAATGAGGATTCAATAGATATTTGCTGAGCGACGATCAGTTGTAGTTACGCCTGAGCCAGTCATTAGCTTGTTCATGTAATGGGGAAAACCAGGAGAGCGTCTGCAGGCCATATGACACGATGATGCTGCGTGCATTTTTCTAGTTACTGAAACCTTGTTACTTAGCAGTTAAGTCTTCGTGCTGACCATAATGTATTAAGAAACATTGAACAATACTGCAAATGGAGGTCGCAAACCAGAAACATCATAATTTTATGACAGGTGGAAGGTCACTGTGTCTTGGGAACAGGGCAACCCCGAAGTCTCTGACGGTGGAAAGAAGGCCACCGTTTTCTGTACGGTTCCTCACTTCACTTCCACGAGTTCGTGCATCCGTCTCTACTGGGCTGCAAGGGGTAGGGGAGGATGGGGAATCAGAGTTGCCTGGCGGCGTCCCTTCTGACTAAAGTTAATTCTGGGTCATTCAGAATACAACTCTGGAAGCCGAAAGGGAATTTAGGAGCCCCTTAGGAAATACTCTCATTTAACGGATTATGCAAAATAAGGTATAGAGATGTTAAGTTCATACAGATAATTAGACATAGAGCAGAAATTGGTTTTAGGGGCCCCGCTCTGCATCTTGCCCACAGCAAAATATAACTTTCTGTTTTTTTGTTTTTGTTTGTTTTTTGGAGAATTCATAGTTTGAATATGTATCTTCATCCATGTTTTTTAGTACTTCTTCCAAAGTCTACAAAGTAAACATGTACTCTGTCCACGTCCTCATGCCGGTCCAGGCCACTGTTGCTCTAGACTGGATTACTGCCGGCTTCCCTGCTTCTCTTCTTGCCAGAGTAAGGTTTCTCAAATGTAGTTTAGGTTATGTCGGTCCTCTGTCTCAGAACCCTGTCTGCTCCAAGTAAAAGCCATGTCTTTCAAGAGTGTACGAGGCCCTAAACACCTCACTGCCCGTGCCTTCCTAACCTGATATCTCCTGTTCCTCTGGCCCACGTCCGTCCATCTGTGCTGCCCCTTTCTAGGGCCTCCTGATACATCTGCGTGCTTCTGTCCAGTGTCTGGATTTGGGACTTGGCTCTTGTTGTTCCCTCTGATTGGAGCACTCATCTACCCATCCCCCGCATACTGCTTGCTAATTTATACATCTCATTCAAGTCTTTGCTTTGATTTTACCACCTCTGAGAAGCCTGTCATGACCACTTTAATTTTAATATTAGAATCTGGCTCTCTGCTTCTACCCCCTACTGTCCCATTCTCTCAATCCCAATTATTCTGCTCTATTTAAAAAGTTTTCCAGGGGCGCCTGGGTGGCTCAGTCGGTTGAGTGTCCGACTTCGGCTCAGGTCATGATCTCGCGGTCCGTGAGTTCGAGCCCCGCGTCGGGCTCTGTGCTGACTGCTTGGAGCCTGGAGCCTGCTTCGGATTCTGTGTCTCCCTCTCTCTCTGCCCCTCCCCCACTCATGCTCTGTCTCTCTCTGTCTCAAAAATAAATAAACATTAAAAAAAAATTAAAAAAAAAAGTTTTCCATATCACCGTCACTATCTTACCATTTAATTAGTTAAATAATCAGTTCATTAATTAAATAGTCACATTATCTCCTCTGGATTTCCCTTTTCTTGATTCCTCACTGCTGTATCCTAAGCATCTAAAATAGTACTTAACACATAGTAGGTGTTCCTTGTTTATTAACATAGATGTCTTTGATAAAATATATAATTATGTATGCTTTTGATGGCTATAGATATAAAGTAACAAATTTAGTAATCAGTATAATGATGTGAACAAATAGATTTATCATATAGAAACAAATGCTCTATTTTTTAGTTACATGGTATTTCTAGTCATAGACAATATAGTTCTCAGATTTCCCAAAATTAACAACAGGTACTAACAGACATGAACACATTTGCCCAGCTCTTAATCTTTTCCTCTTCAGTGTTTGGATCCTAATTTGTTTCATTGTAGTTGGGTTACACACTGTGTATGATTTCAAGTCTTTAAAAAACGTGAAGGTTTGTTTTATGACCCATGATACAGTTTACCTTGGATATGTTCTGTGGGTTCTTGAAAAGGATGTGGGAGCGCCTGGGTGGCTCAGTCAGGTAAGCATCCGACTTCGGCTCAGCTCATGATCTCACAGTTTATGAGTTTGAGGCCTGCGCTGGGACTCTGTGCTGACAGTACGGAGCCTGGAGCCTGCTTCAGATTCTGTGTCTCCCTCTCTCTCTGCCCCTCCCCCGCTCAAGCTCTGTCTTCTCTCTCAAAAATAAACAAACATTAAAAAACTTAAAGAAAAGTATGTGCAGTTGGCTATTTGAGTGTACAATGTTCTATAAATGTTGATAAGATCCTATAGGTTGGTGGTGGTGTCAAGTTCTTCTCTGTTCTTGCTCATTTCTGTCTAGTTGTTCTATCACTTGTTTGGAGAAGGATGCTGAAGTCTCCAATTATAATTGTGGATTTGTCTATTTTTCCTTTCAGTTCTATCAGTTTTTGCTTCACAGCGATTATGGCTCCTGTGTTTGATGCAGAGGAATTGAGGATTGTATATATTTTCTGTATTTTGTGTGGATAGACGCTTTTATCATTATGTAATGTCTCTCTCTAGTAGTTTTCTTTACTCTGAAGTCTATTAATATTAATAGATATTAATAGATTATATTAATCTAGTTATTCCTGCTTTTTAAAAAGTGATGTTACATGATATATCTTGTTCTGTTGTTTTTCTTTCAACTTTCCTATGTCATTACACTTGGTGTGAGTTTCCTGTAAACAACATCTAGTTAGGTTATTTTTTTAAAGTTCATTTATTTTGAGAGAGTGTGTGAGAGGGGAGGAGCAGAGAAGGAGGGAGAGATAGAATTCCAAGAAGGCTCTATGCTGACAACACAGAGCTGGACATGGGGCTCTATCTCATGAACCCTGGGACCATGACCTGAGCCGAAGTCAAGAGTCAGACACCTAACTGACTGAGCCATCCAGGAGCCGCTAGTTAGGTTACATTTTTAATCCACTTTACCAAACTCTGTCTTTCAATCGGTGTATTTAAGCCATTTACATTTAATATTAGATTTTAAATTTGCCATTTTCTGTTTTGTTTTCTGTTCTATTTTTCATTTCTCTACTTGGCTTTTCATGACTTCTTATGGAAAAAAGTTGAACTGAACATATTTTTAGAATTCCATTTTGACTTATCTATAGTGTTTCAGGTATTACATTATATATACATATCTTCTCATGGTCTGTTGGATCAATTTTTTACCAACTTAAGTGAAATGCAAGAACCCTACTTTTACTTTCTCTTTTTTATAATCGTTTAAAATATTTCCTCTTTATACATTGAAAACCACATCAAATATTATAATTTTGCTTTAATCATCAAACATGATTTAGAAAATTCAAAAGAAGGAAATGAATTTTTACTTTTTCTGTTCTTCTCTCTTCTCTCCTTTTGTCCTAAGATTTTGTTGTTAATAGTTTTCCTTTTGTTTAGAAAACTCGGTGAGCCGTTCCTTTAGGGTAAGTCTCCTAGTGACAATTTTTTTTTTTTTAATCTTTGCTTCATATGAAACTGTCTTGGTTTCTCCTTTATTTATTTATTTTTTAAATGTTTCTTTATTTTTGAGAGAGAGAAAGAGCACAAGCGTGGGAGGGGCAGAGAGAAAGGGAAACACAGAATTCAAAGCAGGCTCCAGGGTCCGAGCTGTCAGCACAGTCTGACGCGGGGCTCGAACCCACGAACCGCAAGATCATGACCTGAGCCGAAGTTGGATGTTTAACCAACTGAGCCACCCAGGTGCCCCTCTCATTTATTGTTTAAGGATATTTTCACTGGATATAGATTTCAGGGTCAACAGTTGTTTCTCTTCAGCACTTAAAATACTGTGACACTTCCTTCTGGCCTACATGGTTTCAGATGAGAAATATAATATGTGCAAATATAAGGTGTCATTTCTCTTCTACAGCTTTCAGGATTCCTTAGTTGCCTTTCGTGTTCAGAAGTTTGACTATGATGGCCTTGGTGTGGATTCCTTTGATTTACCTTGTTTGGGATTCACTCAGAGTCTTTAATTTGTTAGTTTATGTCTTTTGCCAAATTTAAGAAATTGTCAGCCATTATTTCTTCGAATATCTTTTTGGTTCCTCTCTTCCTTGTGTTCTTCCTGGCCTCTGATGGAATAAACATCAGACCTTTTGTTCAGTGCCTACCTGCTCTTGAGGTACTGTTCTTTCAGAGGGATCTACTTCGTCTGCATTGTTTGGATTGGGTAGTTTCTATTTTGTATTTATGTTCCCTGGATGCTTTCCTCTACCCTCTGCATTCTTTTTCTGAGGTCACCCATTTAGGGCTTCAAAATAATTCTGATTATTGCATTTTTGCATTTTAAAAATGTTCATTTAGTTCTTTTTTATATATTTTATTTCCTGAGACTTTCTTATTTCTTTGCAAAATTTTTCTCTTTTTTAGTTTCAGGCATGTTTGTATCACACAATGAAACTTTTTTTTAGATGTTTTAAAATCTTTCTTAGATTATACTAACACACATGTACTATCTCGATATTTCATCTGTCCCCTGTCTTTCTCATTCATGTTAGACTTTCCCTGGTTCTTGGTGTGGAGTGATAATTGATTACATCCTGGACATTTGGGGCATTATGTAATGAAACCCCGAGTTTTGTTTCAATGTTCTGTTTTAGCAGAACCACTGAAACCACTCTGGTGAAGGAAGGGTAGACACCACCTTGTATTGCCAAGTGTGGTGGAAGTCCAAGTTCCCTACTCAGCCTCTGGTTACATCTGCAGGGGTATGTCCTTGTTGCCGCTGGGTGGAGTGGGACTTCTGGCTTCTCAGGAGGACTCGGCTGATACCACCTGGCAAGGAGAGTCAAGGGTGTCTCATTAGCACTGCCCATGTGTCTTCCACTGACACGGGGGTGAAGGTGGCTTTGTTACCGCTCAGCAGTGGTGAAAACTCGACTCTTCATTCGACCTCCTCTGACATCATCCAACGAAGGGGAGACCCTTCGTTACTGCCAGAGCCGAGCGGAGGCCCAGGCTCCCTGCGTAGACCACTGACTCCTTTGATGTGTGGGCTTGTGACTTCCCCACGGGGATGAAATTCCTGGCTCTCTATGGGGTCTTCTGTGACCCCACCCCAGCAGGGAGTTTGGAGCATTTCACTGCAGCCTGGTGAGGGTGAAGACCAGACTCCTGCTTGCCCGTGGCTCTTGGGTGGAGCCTTGGTTTTTTCTGTGGCTTTTGGCTACAGTGGAGTGCTTATTTGTCCAGAAGCTTCCTGTCTTGCTACTCTCCTGATCCTTTATCTCAGAGCACCCAGTTTTCCTTGGAGCATCTTTGTTTGTACCATTTGCATTTCCAGGGTGTCACCTTCTCCAGCACCCTGTCTAGGTTATATGAAACTAAAAGAAAACCTAGGAAACTTAATGCTCTATTGTTCTTTAGGTTCTGAGGTTCCTAGCCAGTCGCCTTTTTAGAGTCTTTTTTCTTTCTTTCTTTATTCCTTTTTCTTCCTTCCTTCCTTCCTTCCTTCCTTCCTTCCTTCCTTCCTTCCTTCCTTCCTTCCTCCCTCCCTCCCTCCCTCCCTCCCTCCCTCCCTCCCTCCCTCCTTCCCTCCCTCCCTTCCTTCATTTTTTTTTTTTTTTTTGAGAGAGAGAAGAGAGAAAGCATGCGAGCGTGGAATGGTCAGAGAGAGACGGGGGAAAGAGGATCCAAAGTGGGTTCTTTGCTGACAGTAGGGAGTACGATATGGGGCTCAAACTCATGAACCGTGAGATCATGACCTGAGCCAAAAGCTGGACGCTTAGCCAACTAAGCCACCCAGGTGCTCCTAGGGTCTTTTTATGTTTGTTTCACATGTAACGTCTAGGATTGTTAGCTGTACTTACCAAAAATGATTAGAGAAAAGTACTTCTATCTTTTTTGATATAGAAGTCTCTTAAAATTCATTTTTTAGAAGTTCAACCTTGATGTTTTAAAAGATACCATGACTTTTAGCTGTCAGAGTATTATGAGAGATTTGACATTTATGGAACTGGCCTTTGAGAATTTCCCTTAAAGTGTTTCGTATACTGTACCAGCAGTATGTTTTAAAGAGACACAAAATAACTAGAGAGGAAATTACTGCTAACTTTTCTTTGCAGATATTACAAGTGGTTTTCTGGAATAGATCTGTACATCATGGAAGAAGAACATTAAGTTGATTTAATTCTCAGGGAGACAAGAAAATCCCAGAATCAATGGCAGTATTTAAATACTGAATAAAGGTCAGCTTATACATTTAATGAGTATTATTGATGAGAGTACATTATCGTGGTGGTAAATGCCAACCAAAAATGTTCCTTTAGATTAATAAGTCTTACAACATACTGAATTCGAAGTAAATGATAAGAGAAGCTTCATTTTGCTATTAATTTAAAAGCATTTAAAGGTTATGGTTTATGGCACTGTAATAATGGCTTGGATTGCTAGGATGTCATTAGTTTTACTGTTACAGTCAAGATACTAGAATAACGTTGTGGCATCTCAGTAGCTCAGATTGTTGTTGTCAATGATGAAGTCCTCTATGTTCTTTTTTTCCAAGCCATATTGGTAATCCAAGTTTACTTTTTCTAGCATATACAGAACGATAAATAGCATTCATGGGCGTGTGGGTGGCTCAGTTGGTTAAGCGTCTGACTTCAGCTCAGGTCATGTCCTACGCTTTGTGAGTTCAAGCTCCGTGTTGGGCTCTGTGCTGACAGCCCAGAGCCTGGAGCCTGCTTTGGATTCTGTGTCTCCTCTCTCTGACCCTCCCTTGCTTGCACTCTGTCTCTCTTTCATAAATAAATAAACATTAAAAAAAAAATTTTAAAAAAAGTTAAGTAGCTTTTGGTGTATAGTACTGACCATGTTGAGTTTCTCAATTCAATTTATTTTAGGTATATTTTTCAAATGATGAAAAAATATTGAAGACATGAATTAATTAAGCCATTAGTTAATTTTCACGAATTTTCATTTATTTTAACACAACAAGAATAAATATCATATTTTAAATGAGTCTATTTAATTATGATTGGCTTTAAGAAATGAGTTCTGGTACATTAGATAATCAGCGAGGTGTGCTCAGAGCATCCAGGCTCTGGAGTCAGACTGGCCCGGGTTCAAGTCTGACTCTCTTACTTGGTAGTTAGTGTGGACTCGGGAAGTCACTTATTCCCTCTAGCCTCTGCTTCCTCTTCAGCAGGTTGGGCCAGCAATATGTGACTGGTGTCCCTGCCTCCAAATACCCCCTGAAGAATAAACGGAGAGTGTGTTCTGGGGCATGTGGGTGTCAGGTTCCAGGTGGTCTCAGGATCCAGATGTGTCCTGTTCCTTCCGTTGTTCGATCATCCAGTCTTTCGTTTGATTTTACAAACAGAGTAAGTTCCCCTTTCTCTCTCGGCAAGTCAAGCTTATGATCTTTTTCTCTCTCTTTTTTTTTTTGGTCGTGAAACAGTCTGATTTGTGATCAGTTACGTTAACGATCTCTCCATAGTCAGTCGTTTCACTACCTAGGATTGGAAACTAGGCAATTCACAAGGATGGGAGACATAAGCAGACGTCTGGGAAGCATGAAAAAAGCAAAACCATGGTTCCCCTGAGAAGGTGAGCCCCCCACAAATCCTATCGTAGCAGGAAAAAATAGGCCATCCGACGGGCATGTTCCGAGGACACACTGTTGCATACGGGCACATGGACAGTGTGTGGGAAAGAGAGGCCCGCGGCCTCTTCTCCAAGGTCCGTCACGTGGAGGGAGAATTCGGTAAGTTATTTCATCTCCTTTTCCTTCCTTTTTGCTCTTTCTTCTCTCTCTTCAACAATCCCTTATTCATCAGTCCTCAGGTCCACGTTCCTATCCCTGGGTTGTGTAGCCACTTCCACAGGGCGTTGTTACGACGACTCAGAATTAAAAAGCTGTAACAAATTTCTACAGCTACATTCGAGCAAGGGATTTTTCATACTGTATTTGATGAAAATATGTCCTAAGTATGATTTATTTTCTAGCTCTATGGACCCGAAACTTTTTTGCTTCTGCAAAGTGTGTTCTCTGTTCATGACGTGACCTGAATACCAGCCTGTCCCGAATCACCTGCTCCAAGTAGTCTGCCTAGAGTCTCGGATCGCGAGACGCACTGTTCCTTTGAATTGATGTCCGTGGAACACTTAACCGAGAACTTTCTCTGAAAACAAAAACCTGCATAAAGTACTTTTATTGCCATGATCATGCTTGAAAATTGCATATGGTAAAGAATGCTGGAGAGAACAGGCAGTTTCTCCTAGAAAGTCGCTACACAGGAGGGGAAGAAAAGGAAAGAAGAGAAGGGAAAATGTAACGAATACGTGTTGGGGATCTGGAGGTGAAACACGAGGTGACGGCTGTAACCAGCATCAGTGTTGAGAATACTAAGGATTCTCTGTGGCCTGTAATTATTTAGGGCAATTTAGCTGAATATTTTAATTCAGGCATATGTGTACCAGGTCTCCAGTAAAGTTACATTTTCAGCCAGTATTTCCGAAAGAATACTCTAAATATCAGAGGCTTGGAACTTAAGAATTTGGATTTTAAATAAATACCCAGCTGTTTATAACGTGCAACAAAGGTTTTAAGTCACTTCCCTCGGCTGCTTGCAGATGTTCCAGGGTGATTATGACCAAGTTCGACTCCAGATTGTAGACATCTATGATCCAGAACTTTTTAAATTCAGCTTTTTCAAATTTGTTGTTTATTCTAACATTTATACCACTTGTGTCTAGAACAGACACCAGGTGTAGGGAAAGCAGGGTGGTGTCATGTTTTAAATTATTGTGTATCCTTAACTATGGCCGGTTTTACCATCCTATGTCTTTTATTTTTTTTCATCTCAGGCTCTTTCATACTCAGGATTAAAAAGTACGATAAAGATTGTCTACTCATTTCTTTCATTTTTAGTTTTTTTTATAATGATAAATAGTTTATTTTTGAGAGAGACAGAGAGAGACAGAGTGTGAGCAGGGGAGGGGCAGAGAGAGGAGGAGATGCAGAATCCGAAGCAGGCTCCAGGCTCTGAGCTGTCAGCACAGAGCCCGATGACAGAGCCTGAAGTGGGGCTTGATCCCATGGACGGCGAGACCATGACCTGAGCCGAAGTCAGACGCTTAACCAACTGAGCCCCCAGGCGCCCCTTGTCTGTTCATTTCTTAATGAAAAAAATCATGCATGGGCACAACCAATTTACTATACGCATACTTATCACAAATTATTTATAAAATGGAAACTCATCACCTAAATGCCCTGCTGTGGGGGGAATAGTTAAATATGAGAATCACAGGGATGCGGTAATATTCAGCCAATGCAAGCCGTGTTTTAAAGCAACGCTTAGGACGTGAAAAAATGCTCACAATACATTCATAAGCTGAAAGAAAACAAAAGTTGATAGCTGGGTGTTATCTCTCATGTCCTAGTCAGGCAGGGCGGGGGTGGTCTTTCCTGGAGCTTCATCAGACTCAGCAGTTTCCCCCCAAATATAAGCAGCTTACATGTACTTATCTGGGTTTTAGTGTGAAACTAGAATATGAGCGCTCTGGACCTGTGTTACGAAATGTCTGATTCTGACTCCTATAAACAGAGGAGCCGAGAGAAATAGCGTGAATTGTAAACACTGTGTGGATGTTCTGTGGACAGTTCTCACCAGTCGGTGCTCGGTATGCTCTTACTGGTTACATTTAGATCCACCATGTGGCTACGGATGTGCAATGGGCATACAGTGTGCTTTAACTGCGGTTTCCTTTGGGGACGTGTTCTTGGTTTTTAATAGATGAAACTATAAGAAATATTAATGAGTTAACTTCTGAATTTTATATTAAAATACTCCTTTAAAACTTTTAAAAATGTTTTTTATTTATTTTTGAGAGAGAGAGAGAGACAGAGTATCAGAGTGTGAGCAGGGAAAGGGCAGAGAGGGGGGAGACATGGAATCTGAGGCAGGCTCCAGGTTCTGAGCTGTCAGCACAGAGCCTGACGTGGGGCTTAAACCCACGAACCCTGAGATCATGGCCTGAGCCGAAGTCTGATGCTTAACCAAGTGAGCCCCCCGCGTGCCCCTACAATACTCTTGATAGTGAGCCTCCCTCAGATGTTCTGCATTACACGTCTGTCCCCATATGTCTCTTCAGTGTCTTTTCTTATCCTTCACGACCTAACTAAAATGCCTTCTGTTTTAAGAAAGTCTCCATTTCCCACAGTCAAATTAGGCTTGCCTTCTTTCGTGCGCTGGGATTATTTTTCTTATAGCAATCATCTTTTGTTATTTTGGTTGTCTGCTGTTTCAAAACATCACCCCAAAAGTTAGTAATTAACTTATCAGCATGTTTCACGTTTGCACAGTTGGCTGGAGTCGCTTGGACAGTTCTTGCTCGGAGTCTCATGTGGCTGCAGTCAGAGGCAGCGAGGGCTCCGGTCCTCTGGGAACGTGACTAAGCCTGATAGATACCGAGCCTTTTCCCCTCACACGCCCGATGCCTGAGGCGAGGTGACAGGAACAGACGAGGGCTGGCCGGACACTCCCGCTTCTGCCCGTGTTTGCTCCGCGAGGCTTGCCTGGGCTTCCTTACAGCGGCAGAGCCTCGGGATCGGTGCGCTTCTTTGACGCAGAGTGGCTTCCTCCAGAACCAGAGCTCCCCGCACACAGGCTGGAGCCGCCAGATGGCTCGGCACCGACCCCGGGAGTCCGGGAACCGACTCCTGCCACGTTCTGTGGGCCACGGCATCCAGCGAGGAGGGAACCGGACTCCGCGCCCACGTGAGGAGCTGTGCGCAGGCGCAGGCGGGAAGGCGTGTGCGGGTCACCCTGGGAGGCTGCCTACGCGTGCGGAACCAGAGTGCCCGGGTCACCCCGGGAGGCTGCCTACCGCGTGCGGAACCGGAGTGCCCGGGTCACCCCGGGGAGCTGCCTACCGCGTGCGGAACCGGAGTGCGCGGGTCATCCCGGCGAGCTGCCTACCGCGTGCGGAACCGGAGTGTGCGGGTCATCCCGGGAGGCTGCCTACCGCGTGCGGAACCGGAGTGCCCGGGGCACCCCGGGGAGCTGCCTACCGCGTGCGGAACCGGAGTGCGCGGGTCACCCCGGGGAGGCTGCCTACGCGTGCGGAACCAGAGTGCGCGGGTCATCCCGGGGAGCTGCCTACCGCGTGCGGAACCGGAGTGCGCGGGTCACTCTGGGAAGCTGCCTACCGCGTGCGGAACAGGAGTGCGCGGGTCACCCCGGGGAGCTGCCTACCGCGTGCGGAACCGGAGTGCGCGGGTCACCCCGGGAGGCTGCCTACCGCGTGCGGAACCGGAGTGTGCGGGTCACCCCGGGGAGCTGCCTACCGCGTGCGGAACCGGAGTGCCCGGGTCACTCTGGGAGGCTGCCTACCGCGTGCGGAACTGCACTGAGTCGAGGCGCTGACAAGGGTTTGAAAGATCTTCTGATTCAACTTTCTCATTTTAATGAAGACAAAAAACAAATAAATAAAAACAAACCAAAAACCCCAAGAAAGATGAAATGACTTGCCCCAAATTAAACACGCACATTTGCCTCTCCTCCCTTAAGGAAGTCACCTCCCAGCGCTGTGGTGGGCTTGTTCACAGCCCAGCACAAGAGCGAGCGTAAACGGCACATACCAGCCCTGTGTAAATGAGGAGGGCCTGCTGTAGCAAACAACTCTTGCTGCCCTGCGTTCATTTTGAGGAGCAAAATTAAGATGGCCAGGCTTCCCATTTTGGTTGCTTTTGCCCTGGAACGTGATTTTGACCTGATTTAGCTGCTGTTCCCTGTTGTGAAATCAACCCAGGTAGAGTTTTTTAAAAATAGGTTCTGGCGGCACTTCTCAGAATCCTTCTTGTTTTAGAGACTGCATCTTGGAACCGTGAGAACAATCTGCACACATAAAGCAATAATGGAGTCAACATGAGGATGAGGAGCATTCCTAAACACGGAGAGCAAGAAGCTTCTTCCTGCGCCGAGTTGGTGGCAGGACCAAACGGAGTCATTCAGGGTGCTTTCAAAGCACAGTCATTTGGCTGTACATTTTTACTGGGCTATATCCTAAGAACAAAATAACTTAAAAACAAAACAAAACAAACTTAAAACTGTTTTCAGAGGCGCCTGGGTGGCTAAGTCGTTTGGGTGGCCGACGTCAGCTCAGGTCAGATCTCACAGTCTGTGAGTTCAAGCCCCGCGTCGGGCTCTGTGCTGACGGCTCAGAGCCTGGAGCCTGCTTCGGATTCTGTATCTTCGTCTCTCTCTGCCCCTTCCCCACTCGCGCTCTGTCTCTGTCTCTCAAAAATAAATAAATGTTAAAAAAAATTAAAAAAAACCCAACTCTTTTCAGTGAGTATGTCATTAGTGATAATTTTGTTATTCTAATACTATTTTGCATGTGTATTAGGATAAAACTATAAATAATTGTGTCAATATCATTAAGAATCAAGATTTTCATAATAAATTTTGAAAAATTAAAAATCTTATATCAATACATTCGATTTATAATTTAGTATAAACTCAAGATATATACTCATATAAATGTGCATTTCTTAGTTCTATCCAAGAAAATACCCTAGAAACAAGAACGAATGATTATTCAGCTGCGGTGAGAGCCATTCACACACAGATTCCAATCTCTAAAAATCATTTTCTCCTAAATCAAGCTAAGGATCCTTAGAAAAATGACTGATTTTGGGACTGGGAGAGGAAATGTGCGAGATAGGCCTGAGTATATTTGACAGTAGAGAGCAGGAAAGGTTTCAAAGAATCCTGGGGTCACGGTCATGTCCAAAGGAGTCAGGAACCAGCAAGAAGTGTATCCCAATAGCAGCAGTTGGGACAAATTGAAAACCAGGAAGCATAACAGCTGAAAAATCAATAAAATAATCAACTGACTAATCAACAAGAGTGAGATAAGGTGAATTAGAACCAAATACATTTTTTTCTTCAAATCACGTGAATCCATAATTATACTTTAAAAAGCCTCTTGGACACTTTTGGTTCCTGACTAGGGAATGATTTATCATTCTGAAAACTGAGCTTACATTTTCTGCATAAACTTTAGATCCAATAAGAGCAATAAAAATAGTAGACGAGAAAAAACTTTTATCTTTGTAAAATTATCTCAGTTAAAAGAAGAGATGATAAGGCAGCGTATCGTTTTACAAACCACGAAGTAAATTAGGCAAAAGCAGTGATGATCACTGGCTGATAGTAACGGAAAGTGCTGAAGTCAGACGTTATGCTCCAGCTGGTAAGAGCACACAAAACATCCAGGAAGTAGTCTGCCAAGAAATCACCCTTCCGTCAGGTCAGTCCTGCAGACTTACTGTCAGTGACAAGGAGTGCAGGGGACAGAGGAACATGCTAAATGGCGTCGCAGAGTTTCAGTCTGCAAAATTCAGATGCTAAGAAACTCTACAGGAGTGCTCAAACTTGAATTTATGCCTATAAATTGCCTAAAGATCTTATTAAAATGCAAAGTCTGACAGTAGTTTGGAGTGGGATTGAGATTCTTCATTTAAATAAACTGTCAGGAGCTGTCAGTGCTGGTGGCTCATGGCCTGTACTTTGAGCAGCAAGTATCAAGGTAAACTTAATTTCTTAAGAGAGGGACAAGGAAAAAAAAAAAAAAGAGAAATGACCTATGAATTCAAAGTGTCTCCGGAGACGTAATAACCAAATGCAGCATCTACACCTTCCTCAGGTCCATTGAGGCAATGTAAAAAATTACGAGAAAAAGGTAGACTGATTTTTGATAATATTAAGGAATTATTGTTCATTTTTTAAGGTGTGATAACAGTACCGTTTGATATGTTTGTTTAAGTTCTTATCCTCCTGAGATACGTGCATAATTTACGGCAGGATTGATGTGATCGTTGGAACTGGGTTCATAACCGTCCAGTGTGTATGTTTCTTGGAGGGATGAAGTGGAGAAGGGTAGGGATTATGAGTTCATCACTGCATTTTCTCTGCTTAAAGAAATTGTTTTAGTGTTTATTTAATTATGAGAGAGAGAGAGAGAGAGAGAGACCGAGCACGAGCGGGGGAGGAGCAGAGAGAGAGGGAAGGAGAGAATCTGAAGCAGGCTCCAGGCTCCGCAATGTCAGCACAAAGCCCGACATGGGGCTCGAACTGTGACATCATGACCTGAGCCGACAAAGTCAGATGCTTAACCAACTGAGCCACCCGGGTGACCCTCTCTGCTTTTTTTGTTTGAATTTTTCCATAAGAAAAAAAAATTAAACTGGCTTTGCAAAATTATAGGACACATTTTGGAAATGTTCCAGTTATTTATTTATTTATTTATTTATTTATTTATTTATTTATTTTAATTTTTTTTAACGTTTATTTATTTTTGAGAGACATAGAGATAGAGCATGAGCAGGGGAAGGGCAGAGAGAGAGGGAGACACAGAATCCGAAGCAGGCTCCAGGCTCTGATGAGCCATCAGCACAGAGCCCGATGTGGGGCTCGAACCCACAGACTGTGAGATCGTGACCTGAGCCGAAGTCGGCCGCTCAACCGACTGAGCCACCCAGGCGCCCCCCAGTTATTTTTTTAGTATCTCCCCAAATTCTTCACTAATTCTTTTATGTACATGTGAGAGAATCATTTTTCTTGGCAAGTCCGTAGCTTTCATTACATTTTTAAGGATGATTGAATGGACAGGAATGCTGCTAATGGTATCTAAATTCAGGAAGCAATCTCCTTTGAAAACCAATAAATTGAAGAAAGCCATTAAGATAATCATTGTATTAAAGTGTATTTCTTGCTCTTCCGTAAACATTTTGAAGCAGATTTCCTAGTGGATAAAGTAGTGTATCTTAATGGAAGAGCGCCCTCTGCTGTCATGACAAGAAATGTCACCAAGAAGGAACAGACGTTATTGTGTCCTTGGTATTTTCCCAGTCCCCACTTATGACAACTGGAATATATACTACTACTACTACTACTATTGCTAATAAATAATAATAATTATTATTATTATAAAAAATGAAATCAGGTATGACATCATAGTCGACTTTTCTTTAAAATAACAGTCAAGGGATTACCAAGTAGATTATGTGTGATCTACTATCTTTAAGCTCATGAGATTCTATTTTATTTTATTTTGTCCTTTTTTATTTTATTTCATTTTATTTTTAATGTCAGTCTAGTTAAACCTATGATTCTTTATCCCAATTAAAAACACTCAATAAGACTCACATAGAGAATTACTTTTTTCAACTTGAGTTAAATTTATTTTTTGGCAAGAAGAGTTAAAAGCATAAAAACCCTGCGTGGTACAGTTTTTGTATTTTAGTCCCAGTTCTTTTGCTAATTCATGTATAATCTCAGGCAATGTAAAACAATAAATATTTATTAATGTCTGTCAGTCTCCTTAAGCTGTTTTTAAAAAATACACATAATTTGAAGGGATGAGACCTAGAGGTTTTTGAACAATTTTGTGGTGGTGAAAACCATTCTTCAAAACAGTCTCTCTTAGGGAGCACCTGGGTAGCTCAGTCAGTGAAGCGTCTGACTTCTGCTCAGGTCGCAGTCTCACGGTTTCATGGGAGTGAGCTCCGGGTCGGGCTCTGTGCTGACAGCTTGGAGCCTGGAGCCTGCTTCACATTCTGGGTCTCCCTCTCTCTCTGCTCCTCCCCCGCTCATGCATGCTCTCTTTATCCAAAATAAATAAACATGAAAAAAAAATCTAAAAACACCAATTTTCTTGGGAGTCTGATCATAAAAGGAATTAGACTTGCTAGTTCATCACAGGCCCACTGACCAAATGCAGCCCACTCCTTGTTTTGGTAAATGAAGGTTTTCACAGCCACTACCATTCACTTTTATAGTTGAAATCATAAAATAAATGAAACAGTGGATTTTAAGACATTGAATAGTTAGCTCCTGAGAACGATCTCTGAGAAACTAAAAGAATCTAAGCAAGCTTTAAGATACCCCCAACTTACTGTCTTGAGAGAGTTCAGGAGTTGAAATTCAGGGAGAGAAAATGAGGTAATACTTTGAGTTTGGGAGACAGATGGGGGAGATGAGGGGGTCATGGGCATCGGAGGTCACAGGAAAGAGTGCCAAAGCAGAGGGCCTCTTACCAGTGCGTGCCCGTGAGGATTCTGCCCAAGACCAGGGAGAGACCCGCCTGAAAACTTAGAAAACCAGTGGGGCTGGCAAAACCATAGTCTGTCTGTAGGGCAGGCAGGAGGCCAGAAACAGTCTTGAGGTAGAATTTCTTCTCCAGAAAACCTCCATTACTCCTCTCGAGACTTTCCACTGATTAGATGAGGCCCACCCACATGACTGAAGGTAATCTGTAATCTCCTTAAAGTCAACTAATTGTACTTGTTAACCACTTCCACAAAATACCTTCACGGCGACATCTGGGTTAGTGTTCTGTGTAATTGCTGGTACCGTATCCTGGTCAAGCTGATGCATAAAACCAGCATCACACACCTGGACTCCAAGATAGACAAAGAGTGGCTACCCAAATAAGGGCGCCACTAGCTGTGTGCACCTGCTGAGCCACTGGAATATGCTTAGTCCTAACCGAGAGGTGCTGTGCATGCAGAACGCACACCTGATTCGAAGATGCTACGAAGAACTGAGAAATATCCAACGAATAATGTGCTTCTATGATTATGTGTCGAATGATAATATTTCGAGTACTTTGGGTCAAATTTAGTTACAGTTAACCTCACATGTTTCTCTTTACTGCTTTAATGGAGATTCTAGAAAATTTTAAATCATACAGGCTTCTAACACTGTTTATGTTGGACAACATTGGAGTATATATACTCACTACATATACCTCACACACATACCTTACTACATATATATGTTTGTATGTATATATATATATATATCATTATATATGTTAACTCATTATGTATATACATATATATACACAGTGTGTATATGTATATGTATACGTATATGTATATGTATACGTATATAGTGAGGTAACATATATAATGAGGTGTGTGTATATAGTGAGGTGTATATATGTTACCTCACTATATACGAATATGTATGTGTATATGTATATATGTGTATGTGTATATATTCTTCATTATATATATATTACCTCAATATATGTATATACATGCACACACAGACTCTATATAGGTACACACACCTCACTATATATATATATGCATATATATGTATGTATACACACACACACCTCATTATATAAATGTTACCTCACTATATATATATACATATATACACAGTGTATGTATACACCCTTCACTATATACATACACCTCATTATATATGGTACCTCACTATATACGTATACTCAGCATATATATATTTATATAAATGTTACCTCACTATATATATATATATATATGTATGTATGTAGTGTATGTGTATGTGTGTGTGTGTGTGTATATATATATATATATATGTATATATATGTATACATAGTGTATGTTTGGGGTGCCTGGGTGGCTCAGTCAGTTAAGGATCCTGACCTCGACTCAGGTCGTAATCCCATGGTTCATGGTTCGAGCCCCATGTCAGGCTCTGAGCTGTCAGCCTGCTTCAGATCCTGTGTCTCCTCTCTCTCTGCCCTTCCCCCGTTCATGCTCTGTCTTTCTTTATCAAAAGTAAATAAACATTAAAAAATTTAATATATATATGTATCTATATAGTGCTATTATAAGTGCACATTTTAAGGGAATATAAGTACCATTATACATAGAATGATTTTTTGAATTTCCACATACACATACAAGACCTTCAATGGGAAATGAAAAAAACTTTCGAGCAAATATTGCTGAAGCTGCTGGATATCTATGAAGAGAGATAATAATCCATATTGAACTTTGTCCCACATCACCGACAAAAATTAAGATTGATATGAGACCAAAATGTAAAAGCTAAGTCAATGACGTTTTATAACAGGAGAATACCTTCATGCCTAAAGAAAAAGGGAAAAAATGGATAAATGGGTAGACGACTTGTCCTCCAGAGTGCAAACTCGGCTCACCCAAAGGCACCAGTAAGAACTGAGGAGATAAGCCACAAACTGTTAGAAATCATTTGTGAAATATACCTAGTATGTATAAGAATTCTTACAACTCTCCAATAAAAATGCAGAGAAATGAAAAAAAAACAGGCACTGAGGAAGGATTACCGATGTCGATAACACAGGACGAAGTGGTCGGCCTCGTGGTCATCGGGGAGACACTAACGAAGACCACCATGACGGACGACGCACACTTGCAGGGAAAAGTCTGCACTTCAAACAGCCGGGCCCAGCAGCAGCCAGCACGGACACGAGGAAGCGGACTGCCGTGCTCTGCCAGGGAGAAAGCAGATAGGCACCCCGCTTGAGCCGTCACAGCTTATTTGGCCTCTGAGGGTCAGGGGGCTGGAGGCTGTGGCAGAAAGGGACACCCTCCAGAGTGATGGGGTCAGCCCGTGCCTCTGCATCCTGAGAGCCTCAGTGGTGTAGGGGGGAATGCCTCTCCTCTCTGAGCTTCTGCTCCAATGGGAGCCCAGGCCTCGCTGCTCTCACGGACACAGTAAGTGCGGTTACCTTCTGTGTCCCCTGAACATTTCCAGAGGCACGTGGCTTTTCCACCACGATGTTCAGCTTTACTTCTGGGAACGACCTGCAGAGTCCACAGAGTTCGCCGTGCATCCCCACGGATTGGCCAAGAATGGCCTCTCTCGTTCATTCGTTCATTGCGCAAATGGCCAGCTACATCCCAGAAGGAAGCTCTGTGCGTGCATCGTTGCTGATGACAGTTTTCCTCGACAGGCCTTGGAGTCCAGAAGCTGCCATTCTGCCCTTCCGTCATCACGCTTATCAAGTTACCATGTGTGCCAAATAATACAAGCAAGGCTGAGAGCACCATCCCTGAGCCTCTGTTGAGAAAACCCACCAAGCTGCCCCGTCTGGCCACCTCACCCGCTACCACCCGGAGTCCCCTCCCAGCTCCAGCCCACCTGGTGGCCTCAGTGGCAAGTCTCACTCCCCTCTCTGGGACAGGCCACACGTGTGGCCAAGTCCTGGGTGATGTTCTGTTCACCTGGGATAGCAGGGGGGCTGGGGGCAGGTGGCAGCGAGCGTGGGGAGCAAGAGTCTGTGACCCGGGAGCTGCCACTTCCTTGTCTGCCCACATCCTGCACATCCTGTTCTGAGGGGAGACTGAAGACTTGCTTCTCTCTCTTTGGGTTTTCAGCTCTTCCTCGTTTTCAATTCCTTACTTCCACATTCAGTGTTTAAAACTACTAAGGAAAGGAAGAATACTCTCCCTGTGACAAGCTCTGAGAGCTCTGTGTCCGTCTCCTTATTTCCAGAGCTCCGAGACGTCCAGGGCCAGCCTTCCCTGTGTCTCGCTCCGTTTCATTTGTGTTTCCTCGTCGATTTCTAACAGTTTTAGAAACACTTCTGTTGTTCGATTCGCCTTCTCATTCTCCTTCCGTGTGTGAGTCTGCAGTGTTTGATGATGCGGGTTTTCCTCTTGAAGAACATTGGCTCTGCGATGGTCAGTGTTTTCATCGTCCTCTGCACGTCCTGTGCAGAATTTTATTTGGTGGCTCCCTGGAACTGAAGACTATTCAGATCTCTGAACTTCCCAGGTGGTTGTTGCTTTTACTTCAAATTTTGTTATTTCTGCTTTCCTTTTTTGAAAGGAGGATTGTAGAGAACGATCCCCACCGTGATATTTTATCTTTCGAAGCGATTCGAGGGTTTCTCTGCAGTTCAAAATGTCGAATTCTGAGGCGCCGTGGTTGTCCAATGTTAAAGATTTGTTCACCCTTTGTAATTACAGTATTCTGCTAGTCTACACCCGCAAGAAGTAAGCCGCCCTCATGATTATCTGCTGCCCAGCGGAGCAGTAAGTGTGACATGAGTAGGAATAGCTTTGTCCTCCCTTCATTCCAACGCGCCCTCAGTGATCGTTGCCACAAACACGCACAGACATGAAAGACTGTGGCCAGGCTCAGTTTAATCCACTGGGGTCACTTGAGGGAGAGAAAAGAGTGGTTACGAGATGGGGGCATGCCCCATATGTGGGAGTGGGAAGAGGGGATTTCTGCTCTGAGAGAACAGTGCGCATAATGGATCCAGTAGGCCTTGGTGGGCCCCAGAAGGAGACGCTTATGTGGAGGAAAGAAAGAGCCCAGGGCAGCGTAGAGCTCTTCATTGCTTTGGGACCCTCAGCAGGCATGGTCTGCCCCCGCTGCCGAGTGAAGGTTTGGTTCCCCATGGAACCCAGAGCAGACTTCTCCATGGAGTGGTGTGGTTCAGCTGGCCATGGTGGCTCCGGGCACTCTGTGTCAGAGGGGCCCGCTGCGAGGGAGCTTGGGATATGCACTTTTGCCACACCCAGGTGGTGTTGGAGCATTTCCTGCCGAAGCCCCTGATGGTCTGAGCACAAGTCTCACTGTCTCTGTGTATCAGTGGGGGATGCTAGATCGTGCGTGATAGTTCAAATATTCATAGTTCTCGTGCTTTTAGGCAGAATTGTACGGTCACTCGAAGAAGGGCTTTCTGCAGAGGGGCACAAGGGGCCTGCTGAGAGCAGTTTTGTGTGAGCCATCGTAAAATGTGACACTCTTAGCGAGCTTCATCCTAGGCTGGAGGAAGATGAAAACTCAGGAGTAGCCCATGACTGGATGTGTCCAGACCTATGAGAAGAAACGTTGTATGCATTTTGGCAAGACACAAGGCAAAGGAAAAACCTCTGTGTTCGGACCAAGAACAGCCTGTATCTGAGACAGCAAGAAGGATTCAGACTCCACACCAAGAACAGAAAGCCGTTGAAACACGAGTGCAAGAAGCTAGTAACATCCTCAAAGCTTCCACCACCAAGTCAAAAGAGACTCAAGGTCTCCGCCGTGATCTTCCTGGCCTGTGTGAAGAGTCAGGGTTATCTCTGCGGGAAGATTGGCTTAGGATCAAACAAATGCCAGCTTCCCTGGAAGGTGAGGGCGTGGATGACACCATGGGATTTGGGGAGCCACGGAAAGGAGAGCATGTTGAGGACCAGGAAGAGGGGTCCAGGAGGGAACCGAAGTATGCTGCACTGTCAAGTGTGCATCTGAACATTCAGGCTAGAGACAAAGAGCAAGGCCGCGGCGATGTTGCCAAAGATGGGAAGAAGAGACCCCCTGACAGGTGCCCTGAGTGGAGCAGCCTCCACGGAAAGGGGGGATCAGTATTTGGGGGAAAAAGAAAATGAAATGAGTGAACTACATCACCATCCTTCGCGATCTCAATAAATTATGCTCAAGTTAAAGACCGACTGACGTGGACTGAGTAGAGAAGAAAGCCAACGAAGTAGGGAGTATGTAAGACTGAGTCCATCCATATCTGTCGCCTTGTGGCTGGAAGGGGCCAGGCTAGTGTAGACATCCAGTGAAGACGGGGGCGGTTACTCCGTAACCCCTCACCTTTGCCCCACATCTCTAGGAGACCTGAGCACTGTGGCCCTCAAAATAGTCATCTAGATGATAGGTTTATCCCAATGTCACTCTCTTCACAATGCCATCGTTAGACTCACATGTCAATGTTCCTGGTGGCATCTCGTGCCAAGTACCGAGGTGTCTGGGAGTGTGGTGTGTGGAGTAGCCGTGACCACCAACTAGTTTGACATAAGATCAAGCATGACCCCAGGTCTGGCAAGTGGGAACGTCATGCAGGGTGCAAGGATGAAGCCTCAGGTATTTAGGCAAAGAGTTTTTGGTCGGAGACAAGGCAAGTCCCACCATATAGAACAGTGAGCTAATCTTGGCTCATATGGACTCTCACCCAGAAAGGCAACCATTCCAAGGAGAGAATCTGTTGGTTTTCAAGGGGGTCATGCCTCAGGTCCTTGGTATCAGTGTGATCAGGAGGTCTAGAACCTACAGGCCATCTGACCACAGTCATCTGACTGTTGCTGTGTCTCAGGTTCTCCACCTTATGTGGGCCCAACATTTTGAACTCCCTACCAGCAGTCCTGAGAAGAGTCTGCCTGGAAGCCAGCACATACCCAGAAATGGGCAGTAGTCTATATTAATTAAGACTCTCCCCAAGGACGCACCTCTGAGCCAGGTACCAGGCAAAAAAGAATGGGAAAGCACTAGGGTATTCCCAGAAAACAGATGCACCATGAGGGTGAGACAGCACACCTGTCAAGTCATCAGCTTAGTGAAACAGAAGGTTTTGGTGGAGGCAGTGGTTGTGGGGGACCCAGATTTTGGGACCCAGAATTAACTGTATCTTATACGACACAGTCCAGATACCGTGTCTCCAGATAGCAGTCTACCATTAGAGAGTGTCCCTTCAGCACAGATTCTGGGGAAAAGCACCTGCTGGAGGCAGGTTGTTCTGGTTCCTTCCTAACCCCATGCCTGAGGTAGTCAAACTTTGTCCTGGTTCCTGTCTTTGTTTACATCACCTGCTCTCATCTGGTTGTTTCTGCCTTGAAGGCAGAGAGACCCATCTCTAGGCAGGTCATGGGCCTTCTGTGTCTACTCCTTACATGGGTGACCCGTGAGTGGGGGTAAAAGCTTATCCGGTCACCCTGGGGCTGGGATGTGGTCGCTAGAGTCATGCGGGTTATTAGAAGCCAGGCTGTGCTGAGTCCTGTGAACATGTAGATGCCCGGTCTCCACACGTCCTGTTGGGAACAAGTTCTATCTCATTGCCCTTTAGCTTCAGGGAGGGGCCGGGGAAGGGAATGGTTCAGCATCACTGCTGGAGAAATCAGCGTGTGGGGAAGGACACGAGCCAGGGCTTCATCCCTGGCTCAGCCACTGTGCAGACACCGCTTGCTTCCCAGACAATTCCCTCTTTTTGAGAACACTCCCCTGTTGTACAAATATCAATGAAAGTTTTGTCTGAAAATGACCAGCAGAGGGCAGCATATACCCGGTGCTTGGATTTTTCTCTTTTCACTTTTATTTCAGTATATTCAAAAAACGTAGGCTCTTGGCACTGTCCATGCATGTCATGTACATGATGGGGGTCACAGTGAGCCAGCCCCTCAGCTTCTCATGGTGTACCCTTGCAACCTCAGCATGCATGTCTGTCTGTCTGTGGGCTACTCCTAGAAATGCATGAAAAGGGGGGGACTTCTTTCTCCTAGGATGAGATCTGAGCCCCTATTTCTTTTGGGCAAATGTGAGACCTCCCTGGATTACCAAGGGCAAGTACTGAGGAACCAAGGCTTTGTGGGAGACCTCCCGGTATGGCCCCACCGGGCTCCTCACCATCTCTGTCTGCAAAGTTGGCCAACCAAGGCCAGGGGTGGGTGTGTGGGGGGGTGGGTGTGGAATTTAAATTCTGATGAAGAAGCAGTCCAGCCCTGCCCACTGTGCCTCACTAGGGCATGAGGGTGGTGCTGGAGGGGAAGGGATCCTTTCCTTTCTGTTCCATGATGCTCTAGGGAGTTACACCTGCTGGCCATGATTGACCAGTCTAACCTTCCCACCGATAACAATGATTGAGTCTGGACAAATTATTCCTAAGAAAGAACTTCATGGAGGGCATTGCAGAGTCATTCAAATGAGGCAGATCCTGGAGGGGATACCTGTGTAAAGAAAGTGCCAGAAGCAAGGTCTCTGAATATGCAGTTGTTCAGCCAAGAAAATGCCCCAATACTCAATAAATGTTACACTTCACCAAAATGACACAGATCAAATTGAAAATCTTCCCCATAAAGTCAACCTCAAGGTCAGATGACTTTCTGGATGAATTCTATCAATCTGAAGGAAGAAACAACCTTACGTCACGTCTTTCAGAACACAGAGGGAAAGGGAAGACTTGGTGATAAATTGTGAGACACCAGTATTTCCTGACACCCAATGTCAAAGACAGTGTAAAAATCAGAATTACAGACCAATGTGCTTCATGATCATGGTAAAAAAAAATCATAACAAAATATATTGACTTAGCAGCATATGACAAATATAGAATATCATGACTAGGTCACATTTATAATAGCCTCAATGCAAGTTAAAGTTTACACATCTCACTTTGAAATCCAATATATTCCCTTAATTGGGGAGAGATAGAAAAGAACTAATCATTTCAATAGATTCTGAAAAACCAGTTGACAAAATTTATAATGCATTCATTATTTTTTTTAAACCCTCAGCAAATTGGGAATAGAGGGGGATTTCCTCCATGCAATAAAATGTTTGTTAAGCAACTTGAGCTAATGTTATTGGTGACACATGGAAAGTTTCATGTCTGTGATTGATAAGATTGATAACAAGGCCAAGAAATCAGCTCTTGCCACCTCTTTTCAGTGTTGGGTACGGGATCCAGTAAGTGGAATATGGTAAAGGAAAGAGAAGGTGAGAGAGAATGTTGGAAGGATAAAGAAAAACTTCTATTCACCGAAGGCATTCCTTTGGACTTTCCCGAGGACTTCTCAGGAAAGTACTAGACTAGAACTACTCTTTATATCTAGCAAGGTCTGAGGGTACAAGGACAATGTACAACGATCAATTTATACTTCTGTATTTTAGCAATAATAATTTAGAACACAGAGGACTCAATATTGTTCAATGTCAATTCTCAACACAGTAGTCCCTAGATTCAACTCAATGTTATTTATAACCCTAGAGAAATTACCAGCTTACTCCATAATTTATAGAGAATGCATTAGGATAGGGTTGTATTACATGATTTCACATGTAAAATTCATGATTGCATGTATAAAAATACAATAATCAAGGTAATATTGAATTGGCATTGGGACATAGAAGTACATCAGCGAAATAGAATACAGAATCCAGACATCTACCCGGTTTCTATAAACGGGGTATTGATTCTTCAAGTAGGTGTAAAAGACCTTTAGTGGAGAAGACAAAGACTTTTCAACAGAGACCGCTGAAACTCTCAGTATCTGTGAAGAGATGCCGTCAATCCCGACCTCTGCCACCCAGTCACGTAAAATTAAGTCAGTTTTATGACTGAACATAAAAGCTAAGTCAATAAGCTTTCTACAAAAAACAGGACAATATCCTCATGAAATTGGAGTAGGCTAAAAGTCTCGGTGTAGGATATTGAAACCAAAAACAAAGAAAAAAAGAAATGGGTGGACTACCTTTCACTGCAAATGAAAACTCTACTCAGCAGAAGGCACGAGTGGAGAAAATGAGATGAGACACACGTTGTTAGAAAATATTCATAAAATTCATCTGAGAAAGGGATTATCCTAGAATATATAAAAATTTTTGCAGGGGCACCTGGGTGGCTCAATCAATTGAGCATCTGACTCTTGATTTTGGCTCAGGTCGTGATCTCACGGTTATGAGATTGAGCCCTGGGTCAGGCTCTGCGCTAAGAGCACAGAGCCTGCTTGGGATTCTCTCTCTTCCCCCCTCTCTTTCTGCCCCTTCTCTCCTCATTCTCTCTCAAAATAAATAAATAAACATTAAAAAAATATCTTACAAAGAAATAAAAAAAGTAGGAATGAGACTTGAAAGTGTACAAAGGAAAAATAATATAAAAACTCAGGAAGCAACAGATAAAGTAATTAGCCCCACTTCTTATCAGGGAACTACTGATGAACCACAGTGAGATGCTACTCACACCCCCAGGCAAAAAGCTGCAATTAAAATGAATGCAGTAGGAATTAGCCCAGACACTGGAAACCAGAACTGCCTTACTCTGCTGGGGAGAAAGCAGGGAGGTACCACCACTTTGGAAAATGGTAAGATGACCCTAACGTCTTCTGGGACACATGACCAAGGGTTGGAGGTGACGCTACAGAGCAGTTGGGGTGTTTGCCCACAGACAGCGGGGTCAGCCTATCATGCCTGGTCCTGACCTGTCCTGAGGGCCACAGGAAGGCAAGGCCAGGGGTCAAGAGAGCAATGCCTCTCCTGTCTCTGAACGTGTTTCCACAGCAGGACACTGGTCCGCAGCTTTGTATGAGCAGAGCTCTTCTCGAGTTACGGGTTTGCCTGTCTCCCCCAAACCCACCCGGAACATGTGGCTTTTCCACTATGGCTTAAAGCATCTACAGAGTCCACAGAGTTCATTGTGCAAACATCGATTCATCCAACACCTGTGTCTGTGTCGTTCATCCACTCTTTCATTCGTTCCTCCCACTAGCAGGTAAAGTCAGGCTCATCCCACGTTTTGCAGCAATCCTCCCATAGATCTCGACGGGCGTTTTCTGCCACTTCTGTCTCTCAGAATTGATTTCTCTAACTGTTTAGTAGAAGGGAGCACAAATAAAGCTGCAAGGGAGGCCCCCAGTTCTCCTGGACAGAAAACTTCTCTGAGCGGCGATGCCAGGCTATGGTTTTCAGCCCTGCACAACCTCCGCGCTCTGATCTGAGCTGCAGCCCTCTGGCCAGCCTGGATGGGGTTTTCTTGGTCTTGCCTTCATGATGAGTTGGAGGTGTGGGGATAGGAGGGGCAGGTGGCGCTGAGCAGTTGGTCTGGAGTCCAGCACGGCTGTTTCAGGGGCTCATCCCTGCACCTCCCCGCACACAGTTCTAGAAGCTAGAGATTTGTCTTCTTCCATATCTTTGTCCATTCTTTCTGGTTTTCAATTTCTATCTTCTCTATGAAAGAGAGAGAAAGAGAGAGATGCCCACTGTATTTCAGCCCTTGAATTTACAATTTAAGTCTTCCAACTTTCTGAAATCTAAAAGATACCATTTCACCATGTGCAATGTCTTGGTCCATTCAGGCTGCTATAATAAAACACCACAGGCTAGGGGGCTTCTGGATGACAGAAACTCATTTCTCACTGTTCTGGAGGCTGAAAGTCCAAGATCCAAGAATTGGCAGATTCCGTGTAGGTGAGGGCTTCCTGGTTTATACTTCAATTTGCCCTGCTTGTTTCTAATTCAACTAGAACGTAATCACAGGGAATTGGCTCCTTTGCGATATTTTATTTAAAAAACAATTGAGAGGGGCTCCTGGATGGCTTAGTCGGTTGAGCATCTGACTTTGGCTCAAGTCATGATCTCCCAGTCTATGGGTTCAAGCCCCAGCATCGGGGTCTGTGCTGACAACTCAGAGCCTGGAGCCTGCTTCCGATTCTGGGTCTCCCTCTCTCTTGTTTCCACTCACACTCTGTCCCTGTCTCTCTCTCAAAAATAAACATTATTTTTTTTAATTAAGAAAATCGAGGATAATTTTATTGTCCAAACTAGTAAAGTTTGACAAATGTTAAACGCATGATCTTAAACATTTGTTCAACATTTTAAATCACATGTACTCCACTGTTCTACATTGACGGGAGTTTTAAGTACTTAAGGAAACCAGCTACTTAGATTGTTACGTAAGACCCCTCAGGGATGACCCGTCATGGCTTTGCTCCTCCTTTCTTTGTTCCGGTGCCCATTCATTGATTCCTTCCATAAACATGCGCAGAGAGCACTGAGCACCTAATCCTGGCCAGGCTTGCCATGGACACTGCGGAGACGTGGCTGAGGAAGGACAGTGGTTTCCGATACGGTTGAGCTCCCCCACCGTGGGCAAGCAAAGAGGAAAGGCAGAGGAAACAGCATTCATGGAGAACAGGGTGGACCCTAGAAGAAAAAGTTTAAGTGGAGCCAAGAGCAAAGGAGAGGGCATGTGAAATCGTTACTGTCTGCTCCTGCCCACCCAGCCCTCTGCAGCCCGCCAGCCCTGGTTCTCTGGTGCAGGCTGGGTTCAGCGGGCACCTCTGTCGAGTGATGGCCACGATGTGTTGTGGCCCAGCCAGCCGCGGTGGCCGCGGGGGTCCCCGACTGCAGAGTGGACCGCGAGGCAGGAATTCCGTCCTGCAGGGATCTGTAGGGCTGAACAACCCAGGAAATACTGAAGAGTTTTATGGAAAAAGCACCTCGTGATGGGAGGCCGAGCCTGTCCCTGGATGTCTGCGGGAGACGACAGAGCGTGGTGTGATAGTTCGGCTGTTCAGGATTATCTTGGATTTATGCATAATTTTCAGTCGGTCAGAGAAGGGCTTTTTTTTTATTTTTTATTTTTTATTTTTTATAGGGAGACAAGGAACATGCCAGTAGCAGTCCAAGGTGGACATAGCAACATTGATTAAGACATTCTCAACATGTATTATTCTGTAACGAAAATGACTTAAACCCCCAAAGGCCAGATGAGCTGGATTGTTACAAGCCTGTGATTAGAGACATCATACACACGAGAGTTAAAACACCGGGGAAAGAAAATCCCCAGGTGTTCAGATGAAAAAGAACCCCTGTATGATACTGCAGTTAAAGATCCTGACATCGCAGGAACAAGCAATCCATTACAACACAAGCAGAAGAAGCTAGAACGCACTTAAAAGTACTGTGGGCAACTGAAAAGATTCACCATCTCCGCGCTGAGGTCTCTGGCCACGCGGAGAGTCAGGCGCGGTGTCTGCAGGACCACTGGCTCGGGAACCAAGGGTTAGCGGGATTCCGAGAGAAGAGGCACGCGTGGTAACGTGAAGCCAGAGGAGGCAGCACGTGGATGGCCAGGCGGAAGGCGGCGGCGGAGACGCGGACGCTGCGAGGTCGAGTAAGGGCCTAGCGCAGCGTCGGTTCTGCAGCATCGCCGCTGAAGAGCGGAGCCCGCTGACCGGTTCCGGCAGGGATGTCCAGACCACGGAAGCCTCCATCGGAAGCGCAGCTCAGCATCTCATGAGGACGGGAAATGAAGGGCCGAGTTTTCAAGAGAAAGGAAGGGAGCTCACTGGATAGTCTCCTGGCAAGGTAGACCGTGACTTGCGACAAGAGACGAGATGTTCTGAAGCAAAGGACCCCGTGGGCTGCCAAGTCTACAGAAAGGGATTTTAGGACCTCAAAGACAGGATGGAAAGAAACGCTTATTTTCATAGTCAGCTTCTGTCCCTAGAACTAAAAGCTCATGATGAGAGGCTGAGTGAAGTATCGTCTCCGACAGGAGGTCACGGATCCGAGACAGAGATGGATGGAAAGAGTGGTCCAGCTGCAGCTTTGCGCAAGTGACGGTCCCAGCGGAGCATCTGTCAGCGAGAATCGCATCCCCAATCTCCGTGCATCGGGAGGTGCGTTCTCGCGATGCAGGGTCCCTGCTCTGCCGACCGTCACACGTCCTCCTGTTCCTCCTACTCCTCATCTGCTTTACCCCAGCCTGAGGTTTCTGTGGGTCTAACTAGGGAGTAACTGCAAGAGGAAGGCCCCCTCGGGCACCCCCCACCCCAGGAAGCCGGGGCTGTGCGGCTCCAAGCTGGTTCCCCGTCAAGCTCAGGTCACTGTCCTTATTTCCCCTGGACACCTGCCTTCAGCAGACAAAGTGCTTTATCTCCTAGACTCAGTCATCCCCACGGCCCCCTAATAGAATCTGGAAATGCCCTGAAATCTTTCACTCCCTTGGCTTCTTAATTTTTCTTAAACTACTTTCTCTACCTACTTATTTAATTGTAGGATAGAAAACACTTTGAAGCAAGTGGTTTTACTTTCTCATTTTTCATCTCGATCACAGAATCGTTTTTATGGTAGATTTAGAAAATAGAAACTGTCTAATTTATCCCCGCTGTGTGGCACTCTTTAGAAGATGGACGTATTGTTTTTTGTGATGAGTTGGTCCACTGTTCCCGAAACCGTGCAGTATTATGTGTGAGCATTTTTGTTCAAGGACGCATGTGGAAAACAAGCGAACATTCCTCTGTTAATGCTTCTATTTACTAGCATTAGAAGAAAAAGAAGAAAATCCCTTAGTGATCTTAATAATTTATAGCTGAGTTAAAGAATGGCCAGTCTGGGGGTGCCTGGGGGGCTCAGCTCGTTATGCATCCTGACTTCGGCTCAGGTCATGATCTCATGGCTCGTGGGTTCGAGCTCCACATTGGGCTTTGGCTGACAGCTCAGAGCCTGAAGCCTGTTTCAGATTCCGTGTCTCCCTCTGTCCCTCTGTCCCTCCCCCACTCATGCTCTGTCTCTCTCTCCTTCAAAATAAATAAACATTAAAAAAATTATAATAACAACAACAACAAAAAGAATGACCAGTCTGTGGTGACTGAGAGGAGAAGGCAGCGTTTGGGAGTCCAGTAGGGCTGGGCAGATTCCAGTGTAGTGCCCGCTGGCCCAGTCTGCAGCCGGGGCTGGGATATACTAGCTGCTCATTAAAAGGGAGGTGGGCTCAGGCTGTGACTCCTCACCTGCCACCCTCCTCCTCAGCAGCAGGTCTGAGACAGTGGAGCCCTCGGACTCTGAATCATGGGCTCACCCTAGCGTCCCTGCCCCTTCCCAGTCCTGGCTTTGGGCTGCACGCCAGGCCTCAGCTGGGGCCTCGCTGGTGGGGATGGAGCAAGAATGTCACTGCTCAGAAGCCCGCTGACCCAGACATGGGGTGACCCCAGCGAGACTGGAGCCTCGGGGGGGTTTGGTGGGGAGTCCTCCGTCCAGGGCCCAGGCCAGAGGCTGAGCTCACCCGGGGCCTCATCCGTCGCCGCGCTTGTGGATAGAGGAGCAGCCGGTGCCGGGAGAGAATGTATGGCAAGGACTACTTGGGGTCAGCCAGAGCGGGATGGCAGCTGGCGCTCAGGGAGCCCAAGGCGGTGCAGCATCGTCCGATTTATGGCACTGAACCGGGCCTCGCTTTCCTGACAGGCATGTGGACTCCGTACTAGGGACTGCCTGCCGGTGATCCTGGCAAGGCTCTGCTGTGACCAAAGGGCCTCACCGGCACCCCGTGTAGTATAACGGGTTAAGGAAGCCCTTGCTTCTCTGTGACGGAGTTTGCCTTGGGTTAGCTTTAGCCCCGTTGGCCTGGCAACCCAAAAAGGTGGGGTGTTGGTGGATTCCTGAGCAGCACAGTGTGGGTTAAGTGGCCCCTGGTCATGAGCTCCCTCTGCCCCGAGAGGATGGCGCGGACCAAAAGTGCCGGTCGAGGAGGCATAGCTTTGGACTTGCCAACGTGCGATGGTTCTGGCAACTTCCATGTCCCTGGCGGAGACCTGGCCATTTTGCCTCTGGAGATGTTGTTGTTGCTTCCTAAGCAGCGAGAAGATCACGCCCTGGCCCTGCTGCCGCGGAGTGTGTGGTGGCTTCTCCCGGAAATGTCGCTCTAAGGTGCTGGCGCGGAAGCAGGGAGGGGAGCTTCCTAACGCTGTGCAAGGACTTCCGGCTGGACTGTCTCCGCCATATTTGGTGAGGGAGATCTGTGCGTGTGTGTCCCTGTGTGTACGTGTGTGTGCTCGTGTGTGCGCGTGTGTGTCCCTGTGTGTGCGCGTGTGTCCCTATGTGTGCGTGTGTTCCTGTGTGTGCGTGTGTGTCCCTGTGTGTGCGTGTGTCCCTGTGTGTTCGTGTGTGTCCCTGTGTGTTCGTGTGTGTGCACACACACTTTGGAATCCACAGTCAGCCCACGAGTCACCTCTTTGATAACGAGTGCAGTGGGTATGTTCTGCTGTTCTTTTCATGGCCACTCCCCGGCTGAGACCCCGGCTGGGGACCACAGGGCAGACAGGAACGGAGAGGGAGACAGACCCTCCCCTCGAGTCCCCGTGGTCAGGGGACCTGGACTTGAGCACGGGACACACGCAGGGACAGAGGTGAAGAGCGCCTCAGCCCAGGGCAGGGAGGAACCGGGTGAGGGTGGAGGGAGCACAGACAAGGCCACGGGCCCCAGCCTGAGAGCATCCGTGCCAATGAGCCCACGACCTCCTCGCTCCGTCTCCCCCGGGCAAGGTGACCGCCTAGATCCTGAGAGGAGGGCCTGGTTGACTCGGCTCCGAAAGAGGGCTGCGTTTCTGCCCCGCCAGGCTGGAATCGGACGTGAACGCAGGACCCTCAGGAGGAGCTCGGGTCTGCGGTCTGCACCTGCTGCGGAGGCACAGGGGTTCATATCCACACTCCCGCCTTGTGAACGCAGTGCTCGGAAGGATTTAGGAAAAGTGGCTGGTTTTCGGTTTGTTTGGTGCTTGTTGTTGTGAAGACGGGAATTTGATTTCCAAGCCCTTTACATGTTGGAGCTGAAATGAGGAGCCAGAATATATTCTTGTTTATAGAATCCAAATGCCTTCTTTCCTGTGAATGTCGTTTAAAAAGGAGGCAGCAGGCAGAGACGAGAGTCCTTGCTTTATAGTCCGTCCCCAACGGCAGGTTTGTTTGCTGGTGGAGCTCTGATGGCTCTGGGCTCCATCCAGCTTCCCCGAGGGGGATGGGGACCCGCATTTCAGCACCTCTGGGGCCCAGTGTGCTTCTTCCTAGCAGCCGGCAAAGCCTGGTTTACCTGGGGCAGTGGCCTGGCGGCTCCTGTAGGCTAATGCATTCCCAGCTGGAGCAGGGCTGTTTTACAGAGTCCCCGAATACATCCAAATTCCTCCCAGATGAACGGGAATCAGTAACTGACTGAGAATTTGTCGACAAAGATTCATAAAGCACGATTCAGCTAACACTTCATCAGCTGTATTATTAGAACTCTCTTTTCTTGCTTTCCCAAAGTTTCACCCTTCCTCCTCCCTCCCTCCCTCCTTTTCCTCCTTTCCTCCTTTTTCTTCCCTCCTTCCTTCCTTGCATCCTTCCTTCCTTCCTTTCTCTCTCTTCTCCTCCCTCCCCTCCCCTCCCCTCTCCTCCCCTCTCCTCCTCCCCTCCCCTCCCTTTCCCCCCTCCCCTCCCCTCTCCCTGTCTAAAAGGTATCAAGGCTGCCTCTTTTGCTCATTCCTTGAGTCTCACTTTTTCATGGGCTCCCATACACACAAGAATAATTTGTTTTCCTCCTGTTTATCTGCTTCCTGTCAATTTAATTAATAATTAAAAACCCAGCCAAAAAACCTAGAAGGGGAATGTTTTCCTCCCGACAGGGTTAAGGAGTAAACATACTTCCCACACTCTTATAAGACCTCTAATGAGAAGTGATTTGTGCTGGAGTGGGAAAGGGACACACTTTTGAAGTGAGATGGAATAATTTTGTAATTCGCAGAAAGAATGTGCCTTTCAAGTTCTTGAAATTATAGTGACAAATAACTTTTAAAGGGCCAGCGGGATATTCCCGTAGATTACTGCAGCCGCCGCTTCCATTCATCCGGTAAAACCAGTATTTCCTTTTCATGACCCTGTATTTTCTTTTCCAACCAATCTGTATTCCCTGATCACACGTATGTAAAACCGAATGACTTCCAAATGCCTGGTTAAATCATTCCTTGCTTGGTATATCATCATGCCAGAAAATTTAGAAATAACAAGATCTTTATCGTGAAGCATAGGAAAAATAGCGGTATAAAACCCTCTGTGATTCTACATAAATATCATTGGTATGTGTTCGTACGCACCTGTGCACTTCCAAATGCGTCGTGGTAACTTATTTTCAAAGTTAGAAGCAGGGTAGAGAATGTGTCATCACCCTTCTTCAAAGGGGAAAATAAAAGAACCCTATTACAATTCATAACATTATTTTTTTTCAGGCTTCCGTAGCGTGCACACTGAACGCAGTTTTCAGATTTCAACAACTACGTCTCATGCCTTCAGTTCAGGTGGTGTGGGAAAACTGAATGGAACCACCCGCGTCCAGCAGCGAAAGTGAGTAAGCCAGTTTGCTTTCTCCGGTGTGTGCTCAGTTTCTCAAAGCGGCTCGGGAGGCTTTTCTCAGAACCTCTCCTGTATCCTGTACCGGTGAGCAGTACTGTTCGTCCCTAGGTTCCTATGGGCGCGCCTGCGGGGCTCAGGCAGTTAAGCGTCTGACTCTTGGTCTTGGCTCAGGTCATGATCTCACGGTTCATGAGTTCTAACGCTGCTTGGGGCTCTGTGCTGACAGCGCCTGAGCCAGCTCGGGATTCTCTCTCTCTCCGCTCTTCCTGTGCACTCTCTCAAATAAATAAGCTTTAAAAGAAAAAGGGGGCTGCTATAAAGAATAAGTCTGGCTGATCACACTCTTTTGATGACACACCATTTGGTTCTACAAAATGACAGAACCTGAACATTAGTATGTAACAATTATCAATTTTTGCCTCTCAAGTACAATTTTTATTTTTACAAAAATGTTCTAAAATGGACTTGATTTTTTTTTTACTTTTTAAATTAAGAAAATATATCCATAGAAGCTTGTCAATGCAAAGTATTGTTGTACTTTAAGTTTCAAATCTGGCATGTGACAATTTGGAAGTCATTGTCCCCACTGTTCTAATAGGAAAAATGCTGAATGCACAGAAAATCAACAACTTTTCTGGAATCCATTAAAGAATTGAAATCACAGGGCAAACGGCCACTGCAAAATCTCGGGACAAGTGAATACCGATAAAGACAGCTGACCTCAGCTTACCTGGGGCAGAAACCGTAGAAACACTTACGCGGTAACTTTGGTGCCACCGGAGGTTGAGGGTGGACCACTCTGGGAGTAAGAAAATCCTGAGAGCACGGTTTTAGGTGGGAGCCTGCATATTCAGGACTTTTACCTCCAGGAACCTCGCCAAGTAAACAGCCAAGGAAAATGACTGTGTGTCTCCGTCAGGGAGGAGGAGAAAGGGACCTTTTGGAAATGTCCCAGTCTCAGTGAGTGAGCCCGTCAGAGCTGTGCCTGGGAGGACCCGGGCCCCCGTGTTTGTCCGTACCCTCTTGCTTCTCCTGTATACATCCTTTCCTTTATTAAAGCCCTAGGTAGGCGACAGATATGCCCCGCGCAGCCTTGAAAGTCTGTTCAGTGACTGGATCTGTTGAGATGGTTATAGAAAGCGGGATTTTCTGGCCTGCCAGTTGGAGGCTTATAGACTCTCAAGTTATCCAAACTGGTAAAAATCTTTGCACTGACAAACAATTGGAATCATTTGGGGAGAAATAAATGCAAATTCAGAGCTGCGTTAGAACCCAAAGCAGAACCTTCAGGGTAGAGCCTGGGAACTCGTGTCTGGAAATCTGATCAGGTGGGTGTGGTGACCAGCCTGCTTTGGGAACCCGTGACCGAGACCCTGGGAGAGCCTCAGCCGTCTCGAAGCCCCATCCAGGGCCCTACATGGCAGGAATGTGTCTTGTCTCCTGGGAAGAAATAGTCTCATCTACAGGGGGGAATATCACAGTGTAAAGAAACAGAAGTCAAGGAAAACATTGCATTAAGCACTTGATACAGATTGGCTTTTAAACTTGTACAGTAAGTTTCTTAGCAAGATCTGTTTACGACTGTTGCGGTCAACCTCTAGATGTATTATCACAAGCATCATCCAGACTAGTAGAAAGGAATAGCAATTGTTACACAATGGCCACAGCTGGGAGCTGGGGAAAGGACTGTGGCTGCCAGACAAAGGTCGGTACACACTTTTAGAGCTACCATGACTGTCCTGGGCTTTGCTGATGTCAGCAGTGGCCCCAGAATGGTTTAGGGCTTCCCGCCCCCCTCAACACAGTGAGCCAAGCATGCAGGAACCACATCTCAGGAGCATTTATGCTACCTCTGAGATGTCAGCCATTTCAATAATGGCCTCTCTTTTTCAGAGATACATTTTGTAATAATGATTGCTTTGGCCTCTTCTGCCCTCAGCCACCAGGTCTCTTGTTCCTCCCCCCACCCCAGACTCCCTGGCCCAGAGGAGCAAACTAATTCACCTGGAATCAAAGTGCCCTACGCCATACAAGGTGTATCTGAAACCAATTTCACAGAAACCATGAAGATAGCGAAAAAGTAGCAAACCTGGCAAAGGAAAAAGAAAAAGACATATTGATGGCAACGTTTGGAAACATTTACAGCTTAACAAGCAATCTAACTCATATCTGCCACGTGGTTTTTCTTTGGTTTCAATTTATTATTTACACTGTACTTTTTTTTTCCACCCAGGTGGGTTGGACTCTTTTTTCTGGACTTTTTGTTAGACAGTGGAAATGCAAGCATATCTCCTATGATTGAGTGAGATGGAATGTGTGTGACTCTAAGAAAATTGTGCTGGTCTTTGTGTACAGAGAGAAAGGAAGAAGGAAGTGACTCTATTAAGGACTAGAATATTATTCTGTAAGAGAAATAATCCCGAGGCAAGACTGAGGAACTAGTCTGTGGGTCATAAATTTGAGCTGTTGGGCGGTAAAAACACAAGTTATACATATTTGTGTTTCAGATTCTGGGTGTGCATTGGGAGTCCTAAGAGGAGTGACAGTGGTAGTTGATCGTAATTCGCCGTAATTGATGTGTCCGTTGGGGCTGGGCAGGAAGCAGACGGCTCACCAGAAGGTTCAAGTCACTGTTTCTGGAGGAGCTGAAGAATGACAAGGCTCCATGAGGCGGGCAACCTCCGGGCCGCAGGAGACAGGAAAGGAGAGAAGCAGAATCACCTGGTGCCCTACGGCAGGTGGTCAGGGTGTGTGAGAGGGGTGGCGGTGACGACCCTGCCCTGCCCTGCCTCCCCTTCTGCTTTCTGATCCTTGCCAGTGCCTCCTGTTAGGTGAGCCCAGAAGAAGCCAGAGGGCTAGGGAACAGCCCACATAGGACACAGAGCCAGGCTAGGGAAAAGAAAGAAAGGCCGCCTCCTGCTGGAGAGTCTTGTCAGTATAAACACAACCCGGAGAGTCTAGTCTCAGAGCCATATTGGTCACCTTGAAATTCTTCAAGGTTGTGTTTGCTAGCAGCCAGAGCCCAAGGGCTCAGAGTGCAGGAAAGCAAAGGGAGTTTGGGGGAGGGGGAGGAGCTAGGACTTTGCACGCCCTTCTTGCTCCCCAAGAAGCAAGGGATGTAGAAAAGCATCTTGACATCAAACAGAGCTTGAGTTCAAGTCTGACTCTATGCTTTCCTGCCCATGCCACCTTCATGTAGCTGCTTAACTTCTCTGAATGTCAGTTTCCTCACTGCTGAGTGGAAGGAATTATGCCTACTCTTAGGGTTATTGTGTTAAATGAGATACAGAGACATGTCAACATGCCTGGCATATAATAGGCAATCGGTGGGGATTATTGTTTGCTTTGTGTGCAAATACTGATAGTACCAGAAGGGTCAGGCGTAGACTTCTCCCAGATTCTCATGATGACCATGTTGCATTAGCTATAATTAGTCTGTAAAAAACTCTGACACAGAAAAGTGCCGTACATTTGTACGGATTAAGAAACTTTTTTTTATCACTTTACACTTTTTTCTTTAAATTCATGACCCAGTGAATTGCATCTGTGCTCATTAACTGTGCTGTGACTGTTTCTCCAGTGAGGGAAAGTGCGTTGCTTCAGCTCACAGTACATTCATATCGCTTTGAACACAGGATGTATGGGGTAGAGTAGCTATTTCTCACCACTCCCTTGATTTTGAGAGTGAGTTCAGGCTTATCATTTTCCAGCTGAGAAGCCCAAGGTGAGAGATTAAGTGTCTTCGTCATGATCACAGGGCTCAGAGACACGAATGCTCAACCCACTGAACTGTGAGCCAAAAGCATCTTGTATGGACAGATAATTTTGATGTGAATTGTATTTTATGGAATATGAACGTCTGAAAGTTCTAAATACCGAAGTCCTCACTATTAACCTCTTGTTGAAAGTTAAATAAAATTTTTCTCACTGACCAGGCACTACTATCCTCCACATCAGAGCAAAAAACTTAATTATCATTTAAAAACCCTACAGAGAAATCACGTTGCACTGCCTTCAAAATGAGGAAGGGCTCTCCAAACATTTGGTGTCCTGGTAGCTGGTGTTATGGAGCTAGATTGACTCAGAACGTGGCCCACGCAAATGCATCCAAGTTGGCTTTTGAATGAGAGTGGATGCATCTGTTCAGTTACTTACAGAAATCTTATGATTTCCCATTGTGCTCGTGCGGTCCTGAATTGACCTTGGCTATGAAAAGCAAAGACTTAATTAGGCCTGATGGGCTCCTCTCCAAACGCAGTATTTCTGTGGCCTGGGAACGCTAGGTGGCAGAAGTGCCCCTGTTGAGGTGTCGGAGCTGGCCAGGAGGCACCTGTGTCGGGCCAGCAGTCTCTAATTAACAGTCACCCATACATGCGAAGCCCACATGAGATGTTCTGATTGAAAGACACATGTGCTCTTCCAAATGTCCACGGGGAATTTGCTTTGAGCATATCGACGGCTGGGACAAGGATGCCTTTCCTGAGTCCTGCATACTCGTTTTAGCTGTGGACTGTAGTCATCTTGGGCTTCCTCCACTCCTTCATCAACGGGGAGTTTTCACAGAAACGGAAAACCTGGGATTTAAGCCCTGACAGAGCATCATGTGTGCTGCTGAAAATCTCTGCTCATAAGTCTTGGTGTCCAAGACGAGTTTTAGAGAAGAAACGATTGATTGTGAGCTTTACTGCCACCATCGAGGAGAGAGAGATGTAATGACAGAATGGATCTCAGTAACGATTGAATAACCTGAATCCAGTTCCAAGCGGTGCTGAACTCCGAGCATCATTATCTGTGTTGCTTTAAAGACAGATCACAAGTTTTTGGCCACTGCGTCGACCACAGCGAGTCAGAATACCTGCGACCCGGGTATTTGAACAGCTGCACGCGTGATTCTTACCGGCAGGTTTCACCCTCGGGTGGCGTTTGTGGACGGAGTCTGAATCGGTGTGTTAACCACAGCATGCCCTGCCGGACGCCAGGCTTCAGAGGATCCATCGCAAACCCATTCTGTCTCAGCCTGGCAGTGAACACAAAGGTCTCCCCGGACCTCGCTGTGCCAGACTCGTGCTTTGAAGTGTAACCGTCCCGTGGAAGGTTAAGTCATCAGCAGACTTTAACTTCATAGGTTCCAAGGGGTTAGTAGACTATCGCAAGCAGTCGGTAAAAGCACTCACTTAAAGTGCGGGTCTCAGTAGGGTTGAGAACGGTTTTGGATCTTGACTCCTCTTGAGAAATACTGGCCTGAATATGGTGTGGCTCCAAGTCACGAGTCACACTAGTGACAACGTGGGAACAGGGGCGGAGGTATTATCAGGCAGGAGCAGGACTCTCGTTCAGGGAGAGTCGCCAGACTAGACCCGGCCTGTTTCTCAGCACTGCCTTGGGCTGGCCAGGCCGTGTGCTTAGTCCGCAAGAGGCCGTTACAAGGATGTATGATACCCTCCTTCCAAAAGGCAGGGATGGAGAAGCTGCATCTCATGCTCTTGCTGGCGCCTTTAATCCCGGGGCAGTCACAGAGGGAAAAGGCGCTTCTCCTCCAAAGCACTCACTTCTCTCTACGCACAAGTCTTGGGGCTTTAGGGAGTTGGGAGACCGTGTCCCAGCAGAAGGTCAGAGCATGGAAAGTTCTGTCAGACAACCAAATGTATGTGAACCCAATCTGTTTGATTTTACTTTTCCCTTTGAGTCAATCTATCTTAGTGTCACGTGGGTACTGTTTAAACTGCCGCTCGATTTAAATAAACTGTGTCTAACAACTAGTCACTTCAGTGAAAAAAAATGCATGATGTACCAAAAACTTCTCCGATTCACTTACCTCTTACTTTTTAAGAACACGTGTTGGCAAGGTAACCCCAGCTAGCCTCAGTGATTGAAAACTACCCAGGGAAATGACATTTTCCATTTGGGGGAAAGCAGCTTATTCTTAACTCTGGATGAGCCAACCACTTCTCATTTTTTATTAAATTTTACCCACACCTTTCCCTCCTGACATCTTTAGTAACACATCCGTTGTCATAACCCCAAGGAAAGTAAACACTGAATCCAAGAAATATAATAAACATCAGTGCCAGTGACATTTTGTACTCTGTTTAATCAGTGTCGTAAATACACGGCTCAGAAAATAGTCTCACGCAGTCAGCGTTTATATAATTATATCCATAGTGCTTCCAATATTGATGGTGATCTCGATCCACCTCAGGCATGATGGCTAGATTTCAGAGACATTAAGAAGCAGAAGATCAACAGGAAAACTCTCTCACCAAGAAAGATATTTCTGTGTTTACAGAAGCCTGTGGCTTTTTTAGAAAAAAAAAATTTTAATGTTTATTTATTTTTGAGAGAGAGAGAGAGAGAGAGAGAGAACATGAGCAGGGAAGGAGCAGAGAGAGATGGAGACAGAATCTGAAGCAGGCTCCAGGCTCTGAGCCATCAGCATAGAGCCTGATGCAGGGCTTAAACTCATGAACTGCGAGATCATGACCTGAGCCCAAGTTGGACGCTTAACTGACCGAGCCACCCCGGCTTCCCGACAGCATCCTGAATCTTTAAGCTTTGCAGATGACTGCTGGGTAGAGAAAGGACTGGGGTGACCAGTCCTCTCCTTCATGAGTGCTCTGACTCTAACCTTCTGCTGAGCCATTAAAAAACCTGCATTTCCCAAACTATATTTTCCTATTGCAGGAATTTATGGAGATTGCAATTACTTCTTAGGGGGAAACGGTCATAAATATTGCATTGGAAGTTAGTCAAACATTTATAGCTTTATTTTGGAGATGGAGTCACTGGTAACATGTGAATCTATGTGCCATTGGTGTTGACCAAGCTCCCCCTCAGGGTACCAGGAAACATTGTTCTGCATTTGTGCTTCCGATTCTGAATAAATGAGAACATTGGAAAGATCCTCGCTTAGTCGTACAGAAGTGCCAACTGTGTTGCTTTCAGAAACTGGCTCATAGATTTAGCAGAAAGAGCTGCGTTTATCGGTAGTATAGTCACTGAAAGTTTAGCATCATCAAAGTAGGCAACCATTGTAAAAATGAATCAGATGATCTATTTCTTATTTAGGTGATGGTTTGCTTCTTTATTTGTACTAAAAGGAAAGATTTGTTTTATTCAAGAAGAAAGCAAATTTCAGTCTTATCTTTTAATTATCATTAAGTAATTGGTTTTAGAAAAACAAGATAACATGAACATTTCTTAGATGTTTATTATCAAGTGGCTAAGGTCTCTGCCTTGGGACTTCATAATAAAAATTCATTTCTTAATGAAAGGCACCTACAAAGACCAGCCTCCTGAGGTACCACATGACAAATTTACAGAACTTTATGGTTCTGCCTAGCCAGTGCGAATGCCTTTATCTGATGTGTCAATAAATCAATTTGTTGGATTTGTAATTAAAATGTCAATGGAGAGCATGAAATCTGTCCAGAGGTCAGGCTCATCGTTCATTATCAAGTAATTGGATCACTGCTTGGCCTGACTTAAGCTTTGATAATCAGGCCATCAGGCTCTTTGGAGCAGCAAAGTCGCTCGCACCATTTGCCTTGGAGAGTGGGGGAGATGAGAGTCTCTGTGGCGGAGAGTTCTCTCCCTCCATTTGGTCAGCGCTGAATCACAGCACCATATGTCCTTAGAGCGAATTTGTGTTTAGTTTTTGTAGTAAAACGAGAAAAGTTTCATGTCCTTTTAATTATCTCATGGTTTCAGCTACCGGTTGCAACCTGATGTCTCAAAATTGGCCCCCAGGTAGATTTTGCTTAGCCTACAGGTTTCCAGTCTACAAAGTCATCATTATTTTTAAATTATTGGTAATTCTCATCCATAAAATTCAGGCTTTTTTTAAGAGAGAGAGACAGAAAGAGCACGAGTTGGGGAGGGGCAGAGAGAGGGAGAGAGAATCCTGAGCAGGCTCCCTGCTCGGTGCAGAGCCCAATGCAGGGAGCTATCCCATGACCCTAGGATCTGACCTGAATCGAAATCACGAGTCGGATGCTTAATCAACCGAGTCACCCAGGCACCCCAAAATTCAGATATTTCTAGTAAAACCCATATTGCTGGCTTCTATAACATAACCCAAGCTCTGGCAACACCAGCCCTGTATTTCCACTGACAACAATTGCTTGCTTTGAGCAATAGATGCCATGTTTAGACAGACAAGTTCCCTGTTCTGCCGCATTTTACATCTTTTTCTGATTTTCATTCTAATGAGACCATTAGCTGGCATTTATAATCATGTTTTCAGTGGGTATTGTTATAGTAGGCCTAAGAGAAAAATAAAACATTGCTTAGAAAAATTGCTCATCAAAAGTGGAAAAATGAAAGCCAGACTGAGAGGAGTGTCTTTTCAGAAAGTCATGGAATTTTCTGGAAATCTGCCTTTCTGGATTCCTTGCATCTACTCATCCATGGGGCAGAAACATGCACTTTCAAGAGCAGCTCCTGGCCACCATGCTCCATGCTCCAAACCCCGTGTGTAGCTTCTGTGGTAGTGCCACGTCATGGGCCATCAGGGACACAGTCATTCTTCCTCATGAAGGAGTGCTGAGGACCACTGACCACTGTGAACCCTTCCCCAGCCAGCAAGCTTCGTTCTCCCTTTGTGTGATTTTCTGTCCTGATAAAGACAGAATTTTCACCTTGTTTCAGAATGATTAGCACCATGACTTCATTTCACAAATTACAGAACTAATAGAAAATTGGGCAATTCATTTTTTTCCCCATCTCTACCTTGTTTCATGCAGCTTTACCTATCATCCCTGGTGCCTCAAGGAGCCGTATTAGGGTCATATAGATCCTGGAGCCTGTCAGACTTTGTCTTCTAGCTCGAGTGTCGCTGAAGACTCGAGTGCAGGGAAGGGAGATGGGTACAGGTGTGATCAGAGAGACATTCTGTCTCTGTAACTTGTGAGAACTGTAAGGTATATAATTATAATCATAAGGTACAAGAAGATGAGATTAAGATGCTATTTGGGAAAAAAGAAAATCCACTTAAGGTATCCCAAGTTTCCAAAGGGAGTGTATATTGCGAGAGTAAAATAATGGGCAAGAAAGCATTTTTTATTCTGCTGTGGCAGCATAACAACGCAGAACTTTATTGCACAGACATGATCTGCCTGCACCAAGCGCAGGCTTGGGACCTCTTACCAATGCAGTTCTGAGGGGAGGGAACTGCCGGGATTCCCATCTCTGAGGCTCAGATCTCCCTGCTTTAACAGTGAGGGTCCGAGGCAACTATAACACCAGCAGCAGCCGCTCTGAGGCTCACTCTGCCCACCATCGCAGTGCAGTGAAATGGTTCTAAAAAGGGAGAAGGCAGTCAAGCAAAACAGAGACTCCTAGGTTTGGAGCATGTCTCTGCCTTGCCTCTCAGGATTATGGAAAAACAGCATCAGAAGGGAGAATGGATATGTATGCATAAAATCTCTAACTCTTTTGAAAGATATGCACCGAAGATCATAGATCTGTAGATAAACTCCTCCTTGGTGAAGATGAGCTGAGCGCAGGGTCTGCAAAACAACACTGTACGTGTATGTAAGCTCATTACCAATTTTACTCATGTAATGTGGAGCAGTTCCATTCATAAATAATAATAAAATATTCAATGCTTTCATTATAAATTTCATATCACCAATGGATTCTTCCAGACACTTTCATTGATTTTTGCCAAACTCATGTATCCTTAGCCAAACTATGATTGCAACTGATGAATGAATGTAGTTCTGACATGAATGTTGATTGATGTTTTCATTTACATATCGTAAGATGGAAATAAAACCAGGATGTATGCCAGATCTTCATTCATTTGTCAATGAAGCAAAGGACTTTGCTAAATATGATCGAAATGTAATTCCTGAACACTGTAAGGCTACATCTCAGTTCTTGTCCTGTTCACAGTATAACAGCTACAGACATATTTTTGACTCTAACCTGCATTATTAACTTTTCCATCACTTTCTTGGATAGAAACAATAAACACAATGATAAATCAAGCTTCGAGTTATTTCGTTTGATGATCCCCATGCTGCCAACAGTACCTCCAAGGCTGACGTCAAGCTGCGATGCCATAGCATCACCGACAACATGCACTTATGAGGAGGTCACAATGGCGCACCGTGTTATAGGATTCCTACATATGGATACAATTAGAAGTAATTAATCACAGAAGCATAGGTAATAGTAAAATGTAGTCACCTAATCGTGAAGAGTTTTGAGTATTTATTACCTTAAGATTTCATAAAATTAATTTGTAAGTTTATGTAATTAAATTTTTAATAATAGGCATGTTTAACAACCCGCTTCCAGTATTCCTGAAAATTAAGGATCGGCTTCTGTGAGTTAGCGCAAGCTGCTTCCTGCCCACCACTGGGTGAGAGAAACCCGAGCGAGCATCACAGACCCTTGACCCCACTTTCATGGACCATTGGTTCAATTTCTATCTGTGCACCTGTTATAGGTGAGGTGGGCTGGTCAGTTCCTAAAAGCTTTCATGAATATCTTTGATCTTTCTGTGGAAGCTTTTTCAAGACTAAGCCTAAAGCCACACCGTGCACTAAGGAGCTGCTCATTTTTTTTTCCTGTTTTATTTTTTTATATTTATTTTTTAATAGTTTATTTTCAAATTGGTTTACATATAACACCCAGTGTTCATCCCCACACGTGCCCTCTTTAATGCCCATCACCCCCTCTCCCTCCTCACTCACTTCCCTTACCCTCAGTTTGTTCCTAATCTTTGAGAGTCTCTTATGTTTTATCTCCCTCCCTCTCTGTGTCTTTTTTTCCTTTCCCCTCTTCCCCTCCCCCATGGTTTTTGCTAAGTCTCTCAAAATCCACCTATGTGTGGAAACATATGGTAGCTGTCTTTTTCTGATTGACTTATTTCACTTAACATAATACCCTCCAGTTCCATCCACGTTGCTACACATGGACAGATTTCATTTTTTCTCATTGCCTCGTAGTAGTCCATTGTATATATGTGCCACATCTTCTTTATCCACTCGTCAGTTGATGGGCCCTTGGTCTCTTTCCATAATTTGGCTATTGTCAAAAGTGCTGCTATGAACATTGGGGTACACGTGCCCCTATGCATCAGCACTCCTGTGTCTCTTGGGTAGATTCCTAGCAGTGCTATTGCTGAGTCATAAGGTAGCTCTATTTTCATTTTTTGGAGGAATCTCCACACCGTTTTCCAGAGTGGCTGCACTAGTTTGCATTCTCACCAACAGTGTAGGACAGTGCCTGCTTCTCCATATCCCCGCCAGCATATACAGTTTCCTGATTTATTCATTTTAGCCACTCTAACCGGTATAAGGTGGTATCTCAGTGTGGTTTTGATTTGTGTTTCTCTGATGATGAGTGACTCTGAGCATCGTTTCATGTGTCTGTTGGCCATCTGAATGTCCTCTTTGGAGAAGTGTCTATTCACATCTTCTGCCCATTTCTTCACTGGATTATTCACTTTTTGGGTGTGGAGTTTGGTAAGTTCTTTATAGATTCTATATACTAGTCCTTTATCCGATATGTCATTTGCAATTATCCTTTCCCATTCCGTCGGTTGTCTATTAGTTTTGTTGGTTGTTTCCTTTGCCGTGCAGAAGCTTTTTATCTTGATGAGGTCCCAATAGTTCATTTTTGCTTTAAATTCCCTTGCCTTTGGAGATGTGTCACATAGGAAATTGCTGCGGCTCAGGTCAAAGAGGTTTTTTCCTGCTTTCTCCTCTAGGATTTTGATGGTTTCCTGTCTCACATTCAGGTCCTTCATCCATTTAGAGTTTATTTTTGTGAGTGGTGTAAGGAAGTGGTCTAGTTTCATTCTTCTGCATGTTGCTGTCCACTTCTCCCAGCACCATTTGTTAAAGAGGCTGTCTTTTTTCCATTGGATACTCTTCCCTGCTTTGTCAAAGATTAGTTGGCCATATGCTTGTGGATCCATTTCTGGGTTCTATATTCTATTCCATTGGTCTATGTGTCTGTTCTTGTGCCAATACCATGCTGTCTTGATGATTACTGCTTTGTAGTAGAGGTTAAAGTCTGGGATTGTGATGCCTCCCACTTTGGTTTTCTTCTTCAGTATTACTTTGGCTATTCGGGGTCTTTTGTGGTTCCATACAAATTTTAGGATTGTTTGCTCTAGCTTTGAGAAGAATGCTGGTGCAATTTTGATTGAGATTGCATTGAATGTGTAGATTGCTTTGGGTAGTATTGCCATTTTAACAATATTTATTCTTCCAATCCATGAGCATGGGATGTTTTTCCATTTCCTTGTGTCTTCTTCAATTTCCTTCATAAGTTTTTTATAGTTTCCAGTGTAAAGGTCTTTTACATCTTCGGTTAGGTTTATTCCTAGGTATTTGATGGGTTTTGGTGCAATTGTGAATGGGATTCGCTTCTTTATTTCTCTTTCTATTGAGAAACTGCTCATTTTTAGGTGAGTCAAAAGAGCATTCTTCCTAAGAACACAGGAAATGGATTCAGATCCACCAATATCTAGTTGTACTGATCTTTGGGAAGCTATTTGTTTTCTCTGTACTTTAGTTTCCTTATCTGCATAATTTTAGTGCCTGCAATAGGATTCTAGTGAGGAATAAAAGACAGCCTTGGTGATAGTGCTCAGCACAGAGCCTTACACACCATACATCACTTGGTCAATGGTAGCTGTTCTTCCTCTTCTTGTCCCCCTTCTTGTCCCCCTTCCTTGACCCAGTTCCCAAAGTACATCCTGTAATACATGCGCCAAAAAATAGCACAGCCAACATGTTAGTGGCAACAACAGAGGTTAGCTCACTTAATCCTTACCATGACATCATAATGTTAGGTACTATCTGTATATCAGTTTTACAGGTGGGGAAACTGAGGGCAGAAGTGGTAAATAAATTCTAAAATTCACTTGGCTAAAAAATAAAATGGAAGCACAACTCTTCTCTGATTTTTGTAAAAACTGGTAGTCTTAAAAACTGCTTTATAAAGATATGATGAAATACCCTAAATTGGGAAATTTATGAAACATGAAAGACATGTTTATTTATTTTTGAGAGAGAGAGTCAGAGCTGGGGCATGGAAGGGACAGAGAGAAAGAGAGACACAGAATCCGAAGCAGGCTCCAGGCTCTGAGATGTGAGCACAGAGCCTGACGTGGGACTCGAGTCCATGAATCATGAGATCATGGCCTGAGCTGAAGTCAAATGTTTAACCAACTGAGCCACTCAGGCACCCCTCTCATAGTTCAGAAGACTAGGAACAGCAAGGTCAAGTTGCCAGTTGATTGGGTTCCTGGTGAGTCCTCTCTACCTGGCTTCTTGCAGTATTCTGCCATGGTGGAGAGAAGGATCCTTCTGTCTCTTCTTTTAAGAACACTAATCCCATTATTGAGTGCTCCAGTCTCATGACCTAAGTGCCTCCCCAAAGCCCCACCTCCAACTTCCATTATAATGGAAATTAGGTCTTTAACATATGAATTCTGAAAGGACTTAAACACTCAGTCCAGAGTAGCACCTATTTCCTTGAATTCTAACCCCTGTTGAAGCTCCACCTCCTGGGTCTGTGATTCAATGATCTTCTCAATCAATAGCAACATTCTCCATTATTTGAGTTAAAAGAAAACTCAGGCAGGGGTTAGAATGAGGCAATGGGGTTTCCTCGATGTCCACAGTAGACAGCGTGGTTGTGGAAGCCACGCATCAGTCGGACACCTGCATTGCCATGCATTAAACTGTTCCCCAAGTGTCTCAGCCCCTGAGCACATCTCCGCTCCCCTCTTCCTCCCTAGAGTACCTTCTCTCTAAAACTAGGGGAAGTAGCTTCTACCATGTCTTTGTCTCAGATCGTCATGCAATCTTGGCAAGCAAAGTGCCATGGTGATTAAGGTCAAGACTTTTCAGTCTGGGCTGCCACTTACTAGCCTTGTGAATGTGGTAAAGTCTCCATTTCCTCATTGGGAGGCTAGTGGTGATGGTCATAACAGCATCCACCTCAGAGAGCTGCCACAGGATGGAAGCGTGGTAATGTCTGGGAAGCTCTCAGGGTAGTACCTCGCCCAAAGTGAGGACTAACCAAACTTCATGTACCTTCTCTGTCTCCTCTTCTTCCTCCTATTTCAGCATCTCCATCTGCACCGCCATATTTATCTTATTCACTGTATCATCTTCACTGTGAACATCATCACCGATCCCGGGTGTGGCGAGATTGTGAGAAGTGAGGGGGCTGAAAGGGGTGGATCACAGGGGAACCGGAAGAAGGGTTGGGAAGTGTAGGATATTTTATTGATGATGGTTATAGTAAATAGTACTTGCCTTTTTTGGGGATGCTTACTTACGAGATGATGAATACTAGTGAGTGCCTACTGGTCCTTAACTCTTGGGGACCAGTATTATGGCCTTCGGTTCACACAAAAAAGGAAGTAAGCTCAGAGGACCTAAGGGAGGGCGGACATCTGTGAAACGTGGAATGATAAGTGATGCCAAGTGTTACTGCTTCGATACTTATTCTCTTTCTACATTTAGACTTTGGATATAAAAAGAATAGAAGAACGAATAGAGGAGAAAAAAAGAGCAAAGGATATAGGGACAAAGGCAAAGGGAAGGGAAAAGAAGAGAAAGAGAAAGCAAGCAGCGTTGGAGCCTGTAAGTATCACATAACACACTTGAACATGAGCAGGGACACGGATCTCTCGCCCCAAAGGAAGGTTCTGAGTAGGGTTGTGAAGCCTCAGGGGAAATATTAACCAGCCTGGGGGTTGGAGTCGGGGGATGGTTCAAGTGGATGGAGGGCCAGAGGGTGGGGGTGTAGGGGAGTTTCTCAACAACTTTAACTTCCTCCAGAGTATACCCTGCAAGTGTGTCTCAGAGAAAATATTGTGGGAAAATGGGTGCTAGCTACTCGTTCTTCTGTTTTCATGGGAATTCGTTAAGGCATCGAGAGAGAAGCATTCATCCAGGGAAGGAGTCAAAGTTGCTTTGTGAAGGCAACCTTGATAGCCTTTCCAGGTAGTGCACATGGCTGTGCCTGCTGGGGTATGACTATTTCCTTTGCTTTCCTGAATAAGTTTAGGTGGGCGCATTCCTATCAAAATAGACTCCGTTTATGGAACCCTAGCCGTAGGCAGAAGGTTTCCAGAATATTCCAGATTCCTGATTATTTAACACTGCTTCCTACCTATTTTCTCTTTCTTCTATGTGTAAAATGTGTCACCAATGAAATGTGACTCTTTCGGGTCCTGGACTGACCCTTGCAGATAACCATTAAGTCAAGACGCCATAATTAATGGTACTACATAGTGATCAGGTGTCTCTGTGGAGGGTTGGTCTTGTTTCCTCTCTTACTGCTAATTTCTTTTCATGTGTCTCTCCTCAAATTGATTGTGAGCTGCCAACACACAGGGATATCTCTCACATTCTTCCTTCCTTCCTTCCTTCCTCCCTCCCTCCCTCCCTCCCTCCCTCCCTCCCTCCCTTCCTTCCTTCCTTCCTTCCTTCCTTCCTTCCTCCCTCCCTCCCTCCCTCCCTCTCTCCCTCCCTCCCTCCCTCCCTCTCTCCTTCCCTCCCTCCCTTCCTCCCTCCCTCCTTCTTTCTTTCATAATTACTACTTTACTAGTTAATAAAAAGACCAAGAAAATCAGTTGTAAAATTTCTATTGCTCAACCATCCGTTTCCTTTCATCCTTATTTATTTAAGATAATTTTTTATTTCAGGCATTTTTTTGTTTACTCTGCAATAGATTGACTTGTCTCTTCTTCGAGGAGGATTTTCTAAAACATTGCTCTGTAAATAGAGAGCTAAAGAAGAACCAAATCTGCTCAGTTTCTCCTTATGGCCTTCATGTTTATGTGGTCCTCCTATGTGAAATCCACCATGATATTTTGCAGCTTTTATCAGTCACTACTTTAAAGAAATGGGATTGAAGGGGCACCTGGGTGGCTCAGCTGGTTAAGCGTCCGACTTGGGCTCAGGTCATGATATTACAATTGGTGGGTGTTAGCCCCGTGTCAGGCTGTGCCTGGAGCCTGCTTCAGATTCTGTGTCTCTCTCTCTTTTTGCCCCTCCCCTGCTGGCACTCTGTCTCTCTCTCTCTCCCTCTCTCAAAAAGAAATAAACATTAAAAAAAATTTAATAAAGTGGGATTAAGAGTCTCTTAAAGAGAATTGTAACAGAATTGCAGTAACCATAATAATTTCAGTAATACCATGACAGTAATGTTATATCTCCTCCATGCAGATTTCCTAATGTTATCCTTTTTATCGAACGGGTTGTATTTTTACCTTCTTTCACCCCATCTTCCAAATTTCTTTCAATCAGAAGCAAATCTCATTTTCATGGAGACAATGCAACAGGGTATTAATTGCATTCCTATCAGTGAAAGTGGCTGTGATATTTTCTAACAGTTAGAAACAATGCTATAAATTATGTTCAGTGGAATTTTTAGCTTAACATCCCATGATTTTTATTGTCTTATCCTCTTGGATGAACTAATTTTGTGCTTCCATTAAAAAAAAAAAGGTCCATGCATTCTGTTTGATATCAGGGAAAAATTTTGTGCTTCATGAATATAATACATTTTTATTGCACAACCTTCACCAGGTTAACTGATTTGGATTCTGATAATGTGCCTTTCATTGCTTTTGAGCTATTTTACAAGCCTTCAAATTTTAGATAGCGATTTAAATGATTACCGTCTCTAGAATAGTAAAGAATTTGGTCCAGTAGAGGGATAAACCTAACCTGTCCATGGAAAAGCCACTTTTGCATCCATTTGTAAATTCATGTCAATATTCCTGCTGTATAGACATGCCTAACTTCGATTTTCCTTTGAAGTGGTTTTAAAATATGCCTGGCTCTCCCATTTAATAATGAGTTAATTAAAAATCATTTGCATATGTTTTATTTTTTATCTGTACACGTGTTCTGATTCTACCTTCAAAAAAATCCTTTCTTAACAATCCCACTATCTTCTCTATGGAGCTAGAGGGCCCCCTTTGTCCCTCCACTGTGTTCTGAGTCATTCACTAACCTTTAGAATCAAGTAATAGCTCTCTTTTTGCTATCGTCCTGAGGACTGTGGCACCACAATGCATTTCAAGTGAATAGTACCAGCGGCTTTCTAGCTAGTCATCTTAAAGTAAGTAGTGGCATACTTAATAAATAATATTAGCAAAGAATGTGGCCAAATAGAGACGTGGCTGTTGGTAGAGTTTAGAGCTTACATTTCAGTTATGAAACAAATGCAGAGTGATTAAGATGTCCTTCTTAGAAAATTAATCTCTATATTTAGCTTTATAATTTCATGAGCCTAAAGGTAAGAGCAGCTTTTATTTACTGTAAGACTTCTTATTGCTAAGTGCAAAAGATAAATTGTTAATAGGATTCTCCTTTATGGTGGCACTCTAGTCATTTATTTCAGAGAGGATTAATGCAAGGATGAATCCTTATTGGAAATGCCATTCATTTAATGCCAGCTAAGGCTACCATCACCATGGGGAAAAGATCAGAGTCTTTCAAAAGGGTCAAATATGGGTATTCAGTGGGGAAATATAGACGACTTTTACATTTCTTTATTCATCCTATTTTCCAGGACAGAAGCGGATGCCTTAAGGGATTTAAAGCCACTCTTTGGGATTTCCTAATAAAATCACTTATTTCTGTGTATTTGTGTGTTGTGTGTGGCACTCTTTTCCCGTGGGAAACAAGAGGAGACTCTGAAAGCTCATTTATATTCAGAATGTTCATTCAGGACCATGCTTAGAAACATTTGGTTGTTGTTGTTCTGGTAGAAATCCTTGGAAGAAGCTTTCTAAGTGTATTTTAGGGGAAAGTGTGTCCCTGCAACAGTTACTTGGATCGGCGTCAATTAAGGTAAACTATTTGAATGACAAGAGCTGCTGAGTGTTAGTTGGCCATGTTGACGGAACACAAAACAAGGATGATTTTTAGTAGAATAAAAAGTGAGATTGACAATACAATTCAGGTTTGACATTCTAAAAAGCTCGAGAAAGTCTTGGCATTTGGCAGACGGATTTCATAATAACTCACTTTCTCTTTCTGAAGGAAGCAGTGGTAGCAACAGCGTAGCAAAGAGGGAGCTGAGAGCCCTGCCAGCCTTGGCGAACGCACCGGCTAACCAGGGAGGCAGGCATTCACCAGCAACTGATCTCCTCTCTCTTAGCCTCAGCTTCCTCATTCATGAAAGAAGATGGCTGGTTAAGAGACATCTTCAGAGCCTCTGAAACTCATTTACTCTATAGTTTGACAACTTCATTCTTATCTTTTATTATTTTGAGTTCCATCAACCAATTCCAAAAGAACAAGGTTAGAAAAAAAATTAGCCAGAAGTTCTAAGATCACTTAAGGACACCTAAGCTCCTGAAGAGTGGAAAGAAAAATCAGTGAGTATATGAGAAGGAAGAAATGAGCTTCTTTATTGCTTTTTAAAGCCTTTTTGTGGGGTGCCTGAGTGGGTCAGTTCGTTAAGCGTCTGAAGATTTTGGTTAAGGTCATGATCTCACATCATGGGATCGAGCTCCCTGGTCGGGCTTTGTGCTAAGCATGGAACCTGCTTGGGATTCTCTCTCTCTCTCTCTCTCTCTCTCTCTCTCTCTCCCCCTTCTCCCCAGCGCCTCTCCCCCACTCTCATTCTAGCACTTGCTCTCGTTCTCTAAAATTTAAAAAAAAAAAGGTCTTTTTACAACAAAAATTCATCATAAAACTGTGGGTAAGGAGACTGAGTAATAAAAACAAGATCCTTTCTGTCCCAGAACCAGTTCTTACTATTGTGACTGAGAAATTATTTTTTTAAAAGGTTTTGTCATTTATTGCCCAAAGAAAACAAAATTAAACTAAACCAAGTGACAACAAAATGGAACCCCAAATCTCCAAATTGTTTTCCTTTCAAGCAAGTGGCTTTATCTTACTCAGTTTTGGGGATGACCTTAATGAAAGTCCGCTTTCGCTTGCTGCTTAGGACATTAGCAGGTTAGGGGCACCTGGCCGGCTTGGTTGGTGGAGCCTGCGACTCTTGATCTCAGGCGTTGTGAGTCTGAGCCTTGCATTGGGCATAGAGATTACTTCAAAGTAAAATCTTAAAAAAAAAAAAAAAAAAAGAACATTAACAGATTAGTCAGTGACCATATGGGGGGTGTTTCTGTTTGATCCCAACTTGGCTTATGATTATCTTAAAAAAAAGTTTTAAATTTGTTTTAATGTTTATTTATTTTCAAGAGACAGAGCGAGAGAACGAGAGAGAGAGCAAGGGGGGCAAGGGCAGAGAGAGGGAAACACAGAATCTGAAGTGGGCTCCAGGCGCTGAGCTGTCAGCATAAAGCCTGATGTGGGGCTCGAACTCACAAACTGTGAGATCATGTCCTGAGCCAATGTCAGATGCTTAACTGGCTGAGCCACCCAGGTGCCCCTTAAAATTTGTTTTGAATATTTTTATTTATTTTTGAGAGACAGAGAGAGAGAGAGCTTGAGCAGGGGAAGGGCAGAGAGAGAGGGAGACACAGAATCTGAAACAGACTCCGGGCTCCAAGCTATCAGCACAGAGCCTGTCGCAAGGCTCGAACCCATGAGCCATGAAATCATGACCTGAGTCAAAGTAGTACGCTTAACTGACTGAGCCCCCCGGGTGCACCCATTGAATTCTTTCAGTCAGGAGACACGTACTGAGCATTTACTCTATCCCAGACCCTGCGGTCAATGAAGATATCATGGACAAAAGAACACACAAGGTCCCTGCTCACGGGGAGCTGGTCGAGTATAAGACAAGTATAAATCTCAAACTCATCATGTCTAAAACTTACCTCATTATCATCTGCCCAAAATACTCCCCTGCAGTCCCGTGATTCACTTAGACTTGTGTAGTCAGCCGAATTCCTTCTTTCCCCTCAGTCCTCGTAACCTAAAATTCACCGATTGTATCGATTGTCCATTCCATCCTCTAAAAAGCTCTTGAAGCCCTTTCTCTTCTATATTTCCATTGTCATCTCCCCCGTATCACCTAGTAAAGTTCTCATGGTCTCTTATAGGACTATTGCCGTCACTTGTTACCTTTACAGTCTTAGTAAGTACTGTTTTATGACCAACTCTGGTTTCCCAGCTCAGTCTTTTCAAAGTCCATGAAATATTTTCTCTGATGCCCTCTTTCTCTGATCGTTGCTGACACTTCCTCCTTTGCTATTCAGTCTAGACCGAGTATTTCATATAAGCACGTAAGTCCCAGCTTCCTCACAACAACGTGACTCAATGTGCTTGACAGACATTCTTTCAGTTTTCTGTTTAAGAATATTATTTAATAATTAGCTCTCACCTTCACTGGTTTCTCAGCTTTTGTCTGGTGAAGTCCCTTTCCTTGAAATATTGAGAACATCAGGTAGGCAGAGACCCCGTCTCTGTCTGTGGAAGGACAGACAGACAGGCTGAGGCTCACTGTGCTTCAGTTTGTGGTCGTGCACTGCAGATGGCCCCCTGGTGTCCAGTTAACACACCTCCCACTGAGAGGTCAATGTAATTGAAAATGGTGCCATCAAGTGGAAATATTTCTCATTTGGGACATGAGCCTAGAGCCTCTTTTATTCTTGAGTAAATCTTCTAATGTGGCAAATAGGCAAAATCCACATGATGCCAAGTAGAGCTGGGTATAAAGACTAAGGTGATTTGTGTGTTTTTATAACACAGAAAATTTTTATAAATTTTCATCGTTATAATTTACAGAAATGGCTTGTGGCACCATGGCATGCTACCTACATTAGATCAAGCTCATGAACTCCTCGAGAAGGAAACAGTCACACAGCCAATGGCCAAGATGTCAGCAAGCTGAAGAGAGATTGACCGAGGAATTTCTGATATACCCTGTAGGACACTACCTTCGTGATCTAATGTAACGTAGCTCAATTTGAGGGCGATGTATTTGAACCCAGTGCTGGTCCAGTTTAGTGTACAAGCTAGTAGAGGTGATGCACTCTTAATTGTCAGAGGCAGATGTTACCCACGAAGAATCATGATTTCTCACGGTTGGGGAATTTACTACCAGGTGTGTTGCAGAGGGGTGGTGGTGCTTTTGGCCTAGAGAACACAGGCAGAAAAGGACGGTAGTGTCAAATGAGCAGATATATGTCATTCCTGTGCTCTGAGTGAAGCAAGAGGCTCATTTTTATAAGACACAGTGGGGGGAAGAAAAATTGGTGTAGGAACCGTGGTGAAGGAGAACCGTGCATATACATATTTGGGGTGTAAAGACGAAGGGCCTTCTATGAAGAGCAAAGGCACTGAACATGCACCAAATACCACCGAAAACAAGAATCAGGAGATCGGACAGAGCAAATACTGAGAGCTGACCTACAATGAGGAGCAGCTGGAGACCAATGTCATTGTGGTAGTCATGGTTATGACCATCTTTACCATCAAGCTACAGGACTGAGTACCTACTTAGTGTGAGTTAGGTGTGTGCTAACCAGTTTATTTGACATAATTTTCCTATCAAGACTATGAGGTAGGTCCTCTTATTATTGGTATTGTATAGGTAAGGAAATTGGGAAGGCAAACTGCCTTGACCAAGACCATCTTGCTAGGTTAACTGTTTTAACCTCCACAGATCATAGCCTTACCCAGTCAATGCCAATCTACTCGATAGTATCTCACCACAATTATGTACATCTACATTTAAGTTAATGTGTTTTAAAATGTATATGGTTCTCACATCACCCTCAGGTTCAGACTTTTCCAAAAACCTTTTCTAAGGTACCTTTTCCAGGTATTGTTATGAATAAGACATTCATACTGAATAGAAGCCTTCTGTCTATTCTGGTCAAATGTTGGCATCTAGATTTAGCACAAACTGGACCTTGTGCAGAAATATCTGTTAAGGACAGTTAATTTTTTTTTCTGGACATGTTGCTCATATTGCAGTTATGGTGATAATTTAAAGCTACTCACTCGCAGAAGAAACCCTACTGGTGTAAGCATGTAAACTCAACCACCCAGAAGACATCCATACTGTTAAAGCAATGTAAAAGACTTTTGAGGTGAAAACACAGTGAACATCTTCATTTCTTTCTTTTTGCTGGTCATTTCAAACCCGTAGGAATTGTCCTTTGTGCTCTGCGCTCTCTGAAAATAATTGGTTTTATTAAAGTCATTGTCATGGCCCAGTTAGTTCCACATCGGCTGTGACTTCCAGAGAGCTGGCTGCTCTTCTTTGTAGAATGTTGCCTCTAAGTTTTTGGTCATCTTTTTCTTCGAAAGATTTTCTCTCCTGCTGAGTAAGAATAATGGATTCTTACTATTTACTTTCTTGGAAAGAAAGAAAAGTCCCAGACAATTGTCAAGTATGTCATTTAATTATGGTTTTATTTGACTGCTTATCTCTGGGTCTCTCTGTGGGACCTGGAAATGGCTGTCTGATAAACTAGGTCTTCTCTTCCTTTGTGATTTTTGTACGTTGCAGCCCAAGGTTATTAAAAAGATTTTTCTTTTAGGCAGAAGATTTTTTTTCCCCTTTGGAACTTGTGTTCCCCTGAAAATTCAGGAGCAAAATTATCCATTTTTTTCCTTTTGTTGTGTCAACAATACAACTTTTTTTCTGCTTAACTTTTTTTCATAACTCCGCTGGAATTCATCTTGTGACATGAAGAAATACATATCTGTGTTTTTCTCTGAGTGTTTTACAGAATATTCTTCATTATTTTAGAGAGCAAGGAAGATGAAATAAGAGGGGTATGAGTATCAATGGACTGGTTAATAATTCTAAGCAGTGATTTTCAATGGGTAAAATAACACTACAGAAGCTTCTCTAGCTTTCTTCAGCTCTCAGGTGTCTGCCCTTGTTCACTTTTGCCCTATTCTCCTTCTCGGAGGACAGGATGTCCTGCTTATCCACCTCTGTACCCTGCAGTGTGGACCTTGGGAACCCACAGAACCTTTCAGCTTAAGAATCTCCACCTTCTGAGTACAGTTAGTCTTCATAGAAATTCTTGAGAAAGATAATATTGGCGCTGACTTAAAATTCATTTCCTGGTACTGGATCGGCTGCTCACTACTGGTCCAGTTAGTCGTGGCCATAATTGTAAGGTCATGAGATAGTTTAAAGAGCCCGTTTCAGACCTGAGGGCAGGGTAGGCATATCTGTATTACAACATCAAGAACTGTGACTGGCCAAAGAGGTACAGCATTTGTCTTTGAGAAGATTGTCTTTTTGACAGCCTTTAAATGTACCTCTCATTTCCTATAGTTAGCTTTCTCTATTAAAGAAAGATATTTAAATTATTTTTATAATCTTACTCCATCTCATCATACCTTTAAGGCATCTGGACTCATTCACATTCAGAACCTTTCAGTTTCATTAAAAACAGTTACTGAGGACACTTCTTTTCTCCTCTCTTTAGCTCTAGACCGTTTTCCCATCTGCCTGGCACTGGGCCCTACCGTCTGTCTCCATAGGCGCCACCTGGCCCAGTAGTTGTTCTTCCTCTCCTTGGCTGGACCAGAGACTCTGTCCGTCTGGTTTTCCTTCTTTCTGCTGCCCTGGGTAGGGCCCCTTGTTTTAGATTCTAAGACCTGAGCTTTTGTGCTAAACCACTTGGTGACTGCCTAGGATCTTTTCAAGGTTCCAAACTTTGCTTAAATTGTTCATGGGATTATCATGTTCAAGTTACTTCCATGGTTCTCCATTGTCCTTCTAAGGAGAGCTAAGGAGAACCCTTAATGGCAGAGGCAGACGTTACCTATAACTTTGTTGGCCATGTCTAAAAAATAGAAAAAAATACGGCTTTCATTTTTGCTTTCTGACACATGTAAGTGAAAATCAGGTCAGCATCTATTTAGGTAGGAAACAAATGGGACTATTATGGTGAAAGACCTAAAACAGGAAAACCTTGTTAGAAGGACGTTTTAACTGAATGGATATCTTTTTGGGCTAATTAATTCTTTTTTTTTTTAATGTTTATTTACTTTTTGACAGAGAGACAGAGCGTGAACAGGGGAGGGGCAGAGAGAGAGGGAGACACAGAATCTGAAGCAAGCTCCAGGCTCTGAGCTGTCAGCACAGAGCCCGACGCGGGGCTTGAACTCACAGACCGTGAGATCATGACCTGAGCCGAAGTTGGACGCTTGACCAACTGAGCCACCCAGGCACCCCCATGTTTTGATTTTTGACATTTAATCTTGCCAGAATTTGAGACTGATTTGTAACTCTAGAAAAATCAGTCATTTCAAACTTGCTGGCCTCTTGATAGATTCACCATTGATCATTCATTCCATCCAGAGAGTTGTGTTTTTTCCTTTAGTTGAGATATAATTAACATACAGTGCTGTATTAGTTTCAGGTATACAGTATAGTGATTCAACAATTCTGTACATTACTCAGCACTCATTACAACAGGTACACTGCTTAATCCCCATCACCTATTTCACCTGTCCCCCCACCCACCTCCTCACTGGTGATCATCAGTGTGTTCTCTGTAGGTAAGAGTCTGCTTGTTTGTTTGTCTCTCTTATCCTTTGTTTGTTCATTTATTTAGTTTCTCAACTTCCACATATGAGTGGTCATATGGTATTTGTCTTTCTCTGACTGAATTATTTCACTTAGCACAATACTGTCAATATCCATCCATGTTGAAAATGGCAATTTTTCCTTTTTTATGGCCGAGTAATATTCCATTGTATATATACACCTCCTCTTCTTTATCCATTCATCTATAGATGAACACTTGGGTTGCCTCCATATCTTGGCTACTGTCAATAATGCCGCAAGAAACATAGAGGTGCATGGATCTTTTCGTGCTAGTGTTTTCGTTTTCTTTGGGTAGCTACCCAGTAGTGGAATTACTGGATCATATGGTAATTCTATTTTTAATTTTTTGAGGAATCTCCATACTGCTTTCCACAGTGGCTGCACCAGTTTGCATTCCCACCAATAGTGCAGGATGGTTCCTTTTTCTCCACATCCTCAACAATACTTGCTGTTTCTTGTATTTTTTTATTTTAACCATTCTGACAGGTGTAAGGTGACATCTTGTTGTGGTTTTAATTTGCATTTCCCTGGCAATCCATCCAGAGAGGTTTTAATAAATATATCTGAGACTCTTGAAAGCAATATCAAAGCACTGAATGCTTTTCTGGTCCAGCCCCAGGTCAGAACCCAGCATATGGTAGCGTATCACATCGTTCTCCTAGTTCACTGGGATGTTAGGATTTTTGAGGTTTGGTCACGCAGTAGCTGGTTTATTTGGATGATTAAAACATGAGAAAGCCTTTTAACACAAAGAGGTCAACCAGCAGTAAGCTGCCTTTTGCCTTAAATATTAGGTAATATCTACCTCACTGTGGATGGTCAAATATTGTACAACGTCTAGAATTATGATTTTGGTGTTGATTAAATCTTTGAAAGCTGATTTTTTTTAAAATGTTTTTTTATTTATTTTTGAGAGATAGGGAGAGACAGAGCATGAGCTTGGGAGGGGCAGAGAGAGGGGGAGACACAGAATTTGAAGGAGGCTCCAGGCTCTGAGCTATCAGCACAGAGCCCAATGCAGGGCTCGAACTCACAAACTGAGAGATCATGACCTGAGCCGAAGTCAGACCCTTAATTGACCGACCCACCCAGATTTCTTTAAGTTGGGTTTGGTCTGAGACTGAAGGCATAGAGAAGTTCATGCTTATAAGTAACGGAATTCCATAAATTTCTGCTGGCTGATAATTGATCTTAATTATGCGGACCACAGACTCCAGACTGGGAAGTCAACACAGGACACTGAATGGCTTTGGACATATACTGGTTGTTTAGATAGCCATGCCTTCGGTAAGAAAGTCGTTACCTGTACACGGTTAAATGTGATTTACATTATTATCTTTATCTACACAATACTTTCCCTATGAGTAAACTTAGAACTCAGAAAAAGAAAATTCTTTGTCTACTTATCCTGACTTTTATTTTCAAAATACTGTTACCGCAGCGGATGTGCATTCATGAACACCCGCCAGCGAGTAACGTAGATAACGCGTAAGCCCTTGCAGAGCTCTCAGGCCGGCCACCTCGACACGAGGTGATTAAGAGCATATGAAGCTTGGAGTAGCCTTACTTCTACTTTCTGTAACCTGATGGAATATTTTATTTTTATTTATTTTCTTCTTTCTCCATGCTTATGCGCCGGCACCCTGGTGCTATCCAGAAGCGAATTAAATGGCTTCGAAGCAGTGATTCTGCAGCTGTCAAGATGTTGGTATGGAAACGGCTGTCTGCAGGTGTTGGCATTTAGGATGCTCCGTGCCCATCTGAACCCGTGCGGGCAGCTTATTTTTACCTTAAAGCATTTACTGTTTCTGCGTATGTGGCTTCCGAATCAGTAATAATTATTTTTTAACAGGCGGAATTACAAATGAAGGCAAACATGACAAAGGAGAAGTGACAAATTTCAAATAAAGTACATGAGAATTCGTCTTTAGGCAGCTGGGGCAGCCGACATGGGCCCTCCGGGGGGTTGGTTGTACTGAGAGGTGTGTGTGTGCTTTGTGGCCCAGCCCGGGAGGAAGAGGCTGTGAGGACCTCCACACATTAGTGCTTCATTTTATAGACACCTTCTGGAATTGGCCGCGGCGTAGACGTGAGCCATTTCTACATCTGCAGCATTCGTAACTTTTTCTCTTATTTTCATTAAATAATGAAAATTTCATTATTTTCTGCTATTTTCATTACAAAAAACTATTTTCTTCTCAACCAAAAGAATCGAGAAGTTACCAGACTACTCTTATCTTGTGATCTGTTCTAGACCAGGCTTTGATCCTGCATTTCAACCCCACAGAGCTCCGAAATCAGGCCGTTTCCCTCTCTGAGGCCTGTGTAGATGCACCTCCTTCTCCATTCTCTTCCACCTCCTCCTCCCCCCTCCCCCACCAGATCCCTCTCTCCTCCCCCCTGACCCCCTCACTTTCCCTTCTCCCTACCCCCCTGCCTCTCACTTCCCCTTTTGATTTCAAACATTTATTAAGCTCTTGTATGACAAACACTGAGCTCACACAAACACACACACACACACACACACACACACACACACACACAGCAGATGTAATCACTGACTTGAATATACACAATCCAGGAAAATAATTTTAGTGCCTCCTGTTCAGCTCATTAAACTTTTCCAAGGTTTTGTAACCTCAGCTTTCACTCTCCCAGATTATCTGTGGGTTCCTAAAATAGAACACACCATTGCCTATAGCAATTCTGTGCGGGACCACCTACCTGCTGTTAGTCGCAGATACTGGTGGATTTTGCTTTATGCACACAATAAGTGGTGGGGAGGACAAAAGGGATTCAGGCCATTGGATTAAAAAAATAAAAACTTCTGTATAATACACATTGATTATTGGAAATTTAGAGGGGTGCCTGGGTGGCTCAGTCGGTTGAGTGTCCGACTTTGGCTCAGGTCATGATCTCGTGGTTTGTGAGTTCAAGCCCCATATCGGTCTCACTGCTGTCAGCACAGAGCCGGCTTCAGATTTTCTGTCCCCCTCTCTTTGCCGCTCCCCTGCTCCCACTCTCTCAAAAATAAATAAACATTAAAAAAAAAAAAGGAAAAAGAAAATTTGGAAAATCCTGTATCAAGGAGTAAGAATTCCTGTCCCCTTCACTGGTCCCTCTGGCTAGACTAAGAATCAAATGGAAATGGTACAGATGAATGGGAGAAAATCAAATTTAATGGGCTTATTACGGGGAATCCTCATAAACATGGAAATTCTGAAGACAAGCACCATGAGGCATGTATGTCATTCTGAACTGAGAAGAAGGGGGAGGGATGCACTTCCCAGGATAATGAAGAAGGATAAATGTTGTTAAGGGAACGTTTGCCGGGACCTGCAGGGAGAATGGGACAAAGAACTGGTCAAGGGGCCCTTCCACATTCGCCCATGTCTGCGAGGCCCAGCTCACACCCCTGTACGGTTATCTGCGGTGATAGCTCTCCACCTGGAGCAGGTCGTCTCTCTGAATTCTTGTTAGACCCTCGAGGGGGAGGTAAGGAGCTTTTCCCGAATCTGCTGGGTTTTGATTGCTTTCGAACTCAAAATAGTCCTTGTGCCAAAGTGGCCCACTCTGGGGCAGCCTGCCGTTGGCCTCTGTAACTGAAAAGCAAAAGACAGATGGATAGTTGCCCCCACAGCCCTACTGTCCCGAGAGAACCCGCACGTAATTCGTGTGTTCCCCGGACAGGAACTGGCTTATTTCTCCCACCACGCTCAGTTCCGAGCCTTCGGAGCTGGGGGCCCTGATTTCAACTCTGAACGTCTGTGACGTCTGTGGGAATGAAACTAAGTCCACAGGCAGAATGCTCTGCCTGGGCGCCACCTCAAACTCCCCCTTCAGACTTTCTCTTCTTACGGTCCCGACGGCAGTACTGCAAGGCAGTGCCACTGAAGATTCTGCCAAGGTTGCAAAGGAATGGATTCAATCTTCAAAAGCAGCTTTAAATTGAATTAAAGATTTTTGTTGCAAGAGAAAAAAAAAAAACATAAAGGAGGGGCACCTGGGGGGCTCAGTGGGTTGAGCATCTGACTTCTGCTCAGGGCATGATCTCAGGCTTTGTGAGTTCAAGCCCCACATCGGGGTCACTACTGTCCGTGTGGAGAGTGTTTGGATGCTCTGTCCTGGTCTCTCTCCTGCCCCTCCCCTGCTCATTTGCTCTTGCCCAAAAATAGATAAACATTAAAAAACCATAAAACAGAAAGGAGTTACTCGGGTAGTACGTGATGATCCTCTCCCCATCTGCTGAATTTGTTTATAAGCTTTAAAGCCTCAGCCTTTCCGGAGTCCCCAGGTGAGTTTGAAAACTAGCGTTTCACGTCTCCAGAACTCACTCATCTAGAACAAGGTGAGTGATCCTGCTTAAAGACTCTGTTCCCAGCTTTTTAAGTCCACTGTGCTCTGCACCACTGATCCAGCACCTAAAAGCAAGCTTCAAACAGGATTGCACTCTGAAGACTCGGAGCCTGGCTGCTGGCTTCCCAGGCCATACTTTCCCTCTGGTTTTGGTTTTGGCCTTATCCTACGTCTTCCTCCTTGAAGTTCTTCTCTCCCGCCTTGGCCAGGAGAACCCACCCGCTACGATGACACTCTGGCCTTTGCCTACAGGGCTCGTTAGAACTCAGAGACCGGATCATAAAGAAGAGCAACTTAGGGGCGCCTGGGCGGCTCAGTGGGTTAAGCTTAGGACTCTGGCTCAGGTCATGATCTTAATGGTTCGCGGATTCGAGCCCCTAGGCAGGCTCCGCACTATAGCATGGGCCTGCTTGGGATCCGTCTCTCTCCCCCTCTCTCTGCCCCGTCCCCCACTCTCTCTCTGTCTCTCAAAATGAATAAACATTAAAAAAAAGAGCAATTTAGTTTAAGTGCCCTCAGATTTTTCTCTTCCCTTCAGAGTCTCTCTTTTTATTCTAATTAAAGATATATATCTGGGGGGCGCCTGGGGGGCTCAGTTGGTTGAACATCCGACTTCGGCTCAGGTCATGATCTCACAGTTCATGGGTTCAAACCCTGCGTCAGGCTCTGTGCTGATGGCTCAGAGCCTGGAGCCTGCTTTGGATTCTGTGTCTCTTTCTCTCTCTGCCCCTCTCCTGCTCACTCGCATGCGCTCGCTCTCTCTCTCTCTCTCTCTCTCTCTCTCTCAAGTAAATAAACACTAAAAAAACCCCAAACAAACAAAAAGACTGGCTGACTGTGTCTCAGGTGGAGGAAACAGCAGTTTCAAAGCTCTCTGGTCAGATCATAGGAGGATAAGGAAAAGAAGGGGGTCGTTGTGTCTGGAGCATGGCACCCACTTACAGGGGTGGGAGATGCAGTCAGAAGCATTTGGCACGGTCACTGGTGAGATCATGTTGGTGTTCGCAGGAAGAGGACAAGAGTTTCAACTAATTCTGCCCTGATGTGAGGGGCCCCTGGAGGAGGGCTGCACGTGGGTTTCTTCTCATTTTCCTGATGCGTAGTCATCATTCAGCCAGCCTTTAGGTTTTTTAAAGAGGAGATTGGTCTCCATGCAACTGTAGACTCTGAGTGTCATCGGGAAGGGGTGAGTTCAGGCTGTCCCCACGGGGCCATCTTGAACTAGAACCGAGCCTGTCCACATTTAGCTTTCAGTCACCGATTAATCACTCTCAGGCCTCTTTACCTTTTTGCCAATTGAGCTTAGCAAGAGTCACGAGACAATCCCGCTGCTGTTACAGCTGCTATTTCCTCCATATTCCTCCAGTGTCCGGTAGAGCTTATATTATCTGCTAATTCCTTTCCTTCCATTGGTGTGTCATCTCAGGTCACCGCCTATAAATGTTTTAATAGTTGAACTGCTACTTTGCACCAGGGCTATCCGTGCTCTCTCTACTACCAGGGATGGGGCTCTCCTTTAATTATCCTGGACTTCACTTGAGCTATATAGAACCCTTTATTACTTTTTTATTACAAGTAGGATATATTAATGGGTCCATGGCCATAGAGTAATTTTCCTGAGGAATAATTTATTTTTATATTTTACATCCATAAATGTCATTCCGTGAATGGATTCAGCCTAAGTACTCTGCAAGTTTTGGACCAATGAGACAGTTGGAGGCTGACTCAGAAATCAGAGTTCTGGACGTATGCTGGTCATGTCTGTTCATTTAAAACTTATGAGGATTCAGTAAATGTTATTTTAGAACACTATCGAAAATCCTAACATATTCCGTTAAACCACATGTCTTCAATTTTTAGGAGCCCCATTTTTCTTAGGTGGCAAAATGTGATGGAGGCGAGGCGGGGAGGGTGTCAGGGAGGCGGCCAGTCAGTCCTGCTGCCTCTACGCTACTCACTATACTTCTGACTCCCCTTCTATCACTTGTAATTGCACATTAATTTCAATTAATTAAAGGCCATGCCACCTGTCCTAGGATTCTCCTCGTTAGCTAGGATGTTGGCATTTACCCTGTGTTTGTTTCTCATGGTTACTCACACAGTAGCGGCTCTGTAAATGTCACAAAGCTTTCTTAGCCACACGGATTTTGAGATTCTTTTTTGGGAAAGCAAATGGTATTTTTCACGGAAGAAATTAAATTCTAGTTAAACCAGGGATCTACACATGAAAATCCGTGCTTAGGTAGTATGGTCTGAAGGGCAAAAGCCTACTTACAATGATCTGGTAGGATTATGAGATTCATCAGCCGTTACTGCTGTTTTATCAATGAAAGCATCCGTGTATATATCCACTGGTGACTCTAGAACATCTAAGCTTAAAGATTGCCTTGCTAGCAGTTTTCTAATTCTAAAAATGTATCCCAATATCCACCTGTGAACTGTAGACATTTTGTCAAATACCTACATATAGGAAGAAGTGAAGGAAGTTGAAACTTCCTAACATGTCAGAAAAAAATTTGTCCTTATTGAAATTCTTGAGCGAAAGAAAAAATGACCAAGTGTGGACCACCTCTTCCTTTGTATAAAGCTTAAAAAGGAATTCATAATGGAGATGCAACACCATGGGTTTAGCTCGGGGTTGAGAAAAATCCCCCTCCTCCATAAACGTAGGGATTGCACCCATAATTATAGTAGAGTGAAGAGGAATTAAGTCAGCAGAGATCTCCTTTTGTTGGTGAACTGCTGTGCGTGTGTGTGTGTGTGTGTGTGTGATCTTAGGAGGGTTGAGCACGTGTTCCAAGGTGGTCAGTGAGGCAGAAACAGGGGGAGATGCCATCCCTGTCATGGGATCTGGTTTGGGACGTGCTTGAACCAGGCCAGTAAGCTGGTAAACCTCCGGCAAGTCTGAGCACTGTCGGTGACTGTCACCAAGTTGGGAAACACAGTTATTGTACATCTGCTCATTTAACCTTGGAGATTTCACCTCTATTTCGAGAAACCTACTCCGGGGATCCATGTGGATCTGTTTAGAGGACTGTTTATAACATTCCTGGTGCTCGAATAGGTCGTCAACTCGATCACGTTCTCACTCCTCGGGAGAGAGAATACAGTCAATGCTCCGGCATTCGTGAATAACGTGCTCGCCCATTGCTTTCCGGACTTCCAGAAAGCTCATTCTTCCACCGGCACTGACGTATCCACTCTAATTACATCCTGGTCTCATCGGTTGCTGAACTCTTCAACTGCAAATAGAAAAATATGAAAATGACTCACATAAGCTGTGAACAACTAATTGAGAGTGATAAATTTAAGTTCGGGAAATTAGTTCTCGAATGGTGAATAAAAGCTATTTTATTTTTTCCAGTTGTATTGAGATGTAATTGACATCCAGTCCTGTATAATTCGAGGGGCACAACGTGATTATTTGACTGATCTATACTGTGAAATGATCGCCACAGTAAGTTTAGTTACTTGGCGTCCATCATCTCCTGTAGGTACTGAAAAGAGAAAAACAAAAGTTTTTTTCCCCTCTTGTGTAAAGAAATCTATTTTAGGGGTGCCTGGGTGGCTCAGTCGGTTAGGCGTCCGACTTCGGCTCAGGTCATGATCTCACAGTTTGTGGGTTCGAGCCCCACATCAGGCTCTGTCCTGACATCTCAGAGCCTGGAGCCTGTTTCAGATTCTGTGTCTCCCCCTTTCTCTGCCCCTCACCCATTCATGCTTTCTCTCTCTCTCAAAAATAAATAAACATTAAAAAAAAGAAATCTATTTTAATAAGGTGTTCTCTAGAAAGTCGGTTTTGATTTAACATCTTGATAAACAAAGGTCAGTTCCAGAGTCGAGCTAGGTTTCCTCTAGACTCTAATCTTACTCATCGCAGGAGCAGCCGGCTCTGCGTTGTAGGGAAGTTTTACAAGGCTCATCATAAACCTCGCCCTGAGCCCTGGCAGCCGGCATCCAAGTGGAGGCAACTCTGGAATGTTTTCACAGCAGAATCCTGCGCTTCGAGTGATGTCGCCCTTTGCTAGAGTTCTCAGCTGTGTGTCTCTTCCACCTGGTTGCAACTAATTTCACTGATCAGTAGCTTTGGCTTAGCTTTACCCTCATAAATTTAATAATTCACTTGGCAGGTGCAGAGCAGACAGATTTCAAAAAAAAAATGCAGTTTCTTAGGAAGGCTGGGGACAGGACTCCCTGCTTTTTTTATTTGCGTTTAGATCCCAGTATTCCATTTGGATACGGGGATGCTTCAGTCGTTCTGGATGTTCAGGAACCTGGGATTTTTTTTTTCTTTTTCAATTCTTTAATTTTTATTCTTCTTTCTTCTGTAAAAGGACTTTGATCTGTGGAATTCATTTAAAAGCTAAGTATGTCAACACGTTGGGAAGGGTGGCCCATCACTGGACCATAGTGTTGGGCTAGTGAAGCGAAGAAACAGAGCATCCGCTTGATGCTGGCCTTGGACGTGGCCGTGGGCACATCCCACTGTGCTCATATCGTACGTGTGTGAGCACACACACAGCCACACGGCAGGATCCAGGGCTCGGTTCTGCTGCCTTCCCGCTCAGCGATCCCGGGCACGACATCAACCTCTTTGTGTCTCATCTTTAATTTGCAGAAATCGATAATTTCTTTGTGAAGATTGAACCAATTTAGACCTGTAACATGTTGTAAAGTGTCAGGTAGCCAGGAAGCTCTCAATAAAAATTAAGTATTATTGTTACAATTTGTTATCCTCACTCTCACGTGAAGATCATTTATAATTTTTCTATATAGCCTGAAATTGCTCCTTCTGTTTTTAAATACTTTTTTCTTAAAAGTAAGGTGTCCGCATGGTAAAAACTCAGACAAACACAAAGTAATTATAATGAGAAGTTAAGTCTTCTTTTCACGTCTGTCCCCAGGTCCCTGTCTGACTTCTCAGAGGTCCCTATTGTTCTAGAGATACCTCTATATAAATGAATATATTTAAATCCCTTATCTAGAAGTTTTAAATGTGTTTGAATACAAATTGAGTATCATTATGCAAAAGGGAAAATTAAAATTTTGTCTCATTTGGACTGTGACTAATGAAAATAATAGTTATCATAATTTGAATAATAAGAGAAGTCTTTGTTATGTAGCGGAACTGGAAGCTCTAAACCAAAAGTACCTGAGCTAGTACCTGCAACAGCCTTCAGAGATGCGTATTATCATCACCCCCGCTTGACACATGAAGAAATGGTGGCCAAGGGGCGAAGTTTCTGAAGGTCACTCAGCCAACACGTGGCAGAGCTGAGTTTTGAAAGCTGTGCACTTAACACTCAAGAAAGTGTTCCGTAGAAAACTATCTTGGATCTCCCATCGGGAAATGCTTCTAGTACCTTCCATCGGGTATCTTTTCCCCTCAAAACACGCTGACCTGGGAGAAAGCACCGCACCCTCGGCTTCCCACACGGCATCTACTTCTGTCCATCCCACACCTTGTCCATCGCTCAGCCTCCGGAAAAGTCCACCTTTGCCGAGCCCGCAGTTCCTGGTGCTGAGTTCCCTGACTGATCGAATGTAGCCCCACTCCTCCTTGAGGATGAGGGCATTGCGAGTTCCCAGAAGATGGCGCTGTGCCTCCTCCATTTCCAGGGCCCAAAGCTGAAGATGTTTCCTGGCTCACCAGAGGCACTGAGGAAGCGTTTGCGGAGTGGAGGAATAGATGCTGGCAGGGTTTGCCTGGGACGGGGACTGTGGACATGGGTTTCTTGGATCTGGGTCCAGGAAGGCAACCAAAAATTTCCTGACGCCAGAGAACCGTAACATGTAAAATGGGAAATTCTGGCCCAGGAAACGCTTCAGCAACTCTCAGGGACACAACAACCTAGATGGAATTACCCGCAAGGCGTCCTGGGGACGTAACGCGGGTTCGGATGAGAGCATCTTGTTTGAGCCCTCTGCCTCATGACACATCACGGGACCGTCCACAGAAGCATATGTCTCCGCAGAAGGCACTAAGCATGGCCATCCTTCTGCTGCTGCGTCTCAGAGTTATTTTGTCTGTCGCCCCTGAAAGACTGATCCCACCTGGAAACCTGACTCAGAACAGCTTCTGCGACCTGTTAGTATAATTTCTTAATTGGTTTTGAGGAGGAACTCGGGTATTCGGGCACTGGAGGAAAGACAGATGGCCAGAGTTGGAAGGAGTTTACATGAAGTGCACGAATAATTTACAGGTGAAAATGATGGAACAGGAGAAGCCGTGTTCAGCTGTTGGCCCCTTGCTTCTTCTCTCTGATTGCTGTCGGCTTCAGCAAAGCCCTCTCGTCCTCAGGCAAGCAAGCCCCTTGGTACTCATGCAGTCTGCTCCTTTATGAGAACTGTCCCTCAGATCACTACCTATAAAAGCTGTAAGGGCAAATACAAATGATAAATAAGAGGCTTAATTCTCCCTGTTGAAAATAAGGAAGCGGAATCCCTGCCCCCCTCCCTTTCCTTAGAGCAGTAACTTTAGAACCTGTCATTGTAAGTTCCTTCTCCATCCCTTCAAAATGTATGCGGATATTTTTAAAAGCTAAACCTCTTGCCAGGAATGTCTCTCTCGCAAGGACCCGAGAACCATCTCTTTCGAATGTATCTAACTAGGGAAGACAGCACCGCTATCTCCCAGTTTCCATGAGGCAGCAGGGACCTGACTTTGGTGAGTGCCGCACTCCAAGTTGCAAAACTACCTCCTTACATGAGGATACGAGTTTATTTTTTTCCTTTGGAGAGAGCCAGGCAGCAAACAGATGGTCACAAGGATTACCAGGAGAACTTAGGGTTAACCGTGTAGGGTTATCTGGCACACGTGTATGTCTGCCTGGCTACGTAGAAGGGTCAGATCTCTTTCGGTCTCGGCCATCTCTTTGCAGACTAACCTGTAATTCGTGTCCCATTCCGGTTTAATGCTCATTCAGTAACAAAATTGTTTTCTTTCCCTTTTACCTTGTGGAGAGGTTTTCCAGGTTAGGAGGGGATTTTGTTGCAGATTTTATTTCCCCGACATCATATACTGTCTGTTCACAGATCATCGTATTTTAACTGGAGCTAAATTTTAGAGATTGAAACGTGAAATAGACATTTCAAGCACCAGTGAACCGAGAGGGGGAGTTTATCAGGAAGACTGGGAAGAGGCAGGACAGAGGAATATCTGAAGTTTTACCCAACCACCAGTCTCTGGGGGGTGGTGAGTGCCTTCTTGGGGGGAAACAACCACCCTCCGGCATTTGCCTCCTGTCTGGGGGACATCCTAAAAGATACAGTCTCACGCTAGTTCATGGGAATTTCTCCATTCTGCAAGTCTGGTATTGCTGCCCCTTCTGAATTTAAATATTTTCAGTAAGTAACTAACAAAATACACATTACATATCACACATATTTCCTGATGAGCTCAAATATCTCTTTTATTGGGTCCCTTTTCAGCTTCCCCTGACAATCTTTCCTGAGTTTAGTGGCCGTCGAGGAAAAGACTGTAGTTTTCCTAGCTACTGGTGATAACATCCATTAGGTTTATCTGACCTTGAGGACAGAGGCCACGTCTTAGTCATCTCAGTCCCCAGAATTTCTGGGCACATGAAGAGGCTCATAGCACTTGCTGAGTAGATACTTGGATGAACAAATAAATACACGGGGACCCCTGACACACCATATATGTAGAAACACAATGAGGAAGACACAGATGATAAAAGAGGCTAACAATCCTTGAATTTTTATATAAGTAACCTTGAAAAAGCCCCACTTAGGGCAGACGAGTATCACACAACTTTATTAAGTCCCACTCCCCCTTTTTAAATCTTCTCTTCTGGGATGCTCCTTCACCGGCCGGAGCCATTCCTGGCTAGGACCTAGTGAGACGCAGTGTTGAATGCCCAGGAACCTCTCCATTCTCCCCTAGAGTTCAAACAGCCAGCTGGTTTTCACATTGAGGCTTCTCCTCTCCCTGGCGCAGGTGTGATACAAGGGGGCCATTTTCAGTCAGTGAGCGGGCTGGTCAGCTTCTTTTCTCTTACCGACTTGGGATTTTATTGGCAGGGAGCTAGGAGATGCCTTTGGACTGGGCTTGCTCCGATCTGACCTAACTTAGTAAATGACAGCTTACCTGGTTGAGTTGTGCAGGTGAAAATACTTTGGAGTCATCCTTGACGCCCTGACTCCCACATCCGGCTATTTCTGTCCAACTGCCCTTCCCCTGCCACCGCCCAGTGTTTGCACCGTCGACAGTAATGTGCTTGCTGTCTGTTCTCCCAGGGGCTGCTGCCCTGCACCGCTAGGGCTATTTTCTGTTTTGCACACAGCACACAGATGGACCCCTTTCGTGCACCAGAGCCGGTGATTGCGTTCTCCAGACTCATGCGGGCGGATTTCCCGAGACCCCAACTGGAGACGTGAAGAGCAGGTGACCTGAGCGGAGAGCTCAGCCCTAGGAGCCAGTGCGCAGGCGCAACCCGGCTGCTCCGTGATCCGGAGGACACAGTGCAGCGCGCAGCCCCTAGATGGCGCTGTGGGTCCGCGCACCAGGCCAGGACCCCGGGCTGGGACACCAGCTCCGCTCCAGGGCCACGTGGGAAAGGGGACCGAGCTCCCCGCCTCTGCCTTCCTCTCCTCCTGTCTCCCTCCTTTTTTTTTTTTTTTTTTTTTTAATTTAAAGTTTATGTATTTTGAGAGAGAAAAAGAGTGCGGGAGAGGGGTAGGGGGTTGGGCAAAGGATCCCTAGCAGGCTCCAGGCTCTGAGCTGTCAGCACAAAGGGGCTGGAATTCACAAACCGTGAGATCAAGACCTGAGCTGACATCAAGAGTAGACTTGAGCGCCCCTCGCTTCTGCCTATTTAAGGGACTGAATTGTACCTTGAAAGAAATATAACGGAAAGATATGAGGGCGCTGGGCTCTCCGACGAACACTGTGAACCGTGCACTGTGTGAGAACGGGAAACACCGGGGGTTCACGTCCCGTTGGCCGCAACAGAGACCTAGGACAGCACCGGGCTCCTGTAGTTCTCGTGGGTGCTGTGCACGCAGCCAAGGGCGCCTCACTAGAGGGGGGCGCACGTCCTGAGCGAGGGCACAGGGGACAAGCCACTCAGGTTGCAGGATCAAGGACCAGGCAGCAACCTGCAGCGCCCACCCTCAGGACAGCATCTCTACCATGCTGGTCCTCATGGGTCACCGCTCCCTGACAACCCTGCCCCTGATATGCGACACCCTATGATGGCCTTCCCTGCGCCCCCAAGACACCCCGCCCAGGCACCCAACGCTGTCAGGCCGCCATGCCCCACGCGCTACGCCCCACGTCCCCATCCCCTACGCCCCCACGCCCCACGCCCCCACGCCCCACGTCCCCACGCTCCATGCCCCCACGCCCCACACTCCACTCCCCACGCCCCCTCGCCCCACGCTCCACTCCCCATGTCCCCACGCTCCACTCCCCACGCCCCACTCCCCACGCCCCCTCGCCCCCACGCTCCACTCCCCATGCCCCCACGCCCCACGCTCCACTCCCCACGCCCCCACGCCCCACGCTCCACGCTCCACTCCCCATGTCCCCTCGCCCTCACGCCCCACGCCCCCTCGCCCCAAGGTCCACTCCCCACGCCCCCTCGTCCCCACGCCCCCTCGCCCCCACGCCCCATGCTCCACTCCCCACGCCCCCACCCCACTCCCCACGCCCCCACGCTCCACTCCCCACGCCCCCTCGCTCCCACGCCCCATGCTCCACTCCCCACGCCCCCACCCCACTCCCCACGCCCCCACCCCACTCCCCATGCCCCCTCGCCCCCACGCCCCACGCTCCACGCTCCACGCTCCACTCCCCACGCCCCCTCGCCCCCACGCCCCATGCTCCACTCCCCACGCCCCCACCCCACTCCCCACGCCCCCACGCTCCACTCCCCACGCCCCCACCCCACTCCCCATGCCCCCTCGCCCCCACGCCCCACGCTCCACTCCCCACGCCCCCTCGCCCCCACGCCCCACTCCCCACGCCCCCTCGCCCCCACGCCCCACGCTCCACTCCCCATGCCCCCTCGCCCTCACGCCCCACGCCCCCTCGCCCCACGCTCCACTCCCCACGCCCCCTTGCCCCCACGCCCCATGCTCCACTCCCCACGCCCCCACCCCACTCCCCACGCCCCCTCGCCCCCATGCCCATGCCCCACGCCCCCTTGCCCCACGCCCATGCTCCACTCCCCACGCACCCACCCCACTCCACACGCCCCCACCCCACTCCCACGCCCCACCCCACTCCCCACGCCCCTCGCCCCCATGCCCCACGCCCCACGCTCACTCCCCACGCCCCCTTGCCCCCACGCCCCATGCTCCACTCCCCACGCCCCACCCCACTCCCCACGCCCCCCTCGCCCCCATGCCCACGCCCCACTCCCCCACGCCCCCTCGCCCCCATGCTCCACTCCCCACGCCCCACGCTCCACGCCCATGCCCCTCGCACCTCACGCCCCACGCTCCACGCTCCACTCCCCACGCCCCTCGCCCCCACGCTCCACGCCCCACGCCCCCTCGCCCCCCACGCTCCACTCCCCACGCCCCCTCGCCCCCACGCCCCATGCTCCACGCCCCACGCCCCCACCCCACTCCCCATGCCCTCGCCCCCCACGCCCCACGCTCACTCCCCACGCCCCCTCGCCCCACTCCCCACGCCCCCTCGCCCCCACGCCCCACGCTCCACTCCCCATGCCCCCTCGCCCTCACGCCCCACGCCCCCTCGCCCCACGCTCCACTCCCCACGCCCCCTCGCCCCCACGCCCCACGCTCCACGCCCCATGCCCCCTCGCCCTCACGCCCCACGCTCCACTCCCCACGCCCCCTCGCCCCCCACGCTCCACTCCCCACGCCCCCTCGCCCCCCACGCTCCACTCCCCACGCCCCCTCGCCCCCACGCCCCATGCTCCACTCCCCACGCCCCCACCCCACTCCCCACGCCCCCACGCTCCACTCCCCACGCCCCACTCCCCACGCCCCCTCGCCCCCACGCCCCACGCTCCACGCCCCTCTCTCCACTCCCCACGCCCCCACGCCCCACTCCCCACGCCCCCTCGCCCCCTCGCCCTCACGCCCCTCGCTCCACTCCCCACGCCCCCACGCTCCACTCCCCACGCCCCCTCGCCCCCACGCTCCACTCCCCACGCCCCCTCGCCCTCACGCCCCAGGCCCCACTCTGCCCGCAGCCAGGACACCGGTGCCTCTGCGCGGGAAGGCCGCAGAGACCAGCTGCACGTGGTGCTGGCGGGCGGTGACTCTCGGGGACAGTCAGGTGGGTCAGCGGGGTGGTGGTGACCTGAGCACGTGCGGGACAGGAGCTGCCTGGGGCTGTTGTGTCCCGGGGAATGGGGACGGGAGCAGGGTGCCCGGGATCGCCAGCTGCGGTTCTCCCTGGTTCCCGGTGGAGCCTGGCAGGGCTGCCCCGTGTTCTCTGGGTCCGGCCGGCCGCGGGGTCTGCGGGACGCGGAGGGCAGGGAGGTGGTGACCCCCGTTATGGTGTACGCCTTCCACAGCGGACCGCAGAGCCGGCCCCGGGCTGGTCCTCCCGTGGGCAGGGCCCTGCTCTGGGCTCTTGGGGACGCCGGGTGTTGGTTTGTGTTGGGGCTGCGGGGGGCGCTCCTGCGGGCGGGCGGGTTACAGTTCGTGGGTTCGAGCCCTGCGTCGGGCTCTGTGCTGACAGCTCGGAGCCTGCTTCAGATTCTGTGTCTCCTCCGTCTCTCTCCGACCCTCCCTCGCTCATGCTCTGTCTCTCTCTCAGAAATAAATAAAATAAAAACACGTGTGCAAGATGGTTTTGAAATCTTGTCCGTAGGGTAGACTCCTAAGGGATCTTTTAGGACTCTGCCTTTCCAGTTAACTTGTTTTTCCTGGTGGTGGGCCACCTGGGGCTGAGTGCATTTGCTGTGTTTCTAGTTCATCAGTTCAGAGTCTGGATTCTGGTGAATGAAGTTCATCTCCTGTGTCTGTTTTCCGAATTGGCAGTGACTTCCTTCCTCAGCACTGTTGTGCACTCGCGCTCTCCCACCGTGTAGCCGTCCTCACGAACGCCCGAATACACTTAAGTTGTCCACTTCTCTTCATTCTCCGTAGATTGTTTGTCCTGGGCGCGGGGGAATCACGTTTCAGTGTGTCTATTCTACCTGCCATCGCCAAGCAAGAGAAGTCTGGGAGTTGTGAGCCAGATAATGGCTGAATATCTAGATCATAGTAACCTGTGCAGAGGTGATGGAAATTGCTGTCTGTCTTCCTGTTACCGGTCTAGCTGCTGCAGTCAGTCCTCTGTTCTAACGCGGATTTTCCTACGTCTCAGCAACTCCTCCTGATACCTGTGCTTCCTCCTGGAAGCGGATTGACAAATGCCAATGCTTCCTCTTGGTTTCCTTCATAATTGCGGCCCAGGTCCTTCCTCTTGTGGTCATCTGATTCCAAGTTTTCTGTACTCGTAAAAGACAGGGGACTCAGGCACAGAAAACTTTCGGAAAGACATTTGTATAGAAATTTTGAATCTCGCTGACGAGGGCAAAATATATGTATCAGGTAATTACAAATGTAGGACCTGATTTGGATTAGAGCTAAAATATCAAAAGTCTCTTTATGCCAGGAAAAAAAAATATTTGCAAACTTTAAATCAGAAGATCATAGGATAATGAGAATTTTAACCACAGGGCGGGTGGTGGTTTTTTTAATTCGGTCCTGAAGTTTAGCTCCACAGGACATGTGTAAGACAGCCAGGGGAAATCTGTCCTTCTAAGCAAATTTAAGAGGAAACTAATTTGTGCATGTTTCACCCAAGTTTATGGATTTGGAATTTAAAATATTAAGCAGAGCAAGCTGATTGCATGAAGAAAGGGAGGCAGGTGACTGTGTGGAGAGCGTCTTAGAGGCTGAATAATAGAGCCAGGTGTACACCATCAAGGTCAGGGGAAGTCGGACCCTCCGGGTGGAGCCTGCATGGCATGCGCGTTCCCTCATGGTTATTTGTATTAACAGGTTAACTTTATTGTCCCCTGATGTTACAACATCTTTCTTCAGAGTCTCTGATCTTTATATAGTGACTTGTCTTTGTGCTGTATTTGATCTTAAAAGCTCCCTGAAGTCTTGACTTGAAATCAAGGAACAACTGAAATGTTTCTCTGTTCTCTGTGCTGCATTTGGGGTAATTGATTCAGGTCTGTCTTTCAAATTGCAAATCGCCCTTTGGAATTGTCTAACTTACCCATTTGACTATGTTATTACTTTCTAAATTTTATAACAGTTTTCCATTTCTAGAAGTTACTTCGGTTATTTTTAATGTTTACATGTTCTTTTTTCATAATGATCCGTCTATCTTTTGAGCTGGTCCTTTCCTCTTCCTTCAGGCACGGTCAGCCTGGCACATGGTATTGCTGTTTCTTTGGGTAAGAAACCTCTCTGAGGTCCCGTTGGCTGATCAGCTGTCATCTTGGGCCACTTTCCTCTCCTGCTTTGTGTTTTTATGTGTGAGCTCATCTTCAGTGGGAGTTATTTTCTTTCATAGTTTCTTTGGATGAATATTTCGATGCAGTTTTTACCCTAGCTCTTCCATTAGGTTTTCATTCCAAATGTGTAACGAGAATGCGGGCCTCCCGCTAGAAACACAGCAGGCTAGAAACACAGCAGGCTAGGGATTCCGTGTACTTGATAATCCCTCTCTTCACCCGCAGCTCAGAAGGGGAGTCAGCTTTCAGGTCAAGCCTTGGAGAATGTGGGCAGAGGTTTTTTGTTTTACGTTTCTATTCTGGCTGGGACAGTCTTCCATCTTTGGCTACTATTCTTACAGGAAGTACAGGTCTAATTTTGCACCATATATGGCCTCAAAACTAGTTGAAGACTGGTCACTAAATCCCAGTCCATCCTGTATATTCAGGTACCTCCAGATTTCTGCAACTTGATCTCATAGTCACCACTGGTCTTCAGTTCCTACTTTCTTCCACAAAGTCCCTTTCTCGCTTTTGAATTAGACTCAGGTTTTAAAGATTTATTTTTATTATTATTTTTTTATTGTTTATTTTGAGGGAGAGATAGAGCAAGCAGGGGAGAGACGGAGAGGGAGGGAGAGAGGGAATCCCAAGCAGGCTCCACGCTAGCAGCACAGAGCCCAACGCAGGGCTCGATCTTGGGACTTGAGAACATGACCTGAGCCGAAATCAAGAGTCGGACACTTAACCGACTGAACCACCCAGGTGCCCTTGAAGATTTATTTTTAAAATTGCCAACAATATTTCTAAATGTTTGAACCAGGGAATCGAGGGGTCTATTCAACCTACCTTCTTCACCGGCAGCTTCTGAATTAATTCTTTATGTGACTGTAGTGTCCTTGATATCAGATGGTTTACGAGTCAGGAAACTGGAACCCAGAAAGGGAAATGGTGCCTCAGTGGTACTGAATCAGGTGGGCTGGGAACGTCCCCCGAATGAAGGAGGCTGCATTTTTGAAAGGAGCAGCGCTCACACACTGTGCTTCGCATGAAAACCGGGTGCTCATGGAGGGGAGCAGAATATCCCAGTCTCCGTTTCTGAGACACACCCGTGGCCGAGCATGCCTGTCCCAACACCAGTTCCTTTGTGTTTCTCTGCACAGTGGGATTGACGACCTCCGTGTTCACGAGCAGTCGAGCCGGTGGTAGTCATGATTCTTTTCCTTGGTCTCTGCCGGCTGACTGTACAGGTCTCAACCCGCTGTTGCACGGCCTGAAAGACGAGGTCTGAGCTGGCTGCTTGTGACCTCCGGGAGCACCTGAAAGTCTGAGAAAGTAATCCCTGAAACAAAAGTGTGAACCGATGGCAGACACTTCCCAGACCGGGAGGGGTGCAGGATGGCGTTCTAGTGAAACAGAGCTTAAGACTGCAAATCGAGCGTTGCGAGGGCAGACGTTACGAGTGAAGCTATGATTTGTAATCAGGGTGCTTGGCTCCTGGACAGTCTTGTGGTGTTCTTCAAGCCAAGTTTCCGAAGGTTACTTTATTTTCTTAGTGGCAGATAATGGGCAGTAGTTCTCTGAATGTAGTTGGGTAGGTTGGCTAGTTGAGAAAACAGATTATTTTCCTGTAACATCGAAAGAGAAACTATTATTGAGGTGCATGTCTTGAAATCACGATAATTCAAATGTTTTCCTTTTTTCACAAAGGCCAAAACTGTATTTAAATATTTGGTTAGTTTTCTCAAGCGGGTTTAAGCTTTCTGTCTGTAGTCATCGTGGATTTCAAAGCTCAGCCTGGCAGTAGACTGAGTAGAGGCAGCTACGGAGACCGTGAGGCATGACTAAAGCATACCGCCTTCTACCGTCAGAGGGATCTCTGTAGCTTCCTGCTCATTCCTAGCTCCCAGGGGGTGTTAGGGAAGCAAAGAATTTGGGGTCAAACACCATTTTGTCAGGCTAATAGGAATCATTTCCTCAAAAGTTTTCTTACATATGGCAGAGGTATGGGATGCAGGGAATGTTCGTAAAACTGAGAGAAACATTTCCTCACGTGGGGAAGTTGCTCAGGAAAGTTGGGTGAAGTGGTCACTTATCACCTGCTCACCTAGGATGTGATTAATGAGAACCCCAAGGAGTTAATTTTTAGAGAGTAACGGGGCACCTGGGTGGCTCAGTCAGTTAAACGTTTGACTCTTGGTTTCGGCTCAGGTCATGATGTCACAGTTTGTGGGTTCGAACCCCACATCAGGCTCTGTGCTGACAGTGGGGAGCCTGGTTGGAATTCTCTTTCTCCCTTTCTCTCTGCCCCTCCTCTGCTTGCTCTCCCTCTCAAAAAAAAAAAAAAAGACAAAAAGTGATAATACAAAATGGTACATTCCCTAAGTATCATTAGTGGACGATTCTTCACTTTGCTTTGTTCTTACAACGCTTCCTGAAAAAGTTGGTGGGTATATAGTCTAGAAACTCCTTATGGAAAAGTATTACGTGGTTATAAATATTGAAGTAATAAACACATTAACACAGGCGTGGAGAAAATGGCTCTTCTGAAAAATAAACTGAGATCAACATTTGTTAAATGAAGTCGAAAATAAAAACATTAGAATGTGTGTCAGCACATTTGCATCAATTAATTTTCAGTTTTACAAGCTGTGCCTAAAGCAGTTTGTGTTTAATTTACAAAAAAACTTTCCTGCAGTTTCGCGTTTTATGAGCTAGCCCTCGGTCCTCTCTCGGTAGGCCTAATAATGCCCTTATGATGGGTGTGGGAAATGTCAACGAAGGTACATACAATCAGATGTGCTAAGTTTATATTAATTGATAGGAATCACCTATAGGCGGTTTACTGGGTATGTGCTAGTCGTGTGCTTTGGGGATAAGGATGAACTGTAAGATGTAATTTGTTCAGAGGTGCTGCAGCTTAGTCATGATGGTGAAACTCCGCGTCCATGAACATGGAGAATCACTGAGAACGAGTACAAGTTGGCCGGCCCTGACTGGGTGTCTTGGTGTGGGCTCCAAAGCCAGGAACAGTCTCCTCGAGCTGGGGTCCTCGTGGGTCGCCGTGTGCATGGGTATGCCTGGTTTCTCTCTCCCCTCCAAAAGGAAGGGAGGCCTTTCCTTTCTAGGGCTAAGTCTTCTTTCTGTCTTGTGCAAGGCAAGAGAGTGATTCTTTAGAACATTGTGGAAGCTTGGGAAGACAGCAAAGGAGGAGGCGTGGAGGATGAGGATGCTGTGGTCGGGAATTTCTGTGCACCTGTGGATGCTCTAAATTTATCACACCTGAATTAGAGGGTGAGAAGAAAACATAAATGTTTCATTATCTTAGAGTAAATAGAAAGTTGTAATCTGTAAACAAAGCGCTGGGACCAGTCAGGACACACAGATTTTCACTCAAGGCTCATGGGTTTCCCACAGGTGGTGTATTTGATCTCTGCTGTTGTTTTGATACTTAAGAAGAGTTTTCTTCAAAATACCTTCTTTATGGGGCGCCTGGGAGGCTCAGTCAGTTGAGTAGCTGACTCTTGATTTTTGCTCAGGTCATGATCCCAGGGTTGTGAGATCGAGCCCCGTGTCCGGCTCTGTGCTGAGCGTGGAGCCTACTTGGGATTCTCTCTCTCCCTCTGCCCCTTCCTCTCTTTAACGCTCTCCCTCTCTTAAAATAAATATTAAAAAGTAGCTTCTCCTTTTAAATCTGCTTCGTAATACCGTGTGTGTTTTTTTCAACAGCAAGGCAATAAATTTTGGCCTCAGTTTGAAACAAATGGCCACATTTGAGATCTGAATTTATAATGGTCTATTTTTTATTTATATGGCTTTTTACCGATGACTAATTTGTCATTTGAGAAAGTCTTTGCGCTCTTACCAGGTGCCAGACATTAAGGCATTAGGGACATAGTGGAGAACAGAGTTGGAGTGGTAAGTAAGACGCAGTCCGTTTTCACCGGGCATATATTGTGATTAATGAGAGTGGGGAGGAGGGAAATAAATGAAAAGCCAAAGAAACCAAATAAACGAAAATTTAGGTGGTGGTACGTGGCATAAAGATGAAGCGGGGTGACGCGTCGAGAGGGAGGTGAAGGGGCACAGAGAGAGCTCCTTTAGAGAGAGGGAATGAGAAGGCTTCTGAGACCAGAACGGTGAGAATGGGCTGGCCACGAGGGCTGGAAGAACATTCCGGGCAGAGGAAATGGGAGAGTCACCATGAACTTGGCTTGCTGGAGGCCTGTGCGAAGGGCCCCGTGTGGCCACAGCGAGAGGACTGAAGAGGGGGTGCAGGAGGCGCAGCAGGGGAGGCAGCATGGACCGGACCACTGAGGGTCTCGTAAATTACTGGGGAGTTTTTATTCTTCAGTTTTATGTACGAAGTCGAAGTGTTGGAGGGTGTGAGCAGGAAAGCAAAAGGGCATTGCTGGTTTTTTTTTTTTTTTTGTTTGGTGTTTGTTTATTTTTGAGGGAGGGAGAAAGAGAAAGCAAGAGCATGAGCAAGGGAGGGGCAGAGAGAGGAAGAGAGAATCCCACGCGGGCTCCACACTTCAGCACAGAGCCGAATGTGGGGTTTGATCTCATGAACTGTGCGATCACGACCTGAGCTGAAACCAAGAGCGGGACGTTGAACCTGCTGAGCCACCCAGGCGCTTCAAGGCCATTCCTGTTGTGAAGACGCTGTTCTGGCTTCTATGTGGAGAATAACCGTGGATGGCGGGAGTGCGGAGTCCAGCAGAAGGTCCTGGCCTCTCCGGGTTTTGGTGGGAGAGACCAAGGAGCAGAGATTCTGGGTGACTTTCCCCTAGTTTGTACAGTCTGGGAGGCGCCGCGGAGGCCTTGTGAATTCAGCCCTCTTTTCCTGATACCCTGAGTGAGAGCGTGTTGGCCCAGCGCGTCTTTGGCTTGCTGCGACCTGGTAGGAAGAGAAGGAGATTTGGGCGTCCTGGCCTTGTCGCCTGCAAGGTGACAGCCTGGGGAGGCCACCTGGTACTCAGCTTCTGTCAACTTGTGAAGCCTTTTCTATGGGTTCTTAGCAGAAGCAACGAAGGGTTCTTACGGGAAGTAGGGTGAATACCCGTATCAGTTACACAAGGCAAACAAAAGAGCTGCAATCTTAATGCTGATCCCGTGACAATAGAAAAGTTAAAAGGAATCGTAAATAAGGACAACCAGGAGCGTGTGTGCCTCCCTGAGTTTTAAAAACTGTGAATTCAGGTTCGACTGGGCAGAAACGGACTGAGTCCGCGGTCTCTGCTGGGGCCGACCCAGGGCTCAGTTGTGCGTAACCCAGGCCCCTTCCCTGCTGAGTCTGGGAAACCTGACGCCTTCGAGGAGAGAGGATGCTCACCTGGAGGGAACACAGACCGTTTGTCCCCAGGGCTTATGTGCCCCGCGGGTGAGCGTCCGGACTCGTGAGGACCACGTTTCCTCAAGGTCACCGGAGCAGGGCCGTCGGGAGGCAGGGGGACGTGGGTGGGAAGGAGAACGTTACACTAGCTCTTTGGCGTCGTGTTGGCCAAGCCCTCAGGGCGTGGACAAGAGTGTCCTGTTGGCACAGCGGCCTCTGCTGAGCAGCCCTGGGGACGGGGGGAGGGGCCCACCTGTTGATTGTTTTGGTGCCTAAAGTGGCTTGGATCCTGGATCTTCCGAATGCCAGCCGAGGGGGGCCGTGGGGTACGGGTACTCACTCCTCAGGTTATTTCAGTGGGTTATTCTGGGAAAATAGACACCATTTTGAGTCCAACACATTTTAAAACTTGTTGGATTTAGCTTTGGTGGCAGAAAGCCTGTGACTAGGAACCGGGTCACTGATCGCTTTGCTTACCCGAGAGCAAATCTGCTTGTTCCTGCCGCTGAGCTTTCAACCTCCTCAGAATCACCTCTTCTCTTCGAACCCCTGACTTCCAGCCTAAACGGGGTGGGGACTGGACGACCTGAGGTGGATACAGTACCTACGTGCAGGGACGGGGAGTCTGATGCTCTGCGTAGATCTCTGACCAGACCAGCGACAGTGTGGTGGCAGCGCGGTGCGTGGCGCTGCTGACCTGGGTCAGCACAGCTTTCACCTGCAGAAGAACGTCCCTTCTTTCTGCAGACGTTTGCTGAGCTCCTGTCCTGTTGCTCGCAGTGGAGACTGAGTGCACACTGCCCCTCCTGCCCTCAAGTGAGCAAACATACGCTGCTCGACCACACGGATGGGGTGCGAGGGCGGGAAGGGGGAGGGTCTCCCAGGAAGGCACATGGCAGGGACGGGCTGGCCCCGGCTGGTCAGGAGGGCTTTTCAGAGGCCGTTCACGTCGAGGCTGAGGAGCTCTGGGGGTCACTAGCTGGAGAACGGGGGAGTGCTTTTGTCCTCCCCATCTGGACCCCACTAGCTTGCAACTGTGGTGCAACGACCTGCATTTCGTCCTTCCCAGGGACCCGCCGGTGGAATGGCAGCGGAGAGCGTTACAACGTTTATATGCCCCACCGTCCCGTTTTACCGGACGGCGCCGAGACACAAAACAGAGCCGACCTCGTTCCAGTACCTTTTCCTCTTGGTTTCCACAACCCCGCTCTCCACTTTTCCCCGTATCTTACTGGCTTTTCTTTCTCATTAACCTTTGTCGGACTTCTGAATTTTATAGTCCATGAGGCCTTCCTCCTGGGCGGCCTCATGTCTCTATTTGTCCTCCTTCCCAGGGTCATTTGTGAGTTCCCCTCCTCGCCAGGGCTGGAACTGCCTGCCGTCCGTGAGCTTGCGCCCCCAGATGGATCTGTCCTGACTCCAGGTCTGAGAGAGAGATGCCCCGACATCTCCCTCCCTCACCGCCCGCTCGCCGCGTACAGTTCATTCAAGAAAATCGCCCCTCTAAGGTGCTGACCTGCATCCTTCCCGCCCGCCCTTGTTATTCTGTCCCCCTTCTCCCCGTTCTGCAGAAAAGGCCTTCAAACCACTTGTCCTGTTTCTAACTTTGTCCTCTTGGTCCATTCACCACAAATCAGCCAAAATTGTCTCTTTTTTTTTCACTGATCATTTTCTTAGATCAGTCTGGGTTCCCAGTAGCATCGGGAGGAAGCACGGAGGTTTCCCACACGCCCCCCGCCCTCACACAGCTGCACGGGCTCTCCCATTAGCAGCGCCCCACGACGGAGGCTGCGTTTGTTACAACGCATGAACCTGCGCTGACTGTCGTCATCGCCCAGAGCCGACGCCTCACCTTGGCATTCCCTCGTGGTGTATGTTCTGAGGGTTTGGACGAAAGAAGGATGCACCGTACGTGTATCAGATGGCGCGGTCTCCCAGCTCTGAGAATCCTCCGTGCTCCACATGCTGGCCCCTGGCAACCCTGATATTTTAATAGTCATTCTAGCTTTCCTGGAAAGTCATAGAGTTGGAATCCTGTACACAGCCTTTTCAGACTGCCTTCTCCCACTCAGGAATAGGCATTTAACTTTCCTCCGTGTTTCCTTGTGCCCCAAAGTTTTCTTTTTTCTTTTTCTTTTTTAGAGGGGGGGAGGGGCAGAGAGAGAGGGACACACACACACACACACACACAGAGAGAGAGAGAGAGGGAGAGGGAGAATCCCAAGCAGGCTCCATGCGCAGCCTGGAGCCCAACACGGGGCTCGATCCCCTGACCCTGGGATCATGGCCTGAGCCGACATCAGGAGTTGGATGTTCTACAGCTGAGCCCCCAGGTGCCTCTCTATTTTAAGATTACAAATCTGGTCCCATCTTCTCCCTCACTTACATACCGCCCTCATCGTCAGTACATAGAGCATAACAGTCAAACTTCTCCACCCTGGCCCGTCCTCGCCTGTGCCATTGGCTCAGCCGTCTGCTCCCTCTGCCCCCTTCACAGTGCTCTGTGCCGTTTGTCAGGTTCCTGCACAGGTCACGTTCCTGCCTTGGGAACCGCACCTGCTGCTTCTGCGCTGGGGGTGTGTGTGCCGCTGCCTCTTGGACCGCGAGAAGCATGCTGACTTCTCGTTCCAGGTCTTGCCCTAAGTGCCGTCCCCGGAGGCCCTCTCTGATCACACGTAGACAGCCCCTCCGGTGCTTCCTGTCACAGCTCTGTCCCAACCGGACTTACCCGCCTACCCACCCTAATGAGCCGCCTGCCCCAGTGGTGGTTTGGTGGTCAGAAAGACAGCAGCAGATGGGGTGAAGGTGCAGACGCACAGTCCTTATTGACAATTATTGGGGGCAAAAATATTTTAGAATTGAACTTTTTTCAGAAATTATTCCAGGTGAGTATTTCAGAAGGGTGTTGAGACGCCTGTACAATATACTATCTGATGTCTCCACAATTCGGAGACAGAGTTGAATTCCTACTGCCGGTTGGCTTGGTTTGAGATGCCCAGGCGACTGTGCCACCCACGAGGGAAGTTTTCAGTGGAAGTCTGCTCTAATGTTGTCAGGTAACCGTCCCGAGACACCGGTGGGCGACTCACTGCAATTCGAAGTGTTTTTTCTTTCAGCCACAAAGAAAGTCTGTTCGGTAGCACCGTTCACACAGAAACGCCCTCACCGATGCTGCAATCTGGAGTTTTGATGTTTGATCTACCTGTCAGATCTTGTCAAAAGACTAATGTTTTTTTGCTATTAGGACATTACATTATAAGTGTCATAAGGACGGACTTTCTGCTTTGAAGTCCCCCCGCCACCCCTCCAGAAGTGAATCTCTGTGAGGAGCAGATTCCTCCCCCTGAAGACTTTCCTGTCGTGAAGGTTTCCCCGGGCGATAAATCACGGTGACCCGCCGCTGTGATAGCGGGACGCGCCATGTAAATTTGTAGCTCTGTTGTGTGTCTCCCTCTAAATGGGTAGATTATCAATTTAAAATTGTGTTTGACCGAAGACGAATTATGCTTCCATACTTACTTTATTGATAAAAAATTAATGCAGTACATTGCTATAAAATAACCTAATTTTGCCTGATGTCCTTATGTGCGTCTAATGAACAGAAATAATAAGTTGTAATTTGGGGCTGGAGTCAATGAGGCATATATTTTATACAACATTACAACTGACTATCTGACTATAAAAATCACATTATAACATTAATGTAACATGTTTATTTCATTACCTCCTGACAGGAATGCAAAGTTAATTTTGTTAACCATCCTTTCCGCAAGGAAAGGAAAACCTTTCCTTGTGGCGATGCTACCGTAGGAGTCCTTAAGTTTGCTGGAATTGTTGTCGGATTGTTTTACAAATAGTCCAGTGCACGGACTCCCCCCTCTGTTCGAGTAGTAGTGGCTGTGGTTGTCCGGACTGAGCAGGACGATGAGTGTAATGATCTGGGAAGACCTGAAGTCCACCTTTTGAAGCACCCTTGATTTTCGGTCTTCCCTTGTAGGGCCTGTGTTTCCAGCATGGTAACCTTGCAGAATAAACGTTCACTGTACGTGTGTTACTGGAGCCTGCCGCTCACAGCTGCAGTTAAGATTGAGCGCTGTAGGGGGCGCCTGGGTGGCTCAGGTGGTTAAGCCTCTGGCCCGTGGTTTCAGCTCAGGTCATGATCTCATTCATGGGTTCAAGCCCCTGTGTGCTGCCAGCGCAGAGCCTGCTTGCGATTCTCTCACACCCTATGTCTCTGCCCCTCTCCTGCTCGCTTACACACTCACTCTCTCAAAATAAATAAATAAACATTAAAAAAACCAAGTTTGAGCACCGTAGGGCTCTGCAGGGTAGGTGGCTGTACCTGTCTGCTTCTGTCCCCACTGACTTCTCTGAGGTACCCGTCATAAACCTGCAGCACACCAAGTACTAAGATAAATGGTTTGTAGTGACTCGAATACGTTTTTAAAGATCTCACTTTTTCTGTATTACACAACATACCCCTGTGTACCGATCACCCACCTTCCAGGACCCCCGCGTGTTTGGTTCACCCCCCGGTGAACAAGACGCCCCCTGATTTTGCCTCTCTGCCCTCCACGTGTTGTCTTGCTAAAGCAGGAGATGGACAAGGTGGCGCGTTAGAAAGCATTGGAAACTATTAAAATCCCTTCCTTATTAAAATACCCATTGGTTCACTTTGTACATGGAGACACTGTAATGTGACTGGACACAGTAAGTTTTATTTCCCCATCAAGGGCAGAATCCTTAACCGGATATGAAGTGGAAGGTATTTGGGTAGTAAGGACAGTATCGCACTGTCTCTCTGTGATGACAGTTGTCAGAAACAGCGGTTTGTGGTTGGGGGAGAATAGGGGAGACTACCCAGATGTGGCGGGGGGTCTGGGTACCCACAGTGGAACAAACGAGCCCAGGCGATTCTGATGTAGGCGAGTCTCAGACGTGCACTAGAGAAACGCCGCGACTCTGCTTGTTAATACTGGAGGAGGGAGCGACTGTGTGTTGGCTGACGTTTTCCTTTCTTCTTGCTTGCTTTCACAACGTTGTGCTTTCGTTTAATCTGGACATCTGACCTTTGGTTTTGTCGGAGTCCTACTTTTTTTTGAAAGTCTCTTGGTCTTCTAGCTTAGGTCCTTAATAGTTCTTCTGTTTACCTAAATGAGGTGAAGAAAGAGAATCTACTTAGTCGTAATAAGCTAAATCTGCCTAAAGCAAGATAGGCTGTTTTATGAAAAGAAAATTTAAAAAGTTTTAACTACTTTTTGGGATGGGGGTTCGGGAGGAACCTATCAATTATGTATTAAGTTAGAATTGCATATCCACAGTGCACACGCAACATCAAAGTTTTGAGCTAAAATAATTTCCTATCAACATTTAGGTACAATTTTTTAAAATCTAATCTCATCTCAGTCAGAAGGAGAAACTGAAAGGGTTTAATAAGCACCTCATCGTTGAAGGTCAGGCCCCTAACGGGGCTCTTAATTAGCATGCGGAACATCTTAGGGCTGAAAGATCGCTTGCCAAGTGACTTCTTTTCTGGCCCGTTCACTCTTGCAGCTGATAGAGGGCATCAAAGGATGTATTGCTGAAATGTGATCCGTATTTGTTTCCCAAAATGTGTGTGTATCTTCTGTACTCGCCGTTTCTCTGCCGACTCCACTGTGTCTTGGGGGATGGGTAAAAAGAACGGATATTTGCAAGAAGGTTACGGAAATTTCAGATTTCACTGGGGAATTGAATAACAATCTAATTTATAGGCGTTTCACTAGACTCTGGCTCACGAGCTGGGACAAACACGGTGTGGATTACAGACAGTGCCTTCGGGTTTTAGGGCCGCTCTGCGCCTTCTTACAACTCACCGTGACTCCGAGGCATAAAACCCTCTTCTTTAGGGTTCGTCTGGGTTGCTGTAGGTTGGCCTTCGTGCTCCCAGTGTGATTGGCAAGGATCTGAAGCCTGTCTAACCTTGGCACTTCACAAACCCCGTCCCCGAGGCCTGAAATCCAGTTGCGTCTTTAAATTACAGGACTTTCCATTAAAACCGTGGCTTAGTGAAGGATTGTTCACTAGGACGGAGGGTGAGAGTGGGAAGCGATGTGTGATTTCGCCGTGTGGGGCAGAGGTTGTCGCACTGTTGATGAGCAGGTGACCATTCTTCACAGATGTTTAGGAATAGAAGGCCCTTTGTGGCTTTACCGCCTATCACACCTGTTTACCACATATCAAACCTGTTCGATACCAGGCAAGCCGTGGGACTTGCCTTTATAAAAAAATCCTTTAGAAAAAATGCATAAATCGAATGAATTGGCTCCAGGGTCCTCTGGGTTCTTGCATGTCACATATTCGAGGGAATATTGCTGTTTCTAATTTGTAAAATTTTTGTGTCTTCTCGATACAGCTAACTCTTACGTTGAACCTGGGGCAGTTGTTTGGAGTTGTGATTTGATTAATTCAATTCCAAACACCAAACTTTTATGAAGAGCCTATTGTGTGCCAGGCACAATGTCTAAATGTCCTCATGGGCAGTTCAGTGTTCTGTCTCGTTGAGACGGTGGTGTGGTAGGGGGCAGCATGCGTTCTTGCAGGATCCGGGAGGAGAGGACTAGAGGGGCAGAGTTGGCCTCAGAGACCAGCCCTGGTGCGGGCATGGCAGGAGCAGGCGGGCTGCAGGGCTGAGGCGTGGGGCACGGGCAGGAGCGGGTGGGCTACAGGGCTGAGGTGTGGGGCGTGGGCAGGAGCGGGTGGGCTACAGGGCTGAGGTGGGGGACACAGGCAGGAGCAGGCGGGCTGCAGGGCTGAGGTGTGGGGCGTGGGCAGGAGCGGGCATGGCAGGAGCAGGCGGGCTGCAGGGCTGAGGCGTGGGGCACGGGCAGGAGCGGGTGGGCTACAGGGCTGAGGTGGGGGGCACAGGCAGGAGCAGGCGGGCTGCAGGGCTGAGCCCTGGGCTCCTGGTTGCTGGTGGACCCCAAGGGGCCGAGCCGGGAGCACACAGGCCAGGGCAGCCATCCCTGCTCTGCGGATCTGAGGAAGCCGCTTATGTCTGGAGGACAGCCCTCAGGAAGGACTTGGGTGTCAGTCTGGAGAGAGCCAGTCCCAAGTCAACAGCCAAGGAAAGGCCCTAGAATAAATCTGGGAGGAGCGCATGTTTCTTCAGCACCTTTGAGTTCGGTACGTAGATCGGGCCCGTGGTGTTTTCTGTTCGGTTCCCTTGCTCCCGTAGTAAGTTCAGTGCTGGTGCTTACACCTGGGAGGGGGCGACCGTGGTGGCAGCAGGTGGGGGGCTTGCTCAGGGCCCCCGGGGCTGCTCCACGGAGAGCAGGAGGCATGCCCGAGGCACCCTGAGGAGGACATGGACCAGGCAGGTGGCAGGGGTGGTTGCTTCGTGTCTGTGGGGACTGGGTGGCCTGAGGGTGACACAGAGTGGTTCTTCTGTTACTTTTTACGTTCTTAATTGCTGGGATCTCACAGTCACTCTGTGGTCCTTGGCAACCCACTTCATGCAGGCGTGCCTGCTTCAGTGAAGAAATTAACACGACTGTGGCCGTGCTCCCGTCCCTTTTGTCCCTGGGCTGGTAATGGCCTCTGCTTTGGAAAGGAGACGATTTACAGGAGTGATACCACCGAGCATTTTTGTCTTCCCTGCTTCCGTCACTTGCAGCAAGTCCTCCTGGAACATGACGTTCTCTTTGACTGGAGCTGGGGCCCGTGTGGCTCATGCTCGGCTGAGTGCCTGGAGGGTCTGCCGCTGGCCCCTCCATGCAGGGGCACGGGCTCGCTGGGAGCAAGGTGCCCCCTGCACCGAGGCCGGTTCCTCGTCTTCCCCCAGAACATTGTCAGCCGAGAACAGTGGGAACAACCTTCTTTCTTATTATTTCTGGTGTCTAAGGCAGTTAATCATCAGGAGGGAAAAATGGGGGCTTCGTGAGCACACGGTGACCGAATGCATTTGGGAGTGTCGTGAGTAGAAGCTTCCAACCAAGTTTGTTCTAGGCTCGGCAAAGAGTGTGTCAGGAAATTGGCTCTCCATCCAGATGGGAAGAGGGGTGACATTGTAAACTGAGGTGCTTCGTTCCTTTCCTGAGGAGGACATGGGGACCGTTGTGGCCTGAAACAGGGTCCTGGTGCAAGCACATGTCCAGTCCGTTTGAAGAGCCAGGAAGCCAGCCTGGCCAGGCGTGTTTCTAGCTCAGAAGCCTTGTTCAAAAGGACGGGGGCTGGCCTGCCTCTGGGACGCTTGGACTGTATGGCTTTTAAGTCTCCATCCAGAGGACTCAATCTAAACCTGTCAGGAACTGGGTACCTTGTCGCCAGAGCCTCCTGCCAAGGTGCCCGCTCTCCAAGCAGCACCCAGGGAGAAGGTCAGCAAGCCGGGTCTTCCAGGCGTGTCCTCGGTCACCCCCGTGATACATCTCTGAACCACCTGTGACTAAAAGATAAAATAATGTTTGAAGCAAGATTATAATGCGGAATACAAGAGGATAAGTTTCGAATAAGATCTAAGGTAAGTTGAATAATAAGGTGTAAGATAAGATCTAAGGGAGGTTGTTGAATACGGGCCAGTCTAAGGGCATAAGGTTTTGAATAAGAATTTCTCCATCGGTACGTACTGAATAGTTGTTACACAGCAGAGAATCGCGTAGGCCTCAGATGGTGTGTTCAGCTGCGAAGGCCTGACGTGCGCCCAGGGATCTTTTCAGCCCCCCGGCAGCACACCGAGGACAGAGGGTGCTCATCAGGGTGCTAATCTCTCGGGAGCAGGGTTGAGAAACTCTGTCTTTGAGGCCCAGCCCTTCCACCTGCTAGCTGTGTCACTTGGGACAAGTCTGTCTCGCTAAGCCTCTGGACAATGGACGTGTGGCGAAGCCTAGGCTGAAGGGCCGTCGTGAGAGCTGGGGAACAGCACGTGTCCCGCGGCCAGCTCAGCGCCTGGCGCACGGCTAGCACTTTGCTGGTGGTAGTGCTTAGTATTATAGTGAGTGTTAGATTTCCGTTTTCATGGGTGGCTAACACACTGCCTACAGCAGCCCGTCTGAAGGAAGTGGCCATTTGCATGACAGAATGGCCCTAATTCAGAGGAATGGGAAATGTGACTTTGTTTGGAAATAGGGGTGTTGCAGATGTAATTAGTGAGGCTGGGGTTGTGCTAGAGCGAGCCTCCAATCCATCGTGACTGAGGGCTTTGTGAAAAGGGGAGATCTGGACGCAGAGGTGCACATGGAGAGTGATTTGCTGTGTAGCATCGGCTACAGCCGGCCGACGTGCACTCGGGCACGGCTCCAGCAGCCGGGTGTGCACTCAGGTACAAGTTTAAGACAGCCTGACTCCAGAGCCTGTGCTTTGAAAGCCCGGCAGCTCCTAGGTCAGGATCCGAGGGTCGGCGGCCACAGGGAGGTGGAACTCTGCTCCCCTAGGCTCTGTCAGAACTATTGTCTCCCCGTAGCAAAACTTGGTATCTCCTCCAAGTGTGCGTGTCCTGTGTTTCTCTTTTATTAGCCAGTCTACGCCTAGTTACAGCGTGAAATCATTCTCACTTGTTCACACATTGATTTAACCACGAAATATCATTTGAGTGCTGGTTGAGTGCCAAGAATTTTCCAGGCATTTGGGTTAAAAGAATCAGGAAGGAAAGTCCTGGTGCTCAGGGGAGCTTGTCTTTGAGCAAACACGGACCCTCTCCTCCGTTCCCAGCACCTGCGACCAAGTCCCATCTCCCTTTCTGCATCTTTTGTTCCTTCCGGGGGCATCGTCATTTTGATGTATTTTTGCTCGTCCATTCCTTCACATTGCAGTAAGTTCATTGCCGGCTTCTCTGACACGACTGTGTGCGCCCTCTGGTCTCTGATGGACCCACAGTACCACCGCCGTAGGAAGGGTTTTTCATTCTCCCCTCCAGAAACTGGGGCTAATGGCCACTCCCACAAAGGAAAAAAGGAAGTCACAGAGCTCTACCAGACAGGACCTGGAGCACAGACGGCAGGGTGGTCTCCAGGGTGACCGGCCTTGCTTACTCTGGAGACCTGAGAAGCCCATCCAGCTGGATTTCCCAGCGTGTCCTCCGGGGATTTGTGGAAGAAGCAGGTGTCCTGTTTAGGTGACTAGCCGCTGCCAGCACTGCTGTGGGATCCACTCTCCACTCCTTAGAAGATTGTCACGGGAGGGGCGAGGCGTCACCTACACTTGGCGGTGCTGCCGTTGGTAGGACTCGGGAGCACTGCTGACTGTAGCGGTCTGGAGGTGGCTTTGCCGAACAGTTTAGATGAAGAGAAGCTTCTTTATTTCAAGGCTACTTTGTTCTTACCGCTTATTATTTATTTTTGTTATTGTTTACTGCTATACATGACATGAGTCACAGCAGTGTTAGGCAGATACTGACTGAATCATTATTCAGACTGGAATTCACTACTTATATAGGAAACTGTGACGGCTCAAACCTGTGCCAGAGGTTCAGGCTCACGAGGTCTGGTCTCCAGTCTGTAGGAGCTGATTACCTAGGAGGGAAGGAGGGAAGAGGGCACCCGGGTGGCTCCGTTACGAGTCCGACTTCAACTCAGGTCATGGTCTCACAGTGTGTGGGTTCCAGCCCCGTGTCAGGCTCTGTGCTAATGGCTCAGAGTCTGGAGCCTGCTTTGGATTCTGTGTCTCCCTCTCTCTCTGCTCTGCTCTGCTCTGCTCGGGCTCTGTCTCTCTCAATAATACATATTATCTCTCAATAATAAATATTAAAAAAATGTTTTTGATGAGAGCAGCACAAGGGTCATTGGTTTTTCTGGCTGATACTTGTGGGAGAACCTTACCACCTCATGGTTCTCGTAGCAACCTGAAGCCTGGTCGTCTCCCACCCCATTCCATCTTCTGTCCTATCTGCTGGGTCTCGCATTAGGTAAAAGGATGTAAACCATTTAGCATTTCCCGAAGAGCAAGACGCTGGGTGAAAGAAATGATTATTCTGGTGTCAGATTATTTGACAAAACCCAATGGGCTGGTTTATTGCAGAGCTTTTCAGAGCCTTTAAATGCTGACATCACAACCATGAAAATAAGAACCAAAATTTATCAAGAGCCTATTGTGTATTAGGCACTATCCTAAGGACTTGGCCTTAATTAACTTGTTTAACACAACAAGTCTGCGACACAGGGTGGTGACGTTACCCTCATTGTCAGCACGAGGAGACCAAGCCCAGGGAGGTTCTGCACGTGCCGAGCTTCCGCCGCTAGAAAGCCTCTCTTTGAGGACAGGATCCAGTATTTATGGACGTGCACAAACTTCTCTGACCACATCGTTGGCCCAACCCTTTTTCGCCTGTGACGGCGATTGAAATTAATACTGTGTGGCATACGCTTGGGGAATGGAGCAGAGGACACAGTACAGAGCCCTGCAGAACGGTTGGTATTTTCTTCAGAGTAAGAGGTGTGTGACATGCTGGTCCAAGACCAGGAGACCCTCACCTCCTCTCCGGGTCAGCAGCGATATTGTAGGTCTGATACCGTATTAACTGCCTGCAGAATCTGGGCTTTCATCCAGAACGGACTTTTCCATTTCTGGTAAGGTACGTCTTTGCTGGGATGGTAGTTGGACATAGTTTCAGAGACCATGCATTCTGGCCCTTCTGTGTCAAGCATAAGCCCCACCTCCATGACCCTTTTGCTTGGCTTATGGCCTTAGCCACCCTGGCTAAGCCTCAAGTCTGGCTTTTATCAGATAACAATGTCTTTTTTTTTTTCTTTTTAATTTGTTTGTTTATTTTGAGGGTGGGGAGAGAGGGAGAGAGAGAAAAACCCAAGCAGGCTCCACACTGCCAACACAAAGCCTAACATGGGGCTCGAACCCATGAACCTTGAGATCCTCACCTGAGCCAAAACCAAGAGTCGGATGATTAACCTACTGAGCCACCCAGGCGCCCCAAGACAATAAAGAGTTTTAACAGTTGGACTGTGTTTCTTGCTCATACTAAAAGCTCTATTCTTCTTAAATTACCTAAACAGGTAGTGTGTGCATTAGGAAAAATAAATGAACCTAAAGATGTCTGCTGTATATACCGTCAGGAATTTTTCCTGTGTTTTCTATAGCTCATCCTTTAAAATGATGGATTATATGTAATTGCCAGGGAGTCCACGTCCTGTAATAGGATGACCCATCCTCAGTGACAGATGCTGTGCAGCACCTGTCCCAGAGGGGGGTAACCCCTGGCCCCAAGGCCATCACTTGGCTGAATTATTTGCTTTTGCCAGAGGAATGTGAGTGGCGGTGGTATATGCCGTACCGGGGCAGAAGCTTAAAAGCCTAGGATTGGCCCTGCTATTTCCGGTTCCCTCTGCCAAGAACCGGATAGAAGTCACCCCTCCAGCCTCATTCCTGCAATAAAAACTTCATGGAGTCAGCTGGGAGTTCACGATCAGCTGATATATATGTGAGCTGGAAATACTGTCCTTGTAAGCCACTGACACATTATTATCTTAACCACGGCATAATCGGTCATGAGCCAGTAATAAAAGATCAGTATCTACTTTTTCCATAAACGTTCAATACAAACCTTAGTTCTGGTTGGTCTTCCTCTTTTTCAAACTGTGCAAAGATTTGATGATTTTGGTATGTTTTGAAGTACGTACTTTTTTATATTGGTTGCCAATTCCATTATTACATATGTCCATCCTCTCCTTAAATGGTCCTGTGTTGTAGCCTATTTGTTTTTTGAGGTAAAATTCATATGTAAAACTAACCATTTTAAAACTGCAATTTGACAGCCTTTAGCACATTCCCCATGTTGAGAACCATCCCTTCTGTCTGGTTCGAGAGCATTTTCCTTGCCCCCAGTGGAAACCGTGCACCTGTGAAGCACTCGCCGCCCGTTCCCCACCCTCCCCCCAACTCCTGGAAACCACTCCTCTGCCTCTTGACTCACTGGTCCTGACTACGGGGAATATTTCCTATAAATGCATCCTGTGCCATCGATGGGTGTGCCGCGTCGTGCTTACCTGCTCGCGCTTTGGTGGACGTTTGGGTGGTTTTTGTCCGTGTGAACAGTGATGGTTTTGGCTGTTTCCTATGACTATCGTGTATAGGTGTTTGAGTACTTGTTTCATTTCTTTGTGGTATATTGCAAGGAATGGAATTGCATCACATACTAAATCTGTCTTCCACTTTTGGAGAAACCGAGTCACTGTTTTGCTAATATAAAAATAAAATATTTAACATTTTTACCGGTGATGTGTGAGGGTTCCAGATTCTCCGTATCCTGGCCAACGCTTAATATTCATCCCCTGCCTTTAAAAATTCTAGGTTTTCTATCGGGTGTAGAATGACATGTTACTGTCATTTGGACCTGCATTTCCCTAATGGCTAATAATTTTTAACATCTTTTCATGTGCTTCCAGGCCATTATATGTCTTCTTTTGGGAAAATGTTTATTCAGGTTCTTTGCCTATTTTTATTTGGTTTGTCTTCGTGTTAATGAGCTGTGATAGTTCTTTGTTCTAGAAACTAGACCTTTATCAGAGATCTGATTTGCAAATGTTTTCTCTCATTTTGAGGATGTTTCCCACTTCCTTGATAGTATCTTTTGATGCACAGAAGGTTTTTATCTTGGCAAATTCCAATTCATTTTTTCCTCTTGTTGCTTATGCTTTTGGTGTCACTTCTAAGAACCCATTGTCAAGTTCGATATGAAAATGTACTCGTGAATGTTTTCTTCCGAGTGTATTCCAGTCTCAGCTCTTACATGTAAGTTTTGGTCTGTTTTGAAGTGGCTTGTATACAATGGAAGGCAAGGGTCCAGCCTCATTTATTTGGACGTGAATTTCCTGTTTTCTCAGTAGCCTTTGTAGAAGCCATTATTCTTTCTCAATTGAATGGTCTTGACACATTTGTCAAAAATTGATTGGCCGTCAATTTGGGTTTACATCTAAATTTAGTTCTGTGCGGTTGGTCTGTACGTATAACCTTATGCTAATACCACAGTGTTTTCAATCATTTCTAGCACATTTTGAAATCTGAAAGGGTGAGTACTTCCACTTTGTTCTTTTTCAAGATTGCTTTATCTATCTGAGGGCCCTTGCAATTCCATGTAACTTTAGGATTGGCTTTTCTGTTTTTGAAAAAAAAAAAAAAAAAAAAAAAAAAAAAGGGCCCTAAGATTTTGATGGGGATTGAATTGAATCTGTAGATCACTTTGAGGAATATTGCCATCTTCACAATGGTTTCCGATGAGAAATTCAGTATAATCTTACTGCGGATCTCTTGTAAGTGATGAGTCACTTCCGTGTTGCGGCTTCCAAGGTTCTCTTTGTCTTCACTTTTCCACATTTTTGATTACAGTGTAACTCAGTGTATGTCTACTTGAATATATTCTGCTTGAAATTTGTTGAGATACTTGAATGTATAGATTTATGTTTTTTATCAGTTCGGAAAGTTTTTAACCATTCTTTCTTTTTTAATTTTTTTGTTTTACTTGAGAGAGAGAGCATGTGTGTGTGAGGCAGGGAGGGGGCAGAGGAAGAGAGAGAGAGATTCCTAAGCAGGCTCCATACTTAGTACAGAGCTAAGTCCCATGACCCTGGGATCATGACCTGAGCTGAAATCAAGAGTCAGACGCTCAACTGACTGATACACCCAGCGGCCCATAACCATTATTTCTTTAAATATTCTTTAATCCCCGTTCTCTCTTGCCTCCTCCTCTGGGACTTCTATTATGTATATATTGATACACTAGGTAGTGACCCTCAGGCATCTTAACAGTCAGCTGATTTATTTTCATTCTTTTTTCTTTGTGTTCTGCTACTTGGACTGGATAATTATAATTGACTTCTCCTTAAGTCTACTGAACATTTCTTCTGCTTGCTCAAATCTGTGGATAGCTTTGAGTGAATTTCTCCTTTCAAATACTTTCCAGTTCAAAATCTCTGTTGTTTCTTTCTAATATTTTCATCCCTTTATTAATATTTTTTAATTGTTGAGACATCTTTTAGTTACCTTTTGTTCTTTTGTCTATAGTTTGTCTATAGTTACTTCCAGCCACTTATGCATATTTAAGACAGATGATTTTTTTAAAAATTTTATTTATTTAAGTAATCTCTACACCTGATGTGGGGCGTCGAACTCATCAAAAGTCAGATGCTCCTCTGACTGAGCCAGCCAGGTGCCCAAGACGGTTGATGTAAAATTTTTTTCCTTCAATTATCTGTGCTTTTTCAGGAACAGTTTAGATTACTATCTTCTTTTCCTGTGAATAGACTGTATTTTTTTTTTCTCTGCATGGTTGATAGTGTTAAAAAGTGGACATTGGAAAAATATGCGGTAACTCCGGGCATCAAACTTTCTTCTCTTCAGGGTTTGTTGCTGTTGCTTGCTATGGGGTAGACTTGTGTGTTTCTTTAGTGACTTTCCTAAACTACTTTTGTAAATACTGTGTTCTTCGTCCTGTGGTCTCTGGAATTTGTTTGTTTAGCTTGGGGTCAGCTACTGCTTAGACCCTGATTTCCTAAAATGCCTGCAATCAAATGAAAGAATCAAATAAGTGAACACCACCCCCCCCCAGCCTTACAAACTGGTTCTGCGTTGAGTCCCTGTTAGGTTTAGCTGTGCTGTTTATGACTTTGCTTAGCATCACTGTCTTTTCACCCTGAGCCAGAAGCTCACCTGGGATGCAAGAGCCTTCGGTCACTTTCTCCTTTTATTCTGGCGCACCGTGCCTCGCCCCTGTGTGGCTTTTCAGGTTTCCCGTTCTATACAGCAGCTTGTCCAGGCCTCTTCTTGAGGTGTCTCTCTCCCTCCTGCTTTTCCTCTCAAGCTCTGGGTGTCTTGTTCACCCCAGCTGCCCCCCTTCCCCAAAGCTGATGGTGACCTATTCATGTGTCTGTTGGTGTTACCTAGGAATGCCCTCAGGGTTGCCAGCTAGCCTCCTTGACAGGCCAAACGATGGAAGGTGCCTTCCCCCAGTCCCTCAGGAAGCCCCACATAGGTCAAAACAGACACACGTAATTCCCTTAGAGCAGGGCCAACTGTGCACCCTCTGGGTTCAGGAGTCCACACGGGGATGTGGGCTTTTCCCTTAAGCCCATCACAGATCTGCGGAGGGGGCGAGGCCTGGGCAAGCTAAATGCTCACCATGTTCTCTTCCACCTTTAAGTCACTTTTCTCTTGATTCATTGTTAGCTTCACTGTTGTAAACCTTGGACTAATTTCTACAGTTTCAACGAAGTTCATTCTAAGAGTTTTTGCTTTTTTCGCACTTCTGTGTATTTCTTGGAATGCCTTATTGCAGCATTTTTCTGATGTGCCCTGTCTTCTCCTTTTACGTAATGTACTCCTAGTGCTGAAAACATAGTAGTTGCTGATGAAGGGTTTTTTTTAATTGTTTACTTATTTACTTTGAGAGAGAAAGAGAGTGGCTGTGAGTGGGGGAGGTGCAGAGAGCCCAGTGCAGGGCTCGATACCATGAACCGTGAGATCATGACCTGTGCGGGAATCATGAGTCAGAAGCTTAACTGACTGAGCCCCCCGGGGCGCCCTGCTGATGAAACATTCTTAAGCCAACACCTGTACAACTATTTATTAAAATACTTATCATTTGAAAACCACTTTTGCGTTATTAATTGGTGAAAATGATAAAGGTTTTTATTTCTGCTTAATGAGTAGCAAATAGCTGCTCTCTTGGAAGGAAGTAGCAAGTCTCCAGACGACTTCCTTTTTGGTTGTTAGGTTCAGTGACCGCCTTGCCCTGCATCATTGTCTTAGAGTTCCAAACCACAGAGAACCTAAGCAAATACAAACAACGAAAATCAAAACTCAGCTCAAGCTTACTTCTTGGGGAGAATTTTCTTTAAGAATAGACCAGTAAAAGATCGTATTTACTTATTTTTAAGTGAAATTCATTTCCTCGAAGTCTGTAGATGTCCCTTGGAGTTTATCCTTACCAGCAGTGTTCGAAGAAGGTAAGGCGAAGAGAAGAAAAATAATGATCAATTACCTTTTTTTTTTCCTGTAAACAACTCACATTTTATCTGGAGGCATTACTTATCAGATTGGGGTAAGGTTTATTTAGAGCTTATAATGATTGCTTAATACGGAATGTGTTTTGAAAAATATTTAAAGCGACGGGATCCTTCAGTTTATATGAGGTACCTGAGCTTTTTAATGAGGCAAGATGGAATTGATTTTTTTTCCTGCCTCAGAATAAAGGCATTCTCCTATGACTGTAGAGTGCTTTTGGATGCTTGAAATGGAAGACCTTCCCAGCGTATTGTGTGGTTAGGGTGACCTTCATGTCAGAAGAAGGGGGACAGTGCAGACTTTGTGGTTTGGTACAGAATGTGCAGTTTGGACTTTTGATACCAAGGCAGTGTGTTGTAGACTCTAAGTCTACAGTTCTCTCTTGGCCAGCGAGAGAGCGGACGTAGGATGAAAATAGGAGAGATGGCTAATGTCCGGGAAAAGACCTGAGCCCCGAATAAGGGTCCTTGCCCTGTTTCTATTAGGATCAGAAGGCTTACAAACATGGCGATGGAGGTGCACAGAGAGACTGCTAATCTGTGAACGTTAGCTTGGGGACATGAGGGAAAGAGGGTCTTGAAGATATTTGGGGTTAGGGGTTTGGGTTAATAGAAAACAGAATTCTGGAGCCGGGCAGTTGGCCGAAGGTTGATGACAGGGGACATGAGACAGCGCCTGTGTTTATCTTAGCCAGCCTCGGGGATGAGACAGGTAGGGGATGATGCCGGGCTCCGGGCAGCTTCACCAGCAGCTCAGCCATCTAAAGCCCTGTTTACCTGCTTACCTCTCTTGGTCCTCTCTTCCTGTGAAAGCAGCTTTCTGTGATAGTACTAAATGGGGGGCGCTTTGCCCTGAATGCCTCATCTTCTTTATTTCATATACCTGTGTATTGGGGGCGTTGGCCCCTCCCTACTTTATACTGGGGCCTCAGCCCCTCCCTCTCTGTTTTGGGGGCTCTGCCCCCTCTCTATTCTGGGGTGCCTTAGCACCTCCCTATTCTTGGTTGCCTTATGTTGTTTACCCAAATTCGGGTGTGAGCATCCTATGGCTTTGTACTGCTCTGGGCCTTGTTAACCCACTGGGGTAAGCCTGGGGGGTCCCTAAGCTTATTCCCCACAGTAGTGGTTGTTGGGGAAGTGCCTCCCCCTTGGGTAGCCAGTAAGCTACACCGTAGTCAGCTGCCTAAGTCAACATTTGTAATCTACTCGAGTGTGTGACATCTCTCTTTTCCCTATTCCACAGTCTAAGAGCATTTCTTAGAATACATTTTATTGAATCATTACACCGCTGACCATGTAGGATTCTGGATGTACTTACTCCTCTGCAGCAAACAATAAAAGGAGGCATCAGCCGAGGTTACACATTCTTACAGTTAGGTGGCATGTGGGCCATTTCAAGGCCGGGCAGGGAGGAGGGCTGGTAACGTTTCAGAGGGAAGATGAGTACTGGGGAGTCACCGTCCTGGTTCTGTGTTGGATTATGCATATCGGTATAGAAAACGCCGTCTCCTCTCCGGCTTGAGTTTATTCAGATAATTGGTACAGTTCCACCGATGAATTTCCTTGAACTCCTTGGAAGAAAGTGTTTAGCAGAAGTCAAAGTATCATGCAGTTCTCGAGTCTTTAGGACCATTTAGCCCATCATAGCACCTCACTTTTTTAATTTTCTTTTTAAGAATACAAGTCCCTGAGATGTTAGGTGTCTTCCTTCACATCCTTTTATGGTGATAGGTCTATGGTAAAATTGTTAATATTAAAGGTGTATTTTAGGGGCGCCTTGGTGGCTCGGTTGGTTGAGTGTCCAGCTCTTGATTTTGGTTCAGGTCATGATATCATGGCGTGTGGGATCTCGCCCTGCGTCAGGCTCTCTGCTCACAGAGCAGAACCTGCTGGGATTCGCTCTCTCCCTCTCTGTCTGCTCCTCCTCCACTTGCTTTAGCACACACTCTCTCTCTTTCTCTCTCAAAATAAACCAAAGTGTTTTTTTTTTAAGTGTGTTTTAGGTGTAGGAGATTAGGGGAAAAAAATCTGGGAGAGCATCATCAGAGTAGAATTCAGTGATCTTGGAAGTCTCAGGGGGACTTCAGGGGATGGGGCTTTTAAAGAGCTTGTTTGCAAGGAAGGAGCCACTAACAGTAGAAGGACAGAGGAGACGACAGCATGTTCAGGAAGTCAAGAAAGACAGCTACGAATATGGGAGCAGATGCACAAAGAGGCAAACACCCAGAGCACGCCGAGGGACGCAGTCACATCTCGGAGGGAGCTGTCACCTGTGTGTTCTCCAGTTTGGCCCAGTGCGTGCGCAGATACTTTATGCGAATGCACTGATGGCGTGCAGAAGACTGGGAGTGGGATGGGAAAGACCGATAACGTGATTTATGTTAGAATCAGTGTTCAAGAGGATGTGAGTCCTGAGCCCGAAAAGACAAAAATGGATAGTTTTGCATGAAGTCTAAAAGAGCGATAAAAACAAAAACCACTCTAAAACCATGAGACTAAGAAAAGACAAAATTTGTTAGCAGTGCAAGTGGTATACCTTATTTATTTATTTTTTTTGGTCCATAAGGGCAACAGTATGTTAAACGGAAAGCAAATTTTGTTTATTTTATGATGATCTTTGTATTAACAATCCGGAGTAAGTAGCAGAGCATTGCTATTCAGACCTTTACGGTCAGAAGCTGAGCGGCTCTGCTCGTTTTTGTCTGAATGTCTCCAGTCCCCTTTATTTTCTCGGGCACTTTGTGTCATGAGTAATTGACAGCGTGTATTTTTTCTATCTAATGCATATAAATTAGTGTCTATGAATAATTTTGGAAAGCGTTATTAGACACTGTTTTTTAACATAGGCTGTAGGTATAAAGTCTGCATTTTAAAAGTAACAACCAGATTTGCCTTTATCTGGAGTAAGTGTGGGCAGAGCGGAAGGGAATTCTTCTGGAATAATGAGCAAACTTTATTAAGTACTAGTTCAGGGATCACCATATTTTTTATATTTGTATGTCTGGGACACTAGTCCTGTCTCTTACCATCAGAGTCATTCCGTTTAGTGATCTTCAGCATCAAGCAGTAATTTTGTGGCTTCTCCTCCACTAACCTCAAGGACTTGCCATGCTCTCCTTCCTCTGGCCATTTTGTGGCTGGTTTTGGGTCTTAAATATGAATTTATTTTCTCAAAACGAATGTTGGTTGCCCCAGTGAATGGCATTTCCCGGGAAATGAGCCTCAGCATTACTAGCGACTAGGTGCCATCATCGTTATGACTTTGAGGGGAACTAATTTTTGTTTCAGGATCCAATATAACGTGCATCCTTTATGAAGCAGTTTTTTTTTTTTTTTCTGGTATGGTAAGAATTCCTCTGTCTGAGCATGTAACTATTATGTTCAAGTAAAATAAATTCTCTTAGCTTATATGACTTTAAATTTTCTTATGTTTGGAAATGGTTCTGAGGAAATCAAGATATTTTCTGGCTGCAATAAAGCAATTCTTGAGAAGCAATTAGTGCGTATTCTGATAGCAGCTATATTTGCTGCTGCAGGTGAAAGATAAAAGGAGAACGTTTGCATCGGAAAGGAATGACAGGAGGAATATAGTAGACGCCCGGATTATTCCCTGAACACAGTTAACTGACATCTTCTGGATGTATGACCTTGAATACATTTCTCAACTTTTCTCAGCCCAAATTTCTGCCTTGGTAAAAGGGGGATAATTGTTGCTTGCTCATACTGTTCTGTGATTCGATGAGGAAATACACAAATGCAGAGTGTGTAACAGACTGTCTAGTATACAGTAAGTGCCGGATGAGTGTTAGTCTGTCGTTATGCCGTTTTCATCACTGTGCACTCTTCTGGTGATGGGATGCTCTTTGCGCTGGCGAGGGGGTGAGGCCAGCATGGGGAATGGGGTATGATGGCCTCGAAGTCGCAGGAGATTGCAGGGCAGCCCCGGCTTCCAGTCCCCGTTCTCTGCTAGCAAACTGTGCGGTTGTCAGCAACCACTCGCCTCTCTGACTCAGAGTTCAGATACCTGCCCGTATTTTGTTTTGTGTGTCTGGACTAAGGAATCTCCATTTTTTTTCTCAGTTACTTTCATTTCTTTCATTCTACGCGGGCCAACATCATGATCGCCAAAACATTCTAGAGCGCGCAGTTCTCCAGTATTGCAAGGATGAATCGCAGCAGTCAGGGTGCCTGGAACTCCCCATAAGTGCCAGCAGCAGCCCGTCCCCCAGATCCAACTGTGCTCAGGCAAGCGGGAGGGACACGGGCAGGCCTCGCCTCCAGGGTTGGGCAGTAGGGTGTGGAGGTGTGGGCCAGCCCTCTTCTGTGATGGCTTCCTTTCATTTCCAAAGACGGTGTTGGGTGTCGCCCCATCAGATGCAGTAGGACAGCATGGGTGTCACTGTGCTGCCACTCCCACCTGTCTGCCTTCAGAGCGGTTTGTATGCAAACGCAGGACAGCTGAGTGAAGTAAATCAAAGTGCCGTAAATGCAGTAGTAATTCATCATACCAGATCAAAAAAATCAATCAGGTTTGTTTCCTTTTTGCTGAGTTACTTGAACAAATAACGAGCTTTTCAGGACAAAAATTAAATAGAATTCATTGGGCAGATGTTTAGTAGAGAAAATTTTTTTTTTTAAAGGATGTTCAGTCTTTAGGTTGGAAATACCCACATACTGGGCAAGGCCCGTTACCCCGACCAGAACTGAGCACCACAGAGTCGTGGGCCTGAGCAGCCGAGGCGTCTGACGCATCTCACACTCAAGTAATGCCAGCGTTAACCACTGCAGAGTTTTTATTCTCAGAAATGGTCTTAACATTTACTTTTCAGTGAAGAATTGTGGACAGATTTGCCCTTGGTATAAAACGTTTTTCACAGACCCTGTTCTCGAGTCCCCCAGGGCCAGGGTCCTGAAGGAGAAAAGGGCGTGTGGGCACACGGCAGTGCTCTCGCAGGTACAGAACGGTAAGGGGCACTTTGACCTGTGTCCCGCCGCTGAGCAGAGCTACGCTTCGTACACGACATGACTGCCGGCAGATGCCATGAAGTTCCGGAAACAAGTCTGGTTCAGCGAGGACTGAATGTGTGTGGCACTGAGCTCCCTCTTCCTGGAGATGAGCAAACAAAGCTGAGAGACCCTCTCTTCAGGGGATGCCAGGGGTGTCCGCAGTGACAGATCAGATCATCAGGCCACATGAACACACACGCGTTTCCATTGTGCGGAAGCCAGTTGGACACTCCTGTATTAATCGGGGAGGGACATGGCGCAAGGAACCGCGCAGTGACGCACCAGACGAATTACAGGCTGCTGGTGTAGACAAACAGGGTTCCCCTGGCTCTGTGTTCGGAATCTCTGTCCCTTTCAGGTTGTAGTCTGATGGGCCACGGCTGTGACTTCAGGGAAAGTTTAGGGACCCACGTGTCTCTCATGGTCTTCTTTCCTTACATGTAGAATTGTTTTGTTGGAGCTCAACTCCGTACGGTATCAAGACACTTGAAAATGTGAGCCTCGGCACCTGATATACCAAGAACAAAGGAAAAAGAAAAATTGGCACGAAATTCCTCAAATTGTTGGACTTTATCCTTCTGAAAACAGTAGAAGGTTCACAAGCAACAGGAAGAGTAACCCGTGAAAACAGAACGATGAACAGATGTCTGTAAGCTGCAGACCCCAGATGACAAGGTCGCGCACACTCGCGTGCGTCTTGTTAAACGCAGGAATGTAGGTGAGGAGTGTCCCCACTGAAGTTCGACAAGAGACGTCGCTGTGAAGCAGTGCGAGATCAGCAGAATAAATGGCGGGAATTTAAATAACACAGCTTTTTAGTAGCAAGTCAGTAGAAACTCCTAGTGTTGTAAGAAAGATTCCTGACATCAGATCACCGAATTCGGTAATACTGAAAACAGTTCAGGAACCTCCCAGTTGAAGCTGGGATTCTATTCAGCTCACCCAAGTTGTCCTTTTTAAAAAAATTTTTTTAACCAGAATATTTGAGATCTACCTAATGAGGGAGAATGCTGGAACTTTTGTCTATGTGTGTATTTTTCTTGATACTTAGGAAATACTGGATGCATTGCCTAAAATGGCATTTTACTGTTAATTTCTTTCTTGGTTTAGGGGAGATTCACTTAAACTGCCTTAAGGTCCCTGTATAGAGAACAGGCCCTCTGTAAAGGAGTAACAAGCTGTGGTGTGCACTAGTTCTTTAGTGATGTTTTTGTAATGGCGTTCAGGGTGCTTATATGTAATAATTTTTTTTAATCTTTATTTATTTTTGAGGGAGAATCAGAGAGAGACAGAGTGTGAACGGGAGGGGGCAGAGAGAGAGGGAGACACAGAATCTGAAGCAGGCTCCAGGCTCTGACCTGTCAGCACAGAGCCCGATGTGGGGCTCGAACTCACGAACCGCGAGATCATGACCGGAGCTGAAGCTGGACGCCCAACCGACTGAGCCACACAGGCGCCCCTGTTATAATTTGTTTTTTAACGTTTATTCATTTTCGAGACACAGAGACCGAGTGAGGGTGAGGGAGGGGCAGAGAGAGAGAGAGAAAGAGAGAGACACAGAATCCGAAGCAGGCTCCAGGGTCCAAGCTGTGAGTATGGAGTCTGACATGGGGCTTGATCTGACAAACCGTGAGATCATGACCAGGCCAAAGTCAAGAGTCAGACGCTTAACCGACTGAGCCACCCAAGCGCCTCTCAAGAATTCGTTCTTGACTGTGATCCTGCATCACTAAGTGGCCATTTAGAGTGTCATGCTCTGTAAGCGTGAGTAAAGACCATATGCTTCTAATTTAATAAAATAGATTAAATTATCTTCAAGTTAACATACTGAATTCATCTACAGACAAATTAGTTTACAGATCACACACGATGTGACTTGTGTGATTTAATCAAATGAGGTTTTTAACTTTAATTTTGTCCAGTGAGAGCTGCAGCTTTTACAGATGTCATGAGATGAAAAGTCTGGCCTTGATCTCTTGCACCCTTACTTTAGAAGAAAGGCTGTTTGGAGAGCATGAGTATATAATTTCTTTCAGACGGAGTAAGGAGAAAATGCCTGCCTTTTTCGTTATAAAATTAAATCGATGGCAACTTTGAACTTGGCCTCATTGCTTCCTGCTGAAAGTCGTCCCCAGGTACTGATTAGGTTATAAAACCTGTCAGGTATGAGCTTGTGATTAGTTCATTTAGGCTCCCCTTAGTAGCTGTGCTGGTGAAAATGGGCTAGATAATGCTTCAGAATTAAACTGCATAAAAACCTTAGTCATTTAATTCATTGAAAGGTTATTTCTTATGCCGTTTGTCCAACAAGGTCAGAAAGGGACTTCTATCGCTTGTTACCCAAGCCGACAGGGATTCTTACCCCGTTGTTTCGTGCTCAGTAGAAGAAGGAGAGAGTGCTGAATCTAGCACTGGCTGCTGCTGCTGCTGGAATTGGCATTTTTGCCGACATTTTACAGGCCAAAGGTCACATGGCCATGCCTGACTTAAGAGATGTGGGGGCATGAAATCTCACCATGTGAGCAGGAGGCAGAGAGCCAGAAAAGTGTTGAGCAAATAGAATTAGTGATATAACATGCTGAGTCTTGTCTCTCGGTCATTGTCAGATAACTCTGGATATAGCTCATTAGTGTCAGAAGCTAAAGATTGTGTGTCCAGTGTTTTTGGGAATTGACAGATGAACTTCAACATACATTTTGGACGTATGTCAAGTATGGTGATTTTTTTTAACAACTCAGGATACTGTCATGTTACAGGGTTCACTTGGATCCAGTGACCTTATGTAGTTTCAAGTAAAATGGCGGAAATGGAATGAGGTCATGATAGGAAGATCTTCAGCATTCAGTTATTGGATGTCTGACTAATAAAAGAATCCAGGCAGGAGGCAAGTTAAATTTGAGTCAACCACTCGGAGGGGGAAGATTGGGTGAAATCAGGAAGGGGGGTTTGGCTTGGAGGGATAAGACCCGCAGGAAATGCTAGCTGGCTCAGGGGAGAAAGGACCCAGACAGCAGCCGTGACCAGGAAGGACGAGGCAGAAGCAGGTGAGGACAGACCTCACATCTGGGGACGTCAACCACGCACCCCAGTTGCAGCTGCCCTGACAGTAAATGGTGTGGCTCCCAGCGGGTAATTTGCTCCACATCTATTCGTGTCTCAAATCTTCCAATTCCAGTAAGAGACTTTTTTCTTAATAATAGGCAGGGAATAATTAGATACGTTCGTATTTTTTCCTAATAAGCTTTGGTTAAAATTTCTTGGGCCAATTTGAAATGCTTTGAAAGTAGTGCCTTTGGTTAGTAAAATTTCAATATTTTCCCTTTATCTCCTTTAAAGAAAGATTGCATTTTATCAACACATTAGATACTTGGTAAATTATTTTATGTTCTTAATCTATATGCTTTATGCATTCATCTTATGTGGGTTTCTAATTTATAATTGTTTTAAATTTTGTGGAAATTTTCTGAGGCATGTAAAATAAGTGTGTTATTTCATCATAAAGCATGGAACATAAATGTTTTTCAGTTATTACTTAAACTTGTAATAAAATGTAATAGACCTGAATATCCATATTAAGAGATTTTTCCCCCAAAGTCCTGCAGTGTGTAAAATAATTTGCCCTCATGCTCTCAGTGAAAGACATTCCTTACTTAACTGTAGACACAGTGGAGAAGATTATTCATGACCCAGGGACTACACCGCAGGCCTGTCTACTTCAATTTTTCCCACTTGAAATTATAGGAATTTGTGAATGCCTCATTAATCTTTAAGAATCTACCCAGCAGTGTTGCAAAATCATACTCCTTCACGCCCAAGAAGCCCACGTATTTTATGCATCATACATTTTGTAGAGAGTAATAACGCTGTGGTAAAGAAGAGATGTAAGTGGAGAATAAAACAAAGGGTTTTTTTCTAGTCATTTTCCTTAACTGGGTGGGATTTTAATGTTTATAATTGTTGCAACAAGCATTATCCTGTTGCTTGAAACAGGGACAGTGTGAGGAGAAGCTGCGTGTAAGGCAGCTAAGGCGAGGTAATGGGACCGAAAGGTCAGGAGCAGGTGGTAGACAGGACTTCTGCAGTTTCATGAAAGCTGATGATTGTGGTTTTTCCAGTCCTCCCCGACCCCCTTACCTGTGTTACCTTTGATAACTTTTTTTTTTTTTTTTTTGGGAAGATCTTCTGATGTTTTAATTGTGTAAGAGCCTTGAATCCTTTAAGTCGTAACACCCTGTATTTATCCCCAGTACACAACGTATGTCCCACTTGGAGTGCCGTGCTGTAAAGTTCGTCTCTGTTAGGGCAGAAACTGTCTCGCCATCCGCTCTCTGCCACATGCAGAGTAATCGATGCCCTTTTGCCCCGTGATAAATGTTTGTCGGATGAATGAACAGTTAGTACTCAGCCTGATTGGAATGAGTTGAGTGGGTCGGAATGACTTAGACATAAAAGATGGAGGGGAAGGTAAACCTTAAAGTCTTTTCTATGCTTGCATTTTACAGCCAATGAAAGGATACTTTCCTAGGAAACAGGATTTTTGAGTTGGAATTCAGTCTTGCAAATAGTTACTTTTGTGATGTTGGACAAATTTGCAAACTACCCTAGGCCTTTGATTCTGCATTCGTAGAAAGTTAAAGGTAACTGGTGATTTGCAGGATCCTCTGAGTAACGACGTTATGGGATGGTGTGGAGAGTCCTTCAACACCAGTGATGAGGCTGAGCGATTAACTGGGGAGGAAGGTCTCCCGTGAGGTAGAGAGGGGCAGCGCCCTGTTCTATCATGTTTCAGAAACCTTGGAAACAGGAAAACAATTGAGAGTTCTCCTGACTCTCTGCACAAAATGAGAAAGGTCCGCGTGTTCGCCAGGATGCCGACAGGAGAGCCCGTGTGTTCCCGGAGCAGGCGCAGTAGCAGACAGTCGCTGCGCAGAGGCTGGGATGCAGGGCTGGACTTGGCCTCATTGGGAAGGAAGCATGTGAGTTAGAAGGCAGGACGCGGCCTGGAAAGCAGCCGCCTGAGGTGAGCGGCCCAGGTCAGCCACTCACGAGCCCCAGCTTCTCTCAAGGCCCAGCTTTGTTCCAGCGCACCGCGGCACCCGGTCCCCCGCCGGGGAAGAAGCGTGAGCAGTGGCAGGGCGTGTCCGTGGAGGTGGCACACCTCATTCCTTCTCTCTCTGTTCTTCTTGGGGAGAGATGGGTCAGTTTCCTTTACCCACCCAAGGATGTTCCCTTGCCGTGGGTTCGAGACGCTAAGGAGAGTACGCTTTGGTCAGCATATAAAAGTTTACCACTGGCTGGCTCTATTGTTTGACTCTCTTTTAATCAAGAGAAACGGCCAGATGCGTCCCATGTGTACTTTGTTAACTGCAGAATCATTGTGCACTTTTGATTTGTGAACCGTTCCATTGCAAATAGATACTTCTTCGGGATATGATCCTGCTAGAGTGGAAACATACACTAAATGGGTATTAAAATGATTTTTTAAAAGCATATTTTATGGACTGGAAACAAATTCACAGCGTGTTGTTTTAAAATGCGGATTATGAAATGAAAAGTTAATTTTTATAATTTTTATGTGAATATCTAGAAAATGTGGGGATACACATAAATATATTATTAGTACTTGCTAATATTTTTGTTTTAGCTAGTTACGTTTTCTAGTTTTCCCAGGGAACTTGTTTTCGTTACCTAAAGAAGTAGAAATAACAAAATCTGTGGCCAAAAACCACTAAATACGTAGGTCTGAAATGATTACAAGAGAATTTAAATTCAAGTTTATTCTATTTCATAAATTATTAAGAATTTCCTTGGTCAAAAGCTTCAGAGAAGCTTATGATCTCCCAAAGGAGATTTGTCAGAAAATGCCAGGGAAAGAATGTGGCAAGGAAGGAGTTAACGTACCTGGCCTGTGGTCTGTCTGCCCCCATTGTCATGGGGTGTTCCAGAAGGTGGGGAAGCAGAAAACTGGTGAGGGCTTGTGACGTTACAGCTGGGCCTCAGGGCAAGTATACCGGTATCTTCCAGGGGCAAATTCTTACCTACCAAGCGTATTGAGTGGGGTGTTTCTGTTTTGCATTTCCTTGTGGAAAACAAACTACACACTATGGTTTTACGAAGCACAGCTCCCTGGAGTGTGTCATGTAAGCTGTACAGCTTTTAGGGCTATGAAATGCAAGCATTTCATCATTTTAACTCCCTTTGCTCTGTGAAAGAACGTTTCTGCACCCCTAACTTAGGGACGTTCTCTGCACTCGGGCGGACATTACGTGCTGAGGAGAAGAGCAGGCGGCCCCGGAGCCACGTAGGACGCAGCGGGCCTCTCCCTGTTTGCCCTGTCCCTCCTGTTCGCATCTGTTCTTACAGTTATTTAAAAAGTTCGATGCTGGTTGTCCGGGTTTGCCAGGGTTACCCTAACACGGCATCACAGACCATGTGGGCTGGCAGCGGAAGTTTATTTTCTCACAGCTCAGGAGCCACAGATGAGGTAGCTAGCTTTTGGCTGGAGGCCACGTTGTGAGGAATGGATGAGAGAAGAGCAGACAAGCTGAGCTAGGAGGGTGGCAGGTGGCTGAGCCAGGAGGGTGGCAGGTGGCTGAGCTAGGAGGGTGGCAGGTGGCTGAACTAGGAGGGTGGCAGGTGGCTGAACTAGGACTGTGGCAGGTGGCTGAGCTAGGACCGTGGCAGGTGGCTGAGCTAGGAGGGTGGCAGGTGGCTGAGCTAGGAGGGTGGCAGGTGGCTGAGCTAGGAGGGTGGCAGGTGGCTGAGCTAGGACCGTGGCAGGTGGCTGAGCTAGGAGGGTGGCAGGTGGCTGAGCTAGGAGGGTGGCAGGTGGCTGAGCTAGGAGGGTGGCAGGTGACTGAGCTAGGAGGGTGACAGGTGGCTGAGCTAGGAGGGTGACAGGTGGCTGAGCTAGGACCGGTGGCAGGTGGCTGAGCTAGGACCGTGGCAGGTGGCTGAGCTAGGAGGGTGGCAGGTGGCTGAGCTCGGAGGGTGGCAGGTAGCTGAGCTAGGAGGGTGGGTAGGTGAGGGGCGGGTGGGTGAGTAGGGAGTCTGTGCAACCCCGGTTCCTTTCAGGCCAGAGAGCGGTGCACTCCTGCAGGAGCAGCCTGGACAGGGCTGGCAGACCTGCACCTTGGCTCTCACACGCAGCCCAGCGCACGCTGTCAGAGGGTGTGTTACTTGGCTAGGATTGCCGGACAGAATTCTACAGATAGGGTGGCTTTTAAGTAACAGAAATGGAATTTCTCACAGTTGCGAAAGGTAAGAGTCCAAGACCAACGTGCTGAGTGGCTTTGGTTTCTCCTGAGAGCGAAGACCTCTCTGCTTGGGGTGCTCCTGGCTGCCTTCTCCCTGAGTCTTTATGTGGCCTTTTCATCCCCGCCGCCCCTTCCTCTTGGACTGGGACCACCCACATGGCCCCATTCAGCCTTACTGTTTTTGGCCTGATCTCCAAACACGATCACATGCTAACGTAGGACAGGTTAGGACTTCAGCTTGTGAATTTGGGGGACAGCACAATTCAGTCCGAAACCCTGGATGAGGTGTCTAATCTACATGTATCTGATGGGAAAATGTCATCCTTACGTCAACTCAGAAGGAAGAAGTGGTAATTGTGAGTTGCGATCCTGTCTCGTTGACATGAGAGCTGTGCTGTTATTAAGACAGTTGCATGTTGTAACATTCACATAGAAAGTTTTACCACCAAGCCCATAACAGCATAAAAATGTAAAATTGAATGTCTGAAATGTGTGAAACATTTAAAAATGTGTTTTCATTTGCTTTCTAAATAGTATAGTTGGTTAAACAGTGCATGCTTCATTTCTTTATGTTCTTTTTTTTTTTTTTAATTAATGTTTGTTTTGAGACAGAGACGTGGAGTATGAGCAGGGGAGGGGGGCAGAGAGAGAGAGAGAGAGGCACAGAATCAGAACCACGCTGCAGGCTCTGAGCCGTCGGCACAGAGCCTGATGCAGAGCTTGAACTCACTAACTGTGAGATCATGACCTGAGACGAAGTCGGTCGCTTAACCAACTGAACAACCCAGGCGCCCCCGTTTGTGTTCTGATATTGAATATTTGCTTGTTTCCTCAGACACATTATGCAAGGTATTTTTACCATTTTACCATTTAAAATTTGATTGCTATCGTAAGAGAATATCATAGACTTTTAATTAAATAGGCAGATTCCCCTACTTTTAAGCCAAAATAAAAGGAGATAAAAATAAAGATTTGCTATTGATATCAATCTTATTTCTCTTTTATACTAGCCTATGAACTCATGGCCATATGTGATGTGTTCAATGATTATGATTTCATCAGCGTATAACCAAAGGCATCTAATCTCAATCTATTTTCTATCTCTTTTCTTCCCCCTTTATGAAGGAAGCACTTTCTCTAATCTGTGGCCCAATTAGGAGGTCTGGTGCATTTAATCTTACACCCATACCCCAGTATAGTGCTGCTTTTGGCTTCGTCACAGATCCCCCTCTGGTGACAGTGATCAGCACCAGTTCTGTGAGCCCCTCTTAGCTCATTCTGCAGGTGCCTTCTCTCCACTGTCGCTGAGGACATTGGGTAGAGCATATTTTCTTTTCCTTTGCTTCTTTATCTTTGATTCCGTACATGGCTGACATCCGAGTCTGCATAGACTGGCAGTGGAATGTGCCGAATTTTGGCTTAGGCCCTGGTCCAGGGCCAAAGTCGGCTACTTGCCATTAGTTTTTGGCCTTTAAAAGCTCAATAGCTCACTATTTACTTCAACATCATGCAAATATGATCAAGAACAAAACAGTCATGGGAGGGCTGTCTGTGATTTTGGAAGCATGTACCCTGTTTTACTCCTAAGTGCCGGTTCTGTGTTGAGAATGCAGTGATAGCATGGGACGTGTCGCAGAACCACTCGCAGTAGCAGAGGGAGAGTTTCCTTCTTTCATCCTTCCTCAACTATGGAAAATCGGCACGACAGGCAAAAAAGACTGGACCTTCTTTATCATATACAATATGTTCAGGCAATCGGTTTAAAAATCTCTTGAAAAGTTTTTTGTTTTTTTTTGAGAGAGAGTGCAAACGAGTGAGGGACAGAGAGAGAGAAGCGGGGCTGACCCAGAGCAGGGCTCGTGCTCACCAGAAGTGGGTCTCCAGCTCACCCAATGAGGGGCTTGAACTCACAAACCCTGCGATCATGACCTGAGCTAGTCAGATGCTCAACCGACTGAGGTACCTCAGTGCCCATGAAAAAAAATACTGAGATAGATATATAACAAATGGCATGTTAATACCAAAGTAGACTTACTAATAACCAATGACTGCCACAGAGAAAAGGGGGTGTTCACTGGAAAGCACTGAACTACTTTATCAAACGAATGCCTCTTGTACTCAGGTATTTCTTCTGTGAGGACTGTGTCCCGTACCTGGAGGAAAAATTGCTAGAATTGGTAGACATGCAATTAAATCTGAGATGCGGTCGGAAATCCACAGGCAATGTTGTTATCATGAACATCACTTCTGTAGCTCCATTGCGACATTTTCGATCAGAGATCTAAGGATATTTTCCGCAAGTGACTGTGTTACCGGGCACAGATGCAAACAAACAAAAATCAGGAAAAATAATTAGAGTGAAAGGCAGTGAGTTGGCTTTTGTGAGTACTCAGAAATCGTCTTGCTCAGGTTGGTGCACAAAGCTTCAGTTCATGGGATTGCTTCTAGGAAGTTACAACGTCAACATCATCCGAATCTTGCGGTCTGAAGAAGAGTTGTCATTAATTGGTTGTTATTAACCATAAAAGAAAACTTAAGAATTGGTGGCATCTACCCTTGACTATCACCTAACAAGGTTTGGCTGAACTGAGCTATACGTTGCCCAAATCCCACTCATCTCAATTCGAAGGAAGCTAATATTTAGTATCACAGATACTCATTGAAGTAACTGCAGGAGTGTGGAGAATGACTTTTCCTGTAATGCCAAACTGATAACAACAACAGAAACTTTGACACTACCCTTTATAGAATTAGATTCCCAATACTGTTTTACAGTTTGGGGGTATGTTTTAGCTTTATGTGTGTCTCTTAAATGTTCATCCCACGATGATGACATTCTGCTCCAGCCTTGTTTTGGGATACATCGCAGTTCTTAACACTCAGGTATTTAGCATGTAGCCAAAAGGTTTATTTCTTCCACATTTAATATACACATTTGTTTGCTGAAAGCTGAAGGCAATTTGTGAAGGAAATTACTTTATAGAAATTAAAGTTCCAGTGAATTGATCATTCCTGGGGCCTCAGGAACAGAGTACCCAGGGAATATCTCCCCTCACTCATGACCTGGGTTTCTTCACGTCGACAGTTGACGTGGATTTTCTGAGAAAGCCTCTTGGCAAACCCCTCGGTCTAAAACTCAGCGTCGTTTCCCACAGGAAGAGAGCTCTGGTTCTTCCCCTTTGCCCCCGGGCAGCCCGCACTCTGCTGGGGACAGCTCACAGTGCTCCCGGCGCTGCTGCGTGCTGGCTGTCGGCCTCACAGGTAGCTGAGGGAGTCGGGGGTGCAGGACGTGTGTCGGCGGGTCCCTGGGACTCCCACGGGCTGAGGAATGCTTTCCTTCCCACCCAAGTCTCCGTTCAGTACTCCTGCTCGTGGGACCAGCAGCCTGCTGCATGGTAAGGACTGGCCTATTCAAAGAGTACCTCTTTCCAAGGACAAACATTAATATTTTAAGAGACTATATGCCTTTAGTTCATATTTAGAAATAATATTTCCTACATTAACAGTGTCTCTGCCTTGCCCTTGGAGTATATGGTTCCTCATTGTTGCTCTGAGGGGCTTTTAATTTCTTTTCTCCTTTTTCCATGGCCCAGAGGAGTCATAAAAATGTACATTAGCCTTTCACGTCCACTTTTATTGAGACTTGGGGACAGGCTCTGTACTCCACGCCACCGTATGGGGTTCGGGCCTGCCTTTGATTTAAGGGGAAGGGAAGCTGGTGGTTACCCGTGCGTCCTACAGCTGACCCCACAGAGAGGTAGGCACGTTACCATGCTGCGGAGCAAGCAGACACACCAGACTCAGCAGGGAGAAAGGTTGGAAGTAAAATAACAATAGTTCAGTTCACACTTCGAGTTCCCAGTGCAGGTCGCTGGATCCGGCGCCGTCTTCCAGAGGGTGGAACGTCCATTCCGCGAGGGTCCTCAGGGCGAGCTGAGGCTGGAGGGTTTCTGTCCGGAATCAGAACAAGGAAGAATTCCGAGGACTGTGACCACCCAACCTCTGCTAAATTAACCATCCAGGAGCATCCGGTGACAGCAACAGCAACAACAAAACGTAGGACAGACTGCTGAGGGGTGATGGGCCACGGAGAGGAGGGCGCTTCTCGGTCCAGCAGAGGGAACGAGGAACCGGGCACGGCAGCAAGTGTTAAATGGAGACTCAGAAACTCTAACCGATGAACCGCGTGGTGTTCGGGGGATTGTGGGATGCAAGGAGAGATGAGCCTGTTTGTTACCCACTCCTGGGCTCAACCCCGTGCCTGGAGCGCTCAACTTGGGGGCTGTCTACGGCACCGAGTGACACAGGGAAAGGTCATGTCATCACAGAGGAAAGACAGGTGATTGGAAAAGAAAGAAGGAATAAATAATATTAGGTCGGAATATCATGAAATATCTCCATGAAGAGAGAGCAGGGAAGGGGCAAGGGACAGCCTGGCGAGGAGTGAAGGGAACGAATTTAAAGAGGGCGGGTCCTGGGAAGGCCACATTCAAGATGAGGAATGAGCCGCATCGGCATCTGGAAGGGAGACTCGAGCAGAGGCACACACACCGAGGACCTGAGCAGACTGTGGCTAGAACAGTTCCGCAGCAGCAGGAGGGCAGCACGACTGCAGGGAAGTGAGCACAGAGAGAGTGGGGAGACAGAGACGCAGCGGGGCCCCAAGTCACTTGCAAGCTTGTGGGCCATTGTGTACACTGTGGCCTTTTCTCTGAGCAACATGGCATTGTCCTTGAGGATTTGAGCAGAGTGGTGACCTAACCTGATTTGTTTTTAAAAGGTTTCTGTTTAGGGGCACGTGGGTGACCCAGTCAGCTAAGCATCCGACTACAGCTCAGGTCATGATCTCAGGGTTCATGAGTTCGAGCCTCTAGTTGGGCGATGCTGACAGCTCAGAGCCTGGAGCCTGCTTCCAATTCTGTTTCCTTCTCTCTGATTTCTTGCTTGCTCTCTCTCAAGTAAATAGTAGAGAACATTAAAAAAATAAAATAAAAGTTTTTTTTTAATGTCGATTTATTTTAGAGAGTGAGAGCAAGTAGGAGAGTCACAGAGAGATGGGGGGACAGAGGATCCGAAGCAGGATCAGCCCAGTGCAGGGCTTGAGCTCACGGACTGTGAGATCAAGACCTGAGCCGAAATCAAGAGTCAGAAGCTCAACTGACTGAGCCACCCAGGGCGCCCTCTGATTTATTTTTTTAAAGAATCACTCTGAGTGCAGGGAAGGGCAGAGTGGAAGCTGGGGACCCTTTAGGAGGTACTAAGCCAAGATGTTGGCTGTCCGGTGTCCTCTGCCTTTGCCCACGGTCTCCAGCATCAGCTTGTCGGTATCCACGGAATAACTGTCTGGATCTATATTGGGACTGCGCTAAATCCGCAGGTCAAGTTGGGCGATCTCTGTCATCAGCGTGCCACAGTTTCCTCCTGTGTATCTTGTATGCGATTTATTACATTTTTACCCAGGAGTTTCATTTTTCGGTGCTAATGTCAACGATAATAGTTTTGACTGTCAAATTCCAGTTGCTCATTGCTGGTGTCTAAAACATTTCACTTTCTATACTAACCTCGTATCCCGCCACTTTGCTACAGTTGCTAATTAGTTCTAGAACTTTTATTGGTTAGGTGGGATTTTCCACATAAGCAATCTGCCATGTCACTGAAAACTAGAAACGGTAAACAGACCCACGGGGCGCTGACAGGGGTGCGGATCAGTGGGACCTGCTGCTGGGAGTGCAGGCCGTTTAGCAGTTTCTCATGAAACTCAATATACCTTTTTTTTCCCCTTTATTTAAATTCAACTTAGTTAACATACGGTGTGGTACTGGTTTCGGGAGTAGAATTGAGGGATTCATCTCTTACATACAACAGCCAGTGCCCGTCCCAGCAAGTGCCCTCCTTAATGCCCATCCCCCATTCAGCCTGCGTGCCCCCCCCGCCCCCTCCCCTCCAGCAACCCTCAGTTTGTTCTCTGCATTTAGGTGTCTCTTATGGTTTGTGTCGCTCTCTGCTTTTATCTTGTTTTCCCTTCCCCTCCCCATGTTCTGTGGGAAATTGAGAAGTGGTGGGTGAGGGGTACACGGGAATCCTCTATACTTTTCACCCATTTTTTTCTGTAAATGTAAAACTGCTAAAAAATTGTCTATTAAATTTTTTTTTAATCTTCATGTATGTGCAAAAAAAAAAAAGAAACTGAAACAAGCCGGGCAGTATAGTGTGGTGGCTTCGGGCAGGGGCGTGGGGGAGAGAGGCAGGCGGACTCTGAAGTGTGGCTGAGGAGCGCCCCACAGTCCTGGCTGACAGCCTGGACGTGTGCTATTGGAGAGGACAGGAGTAAAGAATACATCCAGGTTTACAGCTACAACAGCTGGGATGCTGGTAATGCCGTTTGTTAGAGTTGACTAAGGTGGAGAAAACTACGAGAGCTGTGTTTGCAGGGAGTGGGAAAAGTTAATATTCACAGGTTGTGGAAATGCACCGAATGGCCGTCCAAGCGGAGAGGTCAAGTAGGGCAATCGGATGTAGGTCTGGCTTTCAAGGGGGATGGGTGGGTGCAGGAATTATTTTGGGAGTCAACCTCTGGTACGAACTATGATCGAAAGTTCTTGGGTGTTAAAGGAAATTCCGAGAGCAGTGCTAACTTTGGCATGTCTCCTTAAAACGTCTTGCATCTTGCACAAATGTAATCCAGTACTCGCGCGAGCATATGTACTGACATCTGTTTATCAGGCAGCAGTATATCCTACTTGTTAACAGCGGAACTCGAAGTGAATTGTCTGAGTGTTCGATCCATCTGCTTTGTCACGGACAGATTGCTTATCGTTTTATGCCCTGATTTTCTCGTATAAAAATTATAATTACTAGTATTAACTATTTCTAGTATTGTAGCAAGAATAAAATGAGGTAGGTACATGGAACAAGTTTGCGTACACAGAGAATCCAATATGTATTATTATTATCATAATTTTTGTGATTAGTGCTTTTATTGTGTATTAATAATTTGGAACAGCAAATAATTTGAGCATATCACTGCCTTCTGTCAGTTTTGAGTGGAGAAAAATTACTCTAATTTTAGAGCCATTACCTTTTTTATTCACATTTATATATATGTGAATTCTGGTTGTCCCCAAATTATAATTATTAATTATTATAATAGAATCACAGTCCCCATAGAACTGAGTTTTTACAAAAAAAATTAAAAAGGACTTTGCAGCAAGTTTCTTGCAGTGATTTTTAAATAAAATTTACTTATTTGACCATTCACCAAACTTTGCGGTTTAATCTAATATAGTTGGATTCTGGGCAGATGTACGTATTTTGTATGTTTTTTTTACCTGAGAAATAATATGCATATATTAAACCGTACAGAATTTAAGGTACTGTATAGTAATATGAGTTTTGATAAATGCATTCACTGATGTACTATACTCTTGCGAGATACAGAGTATTTCTCTCACCCAAGAAAAATCTGTCTTGGTGACCCCAGGTAATCAGTTACCACTACCTGCAGTAACCATATTCGGATTTACTTCGTCAATTATTAGTTTTGGCTGTTAAAGGACTTTATATAAATGGAATCATATGTTATGGACTGTTTTTGTGTCTGGCTCCTTTCATTCAGCAAATTGGTTTTAAGGTTGATCCATGTTTTTGAGTGGATCCGTTTCTTTGTACTGTGAAGTACTGTTTCGTGGTTAGGATACATCAAAATTTATGTATCCATTTTCCTGTTGATGGACATTTCTCTAGCCTTCCAGCGTTACGCTGATGCGAATAAATTTGCTACAGACATTTCTACACAAGTCCCTTTCTTTACATATGTTTTCATGTTTTGTGAGTACCTTGAGGTGGGCTCGCTGGACCGCAGAGTCACCGCGTGTTTGCCTTTACGAGAAATCACTAGGCGGGTCTCTGACGCGCATTTATGCGTTCACACTTCTACAGACATCGGATGAGAATGCCAGTTGCTCCGCAGTCTTACCAACATGCGGTGTTGCAGTTTGTTTGGCTTCGTTTCGTTTTCCCGAAGAAGTGTGCTGATGTTCCCATTTACTGCTTTACTCCCCAAACAGGGCTTAGCACAACGCCAGGCATGTGTTTCTTTAAAAATTTTATTAATTTTTTAAACAATTTATTGTCAAATTGGTTTCCACACAACACCCAGTGCTCATCCCAACAAGTGCCCTCCTCTGTGCCCGTCACCCGCTCTCCCCCGCCCCACACCCCTCATCAACCCTCAGTTTGTTCTTGGTATTTAAGAGTCTCTTATATTTTGTCTCCCTCCCTCTCTGCAGCATTTTTTTTTCTTTCCCCTCTTCCCCTCCCCCATGGTTTTCTGCCAAGTCTCTCAAAATCCATCTAGGCATGAACACATATGGCATCTTTCTCTGACTGACTTATTTCACTTAGCATAATACCTTCTAGTACAATGGAATACTACGCGACAATGAGAAAGAATGAAATTTGGCCATGTATAGCAAAAATTTTATTAATTTTTTTTAAGAGCAGTCTTAGGTTTGTAGGAAAATTGAGAGGATGCTACAAGAGATTTCCCATATACCCCCTGGCAGCACACATACATAGCTACCTGGTTTTAACAACATATGGCCTGTTACAGTGGTGCTTTCGTTATGCTGAAGAACCTGCAGTAGCGGGACTTTATGGCCTCAAATCCGTGGTTTCCATCTGGGCTCACTCTTGGTGCTGTACATTCATTCTGTGGGTTTGCACAAATGTATCATAGCACGGACTCACCATTATAATATCATACAGAGTGTTTTCCCTGCTCTAAAATTCCCTTATGCTCTGTTCCTCTCTCCCTTTCCCTGAGCCCCTGGCAACCTTGATCTTTTTGCTGCCTCCATGGTGTTTTCTTTTCCAGTGTGACAGAATTGGAATCACACGGTCAATAGTCTTTCAGATCTTTCATTTAGTAATAATCATTTAAGATTCCTCCACATCTTTAATGGCCTGATAGCTCATTTCTTCTTGGCATTGAATAATATTATGTCGTCTAGACGTGCCACAGATTATTTATCCTCATAAGTGTTTGCTCGATTCTTTGTCCAAATGCTAAGCTGAACATAAACAGGGTGAGAATCCAAGAAACCTCTGAAAACCCAAAACCAGAAACACCCAGGGAAAGTACAGCTACGAGGGAACTAAGGTGTGACCCTTGCACAGAGCTGGGAGATATGTCAGTCACGTCTCCAGCAAGACGGGAGACAAATTTGTGAATACTGGAAGGTTTCAGTAGACATCTCAGAAAATATATACTCTAGAAATAAGGCTAAGGTAGCCTTAGAGAAAAGGCACAACAATCAAGTGTTAGCAACACAAAAGCAATAACAAAATGAATCCTAAAAGCATAAAGCACAGATGTCCTTCCTCACCACTCCTTTTCAGCGTGGTATTGGAAGTTATAGCTAATTCCATAAAACAAGAAAGGAGCAGGAAAGGTACACCAATGTGAACGAAGACATAAAACTGTCTAGAAAAGGGAACTGGAGACCATGTCATGAATAGATACAAATTTTATGAGATTTTATGAATTTTATGAAATTTTAGTTAAGCAAATCCATACTGTATAAAGATGATAATACATTACATAAAATGGTGTTTATGCCAAGCAGGGGACCAGATAGAGCCTGAGCATAATAGGACCTGAGATAGACAAACAACCATAGACCTCAGAATCCTCTTGGATTCTCTTTTTCCTTGTAAAATCTTTGGTTTTGGCTTCAGGGTAATGTTGACTTCATGGAATGAATAGCCAATTATTTCCTTCTTTTCAATATTTTGATGACTTTACATAGAATTGGTATGGTTTCTTCTTTAAATGTTAGGATTCACCAGTGCATCTGTCTGGTCTGGAGTTTTCTCTGTGGGGAAGTTTTAAATTACTGATTCCATTTATTTTGTAGATATAAGACTATTCAGGTTTTGTATTCCTTTATTTTTATTTATTGAGGTATAATTACTGTTCAGCACTATATCATTTTTAGGTGTATGACATGATTTGATATTTGTTTATATTGTAAAATGATTACCAAAAGCCTAGTTAACATCAGCACCATGCTTACAGAATCTTTTTCTTGTGATGGGAACTTTTGAGATAGACTCTCAGCGAATTTCAAATTTGTAATACACTATTGTTAACTACAGACAGATGCCATGATGTACATTGCATTTCCATGGCTTATTTGTTTTATAACTGAAAGTTTATACCTTTTTACTTATTCTGGCTTGAGCTTTGGTACTGTGTGTTTTTCAGAGATTTTTTTCCATTTCATATACATTATCAAAACTGCGAGCATAACATTATATTTCCTTATTATGTTTTTGATAACTGCAAAATCTGTAGTAATATTGCCTCATTCTTGATGATGGTGATTTGTTACCTGTTCTTTTCCTCAAGTGGTAAACCAGTTGATCCATTTCTTCATATATTCTTTGGAGAATATTTGGTTTCATTGCTTTTCACTATCGCTTTTTCATTTTTTATTTAATTGATTTCCATTCTGATCTTAATTGATTTTTACTTTTACATAATTTGGGTTTTAGTTGCTCTTGTTTTTTCTAATTTCTTAATATGGAAGGGGGGGAGGTTATTGATTCAAGACGTGTCTTCATTTTCGGTGTAGGCATTTGATCCTATAGTTTCCCCCAAAAGATAGATGGCTTTTGTGGCATCCCACAAATTTTAGTTTTTGTTTTTCTTCAAGTCATAATAGTTTTCAGTTTCTATTTTGTTTAATTATCTGACACACAGGTTAATTAGAGGTGTATTATTTAGTTTTCAAATATTTCCGGATTTTCCCATGACCTTTCGGTAACTGATTTATAATTTTCTTTTAACTTTTTTTAATGTTTATTTATTTTTGAGAGACATAAAGACAGCATGAGCAGGGGAAGGGCAGAGAGAGAGGGAGACTCAGGAACCGAAGCAGGCTCCAGGCTCTGATGAGCCATCAGCACAGAGCCCGACATGGGGCTCGAACTCACAGACCGTGAGATCATGACCTGAGCTGAAGTTGGCCGCTCAACCAACTGAGCCACCCAGGCGCCCCACTGATTTATAATTTGATTCCGTGATGATAAGTGAACACATTTTGTACAGATTGAGTTCGTTCAGCTTTGTCGAGACTTGTTTTATGGGTCATAATAAGGTAGATCTTCATAAGTGTTCATGTGCATTTAGGAAGAATGCGCATTCGGCTGTCATGTGGCATGGGCTCTGTGTCAGTTTGGTAAGCCGAATGACTGTATCGGTCCTCTTCTGCAGCCTTACTGATTCTTTCTATCGTATATTGAAGAAAGGTATTGAAATCTCGGATCGTAATTACTGATTTTTATATTATTGTTTGCATTTCTATCATTTTTTGCTTCATGTAGCCTGAGGTACTTTGGTTAATTTTGTGTGTAGACTTGGTCAGGCCATGGTACCCAGATATTTGGTCAAACGGTATGTATGCTTCTGTGAAGACATTTTAGAAGAAATTAGCATTTAAATAAGTAGACTTGGAGCAGCAGGTTGTCCTCTATCTTGTGAGTTGATCCCATCCAGTCAGTGGAAGACCTTAAGAGAAAGACTGACCCCCTCAGGGTGGAGGGGATTCCGCCAGCAGAGTGTCCTCAGACTGGAATGCAGTCCTTCCCCTGGTCTTCGGCACGCTGGCCTGCTCTGGACCTTGGGCTTGCCAGCGTCTCAGTCACTGGAGCCAGTTCCTCCTCTGGAGAATCTTGACTGCCTTAGGTCTTCAAACTTCTAGGGTTTTTATGGACTGCCGATGAGTAGACCTTTCAATATTTAAATATTTATTTAATTTCATCCCTGTTGGTATGCTTTACTTTTAACTCTAGTTTGTCTTGTGTTGTATAGAGATTCCAGCTTTTTTTTTTTTTTCTTTTTTTGGAGGGGGAAGATTAGCGTAATAAATGTTTATCGTTTTACTTTTCATTTATTTATAACTTTATACTTGGGTTTCTTGTGGTCAGCATATAGTATTGATTGTTGGTTTTTTAATGAAACCGACAATTTGTGTTTTTAAGTAGAATGTTTAGACCACTAACGTTACTAGTGTTAGGGTTATGTTTACTGTATTATTTGTTTTGTATTTGTTGTGTTCTTTGTTTCTCTTTGTCAGGTTTGTATTAATTCAGTATTCTTTCTTCCCTTTGGTCGTACATAACATGTTATTTTTGTCATGTTTCTTACTTAGACACGTATTATAAACCCCCAACTCTCTATATATTGTAATTGTTTTTATTAAACAGTATATTATCTTTTCAATATATTAAAAAAGAATGCAATTCATATATTTATCCATTCCTTACCTTCATTCTTGTTTCTCTTCATTCCTTTGAGTGTCTCCACTCAGTGATCTGGAATCATTTTCTTGCCTTTTGAAGGAATTCCTTTAACATTTCCTTTTTTTTTTTTTTTTTAAGTTTCCTTATTTTGAAAGAGAGAGCACATGTGTGCATGCAAGAGCGGGGAAAGGGCAGAGAGGGAGAGAGAGAGTCCCAAGAAGGGCTTGATCTCAGGACCCTGGGATCATGACTTGAGCTGAAACTAAAAGTCAGACTCCTAACTAACTGAGCCACCTACGTGCCCCCCCCCCAACCCTGCCCTTTAACATTTCCTCTGATAATTAATTCCTTTATGGATTATGTATGTGAAAATGTCTTTATTCACATTTTTTTCCAGAAACATTCACTAGATTGATATATCTAGGTTGATAGATTTATTCTTTCAATACTTTAAAAGTATCCTACTGTTTTTTACTAGCGTTTTTTCCCAGACACAAAGTCGGCTGTCATCTTTATTTTTATTATACCGTAAGTAACAAGTCTTTTATTTTCTGGCGGCTTTTAACATTTACTCTTTATCTCTGGTTTTGGAGAATTTTTTATTATAATGTGCCTTGGTGCCATTTTTTAGTGTTTCTTTTGCTTTGATTTTGTCGAGCGTATTGATGTGTTGATTTATATAGATTTCCCGATTTGGAACTACTTCTTCAAGTAATTTGTCTCTCTCCCCCTTTTGTCTTCTTTAAGGATTCCAGTGTCCACGCACATTCACGGCTTGAAGTTATCCTGTAGCACACTGATGTTCTTTTCTTTTTTCTGTTTCTAAAAATTTATATGTTCCACTTGTGCAGTTTCTGTTGCTCTGCCTTGAAATTCACTGCTTTTTTTAAGCAGTAACGTCTAATCTCCCATACGGTACGTTTTTTTATTTCAGATATTATAGTTTTCAATTCTGTGTATTTGGTAGGGATCTTTTTTGATATCTTCTATGTGTCTCTTAAGTTCGTGAAAATTTGGAATACAATGATAGTAATAACTGTTTCAACATCTTTTTTCTGCAAATTCTGAGATCTTCGTCAGTTCTTATTTAGTTACAGCTAATTGATTTTTTTCCTTCATGATTACCTATCCTTCTGTTTTTTCATGCCAGTAATTTTTTATTGGATCTCAGACATGATGAATTTTACTTCTCTGAATATTTTTGTTTTTCTGTATTATTCTGGAACTTGTAAGTTACCTGGATGTGGCTTGATCATGTGAGGATTGCTTTTAAAATGTGTGAGAGGGGCCAGGACAGGCCTGATCCTGGTGCCAGCTGCCCCCTGTGCTAAGGCGGGGGGCTTGCTGTGCTCTGACCTGCTCCCCCTGGACTGTGAAATGGACCAGCCCAGGTGGTGGCTGTCCCCTCTAATCCTCTGAGTGGCTATCCCCTCTCCCCGCGGTCACCAGTCTCTGGTAGTTTACATATATGTATGCCCTCTTTGGTAACTAATTGAATTCTCAAGGGAACCACTCTGTGCATCTTGTACTTTCTCCCACTCTGCTACTTTGGATTTAGAGCTCCATCTGCCTCGGCGACCCTGGACTCGCTGCAGCGTCTCCTCACCGTGAGGCTGCTCCTCTCTGCCTGGGGTCCCTCCGTCTGCCATGTCAAGGTCTTGAACCACCCCCCCCTGCCAGGTCAGTAAACTAGAGCAGTCATATTGCCTCATCTATTTCTTGGGACCGCCATCCCTTTTGCCTTTGGCAAAGATCAAAAACAATGTTTCATATATTTTGATTGGTTATTTGGCCGTTTCTGGTAGGAGGGCAGAGGTAGTCTCTGTTACTCCTTCGTGGCTGGAAACGTAGTAGCTGGTCTCTGGACCCACTGCACTGATTGTGGGCTTACGTATCACACACTTCTGGAACCTTCAGGGGAATATTCTTCAGTGTTAAAAAATATTTGAGGGGCACCTGGGTGGTTCAGTCGGTTGGGCATACAACTTACGCTCAGGTCATGATCTCACAGTTCGTGGGTTCGAGCCCTGCGTCAGGCTCTGTGCTGACAGCTCGGAGCCTGGAGCCTGCTTTGGATTCTGTGTCTCCCTCTCTCTCTGCCTCTCTTCTGCTTATACTCTGTCTATCTCAAAAATAAATAAAACATTAAAAAAATTAAGATAAAAATAATGGAAAATCACAGGTTTGAAAATATGATCAGTGAGGGGCGCCTGGGTGGCTCAGTCAGTTGAGTGTCTAACTTTGGCTCAGGTTATGATCTCAAGGTTTATGAGTTCGAGCCCCATGTCGGGCTCTGTGCTGCTGGCTCAGAGCCTGGTGTCTGTTTCAGATTCTGTGTCTCTCTCTGTCTCTGCCCCTCCCCTACTCGTGCTCTGTTTGTTTCTCTCTCAAAAATAAATAAACATTACAAAAATAAAAATATAATCTGTGCCAAATATCTTGTTTTTGAGATTGTTATGATCTAAAAATCATTGTAATTAAAAAGATAATGTATTTGGAAAGGTTAAGAAATTTAGGGAAATAGGGGCATCTGAGTGGCTCGGTTGTGTCTGTCTCTTGTTTTCGAGTCAAGTCATGATCTCACGGTTCATGAATTTGAGCCCTTTGTTGGGCTCTGCGCTGACAGTGCAGAGTCTGCTTGGGATTCTCTGTGTCCGTCTCTCTCTGCTCCTTACCTGCTCCCTCTCTCTCTTTTCTCAAATAAATAAACTGAACAAAAAACCTAGAAAAAAAAAGAAATTTAGAGAAATAAAGAGTTCTTTTATAAGAAAGTATTTAGGGTGAGTTAATTTAATCAGATTTTTTTCCCTTGATATCTAATTTTGATTTTTTTGTGTGGAATAAATAGTTTTTTGAAAAAGATTTAAGAGGTGTAACTTTGGAGTGTGTAACATTGTGAGACAGGGTCAAGTTTAGGGGACCCTCACTAAGGAATCTAATAGCTGATAGTCCGAGGAAATTGGATTCTTGGGGAGCGACGCCGGGTGTGGGAGAAGTAAGAGCAACAGAGTGAAAGCGGCAGTATCAAAATGCTTAAAATTTCATAGTTTGCTCTTAGCTGCTCACTTTCTTGTCTCTTATCCTTTCTGGATGGAGGAAGGAAGGGCGGTACGTCAGAGCTGGTGCAGGCCTTGCTGTGTATAACAATTATGCAGCAACTGCAGGGTCTGTATTTCCGGCGTGTTGTTTCTCCGACTTTTGTTCCTATAAGAAATACAGAGTTATTTTGAGCATAAGAAGAAGAAAGAGACTAAATGCCAAAACGTCTTGTTGTAGGTAATGGTCCTAATAGTGACCTAATTTTTATAGCAAGAGTCAGTGGTATTCTAACTCAAATCAAGATCCCACAAATTAATATGGACTTGACTTCTGCCTCATTTTTTCTTAAAATTTGTCAGGCTATGCCTTTGAACTTGGAGTTTTAAAATTTGGAGAGTGCACAGTGCACTAGTGAATGTCAGAGGACTGGAAACTGACACAAATCAATTATTTTCTAGGTACTAGAATCCACAACCTTATGCAGGCTGTGCTGTGTCTGTGTGACCCATCCCCCCAGAGCTAGGAATAATGATTATATTTACATGTTTATGACATGCTTAGAATCCTAACTCCTGAACATTGCACCTGGTAAGAACACGGCCAGACACTAAAGCAGGGACAAACCACGTCAGGGAAAAAAAGGCTAAGCAAACATTTTCGAGCTCATTCACCTCCATCAAGGCTGAATTTGAACTAGCTCACTGGAGCAGCAAATGCATTTCGTCTCCCTACCCAGCTAACCTCCGTGAATCACATACATTTTCTTCCCATCTCCGGGACCGCTTTCCTCTTCAGTGGATTCTCGATGAAGCCAAACCACTTGAGGAGGATTTCTGCTTAACATTCGACAGTGTTAAGTGTTAATTAGACAATTCAGATTTTGCTGGTGACTCTGGTAGAACTCTTGAAATATGTCAAGGAGGAAGGAAAGAAGCTGATAAGGTTGAAGTACATCTCTGTTACGTGAAGATGTTTAATGCTAACATAATGGGAGATGACCTGTGTTTTTGCATTCTTTAAAAAGAGAAAACCTGTAGTTCATCCTATGGTTTCCTCCACGCATAAAAAATGAGAACAGGTCTGGTAGTTTAAATACAATCATCCTTTTACTTTTGTGAGAAGACTTAAAAGGAAAATTTGAAGTATTATGTGATTTGTGGTTCAGATGAGTAAGTCGAAGGGGCGCCTGAGTGGCTCAGCTGGTTAAGCCTCTGACTTCGGCTCAGGTCATGATCTCACAGCTCGTGAGTTCAAGCCCGCATCAGGCTCTGTGCTGACAGCTCAGAGTGTGGAGCTTACTTCGGAGTCTGTGTCTCCCTCTCTCTCCGACCCTCCCCTGCTCGTCCTCCCTCCCCCTCCCTCTCTCTCCTTCCCCCTCCTTCCCCCTCCCTCTCCCCCCCATCTCTCAGATGAATAAGGTGACATGACACCTTCGCTGTGCTGTTGTAGGCTGAGACTTGCAAGTGTGCGATGCAAAGTCAATGCTAGCATAAACATAGTAATAGTTACCAAGTGCCGAATGTCTGTCTGTGCCGTGCATTCCGCGACTTTACATTCATTCCTCATAATTAAGTCAAGATTCAATTTAAAGTGTAATCTTGGTCATGTAGTCAGAACTGATGCGGAAGAAGAGTCCGTTCCGTGGCGAAGGAAGAAATTATTTGCAGCTGGGAGTCGCAGGCCATCATTACCTGTGTTCTTGCCCTGTAGGGACACAGTTAAGAAAAGGGGGTTTTGAGAGTTGACTTGTTAGAGCACAAACATATTAGCTGAGGAAATTTACCTTCTATGCAGTAAAATTTAAGCTAATATCCTATTGTCATTATTAAAAGAGATGGAATTAAAGAGATTGTGTAAGTTAGGAATTTCCCAGTTACGTTTTAGCCCACTCCAGTATATTTTGATTTCCGATAAAGTAGACTGCACAGTCTCCGTAATTACCTTATATTAAATTAATTCATGTTTTTACTTTTCTTATTTTTTCTAATTCTTTTGGATTTAACACACTGTAACCACTCTTACGTTTATGGATATTTAAATACTGTTTTCAGCCTGTTTTATTTTCTAACATACACGTTTAATGCTATTAGGTCCCTTTTAACAGGGGCTTGGCTGCTTCCTACACACTTTTATGTGCAATGTTTTATTAAGATTTTTAATTTTTTTTATTTCAATTTCTCATTGTACCTTTGAGTCTTTTTATTAGCATTTAATTTCCAAACATCAGTGGATGTCTAGCATATTTGCACTCTGATCAGAGAGCTTAGAGCATTTCATATCAGTCTGTTAAAACTTTTCAAGACTTGCCTAGAATATACCCGTTGTGAAAACTGTTCCACATATACCTACTTGTTGGTTAGCTCTGTTGAGTACTAATGAAAGAGGATTAATACACATTAATTGCGGATTTGTCTTCTTTTAGCTCTATCAGTTTTCCTTTCTGTGTCTGAGGCTATGTAACTTGCGTACAGATTTGGGATTATTAAATCTTACTCGTGACTTGACTCCTATAGCTTTCTTTCTTACGAGGTCCGTCGCTTTAAAAGCTCCTGTGTGGCATGTTAGTGTGGGAACACCAACTTCACATCTGTTGTGGTTTGGAGGGAAGCTTTGTCATTCCCATAAATGGTCACAATCCAATAAAGCATTGAACCTATTCAATGAGTTTTATTGGAGAAGAAGGAAGAAAAAAACAAAGATAAAAAGGGCTCCTGTCCTTAATACCCCATGACACAGACTATATTTGTTTTCTGTGACTGCTGAAACAAATTAGCACGGGCTTAATGGCTTAGAACCGCACAAATTAATTATCTTACAGCTCTGGAGAAAAACTATCTGAAGTGAGTCTCCCTTGGCTAAAACCAAGGTTTTTGGAGAGTTGTGTTTCTTCTGGAGCTTCTGGGAGACCAGCTTTTTCCAGCTGCTAGAGGCAGTCTTCATTCCTTGGCTCATGGTCCATCTTCAGAGGTTTTCACCTTTAAACCCTGTGAACACGTTGCCCAAGACTCTCTTCATCACACGGCCTTCTGCACCCTTGAGGCTCTTTCTTCTGCCTCTTTTGCTTATAAGTTCCCTGTAATTATAGTGGGCCCATCTAGCTAATTCTGCATAATGTAGCCATGTGACGGCCAGCTGACAGGCTAACTGAATTCCACTCGCGTCCTCAGTTACTCTTAACCATGGATCCCAGCAGTCAGACTTTGCAGGGTTAAGGATGTGACATCTCTGGGGGGCCGTTAGCCTTCCTATAACATGCCCATTCTGGGGCCCTTACTAACAGTTCATGATAATTATCTGAGTCCATCATCTTCGGGGCCCATTTCAGTTTCAATTTTTGTTTTCCCAGTCACACAGGAAGAGATCGATAGCAGGCCTGGGTTGCCCAAAGCCTGTGTGTTTCACCAAAAGTCCTCTGGTCAGGACTGGCCCTTGGGAAGTGACCTGTGGGCTGTGTTTCTGTCTGCCTCAGTCTTTGGGCCAGCCCATACCTCTGCGACCAGATAGGATCGCCCTAACGATGTGACCGCTAGTGAATGCCTGTGTTTGCTCTCGGGGACTGGTGTCTGGGTAACAGTCAGACGGGCACTGCGTGTAGGGACCCACCCCCAGTAAAATCCCTGGGCTCGAGCCCCGGGTGAGCTTTCCCGATGGGCAGCACCTCGAACGTGTTCGCACACAGCGCGGCTGCGGGATCGATCCGTCCGAGTGGCTCCCCGACGGCTGGCTCCTGGCTCCTCTCGGACTTCTCCCCGTCCTCCTTTCTCCCTGTGCGGACTCGCCCTTGCACCCTTCGCTGTAACACACCGTGACATCGGTGGAGTGGCTTGAGTCCTGTGTGTCCTTCTGGGGAGGCTCCATGCCCGCGGGTGGTCTCGGGGCCCCGTGCACACCCGTGCCCACAGGTGGAGAGAGTGGTGTCAGGTTCTCTGCCGTTCTGTCACTTTCCACCTCTTGGTTTCTTGGCCCCGTTCTGCTTAGGAATTTGTAAACTCCCGAAAGTAATGTTGGGCTCCTTTCATCACTCTCTTTTCTGACACTTAGTTCCTGAATTTCAGCTCCTTCGAACTTTGAACTTGATTTTATATTTTCCCCATATCCATGAGACTGTTAGCTCTCGGCGTAGCTCAGGTGCTTTTTAGGTGTTGCCTTTCCCTCCGCGTCTCAGCGTCTTTGTCTGCGTGTCTGGAGGACTGAAGGTGCGTTGTAGAGCAAGCAGCGTGGAACCCTGGACTCAGCACAGCGGGTTTCTCGTCTCCCGCATGTCCTGTTGCCCTCTGACGGCCCTGCGCTCACCGTTCATGGAAGGGCTTCTCGGGCACAAGCTTGTTGTCCAGGCAGAAGCACACGTTTCTGTCTTCACGTTTATTTCTGCTTCTGATTGCCCAGATCCGCCCCTCAGTCCACTCCGTGCTTGCAGCACGTTTCCAGATGCTGCCCGCGTCGGCCAGACGCCTGCCACCGCCACTCTGTTTTCTACCGTCTCTTCCCGAAGGGACACGTCCATTAGCTCGGCCTCCCACTTCATCTTTGGCGACGGTCCGTCTCACCTCACCCTCCAACCGCAGTTGGTTTCTCCGTCTTCCACGTCGTGGCTTAACCAGGGCTACGTGGCTTAGGTTTTATTCACACAGCAACCTGCTCCTGGTGCCAGTTTAACACACCGAATGCGTGTTCGCCACCCGTTGGTTTCGTCTGTGGAACAGAGTGTGTGGCTCTGTCACACGCGGGACGGAGGGAAGTCAGCCCGGTGATGACCCTGCTTGACCGCACAGCCTCACCACACCAGCGCAGCGCAGCGAAGTCAGCTCCGGTGATGACCCTGCTTGACCGCACAGCCTCACCACACCAGCGCAGCGCAGCGAAGTCAGCCCGGTGATGACCCTGCTTGACCGCACAGCCTCACCACACCAGCGCAGCGCAGCGAAGTCAGCTCCGGTGATGACCCTGCTTGACCGCACAGCCTCACCACACCAGTGCAGCGCAGCGAAGTCAGCCCGGTGATGACCCTGCTTGACCGCACAGCCTCACCACACCAGCGCAGCGCAGCGACTTGGCTTTCTTTCCACTGCCACCTCTGTTCTCAGCACATGGGTTGTGACCCGCCCTATGGTGACGTGTGACCACAAGGGGGCCGGAGCGGGGAGAACTGGGTGTCGGTCAGCATGAGGAAGGTGCCCCCTCCCAGGAAGGGTGTGCACTGGCTTCAAGCCTGTCAGGCTCATCGGTAGGAGACTCATCGACTTTTAAATCTGATCGTAGTATAACTATTCACAGTTTATATGAGTAACGATTTGTGTAACTATTCAGATGGATTAGGGAGCACAACTATCCGCAATTTCCCTGAGGCTCGTGTTAGTTTAGTGCTGACCTGGCGGTCGCACGGCGACTGAGTACAACAGCCAGGATTGAAATCCAGGGTCTGGGTCAGTCTAGATCTGTGTGTCTTCGCTTCGGCACAAAGCATTTGTGCATGTGTTTATTGGGTGAGTCTCTGTCGTGCGCTGTGGTGTCGGGTGCTGTCTTAGCTCACTTTTGGGGAAATTTCGGTTTTATGTTTTTTGTAGATTGGCAAAGCAGGCGCAGTAAGGCTGTCCTCATCTGCTTGATAAAAATAAAGTAAGCCTTCCGCGGGCTTTGTTGGCATTCTTCCTGTGGAACCTGTAATGTCGTCAGTATGGATTGTCGTAAACCATAACTGGGGCAGTGATTTAATGAAATCACAAATTTATTTGGGGCGAAAAATAAGTTTTGGAAGTGAGCACATTTTGTCTGATCTAGTTGAATACTTTGTGCCAGGCCAGACTATGGCTTATAAGAACGCCTCAAGAAATCTCTCGTTTTCACGGCATACGAACGTAATTTTGTGGGAGGGAGAAACGGGACCCGACCCCTGAGAACAAGGGGACACTTGGGGCTCTGCCCCCTAGACAGTTATAATTTATGTCAAGACCAGCTGTGCTTTCCAGCACAGCTTGGAATGAGAAATTATGAATGAAGACGGATGCGTTTTGTTTGCATACAGGGAAGACCGGGCTTGTGCCAGACGGCGTGCGCGGTGCCGCGGCGTGATTTCTCACGGGCTGTTGGAAGCACATTGGTATGTTTGCATGACCCGAACTTGAAAACGCGTGCCCTTCCTCTCATCTTTGCACCACTGTGAGCAAACGCCACTTGTCAGCGCCTCCTGAGTATCTGAAACAAACAGGAAAATGCTTTTAAAAGAGAAGGAAACGAAGTTGAAAGGAAAGGGAGGCAAAATTAACGGAGTGTCAGAATTGATCTTCTGTCAAAAGAATCCTTGGGCAGAAAAGTGCTGCCACGAACCTTGCAGCCCGATCGTCGGGAAGCGGGGTCAGAACTGGGGAGTCACCCTGCCGGGAGGGGAGTCTTCGGTATCGGCCGTTTTCATAGCCTTCCCTTCCCTCCCCTCCCCTCCCCTCCCCTCCCCTCCCCTCCCCTCCCCTCCCCTCCCCTCCCCTTCCCTTCCCTTTTCTTCTCTTTTCTTCTCTTTTCTTTTGAGAAAAGTATTTGTAACTTTACAAGTTTTCCATCTGAGATGAATGTGGTTTTCTGCTAATTTCGAAGCCTTACGGTTTCCTGACATCATGCGGGCAGGTCGCAGCCGAGAATGGCTGTCAGTTACAGAGCATTTTCCTGTAAACCGAACACGCGGGACAGCACCTTTGCTGCCAGGAGTTCTTGGTCGCAGGCGGAAGGTCTGCCCTTTCTTTTCACAGGTCTTTGTTTTGTGCGGTTAAAAAGGCCAAACTCCGCTCTGTTCCTTTTGCGTAGCTCACTGACGTTCACTGCTGAACGGGGATTATTTTTCCTTCTCAGTGCTGCATTACATAGTTGTTAGGGAATTACACATAGAAACTTGAGTTTTATTAGATTAGTATTAAAATAGGTACTGTTTTTTCCCCCTATACGTAGGCTTAAATTATTTTTGGATTTGAAAAAGGCCATTTTTGGCGATGATATACATTTAAAAAAATTTTTTACTGTTTAGTTTTGAGAGAGAGAGTGTGAGCGAGGAAGGGATGGAGAGAGAAGAAAACATAGAATCCAAAGCAGGCTTAAGGCTCTGAGCTGTCAGCACAGAGCCTGACACAGGCTCACAGATCAGGAGATCATGACCTGAGCCGAAGTCAGACATTTAACTGAGCTACCCAGGTGCCCCAGTGATGGTATACATTTTAAAGAAAGGCATGGGACCCTTTGATCTGCAAATAAGTCAGGCAAGATAAATTAGGCAATAGTGTGAAAATGAGCAACCCCCTTTTAGGGACCTAAAGTAAGGAAGGTTTTATTTCTCACCCACCCAGCATGTCCATCATGGGCTACCTGGGAGCTCTGTCCCGTGTCCTCCTCACTTCAGGACCCTGGATGATGTTACAGCCGTCACCTGAGATAGTCCAAACTGGCAGAGGAAAGGAAATAGAGATGTATATTTGTATCTATATTTCTATAATTTAGATGGACTGGTTCTTTTATTTTTAATGTTTGTTTATTTTGAGAGAGAGAGAGAGACAGGGAGAGAGAGACTCCCAAGTGGGCTCCGTGTTATCAGTGCAGAGCCTGACAAGGGGCTCACACTCATGAACCACAAGATCATGACCTGAGCTTAAGTCAAGAGTCAGATGCTCAACTGCCTGAGCCCCCATGCACCCGTGAATGAACTGGTTCTTAAAGCTTCCCTTTGGTAGCAACACAAGACCCTTCTGCTTGCAGTGTTGTTGGCCGGAGAGTTGCATGGCATGTCAGAATTCAAGTTCATCCCTGCCATGTGCCCAGAAGAAGAACCGGAATATTGGTAAATAATCCAAACAACCACTACAGAAATCACGTACGCGTGTTGGAGTACATGTATATTAAGAAGATGTCTGTCTGAGAAGTTTATGACTTGGCGAGTTCTGAGTTATTCACAGCCTCTGATTTTATGGAAGAATTATTTAGAATTTATCTAAAAGAGCCCATGATACACATAGAGTATAATACTTTTTTTTTCCTTTTTTTGACAAGGTTGCCTCCGTTCAGTGTCTTGACAAGTGGACCTGTCCAGTGTAGAAGCCATTACTTTGTTACAGTTACCCATTCCGTTAACCTGGTTTTGCCTACAGTGCTAATTCTTGAAGGAATTCTTCAGTTCGAGAATGATCCCTCACAGAGTCTGTGACGAGAACCACACGTAGCGTACGAGCCACCTGACAGAGGACTGAACCCATAGCAGAAGTGTACGCTAGCCCTGCTTAAAACTTCAAATCTTACCAGTTCTAGCTGCAAATCCATAACCTCTTGTAACTGCAAACGTTTCAGGAGTTCCACGTGTAGCTCTTCTCTGGGCATACGGTATTGTCCGTTCTCTCTGAAATCAATGCTGTTTATGGGGTGGGGGGAAGCTTTTAATCCAGGGCGGTGGTTCTCAAGTATGGTTGACTGTTAGAAAATCTCAGGGGGGTGACTAAACAGGAGCTGTACGCTCAGGAAGTCCCGAAGGCGGGGTGTTAGCTGGAGCCCGGAACGCGTGTTGTGCAGCAGGTGTGTGCTGAGCAGGGGTACCTCCTAATACGTTGGTGCTGTCACAGGCACACAGAGTAACTGCCAGCCTAGTGCCTGCACTTGGAAGGACTTGGTCAGTGGTAACTGATGTTAGCTTCTCGCGTGGCTGGTCATCACCGGATCGTTACTGGGTTTTTTATTGGAGCACACAAATCAAAAAAGCATTCATTCCTTTTGGATTTGCAGTTTGCCGTCGGAGCAGGCGTTAAACAGACGCCTGTTGGGCGTTCCATGGGGCAGACGACCCCGCTGCCTGCTCCCCCGTTCCGGGCTTTGGTCCAGTCCCACAGACTCTACCTCCCGGAGGTATTTTGGAAGATAAAGTCCACAAAACATCAAGAAGAGTTTCTCTCACAGACAAGCTTAGCATTGGATTGGGTAACAGATGCCACTGTACAGAATTCCCTTAGTCTAGCTAACTTAGGGCTTTAAAGGGAAAATAATTAAAGTGTAGACATTTCAGCCAATATTTCTAGAAATTTCTCTGTGTTGTAGACCAGGTGTTGACAAATGCTCTCCATCACAGAGACATAATGAAGGAAGACAGTGAGGGACAAACTCCTAGCAGTGTCCATTAAATCCACTCGTTCCTTCCTCACTAATAGATACAAGAGCGTATTGGCTTATCCCTTTTCTGATACATGTCTCCTCAGCGGGAGAGTCTCTGAGAAAGCCTTCTCAGAAAGCTTCTTAAAGGAGGGTACTTTTCTGGAATAGATCCTTTTTCTATACCACTGCCTCACCTTCTTCCCTCTCAGAACACATTTGTAATGGCTGGGGCTCTAGCAGCCAGCGTGGACCATGTGTCAGATTTAAGGAGAAGAATCCATGTGGCTTTGGATGATACAGCAGAAAGAGAGAATGAGACTTGGTCTCTGGTCTTTCAGAGTTGTCAAACCTGCATTGTACTACCCGTGTCTGAAAAAAACATTACGTTTTGATCTTAACTTTTCATTAATTTCCTTCTTTGTTACATCTGTCATATGTAACTCTTGGGAGTCAGGAAACAAAAGACTGTTGGAAAAAGAAAACAATTTAAGAAGGATGAAGAAGGCTAGAGAATGAGAGAGGTAGTTGGAGAAAGATGCTGAAGTCTAGACAGATCATAAGAGAAGTAGAGAAAGAAGAAAGTGGGGGTGGGGGGACAGACGGGACAGCCTGGGTGGCTCAGTCAATGAAGCATCCAAGTCTTGGTTTTGGCTCAGGTCATGATCTCATAGTTGAGCCCCATGGGTGGGATTGAGTCCCACAACGGGCTGAGCATGGAGCCTACTTAAGATTCTCTCTGTCTCTGCTGCTCTCTTAAAAAAAAAAAAAAAAAAAAAAAAAAAAAAAAAAAAAAAAAGAATAAAAGCCCGATTAGGGAGGCATGGTGTGGGGGTTGGGGGGAAGATGAGAAGACAGAGAAGAGGGTGTGAGATGAGAAAAGACAGACTCACCGGTACCCACAGACATTGTGGTTACAGGAGCTGCTCTAACTTTCTGGTTGGGGCTTGTTGGATTGAGGTGTCTCACTCAGAACCAAAACACACGGCCTGCATGACTGTTTCATGTAATTCTTCACTTTCTTCACGTGCCTCTAACCTTGTCTGCAACAGCGTGGGAATGATGTTTAAGGAGTGTCACCGCAGGTCACATTTCGGTATTTGCTCCCTCGCATGAGAACCTGTAGTCATGAGCACATAATTGAAATTCATCCAATATTTTACAGAAAGAAGTTGCAGTGATTTTGTTTTACATGCACTGCATTATGTAATACTGTATGTTTTATTTAATACAAGTATTTCATATAGGAAATAGGTGTAGTGAATAAACAGTTTCAAAGAAGCATAAAGCAGTCTTCTGGCGGCATAAATACATGTGGATCACTCTCTAGGAAATGATGCTTGTCAGTTATATTTATGGGAAAGTAAAACATATTTAAAAAAATAATTTTCTGTCAGTAAGCAATTTTAGACTCAGTTCTTTAAAGTAGTGTATTTCTAGTATGTTTTGGAACACAGATGTGTGCAACAGCTTAAATATCTGTAACTGTTAGCAAAAAATACAATCCCAGTGGTTTTATTCATGTTAAAATAGAGCTTCTATTTCTTTCTGTACCAGTTATGGTACAGAAAGCAATGTATTCCTGAAGAAATTTGAAATCTCTACTAATTTTGTAAAGACAGAATTTTACAAGATGTTGCAGAAGAGAATCGAGTAAATTCGTGGGAACAGCTGCTGTTTTTGAAGTGGCGCCTCGGTGGGGGGGGTGGGGGTGGGGGGGTGGGGGCGCCTTGGTGGGGGGGGTGGGGGTGCCTCGGTAGTGGTGGGGGGGTGGGGGGTGGGGGTGCCTCGGTGGGGGGGGTGGGGGTGCTTCGGTGGTGGTGGTGGGGGTGGGGGGGTGGGGGTGTTCCTCGGTGGGGGGGTGGTGGGGGGGGTGGGGGGTGCCTCGGTGGGGGGGGGGTGGGGGTGCCTCGGTGGTGGTGGTGGGGGGTGGGGGGGTGGTGGTGGGGGCGCCTCGGTAGTGGTGGGGGGGTGGGGGGGTGGGGGTGCCTCGGTGGTGGTGGTGGGGGTGGGGGGATGGGGGTGTTCCTCGGTGGGGGGGTGGTGGGGTGGGGTTCTGCTGTTTCCCAGCTGTTTACAGAGGTACCATGTGGGTTCTTAGGAACAGACCTCTAACCACGGAGTCTGTGGTGGTGTCTCCTCGCCATGTGGAGCCGGGCCATGCTGCCTCAGTTTGCTGGGCCAGGTTTGCCTCAACAGACAAGAGGGGACTTGTAACAAGGGGGACTGGCTGCCTGGGCACAGTTAGTGAGGTTATCCTTTATCTCTGCACGTTTGTAATGAACAAACATAAAATATGTTGCTCACTGAACACAAGAACATACGTTTTCAGAGACAAACAAGGATGAGTGTTCATTATGGTCACAAGCAATAATCACAGGCAGAAGGAAAGATACTTTGAAAATGTCGCATGTTTAAACATACATTTTAATGAAAACCTTACAGATCTTTATAGAATTTGTTTTTGGGAGTCATTTTAAGGCAGTCAAGAGAATGTGCACTATTAATGTTTGATTAGGAAACAGTAGCTATTCATTTAAATATTTTCTTTTCTAGACAGACCGTTTTTATTTATTTTTTTTCTCTAGCCAGCCTTTTGAGGGACCAGCTCTGTGTTGAAGCTGAGACCTAAGTCTGAGTTTGAGACTAGCCACCTTGTAGTGGTGCTCATGTGGCTGGGTTATTTAACTTTCTTACATTCAATATTTTTTTTCAATTTTTTTAAAATGTTTATTTATTTTTGAGACAGAGAGAGACAGAACATGAGTCGGACAGGAGCAGAGAGAGAGGGAGACACAGAATGTGAAGCAGGCTCCAGGTTGTGAGCCATCAGCACCGAGCCCGATGCAGGGCTGGAACTCACAGACCGCGAGATCATGACCTGAGCTGAAGTCGGACGCTCAACCGACTGAGCCACCCAGGCGCCCCTCACATTCAATATTTTATTTAACGAGCTAATCCTGAAGTTTCGTACATAGGCCATGATGAGAACCAGTGTGTGTATCTCTCAGGCCGGTATTAACATATGAGGAGTCTTTATAAACAAGTAAAGGTCAACGATAGAATAGCAGGAGTGGCGTGTATACCTTCCATTGTCCACTAAGTCAATGGTACACTTTTGTTTCCTTCATCAAGGATTCATATCCGAACAGTTCCTCATTACTGGCCGTTAAATGCATTTTCAGGAGTCTTATCTTGGAATTTCAGTCAGTCAAGCATTAGGAACGTTTATACGCATTGCACTTTTTGTCAGACACTCATATTTTATGCTCTGACTAGAAGATTAAGACTATAGTGATGAATGGCCTGTAGCATATATGCTTTCCAGTTTTGAAAGGTGTGACTGCTAATTTGTTATCTTTTTTTCCTTTTGTTTTGCATAATTAACACACCCCTAACACAAACAAAGAAACATAAACCACTATTAGATCCTTCTCTTGGGAGAAAGCGAATGCCTGATCAGGATGGTAAGTGCCTCCTGAAATCCCACGGTACATGTCATACCCTCTCACGCCCGTCTTCCCTGTGTTTGGGCTCAGAGGTGGATGCAAAGACAGCTAAGATCGCAGCTAATATTGATATTCTAGTCAGACTCAAATATTTGTACCTGGGTTCAGGTGGGCATAAATAAGCCCATGCCTTTCCTGTTATGAACTAATCATTTTGCAATATTTGTTTCCTAATATGTATTTTGGAAATTACCAAAACACCAGGGAATTACTATGCAGTGTTTACTCCCAATGCAAAATTTCTGGATATAAAGAGCCAACCGTAAATCCCATATCTGCATATCTAGATAGATGTCCAACATATGTGATGCCAAATGAACACACATTTGGTGCATAAATTAAATGTATAAGACTGTGACTCCTTTTTGGTTTGCTTTTTTATCAGTAATATATAGACATAGCCTCATGAATTCTTTAGCCCTGTGAGTTACTGGGCAAAGCACTGTTTCACTTGGTAATGGGTAATCTATATGCAAAATATGACTTCAGTAAATAGCGTTGGAAGGGGCACTTGGGTGGCTCATTCAGTTAAGTGTCTTCATTCCTGATGTGGGCTCAGGTCATGATCTCATAGATTGTGGGTCCGAGCCCCACATCAGTCTCCACACTGAGAGTGCAGAGCCTGCTTGGGATTCTCTCTGCCCCTCTCATGCTCATTCTCTCTCTCTTTCTCTCTTAAAATAAATAAATAAAACTTAAAAAATTAAATATTAAAAATAATAGTGTTAGGAAAACTGGATAGTCACATGCAAAAGAATGAAAGTGGACCCATATGGTATGTTATACAACTAACAAAAATTAACTCAAAATGAATTAAAGACTGAAAGTAAGACCCAGAACCATAAAACTCCTAGGTGAAAACAGAAGAAAGTTCCTTGACACTGGTCTTGGTAATGAAGTTTTAGATATTACACTAACAGTGTAAGCAACAAAAGCTAAAATGAACAAATGCACCACGTCACACTAGAATCTTCACAACATAATAGTCAGTAGAATTAAAATGTAGCCTGTGGAATGGGAGAAAGTATTTTCGAACCACATTTGAGATAAAGGGTTAAAAGCCAAAATAATTAAAGAATGTATACAACTCAATAGCAAAAAACCCCCAAAACAACAACAATAAAACAAACAAAACAAAACAAAACAAAAACAAAAAACCAAAGCAATTAATTTAATATAAAAAAAAATGGGTGGAGAATCTGACTAGACATTTTCCCAAGGAAGATACACACATGAACAACAGGTACCTGAAAAGCTGTTCAGTATCACTAATCATCAAGGAAAATGAATCCAAACTAGGTATGTGGGAGACACCAGTTAGTGAAAATACTGTCTTCTCCTCATAAGTATGCATGAGTCACTTGTTAAATGTTAGTTGAGTGTGGTACTGCTTTCTTAATTTCAGTTTTGGATGGTTCATTTCCAGTATATAGAAATACAATTGGTTTTTGTGTATTGTTCTTATATCTTGAAAGCATGTTAAAATTATTTATTAGTTTTAGTATTAGTTTGTGGATTCCTGATATGGGATCATGTCCTTTGAAAATAAATGCTCACTTCATTATTTTTCACCTGTATGACTTTATTTTTTATTTCCTGCTTTTATTGCACTGGCTAGAACCTCTAGTAAAATGTTCAACAGAGTGGTATGGATGGATATACTTACCTTCTTTTCCATTTTAGGGGAAAAGTATTCCATCTCTCATTCTGAGTGTGATTTTAGCTATAGATTTTATAGATGCTCTTTAATATGTTGGAGAAGCTTCTTCTGTTCCTGATTTGTTGAGGGGGTTTATCATAAGTAGATGTTAGATTTTGTCAGATGATTTCTGCACACTTATCGATATGACATTGTGGTTTTTGTCCTTTATTACATTAATTATATTAATATGGTGCCTTAAATTAATTGATTTTCAATGTTACATCAACTTCATGTTTCTGGGGTACATAATATTTGGTCATGATGTGTAACTTTTTAAAAATATTGAAGCATTCAAAAACTAATATGTTCAGGCTGTATGTGTATATGTTTATGAAGAATATTTTTTGTGTAGTTTTTTTTTTCCTTGTGATTTTCTTCCTGATAGTTTTAGTGTTAGTGTAATACTGGCCCCATAGAATGAGTTGGGAAGGATTCCCTCTTTGTTTTTCTCCCCTCCTCCTGCTTTGTATATCTTCTTGTAGAAATATTTATTCCATTATTTTGTCCATTTTTTTATTATTTATTTTTAAATGTTTATTTTTGAGAGAGAGAGTAGGGGAAGGGCAGAGAGAGATAGAGATAATGAGCAGGTAGGGTTAGGGACAGAGAGAGAGGGAGACTGAATCCCAGGAAGGCTCTGCAGTGTCATTACAGAGCCTGATGTGGGGCTTGAACCCATGAACCATGAGATTGTGACCTGATATGAATTCAAGAGTCTGATGCTTAACCAAATGAGCCACTCAGGAGCCCCTCCTTTGTCTAGTTTTTTATGTTCATTTATTTATTTCGAGAGAGGGGTCATGAGCATGTGAGCAGGGGAGGGACGAGAGGGAGAGAGAGAATCCCAAGCAGGCTCCACATTTAGTGTGGAGCCCAATGTGGGGTTCGGTCCCACGACGTTGAGATGACCTGAGCTAAAATCAAGGGTTGGACACTTAACTACCCAGGAGCCCTTTTGTCCATTTTTAATGGAGTTTTAATTTTTTTTGAGATATCTTCTATAATTATATTTTAGTTCTGTTATTGCAGTTTCTGTTTCAGTTGTCCTGTACATATTTATAATCTCAAGTGATTTTACTATTTTCCGACCCCACCCCCATGGTGCAATATTGTCTGTATCTACAGGGGAGTGAGTTACAGGTAACTAATTTGTAATTGCTCTGCATACTGCCTATGTTAAGTATGATTACCTTTAAAATGTTGTTTGGGTCTCTGTTTACCTCTCTTTGCTATCCGTGTTGGTAATTTAATAATTTAAAATCTCCTGTTTATGTTTAAATGTAATTTTCTAAACACACTAATTTGAACCTATATACATACTTGCACTACTAGTAAGCTTTATTTTGGGTATTTTGCTCTACCATGTCATTGGGAGTCACCCCCTCCCCCAGCAGAATTTATCTGTCTTTTATCTTTTTTAGAGAAAATTTCCTGAGGTGGAACATTCTAATGTGCTTCTGGGGAGGGAGCTGTGAGGGCGCAACAGGGCTAAAGACCTGGTGATGTGCCTTGTTGGAGATGAGGTATCCTACTATTTAGAATTCAGGTTTTTACTCGTTCCCCCTATTTTGATTACTCTCAACTATGTCTGGTTTTCCTGAGCCTAAGGTTTCTTTTCAGAAAGCACAACATCCTTCTTCTGCTCAGATGTGTGGGAGACAAGATCTCTGGTGCACAAGATAGTGAAAATGTCTGCAATTATTTTATTTTTTTAATATGGAATTTAAGTAAAACCTCCAGGTTTTGGCTGAATTTGGCACACATTAGTGGTTCCTGTCATTGGCTGGATATCAAAAGTAGATTGAAAGTGTAAGGGAAATAAGCAAATGAAATAGAGAAAGAAGGGAAGGAAAGAAGCATGGAAGGAAGGAAGGAGAAAGGAAGGGAGGAAGAGTAGAAGGAAGGGAGGGAGGAAAGAAAGAGATCAAAGAAACAGAAACAAAGGTGCCCTTTTATTAGCCCAGAGGTTGTATTTAATTGGGTAGTGGAGGCGGTTACTGATCATTGGTGTTTGACAAAACTCTGAACCTGATGGCAGCCATGGTGGGGGCCCTGCCCTTCCTGTCCTCCCCCATAGGATCTTCCACATTCCCTTTTTTGTATCCTTTCCTACCACCATCTGCTTTTATCAAGGCGGTCTAGCCACATTTCTGTGATTGCTGTTTTGTTTAAGCACTCCAAGTATAAGCTCTTCTTTCAGTCTCTGCTCTTTTTTCTTGTAATCTCATTACCAACATTGCTGCGTTCTGCTTTCTCACCTACTTTTTAAGAATCTACTGAAATACTCAGATTTTTGCTGGCATTTTCTTCAGCATCTCATTTTAAATAGTAATAGTCTATTTTCCCAGTCACTTTCTCCATCTGTTTTATTTTTTTCCCATTGCATGTCACTTTATGTAAAGACTGCATTTTATTTATTTATTTTTCATTGCTTTTCCTGATAAAAGAGATATCCTATAAAGCAGGAGTTTATGTTGGTCTATTCCAAGTTCCCGCCCCCCCTTTAGATATAATTTGATGTTTAATAAAAATTTCTTGGGTGCCAGGGTGGCTCAGTTGGTTAAATGTCTGACTTCAGCTCAGGTCATGATCTTGCAGTCCATGAGTTCAAGCCCCACATTGGGCTCTGTGCTGACAGCTCAGAGTCTGGAGCCTGCTTCGGATTCTGTGTCTCCCTCTCTCTCTGCCCCTCTTCTGCTTGACTTCTTCTCCTTTAGCTTTCTCAAAGCTAAATAAACATTAACAAATTTTAAAAATAAATAAAAATAAAGAGCTCTTGGTTTCAACAATAAGTGAATGAGTGACCAAATAATACCACATAAAAATATGTCAGAAAAGTAGAAAAAATAATAATATAAACTTTAACTTCTTTTTTAATTTATTTATTATTGAGAGACAGAGACAGCATGAGCATGGGAGGGGAAGAGAGAGGGGGAGACAGAATCTGAAGCAGGGTCCAGGCTCTGAGCTGTCAGCACAGAGCCCAATGTGGGGCTCAAACTCACAAACCGTGAGATCATGACCTGAGCTGAAGTTGGATGCTTAACCGACTGAGCCACCCAGGTGCCCCATTAATATAAACTTTAAATTTGTTTTGTCAGCTTTTCTTTTCCTTTTATTTTTTTAAGTTTCTTCATTTATTTTGAAACAGAGACAGAGAGAGTGTGCAAGCAGGGAGGGACGGAGAAAGAGGAGAGAAAGAATCCCAAACAGGCTCTGCATTGTCAGTGTAGAGCCTTATGCTTTGAGATCATGACCTGAGCCAAAACCAAGAGTCATTCGCTTAACTCACTGAGCCACCCAGGCACCCCTGTTTTGTCAGCTTTTAGTAGATCAAACAGACTTAAAATGTTACGGATATTCTGAATAATATTAGTATTAAATTATTCATGTTTTCTAACAGTAGAAATGATAGTAAACACCCAATGTGAAAAAAATCTAAAAAATAAGCATAAATTAAAAATCTACAAATTCTTGGATATAAAAAGTAAAAACAGGGGCACCTGCATGGCTCAATTGGTTAAGTGTCCAATTCTTCGTCTCAACTCACGTCATGATCCCAGGGTCATGTGATGGAGCCTCACATTGGGCTCTGTGCTATCAGTGCGGAGCGTACTTGGGGTTCCCTCTCCCTCTCTTTCTGCCTTTCCCCTGCTCATTCTCTCTCTCTCTCTCTCTCTCTCTGTCTCAAAGAAAGGAAGAAACTTTAAAAGAAAGAAACTTTAAAAGAAAAATTTAAAAAACTAAAAACAAAAACCAAACTTCCATCTTAAATAATTTTGAGCTACTGTGATGTAAATAATGATAAAATGTCCAATTTTAGACTCTTTAAGTAAACTGTAAATAAACAAACCCTACATTATGTCAACAGTTATAAATAAGACCAGTTTCCCTATTTGACTGAGAAAAGTTACTCCACAAGTTCAGCCTGATGAAAATTTCGCTGGAATATGTATTGAAATCTCTTGATTACACAGAAATACATGAGCTTCCATACAGATGACAAGTCGGGAAACAAAACAGGATGTATATAAGTAGGCATATTTGGAAAATATTTAAACTGTGTATTTTTATATGTGTTCCTCTACAGTATTTGTAAATCTTCACTCATGTATCTAAATGTGTCTTCTTTTACATTTCATATTTCCATAAAGAGCATTTTCTCTGCAGCCAGTCATAAAACTAAGTTAATGTCTTGACATAAGCCTGTGTCCTGGGTGAGGCGTCCGGTTACCCAGGTTATGGAAGGCAGGCCTTTGGCTCCACTGCGCTGAGAACGGTAAGGTGAGCAGCTCACTTGGTAGCGAAGCTTTTGGTTTCGGAGCATTCTTTACTGTCTGGAAAATATCACACATGAGGGAAGGTGTTCCCGCTACATGAATCAGACAGCTTATGAAGTGTGCTCTAGTATAATGTTAGATGGCAAATATATCTCAATAAAAAAAAAAAAAAACTGTAAAACTGAAGAAAAAAATTACCTGGGATGCAAAATTAATCAATGGAAAAGTACCAGTTCTTTGTTCTTTATGTGATTTTGTGCTTCTTGTAAACCAAAGGCAGGATGAAGTACATAACAAAGGTCCAAAAGTCATCAGTTTCAATTTTTATACAAAACTATCTAATTTTACACTGTCATAATTTTTAACATTTTTATTCATTCTGCCCAAATGTCTTCCTAAAATCCTCTTCTAGTGTTAAAGTGTCAGTGGACTGGCAAAGTCTCTTCATTTTGCTCTTTTAAATATTAGCTGGTTTGTAACTGTCACTGTAAAAGAAGCAGGTGGAAATTCTTTGAAATAATGGTGCTTAGAAATTAGGATGCTATTAAATAATTTGAAATATTTGTTGAGGGGCATGTGGGTGGCTCAGTCAGTTAAGCATCCAAATCTTGATGTTAGTTCAGGTCACGATCTCACAGTTCGTGAATCGGAGCCCCACGTCAGGCTACAAGCTGACAGTGTGGAACCTGCTTGGGATTCTCTCTCTGCCTCTCTCTTTGTCCCTCCTGTGCTCACACTCAAGCTTTTTCTCTTAAAAAAAAAAAAATTGTCGAAGCAACATAACCAGCAACTGCTAAATATCGAGGTGAAAACACTGCCCCTGATAATCTTAAGAACTGTTAGATGGAAGGAAGGGGCTGGGGTCTTGAGAATTCACCCCACGTAAGAGCTAGCAGGTGAGGGCGCTCTCCCGGGGGCATTTTCCCTGAGCGGTTCCCAGGCGCCCGGGGTGGGCTCAGCAGCATGAGGCGGTTCCCGCTGACCCCACGGCTGCCCCTCCACAGACTCCTCTGCCCTCAGGAGTGGGCGGGTCGTGCTCTCCCTGTGGTTTTGTACCCCAAACCCCGAAGTCTTACGACAATAAGACCTGAAATATGTCCCCGTGCCAGCTAGCACAACCTCAGCCTCTAATCCCTAGTACCTTTCCCCTTTCTCTTCATCTTCGCTTGGCATAACCTCGCTCAAAATAGAAAGGGCATCGCTCCAAATGGTAAGCTACAAACTGGGCCCTAATTCATTTTCTCACATAGTCGTGGAGTCATATTTAATATATTTTATGCAACAAATAAATCTTGACCTGAAAATCACTGAAGATACAGAAAAACACAAACTATAAATTTATGTTTAGCAGTTTCACAATTTTTAGTAAATAAAGTTGATATATTTTTCTTTTAAAAATAATGCTTGAGGTGCCTGGGTGGCTCAGTCGGTTAAGCATCTGACTTCGGCTCAGGTCATGATCTCATGGTTCGTGGGTTCAAGCCCCACATCAGGCTCTGTGCTAATAGCTCAGAGCCTGGAACCTGCTTAGGGTCCTGTGTCTCCCTCTGTATCTGTCCCACCCCTGCTCATGGTCTATCTCTCTTTCTCTCTCAAAAATAAGCAAAAACATTAAATAAATGAGAAAAATAATGCCTATTAGAGGTAAATACAAAACATAGAGGAGGAATATTTTAATTCTCTATTATACCAGCACACAAAGACTTTTCCCATTTTGAAGTTTTTCTCTTTTTAATTTAACTTACTTTTTTTTTCATCAAAGCAAGTGTACACTCTATCCCCATCACCTATTTCATTCGTTTACTCCACCCGCCTCCTCTCTGGCAACCATCAGTCTGTTCTGAACAGTTAAGAGTCTGTTTCTTGGCTTCTCTCTTTTCTTTCCGTTTTTTTTTTCCCTTTACTCTTTTGCCTTGTTTCCTAAATTCCACATATGAGTGAGATCCGATGGTATCCGTCTTTTCCTCACTGACTTATTCCTCTTGGCACAATACATTCTGGTTCCATCCATGTAATTGCAAATGGCAAGATTTCAGTCTTTTGTGGCTAAGTAATATTCCCTTGCATATATATACCACCTCTTCTTTATCCATTCATTAGTCTGTGGATACTTGGGCTCTTTCCATAGTCTGGCTGTTGTAAATAATGCTGTAATGAACATAGGGGTGCATGTATCCCTTCAAATTGGTGTTTTCATAGTCTTTGGGTAAATACTCAGTACTGCAATTACTGGATCATGTGGTAGTTCTAGTTTTAATTTTTTAGGAACATCCATTGCTGTTTTTCAGAGTGGCTGCACCAGTTTGCATTTTCATCAACAGTGCACGAGAGTTCCTCTTCCTCTACATCCTTGCCAATACCTCTTGTTTCTTGTGGTGTTGATTTTAGCTACTCTGACAGCTGTGAGGGATGTCTCATTGTGGTTTCGAGTTGTATTTCCCTGATGAGGGATGCTGAGCATCTTTTCATGGGTCTGCTGGCCATCTGGATGTCGTGTTTGGAGAAATGTCTGCTCATGTCTTTTGCCTATTTTTTTTATTACTATTTTTAATTTTTTGAATGCTTATTTATTTTTGAGAGACAGAGCGTGAGTGGGGAAGGGCCAGAGAGAGAGGGAGACACAGAATCTGAAGCAGGCTCCAGGCTCTGAGCTGTCAGCACGGAGCCCAGTCTGGTACTCGAACACACAATCCCTGAGATCATGACCTGAACCAAAGTTGGTTGTTTAACCCACTGGGCCACCCAGGTGCCCCTTCTGCCCATTTTTAATTTGATTATTTGGGAGTTTTTTGGTGTAGTCTAAGTTGTTTATATATTTTGGACACTAATCCTTTATTGGATATGTCATTAGCAAATATCTTCTGCATTCCGTAGGTCTTTTTCTTTTGTTGATTGTTTCCTTTGCTCTGCTTTTTATTTTGATGTAGTCCCGATAGTTTACTTTTGCTTTTGTTTCCCTCATCTCAGGAGACTTATCTAGAAAGAAGAATTGCTACAGCCAATGCCAGAGAAATCACTGCCTCTACTCTCCTCAAAGATTTTGATGGTGTCCTGTCTCACAGTTAGGTCTTGAATCCATTTTGACTTTATTTTTGTGTGTGGTGTGAGAAAGTGGTCCAGTTCCCTTCTTTAGCACATTGCTGTCCAGTTTTCCCGACACCATTTGTTGAAGAGACTATGTTTCTCCCATTTGATAGTCCTGCCTCTTTTGTCTAAGATTAATTGAGCATATATCCTGGGTTTATTTCTGAGCTCTCAGTTTTGTTCCATTCATATATGTGTCTGTTTTTGTGCCAGTACCATGCTGTTTTCATTACTACAGCCTTATAGTATATCCTGAAATTTGGGATTGGGTTACCTCCAGTTCTGTTCTTTTTTTTCCAAGATTATTTTGGCTATTCAGAGTCTGATGTGGTTCCATACAAAGTTTAGGTTTCTTTGTTCTCATTCTGTGAACAACGCTGTTGGTATTTTGATAGGGATTGCATAAAATCTGTAGATTGCTTTGTCTAGTACGGACATTTTAACAATATTGGTTCTTCCAGTCTCTGAGCATGGGATGTCTTTACATCCGTTTGTGTCATCTTCGATTTCTTTCTTTGATGTTTTGTAGTTTTTAGAGTACAGGTCTTTTACCTTCTTGGTTAAGTTTATTACTAGGCATTTTATTGTTTTTGGTGAGATTATAAGTGGGATTGTTCTCTTTGTTTTCTTACTTTCTCTATCTTCACCTTTATTATTAGTGTATAGAAATGCAACAGATTTCTGCAAATTGATTTGTATCCTCCAACTTACCAAATTTATTTATCAATTCTAACAGTTTTTTGTTGAGTCTTTAGGTTTTTTTTTTTTAAATATATAGTATGTCCTCTGCAAATAGTGAATGTTTTATTTCTTTTTTACCAATTTGAATGCCTTTTATTTTTTTCTCTTGTTTGATTGCTGTGGCTACGACTTTCAGTACTGTGAATAAAAGTGTTGAATAAAAATGGTGAGAGTGGACATCCCTGTCTTATTTCTGGTTTTAGAGGAAAAACTCTTGAGTTTTTCACCATTGAGTACGATGTTAGCTGTTGGTTTTCCATATATGGCCTTTATTTATGTTGAAGTGTTTGTTCTCTCTAAACCCACTATGTTGATGGTTTTCATCATAAATGGACATTGTACTTTGTCAGATGTTTTTTCTGCATCTATTCAAATGGCCATATAGTTTGTATCCTTTCCTTTGTTGATATGATGTGTCATATTGGTGGATTTGTGTATATTGAGCCACCCTCACATCCCAGAAATAAATCCCACCTGATTGTGGTGAATGACTTTTTAAAATATATTGTTGGATTTGGTGTGCTAATATTTTCTTTGGAATTTTCACATCTATGTTCATTAGAGATATTAGCCTGTATATATCTATATATATATATTTTTTTTTTTTCTGTAGTGTCTTTATCTGGTTTTGGTATCAGAGTAATAATACTGCCTCTTAGAATGAACTTGGAAGCTCTTCTTTCTGTCTGTTTTCTGTAATAGTTTGAGAAGAATAGGTATTAACTCTTTTTTTACCTCTCTCTTTAAATGTTTGGTAGAATTTACATGTGAAGCAATCTGTTTCTAGACTTTTGTTGGGAATTTTTTGATTACTGATTCTGTTTTATTGCTGGTAATTGGTCTGTTCAACTTCTCTATTCCTTCCTGATGCAGTTTTGGTATGTTCTATGTTTCTAGGAATTTATCCATTTTTTTCTAGGTTGTCCAGTTGTTGGCATATAGTTTTTCATAATATTCTCTTACAATCTTTGTATTTCTGTGGTATCAGTTGTTATATCTACTCTTTCATTTCTGATTTTTTTAAAATGAACCTGTCTAGTGGTTTTTCAGTTTTGTTTATCTTTTCAAAAACCTAGCTCCTAGGGCACCTGGGTGGCTCTGTCGGTTTAGTGTCCAACTTTGGCTCAGGTCATAATCTCATGGTTCACGGGTTTGAGCTCTCTGTCAGGCTCTGTGCTGACAGCTCAGAGCCTGGAGCTTGCTTCAGATTCTTTGTCTCCCTGTCTCTGCCCCTTCCCTGCTCACTCTGTCTCACTCAAAAATGAATAAACATTAAAAAAAAAAAAATGTCCAAAGAACTAGCTCCTAGTTTTTTTGATGTGTTCTGCTGTTTTTATTTTCTATATCATTTGTTTTTCTGTAATCTTTATTATTTCCTTCCTTCTGCTGGTTTTGGGTTTTATTTGTTGTTTTCCTAACTCCTTTAAATGTAAGGTTAGGTTGTTTATTTGAGATTTTTCTTGATTCTTGAGGTAGGCCTGTATGGCCACATACTGCCCTCGTAGGACCAATTTTGCTGGATCACAAAGATTTTGTGCCAGTGTGTTTCATTTTTCTTTGTCTCTGTGTATTTTGTTTTAATTTTCTCTTCGATATTAAAGAGACCCATTTATTCTTTAGTAACATGTCATTTAACCTCCACGTATTTGTTTTCTTCGCAGATTGTGTCTGGTTGATTTCTAGCTCCATACAGTTGTTGTTGGAAAAGATGCATGGTAGGGCTTCGGTCTTTTTGAATTTGTTGACACTTGTTTTGTGGACTAATACGTGATCCGTTCTGGAGAATGTTCTATGTGCTCTTGAAAGTATGTTTATTCTGTTGTTTTAGGATGGAGTGTTCCGAATGTATCTGTTAAATACATCTAATCCAATGTGTCACTCAAAGTCATTGTTGCCTAGCTGGTTTTCAGTTAGGTGATCCATCTGTTGATGTAAGTGGGGTGTTAAAGTCCCCGACTGTTATCATACTCCTATCGATTACTTCCTTTATGTTTGCTATTAACTGTTTTATATATTTAGGTGTTCTCTTGTTAGTCACATAAATATTTATAATTGTTACATCTTGTTGGATTGTCCCCTTTATTGTTATATAGTTCCCTCCTTTGTCTTTTGTTATAGTCCTCATTTTAAAGTCTATTTTGCCCGACATATGTATGGCTACCCTGGCTCTTTTTCACCTACATTTACACGATAAATATTTTTACATCTCTTCACTTTCAATCTTCATGTGTCTTTAGTTCCAGAAATAGTATTTTTGTGGACAGTGAATTGATGTGCCTTCCTTTTTTATCCATTCTGTCACCCTATATGTTTTGGTTGGAGTATTTAGTCTATTTAAATTCAAACTCATTATTGATAGGTATGTATTTATTGACACATAGTTACTTATTTTATGTTTGATTTTGTAGTTCTTCTATGTTCCTTCCTTGTCTGTTTTTATTTTTTTGTGATTTACTGTTTTTTCTTTAATGATATGCTGGATTTCTTTTACTTTTTGCATATCCATTACCAGGTTTTTAAAAAAAATTTAATGTTTATTTTCGAGAGAGAGAGAGAGAGAGAGTGCAAGCATGGGGGAGGAGCAGGGCGAGAGGGAGACACAGAAACTGAAGCAGGCTCCAGGCTCTGAGCTGTCAGCACAGAGCCCGATGCAGGGCTCAAAGTCACAGACGATGAGATTATGACCTGAGCCGAAGTCGGATACTTAACCCACTGAGCCACCCAGGCACCCCCGCCGTTACCAGATTTTGATTCGTGGTTAGTGTTTAGTTTTTTGTGTAACATCTTGTGCATGTAATGGTCAACATTAAGTTGATGGTTGTTTAAGTTTGAACTAATTCTAGAAGCTGTTAATTTTTACTCCTTTGTGCACCATATTTTAAGTATATGTGTCACACTTTACATCCTTTTATTTTGTGAATCGCTTGACTAATTTTAATAGATACGCTTAATTTACTTAATTTTACCCTTAATTCTGCTTTTGTGCTTCCCACTCTTCTTACTCTTGATGATGGTTTTTTTTTTTCTTTTCACTCTGAGTCCCCTTCAAACTTTCTTGTATTGCCGTTGAGCTATTGTGTAGTGCTCATGAAGTTTTTTAAATTTGTTTCTCTAGGAAACTTTTATCTCTCTCTTATGAATAAGAACCTTGCTGGATAGAGTAATTTTGGCTGCAGGTTGTTTGTTTGTTTGTTTTTTCATTTGTTTGTTTTACTTTCAGGCCTTTGAATATATTATGCCATTCCCTTCTGGCCTGAAAAGTTTCTGTTGAAAAAATCAACTGAAAGCCTTATGAGGTTTCCCCTGTATGTAACTGTTTTCTTTTCTCTTGCTGCTTTTAAAATTCTCTCTTTATTACTACTTTTTTTTTTTGCCATTTTAATTATTACATGCCTCGGTTGTGGACCTCCTTGGGTTGATTTTCTTGGTGTCACTCTGTGCCTCCTGGATCTGGTTTTCTGTTTCATTCCCAGATTCCAGGAGTTTTCAGATTTTTCCACAAATACATTTTCTTCCCCCCTTTTTCCCATTCTCCTTATGGGATCCCTGTAATGTGAATGTGTTTATGATTGATGGTGTTGCTGAGTCTCTTAATCTATTTTCATTTATTATTATTTTCTTCTCTTTCCTGTTCCACTTGGTTATGTTCCATTCCTCTGTCTTCTAGCTTGCCGATACATTCTTCTGCTTCCTCTGGTCTACTATTAATTCCCTTTCATGTATTTCTAACTTCAGTTTTTGAGTTCTTCATCTCTGATTGGTTCTTTTTTTCAGTTTTCTGTCTCTCTGTTGAGGGTCTCTTCGAGATCCTCTACTCTTTTTTTTTTTTTACTATTTTTTTTTATTGAGAGAGAGAGCCAGGGGAGGGGCAGAGAGAGGGGGAGAGAATCTCAAGCTAGCTCCTCACTGTCAGTATAGAGCCTGATGCAGGGCTGGAACTCACAAACCATGAGATTATAACCTGAGCCAAAACCAAGAGTCGGGACACTTAACCGACTGAGCACCTTTCCACTCTTTTTTTAAATTATTATTTTTTTAAGTTTTTATTAAATTCCATCTAGTTAACACACAGTGTAATATTAATTTTAGGTGTATAGTATAATTTAATGATTCAACACTTCTGTTCAACACCCTGTGCATTCCTTAATTCCCATCACTAGTTCACCCATACCCCACCTTCCTTCTGGTAACCATCAATATGTTCTGTGTAATTAAGAGTCTGTTTCTTTTCTATTTTCATTTTTATTTAAATTCCAGTTAGTCCACTCTTTTCTCAAGTCCAGTGAGTATCTTTATGATCATTAGTTTAAATTTTCTATCAGATATATTACATACCTTTGTTTAGGTCTCTTGCTGTGATCTTTGACCTGTTCTTTCATTTGGGGTATATTCCTCTGCCTCATTTTGTCTGACTCTTTGTAAGTCCCTTACATCTCCTGCTCTTAACAGTCGTGTTCTTATGAAGAAGAGGTCCTGTGGTGCCCCTCGGATGGTCTTGTAGGTCAGCTTGGTTCCCGCCGTGTCTCAGCCCATTTACCGTTTTCCGTGTGTCATCTTCTCTACCTTTAGCTGTGGAGAGTCTGTTGTGTTAGTCTTCACGTCATTGCCTGGATCGTTTACTCTGATGTGGGTGTCATGTGTCGTTTCCCTGGGATAGGGTGAGCCAGGATCATTCTACTCTGCCATCTCCTCTGGAAGTTCTTGGTCTTTAGTTTTTAAATTATTACTAAAATACATACTCATAATAATTCAGACAAGCCTTAACTGCATAAGACAAAGATTTAAAAATTTTTCATTTCAGAACAAAAAGTTAGAGGTGCCTGGGGGGCTCAGTCGGTTAAGCGTCCAACTTTGGCTCAGGTCATAATCCCGCAGTTTGTCTGTTTAAGCCTACTGTGTTAGGCTCTGTAGTGATAGCTCAGAGCCTGGAGCTGCTTTAGATTCTGTGTCTCCCTCTCATGCCCTCACTTGTTCGTGCTCTGTCTCTCTGAAAAATAAATACACATTAAAAAAATTAAAGAAAAAAGAAAAAGTTAAAAGTGTTGTATTATTTTCCAAATTTTTCTTTGCACACATATAATATTATACACATTTAATAATTACATGCCAGTTTATAAGTTAAATTATGTATTAATAATGAATGTGAATTATGAAATACGTAAAATTTCAGATATGTATCAAATTATTTATAAAAATTTAAATTGTTTTAACTTGTGCTAATGTGAGCACTGATATATTAGTATATAGCATTGACAGTTATTACTTTTAATGTTTGTACTATCATTTCTTTGAGAGAAAGTGCTAGAATTTAAATAGTGTTTACTTATTGTTATATTTAGATTATTTGAATTTTTTACTCCTGTGAGATAAGTAATAATGAACAATTTTTGGACATAACTTTATACTTCTATATTTGGAGTCATATCCCTACGAAAATAGATTTCTAGGAGTGGGAATCAGAAACAAAAGCTGTTACTATTTAGTGTAAAATTGCTTTTCAGGTGGTATATACTCTTTATATCATCACAGCAATGTGTGAGTCACTGAGGTTTAATCACGGAACAGTTACAAGAAATTTTGTTCTTTCGTAAACAATGCTGTAATCTCATTCGCAGCTTAGAGGAAGGGAATAAAACAGTAGGCAGGGGGAACTGGTGAGGAAATGATTGCAATACCAGGTAGGAAATAAGATGAAAACCTGAAAATATTTTTGCAGTATAAGGATTTATTTGTTTGTTTTTTTTACTTATTTTCAATTCAAGACTGAGCTGGTGTCTACTCTGTCCTGAGAACTGTTCTAACACCACACTGGGTATTTACTGTGCCCAGAGACCAGGGCCCACACGCCCTTTTCTGGGTGTGTACATAGAAAGCAGAGTGCAGTAGAGACACTGAGGACAGAATAGGGACAACCTGGTGATAAAGGTGACTCTCCATTTCGAGGTTTGGCGGCGCCATGGATGTCATATCACTTCCTCGCTCCGTTTCTGTGGCACTCCTCTCTTTCCTCCACCGTCCCTGCAGCCGTCTCAGCCGGACGCCCGCCATCCGGCTTCCAAAACTCGGCTACATCTCTGTTCTGTTCATCCGGGACAGCCTCCACATTAAACACAGGCAGGGGCCCACATATGCAGTTTTCAGGACCGAGTTCTTCTTTCGGTGATTATGGCTCCTCCTGCTCGTCTGTTTCGCAGGCAAGGCTATAAATCAGACGAGAAGACCTGCAAACTTACGAGTACCTGAGACTCTTCACATTCCTGGATGTCAGTCATTTCTAGAGAAATATTTTCCTTTTAAACATCCGTTCCAGGTGAAGGTCCAGCGTGGGGCCCTTACCCTGCCCGCCCTGGTGTGTCCTTGTTCTTTGTTGGACTGTCAGTCCCACGTGACAGGTTTCACTTACTGTGCCTTCTCAACAGTTCAGAGATCATGTGATGATGCGATTGATTTTCTTTCACGTCACGGGGGGAGATCGATGGCGCATAGATCCCATCTTGACTCGTTTGCAGGAGAGTTGGCTCAGGCATGATCACTGCTGTTTCACTTCATGTAAAGAGTCTAACTCTTCAGCATCTTGTAGGACTCTTTTTTTTTTTTTTTTTTAAGGCACAGACTGTTTTCTTTTTGAAATACCGTAAAATTTATAAACCAAATCATAATCAATAGTTTTCTCTCCAAAAAGGAATCTTTTTCTTGAAACAAAAATCTTCCTTCTATTAATCATACTTAGTAAATGAAGAAATTTTTTCATACTACTTTTTGACTCCCATAAGGTCTGATAGACGTAGTGGCTGGTATATTGTAAGTGGGACATGCTCACACTGCCTTTCCCAGTCATCTTTTCTCTTCGGTAAAACTGTTCTATTTGGTGATGGCTGTATTTTGAGATTATTAGAAATAGTGAAGAACTTTATTAAATATGTCATAAAATGATTTAATTTGACAATGACATGTGCACAGAGAATGTAGTCACTTCTTTGCCAATGTCTTATTTTGATGTTGAGACATCTTATTTTCAGTCATCACATTTTAAAGGTTAAAATATATTAATTCACACCCCATAGGGAAATATAAAAATGAAAATAAACAGATTCTGTTAAGAAAGGAACACCTTTTCTAGCTTCTGTGTCTTTCATTTTACCAATGTCATCTATCTCCCTATGTTGTTTCATAGAAATATAAGTAACAATATTGTTTCCCTCTTTGTTTCTAGGCAAGGGCTTTATACAGCAGCTTTCTAACCTTGGCAAGTTAGATATATTTACATTCATTTTGCAAAATAACCTTGAAATGCATTCAGCAGCTATCCTTACTGGTTTTTAGAATTCTTTCCCAAACTGTTTAATTTGATCTCTCATTTTTCATAAGTTTTCCTTTGCTTATCAATGTTTTTTCAAGAAATTTTGGTACTTGATTACATGCTGTGTTACACTATTGTAGTCATTGTTTTTGGTTTTAAGATCCATCAAAACCCAGATTTTCTAGATATGGTCTGTTCTATAATAGGACTGAACAGTCTTGCTGTAAAGGGACAGATGGTAAATGTCTCTGGGGTCGTAGAGATAGGACGGAAGTATTCAGCTCTCACCTGGTCTGTAAAAGCAGTCAGACAGACTGTAAGTGACTGAGCATCATTGTGTTTCAATAAAACTTTATTTACAAAAAGAGGCAGTGAGCTGGATTTGGACAGCAGGTCATAATTCACAGACATTTTGTCGATGCCAGAATCTAAGAATAATAATACTTACAGTAGCTAGACAGATACCATGAGTGCAGCAAGCTGGGTACATTTCTTTCACCTGAAGGCCTTTTTTTTTTTTTTTTTTTTTTTGTCTATTAAAGATGTAGGAGTTCTGTAAGAAGAATATACGCTTTTATGTTTTTCCTAACATGTCTCTATTTTATCTCCTGGTTTATGAGACAGTTGAGCACAAGGGAAATTTAATTATTTTCTACTTACCCTCACCCTAAAAGTAAGGATAGCACACCACGTCACACTTTGGTGTGGACAGCAGGGAGTAACGCAGTGTGGCAGTGTGGGTAATACCGTGTGGGAAAGAGGCCAGTGTTTGCAGACATTCCAATCATTCAAATTATGCCAAAGATTTACACTGGAATTTCCCCAAATTTTAAGTGTTTGCAAATAATTTAAAAACTCAGTAGGTCAAGAACGTATGGTCATATAAAAAAAGTGTCTGCAGGCTAGGCCTGACCAAGTATTTGCGACATTGGTTTGAAAGCACACAGCATACAAAAGGTGATTGAGGAATAAATGCCAGTTTACTAGGCTTTCTTACCTGATGTTGGGTGTCATGTCATTTAGAGGGTTGAAAATATAAAGCTTATTAATTTAGAAAGACCAGAAATAACAAACCTCTCCTCTCTTAAAGACACACAGTGGTCATCATTTGGTCATTAGCCATAGAGATCTGTCTACAGGTGTTTCTTTGACTAGAACATGTGTTATTTAATTCATGTCACAGCAACAGAAAGCTAAGTGAAGTAAGCAGAGGTGAGAGAATGGCCATATTGAGTTTGTAGGGATGCAGACTGAGAAATGAACGTAGATACTAATGCTGGAGGAAGTGTAACAATTTCAGGATCAAGTTGTAGACAAGCTCTGAGTGAGGGCAGAACGCAGATGAGCCTCGACCTCACCAGAGCTAATACACTGAGATCTGTTATCTAATGGAGGAAAGACCCAGGCATAAAAATTAAAGTTTAGAGACAAGGAACTTTCACGTGAGGCTGATGGAGTGTGTGGCAGAGATTTCCGGATGGATGGCTTATCGGCTGCCTCAGAATTGAGCCTTGAAATATCAATGAATAGAAGTAAGCCATGCCTGAAGCCAAGACGCTTGTATCTGGAGGTAGGAGGGACTAACTGTGAAGTGTATCACCCTGGGGAAAAAACCCTGAAACTTTCTTCGCAGTTTCATATATCTGTAAGCAAGAAGGCAGCACCGCTCTAACCGAGACGTGACCCGATGCTAGTGGAGCTGGGGTCAAGCTTGAGGCTCCTTTACCATGTTAGAGCTTGAGTAGCTCAGACAGTCAGGTCATGACGCACAGCTATGTTACCCCTTGGAATGAATCTAATTAAGAAAGATATTTTCTGTTCTCATATTCTCCCGTATCCTAAGGAGTAACTGTAACTCAACTTGATCCAGGACAGATTTGGCACAGCTTTTGGACGGGTTCCTTATCTTATATTCCTGGTAGCAAGGTTATTGGAAGACATCTCAACTGTATTGGGATGTGTGAGAGTTCCAGGATGAATTTGGATACAGCTGTTCATGGTTTAGAAGTATTTGGACGGCCTGATAATCTGTGTAGGGTGAGCATACAACGGTGATGTCTGTGAGAGTCTGCTTAAACGGTGTATTCTTACGCCTAGGCCAAGGAGCCCTCCCTCCCCTCCCTTCCCTCCCCTCCTCCCTCCCTCTTCCTCCCTGCCTCCTCCTCAGCACCTCTGTCTATGATCCAGATACAGCAGGATCATTTCTTTGGTGACCCGCGTACAGCCATAAGCGCAGTTAGCGATGAGTCACCAAGATGGAGGAGGAATTTATTTTTATAAATGCCCACTAAAGACAGATGATAAAATTCAAGATGGTTCGTCAAAGCTATATTTTGAAAGCACTCACGCGGATCAACAGAAGAACCTCTAAAACACTGCAGTAAGCCATTTAATATTTCACAGAGCTGTTAACCCACAGATTATTTGAGGTCAAATTAGACTATAAAATAGGAATATGAAAATGTGAAGGGAGCATAAATTCCAGTTTAGATTGAATATAAGACCTCCTGGCCCTGAAGGCAGAGGCACATGGTAGAGAAGAGGGTTTTCCTGCAACACTAACAAACAGGGGTGCTCGGGTAGTAGAGTCTTGAAATTATAAGAATAAACGACTTACAAAAAGGTCTGTACGTGTTCAGAGATTATTTTTCCAGGTCTTAGGTATAATTATAAAATTAATTTTGAATCATCTTAAGTATATTACACACAAAAAAAGACTGTTTCATTTCTGCTTCCCCACCTACATGGAGTAATCTGAATACAGATGACTGACAATGGAAAGAAATGCAGTTTATTGTATTTTGTGGGCACGAGGAGAAGATTGTATTTCATCAGTCTCCCATCTCCTTGCCCTTTTACCTTTTGCCCAGGTTGAAAATTTCTCAGGAAGGAAAATTTCCCCCCAGAGCCTGGCTGTGGCTTAGAATGAATAAGTCTTGAGGGCGTCATTGTTTGACTTGTTCATATGATCAAGGCTGAGCTCTGTCTCCAAGCATCCTCTCCAAATCATGGTATTCCCAGAAGACCCAAGGAGTAACACTTCGATCTTACACCATATAGTGGAGATAAGCTCTTTCTTCATGGTTCCTCTTCCTGATATTGTTACCTTTAAAACAGACTATTTATTCAAAGAGTAGTTTCTGTTAATACTCAGAATAATTCAGTTGCTTTATTATTTGCATTTAAAAGCAATGTTACAGAGACTGTTATCAGATTTAGCAGAAAACAAAAGTACAGGCTGCACAGTTAAGTTTGAATTATTCCTAAATTCCTATGCATATGCTCATCGAGATAAAATAAAAATATTGCCTGAGCCACACGCATGCTAAAAAGAAAAGGTGGTTAATGTGAAATAAATTACGTCTCTAAACCACATACCTCTTTTTTATTATATTTCTCTGGTGATTTGTTTCCCCTTAACAGTTCTGGTTTCGCAGAATCCGCTGATACCCTTCCCATTCCCTTGTACTATCTGTGCCATTTACACACTGCACAGCCTCTCCAGCGGTCACATTCAGCCCACCGGATATTTGTTAATAAGAAAACACACACTCCTCATCAGCCTTGTGAGCCAGGATACTGAGAGTGCGCGGCGTGAAGTTAATGACTCCGGGAGTGGCTGTGTAAATGTGATTTGTTGAAGCACGTAATACCGTCTTTCATGACGTAGTAATTACTCACTTCGTAGTGGGACTTCGTTCCCCGTTAATAAATGATGTCACTTTTAAGCACAACCTTGATACTAAAGGTCCACAGCGTTTCGCTTCTTTCTTTAATGTGCCCAGCAAATGCCTTTAAGCATGAAGTACTTGATTTAGTAACACTGGTTGTCCTTCTCAAGTTGCATAATCCTACTGTTAATGAGATTTTGGAAACTATGAACAAGAAATGACTTTGGGGTGTCTGTGTGACTCAGTTGGTTTAAGCATCTGACTCTTGATTGTGGCTCAGGTCATGGTCTCACAGTCATGGGATCCTGCCCGTGTTGGGCTCTGTGCTGGGCATGGGGCCTGCTTAGGATTCTCTCTCTCTCTCTCTCTCTCTCTCTCTCTCTCTTTTTCTTCTCTCTCTCTCTGCCCTTCCCCTGCTCATGCTTGTTCTCTCTCTCTCCCTCAAAAACAAAACAAAACAAAACAAAACATAAAAACGAGAAATAAGTAGGCCTTAATAGACTATTTGAAAACCCAACAAGAATTTTTTGAGCAAAAGCGAGGTACAATGTCAGCGTTTCAGGTAACTCAGATATCTTCACCTGGGTTTGTTTTCTTGTGTTTTCTGTTGTTTTTTTTTTTTTTTTCCCTTTTCCTTTTATTTTGTTGTTGCTGTTGTAGAAATATAATGGCATATAAATCGTATTAGTTCCAGGGGTACAACATTGTGATTGGCTATTTTTATGTACTGCAAAGTGACCACCCCCATAAATCTCGTTAACATCCATCACCACACACAGTTACGAGAGTTTTTCCTCGTGATGAGGACTTGGACGTGGAGATGGACTCTTCGAGCAGCTTTCGTATATGAGGTGTCATTAGCACGTTACATCCCTGCGGCTTAATTATCCCCTAGGCGGAAGTTCCTGTGCTTCGACTCCTCCCGTCTCCAGCGTCTGCCAACCATCAGTTCTTAGTATTTATGAGCTTGGTTTTGTTATTGTTGTTGTTTTAAAATTCCACATACATAGAAGATCATATGGTACTTGTCTTTCTCTCTGCCTTATTTTATGAGGCATAATGCCCATCCAGCTTGTCACAAATGGCAAAAAATTATTGTTTTATGGATGAATAATATTCCAGTGTATGTGTGTGTGCGTTAGTATATAGTATGATACACACACACACACACACACCACTTTTTCTTTATCCATTCATCCCTCAGTGGACTGTTAGGTTGTTTTCATCTCCTCGATATTGAAAATAAAGTGCAGTAAACATTGGGGTACGTATGTCTTTTTGGATTAGTAGTATCATTTTCTTTGCACAAATCCACAGAAGTAGAATTTCTGGGTCGTCTGATGCTTCTATTTTAATAACTGGGAGGAACTTCCGCACCGTAAACCATAGTGACCGCCTCAGTTCACATCTTCACCAACAGTGCAGGGGTTTCCTTTTCTTCAACGCACTCACCAACGCGTCATATTTCTTTCCTTTTGATGATAGCCATGCTGACAGATGTAAGGTGGCATCTCATTGCGGTTTAGATTTGCATTTCCCTGGTGATTAGTTGAGCATCTTTTCACGTGTTTGTTGGTCACTGTCTGACTTCTTGGAAAAATTTCTATTCAGAACTGCTGCCCCTTTTTTAAAACTTTTTTTTAATGTTTATTTACTTTTGAGAGAGAGAGAGAGTGAGAGAGACAGCATGAGTGGGGGACGGGCAGAGAGAAGGAGACACAGAATCTGACGCAGGCTCCAGGCTCTGAGCTGTCAGCACAGAGCCCGATGCAGGGCTCGAACTCAGGAACTGTAAGAGCCTGACCTGAGCCAAAGTTGGACACTTAACCAACGGAGCCACCGAGGCACCTCCTCTACCATTTTTTAACCAGATTGTTTTTTGCCATCGGGTTCTATGAGTTCTTTATGTACTTTGGATATTAAATGTTTACCAGATCTATACTCTGCAAATGTTTTCTTCTGTTCAGTGGGTTGCCTTTTCATTTTTGGATGGTTTCCTTCGCTGTGCAGAAGCTGTTTGGTTTGATGTAATGTCACTAATTGTTGCTTTTTCTTGCTCTTGCTTTTGGATCAGATCCAAAAACTCATCGCCGAGACTGATGTCAAGCAGCTTTCTGCCTGTGTTTTCTTCTAGGAGTTTTATGGTTTTGGGTCTTGCATTCAAGTCTTTCATCCTTGTTAGTTGATTTTTGTGCATGGTCAGACAGCAGTCTAGTTTCATTCTTTCGCTTGTGACTGCCACCTGCACTTTTTTACAGAGAGCAAATTAGTTTTTGAATGCAAGAGAATTGAAAAATCCTTACTGGCAACAACATTATAAAACTATTTTAATTGCTCAATTCAAATAGTGTAATTGCTGAAGGAAGAGAACAATTTTGTGACAATGACTTCAGTGTCAATAGAAGGGACATTAGAAGCCATTTGAATATCACTATGCAAAATACGGGAAGGGTAGTCAATACCTTTCACAGATTTCAGCTTTGTATAAACATGTCCACAGCTTCACCCAAACTTTCACCAAAATGTCTGTTACTTTCACCAGAAACAATGCATATTTTCTCATTAAGTCTAAACTCCATATGAGACTCTGCAAATGTTTGTTTCAGAAGTCTCATGTGGTTAGTGTTTTATTCACAATAGCCTTCTAAGGGAGACTTTTTTGCAGGAAAAAATATTGTACTAGCAAAACAATGACTTTTGCATTATTATTACTTGTTTCCTTGGCTATGGCATAAAAAAGGACAGAGATTTTGATCTACAGTAATATCCATAATGGTAACAAGAGCTTTTATATTTTTAAAACTTCTAGAATTATTTCTTCTTGGACACTGAAAACTTTGGGAATATGAAAATGCTTCTGGTATGGTACAGTCACTTGAGCTAAATAATCGATAATTTTATATCGTTCATAACATTATTCCAGCTTCTTTTGTGATTATTTCATGTGCACCTGAATTTATTAAAAATTTTATTTGGTTAAATTTTTTATTACTTTCTTTGGCATAAGTTGAATAAATCATACATGTGACATTCTTGGCTGTCAGTATATGCTGGTTTATAGCTGACTTTCCACGTTTTTGACATTGAATGAATAATTGCCCACTGTACAGATTACTTCAAAAGGGCTTTTCCTTCTTTAATAAATGTTCACTATTCAGAAAATGTATCACCTACATTAATATACACTAGCAAGCATTGTGGCATTCTGGGTTTCACACATAAATAAAAAGAATAGCCCCCACATCACTGGAATAACCAAAGATTGCTTTTGATCGTTCATGTTAATAGATGTGTCTGTCATTCTCCTAGCTAACTGTAGATGTGCTGGACTATCGAAAGACTGGGGAAGATGTCAGTCAATAAATCTCGCTCACATCTGAGGTCAAAGAGAACTTTCCATTTACCTTCAGGGGACAGATGTACTTGGAAGGCACAGTCTTGCCCATCTTGCCCAGAAAGCTTTGGGGCGACCTGTCTGTATTCAGGGACCGGTGAATTTTAAGAAGCAGAAGTGTTTAGGGCTGAGGGATTTGCATCTGTGTCCGTGTGATTGGGGAGTGACGCTGTTCTTATGAACTTCTGCCTTTCAGAGACACGGGCACTGGAGCGAGGCACTTGCTGATTGGTTCTTATCCAGACAGGGGGCTGCTTGATAGGTGGCTTTCAGAGAAGGGATGCTGTTCTGGAGTTTTCTCTAAAGATGGTTAATGGAGCAGGACCTGGGATTCTAGCCAAAGAACAGTTTTATCCTTTCTTGGATATGAAATCAAGTATGTTTAAATCTTATTCACCCATTTTGGTCTTTTACTGAACTGAAACTATAGGAGAAACTTAAGAGTTCTCCTAAATTTTATTTTTGGCAGTATGATTCTTACCTAGGGTTGCCGTTTAAGAGATTTAAGCGTAAATTTGTAACCTAAAAATAACTGCCGATTTAATTAATTAATTAATTCATCCATTTTTTAATTTATTTTAATGTTTATTTTTGAGAGAGACAGGAGAGACATAATTAGAAGCAGACTTCAGGCTCTGAGCTGTCAGCACAGAGCCTGATGTGGGGCTCGAACCCACAAAACGTGAGATCTTGACCTGTGCTGAAGTTGGATGCTTAACTCGACAGAGCCACCCGGGTGCCCCAATAACTAACTGATTAAAAAAATATGGAAAAAAGCTGAATACAAGCTATTTAATGCATTTTGATTAAGCCAACATAGCAACAGGAAAAAATCAATTATAGGAGATGTCCTGAAGACACAGGATGCCTTGCAACCCTGTTTACAAAACAAGGTATTTCTCCTGCTAGGTGCATATCTCTCCCTCTCTCTCTGTCTCTCTTTGTCTCTCTCTCCAAAATTATGTTTGGAATCATTGTAAAGCATAGCTGACTTGGAAAGTGGTTAATCTTTGAGGAATTTGAATTTTTGTAATCCTGGACAAGAAATACAAAAACAAAATACAACCGCTAGAGGGACCACAGAAGCTTCTGCCGAGGTGCAGTTGGGTGCCAAGTCCACGCCGTCTCTTGTCCCACTGGAGTGGGGTTGGATTCCTGGTGTTCCGGCTGCCTTTCTCGCTCCTCCCTGCGTGCCGTGCGGGGTTTAGGGGATATTTAACTGCACGGGTTTGGTCGTTAGACATGGTTCAAGGTCCTTCTGCTATATGCCGGCCGGATGGATGTGGGTGAGTTATTTAACCTCCTGATCGTCAGTTTCCCATCAGGAAAATAGAGATAATGATAATACCCGCCTTAGAGGTTTGACGTGAGTTTTAACTGAAATCAGTCGCATGGTATGCTTGACGTGGTGTTTGGCATATAGTCCGTGTTTTAGAAACGTTAGTTATGATTGCTGCATCATGTCTTCTCGCACTCCAACATCTGAGGTCAGGGTACCGCAGTTAATGACCCTGCCCCAGTCCCGTCTCTGCTTGTGACCATCTGTCCCTTCACGGCAGTGGTTCCGTTACACACATTTAGTCGAAAACAGCTTGGCTCTGTGAAGTCGTCTTTGCCCATGCACGAACCTCACTGGCCAGCTGTTGATGGGACTGCCGCATCTCCGTCACCGGACACGATGCGATTTAATCTCTAACACATGGCTCTGCGGGGGTCACCTTCCTACAGCCACACAGGAGCCCACGATCCTCCTGTCTGGTGGCTCCCGCAATCTTCTCATCTGGAAGCTTCCACTGGGTTCTCTGCATCTGACTGCCCGGGGAGGAGGGGGAAGACAGCACAGATGAAAGACGGGGCCCGGGAGAGGCATTTGTAACTTGTGGCCAGGTCTCCGTGCGGCGAAGGCTGTGGGAGGAGAGAGCGTGGCCAGGATGGGCCTGCGGCCTGCCCTTGCCCTGTGGGGCGACAGGAGTGACTGCACGGCCTCCTTACAGCTCGCTTACCGCAGCCTCATAAATAACACGGCTGTAATTTGCTGTGCGTCGTTGTCCCTCAGCCCAGGTGAAGGACTGAGGACAGGTGGGTTGCGTGGGGTCACTCCTCTTAACTAGGGCATGACCAGATTTGCTTTCCAGGCACCACGAGCCTGTTCCAAGGTTCCTGATTTTATATCCATGTAAGTTCCTAGTCTGGAATGCTTGATGACAGTTTCTTTACTGTTTCACTGAGAAAGGTTTAAATCAATGAAGGTAACCTGCATGCCAGTTACTGAAAGTCTTTCTTATGTTTTTAATATTTTCTAAATTAAACTTTTATTCTATATCATTGGTTTTTGGAGGCAGTGAGACATTTCCCCCATCCAGTGTTCTACACATTATACTTACTGCTTTGCATAGATTAGTATTTTGGCTTTCTTTTTTTCCCCTAAAGCTTATTTATTTATTTTAAGAGAGACAGACGCAGTGTGAGTGGGGAGAGACCAGGGAGGGAGGGAGGAGAGAGAGAATCCCCAGCAGGCTCCAAACTGTCAGCACAGAGCCCGATGTGGGGCTGGACCTCAGGAACTGTGAGATCATGAGCTGAGTCGAAATCAAGGTTCAGTCGTAAAACCGATGGGGTCCCCCCAGGCGCCCCAATACTTTCACTTTCTGAACAACATTTAGTTAGCAAAATGTCACAATTTTCTAAACTGCATTACTTGTGTAAATGTTCAGAATATCTTAATAGTTCTTTTAAATTCGGGGCTTATTAAATGATTCGTTTTTTTTTTAATATTTATTTATTTATTTTGAGATAGAGAGCACCCATGGGGAAGGGGCAGAGAGAGAGGGAGAGAAAGAATCCAAAGCAGGCTCCACACTGTCAGTGCAGAGACTTGATGTGGGGCTTGATCCCACGTATTGTGAGATCAGGATTGGAGCCGAAGTAAAGCTCGCTTAACCAACTCCGCCACCCAGGGACTCCTACATGCTTCCTTTCTTAAGCAGTCTTCTCAAAGCAGTAATACTGTGTCTGTCCCGAGCTTCACAATGAATGACTTTTAAGCAAATGTGTTGTCTATTTAAAACTTTTACAAGTTATTAATTAAAAATTAGATTATAACTAATGGTCATATTTGGTATATACAGCAATAATTTTTTTACGTGGATATCTTTATATGAATTGTCTTACTGACTTTTAATTAATAAACTTGGAAATCGCTGAGCAAAACCTTGTAGAGGTGATTTTGACCTTTAATTTAGTTTTGCTAACATCGGGTGATCTAGGACGTTTGCTTTTAGCTAATACACATTTAGTGGGTTTTTATTAAAGGCTCCTAGGAAAAAGCCGATAACTCAAACTGAGAGCGAGACCAGTCTCATACTAGAATTAACATAATCTATGGCCCAAAGCCAGTCGGACTTCCACATTAAAACCCCACAGTGCATTTTCAGTTTGTCCTGAGTTCTTTTTGCACGTATCCAAGCAGACTGAGCCAGTGGTCCTTTGACGAGTGTAGACTCTGCGCCCTACAATGAGGGAATAAGCTTTCCAAATAAATTTATGAAAAGTTTAAGAATTTTTCTCAGTGATTTCTCTGGTTTTATACTTTCCTGTAGAGAAGACGAAATATCCAGATCAAATGTGGAAATACTCCCTATGCTTTCTGCTCTTTAAAAATCTAAATAGGACACCAACATTTTCAGCACATACTTTTTTATTACGCTGACTTTCTAGAAGAAGAGGGAGAGTGTTTCAACAGGGAGATCTTAGGTACCTCCTTATGTTCTGCAAAGAGGAGAATAAAAGATGGAGACCAGAGAGTCTCGCATACAGAATGGTCGTTGGTGACAGTCTATCCGGAGGTACTAGGATTGCCTGGTAGAATAAGGACACTTAGTTACATTTGAATTTCACATGAACTATTTGGCAGAAATAGGTGATGACAATTATTTATTGTTTCTCTGAAATTCAAATGTGGCTGAGAACCGCGCATTTTTATTTATTATATTTGGCAACTGTAAAATACATTGACCTCTCATTGTTGGTCCAGACTTTCGAATTTTGGAGTCCGGAAGTGACTGACACAGTTTAGGGCATGTGCCCGTTTGGGTTTCCAGGTCAGTTTCCTGGGCATGGAATTGCATTGTTTTGAACCAAGCTGGCCTGAGGGTGGGGGTGTGCCCTAGTGCTGGGTGGAGGGGCAGCTAGGCAGATTTGGAGTTACGTGCACCCAGAAGACAGCCAGAGCATCGCCATGTGTTCTGAGCTCTGCTTTCTAGCTTGTTGCTAAGGCCAGGTCCCATTCATCTTCCTGAGGTTTCTAAGATCACTGAGCATCCTTAAATCAATGAGTTAGGCTGGTTCAAGATGGATGCCTGTGGTCTGCAGCTAAGAGATCTTAGCGACAGCATTTTTCATGGTAATTTCAGATACTGCAGAAGAACTTATTGTAACATACCTGCTGCTTACAGTATCTATTATTTTTTATTTTTTAAAGTTTTTTTTTTGGAGCGCCTGGGTGACTCAGTCGGTTGAGCGTCCGACTTCGGCTCAGGTCATGATCTCACGGTCTGTGAGTTCGAACCCTGCATCGTGCTCTGTGCTGACAGCTCAGAGCATGGAGCCTGCTTTGGATGCTGTGTCTCCTACTCTCGGCCCCTTCCCCACTTATGTTCTGTCTCTGTCTCAAAAATAAAAATAAACATTAAAAAAAAAGTTTTTATTTTGAGAGAGCAGAAGGGACAAAAGGGAGAGAGACTCCCAAGTAGGCTTCTCAATGTCAGTGGAGAGCCCAATGTGGGCTCAAACTTAGGAATCATGAGCTCATGACCTGAGCCCAAATCAAGAGTGGGACACTTAGCTGCCTGAGCCACTCCGGCCCCCTCTGTTATTTTAATTTAAAATACTGGAGCCTTAGAGCTTACCAGTGCTCCCAGGAGGCCCCAGCTCTGCCCAGTCAGATTTGAGATTTGTCTGTGCACCCTTTGAGGGGAAACACCTTGACCCTGTGCGAGTGTGGCAAAATCAGGGCTGTAGCCCAAAAGGCTGTGAGTCCTTTTCATCTTCCTTAGAAGATATGGCCAGTACAAGAGCGTGTTACACTTTTCCGACTAAAATCAGTACTATTGAAAAGAAATACATCTGGACAGAATGAATATATTCTATACACAGTATTCGGAAACCGGTATCTTATATAATGTACCGCTCTGTATATTTTGTGGATGTAAATCTTGTAGCAGCCACTCACGGACTTTGTGATATATGGAAATTGTTATGCCGTGTGAATTTTTTTAAGCTTAGCCTTTCATACAGCTCATGAAATTTAGAATCTTGGTCCTCGCCCCAGGGTAGATCATTTCCCTAGAATATCAAAAGAGTAAGTATATTTTTCGGGGCTCTGACATAAAACCATAATTCATAGAGCTAGAGATGAGAGAGCTGGTCTTTGCAGACACGTTACATTTAATGCTCGGCTACGTGACGCTACGTGCTTCAGAACTGCATATGTAATATGCCATTATGGGTAATGTATGGTTCAGGCGGTGTGTACATGAGCAAAAACTCTCTCTATCCTGTGTTAGACATTACCCGCTGATAATCACAGGTGAGAAGAAACAATTAGGAGCACAGACATGTTGTCAGAGTTTTGTAGTCGGTGCTGTTGTCAGTTTAAAACAGTGACTTTGATTTTTACTAATAAAATAGAATGTAGTGGTTGGGCTTTACCAAGAGCTAAGTGCATGGGATTGGCAGTTGTTTCTAGTCTGCTCTTCTAATAGGAGTGAGGACATGAGGGATGTTCACTTTGAAATTTTTGCCAACAGGGATGATTCAGTGTAGAGTGTAAATCTGAGTGCCCTAAAAGAGTAACTTAATTTTTTTTTAACATTTCTCTATTTTTGAGAGACATAGACAGACAGTGAGCAGTGGAGGAGGAGCAGCGAGAGAGGCAGACACAAAATCCGAAGCAGGCTCCAGGCTAAGAGCTGTCAGCACAGAGCCTGATGCAGGGCTTGAACCCACGAACTGTGAGATCATGATCTGAATGGAAGTTGGGCGCTCAACCTACTGAGCTACCCAGACACCCCCTAAACTCTAGTTTGAATTGGCAGAGTGATGTAATTAGAAACCTAGGTGAACAGCCGGGGAATCCTTCCTGAACAGTCAAAGCCAGAGCTTGACATCTAGAGAATTGACAGTATGGGCGTGGGGGGCAGGGGATTTTGAGATAAAATGGGAAATAAGTGAATGGAAACCTTGGGTTTTAGCTGCCAAGAAGCAGGGCCAGCCTGTATGACTGCGTCTACTATTATTATTTTTTCTTAATTCCAGGGCTTTGGAACATGCTAGTACTTTGAACCCTTTCCTCCTTCTAGGCCATTATAAAAATTGGTATCGCCTTAAAGCTCCAAAGATACTGTCATTGCTGTTTTATACAGACAGCGTTTTGATCAGTTTAAATAAACCAACATAGCTCATGGGGTCATTCTTCACTCTCCCGCACCTGCTCGAGGAGGAGGACTCCTCAGGATGTCTCCTGACACGTGTCTGTGGATGCCCACTCTCCGGTTCAGGACGGCATCCCGCCGTCCTCGAGCTCTGAGTCCTTTGTGGAGTAGCCAGGCCTCAGTTGGCTTGCTGCTCTTTGGAAAGTAATGTGCCTGCTGTTTTGGTTGCTTTTATTTTTTTTCTTTCGTATTGAGCAATTTTATATATTTATGATCTTTATATTCATCTTGTATGTGACGTATAATACTTCTCGAATCTGTAAGTTAACATCTTCAAAATGTAGTAGTATCTCTTAAAATTTATCTTTTGCCTTTGTGGTTAATATATTCCAATAATTTTTAAAAATTGTCAGAAATTTGCCCTATTCCTTTCTCTTTTTCCCTTACAATAGGACAGACCATTTTCCCCACATCACTTGTGTCCATGTGACTTTTGATTTATTTTTTTCTTTTATTTAAATGTCTTTATGAAAAAAATTCCTTCATCTATTTTATCTTGATTTACCTTCCTGTGTGCTAAGCCTCTTTTTAGTTGTGTTTCATTTTCTGTTCATCTCATCCATTAAGTATTGTGTTGGTTATTTTATTTTTTTATTTCTAGAATTTGCATTTGACACTTTACTATAACTTCTGCATCATTTGTTTTAAATCCTGACACTCTCAGTCCTACAACCTCAAGGAACTGGGTCCAGCCCCCAACCCTATGAGCTTAGGGAGGACCTGCACCTCAGGGGAGATGGCTGTCACCTGGATTGAAGCCTATGAGACCCTGAGGAGAGAACCCATCCAGTGGTGCCCAGACTTCTAATCTGTGAAATCTTTGATATATGCATGTTTGTTGAAGTGGCTACAGTAATAGCTGGTTACTCAGTAGACTTGTGTTTGTTGAAGTGGCTACAGTAATAGTTTGTTACTCAGTAGACTCACAACACCGCAGTTGGACTCACCGTGACAAAAGTAAATGAAATAAGTAAGGGCAGAAATTGCTTCACTTACACTAAGTTCCGAGTACTACAAAGGCGTATTCGCATCTCTCGAGGATAACTACTTGCAAAATTGTGTTCCTTCAGTGGCTGTGGGGGACCATTTTCATCAGGAGCCATTGAGAGACAGAGCTTTTTCCAACCCACACACATTCTAGGGAGCCTGCCTATCAACGAGGAGGACCATGGCTAAATATTCTACCACACATCCTACTGGGTGTCCTAGCTAAGGAAATTCGGCATTTCAGAGCTGTTGCAGGTTCCTGATTTCTTAAGAGCAAGGGGGAAAAGGAAATGAAGGAAAGCTTTTACTGAATAATCTGTCTCTTGGAAGGGAAATACTGAACATTCTCTCCAATCTGTCTGAAGCCACCCTTAGCAAAGACCTTTTTCTCGTCTCAGCAAAGTGCTTATAGTCAACAACTTTCCACTTCTAGGCTGTATCTTCGCTTCCCAGATGTGAAAATAGCTACATCTTTTGAGTCAGAACTATGGTTTTGGAAATGGTACCTGTACTTTCTGTCTGGTGTCCTCATTAGTAGAATCGTGCTGCCCGTGTCACCTTTTCCCGGGGCTCCTGATAGAAGCACCTGCGGGTACTTCCCCACGCGCTACGGCAGCCCCCGCTTCACTGTGGTTAGCAGTGTCTTACACTTCAAAGATGGGGCATAAATTGGGAATGGGGGTAGCAATCGGTGCTACTCTTTTTTTTAAATATTTTATTTTTGGGGCACCAGGGTGGCTCAGTTAGTCTCATTCTTGATTTTAGCTCAGGTAATGAATGGTGTCATGGGTTCATGGGACCGAGCCCCGAGGTGGGCTCTGTGCTAACAGCATTGCACCTGCTTGAGATTCTCTGTCTCTCCCTCTCCCTGCCCCTCTCCCTACTCGCGGGTGCAGGCATGATCTCTCTCTGTCTTTGTCAAAATAAATAAACATTAAAAAATATTTTATTTTTAAGGAATCTCTTCATCCAGTGTAGGACTTGAACCTACAGCCCTGACTGAGATCTGGTCACACGTTCCACCGGCTGAGCCAACCGGGAACATCCCTGGTCAGGGCTACTCTTGAGAGTAGGTGTCACCTGAAAGACTTAAACCACGGAAGAAATCTAGACTTGAGCCCTGTGTAACACCACTGCAGTCACTCAGATCAGAAAAAACAACACCTCAAACTGTAAAGGATCTGTGTTTCTAGGAAGAATGCCTGCTGTACACGTGGTCTCCTTAAAGCCGTGATTTCCTCCGCTGCGTTCTGGCGGACCAACTCCCGCAGGCTCTTGTGTATCAGTAAAAATAAGTTTGGAGAATCTGCCGTGACCACAGATGAGGATTTGAGGAAACCAGCCTTGGGGGGCTGACTCTAGCTCGTGGATTGATACAAAACGACTGAGCACTTATGGTAGCAGGACGTGACTCCAGAGAATCTCTGTTCTTCCCAGTGTCCTACTAAAGAAAGATGGCTCCCGCAGGTGTCTGTGCCAGAATGTCCTCGTTCAGTAGGTGAAGAAAACTGAATGCAGATTCATTAACGGGGACATGAAAGGTATTTAATGTTAGCATTAAAACCCAAATAAGGAACTCCTCGACTGTCTGAAGGTCAGAATAGTCAGCCTCGTCCTGAGAAAGCATGAAAGCTAATTATACCTGTAATAAAATGAATCATATGTCCCTTGTTCATCTTGGAGAGTTATGGGCATTAAAGAAGGAAATTTGAAGTGAAAAAATAGAAAAACAAAACACAGCATTATCACTTGAACTACACCATTTCTTTTAAATATCCGTGCTTTTTGCCTCCATTGGATACAGTTAAACCTGGAAGTAATGTGTGTTTGTGTGTGTAAGGATGCATTTTTAAAAATATTTTTAATTTTTGAGGGAGAGAACACCAGCAGGGAAGGAGCGGAGAGAGAGGGAGAGAGAGAATTCCCAAGCAGGCTCTAAGCTGTCAGCACAGAGCCCAATGTGGGGCTCGAACCCACGAACTGTGAGATCATGACCTGATCCGAAGGCAGCTGCTTAACTGACTGAGCCCCCCAGGTGTCCCAGGATGCATTTGTTAGTGGGAGTTGTATGGAGGCAACTGCATACCTCCTATTCAAGTTTTGTGCACAATGCAATTTATAAGAACTCACATATGCAATTTATATGATATGAGAGTGCTCAGAATAAGTTTCAAGCTTTGTAGTGTGATGAACAAGTTATTCACTTGATAGCTTATCTCAGTCGTCTGTGTGAAGACGATTTTTTCTGGTCCTCTTCACCTGCAAATATTGCGGTAACTGAAGAGAACATGTTTTCAGTAAGACCGTTTCTGTAAGTTGTCTCTGGAAACGGTGATGCCAGGAGTTCACGTTGAAGGGTTTTCAATCCTGTGCGTGATGAGGGGTGATGTGCGGAGTCCGAGCCAGCCTGTCACAGGAGGAGGGATGTGAGGAGACACGGAGACCCTGGAGAGAAAGCCATCAGGTTCTGCTACATACAAGCCACCATGAGCACAAATGTGGTCTCCCTCTTCTTGTTACAGGTTTCAGGGCTTGGTGGACGGCACAGATGGGTAATAAGAGGGGAGATGAGGTGTTTTCATAATCAGATAGCCTTTCTAGGTTACATTAATGTAAGTGGCGCACGGTCAGTGTAAAGCCTGGTAACATTCTGTACAGTGTTACACACCATTGGAAACCACCTGAGGTGACTTCTGGTTACATCTTAATAAGTATCTCTTTAAATAACACTTACTCTTAATCTCAATTATTTTTATAGCTATTTTTGACATATATCCTCTCTCTTCCCTCAGTTAATGATTTAAAGTTCTTTTTTATGTTTTTGTTTTGTTTTTTTAATTTTGAGAGAGGGAGCAAGCATGAGCAAGCGGGAGAGAGGGAGAGAGAGACAGGGAGAGAGAGAGAATACCAAGCAGCCTGTGAGGTGTCAGCACGGAGTCTGATGCGGGTCTTGATCTCAGAACTGTGAGATCATGACCTGAGCCAAAATCAACAGTCAGACTCTTAACCATCTGAGCCACCCAGGCACCTCACGAATTAAAGTTTATTTTTCAATCCTTTTCCCATTCACACCCAGACACATACCTGTGCATGGTTTTATTTATTGTTTTTGTTGTAATTACCAGCTTTCTGTAAAAATGGATACTAGACACAATGTTGACTTTTTTGCTTTGGTCATTTAATGATTTTTGTTGTTTTTAAAACCTTCAGTTTACCTATTCCTATGCAGCTGCCGGTCAGTCTTAAAGTACATTTATCATTAGGCTCATTACTTTCTGTCATCAGTTACAGATGTGTGTTTGGTGTTCTTAATTTAAAAATTTTTACCTTTTCTACACGTTCTACATTACATTTTTTTTAATGTTTATTTTTGAGAGAGAGAGACAGAGAGACACAGAGTGCAAGTGGGGGAGCGGTAGAGAGAGTGAGACACAGAATCTGACCAGGCTCCAGATTCTGAGCTGTCAGCACAGAGCCCGATGCAGGGCTCGAACTCATGGACTGCGAGATCATGACCTGAGCTGAAGTCAGACACTTAACCAACTGAGCCACCCAGGCGCCCCTAGTTACGCGTTCTTTATGAATGAATACACTCATTGTATTCTTTCAAGTGGCCTTGATTTTTTTCCCCCCACCGGGGTTCAAGTTATAACTCCAAGTCTCCTCTGGGTCTCAGTGAGGCCTGGTGTCTCCCTCCTTAGGGAGGTGGGCATTAGCATCTGACCCCCTAACTGTCGCTCAGCCCAGAGTTCTTTCAAGGCTGCCACTTGCATTATACTCTAACTCTGGTACAGGAAGATTTCTGTATGTTTCATCCAGCTATAATATTTTAAAATAAACAGCCACTGTTACTTTTTATTCAGCACCCACATCCCTGTGAATACTTTGAGAGAGCTCTTCAAACTGGCCTCGGTTATCAGATTATTGAGGATGGAGGACCACTTCTCACTGCACATGGCTGCACAGAGTCTCTTGACGATATCCACAGTTTGTTGATTGAGTCGCTCGTTCACTTAGTGATGCGGGTGTGTTTATTTTTACAGCTTTCTGGAAGTTCTGTCGAGGTGCCGTCCGCATCGCTTTGTCTTGGAGACCAGCCTCCTGCCGGGCATGGTGCCCCAGAGGTCCCCTGCGCCTCGCTGCTGGTGACTTGTCGCATCAGCTCCTCCGGTGTGGTAAGTCAGCATTGGCTCTGAGCTCCTCTTTCGTCGCTGTCTGTTCCTTTACCGGTCCGCTGCTCCTGGTTTGCAGTTTGGTATCTGGTTTTGTTACTGGTTCCTATTTGTCTGGCATTTTCGGTGGAATCCGGCCGTCCCGTTTTATCCTCTCTGCTCTCTTTTGTGTTAGTTTTGCACTGCACCGTTTACAAGTGTGTGTCCCCTGAACGATACAAGAGAGAACACAGGCATGGGCACTGTTAGCCCGTTCAAATGGGCCTCGGTGACTGGCGAGTTTTGTGGTTTTTGGTTCGTCTCCATCTGGACAAACTGCTGAGTCATAGGTAAAACCAGACAAGCTTCTCCTTCCTTCCCCAGTTTTTGTCCTGGGATCTTGGCTTTTGACGCGGAGTGTGCTCTCTGGGTTTGTGCAGATTGTCGGGTCTGTGTCCCGAGATGGTCTTCCAAAGACTGGGGGCCCGAGATGCAGGTGTAGGAGCGCGGTGCTCCTGTCTGCGGGTGCCGGCTGCTGTGGGTCTTCCCAGTGCGGGAACACCCCTGCTTCCTATTTGTACGACACCTCTTGTTGCACTTGGCGCTCTCAGAGGCACGGCTTCACGAAGGGCGGTGAGAGCCTTTGGTGGCCACTCTGGGAAACAGGCGACTTGAACACAATTGTTCACCCGGCAAGTGCCTTTGAAAAGTAAAGGAATAAGATTTCTCAGGACCGGTTGGGCAGCGGTTTTCATTGGTATTCAGAGGCCTTGCAGGGAAACTCGGAATCAAAAATTCTTTCAGTAAAAGATTCTTTGCCCAAAGCTAACGAGAAGTTTGCAAACTCGACTCCTCCTAATGAGCCCTCCTCAGCCTCACTCTCCAGCCGCTCTGCTGTACCCAGCTCTCTGTCCCCCACCGGCCTTGTGCTCTCTGACACGCACCTCAGGAGACTTTGCTGTCCCCTTCCCCCATCCAGATCTCATATCTTTAACCAGCAACTCTTGTAAACCCCCAAATGGCAGTGCCTTTAGACAGTCGTCACTCCCAAGAGCCAGCCGTAAGGCAACTATTGAATTTAACCCATCGAACTGAATTAAGAGCTGGATTTAAAATTTTTTCTAAATGTAGAAAATTCCAGCAAATATTCATAGAATTTCGCCAGACCAGGCAGGCTCACCGCCTTTATTGCTTACTCTTGTATAGTATTCTGGCATTTCCAAAATAAATGCACACTTATTTTCTCATTGTCTTCTCACACCGCTCATGTGGTGCAGATGGACATGCTGGTCTACGCTTGACACATGGAGTCAGAGACTCAAGTGAATGCCCGAAGCCCATGACCAGTTAATATTACAGCGGGCAACCCGATATTATGAATTACAGTACCGTATAATTTCTGCCATGCTGAACAGATAATCATATTTTCAAGTCTCTTCTTTCTTTCTCAGTTGTTGACAGTGATATTTCATTGTGTATCAAAAAAAAAAAAACATAGAAATGTGCAAATTGGTTTAGTTTTGTCGTCTTGGGATTTCAGAGGTTGGTCTTTTTGTCTGTTGCTTTTGGTTTAATATTAAACAATTATTACTCTTTCAATCATATGTGCCAAATGAAATGCTTCGTATCAGATTTTTTCATTTTTTTCTTCTGTTTTGAATTGTTACCTTGTGTGTAATACAGTTGTTGAGATTCAAAAAGTCTTGATTATTTATACTTTGTGAATCTTTCTTTATATATTGATTATGTAAATGTTTCATTGAAATTATCTCCAGACTACCTTATAAATTATAAAATACGAAATGTCTTCAGAAGCTAAGAAGTAGCTGTGGGGCACTCTCTGAGAGGATTTCCTATTACCGACTTGTGCTAGTTCAGTGTTCCCCCTTTTACAGATCTTCCCCACGTCTTCTCGGTAGTCACGGATGCTTACATAACACAGGTTTGTATTTGGCTCCGTTGAATTTATACTCCCCTTAAACGTAGACTAATACCATGACTAATTGCACCACGGATAACCTGTAAGTGCATACTGAGGCTAGTCTGAAGAGGCTGCATGCTTTTAATTAAAATTATATGACATTTTGGTACATTCTGTACGATCTGTGCATCTTTAAAAGTAAATTTGAAAACTGCTCTAAACTGAAGTTATTGCATAAAAAGAAAAAGAGCTAGGGCCTAGGGAATAAACAGGAGTGGAAAATTCAGGTAAACTTTTCCAGGCAAGGACCTAAGAAAGGAGCAAGTTTAACAAATTCAACAACAGAGAAAAGTCAATTTTCCTAGAAGGGTAGAGGAAACATCACTGTTTCTGGAGGTGTGACTCAGGTGATGACTGCGGACTGGGCGTGTTTGGCCACACCGCTCCATCCTCGCGTGGCGTCGCCGCTCGTCCAACACGCGTCCCAGGATCCTTTGTCACGGTGGACGGAAGTCGAAGTTCTCGAGTTGATGAGACTGTGAGTTGCTAGCATCCAAAAGTTCGATTCCTCAATAACTTTATTTGTCATGCTAGAAGGAACAGAGAGCTAGTGCTTCAGAACATGATTGTTCACTGGAATGGCACTCTTTGATGGCATAATTCAAATTTTAGTAGTTTGACAAGTTAATTGAGGAATAATTCAGACTTAACTATTCAGCAAATTAATTTGGCATCCAATTTGTTACAGCAAAGTAAATCTTGAAAGAAATGCGCAAGTGTCTGGTAGACTCATAAAAATGCTGATAAATGGGCTTGTGTAGCAGTTCTGCGTTTCCCGCTGTGTGGCAGGGAAAATCCAGCGGTCTGATTTTATGCCTGGGTCTCGCCATAGACGTATACAAGAACATGGATTAAAAGTGGAACATCACATAAATGTTGGATTTAATACCTTGTAAATAATTCTCTTCTTTGAGGAATATTAGAATTCTTGTGTAATTTTGCGCAAGTCTAGGTGGTGCATTTGGGAAGTGTGTCACCAATTGAAATTAGTATTATGTGGAACGACTTACAGTCTCCCCAGAGTGGAGACCAGCACAGGGCTGTGTTGTGAGTTGTGAATTGAGGGTGATGGAGTCGTGGCGGCGGAATGACCCTGGGCCTCTAATTGGAACCAGTGGGGAAAAAGCGTCTACCATCCAAGGACACCTCTGTAGGATTTCAAGAATGAGAAATAAATTTGTGTTCTGTTAAATCTCTGACTGTTCCTATTGTGTGTTAGGGTGGCCAGGGTTGCCTTTAGTAATAGACACTCTTACACCTGATTTCACAATACACTCCTTTATGAGACAAGAAACTTGAGGTTAAGAATTAATGAGGTACTTACGGGCACTCGGTGTTGGTGGAATATCTGGGATTCACAGCTGGATTTTCTGCATCCAGAGTTTTGGTATTTTTTTTCCTGTGACAAGTTGTCAAATATGTTACTTTTACTTAGTGTTTAAAAGTTCCCTGGAGCCAGAGAGGCAGGATTTGAATAATGACACAAACCCTTACCTACCCTTTACCACCTTCAAGCTTCCATTTCTTCGTTTGGAAATGATGATAACTCAGCTTATGTTGTGAGGATTAAGATGAATAATTCAAGTTAAAAGTTTTCTGGAGTGCTTTAACATAATGCTGATGCATGGTAAGATAATAGCAACCAAAGATAGTTCTTAATATTGAGCTTTCTAAACATTGAAAAATCTGGAGCTTAGCCTCATTCCTACCTGGGAATATTTTCTTCTTTCTTTTTTCTTTAGTCGTAGCCTTTTATGGAAACCATTAATTTTGAAGCTAGGCACAGAATTACCTTTGGACTTTGCTACTAGACACATGCACACAAAATAATTTCTAAGTGAAAATAATATTCAGAAGTACAGAGAGTTAGAAGTGAAGATTTCTATGTATCATAGCCTTTTCGGCCTTGGGAATTTATGTTGTTATATTGCTAAACATATATATATATATTGCTAAAAATATATATATATTTAGAGAGAGAGATTATAAATATAATAATGTGATATATCATGATATAGAGAGAATATAAATATACATAAATTTCTGTAGTGTGCATATATATAGTATATATTGATTTTTATTTGAATTTTTTACTTGAAATGTATATAAAAAATAAATGTATAATTTTGTTATTTGATAAGAAGCCTATAAAATTGTAAACACATGATCTCATGGGGAAAAAAAAAAAAACTTCAGGAAGAATTTTCAATTTTTTGTTCAAAATGCTTACAGTAAGAAAAGGCACCGAGTGTTAATGTTTTGAGCCGATCGCCTCATCAAGGTTATGGAGCCCACGTCCTGTTAGGAGTGATTCTGTGTCAAAAATACATCGAAAGAGAGTAAACAGTGAAACAAGGAGAGCACGGGTGACTCGTGTGGGGATGAGTTTGAGAAAAGTAACACAGGGTATTGGGTGTGGCCTCTGTGACTGCCATGGCCAGCCCACGGCCAAAGTCAACAAGTGCAGAGGGAAGGTGGCCCGTTGGCCTTCTCTTCAGGTGGGCCGTGGACCCATGCGTGGCTCTGCGTGAGCGTGGAGATGGAGAGCCGTGTCTTTGGGTTTGATTACAGGGGAGTCTTAGAGTAGATGATGCCGAAGCCAGTGGTTTTAAGAGTCGGGACAAGAACTAGGTCACGTCACGCTAAAAGGCGATCGTATTATCTGAAGTGAAAAGCTGAGAAGGCAATATAGGGTTTAGTTTTGTGTTAAGATGTCTTGTTGCAAGTATAGTTCTAAAACATTGTTCTTCTTGTTTTAATTTTCCTTATGTTGTTACGGCCTCTCAATAAATGCCGTGAGGTTATTATGGTCATAGGACTTTTTCCTTTCCGTACAGTCATAGGACCAGTGCCGGGGGTGGAAGTGGGAGTCAGAGCAGTGACCGTTCATGTCGGGGTGCTTCTTCGTGTTGTGCACGTGTGACCTGTGTGCCGTATGCTCATTACTCCACCTCTCTTGCCTTACGGGAGGAGACTCAGGCTGAGGAGATCCGTTCGTGGGTGGTAGTTTTGTGAATCACTCCTGCATCTTGCTGCCCTGCAGAAAGACGAACCCAAGAGAGAATCCCAAGCAGGATCCAAGCTGTCAACATGGAGCCCGTCGCAGGACTCAAACCCATGAACTGTGAGATCATGACCTGAGCCAAAATCAAGAGTCAGATACGAATATGTCTATAGGATAAGATCCGACACACAGAATTGCTGGATCACAGCTTATATGTATTTTACATTTTGCAAAATTGGTTCGATTGCCTTCCAAACAGCTGAATTTATTTATATGTATAGATTGTTACCAATACTCTATTTTGTCCATCTTTGGAATTTATGCCAATCTGAGAGCTGAAATATTCTCCATTTTTAATGTTGTTAATTAGAAGAAGCACATTACATATTTTAAAAGTACTCCTTTGTGTTTAATATTTTTAAACATCCTTTAATAATTTTACTAGTGCTCTTGGTTACCAAAGGGGAGGGAGGTTGAAGGGAAGGCAGCATAGGTGAGGATTAAGAGAATTCCATGTGTAAAGTAAACAAGGTTTGAGGACGTAACGGACAACATAGGGATGTAGCCAGGAATCCTGTAGTAATGTTGATGGAGACAGATGGTACTCGGAATTACTGTGGGGATCGTTTCATAAAGTCTGTAAGAACACTGAGTCCCTGTGATGCGCACCTAAAACTAATATGTGTCAGTTGTACTTCCAGGAAAGAATAATCTGGGTGCCCCGGCGGGCTCAGTCCATTAAGGCTCTGACTCTTGGTTTTAGTTCAGGTCATGATCTCACAGTTCGTGGAATTGAGCCCCACATCTGGCTCAAAGCTGACAGTGCAGAGCCAGTTGGGAATTCTCTCTCTCCCTCTCTCTCTGCCCCTCCCTTTTCACTCGCTCTCTTTCAAAATAAATAAACTTAAAAAATAGAAAAGTTTTACTAGTTTTTCTGCTTTTTAAGATTTCCTTTTAAAAGTCATCTGCAGCGTGTTTCTGTAGCCGGTACTCCATCTTCTAGTCCTACCAGCCAGGTATGAACATTTCAGTTTCTTCTCATCCTCGCCAACATTTGTCTTTGTCTTTTTAAAATTTTTTCGTTATTGCTCTCCCAGGAGGTGTGAAGTGGCAAGTTGCGATTTCGATTTGCACTTTCCTAGTGATTAATGATGCTAGACATCTTTCCATATGCTTTTTGGTCACTTACATATCTTCTTTGGAGAAATGTCTATTCAAATCATTTGCTCTATTTTAAAAATTAGGACTTTATTATTTTTTTAAACAGTTGTAGTTCACAGCAAAATTGAGGGGAAGATGCAGAGATTTCCCACATGCTTCCTCCTCCCATACTTCATAGCCTCACCTTGTTATCAGTATCCCCCTCTAGCGTGAAACATTTGTCACAGTCAGTGAACCTACAGTGACACATCATAATTGCCCAAAGTTCATATTTCACACTAATTGCTGTCTATTTCTGGGCTCTTGGTGATGTGCACTTTGAGAAGTGTATCAGGACACGCTGCCATCATATGGCATCGCCTGCGATGTTTTCACTGTCCTAAAAATCCACGGTGCTCTGTCAGTTCTCCTCTCCCTCCCTCCTTCCCTCTCCCCCTCCCTCCTTCCACTGGCAATTACTGATCCTTTAGCCCATCTCCAAAGTCTTCCCTTTTCCAGAACGTCATATAACCGTGTGCAGCTTTTTCAGGTTGACTTCTTCTACTTGCTAGTATGCACACAAGATTTCTCCAGGTATTTTATTTTATTTTATTTTATTTTATTTTATTTTATTTTATTTTATTTATTTTTTTAAAGTTTATTTTTGAGAGACATAGAGACAGAGTATGAGCAGGGGAAGGGCAGAGAGAGAGGGAGACACAGAATCTGAAGCAGCAGGCTCCAGGCTCTGAGCTGTCAGCACAGAGCCCGACGCGGGGCTCGAACTCACAGACCATGAGATCATGACCTGAGCCAAAGTCGGCTGCCCAACCGACTGAGCCACCCAGGCGCCCCTCTCCAGGTATTTTAATAGCTTGACGGCTCTTTCTTTTTGAGTGCTGACTGGTATTCCATCATCTGGATGTAACTTAGTGTATTCATCCATTCGCCTATTCAAGGGTGGACATCTTGGTTGGTTCCGAATATTGGCATTTATACATAAGCTTGTCGAAACATCTGTGCTCAGGTTTTCGTGTGGGCTTAACTTTTCATCTCCTTTGGGTTTATATCAAGGAATGCAATTGATGGATCATACGGTAAAGAACATATGTAATTTTATTCGAACCTGCCAAACTCTCTTCGAGAGTGCTTGTCTTACGTTGCATTCCCACCAGCAGTGCCTGAGAGTTCCGTTGTTCACATCCTTGTCAGCATTCGGTGCTGTTTGCGTTCCGGATTCCGGTCATTCTAATAGGTGTGTCCTGCTGTTTGATTGTTTCATTTCCTTGATGTCTTGTGACTTTGAGCATCTTTTCATATGCTTATTTTGCATCTGTACATCTTTCTAGTAAGGTGTCTGTTAAGGTCTTTGGTCCATATTCGAATCAGGTTGTTAGTGTTATTGTTGAGTTTTAAGAGTTCTTTGTATATATTGGATTTATCTTTTGCAAATATTTTATCCTAGTCTGCAGTTTATCTTTTCATTCTCTTGACATTGCCTTTTGCAGAGCAGAGAAAAAAATTAAGTTTATTTATGTCAAGCGAGACAGAGACAGCTCAAATGGAGGAGCAGCAGAGAGAGGAAGAGAGAGAGAATCCCAAGCACTCTCTGCTCTACCTGTGCAGAGCCCGATGTGGGGCTTGGACTCACAAAACCACGAGATCATGACCTGCACCAAAAACCAAGAGTCGGATGCTAAACTGACTGAGCCACTCAGATGTCCCAGAAGTTTTCAATTTTAGTGAAATCCAGCGTATCAGTTATTTCTTCCATGCGTTGTACCTTCATGAAGTGTCTAAAAAGTCATTGTCATATCTAATATTTGAGGAATTTTGCAGTTCTGGAGCCTACATTTAAGTCTGTCATCCATCTGGAGTTAATTTTTGTGAATTGTATAGATTCTGTGTCTAAATTAATTTTTGCACAACTGGATGTCTAGTTGTTCCTTTTTTTGAAGACTATTTTGCTCCCTTTCGTCACTTTATTCCTTTGTCAAAGATCACTGTATTTGTGTGGGTCTGGTTCTGGGCGCTCAATTTTCTTCTGTTGATCCGTATGTCTCTTCTTGGCCAGGACCATGCTGTCTTGATTACTGCCACAAGTCTTAAAGCCGAGTAGTGTCAGTCCTGCCCTTTTTTCCTTCTCCCTCAATATTGAGTTGGCTCTTCTGGGCTTTTTGCCTCTAGATACAAATTTTAAAATCAGTTTGTTGATACCATGAAATAACTTGTTGAGATTTTTATTGGGATTTTTTGAAGTTATTGATCAAATTGGGAAAATCTGACATCTTGACAAATTGAGTCTTCTTATCTATGAGCATGGAATGTTTCCATATATTTAGTTCTTTGATTTCATTCATCAGTTTTGTAGTTTTCCTCATATAGATCTGGTACATATTTTTACCTTAGTATTTCATTTCTGGGATGCTGATGTAAATAATACTATGTTTTAATGTTAAATTCTACTTTTTCAGGGCACCTGGGTGGCTCAGTCAGTTAAGCATCCGACTTCAGCTCAGGTTATGATCTCGCGGTTCTTGAGTTCAAGCCCCGCGTCAGGCTCTGTGCTGACAATTCACAGCCTGGAGCCTGCTTTGGATTCTGTGTCTCCCTCCTTCTCTCTCTCTGAACCTAACCCTGCTCTCTCTCTCTCTCTCTCTCTCTTTCTCTCTCTCAAAAATAAATAAACATTAAAAAATTTTTTTAAAATTATACTTTTTCAATTCTGGTATATAGTAAAGGATTGACTTTTGTATATTAAGCTTGTGTTCTCCAATCTTGTTTTAATCACTTATTAATATTTTCCCAATTTTCAATTGGCTTCTTTTATTTTTGAGTTATAGTTTTATATATTCTAGATAAATGTACTTTATAAGATATAATTTACACATATTTTCTCCCATTCTGGAGGTTATCTTTTCACCTTCTTGATAGTGTCCTTTAAAACACTGTGTGTGTGTGTGTGTGTACGTTTATTTGTATTCCTTAGAATTTTTTATGTTCAAGGTTATGTCATCTGTGCAACTGTGAATATAGATAGTTTTACTTTTTTCTTTGCAATATGGATGCCTTTTAGTTAAGTCATGTTATTTTATGTATTCTGACAATTGCTGACTTTTCTTGAAATATTTTATCTTTTTATAGTTATGTTACTGATGAGTTGGGATAGATGTCATTTTGCTAATTGTTTTCTATCATGACTTTTTCTTTCATTTCTCAATTTAAGCTTTCTTTTTTCTTAAAAAACATACTATACTTAATAATTTTAATTCCTTTGTTGTTTCTTAAAATTTTCTCTATTTTTGAGTTGTTTTCTTAGTAGTTACCTTAGGATTAAAATTAACATCTTAATTTAAAATACCTGGCTTGAGAATAATACCAGTTTATTTTCAGTAGTATACTAAAACTTTGCTCCAATATTAGCTTGTTCTTGCTCTACTCTTTTGTCCTATTTTTATCATATAAATTACATCTTTATATATTATACGCCTATCAACGCTGTTTTTAAACAGTTGTCTTTTAAAACTGATGTAAGAATTACAAACAAAAATCCATTTCTACTATTTCACAATTTATGTATCTATTTAACTAGATTGATGCTCTTTATTGTTTTGTGTGGAACTAAGTTACTATCTATTGTTTTTTTCCTAAAGGATTCCTCTTAGTATTTCTTATAGAGCAGGTCTGCTAGTGACAATTTTTCTGTTTTTGTCTACCCGGAAATGTTTTAATTTATCCTTCATTTTTGAAGGATAGTTTTTCTAGGTATAGAATTCTAGATTGACAGTGTTTTTTTTCCTAGGAGTAATTTGACTATGTCATCCCACTGTCTTCTGGCTTCCACGGTCTCCAGCAAGAAGTTCATTGTTTTTCTTATCAAGAATTTCTTATACATGATGAGTCACTTTTCTCTTTCTGCTCAAGATTTTCTATTTTTTTTTTTAACTTTTATCTTTTTAACTATGTTGTTCTGATGTGGGCATATTTGATTCTATCTTGTTTGGAATTCTTCATGATTCTCGAATGTGCAGATTATGTTTCTTATCAAATTTGGAAAGGTTTCAATGATTTTTTCAAACATTCTTTCTGCCCTGTCAGTCCTCTCCTTTTGGGACATCAGTGGTATGTATTTCATTATGTTTGATGGTGTTCATGATCATTGAAGCTCTGTTCATTTTTCCTTTCATTCTGTTTTTCCTCTAACTGGATATTAATTGACCTATTTTGAAGGTCATTTTTCTTTCTTCTGTCAGGTTCAAATATGGTGTTGAACCTCCTAATGAATTTTTTATTTTAGGTACTATGCTTTACAGAATTTCTACTTCATTCTCTTTGATAATTTCTATCTCTTTATTTATATTTTCTTTTTAAAAATGTTTATTTTGAGAGATGAGAGACATGCTTATTTTTATCTCTCTTTAAGAGAGAGAGAGAGAAGGAGAGAGAGAGAGAGAGAGTGTGTGTGTATACAAGTGGGAGAGGAATAGAGAGAGAGAGAGACAGAGAATCCCAAGCAGGATCCACACTGTAAGCTCAGAGCCCGATGTGAGACTCAGTCTCACAAACTATGAGATCATGACCTGCACTAAAACCAAGAATTAGACACTTAAAAAAAATGAGCCACTCTGGCGCCTCATTTTTATTGATACATTCTTTTTGTTAAGGTGTCCTTCTACTTTTCCTTAATTACTTACACATTGTTTTTGCATTACTTGAACATATATATACCTCAAATCCATGGTTTAAATTGAAAGTCTTAATCTGATAGTTCTTACATCTGGGCTTTTTTGTTATAGTATGGACCATGTTTCCTTGTTTTGCATCTCATAACATTTTATGACATAAACATAACATTTAAATACTGGAAAATCAATATTACTGTGTGTCAACTCTGAAAGTCAGAACCCCACCCTAGGTTTGTTTTTACTTCCCGCTTGTTGTTGTTATTGTTGGTTTATTTAATTTTCTGAACTAATTCTATGGAGTCTGCATTCTTTGTTGCATACAGTTACTAAAATCCCCGATTGGTTTATATTATCACCAGGTAATGCTTAAAGAGCTTTTCTGAACTGATTTGAATCAGTAAGTCCCCTAGCCTTTGTGAAGGGCACTGTGTGTGGTTGGGGCATACTTTCCACACCCTGGGGGCACCTTACAACTCTATTTGTGCCTTCACGTTTGCTTGTGCATGTCCTTCAACTCTTCGAGAACTGAGAGATAGTAGCCCTCTTAGGTGTTTCTTCAGCCTGCACATATTTATGCTCATCGAATGATCTTTTTGATCCAGAGTTCATGGCACCTGACCTGAAATGTGTGGACCACACATTTCTTCTTTTCTTTTAACTTTCTTGAGCAGCTGTGGTTCACCCCAACTGATATCTCCACCTCAGGCACCTGCAGTGTTAAATATTTACCACTGATTGTTTATGACAAATGCTCTTAAATAGACTTATTTGCAGAGAGTGAGCCCTGATTCATTTCATATAAAGATAATCCCTGAGAATGAAGCTTTTCAGGGAACTTCCACATGTAAAATAGTGAGAATTCTCTGTAGAAAAGGCTTTTTGGTGGGTCCTTTTCTCTCCCCTACAGTGTTTGCTGGGATGCTTATTTTCACAGCTTTGATAGTCGTATGTCTATTTACTTTCAAAATGACCACAGATCTGAAGAGAGAGAAAGGAATAGTCTAGTTAAAATGCCATCACGTTAACTGTTCTTCATGGAATTATCGCTTTTCTTGAACAAATGCCTCTTTCATTGTCATAAGCCTTTAGTTACTTTTAAGAGTTTTGAAAAAGTTGTTTTGGACACATGGTTTTCCCCCAATGTCTCGTTCCTTTAATAGAGGAATAAGAGATCTTTAGAAATACTACTGTTCTGGAAGTGCCTCTTCCCTCAAATACATTCTCCGTGTTTGGGATCATCTAGGTGTGAAGAGGGTGATCTGTTGCATCACTGCCTGATAGAACGCCTAACAGGAATTGCATCTCATTACACTGAGGGCCAGTTGAGGTCTTGAAATTTCATGAATGAGCTGTTCTGGACGAGCTTCTGGTTAGTTTTCAGGTCTGCAGTACTTAAACTGATACATCTTCAGTTGTACGGGAAGGTGGGAATGTGACTTTACTTATTTATAAGTTGTAAGGAAACTGCTAATTTATTTAGTTCCAGAGTCCTTAATCTCTGGCTCCTAATATGAATAATGAATGAATAAATGCATTTAAAATAAGCACGTACATAGTACTATTTTCATTTTTATTGTACTGACTTATGAATCATTAACTTACAATGATGGATTTTTAAAAGTATACTGACTTTAATAATTAGGTTTTGCTTCTTGTATTTATTTCATGATTATATTTTCACTTGACAGATGGTAAAAATTCAAATCACTGCGTGAAGTAACCATATTAGAATTACAGCACTTTTGAGTTATTAAAGCCATACAGCCCTTGGGGACGTAAGATAGGATAGTCATTACTATGTGAACTGTTTCTTTATGAAATTCCTCACTAAGTGTTTAGAATGGAAGACTTCTATGTATCATCAGTTCAAAGAGAGTCTTATTTTAAATAATGACTTAGCACATACTTGTTTTTCAGTCTCCATTAGAACATTTGTTTATTTGTTCTGCAAGTCAAGAAAATGTTGACCTCTGGGGAGTGGTAGCAATGCTCTAGCCTATATTTTATTCATAACCATGCCAGAACAGGAGTCTCCAGGGGATTTGGAAAATTTGATATGGTACCAGCACTAATCCGTCGCATTTCATCAAATGAACAGAGTCTTTCTGCATGCTGATGGAGATGAAACTTTCTCAACATTCGAGTTTCACGGTAACGGTCCCTGAATGCTGGGTTGTTAAATCACACTGCAGCCTTTTCCTCTTCTTATAAATGAAGCCATTTCTTCAGAAGGGACATTTTGCCTTTAATAGCCTCTACTCAGCTGTGTGACCTTGGGCAACTTGCCTTCGTAAAATCTCAGGGTTAAAAGGAATTTTAAAGGTTATGTTGCCCAGTTATTCACAGAATTTATAGATCTTCTCTGTCTTCAGCACTCCCACTGAGTAGTCATTTTGCTTCTGTTTAAATATGTTCAGTACCAGGGCCCTCGGTATGACTCACTGAACTCAAGCTAGTTTCAGATATCTCTGAGATGGAGGAATTTCGTCTTTGCTCACTTTGTTCTTTTCAATCAACTTCCTTATGTTGAAAGCGGGGATAACAATAGCTATCACCCGGAATTATTGTAAGGATAACATGCATGTTGGAAATACAGTGTACACGCTAAGCCGAAAGTATGCCTACAAAATGCTTTCATTGCTTCCAGTACAGTGCACTGTCTTATTATTCACAAATATTGTACTTCATCCCTGTCAATATTATTCTTGGCCAGGTGACTTACTTTGCTCAGTGGGGTAAGAATTTGAGCAACATGCATCACTTTTGGGGAGAAACGTTGAGAGTCAGCACAGGGTCGCCTTCCCCCTCCCCCTCCCTCTTCTGTCCTGATGACCAGAAATACTCTAGATAGAGTCAGTGTTGACCGACTGGATTCCAGAACGAAGGCAGGTATGGAGCAGAGCTCCACCAACCCCGAATGCAGCTGGTCATCTAACTCACTGAGCATTTTCTTGGTTGATAACCAAACATAACCTTACCCGTCTTCTCTGACACCAAGCCTTATCTTTCGTTCTGTAAAGTCTTGCTTTTCAGATTCTATTCTTATAGACTTCTTCCCAGTCTGAGGAGATGCTTCTCCCCTGCTGACCCCATGGGAACTGAAATACGAACCAGGTGGGAAGCACACTTTCCTGAGCTGTACACATATGATTTCAAAGGGATCTCTGATTCAAGTGCGTATTTACTGCATAAATTGAGAAACTTTTCTCCAAACAATGATCTTTTATGACCTCATTTTCATGAAAATACATTTGATCTCATAGTCCTTTTTCTCTAACTGAAAGGGACACATAAAGCAAACCTTCAGGTTTGTGTGTGAAGTAGCATAATGTGGGGGTCCCAGGCCAAGGGGGCAGAACTCAGCACAGTGAAATTCAGTAATATCCTTATAGTAAGTTAGTGACATGGGCGTTTTCCTGAAATGAAGGGAACGTCACTACAGTTCTCTAAATTCAGAAGAAAGAGGGTTGAACACAGCAAGTCCTTTGGGGAAAAACTGAGGCAGCATGCCATCATACCATCATATGGCATTCATTAAACGTTTGCCGTGTGACTTTTACATGCGTTGTTTCCTTCCATTTCAAAACAAACCCTGATGTATATAATATTATTACTTTATAAATTTGCTGGAATTAAAAAAATATTTTTATGTGTATTTATTTTTGAGAATGAGAGAGACAGAATGTGAGCAGGGGAGGGGCAGAGAGACAGGGAGACACAGAATCCCAAGCAGGCTCCAGGCTCTGAGCTATCAGCACAGAGCCTGACATGGGGCTAGAACACATGAACTCATGAGATTATGACTTGAGCGGAAGTTGGTTGTTTAACCTACTGAGCTGCCCAGATGCCCCCCCAATTTGTTTTCTAAAGGGAGTATGGACTTCATGGATTGAACACAAAATTCTGATAAAGAGAAAGAAGGAATTTCAGTGCTGGACAGTGATGTCAACCCAATTTTTGAAATCAGAAATCACATGACGACAAGTTTATAGACCAATTGTGGAAAGTATGTGTGAACGCGCTGCAAAGGAGCCCATCTTCTCATACATTCCAGAAAGACCTAGGCTTCGGAGAAACGGGAAGTGGGATCCCACACGCGAGAGTAAGTGGATCTCTGTGTGTGGAATGGCTGTGCATTCAGCCATCTTCTCTCTGTTCTCCGTCTTTCCTCTGCCGTGCAGCCTGACCTGTACTTGACTTCAAAAGTTATGTTGATAACAAGGACAGAGACAAACTAAAAGTTTCCAGGGTTTTTGTCACTAAATAAATTTAAATAATTTATGGATGAGCTAGGGATGTAGGGTGGATGTTGGTACCCCAGAATCCAGAGCTTCTCCCCTACTCTCTGAGATTGTAGGGGCGGACTTGTCAGCTAGCTTTCCGAGCCTGAGGCAGGCCTCCAGGTGCATGAACCCCTCCCATCGTACTCGGAAATCCCTCTGGTGTTTGCACTCAGGGAAGAGGTGCCCCACAGCAAGGCTCCTGCACTCAAAGGAAATGAAACACAGACACCTCGCATCATCTTTTCTGTATGTTTCAGTTTTGAGCTTAAAAACAATTTAACATCTGTAGTCAGACAAAAAAGACAGAAGTTAAACAAAATAACTTAAGCATAATTCAAGATAGAGAAGAGAAAAGAAAATTTTCCTACCATCAGAGTTCTTCAAGAAGATAGTGTATTCATAAAAAATGCATAATATGCTAAGAAAAAAGTAATCGAACAACACATAATGTCTGTTGACTGTTAAAAATACAGTCGCTAATGCATTGTGTTAAAAAGAAAACCACAGGTCCAAAGTGACATCACTTAGTCCTAGTCCCCAAACCGGGACTCCGCCCCTCATATGACTGCAGTTTCAGCCTTCTTCAGAATTGGAGTTCGGTGGGTCAGCCCGGATGTTTCTCATCAGCACCAACAAAGTAATCCATCACACAGGGACCTCTCCATCCTCCAGGAAAGGTGAGGTCATTAGATGAAAGACCACTTGCTGTCCCCTCTAGGGGAAAGTGACCTAGTGACCTTGCCGGCAACAAATTTTTTTTTTTTTTTTTTTTTTTTTTTGCTTAGAACCTTCACCCACTCCCCTCCTACAAAGACCTCCCGTTCCACCCCAGTCCTTGCAGCTCACCTCCACTTTGCTACCTGGGATGTGGCCCGATTCATGCATGAACTGCTTAATAAGACCAATCACATCTTCAAATTCACTTGGTTGAATTTTGTGTTTTTAACAGTTACATAGGTTGAAACTTAAAGTTCAGGAAACTTGCCAGAATATTAATGTAAAACACAAAGAGTTGAAGGTCATGAGGAGAAGAGAGAAACTCAAGAGGTCTACCCTGGAAGTCCGACTCTACCAGTAGGAGATCCTGAAAGAGAACAAAGAAAATGAAAGGGAAGACTCCTTCAAATAGATAACAGGGCATTCTTAGATCTCAAGAAGGGCATGAAATTGCAGATATAAAAGGGATTTTTTTATGCCATTTCTAGACTCAATATGATAAACTTTTCAAAACTCCAAGGAGCAAGAAAATAATTCTGAAAAACTTAAAAAAAAAATTACCAGGAAGAAAAGATAAACCCCAGCAAAGGATACCAGCATTTAGTGCTGAAAAGTTCTTCCGAGTTCTATGGGAAAATAATTTTAAGCCTAAAATTATAGATTTATAAAAATCTCAATCAAATGTGAAGACGTAAATGAGAATTCAGCTTGCGTAGCTCGTGCACGTATTCTCTGAGGAAGTGTGTGAGGATGAACTCCAGGGACACAGGGTGGCAAGCTGTCAGGAGATGGGCTGAATCACAGGAGAAGGGTGGCTTTGACCCAGCATCGGAGGAAATGGTAATTGTCAGCCTCTTATGGGGATTATATTGCATAGTTGGCAAGAGAGACACATTTCATAGTTGATCTGAAGACTGGGAAAAAAGAGATTTAGGGCAACAGGTGCATTGAAGGATGTGATAATATTGACAATTTGATAACAGCATATTTTGTTTCTGTCAGTGAGTAAAAATATGAAAGGTCATTGGAGACATGGGAGGAAGGAAGATGGGCAGCCAAGTCACCATCCAAGTGAGAAGTGAAACAAAACATGACATGATCAACCAATAAGTTGTAGAGGATAAGATCCACTTGACTTTTTACCTTAGAACAGTTTCCTTCAACTAGCACAGCTTTCCTGAACATGGACCCTTAAAAAAATATCGTGCCATGCTAGCAAACATTTTGATCGATATCTGTAGAGATATGTTAATGTAACCTGTTTATTGGTTTTAAACTTTCAAATCAATTTTTATTCAAAATATGCAACATAGTTTTGTTTACAAAGATGTGTGTATGTTGTCACCCTTAACACAAATAAAGTTACAATTAATAGAAACTGGGGATCCTATAGTAGCTTTTGAAGAAAGGAATAAAAGCATAGTTTTGTGTAATGAGCAGCTAGAGGTGACTTTGCCTAAGCTAGGTAGCAAAACAACATGCTAAGTGTATTCTTTAACTTCCCTAGGTTGACCTGTAAAGGAATGAACACCAATTATAATGTAGACCAGATTCAAGTTTGTATAATAGATAGAAGTATATAAAAGTATTCATCTTTGAGGGGCCCCTCTTGTGCTTCTTATTCTAAAATCTCGACTTCTTTACTGTTTGATTTTTGAATTACCAGCTGAGTATATTACTCAGTTTCAAAGGTAGCATTCATGTTAAGATAATGTCTTTATGGCATGGGCAATATGGAGCTTGTAACTTTGGATTTCCCAGTTGACCATGGACAGTGGGCTGAATATTAGTATTATTGTTTTTACTATAAAAAGATTCACAAAAATTACCTATCTTTTAACGGAGAAATTCGGCCTATTCTTAAGAATCTGTTCTAAAGAAATTATTCGAGGACAGCTAATAGTTGGCTTAATTATTTCATTTTTCATTCGTTTAGTTCTTTGGACACAGCCCGTAGTAACATGAATAAATAAAAGGTTCTATCATTGTTTCTGTGTCAGTGGCCTACGTGTAGACTTATAACAGACTTAAAGCGTCACGATTCTCAGGTCAGCCCTGCAGAATGTTTAAAAACAAAAGCCCATTCGTTTCCAGCTTTAGAGTATGCCAGTAAACCCACTGGCTCAAAAGCTGCCTCCTGATTTTGGAGAAAGAAGTTTTTTTAGTAGGACAATTATTCACCTGTAAGGAGGAGATTTTATTTCATGTATTTGAAAGGCTGCCAAGATTTGACATTTTATATTCGTCTAGCAATTGAGAAGATATTATTTTTGTGAGAACTTGTAGGATGAAAAAAAAGCTATAAAAATTCAATCTCACATGAAATTGTTTGAAATTGCTTTCAGCTGGCTGAATAAATAGATTATTGATTTCACCCTTTTATAAAATGAAAGGTTAATGAGCAAAATCACGTAGCATTTATTTCTAGGAGAAGAAATATGTATATTTAGTTTGAGATATATATCATATATATGATTATGTGTATATCATACAAATAAAAAGTTTGATACGCTTCCTTTATAAGAAAAGTTAATATTTATAAACCAGAATGTCTAGCTGTTACAGTGTTATGATGGGGGGAAGGATTTTACACTATCTTTAGCTTAACAATTCTGCCAATTGCTTGTTTGGATTTTAGGTGATAACATTGAACATGGAGGACCAGTTAAGTATAAGCTAATGAAGAAAAAATTTTATATCAGTTTATGGCCTGGATGAGAAAATGATGAAGCGGGTTTTTTTTTTTTTCCTTTCTTACTGAAGACAGAAAGAGACCCATATCAGCAAATTAAAGTATATTATTATTACAGTCATTGCAACAGTATGAATAATTTTCCACGAATCTACCAGTTTATGGTAGAAAGTTCCACAAATGTACAATTTTGCAATTCCCATTAAAAGGGAACAAAAATTTGGCTGACAGATTCTGAATGAAATTTGTTCAAATTACTGTGGGTGTTTTTCTAAGTCAAGGATGCCATTATTGAAACAGCCGTTAAGAATGTCAATGATTATTATTTACAGATAGCCTCTCAGCAAGGTTGTGCCTGCTCTATGGGTGAAGTAGGATGTAAAGTAAAAAATTAAAATGAAGAACTTTGGTAGAAAAAAACAATTTTATTTCTCAATGTCCAGAAAATTAAGTTGTGTTTTCTAAATTTCCCTCATTGTAGGTAATTACTTCATTTCCTGACTCTAGTTCAATAAAAGAGAAAAGTTTTTGGTCTGATTTTAGTCACCAGTTAGATATTTATACATGAATGTGAAAACCACTTATGCTCTTGCTTTATAATTTTAGAAACAAGGTTTTCTAAAACCTTTCCCCTTTGGGGAAACTGTATATCTATCTTACTTTTTTTTTTTTTTGCAAGGTTAAGATTTCCAAAACAAGGATGTAAAGTAAAGGGGTAGAATATTAATGCTATAGAGTAAGGGACTAGTCTACAGAAAAAGTAGCATTATTTTTTAAAAACTCTTTATTTATTCATTTAAAAAATGAGTTGCATAAGCTGTCCTTCTTCCCTTTGACTTTTGTTCCAAAAATAAATATAATAAAGCAAAGCAACCTGTTCAGATTCACCATGACATGGATTTGAATACTGTGGAGAGATAGAATGTATTACACAATGTCCTCTCAACTCAGAAAACTGTCCCATGAAGGTAGAAAGGAAAGAAAACAATTTTGTTATCGAATAAGCCCTCAGCCTGAATGTGAGGTACATCACAGGTGAACCGCTGAAAAATTTCAAGATGAAAGATGCCTTAGCCTTTTATAAAGCAAGCATATACAACCTTTTTCATGTGTGTTCTCAAATCAACAATAAGTAGCAGTCTAGTAAGAGGCTTTACAGTTCCATCTGTCACCCACGGTGCATCCTAAGTTCTCCAGGTGATTGAGGTGACCATCTGTCACCTTTATCCAAAGGAAAAATGAACTGGTATCTTTATGACAGGAGGTGGTTTTGAGCAAGGCACCGATGGAAGGAAGACGGGCTTCCATCCCCCACCCCCAGAAAGTGGGAAGGACTATCCCTATCCGATGCCTGCATTTCAAGGAGCTGATGGCTGGGTCTCAGTAAGGTCCTGTCTGGGTCGTAAAGCTGAGGAGAGCCACATTAACTAACAGAGATTTACCTACATTTCAAAGAGACAAAGAACTTACAATTAAAAGCACAATTAAAACTAAATCCTCCAAGAAAAGGGGGCATGGGAATGTCTTCCCTGTTTTCACCAGGGATATTAAACCTTATTTGCCCGTACAGCTGAAGGAAGGGGGTAAAAACGATGTCATGAGCCAGGATTCCCTTGTGAATCGCTACTGTGTGTTTTCACACAAGAAAGTTGCTGATATTGACAAGTGAGATTTGTAGCTTAAGATGTGCTTACTGCCTGAAGTCGAAGTTTTGGTGTGTCTAAACTTACTCAAATAATGAACTGTGGGGTAAATATACCTGCGACAATACTGTAAAATTTTACCCAGATAGGTCTGTGATTGGTACGTGGCTGAGGTGTCTGTGCTTACACAGCAATGGCAGAACTTTGGAAGATGGACTTTACCTGTTTTAGACTTCTTGGTGGAGTTTCCAGATTTGGCAAATCAGAATTCAAGATACCTACTGAAATCGGAATTTCCAGTACACTGAGATTTAGAGCTTTTTTTTTTAAAATTTTTTAATGTTTGTTTATTTTTTGAGAGATAGGGTAAGAGAGACAGTGTGAGTAGGGGAGGGGCAGAGAGAGAGGGAGACACAGAATCTGAATCAGGCTCCACACTCTGAGCTGTAAGCACAGAGCCTGATGTGGGGCTTGAACTCAGCTATTGTGAGATCATGACCTGAGTCGAAGTCAGATGCTTTACCAACTGAGCCACCCAGGCGCCCTCCCCCCACCCCGACCACCCCAATAAACTGAGATTTAGTGACCTGCTGTGGATTTTGTTTGGCAAGTGCAGTGTGGATACAGTGGTTGAAGCCATAAGATGTTCAACCTACAAAATTGGCTAAAAATTTGAGGACGGCCCGTTAGAGAAATGTACCTAATCCTTTCATGTATCAGCTAGCAAATGGCCTATGGAAGAAAAGGTAAGCTTATTGAGAGACTTCGTGCCTTCCTGGAAGAAGATCACCCCGGAAGTCGGGATGGTGGTATCAGGAGCTGGGGGCAATCGGTAGCTGATGGTAGTGTCAGCAGTGGTGCCAGTCTTCACTAGAGCTCTGAAAGTGTCCCCTCACTTCATTACACATTTCTAGACTTGCAGAGTGACATCAACCTGTCTACAGGTGACAGATGATTCGAAGAGGGTTCAGTACCATGGACAGGCTGAGCTGTGATTCGAATCCCAGCTTGTCCAAACCGAGGTTTGCTCAGCCAGCTGGCCGGCTGTCACGGCATCTAGGATCTGCTGCTTTTCCATGTAGACATGTGGCCTGCGTGCGTGCACTACTTCACCTCCCTGGCTTTCCCGCTCCGCACGTACAAAATTGGAACGCAGAGTCACGTGATTTCCAAAGGTGTTTCTACAGTGTATGGTTTTGTCCCGTAGTCAGGCTAGTGACGTGCAGGAAATAGAAATATGCTTCATGCAGCCTCTGTCTAGACTTCTCGGGTCAAACGGGGCGCACGGTTGCCTTCCTCTCCAGATGTATTTCCGTGTGGTTGGCTAGCACATCTGCACGCATCTCAGTGGAAGCTGGATAGAGGTGGGGACCAGTGAGTTGTGTATTTTTGAACGACCAGGCGAGTCGTTCAGAAGGCCAGTAGAAGAAAGGCAAATTCCCATGTTTCCTCTGTATTTCTAATAAGGTACGATGTGATGTAAGTCATGAGGGAATGTGGAATGTGGCGGAACGGCAGAGGTGAGCCGCACAGGCTGGTAAACCGTGCGGGTCAGGAGCGGGAAGTGATGCCGGGGCCCTGGGAATCAGAATGTGCAGGGGAGGGTCTTTCGGCTCCTGTAAAGTCGCCCCATTCTCTCAAATCCTGGACCAGTCCTCCTCCTCCATTCCTCAAGCCTTGGTCTTCTGCTCCACTGCCTCCTTCAAAGCTGAGGGACACTCGCTAAATAGTCGTAGACACCACCTTCCTCTCCTTCCACCTCTCTGTCTCCCTGCTTCTCTCCGTCTCTCTCTCTCTCTCTCTCTCTCTCTCTCTCTCTCTGTCACTTTCAGCCTTCATCTTATTTAAGCATTACAGGAATATGAATGCAAACATCCCAAAGTGACTCTCTAGAGTAAGAGTGCCATATCCGAATGCACAGAAGCATGGTTTCTGAGTAGCTGTCCTTCAGGGAATGTGAATCAGGAATCAACAGGCAGGGGTGCTTGGGGGGCTCAGGTGGTTAAGTGTCTGAGCCTTGTTTTTGGCTCAGGTCCTGATCTCATGCTCCCTGGGTTCAAGCACCACATGGGGCTCTGTGCTGAGAGTATAGAGCCGGCTTGAGATTCTCTCTTCTTTCTCTGCCTCCCCCTATTCCCCTCCCTTGCTCATTCTCTTTGTCTCTCTCTCAAAATAAATAAACTTTAAACTGAAAAAAAGAAAGGAGGAATTATTAGAACATGGGGTAGCAATAGAAGTTAACAAAGGTTGATCCAAGTAGTTGATAACAAAACACCAGAAAACTCCAGATAGGTGAAAATGATCTTCCGAGACTTCACAGTAGACTGCTGTCTACTGTAACTTCTGGAATACTGTCTTTATAGAGAGCTCAGAGGCCCCAGAAAGGATGTTCTTTCAGGGAACTCAGAGAATACACATCACCTGTATTCGCTAAACATTGGCCAGTGGGTCTTCAGGCCCAGAGTAACATGGAACATTTTTAAATAAACTAGATTTCAGGACTGTATTTGTGGTCTCTTGCTGGGTAATGAAATATTCCTAAGGTTAGTGGCTTAAAACAACACACATTTGTATCTCATAGTTTTTACGGATCAAGAATCTGGGTGACTCTGGCTTCTTCCCTGGCTTTGGATGTCTCACGTTGTTCAATTATATGATAAATATATTGACAAACTAAGCACAGCTCTGGACAGGTTCACATTTAAGAAAAAAGGACAGAACTCATACTAATTTTTACATTAGCTGTATAATAAAAAGGATTAAATAAAATAGAGCTGGCAATGAAATGTAGAAAGAAAAAAGATTCTGGTTAAGTAAACCTTTCATATTATACATCCTGGTGGGATAAATAGAGTTTCTAAGTCCACATAGAGATACATATCTCATGTATGTATTTGTATATATTCATGTGTAATTTATCTCTCATCTCTCTATTGACTTTATATCCATTAGGACTGTACGATTTAAAAGCTAAGCCATCTTTTACATTAAAAAATAGGTTTTACAGTATGCTAAACAAGATAGTATATCATTCAGGTACCTTTCGCTTTTGAATTTCCAGCTTTATATTCTTAGCCTCTAACATCGGAGTGGTTTTGAGGTAAAGAGATTTGGTTTATAAACAAGAGTCACTGAAATCTGGGGACTGTTTGTTAAGGGCTTACACTCAGACATTATTTTAGATTCAGGTACAGATAACTGATCCGCAGTCTCTGAGAGTGTAACTTGTGCCCAGCGTGTTCTTAGACAATGCGAACGCAAGGAAAGCAATGTTGGATAAGGAATCATATTGTCTCTGTAGGGAAGAGAATCGAATGATTCTTCAATATACCTCCATGCTCTGTTGCCTCAAGTGTACCTTTCAAAATATACTGCAGCCTAAATTCCAGTGTCTTCAAAGAACAGAAACTTAGTTGGGACTGCAGTAATAGAGTACCCCAGACTGAGTCTCTTAAACACCGGAAATGTAGTTCACACCATTCTAGAGGCTGAGATGTCGAAGATGGAGGTGCTGGAGGATCGGGCCTCTGGTCAGGGTCCACTTCCTGCCTGGCAGGCGGTCGTCTTTTCCTGCGCCCTCACGGGGCAGAGAGAACGCTCATCTCTCCCCTGTCTCTTCTTATAAAGGCACTAATCTCATTGATGACAACTCCTCCCTCATGACCTAGCCCATCCCAGAGGCCTCACCTGTGAGTATGATCGGGTTGGGGGTTAAGATTTCAGCATCTTGGAGAGGACTCAGACCTGCAGCCCATCACAGAAACCGCTTCACACTGCCTGTTTCACTGCTGGAGAGTTCCAGTTAATTAAGAGATCTTTCCATTTGTTATCTATATCCACCTCTGAGATTTCCAAAAATCAGCTTTGTTTTGCTTTATGAGATAACATAGACAGTCCAATCTCTTCGCAGGCTGTGAGCTTCTTGATGGCAAGGATCGTGTCTCTCTCTGACTTGTAGACATCACACGTCTGACACCTAGCACATATTCAGCATGCATTTTTGAACGATGGCCTCCACTCTCAGAACCAAGTTATTAGAACAGCTCTGAGATGAGTTTCCTTTATTGTCACCGTACGTGTCAAGAAAGGCAGACTGTTGGCTCTCTGGGATCAGGCTCACTTCCTTGTTCCCACAAGTCTGTGGTGGGGTAGCTGAGCGGTTTGTGCTCTGTGACGTGGGTCTTGTCTGCTCCGACCGTGGATCAGAATTCTCCTTTGTGATCTGCTGTCCGCCCCACCCCCCGCATTCTCAACTCCCCCTGTTCCCTGGCCTTCTGGCTTTCAGCCTCTTAACTTACTTTTGGCCTCTGCTTCCACGATTCTGTGGTGCTGGCCCTTGAAACCCCTTATGCAGTTCCCAGCTCGGACCTGACGTATTTTCCCTTGATGCCTCCACACCTCAATTTGTGTTGACTTGAGTTCAGAGTCGTTCATTTTGTGTGTGTCTGTGATTGTTTATTGGCCAGTAGTGGATGTCTGGAACGTAAGGAAGGTGTCAGTTGCCCAGGGGCAGGAAGACCCAGAAATTAATGGCCACTGCAGAGTAATGGTTCACAGGTCAGATGACTGGTTCATAACTAACACTGTCTAAGCAGAAAGGACTACTGCAGGGACACAACCTGAAGAAAGTTAGGTGGGCCAGAGTCATGACGAACAGAGCCATCATCAGATCGAAAGCCAGAAAGAGAGAATGCCACAAAAACTAGAACAGCATCTATTCCAGACAGCCCGTAAGGTCACGGTCAAAGCCTCTGCCCGGGCTGAGGAGCAGGAGCAGAATCCAGTAGGGAGAGGGGAATAACAGAAAGAACTGTGGCCCTGGGGCTACTTTATCGCTTTGACTTTGGGTTTTTATGTCCTCCCTAGTTCAGAGCAGAAAGCTAAGAGAGTACAGCTCACAGAGCTGGGAACTGTATTGTCTGTGGCATGGCTGGCAGGCAGAAAATTGCTCCGTTCCAGGCATCATGAGCGTCTAGCATGACTCTCATCCTTTTTCTGTTGCGACCCCTTTCCACTCATCTTATGTAATCTTTTTCTGATTCCATGTCAGTATTAAGCAGGATGATGTCTACTGACCTGTCACTTAGGATCTATCAGATACTGTGCTGGGAAATACACTGGGGAGAAATGGAAGAACAGATTCCGTCTTCTTAGAGCTGCAGACGAGTGGAGGAAGATGCACTAAGTAACAAGTGTAAGACGGTGCAAGGAAAGCTGTGATGGGGGAGAACCCATGGTAGAATACCCAGAAGAGAGTTCTCTGCCTCGTCTGAAACCTGAGGGCAGACACTGCAGAAGCGTGACTTTCTTGTTGAGAACCTCTGGTTTGTTTGCTTCCGTCCTGTGACATGTGACGGTTTTCATATTTGCTACTGGATATTTACAGCCACCTCCCTCTTCCTCCAGTTTGGCTGTCAGACTGCGTGGTTGGGTTCAGTCATACGCTCCCCTGCCCCTTCTACTGCCAAGCAATCATCTGATCTCTTTCATGTTCACTCCCTGTTGCACCGTGCGCTGGGCCCTGTGAGCTCGTCCCATGAGATCAAGACCAGATCTTCACACCCCTTGTCATATGAGGCCTTGACTCCTATTTTGCTGAGCAGATTGAGGTCATCTGGGCAGAACTCCCTGAACCTTCTGCTCCCTGCACCAAAATTTTTCTTCATGGTTCCCTCTTTGTTCTTTCCCTCCTGTCATAGAAAAAAAAAAATAAAAAGTGACTTCCTTTTTCAGACCTCATTCTGCGACCTGTTTATGTTTGTTTATTTATTTGAGAGAGAGAGAGAGAGAGAGAGATAGAATCCCAAGCAGGTTCCGTGGTGTCAGCGCAGAGCCTGATGCAGGGCCCAGTCTCATGAACTGTGAGTCCATGACCTGAGCAGAAATCAAGAGTCAAGTGCTTAACCAACTCAGCAACCCAGGCGCCCCAGCACCTGTGATTTTGAAGGCGCCTCTTGCCTCTGAAAATCCTGTTCTCGTTCTTCTCGTGCATTTTGCCTGATCCTGAGATTTCACTTTAAATAGTGCTCTGCAACGATCCTCATTCTTCACGCACCTTGTCAGAAGATCTAGTGCATTTGGTTCTGTTTTCTCGTCAATTATATGCATTTCCTTTTTATTCTGTTGTAATTTTGATGAGATTACTGTTAGTTGTGGCATCACCCTGGCTTCCTCTTCTTCTGCTCTGATTTGCGGAAAAACATCTCCAGTGAGGGCTGTTCAAAGGATGATACTCAAGCACCCTTGCCGTCAGACTAGACGGTCTAGATTTGAGTCCTGGCTCCACCAAGTACTCGCACGTGGAGTGGGCAATACTCGGCCACTCTCGACCTCAACTTTGTTAAGCTGTTGTAAGGTTTATTCTTAAAAAAATACTTCTTAATGTTTGTTTATTTTTGAGAGACAAAGAGTGAGAGTAGGGGAGGGACAGAGAGAGAAGGAGACACAGAATCCCAAGCAGGCTCCAGGCTCTGACCTGTTAGCACAGAGCCTGATGCAGAGCTCGAACCCACGAGCCAAAAGATCATGACCTGGCCTGTGCTTAAGCCACTGAGCCACCTAGGTGCCCCAGGTTTACACTTTTTAAATTCTTGTGTATCTTAGAAGCATTCTTGGAACAAAGCGACTGCTCAGTAAATATTAGCTACTATCACAGTTTACTTGTCTTCCTGATTCATTCTCTGGATACAGAAGTCCTACCATCAGAGATTTTAATGGGATCAAGACACCAGCACTGTGGTCCATGCAGTGTAGAGTATCAGGAAATACTGAGGATGTCAGTACTGAAAAGCTGCTGTTGGTTTCACAGGCATTAATTCACTCAGAGGTAGAAAGGTAGAGTTGTACCATTTCAGATGAGTCTTCATTGCTTTCTAAGTTTGAGACATTTCCACGGGCAAATGGGGGACTTCCAGTGCACATCTTACTATAGCTTTACAATAATACATTTTATTCTATTAGGATATGTGTTGTTTTGGAATTTATCATTATATTATTATCACTACTACTCCTAAGAAACTGTCATCTGGCATTTGGTCATTGTATTAGTTTCCTCTTGATGCTTCTTCTGGAACCTCTGGGGAAGGATTTATTTCCTAGCTCTGCAGGTGGCCCGAATTCTGGGCCCCCTGCTCCTTCCTCCTGCAGCGTACTGTTCAAACTCAGCCCGGCATTATCTTCAAATCTCTTTCTAATTATGACTCCACTACCTTGTTCTTTCACTCCCACGGACTCTTGTGATCACCTTGGGCCCACCCAGGTAATTCAGCATATTCTCTCCATCTTAAAATTGTTAACTTGTGATACTGCAGCAGTAGACAAACGGGAGGGCAGCCTAGCCTCTGTCTAGACGGTGCTCGGATGGACTTCCACCTGTGGTTCCCAGCGTGCGCTGGCGAGGATCAGTCTCTGTCAGCAAGTGAGAACGCCCCCTGGATGAAGTGAAGACTGACAGTCCCAGTAATCAGGCAGCAAGTCACACGACATAAAGCCATGAGTTTCCAAGTAGAGGAGACTTGCGTTAGTGTCCTTGTTCCAAATCCTCGCCGTTAAGCTTGTGAGACTTTTAAGTTCCTGTGTCTTCATACTCCCACTAACATATTAACAACAATGCTACTTTGTAGTTGTTGGCTGTATTAAATAGAATAATACCCGATACGTACAGAGCATTCAGTAAATAACTATGATGGTTGCTAATATTATCACTAATACTGTGATAAAACCTTCTATTTTATCTGCCAGCTGTCACCTTATGTAGGTGAGCAGGACATCTGCTGATTGATCGGCAGGTACGAGGGGCCGTTTCACGGGATGGGCTCTCATGTTAACTTTGAGACCGCACGTGGACGTTTGCAGTGATTTTCTCAGTACATTCTACATTGAGTGCGTTGGATGTCCTGCAGTGTAGTTACAGCAAACTCCCCAACAGCCTGGACCAGGACGCGCGCCTTAGCGCCGGTTCCCGAGACGTGGAGGCGCAAACTGCCTCCATGGTTAAAGCTAAGTAGGCGGCGCGTGAAAGGTCAGTTTATTGTTTTGGGCAAAGCAAGGTGATACGTATAACTTGGCTGTTAACCTCGTGACAGAAGCCCATTTTTAAACTGCACAAAGGATGCCGTAACGTTTCTGGTTTTTAATGTCTTCTAGGTTTGTGTGCATGACTAGCGTGTTGTTCAGCTTATTAGCATGTCTTTGTTTATTTAAAGCATATTTTATGCCCATCTAATTATTTTGCATACCTGTTTGCCTCATATTATCTCAAGAGAGAAATGTTAATACATGTCAAGGGTGTAGAAACTAGAACCGACGTATAGATAACTGATCCAGTCATGTCCTAGAGACAGAACTGAGGCTAGAAATCACTCTCTCTTATGTTAATACCAGTCATCTCAGTGGATGATATAGAAGGCTCCCAGTAATGGCAGGAAGAAGTGAGGGGTTCTGTCAGATTGTTTGGCTTATATTCTTTGGCTGTCTTGAGGTAGAGTAGCTGGATGTAATGCTTTTGAAATAGCGATCATTTATTTGAGGTCGAATTCTGCAAAATCTAGGATATGGGTGGAGCTTAGAAACAAGGGACTATCTGCAGTAAATGTAACATGCATTTAGTGAAAAATTCACTTAATGTCATCTACATATCCTTTAGATAGATGTTTCAGCTTTAATTAGGTAATTAGTTAACTGATCATCGAGCAGTGGGCTAAATTCTTTCTGTAAAATACGAGGATGAAAAGCAAATACACACACAAACACACACGGAGTCTGCCTTCCAGGAGCTTTTAACGAGGTTGATAGATCTGATATAATCAGCGACACATTTTACTACCACAAGAGTTAAACAATAATGATTGGCAACAAAGAATTGAAAACATACATTATTTATTTGGGAAGCAAAGGAGAATGAGTTTGATAGAATAAATGCCACAAAATCAGAGCAGGGCTTGCATTGTTTCCTTGGCAATAGGGTCACGTTGGAAAATATTGAAACAGAATTGGAAACAAATGGGCCGAAGTCAGATTATGGATATTACACTCTCTATAAACTTACCTACAAATAAGATACTTGTCGTTTTAACTACATATATAACCTTGCATGAGCTAAGGTTTTCATATCAAATTTAACATTGAGAATTTTTTTCTTTTAAATCAGAGCCACCAACTATTGAGAAAATGTATCTGCGATGCTTTGTTAAATAGTATGGAGCAATAATTCATTTGAAGAATTATTTTCAGGCAGTGTGTACTCTGTGACAAGCATCATCTTACTTTGGGCATTGGAAACACAGAAGCCAGGAAGGTTATCATGGAGATTGCCTTCATAGAGCTGAGACTGTAGGCCTGAAATCAAGTTGGCAGACATTTACAAAACAGTGTGTCATGACAGAGACATCAAGTTTCTTATTTAAATGCCTGGTGGGAGCTGTCAGTCTTGTCTAATGAGGGTCAGGTCTTCTCCCTAAAAGAGACACAGGAGTGACGTAGTGGCAGTGTGAAGAAGATGAAGGGGAGGTGGGGGGAAGCCAAAAGCAAGAGCCTCCAGACTAGACTGGCCAAGAGATTGCAAAGAACTGAAGGTTTTGGAAAGAATCAGTATTTCCGGTAAAAAGCTTGTGGTTGAGATTAAGAGAGAAATGTATTTATTGATGAATTTGTTGCCAGATTTAGTAGTCCAACAGTGTTGGTTGAGGAGGAAGCTCGAGAAGCCCATAATTTGTTGCTGAGTAAAGGAAAATTTAGTTAGAGTTCTCTGTATTTGCTCTATTTTTGGTCAGCTCGACAGCTCAGCAAGAATTGATTCAACAGTTAGCATGAGGCATGCGTGGTGCCTGGTGTCGGGATGCTGAGATGGCAGAGACACACTCCTTATGCTCTGGGGGACACACCAGTCTGGGGTGGGGGGGGGAACCTGTCTCAGGCAGTCCAGTGACATGGGCTGAGGTCAGACTGCGATCTGAATTCTGAGCATGTTGGAGCAGCATCAAAGGGAACTTTTTTTTTTTTTTTTTTTTTAACCTCAGAGGACAGAGATTACTTCCCAGAAAGGCTGGCCCATGAACTATTTGTGCTCCATTTGGGAATTTTTAAATTAACTACTTGGATGAAGAACTCAAAATCCATTAAATAGGAAGCCCCTTGAGGTCACAGGAAGCTCTTGATCTCACGGTTAGCGGCTTCTAACCCTTAAAGGGAGGTAGGGAGGTAGGGAGATAGGAGGTAGGTACATAAGTTGGACAGAATTTTTATTTTGGGTGTGAAGGCAGCCAAGCTAAGATAAATTTGATAAAAAATTAAAATTTAAAAATATATTTATAGGCTGGAAAAACCGTGGCCCTAGCCCAAGGAAATGCAGTAAGGACATACAAAGGCTTACATTGATTTTATATAATCCAATACCCAAGGGGAGGAGTGGACCGGTGCCACTGCCTTGACACGTGTCCAGTGTGAGTCCGCACTGTGCTGTGCCTGTGCGCGAAAGCCGAGGCGGTCAGACCGCGGCCGGACACTGAGAGTGAAGAGCGTTTACATTATGCCAGGGTTGGCCCGCTGGACGGGTTCTCTGCAGATATCCACGAACGGTTCTTAGGGCAACAGTTCTAGCAGGGATGTACAGAACTAAATATGTTTGCAAAAATGCAGTCAAGGCAACCGTGAGTCTCACGGGAATTTTAAGGGAAAGATGGAGTGGCCTACCCCAGTTCTCTCATTAGGCGATTCTATAGAATTAGAGAAGAGGTTTTCATTGCAGATGGAGACTACCAAGATAAATAGCTTCTCTGGGTCGTGGTGGTTTCCAGCCTCGGGGAGTCTGGAGGCAGATTAATTCTGTTTCTATAATTTTTAACTTCAGAAGACAAAGGCAGAAGAATGATGAAGAAATTGTGAGTACAGCGTATCTTTTTGTAAGTGTACTTTCTTGGCTTCTCCTTGGATTCAAGCCTTTATTTTTCATGGAATCTTATTTATTCATACATGGAGTATAATTTATAAACCTTTTACATTCAGTCATTTATATGAGATGTGACACTTCTAAGCAAGGCCTAGGGTTACAAAGAAACTTGACTTCCATATTTTTATGACTTGACATTCAAAATAAAACTGAAAAATGATCTCAAGAATCCAGGATACAGAGCACTTTGATTTTTAATACATCCTGAGTAGGAGAGAAAGGGTTCTGAATCAGAAGTGCTCTTAGCAATGGAAGAGATAAGACACTCATGCCACGTATCTTAGTAAACGTTCCCCATGATACTCCTGATGACGAGGTAAATAGCCTGCCACCTGTTAGGCCATTGCCAGCGAGCAGGGAAGGGATAGCCAAACAATCTGGTAGTCCTTATGAATACATGAAAATAAATGGCTCACTGGGGTTAAGAATTTTATTCTCAGGCAAACAAAATTTTATTAGCTTTATAAGGTGCCCATCATGTGTTTTAGGTTGTATTAAAGCAATCAAGAAAGGAAAAAAAAACATTCAAGAATATGTCCGTGAGTTTGTTTATGTACTTTTTTGGAGGGGAGGAGAAGGAGCTTAGAAACAAATAAGACCAAGTTGAGAAACTCAAATATGATAATATAAGTCTTTAAAACATCAAGAATAAAAAGAAAAATCTCAGCCTGCTAGGATTCGATGTATGGCCACAAAGTTTGACCAAGTACCCTAGCCAGGACACCTTGCAACTCGTTAACTGTGTAGTGTGCTTTACCTTGAAAAACATGTCTTGTGTTTGGAGGCACCATGAAAGTGTGTACTGAGGGGATAAATAGATGAACAAAATTGAAAAAGAATAAGCCTCAGCCAGCACAGTGAAACACCAACCATGGTTAAATGCAGATATTTGCCTCAGTTGGGTGTGCATCTGCTTGCATGTGTACCCTGGGCACAATCAGGAAAAGCACAGGAAGTATCACTCCATCTCACTGTAACTATTGCTAAGCTCACAGGGGTCTTCCTGTGTTTCCTTGGTTGGCCCACTCTTTAGATGATGCTAAGATGCTTTCTTCTCCCTTCACAAGTCTTCTGTACCCTCTCTCCATCCTTGCCTAGAGCTGATGATTTGTTACTTCGGAGGTAGTGTCCATGATGTCATCTACGGTCAATCTCTCCTCCTGTACATACATCCCATTCCATCCCTTCTGGACTCCCAGGGATTGGCTCCAGCTACCCCAGCTCCCTCCTGCAGGAATGCTGTTATTTTTCTTCCCATCTTATAAAAATGTTCTTGATTCCACTTACTCTAACCACTGCCTCATTTCTCTGCCTCTCTCTACAACAGAATTTCTCAAAATAGTTGACCTTACTCACTGTGCCCAATTCCTTTTGTTGTTTCAGTGTTTCTTAAACTTACTCTACTTGAGTTTCAACGGAAGGAAACTCCAGTGAGGCTGCTCCCTATAGCCTGCGGTCAGTCCTCAGCCTCTTGTGTATGTCTTAGCCAGATCTGACACTGACGACTCCTGTTTCCTCCCTGAAGACTTTTGTTACCACGCTTCTGGTTCAGTGCACTTTCTGTTGTCTCTCTGTACCTTCTGGTGGCTCCGTCTCAGTGTTATTTCCCTTGGTGGCCCCTCATTTTACTGCCTTCCCGATGATGTGATGATTTCAGTCCTTGGGTCTCTCTTCTTATCCATCCATGTTTAGTCTCCTGGGAACCTTATCCAGTCTCAAGATTTAAATATCACTGATGACTTTCCAATGCCTTGTTTGTATAAAGCCTTCTAGAAATCCTCACCATAGATGCTTTAAGGTCATTGCAAGCCTTACATGCCCTCACTAAAATTCCATTCCTCCATCTCAGCCTGGCCCCTTAATTAGTAGCAGTTCCATCGTTTCCACTGGTCAGAGAAAGTGTGGGGCCATCCTTGGATCATCTGATCACACTTCACATCCAATGTGCAGACATTTCTCTTTGCTCTCTCGTCATCCTGAACTCGGCATCTGACCACACTCGTTCACTGCCTCCACGGCCCCCCGCCACCGGTCAGACACTGTGATCTCCCTGTGTTAATAGCAGCAGCCTCGGAGAGGGAATGTTTGCTCCCACCCAGCCTCTCTGTGGGCTCTATGCATAATGCAATAGCCAGTGCAGTCTTTAAAAAATTAAAGAGAATGTTTTGTTTTTCTGCTTAAAACCCATGAGGGCAACTTAAGAGCCAGTGAAACTAATGGTTGTTTCTGCCGTGGGCAAGATGTTTCTTCAAATGTCCTTTTAAAGTTAACATGGCAGTGCATTTTCTGTCCTCTGTAATTTGGCCTTAAACACGCATTCATGCAAAATCAGCGGCAGTGAAGAATAGGTTAAATGCCTTTGGCCAGTTTACAAGAAAACAGGAAAAGCAAAAGAAAAAAAAGCTATTAAATCAATACTGTTATCCTTTTTTTCCTGTTTACTGGACGCTTTATTTCTTGTGAAGCAGAAGCATTATTTTCAGATCCTGTCTCGATCTGGAGCTTAGTGGTCTTCGTCAGTATTTGCTTCAAGGAGTATCTATTACTAGTAATGAATCTGGGTTTTGCAAAAAAAAAAAAAAAACAAACAAAAAAAACAACCCCTCAAATGTGCAAATAGTTGCAGATAATAAGATCACAGTTATGTTAGATTAATTCCAGAAACTGCAGGTTTTTCTTTTGTCTTAAGATTTTTGGGAACATAGCCATAAAAGCTGAATTTGATTTGAAATGCATTCTTGAGTCTTAGTAAGATGAGGTGAAGAGAAGTTTTCGCCCTTCCTGTATCGTTCATACTTGTCTCAAGCATTTATTTTCAGATTCAAGAGCGTCTCATTTCAACAGCTGTGTTCTAAAAATGAAGGCAATCTTTTAGTCTATTAACTGTAAATAAATTTTCACTAGAAACTTTATAATTTTGTAACCAAAGGCATTAAAAACATGAAAAGATGATTTAGTCTTTCGTAGTCTAGTAAGATTTCTTTCCTTCATTTTAAGGAAAAGAATGAGGTAAAATTTATAGATTTCCCATTTTACATTATAATTGAAATTGCTAGAAAATGATTATTGTAACTTTTCATTTTCCAGTGATTATTTCAGTAGACATATTTACCCTTTAGTGTACACAGTGCATATGTCAAGAAAGTTCCTATGCTAAATACCAATTTAAAAACTAATGCTACAAGATACTCAGTACATTAAGTGTCTTGTAATCACAAACATTTAAGGAAATCATGAGCTAGAAAAAACACAAAAAAAGTATATTGTCGAAAGTTAAAGGAGAATGGTTAGGTTGGCAAGGATGAGCTATATGCCCTCCTGGTGGGAGTGTAAATTCGTACAATCACTTTGGAGATGTGTTTGCCTATAGGCACACCCGATGACTCGGAAACTCCACTAACAAAAATATATACACATGCTCCAGGAAAGCCATTATGAGAATATTCATGGAAGCATTGTTTGTGATTTTCGAAAATTGAAAACAACACAAGTCACAAATGTCTATCAACAGAAGAATGAACTGTAGTATACTCATGCAATGCTGTATTAAATATATGGCCCGAATAATTTTGATAGGCAAGCCTGCTTATGAGAATATGGAAGACTAGAGTGATATACCTTTTTTTAAAATTTTTTAATGTTTTACTTATTTTTGAGAGAGAGAGAGAGAAAATGCAGGTGGGGTAGGGGCAGAGAGGGAGACACAGAATCTGAAGCAGGATCCAGGCTCTGAGCTGTCAGCACAGAGCTTGATGTGGGACTTGCACTCATGAACCACAAGATCATAACCTGAGCTGAAGTCAGACACTCAACCGGCTGAGCCACCCAGGTGCCCCTAGAGTAATATAATTTTGAGTGAAATAATCGAGAATAAGTTAGACACAGAAGAGCATGTACTTTATGATTCTATTTTTATAAAATTAAAAACAGACAAAATTAAGCAATGGTGGTTAAGACAAAATTCTGGTTACTCCTTAGGAGTTTAGCCTGAAATGAGATTTGGTATTGAGGGGACTTCGAAGGGATCATAGTTTTCTCTTTCTGGTTTATGGTTACATGGGCACATTCAATTTGTGGAATTTTATCTAACTGTATTTATGATTTGTGATTATTATATGTATATATATGTATTAAACTTTAATAGAGCATTTCCTAAGTTGGTGATAATGAGTGTGGTTTATGAACAGAGGATAGTTGAATGACAGGCCACTAAGTGATCTCATTGTACACCAGTAATTTGGTATAATTTATCTATAGTCCAGCATTTGCTCTTTGTTAGGGCCTTCTGTGTTGACTACAGTAAGAGAGGTCAAGTCACATTAAGTAAACTCACAAGATCCCGATGAATAAGCAAGAAGGTCAACATATTAATCCACAATGAAGATTCTTTTCCATGACCTGCGACGTTCAGACTCCCTACTTAGCTTAGCCCCTTCCTATCATCAGATGTACGGAGTGGAGAAGGCAGGCAGACTGCGGCCGAGTACCATGCAGCCTTTTCATTTAGAAGATGGGGACTCTCCGTTAGCTGTTCTTGGGCAAACAGTTGTTGTTTCTAACAGCTGCATACGGGTCCCTAATATGTAGTGTCTCTCGGTCTGGGAGATACCAGGCAAACCATACCCCCTGGGACCTGTTCCTTCCTTGGACTTGGAGGCTCGGTGCTTTCTCCACATTCACGCAAGTTTTCTGTAGGCAGAATGCGATGTAGATGACACGATTCCAGATTATTAAGAACACGCAACACTCCTGCCTACTTACATAAGGCCCGGGATGCCCTGATGGTCGGGCTGGGGCTTCACACGTTTTCCCATCGCACGCGTAGTCACTTTATTTATCCACGCGCATTTACTTCTGTTCAGAGGATGTTTCAGCTTCACTTTCTTTGTGGCAACATCACTGTCTCGCTGGTACCTCCTCCATTAGTCAGGTTTCTTATTAACTTGCATTTGTTTCTTTAAAAAACAGTTCTTTAAAATTAGACTTAAAAGCTTGGGGGACAAACTGTGTGATCATTATTTTTTTTTTTTTCCTCCTGCACCCAGTCCTAGGACCATACTTTATTAGTTCAGAAATACAAGAACACACATATTTCCAAAACCTCTCCTCCTTTTCGTCAGGTCCTAGAACACAGTAGCATCAGAGCAATGAAGACAAAGTCAGCACAAAACAAAGCAGTATTTTCGGTGAGAGAATTTCCAAGTTTGCAGTTAATTAGTTTGATTTGGTGAGCCCGCTTCCTGCCATTCATCGTCTCTTAATGATACCCTTTTAAAGTCCAGCAGCTGTGGGGTCACACAAAGCAAAGTGAGGGTGGATTGTAAATTCACATGCTGGTGACTCCACGTTTTTCTGCACCCCCCCCCGCCCCGGGAACCCCTTCCTTCAACCCACTCGTCGGCCGGAGCGCAGGCTCACAGGCATACTCGATCAATTCCAGAAAGAGGGGGTGTGTGTCCAAGTCATGGTCCAGGTCAGCAGCGTGAGCGTGCAGTTTTCTAGCTGGTTACAGTGGCCCTGGGGACGAAGTCAGAAAGACTGTGTGCGAGGCAGGAGGAACACGTGCCGGCTAACACGTTGGGAAATGGCCTCTCCGCGTCAGTGTTGGTGCTCTCCCAGCTCTTCCGTGTGTCGCTCGCAGAGATTCTTAAACTTAGTTATTTATAGTGTTCTTCGTTAATGGCCGTTTCTCTTCGGATTTTCTTGTTGTTCTGAGAGTTATGTCAGAACATTGAGAGCAGAAATCGCTGCTCACTCTGCTTTTTCATCTTCCATGACTCTCGACTGTAGCAAGTGCAGAAATTAGTCAATTAGAAGGTATTTGTTTATATTTTAGTCTTTTGAATTAGCAAGTTTTCCTAGCATGAACAAGGAACAGAGGATTTCATGCTAGAGCAAAATAATAATGCTATGGCATTATTATGAAGGTGCCTGGGTGTCTCAGCAGGGTGAGCCATCCGATTTTAGCTCAGGTCATGATCTGACAGTTTGAGTTTGAGCCCCACATCGGGCTCTTTGCTGACAGCTCGAGGCCTGGAGCCTGGAGTCTGCTTCAGATTCCGTGTCTCCCTCTCTCTGCCCCTCCCCTGCTCGTGCTCTATCTCTCTAAAATATAAATAAACATTAAAAAAATTTAAAAAATAATACTATGACTGAAGATCTGGTAGGAATGAGATAATAGTGTGAAATTTCTAGAAATTCCCCTTGCTTTCTCTTTTCAGAGCTATTCAAAAATTTAGGAATATATTGTTCCCCACCACCCTATTCTGTTTTCTTCCTATGGAACTGAGACTTAATTATGTAAAATGGCTTCCTTGGGTCAGCGGCTTATTACTAAGAGTTGGATCTAGAGCCCACCGTTCTTGTTTTGCATAGACGTCTTGATAAAATTTTGGTTCTGTCTTCTTCTTCAGCTCTAATACAATAAGTAAAAACCCAAAGTATTTTCAGGGAATCTGGCTTATTTCCATCTCCCTGTTTTCCATGTTTCCTTAGAATAATGGGCTGTTGTTTATAGTTCAGTTATTTAGTTAAAAACAAAACCAAAACAAAATTTCATTCCAGTAATTTTTTTTCTTTTGAAAGTCTTCATTGTTCTATGAGAAAAATGTTGGATTCTTGTATTTTTATTTCATATTCTTTTTTCCTACCTTTATCCCTTCCTCCTTCCTTTAAAACAAAATATTTATATTAAAAGGATATCATATCTTGTAATTTTACCAGATTAAAGTCTGTAAGCTACCATGATTCATTACAATAATTGTTCTTATAATTAAAAAAATATTTTATTAAATAAATTGATATATCAAATAAGGGGCACATCTTTTGAAACCAGTGAAAAGAGAATAATCCTTTGTGATTACAGGTACTTTTTTCTTTTCTAATTTTCAATTCCTGTCACTGTTAAAGAAATCTAAGCTGTTTGTTTGTTTCTTTTTTCCCTGAAAGGTATTTCTTTCTATTGGTACCTTTTCAATTTTGAAAATAAGCACATGAATGTTATAAGTGTGCTAAGTTATTCTAAATGCAAAGACCACCTATAAGTTGACAAAAATAATTGTCATCATTTCTCAAAAGCCCAATGGTGATATTGAATTCTGCCTTCTTCTTATAATCCAGTAGCAATCTTGCTTTGCAAGATAAGGTATTGTACTTGTGTTCAAATATCTTTTTTTTCTTTCCAGCTGGCAGACTATTAAATAAAAGTGAAAATTGTCGTATTTGCTGATTAGATAGTTGAATACTTAGCTTCATTCGCTCATTCACAGTGCACACAAGTTTATCAGTATCATAGAGAATCATTATATTTGTATGGAATTTTTGAGAGATGGGGTAAAATGATGCTTTTTAGAAAGCGTAAAAGAGAAGCAGATTGAAAAAGAGTAAACTCCGTTGAAGGGCGTGCTAAATGTCAACGCAGCGATTGTTATTTCTACTTACTTTGCGACGAAATCAGTGTCATCCCAGTCTGACCAACAGCTTGGTATTTAATTGCTGTGAGAGTTAAGCTAAGCCAACCGCACAGTGGGTAAGGGTGTGAATGTGAAATCCTCCAGTCCCCGTTTAAATTGAACTCAACACTAATTAGAAGCACAACTCTGTGCAAGGAAGTGAGACCTTCTAAATAGAATTTTCTTGGCTTATAAAGCAGCAGTCCTAATATTACCTACATAATTGGTGGTTGTTGGAATTTAATAAGGTTGGGAAGTAAAAATAGTCACCACACCGGTGACCACAGGACATGATCATTATCCTAATGGCCAAACTGCTCTGTGCATGTAGACAGAGACTGGTGTAACTTACAGACCAGGATGGATACCGGGCGTTGGGTAGTGTGAAGGACTATGGATGGCAGAGAAAATCCCACCCGTGGTAGCACAGGGAATGTGGTGGGAAGAAAAATACATTAGACAGAGGGAAGCAGGAATAAAAAGCGAACGTTCCTCATCAGTAAAGATGTAGGTGTTAGCCTTTTGTTGTTTTCATTCATTAGAAGTCTGAAAAAATTGGCATGAAAGTATAGAAATAATGTGTCCTATCATAATATTATATAAAATGTTAAGATCTGAGCGATTAGGGTCGGGAGTATTCTCAACCTGGAAGATGGACCAAAGAATGGGTATTGATGCGAAACCTTTGATGCTTCAAGGTCCAGATTTGGATTCTAGTCCTACAATTCTGTGACAAGCACGTGTGTGACACTGAACGGGTCACTTCCCTGATGCTCAGGTTGCTTGTATGTAAAGAGTAACTTGGACAGAAACAGTAATTTTTGACGTGTGTTCTATAAAAATTGGGCGTCCAGGGCAAACAAGTTTGGGAAGTTCTGCGCTCACTGTTGCCATCTGTGAGTTCCCCACGTGCCTGAGCTCACTAAGAAGGGCTGGGAGGCGGGCCTGGGTGCCTCAGTCTGTTAAGCTCCGACTTCTGCTACCAGCTCAGATCATGATCTCATGGTTCATGGGTTTGATCCCCACATTGGGCTCTGGGCTGACAGCATGGAGCCTGAGCCTGCTTTGGATTCTGTGTCTCCTCTCTCTGCCACTCCCCTGCTTGCTGTCTGTCTGTCTCTTTCTCTCTCAAAATAAATAAATGTTAAAAAAAAATGAAGAAAGAAAAGAAAGGCTGGGAAAGTCCCGTAGTCAAGACACCCAGTTACTTTTATTTCACCCAGTCGTGACAGATCACTTAACCACGTGACTGTTTTTTCACGTTACACTGGCCTCCAGTGGTATGAACTTCCAGAAAACTTGACAGGAGAGTACTTGTCTTCCTCCACGTTAAGGAGTCTATTTCATGAACTCTGACAGCGGAGAGAGGGCAGATAAACTTCTGTGAGAAAACCCAGGGAGTTAACTGTTCACTTCTGAGTCCTGGGGGAGCGACAACTCAGGACAGGGGAGCTTGAGCTACTAATTTCTTCATACATTTCTAGACAGAAGTAGAAAGGAAATCGAGTTTAGTTACCAGAGCTCAGGAAAACTTGGCATTTGTATCGTTTTGTACTGTGTACAGGGGTATTCTTAGAAGATCACAAGTGATTGAGCTTGTCTGTATCATAATAAACAATCAACAGCATTTGGGAACTATCGAATGTCTAAATCTGTACTTTTTAATTAACACAGTGGCAGATTCACTGTCTTTAAATCCAAATGAACTATAGCTCGCATTTTCCTGTTACAGATTAATAAATGAAACTATAATGGTGGACGTGTCTCAGAGAATTGTTGACACTTATTGGGGCTTGGGAGCACATTTGTTACAGTAAATGCAAGACATTTCCTATTTTCGCTTGCAGAAACCATTCTGGAAAGTATCTTACCTAATAACTGGTCCTCTGGCCTCAGAGACTCACGGTGCACAAAATCGTCTATCCATTGATGACCATAGAAAATTAGCCATTATTCCTCATAGAATGACTGTCTTCACCTTAAGGCTGAGATCCAGACCTCATGGGAAAGAGCATCGCTCTGGTTCCCTGATGAGGAAGAAGGTGCTAGAAAGCAAAATTTTCTAGAAATCTGCTCTCAGTAATGCTGGGGAAGCATTTCACAGGAATGTAACCTACTTCTAAGGTTGCTTGCAAGCTGAGGAGAAGAGAGGGGGGATGTATATGGGGAAATATTTGCTTTATGAGTGACCTTTCCTGCAGAGCCACCTGGGGGTATGGATGGGAGGAAGCTGTTGGCGCTGGGCGCTGATGACCCAAACACACTGCAGGAGCCACGTGCTGAAGACACTGATCACTCTAGGAACCATGTAGAATCTGGGACAGCACATACTTCAGGAGGGTGGCAGCGAGACCATCCGCTTGAGAGGCCTGGTAGAGGGACACCAGATGCAGAGGAGAAATCTCTTCTGCACTGTTTCTCCAGTGCCTCTAAAGACCTAGCCTCACGTCATGCCGAGCCTCAGTTCCCCAGGGTGCAGGAATCTGTTTTCTGTATGACTTCATCCTATTATCCCAATGCTCCTTTAATTATAAAGTGGAAATTGAGATTTCGGGCAAATGTGCAAAGTTGAATATTTTTATTTGTGCCTATCGCTCCAAATTCATATTTCATCTGAATTTATCAGGATGCACAGGTGAAGTGGCTACCATTAATGCTGCCTGGACCCACAGACCTGAAACGGTATGCTGAGACAGTTTCAGGCGGTGTTAAAGCGAAGTAGGTAGGAGAGTCACCGTCACCACCGCTGCTGCCCCTGAGAGACAGCAATTATAAAATAAGAAACCAAGCGCGTGTGTGTAATGTAGGTATGATACACCTGTGTGTACGTGTGTGCTTTTATGTTTTCTAAGACACTGGAACTTGACCAAAAACAAAGTGGAGACACGTTTACCCGTGAAGGTTTCACCTGAACCAGGTAAAAGCGGTGACCTTGGCTCTCTTGTCCAAAGCTGCTGTCCTCTCAGCACAGCTATGGGGACAGAAAACCCCACCCACTGGAGCTGCAGGGGGCACCGTGCAGTCCTGGGTTGGCAGATCAAAATTCAGGGGGAAATCCTGAATGCAAGAGCTCTGAACTGGGGTGAGTCCCAGAACATGCATATAACCTCTGCCTAAAATCCCCATCTGACCCCTGAACTTTGCACGTGGTGGGAATCCAAAGACCTGGTGTGAACACAGACGCAGGGCAGAGGGAGTCTCCCCTTGAGAGACGGGACCAGAAGGTAGAAGACTTGCACGACTCTCCCGGGTATACTTCAGGTGACAGAGAGCCCAAGCCCGACTGGCCGAGGTGGCAGAGGACGGAGCTCAAGACCGACATGGCAGACGAGACGGTTCCACATCCGTATGGACTTCTGCAGTTCTCGGCTGACCCACAGAGGCGTCAGGCGGATTTAACGTTTATAGAATCGTAACGGACCAAGAATAGAAAGAGCAGATTTGAAAAACAGCAAAGGTATCGCACTGACACAGTTGATTTTATGGCACTTAAGCCCGGAGTGTGCCCGGAGAGTCTACAAGGCACCGTGGTAGTATAAATATGGACGTATAAATCGATGGAACGGAGCTGGACGTGTGGAAATATGTTGTCAATTAATTTGATAAAGGCTTCAGGGTAATCAATGTGGAAACAATCATCTCTTCAACAAATAGTGCTAGAACAACTATATTTCCACATAACAAAGGAGCCTTTCCCTCACACCGTATGCCAGTACTAACTCCAAATGGATCACAGACAGGGGCGCCTGGGTGGCTCAGTTGTTTAAGCGTCCGACTTCGGCTCAGGTCATTATTTCATGGTCTGTGAGTTTGAGCCCATGTTGGTGTCTGTGCTGACAGCTCAGAGCCTGGAGCCTGCTTCCAATTCTGTGTCTCCCTCTCCGCTCTTATCCTGCTCATGCTCTGTCTCTCTCTCTTCAAACTAAATAAATGTTAAAAAAAAAAAAAAATGGACCACAGTTCTAAGTGTACAAACTCATAAAATAAAACAAAGACAATTTTGGTACCCTGAGTCAAGCAAATATTTCTAAGCTAGAATACCAAAGGCACAAACAATAAAAGAAAAAAAATAATTTCATAAAAATTGAAAAGTTAAGCCACAGATTGGGAAAAAAATATTTTTGATACATATGGCTGACAAAGGTGTGCGTCTAGAGCATGTAATGTCGATTAAACTTAATAACATGACAATGCGTCCTATGAAAAAGATGGTCCACGTATTTTTTATAGCCACTTCGTAGAAGCACATGTAAAAATGGCCAAAAAAGAAGCTTCACAACGTGTAAGATACCCTTTAATGAATGACGTTCTCACCTGACTTCCAGGACTAACATGTGTTTGGTCTTTTCCCGCACTAGTCCATACTCTTCAGTGTTCTTCGTTCGGTGTTTCCGTGTCCCTTAGCCTGTAAGAGTTGGACCGGTATCAGATCACCTCCCTTCTCTGGCCCCATCACTCCCTGAATTCTAGATGAACGTAAACCACTGCCTATTTGAAATCTCTAATTGAATGTCTCTTTGCAGTCTCCGAGTTGACACTTCAGAAAGGGGAGTCCCGATTTCCATTCGCAGGCTTGCCCCTAGCCTTGTCCCCAGTGTCTTCCAGTTACTCGGACTGAACCTTCAGGATTAGCCTTACCTCACATACAATTCAGCTGCAACATTTGTAATCGTGTATTTTTAAGGAAGTTACTGGGACTTGAAGCAAGAAGATCCCTTCACTTGTTGGAGCCTCAGTTTCCCCACCCTTATTTCAGTTCTGTTTTCAAATTGTGTCCAGAAACTGATTCTCAGGACCATTTCCACTTCTAGTGCTGGGATGCAAGTACATACCATGTAACTCTCAAGAGTTACCGTAATAGTCTCCTAACCTTGCTCCCTGACTCGTACCGGATGACATTGTTTATTGTTTCAGGACAGACCCGTTTGGTCCCGGTTTTTGTTTCCTTATCTTGTACTGTGTAAGAAGAGTTATACAGGGAACACACAGTCTTTCTCAGCACCCTGGGGTGGCTGTCCAGTGCGGAAATAAGAGAAAAGGCAAGGAGAAGGAGGGACTCAAACCCAACAGGGAAATTTCAGGGCTTCTTGGCCTGCCTGTGTCTGAGGAAGGTCAGACCCATGTTTCGGGAGCAGAGATCCCAGGCAAAGGATCATCTTTTCCCTGAAGAGTGGGGACTGGCTGGGAAGAGTCAGTTCAGTCGTGGACACAGCATGTGATGAGAAAAGTCCGCATGTGCTACTAGAAGGTTAAAGAACACATTCCACCCGTCTCCCTCATGCAGAATCGTCTAAATTGTCTGAATGACGGGGCACCTGGGCAGCTCGGGTGGTTGAGTGTCCAACTTTGGCTCAGGTCACCGTCCCACAGTTCATGAGTTCAAGCCCCACATCGGACTCTCTGCTGTCAGCATGGAGCCTGCTTGGGATCCTCTGTCCCCCTGTCTCTCTGCGCCTGCCCGACTTGTGCTTTCTATCTCAAACATAAATAAACATTTAGAAAATTAAAAAAATTAAAAAAAAACAAAAACCAAAAAGCAAAACCCCTCTGAATGAATATCTTTTTATGAGGTCTTAGGTTCTATAAATATTTTTAATGTTTATTTATTTTTGAAGGGGAGAGAGACAGAGCATGAGCGGGGGAGGGGCAGAGAGAGAAGGAGACACAGAATCTGAAGCAAGTTCCAGGCTCTAAGCTGTCAAACTCATGAACTGTGAGATTATGACCTGAGCCAAAGTGGGACACTCAACCACCTGAGCCCTGAGGTCTTAGGTTATATAGTATTTTATTGCTTATAGAACATTTTCATTTCACTTATTATCTTTTAATTGGTTTATTCATTCAACAGTTTTTAATTGTTGCCTTTGTAACTCAAGGAGCTCCGGTAGTTTCTGGGGACGAGGCAGTCCATGGAGGTTTTGTGGGTGCTTCCTTCTCAAATACTTTCTTCTTGTACCTCATATGTCTCCTGAAGGTCCTGTCTGTTCACAGGATCTAACTTTTCTCAACTTGCTGCCTTTTTCTTGTACTGTTTGTACTGCTCTGAGTATCTTCACCCACATTACTATGTCTGAATGTTATCTCTTCCCCAAATCCAACTTCCCATCATTGAGGAAGCATGCACTTTCTCCCCTTCCCCATGGTCAAGAGCTGTGAAGAACTGAGATTTTATCATACTGATGAGCTGTGGCTTTATCATAGTTTCATAGATGTTGCTGTCAACATGAGACTCCCGGGGCAGAGGCAGAGGGTGGTTTGTTCCTCAGCAGTGGCTGTGGCAGGGACATCAGCATTCGTGTGTCTTTATCCATCCCTACGTCTACTGGAAGATGTGGCCGAGGTCAGGTGACATCCAACAACGGGATTGTTTCACAGGAGGGAAGCCCTGAGCTTTAGGAACCTGAATCTTTTATAACAGGACCTGTGCCTCAGAGGGACACATCACTATACTAGGTTGGAAATAGGCCTGCTCTCTTGCTCCAGAGGAAACACTCTGTCTCCCAGTGCTGTTCGCTCTACAGCTATCCTTGAAAAGATAGTCAAGACAAAAGGAGTGCAGAAAGTGAGGGGCCCACGGAGAGGAGTCTCCCAGGACACTCACATATTGTCAGGAAGCTGTACCATTTTTGGCATTTGACATTTCAAACTTCTGTTCTTATTCGTCCTCGTAAGCCCTATCCCCATCAGCCTCAGGGCGCTCGCCATAGTATTTATTGGTTTATTGATCACGCTTCCCAGTTGAGAACTTATGAAGACAGCAAAGAATATGATAAAAAGGAAGGTCTCTCACATAAAAGGCAGTTTGTCCCTCTTCATGGTTTTGTTTTCATTTATTTTAACACATTTGTATTCGTATAATGAGCCTTCTGGGCCCATCTAGCCATGCAGGGATAGAAGAATTGGATGACGATTGCACGTTTGATATCGTCTGTGGATGTACTTCAGAAGCTTGATGGATGTTTGATTCAATTCATTTATTTCATTTTTTAAATGAACGAGTCATTACCAAATTTTGGAAACAGCAAAGACCATCTGTATGTTAATTTGCTTTCTCATGTTTTCATCAGACTTCAGTGGTGCAGAGTTTTCTTAATATCATGAGTCTAAGGGAAATGTTAAAAAATTCTTAATCCCTTGCCATTATTTGTAACTGTGAAATCAGGATATTGCACAATCAGAAGGAAATGGAAATTCATAACTGAAATTGATACAGATTTGTAATTAACATCTATAGGTCTTTCAGGTTTTAAGAAATTGTCTTTTGAAAGTAAAATTATAAACATATAGGTACTTAGAAGTAAATTTAAAATTCTTTCCACCAGGAGCACCTGGGTGGCTGTCGGTTAAGCATCTGACTTCAACTCAGGTCATGATCTCACAGTTTGTGAGTTTGAACCCCGTGTCGGGCTCCGTGCTGACAGCTCAGAGCCTGGAGCCTGCTTCGGATTCTGTCTTCCTCTCTCTGCCCTTCTCTGGCTCATGCTCTGTCTCTCGCTCTCAAAAACAAACAAACAAACCAAAAAAGAGGTCTATTGCCTGAAAAATATTCGAATCCGTGAAGAACCACTCTAGAGTTCCCACACTAATGAAACAATATAGGATGCAAGAAAGACTTTATTCTAACAACTTAGATGGGCAACTAAGTAAGCGTTTGTTGTTAACATGAGTATTGAATACCTACTCTGTGCCAGGTGTTACGCTGAGTACCCCAGCAGACAACACAGACAGACATTGACTCCCTGTGGGCCTTAGCTTCTAGCAGGTTGCGTTCTGTTAGCTAAACCTTCTGACACATTCTGTCTTCCTTGTAGAAGAAAAGCAAGGTACATTTGAGGTTTTCATGACACTTTGGATTCTTGCAAATGTCTGTATGTCTCAGGTAGTCAAATTTGTAGCCAGATAGATATTTTGATTTGTCTGCTTTTTAATAACGTTAAGGTGGAATGTAGATGGTGGAGAAAAGAAACAGTGGAGTTTTCTGCAGAATCATAAAAATAGATGCACTAAGTTTCAGAATTCTGAACGTATTTTCCCAGTGATTCCATTATTCCAGGCCCTGCACTGCGCTGGGGACCGGGATGGTGGTCAGAGAGGTGGAGAAGATGAGCAGAGAGCACCCTGCACAGGGATAGGGCCCAAGCCTCGGGGGCTCACCTGTGGCGGGCCGAGAGGGGGGCTCGGGAGACAGTGTGCCGATGGACTCTCTCTTGATGCTTTGTTTTTTGTCTCATCGGCAGTGACAGAACATTTCTTGCCATGGGCCTGCTACATCAAAGAATGATCTGGATCTCCGTTAACTTTTTATGCTGTTCCTTCAGGCTCTAAACCCTCATGTAGAGTTGGAGAATTGAGCCGTTCTCGCCACAGAATTGACATTTATTATGTAAACCCCGAGCTGGATCTTGTCCTCACCGTGTTCTAGGTGCAACGTGGATGAGTCGCTGACTGTCTTGGTTCTCAGTTTAGTCCTTTATGAAGCAGGGACAAACCAAGAATATTTTGGAGATCAAATGGCCCAGTGCACTGAGCAGTTGTGAAATCATTTTCAGGAGGACATGGAGGTGAAATACATCCGTTATTCTGATGTATTTTCCAACTTTCTTCCCCGTTCGTAAATCAGATGGTGCTTTCTGTTAGAACATGAAGGCGGAGAGGTTTCTGCCCTCGTGACTGTCACATTTTCTTGGTGGGATGTTATTTCAGTGTAGTGACCCGGAGCAGAGGCTCTGGAACTCTGTGGCTTCCCCCTGGGCGGTGGGGAGCTCGCCCGGGTGTGTCTTCTCGTCGTGGATGTCTTGTCTTTGAACAACCTACTTAGCCTGTCTGCCTGGGGTAAACCATGGGAATTCATTGTTCAAATGTCCAGAATTTTATAAGCAATTAAGTGGAGTCTTTACTAAAAGTTAAATTATATACATTTATAGCTTATAAGTTATATTAAAAAACAAAATGTGTAAGTTCTCAAAACATCACTTACTGAGTATTGTACCATGATGTCCTGTCATCTGTGCTCCTCAGGTACACGTCACACTCATATCCATTAAAACCTGATAGAAATACCACACGGCCGTGTCTCACCCCAACTCCATGTTCAAGGATGTCATGTGGGTAGCTTGAAATGGGTGTGTTGAGAAGAGAGTGTTTGCACCATGGGAATTGGCAACCGTCACAGCCGGGGTCTTCCACCTCCCCGCGGCGGCCTGTTGCTCACCAACACGCCGCTCTGAGTTTCGTTGTCCTTACATGTAAAACGGCAGAGTAGTGCCTGTTACCACGCTGTTGGAATGTTCCAGTGATTCGCTGTAGGTAAGGTGGCTCTGTCCATGAATTGGCAGTTATTATCATTATCCCAGGGCTATTCTGGCACTCCAGTGAGGTATTATAACCCAAGAGAACTGGCACCTGAAATAGTTTCTTCATCCAGCCCTCGGCCAGCCTGCTATGTGGGGAATTCGTGCTGGCCAGACGGGGTGCCTTGAGCAACTTTCCACATTGACACTCATCTCGTGTTATTTCCGTAGACGATGCAGTCACATTTAACATCGTCCTTAGAAAACTGTTGTCTTCACTACAGTACAGTCACGCTGATCATTCTAAGTTCACATTCATTGTAAATATTGCCCATGCCTTGTTGTTGAGCGGGGACTGACTGAATGTAGTCATCTCCAGCATCCTGAACCGTGTGAAAACACACATTACAGAAATGAAATATTTGGCAAAATGTGTATTTTTTTTTTAATTTTTATTTTAGAGACAGAGTACAAGAAGGGGAGAGGCTTGGTTGGGGGGGGGAGAGAGAGAGAGAGAGAGAGAGAGAGGGAGAGAACCTTAAGCAGGTTCCACGCTCAGTGCACAGCCTGATTCAGGGCTCAGTCCGACAAACCATGAGATCATGACCTGAGCCGAAATCAAGTCTGACGCTGAACTGATTGAGCCACTCAGGGACCCCTGCATTGCCTTTTTAATGCTTGTTTGACCAAGTATTAGAACGTATATATCACCTTGTTGAAAGAGTTATGCTAATAAACACCAAGTTTTTAGAAATCTTGTGAAAACTACCTCACAGGAAGTGAATGGGATAACCTTAAATAGGAATACTTAAGTAATTAGAACGGCTGACGGGGGTTTCCTGCCGTTCTGGTTCCCACAGAGGACTTGTTTGGTTGACCTCGAAGTGTTCTGAATTCCCAAGAAGTTTCTAGGTGTTCTGTGTGTGTAAGGGCACATATATGAGACTATCTCTGTGAAGCTCTTCCTAAAAGAATTTAGAACCAACCGTCTAAGTTTAGTCTGCCAGTCTTAGTGCTAACTACATTTTCTGGACACTGGTGTGAAGCCAAATGCAAATTCTGACATTATTTCAGTTCGTTCAAGCATTGGATTATAAAAAAAATATTACATGAAGCATTTTTAATGTATTATATTGTGCTAGATAATTCCGGCTGTAAATTATGTGTTTTGAATAAGCAGGTTTTTTGTAGTCTACCAGAACTAAAGTGAAGTCACATAGTTCCAAATTGCAGCATAAAACCTTTAAAAATGTAATGAGATTTGTAGTGTTTTTAAATTTTTATTTTCTTTAGTGTTTTTTTTTGAGACACAGAGCGTGAACAGGGGAGGGGCAGAGAGAGAGGGAGACACAGAATTGGAAGCAAGCTCTAGGCTCTGCGCTGTAAGAACAGGACCTGACATAGGACTTGAACCCACAAATTGAGATCATGACTTTAGCCGGAGTCAGATGCTCAACCACCTGAACCACCCAGGCATCCCTACAGCAAATTTTTTCTTAAAGACTTTAGGCACCTGGTGTTAGAGGTGGGGTGTGTATTGACTCTGGGGAAGAGGATTTGATGTGTTGGTTAAGTTGCTCTTCCTAAGAAGAGGGCTGTGATTCACATTAAGGGCTGTGATTTCTTGGGCCCCTTCAGAGAAAGGCCCCTTTTAGGAAAGTAAAAGTCAAAGTGTTCCCCTTGGTAGAATGTAAGCTCCTTGAGGGCAGGGACCATTTTTATTTTGTTTGCTGGTGCATCCTGGGAACCCAGGACCTGGAAACTAGTGTGTCCTGCACCAGTGTATGCCACCTGGCACAGGCCTGCTGCTTGGGTCATTAGCTGAATGCCAGATATCGCCAGGCGTTGGGGGCAGGGGGTAGAAGGGACCCAACAAGGCGGATGCATTAAGATCTGAAGAAGCAAAAATCAGTAGTTACCTAAATCATCCTGTTGATTGCCATTGGTAATGGCTGCCGTGTTACCCGCTCCTCCCCACACAGTGTCCTGCTTCATGGCATCTTTGGGACGAGCGTATTTCATTCCACTATCTGCGATCCCTGACCTATGAGATAAAACGAATCCTCAGGCCTATATTCTAAGCACTCTACAATTTGGCAACTCTACTCCTCTTGCAAGTTTTCTTCTCTTTCTTCTGAAGAGAGCCCATCTACGCCGCAGGGGATTAATGGCTGTCTGCTAACCCGAGTGTACTCCTCATTTATGTCGGTCTCCGCCGCAGCCGTGCCAGGCCACGTGGCTATTCGTGCCCAGTGGCCCGAGAGCTGTCTACCCCGCACAGCGGAGCTGCACATGAAGGCAGGTAGCGCGAGCCGTGAGAGAGTTGATCTCAGTGACGAATAATGCTTCATTGTGTTGTCATTGAAGTTTCCAGCTTTCCTGTTACGGTGCTGTTCACCCTGACCTGGAGGGCAGTCCTTATCAAGCTGTGCTGTCCGTCCGGGGAAACCTGTGTGTCCACGTCTCTGTCGATCAGAGCCTTTTCTCTTCTCTCAGGGCCACTTCCATCTTAGCCTTTCTGAGAAGGCTTTCCTGATCATGGCACGTCAGAGGCGACCGTCGATCTGCCTGCCATCTGACGGACTCTTGCCACTGGTTTCACGTTCAGTGTCTGTGGCCTGGATTCTGACCGAGATGACTGTTCACCTCTTTAAGAATTTATGTAGTTTTCTCGCCGGCCGTGTTACAAGCTTTTGCATTTTTGTGCTATGTGTGACTCACTGTGCAGACAACATGATGGTTACTATCTAAACGTAGAAAAAAAAGTGTGTTTTTGTGTGAAATGTCCACTACATCAAGATCAAAGTCAGAAGTTTTTCCTATATAGTTTTTTTAATAGGATTTGCTTCTTACTAAAGCTATTTGTATTATAATTTTAATGTTTCCCCATTCAAGTGAGTTCAGAATGATAGAAGGAAATATGGAGAATAGTTAAAAACAGCATTAGGCATTGTTTTCTTGACAGTGATTCAGTGAGTAATTTGAATGATAATCTAGTTAGTGGTCAGCTCCAGGGAAAACTGAATCTCCGAGCCAGGCTGGAAGTTAGAGAAGGAAGTCCTGCATGGCAGCCCTAATACTGAAGGACGAGGAAGCGGAGCCTGCACTCACCACTGTGGGTAGAAACCTCTGCCAGGCTCTCAGTGTACAGGTGCAGGGGCAGAGGAGTCGTTTCCCGAGTGTCCTCTGCCCGTCCGCGTCTCCCATGCAGTTCTGCAGTAAACCCGCACACGTTTCCAAGGGCCTCAGAGGGGATAGGATTATCTCAAATCCTCCAGCAAGCTCATCTCATAAACTACCAGACAAAAAGCCTGAAAATTACCAACATTAAAGGGAGCTATTTTCTCCAGATTAGAATTTGAGGATGCTAAGCCCTTTCGAATTTATCAGTTTCTCTTTATGAGATCAGTGAATTCTTGGTCTCAGCGTAACCTGACTCTTTCATGGGAATTAAGCTGTTGTGATTCTTTTTTAAAATTATCTTTTCTGTGTAGCTCAGAGCCTTCCAGCGGACCTGTCAGGGAGCCTCTATCCGGTCCAGTGTATAGGCGCTGCCAGTGGAAAGTGAAGAGCGGTGTCTCCGTCTTGATCCCTGGGACCACCCCTCTCATTTAAGCCTCTGAGAATTAGGCCATAGTTTGCTTCCCAAACATTACACCTTGGGTTTTGTGTGATGAGCCCGGCAGAACAGTGATGCGGTTCTGTGACAGCCCCGCCAAGCTCCATCTGCACTGGCGAGGAAAGGGGCTCTTCTTGAGTAGATCTTAAAACAGGAATGCTTTCCAAATAATGGGAGGAACCGTGTTAACTGGAAATTTACTCCGTTATAAACCTTTGCTCTGAAAAGTCAGACGGAAGTCACTTTATTTTCAGTGCACAAGGATACCATCTATGTAAAGAGGCTCTAGGCTAATAGCATTAGCATTTTGTAAATGGGCTTTTTGGGAAGCAAATATTTCCTGAAATGAATATCTGGGAAACCTATGCCAATTGCAGTTATATATATGTGTGTGTGTGTATATTTGCTCTTTATATGTATTTATGTGTATTCATATATACTCATTATATTTGTTATCTATAATCATTATATATTTTTTCTTTATCTTTCCCTCCAACCCCATACACCACACTAAGAAGATTCTTTTTTAATTTCTTTCCATTTTCACAAGTCACAATTACAACTTATCGGAAAAAAAAATGCTGAACTGTTTTAATAATCATGTCAATTTTCAGGAGGTGTTTTGCTACTGTGATACTAGTTTCCAAAGAGAGCTCAGGCTTGCTTGCAGTGATGGTTTCCTTACACTTTCAACTTCCTCAAGGCTAGACGTGGGGAGGAGGAGGTTTTTGCCTTTTGTATCAATGATGGTGCCCTTTGGAGCTGAGAAAATCTTCCTCATTTTCATTTTGGAGGTAATCGTATCAGAGGGGTAATGAGAAACATTTAAAAATAACAGTCCTGTAAATTACTTCTACAGGAGGGAATTGGGGCACCCTACAAGAAAGAAGATTAACATATTGACTGTGGAAATTTCCTACAAAATTCTATAATCTACAGTTTTTTAAGTAAATGCAGACTACTAAAACGTAAACAGGGTTCCTCTGCCAGACCGAAATGATCCCTGTTTACAGAAAGTCAGTATTGTGTAGTTAAGCACTCTGGAAACAGGTTGTCTGAACTTGGACGTTAGCTGGACCACTCGCTAGCTGTGTAATCTGGAACTAGATTAACTGAGGTCAGTTAACCATTTTGGATTCTTAGAGTCCTGTTGACAAGTTCCGTTCCCTTCATAAGTTTGACCAAATCTCCTAACAGATGACAGTGGCCTGAGCCTAATCTAATTAATCTAATCTAACTTTCTAAATTGTTAATTTAAATAATTACCCAAATACAGGCTGCAGTGGGGTCTGGCAGGAAAAACATATATATTAAGGATGTCGTGAGTGGATGAAAAGAAAAAAGTCAAAAAGAAAGAGCTTGTCCGTATTGCGAAGATGAGAGGCAAAGGAGCGTTGACACGGGAATCAAATGGTATTGTGGCAGGAGAGCCATGTCAGGACACAGAGCTGGGGCGGAATGGTAGGAAAGGAGGTACCGTCTTAGCAGATAGACCATTCCCGGCCTCCCAGCCAACCACATTTAACCAGAACACAAATACCCAAAAGTATGAAGTTTTATCATGGGGAAGACATGCTGTACAGAAGGTGTTTCTGGACAGGCGAGCAGTTCGAAGACAGGGCTCGGACCAGCGTGTCCAGGAGGAAGCGCAGCAGAGGCTGGTGTCTGTCCCACACTGGGGGTCACTGTTAAAATTGCTGCTGCTCAGACAGAGAGCAGGGGGGCCATGGTCTCCCCCAGCTTCCGTGCCGGGGTCTAGACTATTTTGTCATCACCTGCTCCTTATCTGAGGCTTTTTAAATAGAAGCCAGTCCTTGGGCGCCTGGATGGCTCAGTCAGCTGAGCGTCCGACATTGGCTCAGGTCATGATCTCGCAGTTCACGAGTTCGAGCCCGGTATTGGGCTCTGTGCTGACAGCTCAGAGGCTGGAGCCTGCTTCTGATTCTGTGTCTCCCTCGCTCTCTGTCCTTATCTCGCTTGTACTCTCTCTCTCTTCAAAAACAAATAAAACATTAAAAAAATAAAAAAAAAATAGAAGCCAGTCTTTTTGACTTTGCCAGACTGCCCTCGCTCTCCATATGTCCCATCCAAGTGGTGAGCTGCCTGAGTCAGGACAGGTGCGTTCTTTCCTAGCATGCGACCCAAGCTAGCATGGGCCTTGCGGTATTAAAGGCGGAAACCAGAGACAAGAAATAGATGAACAGAAAAAGTGAGGAAAAAATAATATAGACAGTGGCTTATATGTATTGAATCGAGTGATATATATTACGTGCTTTCTAACCGTTATCTTAATGAATCCTACCAATAACTTCATGATGTAGGTATTGAATGGGGTATTGAATGTGAGAGAATTTTTCCACATATTTTTTCTGCAATGTATTTTAAATGAAAAAGTGCAAAAACCCTTCTGTCATATAATCTGAAGTTCACAAAAGAAATATCTGCACATGTAAAAAATGTTTAGTTCTATTAAGATTTCATACTCTTAAAAACACACTTAAAATTAAAATAAAAACTTAAAAATATATTTAAAAATGTTTTCCACTCAATAGTACGATCATTTCTGTCCAAAACAAAAATCACTAATAGTGAACGAGGAGGAAGAAATAATAGGCAAAATACAGAGGCAGAGGAAGAGAGAAAGAAAAGATTACAAGTAAATGATTACAAATTATTTGAGACATTTTTACCAATACAGAAATAGGGGTCTTTCAAGACCTCTTAAAGAATTCACCTCATGATGATTCTGTTTCCAGCTCACCAGAATCTCTGGTTTTGGAAGAGGGAGAAAGAGAGAGAGAGACAGACAGACAGACAGACAGACAGACACAGAGAGAGAAAAGGAAAGAGCATAGACAAAGTTCACAACTCGTTTACATCTATTTCTTCTGTGCATATTTTTGGATTTCCTAGTATGTACCGGAGAGAAATCTCAAATATCTTTCTTTTGACTCTCACGGTCCTATGATGTAATTTACTTTTATCTGAGGCATCCGACGTGGAAAAGTGTGAGCCTTTTGTGAGAGAGTGCTGGGGCACGATTGAACATGTCCAGTGATGTCGCTTCTCTGATACCCACCTAGAAGATTCTCAGTGGCTATTTGCTCATTCGAATGGACACAAGGCGCTCACGCTGTGTTTGGTGTCAGGGGAGGCCGAGGCTGGTTGCGGAGACGTCAGGACTGAATCTCTTCGGCTCTGCTGTCTGTGGACTCTGTGTTCTTGTCGGCCTGTGTAGCTGCGCGGTGCCCTGGGAGTTGTAGAGCCCACAGGGGTACCCCGATTAGAGGCTTCCTGGACACCCTCAGGAGTGGGGTCGAGGGCGTGAGCGGTGTGGGAAGCAGGAGGAAGAACTGCAAATGTAACGTGAAAACAGGAGAGGGATCCTGCGATGCGAGCCCCGGCCGGGCTCTGAGAGCGGCGTGCTGCGGAAAGGGAGGAGTGCAGGGTCGTGGCATAGAAATTGAGGTTTTGCTACTGAGCACTTGTGAAGGTGGCAGACCCTGAGCACAGGGTGCACAAGGCAGAGGCCTCCCGAGAAGTCACAGTCAATAACACCTCTTAGCTAAGCGTTAGGAGAAGGAGAATTCCGGGCACCTGGGTGGCTCCGTTGGTTCAGTGTCTGACTCTTGATTTCAGCTCGGGTCATGATCTCACGGCCATGGGCTGGAACCCCCCGTTAAATGTGGCATGTTTGCATTATTCCAGTTGCGTCTAAAGACAGTGTCACGTGCAAGACACGTCTTTTGCCCATTTACACAGAGTAAGTAGACCTTGCCTGTGAGAGAAAATGAAGTAAGACATGGATGAATTTCATGGATGAATTTCACAGATGAACGTTACCTGACATCCTGGGCCTTACTTTCCTTATCTATCAAGTGAAGATGATAAAAGTCCCAACCACCTACAGTAGCCGTGAGGATTAAATGCTTTAATATGCACAAGGCACACGTGTATTCTTGGCACATAGTAATGCAGTGATTGGTTGCTATTACTATTATTATTTTGTGAGAGCAGGTGTTACAGTAGACGCCCACTGAGTGGTCACTGCACAAGCGTTGGCTAAACAAGGAATTGAGACCAAGGGCTGGGAAGCACACTTAAACTCAGCTCACTTGTCACACACATGTGTGTGCACACATGCACTAAAAGTCACATAAGTCTTAAGAGGACAATACAGAGGCATAAAAAAATTAGGAAATGAAAATGAATTTAAATGATTGTATTATTTTTCCTAAATGGAGAACTATTTGAAGTTACTCTCAAAGCTTTAATTAAAAATGAAAGTATATATTTTCATAACTAATAAATGTGGCTGTGATTCTGGACAGGCCAAGGTCATGAGAGAGGCCCCCCGGCCCCTTGCCAAGAGGGTTCCTGGCTTTGCATTAAAAGAATTCAAGAGCAAGCTGTTTAGAGAAAGAGTCAAAGATGTATTAAGCATAGAATAAAAAAGGAGCTACTTCTCAAAGTAGTGTGTCCTCCCAGATGGGAAGAAGAGCCCCCTTTGCCTCTAATGGTTATTTTATTATTAACTTTTTAATTTTACTCGAGTGTAGTGAACATACAGTGTTATATTAGTTTCAGGTGTACGGTACAGTGATTCAGCACTTCTGTACGTGACTCAGCGCTCGTTATAAGTGTACTCTATAATCCCTGTCCCTCACCTGTTCCACCCATCTGTCCGTCCACCTCCCTCTGGTAACCATTGGTTTGAGCTCTATGGTCGAGAGTCTGTTTATTGGTTTATCTCTTTTTCATCTTTGTTTATTCATTTTGTTTCTTAAATTACACATGAGTGAAATCATACGGTATCTGTCTTTCTCTGACTCATGTCGCGTGGCATAATACACTCTAGTTCCATCTACATTGTTGCAGATGGCAAGATATTTATTATGGCTGACTAATATTTCATTGTGTACACACACACACACACACACACACTGAATCTGTTTTATCCATTCATTTATGGATAGACACCTGGGCTACTGACATATCTTGGCGATTGTAAATAATGCAGTAAACACTGGGGCACATGTATCACTTCGAATTAGTGTTTTCATATTCTTTGGGTAAATACTCAGTACTAGGATGACTGGGTTATATTTCTATTTTGAATTTTTTTGGGGAACCTCCACATTGTTTCCCACAGTGGCTGCACCAGTTTGCATTCCCACCAACAGTGCACGAGGGGTCCTTTTTCTCTACATCCTTGCCAACCCCTGCTGTTTCTTGTGTTGATTTAGCCATTCTGACAGGTGTGAGGTGACATCTCATTGTGGTTTCAATTTGCATTTCCCTGATGCTGAGGGATGTGGAGCATCTTTTCCTGCACCTGGCAGCCATCTGCGTGTCTTCTTTGGAGAAATGTCTATTCATGTCTTCCGCCCATTTTTTAATTGGATTATTTGTTGTTGGAGTGTTGATTTGTATAAGGTCTTTAAATATTTTGGATTCTAACCCTTTATCAGCTATGCCATTTGCAAATATCTATTCAGTACATTGTCTTCTCATTTAAAAAATTTTTTTAATGTTTATTTTTTGAGAGAGTTAGCAAGATGGAGCATGAGAGGGGGAGGCGCAGAGAGAGAGGGAGACACAGAATTCAAAGCAGGCTGTACTGACAGCTCAGAGACTGACACAGTGCTCAAACACAAACCAAAAGATCATGACCAGAGCTGAAGTCAGATGTGTAACCAACTGAGCCACCCAGGTGCTTCTAAAAAAGTGGTTTAAAAAAAATTTAATGAGATACTACTCATACCCATTGTGATGTATTAGAGTCAAATATGGATAATATATACTTTTTGATCACGGAGGTCCCAATCTAGTGGAGTATTAGGTAGGACATTCTACAAAACGCCCTGACTTTCAGCACCATGTGAAAGTACACTACATCAGTTCCGATTGCAGTGCTATGGAGATTGAGGGCCCTGGTCGTGTATTATGTCTGGAAAGATCAGGTGATCTTCAGAGAGAGAGTGCTATTTCAGGCGAATGGTCTCTGATTGGACAGTAATGCACCTGACACAGGAAGAGGTGCATCCAGCAGAAGGCGCGGCTGGTGGGGGAGGAGGGGGGCGGAGGAGACCAAAGCAGGAGGGGTTCTGGGAAGAGCGAGTCACTCTGACGTGGAAAGCAGGGCTTGTGGACAGGAACAGTGGCGGAGAATGCGGTTGGTTGGGTCGAGTGGAACCAGTTTATGTAGAGTCCCAACATTCCTCACAGGATTGGGGATAAATTATTTTCGAAGTAGAGAAGTGACAGGAATTTTTCCTGCAGAAAAACAAGCTAACGGGAATGCAGAGTTACCTTTACCGGGATGAGTAAGTAAGAGTAAATACTAGAAGACAGCCAGACTCCCGACTTGCACAGTCGCCTACGTCTGCCTCAGGACGTGTCCTTAGGTCAAGTTTAATGCAGTTCCTCTTTGTTCAGGTCTTCACTGTTTATTCCTTAAATCGTAGTCTCCTATTGGTATAGAATACACAAAGGCATGCTTAAGTATCCCGTGTCTAATTTTACATCTGTTTGGGTCCTCATATGTTTTTGGCTGATATAATGTGTTTAAATTATAGTTATTCCTATTTTTTAAATGTTCTATATTAAACATTGAAAATGTTAGCAATATTGGGGCGCCTGGGTGCTTCAGTCAGTTGTGTCTGACTCTTGATTTTAGTGCAGGTCGTGATCTCACAATTCATGGGATCAAGCCCCGTGTCGGGCTCTGCACTGTCAGCATGGGGCCTGCTTGGGATACTCTGTCTCACTCTCTCTGTCCCTCCCCTGCTCGTGCTCTCTCTCCCCCCCCTCTCTCTCCCCCCTCTCTCTCTCTCGGCCTCCCTCTCTCTCCCTCCCTCTCTCTCTCTCCCTCTCTCTCTCTCCCTCTCTCTCAGACTCTCTCAAAATAAACAAACTTTAAAAATACATTAGCAATATTAAAAGTTAAAAGTAAAGGTGGAACTTCATTTTCACACACTAGAAAGCATATCTAGTTATAATTTACTTTGTAATTCAAGGTGCAAAAGCAACACAGAGTGCTTTTCCCTAGACCCTTTCCCCAGACAGGATTCCGGGCCTGCCTGCTCCCGAAGTACAATAGCCTATTTAAAAAGGAAAGCGAACAGTACAGAGGTGAAAACAGAACGTCAGTAATAGAGGCCATCCTATTTCAAAGTGTAATTTTGGCATAAAGTTCCAATAAATATCTTTCATTTTGTGTTTGTACGGAATGAAAATTGACTAGTACACTAGTGAAAATACCCAAAGGCTGCTGGAGACAAAATTTAGAGAGCAGATGATCAGTGATTTATGAATGTAGCTCAGATAAGTAAAACAGACGACAGATAAATGAAAAAGTCAAGCATTCACTGTTTTAAATAACATCTCAGTATTAACGGGGTTTAAGGAGGGCACTTGTGACCAGCACCAGGTGATACATGGAAGTGTTGAATCACTATATTGTACACCTGAAATTAATATTACACTGTTAACTAACTGGAATTTAAATGAAAACTTAAAAAAAATGATATTGTCTGAGAAATGGCCACAGAGCAACAGAGAAATTTTTTCCTGGATGAGCTAAGAGCTTACTATTCGATGTAATACAGTGTTTTAAAATTCTCAAAGATGAGTTTTAATCAAATTATTTTATAATCACTTTCAGTATTAATTTTCTATTGCTGCTGCAACAAATGACCACAGACTTAATAGCTTTAAACAACACAAATCAACCGATGCTCTGCAACGTATGTGGTCGAGAGAATGGGAAGACAAGCCACAGAATGGGAGAAAATAGTTGCAACAGGTAATGTCTGATAAAGTACTCTTATCCAAAATATATAAAGAACTCTTAAAATTCAACAATAAGAAAACGGAAAAAATATGATAGATACCTCACCAATGAAGGTATACACATGGAAAATAAGTATATGAAAAGATGTTCAAAATTGTATGTCATAGGGAAATGCTAATTCAAACCACGAGGAGATACCAGTGCACACCTATTAGAATGGGCAAAATCTGAAACACCGACAACGCCAAAAACCGGGCGGGGTGTGGGACTCTTCTTCATTGCTGCATGGTGCCTGGTGATCGGCCACTCTGGAAGACAGTTTCGCAGGTTTTTTTTACCAAGCTAAGCACACTTTTACCATATTCAGTATTCCCTCTCCGTGGTATTTACCATATGAGTTGAAAACTTATTTTTTTTTCGGTTTTGGAGGGTGCATAAAAGCTAAGTCTGATTTGTGACCCACTTTGAGCCTGAACCAAAAGGACACTGCAAAGAGTCACCTCCATTTTGGGTGTAGATGGTCATAAGAGACCCCGATTCTCATGCCGATAACCCAAACAAGCGACATAATTAGTTTATTTTTAAACCGACAGACAGCTGAGGACAAAAATAATATATATATATAAACTAGATATAAGTGACAAGGCCTTCAGAAGAGAGAAGACACCCACTGCTGTGCTCAACTCCAACTGAAACAAAGGGAGACAAGCCTCCTCAATAGTCCAGAGCAGGGAGAAACCAGCATATGGACGAGCGTGTGACAGAATACACTCCGGAGGGGGGCCAGGCATAAAGCAACACTCTTCTGCCCCCAACTCTTCCCTTGAGGTTTCAGTGAGTCCCGGGGATTCCGTCTCCAGAATGGGGACAGGATATAAGATCCCAGAGAGTCTCCCCGAGGTACCCTGGGCTGTCCGTTGAGGAACACAGAGGGAAGAACTCCCCGAGAGGAGCCTCTCAGAGGAAATACCTCCCTTCGTAAAGTGGGGTCTGCATTCCAGTCCCAGCAGCCTTCTCAAGGCCAAGCCTGGCGCCGCAGGGCCAACAGAGAGCTGGCCCAGCACACGGGGCGGGCCCACGACAGGCGCCCAGTGACGTGGAAAAGCTGTCACCCCAGATCTAAAGCAGAGACTGCCCCCCATTCATAAAGCAGGGACACACCTGTGAAGCGCTATGGGCCGTTTCATGCAAATGGTGGGGCCTCCCCAGGGCCCAGATCCCAGACCCCGCAGAGGGGGAGTCAGGGTCCCGACCTCAAACAGGTAGACGGAATTGACCAAGCTGCTGCATGTCCATTCTGACTCAGTTTCCACTCTCTTGATCTGGTGGGAGAAGGGACGGGAGAAAGAGATCAGGAAAGGAGAGACCGGAAAAGAAGAGAAACAGGGAAGGAGGGCAGGCAGGAAGGGTGGGAGACACGGATTTGTATCCTGAGTCATCAGGGTAACGCAGTTCCCTTGCATCGTTTCCATCAGTTCTCAGGAACGGGTGCAATCTTGTCTGTCTTTGCATTGTATATGTCTTCTAGAAATACATTTTTTACATATTCTGTTTATTTTGCATCCTTGGTAGTAGCTGTTGGTCCAAAGTATTATTTGTGTGTGTGTCTGTGTGTGTGTCTGTGTGTGTGTGAGAGAGAGAGAGAGAGAGAGAGGGAGGGAGCGAGGGAGGGAGGAAGAGTGATTTGGCTTGATTGGGCTGTGCCACTGAAAGACATCCCAGGTAGTCACCTTCTGAATGGTCCTGCCCCAGGGTGGGAAATTCAATCATTAAAGTTCCCCTTCATGGGGCGCGTGGGTGGCTCAGTTGCTTAAGCTGCCGACTTCGGCTCAGGTCATGATCTCACGGTCTGTGAGTTCGAGCCCCACATCAGGCTCTGTGCTGACAGCTCATTGGAGCCTGGAGCCCGCTTCGGATTCTGTGTCTCCCTCTTTCTCTGCCCTTCCCCTGCTCACGCTCTGTCTCTATGTCTCTCAAAAATAAATTAAACGTTAAGAAAATAAAAATAAAATGCCCCTTCTTTGTGTTAAGATGCTATCATTTTCAAAGGCTTTGGTCTGTTGCAAATCCCTTTGGGAAGATTGTATTAGTCACTGAAAACCATCACATTTCAGTGTGAGGCAGGCAGTTTTTATGGAGCAAAAGTAAGGTAAATTTGAAAGCAAAATTGTACAAATGTGACCAGAGACTGGTATTTATTCAGGATATGAATAGTTGCTATGTATACAGAAGTTTCCATAGGCAATTAGGTTTGTAAACCCCAGATTTAAATAAAACGTTTACAGCGAAAGGTACCCGGAGGACCTCCAAGGTAGGAAGCGGGTTGGAGTGTGTCCTCAGTGTCCTTCTGCTTGAACAGGGCACCTCTCACCCCTCTGGAACCGCGGGCCATTAGTGCAGAATGCCCCTGCGCAGGACAATGGACAGCAGAGGTTCCTGGGTCTGAACCCTGGAAAAAGTTGGGAATGCGAGTTATGTTTTTGCTTCAGAGAAGTATCGTTTTTCTTAAGACCAACAATTTTTTGAGCATTTAGTAAAGATAAAAGTTATAGCAAGATTTAAGTGCGGCCATTGAATAGGAACCGATTTGTGAATTAAGTACACATTTAGTCAGGAAAGTTTGTAATCTAGTATAAATGAGACTGTCAGCTCTTTAAAAAAAGTGTTTCTAGAATGTGCCATGAAATATGAACTCACATAGTTGTACTTTTGTAACGGAGTGTCACCAGTATCTGGCTCTCGTATGAAAAACAGATTGTAGTGATTTGGGAAAAGAATGAAATCACAGTTGAATGAAAAGCATATGCTTCCTTATGTGGAATACAGTGTAACATGTTTTCCCTCTGCACGTTTTCTACTATTTATGGGGGACTCCTGTAGGATAATTGATACGTTACAGGTACGTGCGTATTGAGTTATAGGAAGTGCACTGGAAAGCCATCTAGAAGCTAAACTTCTTATATCTCAAGGCAGAAGAAAGAAAACTGAGAATAATACTGCTGTGAATAGGAAACTGTCATGATTTATTAAATATAATTAAAATTGTTGCAGACAGTTTTCCATTCTTGAAAGGTCTTTGTGCTTACTTGGTTTTTAAATAAAAATAAGACTCCTTGAGTGAAAGGCAAGAGAGCCCAAATGAACATCACGTGCCGATACAACCAGTCTGTTTCACCTCAGGTGCATGGGTGGCAGGTGCCTGGTGTCTCCTGTGATAACCGTTTTCTTTTTTTTTTTTTAATGTTTATTTAATTTTTGAGAGACGGAGCATAAGTGGGGGAGGAGCAGAGAGAGAGGGAGACACAGAATCCGAAACAGGCTCCAGGCTCTGAGCCATCAGCACAGAGCCCGACGCGGGGCTTGAACCCATGAACTCTGAGATCATGACCTGAGCCAAAGTCGGAGGCTTAACTGACTGAGCCACCCAGATGCCCCCTGTGATAACCGTTTTCTGCAGGGCTTTCACTCAAGGCCAAGGGGGCCTGTGGTTGCAGTTCAAGAAGTCTGTAGGAAAAAATATTAAAAAGAAGGATTTGTTTTCATCCTGTTTCTTCTTCATACCCTGCCTGCCTGCCTGCCTGCCTGCCTGCCTTCCTCCCTCCCTCCCTCCCTCCCTTCCTCCTTCCCTCCCTTCCTTCCTTTTTTCTTTCCTTTTCTTCTTTTCCTTCCTGCACCTCTTCCTTCCTAATTGCATTCTTTTCCTGGTTTCAGTAAGTATAAATGTGATCCATGTTCTTGGGGATCAATTTGAAGACACAGAATTAGGAATAGAGGGAACTGAACAGCATCCACAGTCCCACTAGCTAGCGACCCCCATCGACACCAGTTTTCCCTCTATTCTTACTTTCCAGTTTAAGTTATCTGCGTCTCTTGACCACAGGCTATTGTGTTTGGTCGCCTCAAGGTAAGGACGGATGAAGGGGAGGAGCAGAGAGGAGAAACGCAAAGAAACTGGGTCCTTAGTATTGCCGAACCAACAATCCATCCAGCTTTCAGATGTTTACACGGTTTCATTAGTCCGTGTACCCCTTTTGTTCTTGTTTTTCTGAGTTTGGTTTCTGTTGCTTGGACCACACTGTCTTAACATGCGTGTCCTTCTTCCCTACCCAAAACGTCCGCTCCATTGTGACTGTCAGAGTCATGCTCAGAAGAGGGTTCTCAACATGAGCATGTACCAGAACCCCCTGGAGAGCTTAGCCTGATGAGCCCGTCCTCGCAGTTTCTGATTCAGGGGGTTCGGGGTGAGAATTTCCACTCCTGACAAGTCTCCAGGTGATGCTCTTGGTCAGGACCTCCCTGCTGAGAATCACTAATCTCTGCCTGCAGGCCCGGGGTGGAGGGGGCCCCATTTTAGTTGTCAAGGCTACGGAAGAAACAACTTTTGTAGTAAGGGACCATCTTCATTTGTAAAACTTTATCTGATTTTCCCCCCTGCCAGGGAGCAGAGAGGGAATATTCCTTGTTAGTCATGAATTAAAAGCAAAACAAAAAGCCTCACAAATCAACAAGTGCCACTTGATATAAATATAAAGATCAATCTAAAGGGCTCCTGGGTCGAGACCATCATGTTCCAGCAGGTAAAGCGCCCGGGAGGTGTCGTGGGTCACGGCTGGACGCCGTCTGCTTCAGTGTTCTGCAGGGTACGTGTGTGGGCACTCAGTGGGGTCCCGCATTACTTCAGGGACCCAGCGAACAAGAGAAAGAACAATCCTGCTTTTGAGGTATTTGTATTTGTCCCTATATTCCCCCTTCTCTGCCCATTCCATCCATCTCCCAGACATCCGTATACCTACCTGCTCACCTGACTTGCAGGAAACAAATGCAATTTAATTTTTCTGTATTCCTGTCATTTGGCAGTTTTCAACAGCAAAGTCTTATTCAGAGCCTTACAACTGTGTGTCTCTGTAAAAAATACTGGTTGTGTAGAAAATTTCCATTAAGCGAGGAGAAAAATAATCCACAGTATCAGCGAGAGTGTGTATATATGTCTTTCTGTGTATTCGGAAGGAAAGGAAAAGATGAGACAAAGCCAACCCAGATTCATCTCTCAGGATGTGGGGAGAGCTCTGTTTACTCTTGTTTCCTGCACTTCTGCAGTGGCATTCAGTTCTGTCCTTTTCCTCTTGGCCAACAACTTCAAAACACACTCTTCACAAAAAGGAATTGAATTACTACTAAAAATACTCAAGTCACTTCACAGTAGGGCACAAGATTCAGGACCTGACTTCTGTCTGTGGAAAGAAAGTTGTTATTGGTTTTGGCAGATTACTAACCCCATGCAAATACGAACTCTGTGTTTAAAATCCCAGTGACTTGTCCACACATTAATCACTGAGGTTAGACGGAGCCTTGTCTCATCAGTATTCAGCACTCTGCCTTCAGATGAAAGCTGGAAAGAAGCTTCCTTGGATGGAGAAGAAATAGAAGGAATCTTATCTGAGACCAAAGACTGTCATCATTCACTCATACCCGCTCCCCTTAACTTCAGTCAACTCCAGCTTCCTGTCAGAAGGAATTTTGCTGCAGGCTAGAATTTTGAACTTCACTGATCTTATTACAAATGGATCAAGGCTTATAATAATGAGCTTAAATTCTTGGATGCCAAAGGAATAATGGGAGTCTAGCAAGTCTTTTAAAAATTATTGGCTTACTGAATTTTATTTTTTAATGTAAATTTTAAAGTAGATATATACTACATATAGCTATGTAGATGCAAAGACCCCGGAGTATACAATATTAGCATAAACAGTTTCAAATTATGGGCTGAAGGAGTGTGGCACCTGTCAGAGTAAGGAATGGGAGTTATGATGAATTTCGTTGTCAGAATAGCACCAGGTTCTCAAATTTAACCCTTTTACCACATGTGCATCTTTTCTCTGTCTCCTTTTTGTCAGTCTCCAAGTGAATAATAATAATACTGATAATAATTATAGGGAAACAGTAATAACAGCAATGATTTTAACACCGTTATTCAATATACTTATCATTGCTTGGGTTTGTACTGTGGGCAAAGCCGAATTTTATACGCATCATCTTGTTCTTACCGCACCCCGTGAGGAAACGGGAATCTGGAGAAGTTAAATTTGCCAGATCACATATTCAAAAGAAGCAAGAACAGAAAATCAAACCCAAGTTGGCTTCAAATAAAAGTTCACATTAGTCTGTATTAGTTCATACAGAGGCCATGGAATCTCTATGTTGTTTCTCTCTTTCTATTCACAGCAGCTTAAGACAAGCTCTTCTTGCTCAATGTGCAAATCACACAGCATCAGCCGCAGAGGCGTAGTTATTAGCGACTGAGCATACATATGTCGTGATTTGTATCAGCAACCATGCATGAATGTGTTCTTTGATTTTAAAAGGCTTAGGTTAGTGTAGACGGCTGCGCTTCTTGGGAATTTTAATTCTTAAAGCCATAAGACACTTAACCTGAGGTTTTATGGAGACTCTTCTTAATCCCTACTTTCAAACATATTTTATTTTAGATACATGCAGTGAGAAGAGAGACCACAAATATTACTGTGTGTTAAGCATTACCGGAAGAGACCCCACCTCTCCTTTTATATAAGGAATACGGAGAGTAAGCACTACTAACCTAGTTTCTTGCTTCAGGAAATACTCCATCTTGAAAGAGAAACATCTGGTCCAACAAAAACAATGCTTGTATCTAGAGCAGCTTGTCCACCAAAAAACGTCAAGGTTCCTGCCTTCAGAAGGACACTTGAATCCTTCCAGAGTTGAAAACTCTGATGCCATCAACTCGGCCAAGTCCCAGCCAGTGCTTCACCTTATAAGAAAAACTAGAACCCTATAGCCCAGGCCCTAAACTCATGTAAATACCTTGGCCTGTTTTTAAGTTCTGAGACATTACCACAATCCTATGAGGTATGTTGATTTATTAACATGTTATCCAACCATCAGGAGGTTGGGCTCTGAAACGAGACTAGTTGGGTTAGAATCCTGGTTTAGCAACTGACCACTTGTGTGATCTCAGTAACTCATTTAAGCCTCTCCAAATAGCGGCTTTCCCGGTAAAAAATCAGGTTAATAATATTCCTTTCTTCAGCAGCTTGTTGTGGATTAGATAAAATAAGAAACGTAGGGGTCTTAGAACCGTGACTCAGTCCTCAATGATTTTGTTGCTTTTCCCACTTCTACATAAGGCCTTCGTCGGAAAAGGATGTGAATAATCTGTGTGTTAGTTTCATCTGTGTTCCGGTGACTTTATTCTCTGTCTAATCTTTTCAAAAGTCTTTTCTTCTTAAGTTCTGACTCCCTCAGGGGCTTACACGTGGCAACTACAGACGTCGTGCCTTCTTTATGGACCTTTCTTTATCCCCTGAATTGTTTCTTAGACTATCTTAGGGCTTTCTTCTTGCTGATGTGCTAATGTCGATATGACTGAGTTTATGGTTGTGGATAGTATTGATCTTTTCCCCGAATAATATGATTCATACTTTAGCAGGTATCTTCAGTGCTTTAACTCAAAGACAGAACATAATAATACATAAGTTGCTCAGGGAACAGAGGTATTATTTAATGGTAGCCATTGGCCCTGTAACGTGGAAGATTCCAGCTTTGAAGCCAGAAGAGAAGACGCAAGCTATAGGCAACTTTGTTTCTCAAGGTCACAGGTCAGCGAAAGCCCGAGTTTTTCCTAACAAATACTCTGCAGCTTACACCCCAGCACTGAATTCTTGTCACAGTTAACAGCTCAGAGCTGTCTCTGACAAGGTTGATGATCTTCTTTAGCAAAAGTTACCAGTTTTGAAGTCAAGCAAGGTCTTAAGCAGTCGGAGGGAATTTAAACTTCCAAATGAAAATCCAGTCTTCGAGAATCACAGAACATTTTCAGAAAAATAATATTTAAAAAAATTAATTCTTATTTATTTTTGAGAGAGAAATGGAGCATGAGCAGGGGAAGGGGAGACACAGAGAGAGAGGGAGACACCGAATCTGAAGCAGGCTCCAGGCTCTGAGCTGTCAGCACAGAGCCCGACATGGGGCTGAACTCATGAACTGTGAGATCATGACCTGAACCGAAGTCGGACGCTTAACTGACTGAGCCACCCAAGCATCCCACAAAAATAATATTTTAAAATTGACTTATTACTGACACATAGACATAAGTTTAAGTAACTGTGTCTTCTCTGGACATTTTGTTCCACATGAATAGCTAGCATTGATCATAAAATACCTTTTGTGAGGAAACTTTTCTCAGCAATTTTTTCCTCACATTTCTATACCTCTTTTGAGCAGAACTAATTGCCTCTTGTTTTGAACTGTCTTTTCCAGGAGATTTCTGAACCTACCAGCCTTGGATAATAGAGGCAACGTTTTCTTCTATAACACTGAGTAAAACCGTAGACTCTTTAAAGTTATCAACAGTTTTAGTTTTTGCAATGTTTTTCATTACAAGAAAATGGCTTTTTGAAAGAGGGAGGCTGAAAGCCTCACCACCAATTACCAGGATTTGAGGGCCATCCATGGGAATTCATGTGGCCAGTTGGAGAATCATGGAATTCTACCTGTGGCCTGGAAATGAGGACAAAGAAATTGGACAGAAGTTGTAGTCTGAGCAGTGGAAAGAGACCTCCAAGGTAGCTGCCTGAGCCCTGACTCATGATGCTAACTTTCCTGTGTCTGGGGAGGTTTCTTTTCAGTCTAGTGGTCAGCCTCTGGTCTATTCTGTTGTTACAACTAGTATGAACATTCTTCCTGGGTAGGCAAAAGGTTTTCAGACAAGTAGAAAAGTTCTCACAGAAACTCAAAGAGAAAGCCACTTGACTTTTGTAAAGCACATGGTTTATGGGATTTGTTCAGCTGGCTGGGTCTGATCACATGGGGACGTGTTTGAGGTCAGTACTGATGCTTGAAGTCTTGGTGATAGTAGGGTTTCTTAAATGCTGAGTAAGAAAAATTGAACAGATTTGGTCCCACCATCTGTGAACTAACCACTAAGAGGGGCTAATGCAGGGGCATACTCATGGGAAATTTCTCCAAAAGCCAAGATCATACAGAATGAGTGAATATTGGTGGAGACAGTGCTCCATAAGTCAGCCCTGTTTTTGAATGACTTGTAAGAAAAGTTATGGTCCTTTGATAAACATATTCGATACATGTTCTTTCTTCACAAAATGAGGTAATTAAAAATAATATTTTCAAAGAATAACACCACCACCCCAACTTTGGGCTTGTAATAGTTGTTCAGAACATAGAGAAAAATTTTCTTCTGGAGCAAGTACTTATACAGTAGCTGAATTATCAGTGTATTTTATACAAGGCATTCAGTATGAAATAGATACAGTGAGCCAGAGAAAAACCAATGATTCAGGTTTATAATATAATAATATCAATGGTTGTCATTTTTGTTTAATCATGAAATTCATCACATACTAAAATGGAATGAAAGTCAGGTGTAAAGCCAGGAGAGTAAAGAAAGCAAAGAATCAGGAATGGTTAAGAGCGGACTCAGAAACTAGGAGCTAGGAATTAAGTTGGGCCTTTATCTCTTAGGGTTTTCTTCCTCCACACCAAGGAGGATTTCAGAGTTGTTATCTGATTCCCACTAATATTGGGGAAGAAATCATTTGGTACATGCACCGGAGTGCTGGATAAGAATAAATATTAACCTGAAATCCTCTGTTGGGAAATAATTCTTCATGAGTCTTTTACATTTCTTCATGTACTATGAGCGAAGATGTTAGTCTAGTGAAGAGCCTTGGATAATAGAGATAGTATCTCCCTTGGGAGCAGAGGACATGTTTATTTTCTGCCTGGTATTAAAATGATGTTTCTTTGCAGGGCAACTCAAGAAGACTTGCCTATAGCCCACTATGAAAGATTCAGATTTTCTAACTTGCAAGTAGAATAAAACCTCAACCCCTTTGTAGTTCTTAATACTTACTCAATTTAGTCTATCCCACAATATGTGGTCCCTGGTGCTGACTCAGTTTCCACCCTAGATGGCCCTCGCTCTACTCCCCTAACCCTTCCTCTCCCCCTCCTCCCTCCACCAGCACTCTAGAAAGGAAGTCGGCTAAGTCTTTGGCCTGTACTTCTAACATGTAAACGCATTTTGGGTAGGAAGGCTCATAACCTTCTATCCACTCTGTCTCTTGGAACATTTCTGTCCAGTGTGCCAGCTGGTGTCCCCACCCAAATCCTGGTGTTCCCCACCTTTCTCCCCAGCTCACTTTGTGTATCTAGGTCCATTTGCTAAAATAGAATCCACAAAATCGGCCCACTGTCTTGAAAATTTCCTGAATAATCAATTTAGCCAAATATGCATGTTTTTTAATGCATGTATCGAAGTTTATCGCTCTTCTTTAGAATAGTTCTATTTGTTTTTCCCATGATTTCTCTTCACTTAAGCAGGTGGGACTAGAGCAAGGAGATGGGACTGCTCTGCATCAGGAAAGGCCAGAGCGGGGAGAAACGTGGAAATCGGCTTTTGGCAAATTAGCACTCAGTGAAATGGTGTGTTTTCTGCCATTTCAGACACTCGGGTTAAAAGAGAGCTTGTCAACTTATGCTTGAAAAAGTGCGAGAAGGAGAATTTAGTTCCTAGCAGTTTGTGGAATAAAAGCAGACTTGAAAAGGACACACCAACAGGGGTACTTGTATTCCACACATCTCATGTACTTAGAAGCACTTAGATCTGCATTAAGAAAAATCATTTTCCGGTTCTATGTAAAGCAGTACCAGCTACTGAAGAAGATAGCGTTATAATCATCCCAAGACAGATGAAATTGGCTGATGCTGGGAAATGGCGGATTCCAGGCCAGCAACACCAAATCCTAAAAGGAAGAGGTATCTCAATGTGGGTTTGCTTTCCATTTCCCCAGTGGCTATAGATGTGGAGCATATTTTCATGTGCTTTTAGGCCATTTTTATATCTTTTTGAGAGAAACGTCTCTTCAGACCCTTTGCCCATTTTTAAACTGGATTATTTATATTTTTGTTATGAGTTGTAAGAGTTCTTTATATAATCTGCACAAGTCCCTTAACAGACATCTAGTTTACAAATATTTCCTCCCATTCACTGGGTTATCTCTCACTTTATGTTGTTCTATGAAGCACAAAAGTTTTAAATTTTGATGAAGTCGAATTCGTGTGTTTTTTGTTTTGTTGTTTATGTTTTTGGTATCATATTTAAGGAACCAAAGCCTACTCCAAGGTCATGAAGATTTACTCCTGTTATTTCTTTTAAATGTTTTATTGTTTTAGCTTTTCCATTTAGGAAAAGTCATTTCTAGGTCTTTGATCCATTTTGAGTTAATTTTTTTGGGCAGCGTGAGGGAGGGGCCCGGCTTCATTCTTTGGCATGTGGATATTCAGTTGTCTGTCACAGCACTACTTTTTGAAAAGACTCTTCCTTTCTTGTTGAATTGTATAGGTGAAAGATAAGATTTAACGCTTGTTGAAAATCAGTTGGCCACAAATGGGGGAGTTTACTTCTGAACTCCTAATTCAAGTCCATTGATCTATGTGTCTTTCCTTATGGTAGTACCCCTTCATCTTCATACTCTAGCATTAGAGTAAAATTTAAAGTTGCTTGTGTGTCCTTCAACTTTGTTCTTTTTATAATATTGTTTTGGCAACTTAGAGTCCTTTGTATTTCCATATGAATTTTATGATCAATTTGTCAATTTCTGCAAAAAAAAAAGAAACTGGGATTTTCATACGAATTACATTGAAAATGTTTAGATATTGTTTGAACAGTGTTTTAGAGTTTTTACAGGATAAGTTTGCACTTCTTTTGTTAACTCATTCCTAGGTATTTTATTCTTGATGTTACTATAAATGGAATAGTTTTCTTAATTTCATTTTATGTTACTCATTGATAGTATAAAAATACTAATTATTTTGAACATTGACCTTGAATACTAAGATCTTTTGATAGTTGCTTATTGTTATTTGTTCTAGTAGTTATTTGTCTATTCCTAAGGATTTTTTTTTTGAAGTTTATTTATTTATTTTGAGCCAGAGAGCCAGAGAGAGAGAGCACATGTGAACTGAGGAGGGGCAGAGAGAGGGAGAGAGAGAATCCCAAGCAGGCTCCACTCCCAGTGCAGAGCCCAATGTGGAACTCAGACTTAGGACCCATGATCGTGACTTGAGCTGAAATCAAGAGTTGAACGCTTAACTGACTGGGTCAACCAGGTGCCCTCAAGGGATTTTCTGTATATAAGATCACATCATCTATAAACAGAGATAACTTTACTTCTTAATTTTCAATCAGGGTACCTGCCCTCTCTCCCCTTCTCTTCCCTCCCCTCCCCCTCTCTTCCCTCCCCTCCCCTCCCCTCTCTTCCCTCCCCTCTCTTCTCTTCCCTCCCCTCTCTTCCCTTCCCTCCCCTCCCCTCCCCTCCCCTCCCCTCCCCTCCCCTCCCCTCCCCTCCCCTCCCTCCCTCCCTCCCCTCCCCTCCCCTCCCTCCCTCCCCTCCCCTTCCCTTCCCTTCCCTTCCCTTCCCTCCCCTTCCCTTTTATTCCCTCTACTCCCCTCCCCTCTCTCCCTCCTTTCTTGCTTTCCTCTAATTGGCCTGGCCTGGCTATAATCCCCCATACAGTGCTCAAGAGTAGTGCCAAGAATGGGCCTTCTCTTGTTTCTGATCTTGGGGAAAAGCTGTCTGTCTTTCACCATTATGATGTCTATGGCATTTTCATAGGTACCCTTTATCAAGTTGAGGCTGTTCTCTTCTGTTACTAGTTTGTTGATTGTTTTTATCTTAAGAAACTGTTAGATTTTGCCAGATGTTTTTTTTGCAACTAATGAAATGATCATATGTTTTTTGTCCTTTGTTCTAGTAATATGGTATTATTACATTAGCGGATTTTTGTATGTTTAACCAATCCTACATTACTGGGGTAAATTCTACTTGTTTGTTGTATGTAATATTTTTTCATATGTTCCCGGATTGATTTGCTACTATTTTCTTAAGAACTTTTTATGTCTATATCCATAGAGATACTGGTCTGTAGTTTTGTTTCCTTGTGATGTCTTTGTCTGTATTTGGTATCAGGGCTAAGAAGGACCACATCCTCGTCTATTTTGTGGTACAGTTTAAAGAAGTGGTATTGATTCTACTTTAAACATTTAGTAGGAGTCATCCATGAAGCCATCTGGGCTCTTCTCTATAGAAAGTTTTAAAAATCTCTAACTCAATTCTTTACTTACTGTGGGCCTATTCATATTCCGCCCCTCCCCCCCTTTTTTGAGTCAGTTTTGGTAATTTGTGTATTCCGAGTAATTTGTCTATTTCATCTAAGCTATTTAGTTTGTGGCATACAATTGTTAAATCATTACTGTGTAATGTTTTTAAAAATTTTATTTCTGTGGGGCGCCTGGGTGGCTCAGTCAGTTGAGTCGCCGACTTTGGCTCAGGTCATGATCTCACAGTTTGTGAGTTCGAGCCCTGCATCAGGCTCTGGGCTGACAGCTCAGCCTGGAGCCTGCTTCAAATTCTGTGTCTCCATCTCTCTCTGTGCCCCTTTCCTGCTCACGCTGTGTCTCTCTGTCTCTCACTCTTTCTCTCCCTCTCAAAAATAAACATTTAAAAAAATTTAAATAAAAAGAATTTTATTTCTGTAATGTCAAGAGTAGAGGGAAACTCCGTTGTCCCTCAGGTAGGTTACATTTTTTGTTACTCTGCAGGCATCCGTGTTCCCTCCTCTGGTCATTTTTCTGTCTCCCGAGGAGCACTTCCAAGTTACAGACATGACCACTAGATCTACCAAAATACATGTCAAGTGGGTCTATTTTCCAAATTCTGCTTTACCACATGCATAGAAGGAATTATATTTTCTTAGGTCCTTGATAATTATTCTGGAAATACTAAGAAATGTAAGAACCATCCAGGTATAGATAGTAAAATTGGGTGAAAAGCTTCTGTTACTTACAATACGTGGTTCTTCTCAAGTAGTGGGAACAACCTTATAATTGCAAAATAACTCATAAGGCATGTCAAACACTCGTGTATGATTAAAGCAGCATTTTACAGTGTGTGATAAATCAGAGGACTAGGGGTCGTAACAGATTTGTGAGAAGAACTTACAACTGCATTAGGTTTATTATATTTTCAGGTGTCGCTGTGATGCAGGAGTCTTGACCGCCTGCTCTGCCGTGACAGATTTATTTGATTCGTTGTGAAGGTTTTATTTGTCTGGCAGAGGGCCTTCTCTTTATAGTTTGAACCGATAAATCTTTGGTACGGAAATGTGGCAGGCCGAATAACGCCGTCCTACCCCACCCCGCCCAGTACCCACCACCTGATCTCTGGAACCTGTGAATATGACTTTATTTAGGGGAAATGACTTTAAAAATGTTTGCAGTTAGGTTCAGTTTCTGGAACTTGAGATGGGGGGAGTACTTTGAGTCTCATCTGGGTCACGATTATTGTCGTAAGAGGAGGTCAGGGAGACGGGACGCAGAGACAGAAGAGGAGAATGCTGTGTAACCACAGAGCCAGAGACCTGTGGCAGTCCAGTCCGCCAGCGGCACCGAGTTGTGTGGGTTACTTGATCGACCACAGAATTCGTGATTGAGCTACAGTGATCATTATCATTCAAGACTCTGCACCACTTTTTAAATTCTCAATTGTATCTCATTCCGCTTAACATTTTTTTTGAACATAATTTTTAAATTTGCCATGTGACTGGTTTCACACTTTCACAGTGGTTCACATACGAGTGGTCCAAATTCTAGGATCAATGCGGAGAAACCAAGGCTATGATCATTCCAAATTAATAATCGGCCCTTTAAAACCTGAGAGTGGGCCATGGTTGGCTTTTCTCCTCAAATACATAACCCATTTTCTTTCTGAATCTTCGCTTTGACAGTAATTCACAGGACAAAGAATACAAGGAAGAGAGCTAGAGGGAAGTTATTTATAGTTCATCTTGCTACAGCACGTCTACAATATGCAATTAGCTTGAAAACAAGATCCTCTTGCCTTGAAAAAGATGGGTTGTGTTGGGCTTTGATATATTGCTTCTATTAATTTATATTAATAATTTTATCGGCAGTAATATGAGAAGAGGATTAGGCCTTGGGTGAGGAGGAGATTATTATTCTACACCTGCAGGCGTGTGAATGTGTGTGTGTGTTTGTGTATGTTTGTGTGTGTGTGTGTGTGTGTGTGTATTTATACCTCTGCTTGGAAAAGGAAAAGAGTTATCCCATTACTTTACAGTGTCTTCAAATTGAGTTTCTATGAAAAAGACTGATTTAAAATGGAAAATCGTCCAGCTCCGTGGCGGTCGGAAAGCTTCGTTTCAGGGCACCTAAAGCAGTTCATGCAGGATGACCGCATGAGCCTACTGCCTCCGTACTTATCGCTGCTGCATTCCGAGAGTCTGTTAATGACAACACTCGTTTAGACGTTAACAGTGAAAGAACCAAAAAGAAAGCAGCAGAATTTGGCAATTTTAACAAAGACAGAGAAAAAGAGAATGAGAGAGAGGAGAGGGGAGGAGAGGAGAAAGAGGGGGAGATAGTTCAAGACAATATGGAAGTAATTTTGCAAGTAGTTTCTTTGCCCACTAGCTATGTGCTTGAGAACTTAGTAAGCACTATTCATAGTTTGGGTCACCTGAGAAAAGATGGCTTGTTATTTTGGCAAGACCTGTTCTTTTAATCTCGAGTTCCAGCAGTGACTTTAGAATCGGTGGTCACAATTCTGCCTTTGCAGTATTGAATTTCTTCTGTATTTGTTCTTTAGTGAGTAGGATGTTTTGATTTTTTTATAATTTAGATGGCACTGCATTTGTCCAGATCCACGCAAGTCAGTTAATAACTATATTATTATCATAATCATAGTTGTGGTGATTATTAGCTTACAGGGGAGTAACATATGCCCAGTGCGGTGCTGAGGATTTTACCTCCCTCAGCAGGGAGGTAAAATCACCTCATTTAGTCTAAACAGCTGTTTAAGCCAGTGTATTATCTCCGATGTTTTTGTGAAGATAACTCCTTTGCACAGATACAGCTTGTAGGGCATAGCTTTTGGATTGCAACACCATCTAGGACATTTCTTTTATCCCTTCATTCACACACTCCATCACTCATTCAACAAATGCTCGAGGACAGATTTCATATGCTAGGCACCGTTCCTGGCAACAATGAAGTACCAGATCTCCGCCTTGCTCCCACGGAAATTATGTTCATGTTGAGAAAGATGGAATTAACATGAAAAATAAACAGATACGCAAATTCAAGGTTGTAATTAGTTATATGAAAGGAGAAAAGCCACAGAGTAACCAGGGTGAGGTCAATACTTTAGGTAAGAAGATACCCAGGGCAGGCTTCTCTGAAGGATGTAACATTTGAACTAAGACCACCCAGGTGAGAAGAGCCAGCCTCACAAAGTTCACAGAGGAACAGGGAGTGTTTAGGCTCCAAGGAAGGAGTGAGTCTGTTGCATCTGAAGAACAAAAGCAGGTAGTGTGGCTGGAGTACATGAACTAAGGACAGGGTGGAATGAGAGGGGGCGAGGTCGCATAGAGCCTCTCCCTGTGGTAAGGAGAAATTAGGATTTTATTCTAAGAACCCTGGGGAGATACTGAAATGCTCTCAACTTGGGGAAGTGAGAATGTGTTTTAAATGATCACTCTGATATTCTGAAAATTGCACAATTATCTCTAAATTTAATCCATATTGTTATTCACAATGGCGGATCAAGAGGCTGGAAGAAGAAATGAAAACTTTGGAATGCCAGTAGTTTTTAAATGGGAAAACCATGTGGTTTTTAACTATGGTGATTGTTTGGGGTCGGATTTTGGCTTTGGGGTAGGACATAAAATGGAAGCCCTCATCTTCCCCTGGGGTAATTTCCTGTCTATCTGGATGTTCCCACTGAAAACAAATCTCCTTCCCCCAGAGCAGAGATTAGCCCATTCAGCTGGAACTTTTCGAGATAAATGTTTCATATTCACCGGTTAAAATAAATGGCTCTGGAGAGACAGCAGCAACACTCATTTTCAGTTAAAATCTAGCCGGTTCCCTCTTTTTCAGTTAAGTCTGTCTCCAGTTAGAATGCAGAATACCACAGAAACACTTAGTTGGCTCATCAAGGAATACAGTTTAATATCTTTGAATAAATGAACCAGATTAAAAGAATCTGTGGTATTATCAGAGGATAATGAATGGAAATGGCAAAGCTTTCTACTAAACACAGGAGTATTGACGGTATTTTGTTTTTAGCTGAGGTATGATGGACATAGCCCATTGTGTTAGTTCCAGGTGTGGAACATAATGATTTGCTGTTTGTATACACCGCAAAGTGATTACTATAATCAGCCCAGTTATTATCAGTCACCATACAAAATTGCAAAAAATTCTTTTCTTGTGATGAGAACTTTTAAGACATTTTTGGGCACTTCCATTTACGCAGTACACTATTACTGAGTCTAGGAGATAAGTCACCGGGGCGTGATGGGGTGTGTACCTCAGAGGTTTGTGCCCCTCGACCCCTTTCGCCAGTTCCTCCCCCACCAGCTGCGCACCCCGTGGGGACCTCCATGCTCTGTATCTGTGAGCTCTGTTTCCCCATGGTACACGCCACTCGATAAACTACTTTTAATCCACTTGTTTTTGGTGCCGTGACCTTTTTCCATTCTCATTTAGTCAGATCTGTCTATCTAAAACTCAAACTAAGTTTCATAGGAGTTAATGAGTATTGTTTATTTAGACCTGTTTTCTCCTTTTATGTAAATATGAGAGAAGTATAAGATTCATATCTCTTTAATGAGTTATGCATATGAAAAATCACCACTGATTTGGCCTTTGGACAGAATATTCTTTTTTTTTTTTTTTTTTTTGATCTTTTAAGCCTGCTATAGTATTTCTCTTAAGTTGTGTTTTCTTAGCCTGTCTCAAATAAGACTTCTAGAATCTAAGTCCCAGATGACTAGTGTGAGTGGAGCGACAATAAGGAAATGAAAAGCAGATGAAGATAATTAGACTAAAACACCCCCCACCAGCGAAACTGCCAGTGTTTTCCAGAGCCCAGGAGACCAGGCAGAGACCTTGAAACCCATCATATCAAGAAAACATATTTTCCTTCTAAAATGCAGCCCAAGATGTGAAGCCCTTAAAAGCCACAGCTTCCTGAAATCTTCTGTGAATATAAGTCCTCCTGGGTTCCGAAGACTGGGATTTATCGGCATCCTCTAACACTTAAATGTTTCAAGGGATAATTGGAACATCTCGTAAGGAGAACATAATGTGGCTATTTAAGTTTTTGCTTTATAGGGTGTATGTAACTCTAAAATACCATCTTTATAATGAAACCAGCGCCCCCTTTACAGTAGTGCTCCACTGCCGTCGGAGTCTGCTCATAACTATGAAACTACCGCAAGGAGGGATGCATGTAGCACTGGCCTGCTCCCCGCCCCCCGCTCTGAATTACATAGATTACACTCACTCTACAGAAAGGCCAAGTGGTGTAGTTGGCAAGGTAAGTCCGTGACCACTGCTTTATCCTTTAATATGCTCATTTTTTAAAATGTGTATTTATGCGTTTATTGAGAGAGAGACTATATGAGCAAGGGAGGAGCAGAGAGAGAGTTGAGATAGAAGAGAGAGAAAGAGAGGGAGAGAGAGAATCCTAAGCAGGCTCTGCACTGTTAGCAGAACCGTGAGAACAGGACCTGGGACGAAATCAAGAGTAGAATGTTTAACCGATTGAGCCGCCAGGCACCCCTTGTCTGGTCATTTCTGGAAACCGCTTCACACACACATTCTAGGTCCCAGGCAGGTGCCATGGGCAGACACCCCCTTCCCCCGGATAAATCCCCACATGCCACACTCTGCCCTTGGCAAGCAGTTGCCGCTTAAACGTCCTCTTACTGTTGTCCCTCCACTTGCTCTAGTGGTGGTAGAATACCGTTTTCACTCCTCCCCACTAGGAACATCATGATCGAGAATGATACCACATGTTGCCAGAACAATTCGATGTAGAAATTCAAAGAATGGAGCTCTGGGTTGGAATTTCAGGCACAATGTCAGACTTAGGCGAGGAACACCCTTCCTGGATGAACTTTCATAATTCTCCTGCAGAGATGGCATTTATTCTATGTGCTTTTAACGTCGGCCTTTCTAAAATGCATGGTCTAGATGGACCGATGGGTGTTCTAAGCCACAGCTACAGTCCTGATGAGGTTTTTGGGGGCGACAGTGGGGTTCCTGGGATCCGGAGCCCACGGCCAAGAAAGAATTCCTGAAGATGTCTTTGGTGCAGAAAGGTGATTTTTATTAAAGCACGAGGGACAGGACCCGCGGGCAGGAAGAGCTGCTCCGGGACCATGAGGAGAGACTGGTTATATGCTATCAGTCTCAGGGCAGGTGAAGTCCAGGGGAAGTTTCCAGTGAGAGTTTCATATGCTAAAGAGGACTCCCAGGGTCCTGGAGGCCTGGCTGTTGTCAAGCTAGGGTTGGTCTCTCTCTAGCAAAGCATTGGCATTGACACAGCAGGGAGTTCCTGGAGAAACGTTTTACTCTGCCTGCCTCAAGTCTTTGTCCATGGGCTGGAGGTTATAAGGAGATTTAACGTTATCTGCCATTTCCTTCTGCCTCTGTCCCCACGTCACTGTGGAGGGTGATGGAGACTCAGGTCCCAAGGACTGTGATCTCTATCAGTTAAGCATTTGTTTCCCTTTTTCCTTTGTTCTTGGACAGCCAGGAGTGCAGGGGAACATCACACACATCCTACCTCGAGGGCGGGTGTTTGCGCCCCCTCAGTTTGCCTTATGCTCCCTCATCAAGTCCCAGCAGGCAAGTTGAGAGAAGGTGGGGGAAGCTGAGATTATGATAAACTTGAGATCATTTCTTAAAGGTGTTACAGTCTCTTCTGTCTTAAAAGAATACTTGTAACGGAGACGTCTTAATCTCTCCTGTATCTTTAAGGAAAATGTTGTATGTGAGAAAGCGTACGGGCATGTATAGTGTGTACATGTGCACCAGCTAAAGTTTAGAGTAAAGAAGTCAAAGTGGCCTGTTTTAATTAAAAAATACTCTGACAGCATATTATTCTTAGACACTTTTACAGTTTATATTATGTTGAAATCCTATGAAAGGTGTAATCGATACACATCACCTTGTAATGCTTGGATGCAGAGTTCAGATAGCCTTAGATGACACCGGAGACTCGCCCCACCCACGGGGCTCCCCAGGACGCCAGGCGCCCTGGCTTCACCCGCAGAAGCAGAAGATGTCAGGACTGTGGGCTCCCCCAGCGCTGACAGCCACAATACGGAAGACAAAGAATAAGAACAAACTGAGGGGAGAGGGGGGTGTGAAACGGGGGAGAGTGGGTGACGGGCACAGAGGAGGGCACTTGTTGGGATGAGCACTGGGTGTTGTATGGAAACCGATTTGACAATAAGTTATTATTTTAAAAAAATGAAAAAAATCTTTCCACAGGAAAAAAAAAATAAGGAAGACATATGTAGAATCAACATCAAAGATAGTCCATTCATCCCATGACTCCCTACAGAAAGAGTGTTAATTAGATGCAGAAGTGGAAATCAGCTGCAGGCTGTTGTGGGAAACGGTCGTAGGGATTCCAGCACGAGTCACAGAACTGTGGCCCAGAATTCTGCATACCTGGGGAACCCGGCTCTCCTGGAGTTGTTGGTATTTTGCTACAAAGGCTTTTGATATTCATGAGCACAAGCGTGTATTTGGTCAGCACTTCGGTACTTCTGTATTATCTCATACTGAGTTTCAACAGCAGCCTCATTTCACAGGTGAGGAAACTAAGAAACAGAGGGTCGTGAGTCTTCCAAGGTCACATGGCTCATCATTAAAAAAAACAACAACAAAAACCAGAATTTGCAGAGCCCCATGTCTAACCACTCGGTGTGTGGCCTCCTGAGAGAATGAATAGCCTCATTCCTGCTGAGTACATCCTGACCAGCCCCCCAGCCACTCTAAGCTTCAGAATGCAAACCAAAAACACAGCACCTCAGCTCAACCAACTTTAGCCACAGTAGGTCCTACGGTAAAAGTCTGAGGAAGAACTGGTTAGAGCCTGGTGCGTTTCCGGTCCAATTTATTACCAGAAGCTGGGCTTTCCTTAAATATGCACTTAAGAGCAGATGCTTATTTATAATCCGCTTAATTACCATCAAGATGGGAATTTAGCTATTAGGTTATCATGCATAATTTAGTGGCTTGGATTTGCAGTTGCCCTAATAACTTTGTAGAACAATCCGCCAAAGTGCAAATTGCTTCGTTGTCCTGGCAGGCAATTTGTGGCGAAAAGAAACTCTTTAATACGCAGCACGATCGTGGACTGATGAGCTCCAGAGGTGGTGAGGAAAGGATGGAAGTGGAGAAGAGTGCCCTGCTTGTTTAATCTGAATGCAAATGCTGTTCATCCCAATTTCTGTTTGGCTGTGGGCTGTTTTTGAATTAGGATGCTTATGGGTGTGCGTGCATGCGTGTGGCCCCGCGTGCACACAGCTGTGCGTTTTTGTTTCTTTTGGTTAGCTCTCCACCAGATAAATATTTGGAAGCTTGTCTCTGGATGGAAGCTGGGGAGAGATGACTCGATAATGAGGTCAGGGGCCCCCGTAGGGGAGTCCTGATGTAGGGGTGACATAACTGTGTCACCTCAGAGGCAAAGCATGGGGATGTCATTTGCTTTTCTCCAAGTGTGGTCGTCTTCATCCATCGGTTGGGGCTTGAGGAGATTGTGAATGAGGTGATTTCCAGAGTCCCAGTCTAGCGCACGGTAATATTATTTCGTATACGGTTCTGCCTTGTAAAGTTATTTTCCTGTTTGAAAAGCGAGAATCGACAGTGTCCATGGGAGAATCGACGCAGCTCACCCGGGAGGCTAACAGGGGACGCCTTCTTCAGTGCGACTCTGTTCTTTGTTCCAGGAAATTCTCTCGGGGAAGGCAGGACTGTAAAGTAGCAAGTGCCATTAATGATGCAGTCGCTGGCTTTTGCTGAAAATCTCTGTATCCAAATGGCAGTCTGATCCAACGGTCTTCTTCCCAGGACAGGCATTGTTCGTCTGGGCAAGCAGCTCCTTGTGGGGACAAGAGATGGTTCTGATTGTCAGACTGCTTGCTCATCAAGTGGCTCTTTGTTAAGTCTCTTTCCAAGACCCTCCCCTCAGCATGTCATCGAGTCCTCAACTATGATGCCATGAATGTTGGCCAGATTTCCTGACACTTACCGAAAGGCCCCTTTAAACTACTCGATGAGCATAGAGGAAGGGAGGGAAAAATAAGATGAAAACAGAGAGGGAGGCAAACCAGGAGGAGACACTCTTAACTACAGAGAACCAGCTGGGGTTTGATGGGGGACGTGGGGGGGAGGAGAGGCTAGATGGGCGAGGGGCATTAAGGAGGGCACTTGCTGGGATGAGCACTGGGGGTCGTGTGTAAGTGATGATTCACTAAATCTACTCCTTAAACCATTATTAAATTACATGGTAACTAACTTGGATTTAAATAAAATTAAAAAATAATAACAATATTAAATGAATTAAAGGAAAATGACAATGTCAAAAAATAAATATGTAAAGAAAGTACTTTGGGGCTAATCCCCAAAGGTATAGATTCCTGACCTTCATCTTTTTTCATTTTTTAATTTTTTTAAATTAAGCTCATTCTAGGCCCAACGCAGGGCTTGAATTCACAGCCCTGTCATCAAGAGTCTCATGCTTTCCCCACTGAGCCAGCCAGGCCCCCACCCCCATCCCTTATAAAATCCTCTAAAACTCTGTCCAGGTGATATTGCCATTTACTGCAGTAGATAATAATCCCAGTTTTATCTGATTATCAAATTATCGCGGCGGGCTTCTGGGGGGTTGGCAGCCCAGATTATCGCTGCTTCTGTTTTACAGATACGTTATTCGAAGTTTTCTCACGAGAGCACAGGTGATCAGGCAGTGCTTACTGAAACCTCCTATCTCCTGCTTCCTGTTCCACTGCTTTTTGGACATCTAGTAGTATATGAACAAAATTCATTTTTGGTTTTTAGTAGTTTCTATAGGAAAATTACGGCTTAGATGAAGTGTTCAAGATAATTGGTTTGAAATTAAGATAAAAAATTGATACCCTTCGCTAATATGCAAAAGCTCATGCTGGTCCAGCAAAGTCATGTGGTTGGTATTCTGCCCACTACCTGTACACCCAAAAATAAACTTTAAACAAGGTTCTTTTAATCGAAAAATGCTGGCTCCATAATGATGGTACCTATTTCCAGCACAAAAATCTGTCAGCTACTACCTGCCAGGTAGATAGGGATGGGTACTTTTTAACCAGGAGAGTACCTGATCTAGGAACATACCGAGGGCATATTCTAACCCTTCATACCGCTATCTTTGGAAACAAGGATTCTAAGATTATTAAATTCAAGGATTATTGAAAATGGGCCACACAGTTCTATTGCAACACTGCAACAACTTCAATGCCTTAAGGCGAAATCCGTTCTGCTTTCTTTTGTCCTGAAGCCTCTTAATTTCATGCTTTACAAACAGCATGAAAAATTAGGATAATATATTTTAAAAATGGCAAGAATACTAATGATATTACTAAAACCGTAAAGCTTCTTTTCTGTGAGTTTCATGAATTTGGAAGGGTGACAACTTAAAATAGATTTTTTTTCCCAATAGAATATTGGCCACCGGAGGTCTAACATATTTTGCCTCAGGGATAAAATGTTGTTTTTACAATGCTACAGTCCTCTGATGTCATTGTTCTTACTAAAAAGAGATGAAAAACTTAGAAGAACCCATGAAACACGGCAATTTCGTCAGTACTGCCTTACTCGTTGCAGCCTCTATATTGAGCAAGGGGGTCTGTGTTTAGTTTAATTAAATCACTCATGGTACTTGGCCTAGATTCTTGACTGATAACAGCCCCTCTCAGTATTTTTCTGTGTTTCATTGCTCAGATGTGGGATCTCAAATGCTGTTACATAACCTCTGTGACATCCAAAGGTCCAACCACTAACTTTTCAGCATAAGGAACAAGAGAGTATGGTTTTTAAAGGGGTGGCAAAGCCTGCCATCGGAAGTTTTACTCACAAGCATGGTACGGTGCCCCAGACACTGCCCCGTTTCTTTTGGGGTGAAGAAAATGTTCTGAAAGTTAAGTGGCATCGCTGACCATACAACTCTAATGAGTGTAGCAACAAGACGCTGAACCGAACACTTCAGATGGGAGAATTTTATGTGGTGTGATTCAGATCTCCATAAAGCTGTGACATGATTTGAAAACAAAGTACGGAGAGGAGGAAATAACCTGTGTGTGCGTCTGTGAGACATCCTCACTGTGTCAGGCACACGCACACATCCTCCTGCTCAACAAGAGGAGACCAAAAAAAAATCACTTTGGTATTTCTCTCAGGAAACACTCCGTCCTGTAAGATAAGACCATGAACTAACTGAAACCGTGTTCTTTAAAGATTTTATTATAGATATCCTTAAGAGTTGCTCCCGGCTGATTGTTTCAAGAGCCTCTCTCAGGAGCTGTTAGTCAGGAGCCGGTCTGTTCTGAGCGCTGCTTGGTCAGAGCCAGGTCCACGCGTGCAGGGGTCAGACCCTTGCTACTGTCCTCCTCACTTTCCCTTCCCGAGACTACAACACATGGTCCATCTGGAACTCACCCTCATCGCACGAAACTAAGCTCAAGTTTACTTCACTGAGGGGATTTTAAGCTGGCCACTGGGGAGCTGTCACAGGTAGCCAGGAACTAACATTTGTAAGTAAGAAGTATGAGAATTAATGGCATCAGTCGATGTCCCCATGCTTAGCTTATATACTTATATATTCTTTGAAATTACATTTACTCTCCAATTTGACATCTGATTTAAGTACATAAATAAATAAGCATATACTCCCTAAAATATATTAGTTGGTACTAATCTAACTTAAAAAAAAAACTAGCTGAATGAAATATTCACGATGTTGTATATAGTATAGAACAATCATTCTATTATATATTCATATTCCATTACTTAAATTACTTTGATATAATCAATATAATTAATATGCTGTATTGAGTTACATTAATACGATTTTCCATTACTTAAAATTTCTACCTACTATTGTAGCAATATTTGAGTTTAACATACAGAGTAGTAATTTATAATTTATTATGCCTACAAGACTATTTTAATAAAGTATATGTTCGTATAATAAATATTATGACTGTAGAATTTTTCACATGGTAATGAATGTGAACTGTAGGCCTGAACTAATTGAAATATATAGCTATTTAACTTCCTAAATCTGAGCACTACAATCACAGAATTTTATAGTCTTTCTAACTCTAGAATTATAATGGATCTTATAGGTGGTTTTTTAGCAGTCTTTCATTTTTAATTTAAATTTGAATTCGATTTATATTCTGAAATCTCAACCACGTCAGAATTGCCTGAGAAAACCTCTGTGAGCCACAATAAGACGATACTCTGCACTGACCCACTGCCTTTCACGTCAACAATTCAAATGAACTTTGGTGGCAACATCCTGTCCCTGGTGACAGGCAGCCTGGACTGGTGCCGGAGGGCACACGTGTGCTGTAGGACCTGGTGAGACCAGTGACATCTTTGGGTTTTTAGAAGGTAACTCTTCGCAACTCTAGCTCCTCTTCAGGACTTAGTTGGGTTCATTTTCTTGCTCCCTCTTCGCTTGTACTAATGTAACATAATCACCCCGGCATCACCTTGATTCTTGGAAGCTGTCTTCAGTCACTGAGATCGTGGGCTATGGGAACTGCATTGAAGCTTGAGCTGGTGAGCGTTAACAGCAGTCTTTTGTTTTTTTAATTTTTTAATGTCTATTTTTTAATTTTTGTGAGAGACAGAGAGAGACAGAGTACCAGCAGAGGAAGGTCAGAGAGAGGGAGAAACAGAATCTGAAGCAGGCTCCAGGCTCTGAGCTGTCAGCACAGAGCCCGACATGGGGCTCGAACTCCCCAACCGTGAGATCATGACTTGAGCCAACGTCGGACACTTAACCGACTGAGCCACCCAGGCGCCCCAACGGCAGTCTTGAGAGGAACACAGTTGTCTGGACTTTAAAATGCATTCTTTACATTTAAATATCACCACAACACTATAATATAAATGTTTCCTTAGGCTTAGCGTGAAAAAACTCAAGCATAAATGATTAAGTAATTTTCCAATAGCTACTGAATAGCAGAGTCAAGATTTAAAAAGAGATTTATCAAATGCTAAAATCTCTCTTCACACTTGCTTGGGGAATTGATTGGTTTTCCAGGCACGGTGCAACAATGGATGGACCTAATACCTGTGACTGCATTTATTACCCAGGATGCATCTTGTCCAGTTCATCCTTCCTGTTTGTTTTTGCATAATCCCTTACACTGCGTGTCTACTTCTTCATAATACATAATTTTCTCCACTTTGCATATGATTTAATTCTCACACCAAACAACTTCCTCAGAGGGCAGGATCTTTGTCAGGAAAAATTGAATTCACACAGGTGAGCAAGTAGGGAATTAACTTCTTTTTATGCTTTTGAGTCCTTTGGAAAGAGATATGTGGGCTTGGGGTAGTAGGCCGCCCGTATTTTAATACATTCTAGAAGTTCTTGAAGAATTAGGCACATCATTCCTAAACACTTTTCCGTCTCTGGTTGTTACGAACACAGGAAGACAACAGCAGCTGAGAATGGTGTCCTTCTCTGCTACTGGGAGCGTGAAGGTGAGGCCAGAAAACAAAATAACATCTCTCTCTTATTTATTTTTAGTGTTATAGTATGATTAAGTTAGAATTTCAAACAACACCAAGAGATTGAGATTTTCTTTTTATTCAGAGGAGTCATTGGGTCAAAAAGTTTGGAAATCCTTGGTCGCTGACCATCCAACATGTTTCTGAGAAACCACAAAGGGGTTCTGAGTAGAGGGCCTTGGAACCACGGACACAGTAGGTGACATTTAGCCCTGTATGTTAGGCCTTAGTACATTGAATTTTTTCTCCTAGATCCTTGTACTGCTGGATTATGTAAGTAATCCTAGTGACTCTGTGCCATTGAAGATTGTGTTTTCTTTTTTCCTGAGATAATTTTTTTTATTTGCTTGACAATATCAACTTGTGAAAAAAGGTATAAACAAGTCCCTCTTGTTTTTTCCCCAGTGGAATAAAGTAATATCCTAAGTGATTTATGCTCTCAAGAAAATACTGTCATGTAGAGTACAAAAAAGCACAGCTTTTGAAAAATGTAGCACTTCTTCTGCACTCCAAATCTATACTTTTTCAATTTGAACTTAGAAGAATTTCTAAGATTAAAAAGAATGAGTCCCTCAACCTACCACTGGTTGGTTGAGATGGTAGATATATTTTCTATGTTTTTATTTTGTTTGAATTGAATATCAGATGCCATATACTTACTATTCTCCTCCATCTTCCGTTTCATTATGCTCAAGCCCCAGAGAGAAAGGCATACCTTGACGATATGGGACGATGTCTGAAAATAGGGCTAATTGCAGACTCCTAAGAGATGTAGCAGGCTAAATTCTGAGTAGCCTGAAAATTCATCATGTAAGCATGTATGAAGGAGGCTACAGTGTGTATTTAAGTGAAGAATCAATTTATCTCCAGAGAAGACAAGATACGTAGCTCTAACTATATCTAAAGATAATGGTACAGTGTAACAGTGAAGCAACATTTATATCTATGACACACATTGCCCCTTAGATCTTCCTCATCGCTAAAGAAATTGTATTCAGAGTTCTGAGGAGAAGAATCTATAACCAAAGAAGATATTGTGTCTTTGCAGAAAGAGAGAAATATTAAGGAATTACTACACACACACACACACACACACACACAGCACCAAGCCCAGAATGACTTCACAGAGAAATTCTACCAAACATTAAAAGACTAACTCATCTCCTTGCTCTATAAATTATTTCATAGCATGAAAAAATAGAAGTTCCCAATTTTATATATACAAGTACACACTTGAATCTCAAAGCTAGTGTTTTAATTATTAAGGAGACCTAGTAGAGGCATTTCCAGTAAGCCTGGGAAGAAGGAAAGGATGCTGCCCTCGGCACTACACTTCAGCATTTTCACTGGAGCAGCAGCCAATGTGATTAGATAAGATAAACCAATTAGGGGCCTACTCACTGCCTGTGAAACCCTGGAGTGCAAATGATAACACCGGCCCCAACAATAAAAGAATAAAGTAAGTGAGCAGGTAAAATAGAAACAAACACTATTAGCCCCATTTACACAAATAATAACAATTGTCAATAGCAACAGAAACATAACTGTTTTGAAATTAGTTTAATAAGGAATTTGCAAAGTGTAAAGAATACCTTCCAACCCTACTGAAAGACTGGATTTTAAATCACGAAGATATAGTCTTTGTTCTTAGATAGGACAGACTAGCATCACAAACAGGAAAGTTTTTCTTAAATTTTTAACGTAGTGGTATATGAATGAGTGTACCCAGACACTTTTCTGGAGTTAGACAAGTTGATTCAAAAGTTGATATGGAAAAAACAAATATGTAGATAGTTTGCAAAACCCTGGGAGGCGAAACTACCTGGAAAGGCCAGCCATTCCAGACATCTACGCCTGTTGTAAGCTTTTATAATTGAAACATTGTAGTGCTCTTCCACCACGAGACACACCAGTGAAATGGAAAAGAAAGCCAAGAAATAGACCCATGGACATGTGGAAATTTACTATTTCCTGAATATGACACCTCAAAACATTGAGCCAGTGCTGGACTGTCTAATAAATGGTGCTGGGTGGGACGATTGAGGAATCTTTCAGATAAAGATAGATTGAGCTCTGTTCCTCACAACATTCTCAAGAATAAATTCCAGGGGCACCTGGCTGGCGGAGTTGGTTAAGCGTCCCACTTCAGGTCATGATCTCGCAGTTCATAGGTTCAAGCCGCATGTCAGGCTCTGTGCTGACAGCTCAGAGCCTGGAACCTGCTTCAGATTTTGCGTGTGTATGTCTCTGCCCCTTGTCCCTCATACTCTGTCTCTCTATCAAAAATAAATAAACATTTTTTTAAAATAAAATGAATAATAAACTACAAATAGATTAGGCATTTAAATGTAATATACAAAAACGTGGAGTTCTATAAGAAGACCCAGGAAATTTCTCTGTAATCCGAATGTTTCTAAACCTTGCTTATTAGCACTCAAAAGCCTAAGTTAACATAAAATTGATACATTGGACTATATAAAAGTGACACAAATGTCGCACAAACAAAAAACGAACTCCAAAAGCAAACAAGCAAAAAAAAAAAAAAAAACCTTAAAATAAAAAACAACAAAAAAAGAAACCCTAATAAACTGAGAGAAAAATATGTATAACTTAAAATTGACAGTAAGGGTTAATATCTGTGTGTGTGTGTGTGTGTGTGTGTGTGTGTGTGTGTGTGTTTATATTATAATTTGAAGGACCAAGGACACACACAAAAAAAACGGGAAAAATACATAAGGTATTTATCAAGAAAGTCATTAAAATGTTCCTTGACCCTATAAAAATTCACATCTTTCATAAATGGAGGTGCATGAAATAAATCAACACAAATATACAATTTTTCTCCTAACCAAATTGATAAGGATATATTATAACACATTCTGTAAGCATTTTCAGTATTTTCCAATGGAAAGCAAACCAGTGCCATTCTTGCCGGAGAGGGGTTTGAAAACAGCTAAAAACATCTACCTATGCACGTACGTTTTGACCCACTGACCTTCCAGGACACCACCGTGAAGATACACCTCCAACAACACAAAAACACTTATGCACATAGATAGCACTGCAGTATTGTTTCCAATTTCAGAATTGTGGAAATAACTTCGATATTTACACTTAGAAGAATAGGTGACTGATCTATGTTAGATTACACAGTGAATCACTGTGCAGCAATGAGAGGATGCCAGAGATCTGTACGAACGGATATTTCAGGAGTCCCTGTTTACAGTAAGCTAAAAAAAAAAAAAAGGTGGAAAAAAGCATCAATAGTATAGAAAGGGAAAATAGAAAGAAAAGGTTATAAGAAAATATAGATGTAGTTACTCATTTGCAGAAGAGAAATACAGGAATGATAATCTAGAAACTAAAGCAGCAGGATTCCCGGAGGAAGTGAGGGGGGTAGGGTACAGAAATGGAAAGCACAGGGACGATGTAGGTAAGGATAATAAGGAAGTGATACTGAGAAAAATTTTGTCCAGCTTTGACTCTTAGAACCATGGGACCATTTCACATATTCAAAAAATAGATAAAAAACTTCTGCACAGTGAAGGAAACAATCAACAAAACTAAAAGGCACCCGATGGAATGGGAGAAGATATTTGCAAATGAAGTATCAGATAAATGGTTAGTATCCACAATCAAACACCTCCCCAAAAATAATCCAGCGAAGAAGTAAGCAGAAGATATTAAAATAAATTTTTCCAAAGAAGACATTAGGTGGCTAAAGGGTACATAAAATGATGCTGAACATCACTCGTCATCAGGGAAATAGAAATCAAAACCAAAATGAGATACCACTTCACACCGGTCAGAGTGTCTAAATTTAGGAAGCAACAGATGCTGGCAAGGATGTGGAGAAACAGGAACCCTCTTGCACTGCCGGTGGGAATGCAAACCGGTGCAGGCGCTCTGGAAAACAGTGTGGAGGTTCCTCAAAAACTTAAAAATCAAACTACCCTATGAGCCAGCAATAGCACTACTATGTATTTTCTGAAGGACACAAAATGCTGATTTGAAGGGGCACATACACCCCAAGGTTTATAGCAGCACTTAGGATGGGAAGCCATACTTAGTTTCGGAAGAACTCAAATGTCCATTAACTGAGAATGTGGTATGTAGGTGTGTGTGTGTATATATATACACATATGTATATATTCACACACACAATGGGATACTACTTGGCGATGAAAAAGAACGAAATCTTGCTATTTGCAACAATGTGGTTGGAACTAGAGTGTATTATGCTAACAAAATAAGTCAGAGAAAGACAAATATCACACGATTTCACTCATATGTGGAATTTAAAAAGCAAAACAGATGAATATAGGGGAACGGAAGGAAAAATAAGATAAAAACAGGGAGGTAAACCGTAGAGATTCTTAAGTACAGAGAACAGACTGAGAGTTGCTGGAGGGAGGCGGGTGGGGTGGTGGGCTAAACGGGCACTTTTCGGGTGAGCACTGGATGATGAATGGAAAAGATGAATCACTGGGTTCTACTTCTGAAGCCAAGGCTACACAGTATGTTAACTAACTTTAATTTAAATAAAAAAATGAATAAATAAATAAAAGTGAAAAATATTCCTGAGTAATTTATGTCAACCAGGAAGTAAGTAAAACGCCAAATACTATGCAAAATATAACAAGTAAACCTAACTATGTTACAAGTAACAATATAACCACAGTAAAAAGGATGAAAAAGAAATGAACTGACCTAAAAAAATATTTTGGTACCGTACTATAAGGCTAAAGATGAAAATGTGTAGATATTATGGTATAATTAGTAAATATGCATTTTGCATGGCTTATAAGTTAGAAATTCTGGAACTACCATATGTGTATAATAAAATTGGGCAAATAAAATATACTGAGGGTCACATTTCTCACTGTAGGAGAAAGGAATTGCAAATAAAGACAGGAAGAAGGCTAGAATCATGTCTGTTGTGTTGGATTGGAATAGGAGGGTTTAGTGTGAACTCATGGATAGATGTACAAATGTGTGTGTGCAAGTGTATCAGTCATCCGTCGGTGTGCCACAGGTCACACACTTAACAGCTTACAGCAGTAAATATTTATCATCTCAAGTTTTGTATGTTAGAAGTCTGCGCAGGTTAGCGGGGTCTTTGCTTTAGAATCTAGCCTGGCTGTAGCCACGGTGTTGGCAGGAAGTTTTCTCATATGGAGGCTCAATGGAAAAAAAAAAGCATCTGCTTCTCAGCTCACCTGGATGTCGGCAGAACACATTTCTTTGCGGTTTAGGGACTGAGAGCTTCAGGTTTTTGCTGTCTGTCTCAGGGTCACCCTCACCTTCTAGAGGCTGCCCTCATTTTCCTGCCGTGTGCCTCTCCATAGGCCACTTGGCAACATGGCAGCTGGCTTCTCCCAGGCCACAGGACAGGAAAAGAGCGAGTCTGCCAGCAACTGGAGTCAAACTGAGGCAAAACCTCAGGAGAGACCTCCGTTCACTTTTTCTATGTTCTCTCATTTAGGAGCACTCGGCAGCCCCATCCACAGTCAATGGGAGGGCATGGGCCCAAAGGTACCAACATCCAGAGACGGAATTTGGGGACGGGACACCTAGAGTCTGTCCCTTGTCTATGAGTGTAAATATACACGTTTGTTTTCTCCGTCTGTCCATTTAGAAGCTATAGAAGCAAAATTAGAACAGAAATTAGTAATTTTACATCAGTCATATCCAAAAGATTTATTTTTCTCTAAAAACTCAAAAATTTAAAATAGATGTTGTCTTCTATGAGATGTAATCACTTTGCGCAGGCGGTCTCTCCCCCTCCCCCTTTAATGGAAGATAATAGCTTGCAAAATGCTGACATGGCTTAGTGTGATATACCATCCGTTAAAAACTAACCATTTTCTACTAGTGTATGGATAGCATTTTACAAAAATATACTGCAGTTAATTTAAGTGCTTTAATTTATGTGACTGATAGAATCCTACAGCCCTAATTTTACAGCTAGAAATGAAATAGAATTTTTTTGAGAATTTTTCTTTTCATTAAACCAAATTGCATTGAAATGTAAATTCGGTTTTAAAAATCTTAGGAAACATGATTCTTTCAGACATGTAGAAATTGGTAAAAATACTGATGTAGAGTGGCAGAGCTTGGAGGGGGAATAGTTCTGGGAATATTAATCAGAACGGCGGGGATGGTGGCCAAGGGTCAGGAAAGGTCATAGTTAGTCCGGAATCTGGAAGAGGGTCAGTGCAGGAGAGAAAAATACTGAAGCAAGACCACGTAATCGTCATGTTCATCAGTAATGACTCAAGGAGGGAAACAGCAGAACCAGGGACAATGTGGCAAGCTGACTGGTACAGGCTCAAGGAGTCGCCAGCAATGTGGCACCTTGTTGCATCCCTGTGATTCACTTCTGAATTCTGAAATTGCTAGACGGTAACATATTTTTATTTATTTTAAAGTTATCTTATCTTGCAATATGAAGTGCGTATACCAGATGGAGCAATTCCTTCCTAAGGGAAATTCCTTTATACAGGAAAGTTGACATGTGACTGTATGCACGGGCAATAAACAATTAGAAATCAGTAATAAAGGAGGACCATTTTAGTAGCAAAAAACATATCAAAGCAAATACGAGACAGCTCAAAATAAAGCATATGGTAATTGATAATTAGAAAAAGGATAGGGTCTGTACAGTTGCTGTTCTGAAATGTTTGGAGAGTCCTACACTTCCTATAAATTACAAACCATACCAGTACAGTTTCCCTTTGATTTGGCGATGTAACTTGTTGATGTGTGATACACACAGTTTTGACATTTAAAACAACCTGTATTTATTAGATTTCCATCAGAGAAGCAGAAGTAGTGTGAGTGTTACGGAAAAGTAAATTTGCGAGGATAAGCCTCCACGCTGTGGGAGGGAGCAGTGGGGAGCACTCCCTCTACACGTGCTGGTGAGCCGGGGCCACTCTTCCAGCAGGTCGACGGCCAGGAAGAGTGTAACATGGAATGTGGCAGAGTGGGGACAAAATGGAGTTCGCCAGTGTCCACATCTGGCAGTCGCTGCGTCTACTAACCACCATGGCATCCAGAGACTAAAATATTCTAACATTTCACTTTCACCTACTATATTCTTACACATTTTGTTTTTGCTCAAATAACCCAGAACATAAAGGAAGGAAGATTCTCTGCAATGTGGTACTCATTTAGTCAAGTTGGCACCTTACATAACAGTGCATGACTGCTAGGTAAGAAAAAGGAATCCCCTGGAAAATCCCATTTAAGTTCCTCCAGTCATCTGTAGAATGCTTGGGTGGCTATTTTGCCTTCTTGGACTTCACCAGCAGGTGTGCCAAAGCAAATGCCAATTTTTTTTCCAGTTTTGAGACCTCCGCATTGCAATTGAAATTAATTTTTGTAAATGAAAGAGAGTATTTGATACATTTGGCATTTTCTTTTTAAGCATCACATATGTAATAATCTCCTCTTGCATTGATCCCACCATAAAATCATAGCGAAGAAATCTCACCCAGTAATTTGCCTTCATTATTTGGAGTGTTGCTAGCGGATACAACATGCAGGAAGGAGACAGGTGTAATTTGGAGTATCAGCATCTTTTTGTGTAAAGTTTCTGTAGTCTAGTTGTGCAGTTTTTACAAAGCCAGAGCAATCAGTTGAAAATGAAGAACAGAAAGATAAAATAAATGTTTTGTGTAATTGCTGCACAAGAAAAATAGATTTATGTTTACATTGGCATGACTTCCGTTTTGCTGGATGGGCCAGAGTTTCAAAGATCACATGGCTAAGATTCAGCTCTGTGTTTGCTTTCCGGTGGTTAAAAGTTCCATTAGCACACTATCTCAGAATCCAAACTGCTTAACTTCTGAGAAGCAGTATCGATGAAAATGTTTGACAAATGTCCCTCACCGGAAGTGTCTGTTTGCTCTGAACGAAAACATTCCAGACCCATGTGAGTTATGCACTGTCAGCCCTTTACTGTGTAGCACTTTGTAGTGGGGGTTATAGATATCTGCCCTTGGATTTCATGAGAAATACAACTAGCGCTAACAGCTGGTGCCTCCCAAGTGCGTTTATAAGAGAGCGGTACTGAATGGCCCTGGGTCTGACATTCTCTCTGTAACTCAAGCTTCCCCTCTCCTACACGATCCCTGCCGGTATGAAGAGGCCTGGTGTCTGCATGTTTTAGGCTTTCTATGAAACTATTCCGATTGACAGAGTAGAACAGATTAGAAGAGTTTCAGGGGAAGATTTACATATACGTTTTAGAAGCGCTTACATTTCCTCATGTCTCTGGCAGCACCCTGGGAGGTGCATGGTTACACTCTGTGGCTTCTCTGAAGCACATGGTTGCAATCTCAAGGATTTAAGCTTTCTAAACATGCGGCTTGGTATTGTGAAGGTTGCGGTAAGACGCCTAGACAAAGGTGCTGAATTTAATGCACAGTTGGCTTTTCAGATGACATATATCTAAAGCGACATAGAGGATTGGAGAGAAAGCAGTGATATTTTGGAACCACAAAGCAGATGTACGAGTCAATGCACTCCGCTCAAGAAAGCTCAGTTAAGTCTCCAGTCCCCAAGAGGCTCAGAGATTGGAGATACCCAATCTGCAGAGGCTTGGATAAAGGGATTGTTTTAAAGTCTGATTAAGGACCAGCTGGAACCACCTGGAACCCTAAGCACTCTGAGAAGCTGGTTGGGAGCCCCTTTCTCATCCTGGTAGAAAATCCTGGGACATTTACTTTCTGGAGACCCTGAAACCCAAGTAACATGGGTCGGAGTGGAGGTTGTGGTTGAAGTTGGCGTGCCTGCGTTCACAACAGGAGAGAATACTGAGCTTCCCCTCTGCGGGCACGCTCACTCCATCTCTGCTCACTCGGTTTCCACAATGACGTCAGGCAGGATTTTGTCTTCCATGTAGGGAAAGGAAAAATAAACGTTCGAGATGGTTGAGGTAGGGGAGGGTACATCATTATTCTGGGAGAAGAGACTGAGTGATACTGGATCCCTCAGCGAAACAAAGTGTTTAGCCCGTCAGCTCCAGCTGTGGCATGGATATGTCCCTCTACTTTCATTTTCAATTTTTTAACTTTTTCATTTTAGAGAGAGAGAGAGAAAGAGAAGGGAAGGGAACAGAGAGAGAGAGAGAGAGAGAGAGAGAGAGAGAGAATCTTAAGCAGGCTATCCATGCTCAGTGCAGAGCCGAGCGTGGGGCTTGATCTCACGAACCGTGAGACCATGGCCTGAGCTGAAATCAAGAGAGGGAAGCTCAGCTGACTGAGCCCCAAGTGCCCCTATTTCATACTACTTTTAATCACCAACTATTATCTAGGAACAGACAACCTAAGATCGTTAGATATTTATGAAAGTAGAAGGAAAGACAAATGTACATAACATTTTAGAGGAAACTGAGACCATGCAGGAGAAATAAGACTTCGGAAATCATCCAAAGTATGTGTAACAATTTTTTTAATGTTTGTTTATTTTTGAGACTGAGAGGGTGGGAGTACAAGTGGGGGCGGGGTAGATAGATGGGAAGGACGATGACACAGACCCCATGATAAAACCTCTCCTCTCTTCCCCACCCCCCAAGCAGGTATCAGGTGCCCTGCTCCTGATTGCCTGAGAATGTGTGGAACCAGGCTCACCACCTGGTCTCTGGGCTCCAGGGGTTACTAGGAGACGACATCTTACCTGGAAGGCTGGCACGGGGGGATCCCCAGGTCGTACCCACTCCCAGGGAGTTACGATGGTGATAGTCATTCAGGCGGAATGAGGCATCCCCTGCTGCCCTGAAGCCTGGCTCACCTTTTCTCGTAAGAATCACACGCAGAGGTATTGACTGCCCCCCCATTGGGTCCCTTATGCACAGTTCGAGGGCCAGAGATGAAGCTCGGCCCTGCGGCCCTGAACCGTCCTACACGGTGCGTCTTCTCTGGGCGATGGTTTCCTCTGTTACGTTCGTGGGTCGGCCAGTGGGCCGGACGGAGTCTCTGAAGCCTTTCCAGTGTGTCCTGATGACATCCTCTCGCTTACCGACTGCACCATCCCGCACAACGGCTCTTGGTGACTGCACTCCACGCCTTCTGGACAGGGTGGTGCGTGCCCCTTGAACACGTCCTCCCAACGGCTCTCTCTCATTTGCTCAGTAGCCCCAGATTTTACACTGGCAGTGACCCCCTGGTGTTATCTAACCACCTTCTGGTTCACCTGACAGATATGTCAGCATTTTCAGGATCCGAGTGCATTCTGCTCGGAGAAAATCCTTTCCTATCATAGAAGAGGACTTAGAAATAAGGACCAACCTATCCACGACTGATCTTCTATAAGCCAGTATCCCCAGAAAAAGTATAGGTCGCTTGTAAAGACCTAAATTAGTTACATCTTAGTGCTTAACCTTGTCCAGTCACTGACCTTAAAACCTAGTGCCCTACTCCTAGCGGTGAGGGGCGAGCGCTTTTTCCATAACACGAAGCTTGCAGAGAGGAGTGAGGCCAAGGCTCCCCCGTGCTATTGTGCCGCTTTCCCCAGCCGTGATCACAAACAGGGCAGGGGGCTTGGTTTCCTGGCGGCGCAGCTTCCTAAAAGCCCCACGCCCCAAGGGTGAGAGTCTCCTCCCAGGGCCCGGTGCCCACACCAGTCCTATTGCTGAATGCAGGCAGCAGCTCAGAACCCCTCTTCCTCACGAGTTCGGCCCCGGGAATAGAGCTGCGTGAGCTCCTTGGCCATTTGCCCTCGTTCTCATTACACACATGTAATCAGACTGTGCTCTTTAGTGGCGGGACTCAATGAAGATCGTTTCAGACCCTCCCTCAAAACATCCCCCCCTTTCCTGTACCCTTTCTCAGGAGCACCTGGCAGGGACAGTCCCCACAACAAAGAGGATAAACCAAGGAGGAGAAGGTGTGATACCAGGACATGGGGCACCGGACACGCACAATGGGGTCCCCAGAAAATGTTGGCGAGCGCCTCCACGGTAGCACGGGTTCGTCCAGGGCAAAAGAGAAAAAAACGAGATTTCGCCCAGTCATAAAGTGTCAGGTGAATATTCCTTAAGAAGATTAAATTGATGAAATGCCTGATATATCTTAATGTACTGCACCAAAATTTGTGCACATGAGGCAGAATTTGGAGCCAAATATGGCCCATAAATACCACACTTAGAGCTACAAGCACCCCGAAGAATGGGGGGAAATAAACATGATGCAGTGAATACTGCGGTGTTCACTGGGCTTAATCAGGCAGTCTTCAGTTCTTAGCATTAAAGTTATGCTAGAATTATGTTAGAAAGGTTTACAGGAGGAACGGAAAGTGTGTGTGTGGGTATGTGTGTGCGCGCAGAGGCCAGGCCTCATCTTTCACAGGTGGAAGTCATAACCAAACCCGGAAATCATTTTTTTTTTTATTTTTAATGCCTATTTATTTTTGAGAGAGAGAGAGAAAGATAAACTGTGAGCAGGGGAGGGGCAGAGAGAGAGAGAAAGGGAGACACAGAATCCGAAGCAGACTTCGAGCTGTCAGCACAGAGCCTCACGTGGGGCTCAAACCCATGAACCAAGAGATCATGACCTGAGCCAAAGTCGGACACTTAACCTACTGAGCCACCCAGGTGCTCCCCGAGCCCTGAAATTAAAAGAGCGGGAAACAGGGAGGCCCTGGAGAATGATCGCCTGTAAGCTGTGCACTGTGCTTCCAGTGACACACGCACACGCGCGCGCGCGCACACACACACAGTGTCTCCCGCTGCACTCGCTGACACACACACACACACACACACACACACACACACACACACACACACACACACTATACACGGATGTCAGCCACAGAAAACTCACGTTGTCAGGCAAAGAGTACAGTTGTGATCTAGAAGAGAAAGTTGGCCGATTCCCAGGAAGGTTATGTTAGTTGTCAGGACCAGGGAAAGCACTTTGTTGGAGCTTCTCTGTGCCTGTGTCCTAATGATCTTACCGTCGGCACTGGACCCTTTAGTCACACTGCACGAAACCACTGGGTTCCGGGCATCACTTATTTTTGTGTCGACTGTCTGGTATTGAATGAATAATTGTCTATTTCAACTGTCAATGAATAGTTGTTTTTATATCTTTTATAATCATAAAATTTTGTGTTTTCTAAGTCCTGTTCAGTGTATGCATCTGTTATGACAAGCTTGTGTCGCATTATTTAAAAGCATTGTAATTTTGGGGGGGCTCCCGGGCGGCTCAGTCCGTTAAGCATAGGTTCTTGATTTGGGCTCAGATCATGATCTCATGGTTCGTGATGTCAAGCCCCACATCAGACTCTGCATTGACAGTGTGGAGCCTGCTTGGGATTTTCCATCTCCCTCTCTCTCTGTGCCCTTCGCCACATGCTGTCTCTCTCATAAAGTAAATACAATTTTAAAAAGTTAAAATAAATAAAATAATTATAATTTTCTTCAGGTCGAGCTTTGAAAGTTTTAATAAATGGTCTGAGAGGTCATTAAAAGTGAACCGATGACAGTTTCTCCTTCTGCAGGTAGAGTTTCTAACATTTAATATTGAGTTAGCTTTAGTATCTCCAATTCTTTGTGTTTGGGAAACATTATGCTTTATTGTCAAGTTAAGAAAAATACATTCTCAAAAGAATCGAATTGGAACCTGCAATTCCCAGTTTCAGAAGTGTGTAAGTTCAGAGAGAACCTGTTCAACTTCTTTTTCAGTTTTCTCAACAAAAAGTAAAAAATGCCTGTCTTTGATAATTACGACGAAGACAAAACAGGGCAGTATGTACAATGTCCAGGCTGGTCCCTCATGCAGGGTATGTTTCAAATATTCGAGATTGCCTTTTTTCCTTTTCTCTCACGCCACGATCTTTGGGAGACAGAACTGCAGATTCCGATCCCATTTTTCACGTCCAGTGGGGGAAACAAAACCCTGTTTTTGTAAAGACACAGCGAGCAGTGCCGGGAGCAGAAACGTCCCCGGTGCAGTGAAGGCACAGCAAGTGTGCCGAGTAAGTTGAGGAAGAGCGGATGAGCTTGGGGGCGGGGAATCCAGGTTTGCTGAGTTAAGGGTGTTTTAATTGCAGCCCTTGAGATAGAAACCTCTGGAGAGATGGACAGGTTTTCTCCCATGTGGGTCATTTGCTCCTATCCAGGGTAGCTAAGGGAAGGAAGCCAGAAATCTTCCCTCCTCTCTCCTTCCCATCCTCCTCCAGATAGGATTTATTTACCTTCCAGAACAGGGGTCTCTCTCTCCCTCTCCCCCTCTCTCGGCCCCCTCCTCCCTTTGCTTCTCTCTCCCTCCCACAGGGAAGACGGGCTGATGGGCAGTCACCCTAAGTGAGCCTCCAGTCCTGTAATTCCAGGGTCCTGCCCTGGGGGACAGACCACACGGTGCATCCAGGCAGACATCGGGCCCCCACATCACCCTGTGGGGACAGGGCTAGGAGCTGCTGGGGTGCTTCTCTCACCGTGGCTTTGACTATGTCCCCAGGGACAGGGGTATAATGTCTCCTGTCAGTAGACGTGTACTAAACTGTGACTCTTTATTCCCTGTGGAAGTTGGGACAGAGCAGGACAGAGGAGGAGGCTGTGGGGTTGATGTTTGAGCAAGGGCGCCAGGTGCTGTCTTGCAGGAGCGAGCTACAACACCAAGGTCCCTCAGTTTTGGAGACACTTGCATTAAATTCACATAGAAAAAGTCAAGCGGGGAAATGCATGGAGTCTGAGCGCCTGCACTAGCAACCAGATAACCTCAGGAAACACAGTTCTTCTAGAATCTAAAATAACACACAGCGAGTGCGCAGTGTGCTCCGGGCACAATGGTCCGCTCTCATGACCAACGGATGCAAGGCCAGTATTTCTGTAGCCCAGGGATAAAGAGAAGCAGTGAACGCCAGAACTTACTGAAGCCATTTACATCTACATTATTGTATTTAAATTTATGTCACTCTTTCACCACTGTCTATCGAAACGAGCCCTTCCTTCCATAAGAATCTGCTGATTAGGTATCACCTAGATTCCTTTCACATTAACAAACCTAGAAGTCATTGTCTATGACTGCCTTTTTCAGTTTCTGTGAAGAGAGCAGAAACTCACGACAATTGAGAATTAATGTGAACACACTGTGCTCAGAAATTTTATGAATTTTCCTAATTTTTTATAATTGCCTTGACTGTCCTTAGTCAAAGTGACATTTTATATAATGGTCTGCCATTTTCACTTTTTCCACGGTATTTAACTTCGTTTTTAGAGCAATATTTCTTTATACATTCACATGTCTGCCGTTGGTAGAATAAGATAATTACAATAATAAGGGCAGCTGGTCTACAGGTTATAGAAGACTTGTAGGCACAGAAGTGCATGGGGAGTTTATAAAGCTTGAAGCTACTTCTCTCCACATTTCTCCTGCCTTGAGCTCCCTTCGGTAGGACCCACCAACAAAATGGAATTTTAAGTCTAGTTAGCTAAGTGGGAATTAGTTGAGATAGCTTCTATTTTGACTTTTTTTTTTTTTTTTGCTTATTTTTTTGTGGGGGGAGAGGCAAAGAGAGGGACACACAGAATCCGAAGCAGACTCTAGGCTCTGAGCTGACAGCACAGAGCTTGAACCTGCATGTGAGTTCATGTAAGATCATGAAGTGAGCCAAAGTCAAACGCTTAACCAACTGAGCCACCCAGACATGCCATCTACTTTGACTTTTATTTCTTATTTACATTTCTGTAAATTAATGCATATTATCATGTCACCATTTTCCATAGTGCCTGGCATACATAGATACTCAGTAAATATTTATTGAATGACTGGGTGGAATCCTCATTGAACTGTGAGAAAACAGGCTGGTGAAGACTCAGTAATGTGCCTGGTATTATACCATCAGTAAGAGGTAGTACCAGGCTTCCCCCGAAATCAGCCCCAAGGCGGTAGTCTTCAGAACTATGTTGTGCTAAGCTCCTCCTTGAAACTAAGGTTTCTCAAATTCTCCATCATTACTAGTTAGTTTGGAAATCAAGTGTTAGTAACAAGACTAAGAGCAGTCAATGCAATTTATGATTTTGTAAATTTAAAATAGGGATTTTCACTCTAGATAAATCCATGCAATATTGGGGAAAAATGACTTAAGAGTCTCTCTCTCTCTCTCTTTTTTCTTAATGGGGAAGTCAAACCAGATTTATGTGCCACTTATCTCTGAGAGGCTGTCTATAGTTTTCGTATCAATAAGTAGAAGGATATACTTAAAAACACAAATGGTCTGAAAAATAAAAGCAGATGGAATTAGAGCCTATTTAATAAATCTTTATATAATGGAAGGCAAGGTAATTATTCAAAAATTTAAAAAAACATTTTCCACTTGTAGTTTTTATTTGCCAAAGCAAATATAATTAGAGCACTTTTTGTTTTAGGAAATGCTCTGTGCTCCATCTGATGCTATGAAGCAGATTTTAGAAATACATAATAAAACACGTAGTTCTTGCACATTATCTGCACCTTTGACACCAGGAAAGATCTCATGTTGTTGGTTTGTTGATTTAACAGATTATTTCCTCTGAAGAAGATGTTTCGTACCCAAAGGGGCAAAACAAAGTCCGCTCAAGTTATGTTTCCGTGGTACTAGACTTCCACTAACGACATATTTTATTGTAACAGTGTGTGCAAATTTGGCATAATTTATGTGCATTATTCTTATCTCCACTAAAGGATGGTTCTTTATTCCTCAAAAAGCAAAACTTAGATCAGTATGGTATAGTCGTGTTCTGGCATTTCTCAGAACGTACAACCTAAAACAAAGAGTGGCTTATGTTTCTCTTTTTCTTTAAAATTTTAAGCTAATCTTTTCAGTGATGTCATTCATTACATCATTTGTCCACTTTATTCAGTGTGAGCTAGTGTCTTTACTACTTCAGTACCTTATACATGCTTGTATCATTCATGTTATATTGTATTGTGATTAATTGTTGGCATGCATCTCTCTTACTAGGCCTGAGCAACCCAACAGAATGGATGGGAATGTTCCGTATCTGTGCCGTCACTACCCCCATGTGACTCCTTTGCATTTGGACTGTGGTTAATTCAAATGAGAAAGTAGATTTTTAATTTCAGTAAATTTTTACTGATTTAGATGCCATTCTTGGCTAGTGTCCATTTTATGGGACAACATAATGTTAGAACATAAACTCTTCAACTACGTTTTATTTTTAATTTAAATTTACTAGGAATTTCTAAAACAATTTGATGAATTAATATTCCAGACTATAGCTGGAGGGTGATACTTAATATATGACCAATATATTTTTAACACAATTCTTGGTAAATATAAAATTTCCTTTAACCTCCATGTATTTGGAGGCTTTCCAAATTTTTTTTTCTGGTTTATTTCAAGTTTCACAGAGTTGTGGTCTGAAAGTATGCAAGGTAGGATCTCCATCTTTTTATATTTGTTGAGGGCTTTTTTGTGACCCAGTATGTGATCTGTTTTGGAGAATGTTCCATTTGCACTCAAGAAGAATGTGTATTCTGCTGCTTTAGGATGTAAAGTTCTGAATATATCTGTTAAGTCCGTCTGGTCCAGTGTGCCATTCAGAGCTGTTGTTTCCTTATTGATTTTTGGCTTAGATGAACTGTCCCATGGGATATAATAATAATAATAAAGTGTACTTTCACTTAAGAGTATGCATTCCAGTTAGGGAGAGGCACGTAAGCATACTAGTATGCAGGTGTTACGGTAGGGAGGTATATAAATGAGTGGTTCCATTTGATTCAGGGACAACACAGGTAATTGTACCTTCCTCAAGAGGGTACCATTGGTGCCGAGTCCTGAAAGGCAGTTGTGTTTACATGTGGACGGGGTAGGAGGGGGCTTTTCAAGGTTGAAGGAGCAGAGAGAGAAGGGCCGGGTGCATGAGAGAGACATGGAATGGCATGTTGGAGGAATGGCAAAGAGTTTGCGTTCATTTTTGCATCCGACTGAGACATGTGTGGGTATCGCAAGCACAGGATATGCATCGAGACTTAGAGTATGGAAGTTTTAAAAGAAAATGAAACTCTGGGAGCTGATGGAGACACGTCCTGGAGGACCTTGAGGGTCACACTAACGAAGGCAGGTTAGAGACAATGACGAGCCTACTTCTTTGTTCATAAAGAGAATATTATGATGGGAAGGAAAATGTTTTAGTAAAAACTGTACCGAGATAATATCCTCTTTATTCTCAAAGCAGCATTTTCATGCTTTATTTCCCCCTCACTTAACTTCTCCTTTTTCAGTACCTTTCTTTAATACTCTAGGAGAAAACATTGCTTGTATTAAAAACCCCTTTACTGTGGAAACGAGGTAAGTCACCTTCACAGCCCTTAAACGTTCAAGGCAGCAATTCGTAGCCAAGAGGGGGTTTTTGCACCAGGTTGTTGCATGGGGCACACGTTCTCTAAGTGGTCTTGGACAGAGTGAGAAACGCGGACACCCGCTGATCTCAGGGCCCCGGAAGAGCACGCACCCCAGCCGGCTCTGCTCCGAAGGCCCGGACGTCTCCAGCCGGTGTCCACGCACACTGCTCGTGAGCTTGCCCCCGAAGTGAGCAGATCGAGTACCATGGTCCAGGCAAAACACAGGGGTCCTGAAAGTTCAAGGATAAAATAAATTCCTTTCATTTTTGAGTGAAGCAGAGAGCATACAGAATCTGAGCAGGCTCCAGGTTCTAAGCTGTCAGCACAGCGCCCAGTGCAGGGCTGGAACCAGCGAGCCATGAGATCATGAGCCGAGTCTGATGCTCAGCCAACTGAGCCACCTGGGCGGTCCTCCCTTTTCCTCCTTTTTCCCTGTCTCTCCTGCTTTCTCTGTCTCTTGCCTCTGTTTTCCTCTGTAGGTACACTTCTTCGGTGTACTGGAAAGGGCGCCCGGAGCTGTAGTTCATAGATGACCGTGGACATGTTGTTGCCGTTGATACTAGCCGCAGCTCTGGCGCTGTGCCACTGAGAGTGGGAGGTTGGCTTTCCCAAAGGGAAATGAGAACGATGGAGGGGGAACGGATGTTGACAGGTGGACACAGAAGCAGCAGTTTCCGATCTTGCTTTTTTGTGGAGTTAAAAATGAATCTTCTGAGATGGAGATTGTAGAGCTAGAGGTGCATCATTTTCTTACGAATCGCACGACTAAATCTTCACCACGGTCGTTCCCTGGAAGAGAAACGAAGGAGCCCCGTGACTCCTCCCACTCGCGGGTCCGCTTGCCCAGGAGGCGTGTATGCACACTTCTGGGCATGTGGCCGAACTCAGAGCAGAGCGTTCTCCCCGGCCAACGTCGGCCCTCGCCCTCTCACTCGTAGAACGGAGGCCAGAGTTACAACACATCCTCCTGGTCTTTCGATTCACGTCCGGGCTTGCCTGGCCACACCTGCCGCTTAGAGTAAAAGCGGCCGCGGGTAAGCGCGTGAAGGGAGGTCCTGCGGGGTTTGAGCTTTATTCCAGCGCGTTTATGCTTCTTGTATCGTCCTCCCCTCCTCCAGCTTCCCCAGCGTGAGTCCGAGGGGGTGGATAGCAAATACGTGTTGAACTAAAAGGTACCTTAGAAGCTAATAGTTTCCTCTGATAAAAAAAGAGATTAAAAATGCTATGATATCTGAAGGGAAATAAAGGCCAGTCTTGCACTTTACAGAAACACTTAGGGGCGCCTGCGTGGCTCGGTTGGACAGCCGACTTCAGCTCAGGTCATGATCTCAAGGTCTGTGAGTTCGAGCCCCACGTCGGGCTCTGTGCTGACACCTCAGAGCCTGGAGCCTGCTTCGGATTCTGTGTCTCCCTCTCTCTCTGCCCTTTCTCTGCTCACGCTCTGTCTCTATGTCTCTCAAAAAAAAAAAAAACACACACACAAAAAACTAAATAAACATTAAAAAAAAATAAGGTTAGAAACAGTTAACACTAACAGGAGTCCTGATAGTTTCTTGTCTGCCAGGGAAATTCACAAAGGAGTTCAGTCAGCATGATTGTGTAGCATACAACTCATTCATTTGTTCATTCATTCATTCATTCTTATAACACATATTTTGCACACCACCGTTGTACTGAATCCAGAGTATCTGATTAATGATAGAGTCTTCCTAGTCCCAGAGGAAGGTGAACTTTTTTTTTTTTTTGGCTCTCCCGAAGCACGTGATCTGAAAGAGTACGGCAAATATTCTCAATCAGATGTGAACATCACAGTCAGATTGGACGTCCTGTCCAAGACATTCCTGGGTCCAGCCCCTAGAAGTGTGCGTCCCAGGAGGTTTGCGTAGGGCCTGGGGTGTATTTTAAGATTCTTCTCAGATTTCCTTTTTGACCCATGCCCTGATGAAATCCGAATAGTTTATTCGAAGACGGTCCAGCACAGTAGCACCCCACATCTGTGCTCTCCGGGTCCCGAGGCAGCCTCATGCACCTGCCAGTCCTCCACTCACTTGGCCTCCTGGCATTTGAGGCGCGGGTGCGGCCCCATCTGAGGTGCTGCTGCAAACGGCCCGGAGTCCACGGAAATCTGAAATCCCTCAGAACGTGCAGTTAAGACGTTTAAGTCATGCCACGCTTTGTTTTGTTATGATCGGAGTAAATCCATGGGCTTTGCTTGGTTGCCGTTTTAATTCGGAAATAACATGTTGCCCAAATGTGGGATTACGTTAGGCAGACGGCAACGGAGACCGAAGATGAAATATTAATGTCATCCAGGAACATGACAGTCATTTGTAGTCTCCTCCTTTCTCTTCCCTCCCTTTTACTTAAACACGAGTGAAAGACTAAGGGCGGGAGATGAATTTGAGGAATCACGTTATTAGGAAGCTTGGGGCTGGATCAGCACTTCACACACAGGAACTTAGATTCTCTTATCTGGATCTGACCTCACACTTTTACCGTGGACGGCGTCTCCTCGTATGAAGTTCAGTGAGGCAGGAAACAACGTCTCTTACTTACACGCTTGCCCTGATCACCCTCAAGATGATACGGACGGGGAGATGGAGAAGTCGGTACCCACAAGTGCACAGATGTGCGCGTGTGTGTGAAATAGGAGGTGGTGAGGCAGCACCCACGTTCTGCAGGTGCCCGTCCTACAGGGAACACAGCTGTGGGGAGCGTGAACCAGCAGTGGCCCCGGCGCCTCTGAATGCTAAGCATACAAACAGTTAATGGGGTAATGAGGTCTCAAAGGAGCCTTTTCACCGTTAGGCTTCAGCAGCAAGTGCTGTTTGTCAGGTGTGCTGTCTTACCAGGCGTCTGGAGCTCACAGGAAAACCCCGACCGAATTCTGCTGAAGACTCCATAGTGGCACTCGAGACACGCCTGGCAGATGTGTGGGGTGGGTGGTACTGATGGGGATTTCGCCCTGTCATCACCATGACCCCTCAATATTGTTGCAGTCACTACGTTTTCTGGAAAACTGGAGCAGGATGTTTGTATCATGCACTTTTTGGCCACTAATACTACAGTAATCCTCTCATGGCACTAAAATCTTGTGATTTGAAGCTCTTTTTCTTTTAAAAATTTTCTTGCATTTATTTATTTTAAGGGAGAGATAGAGCGAGCGGGGGAGGGGCAGAGAGAAGGGAAGGGATTCCCAGCAGGCTCCTTGCTGGCCGTGCTGAGGTTGGACTTGAGACTCAAACTCGGAACTGTGAGATCAAGACCTCAGCCAAAGCTCAGGGGTCAGAGGCTGAACGCCGTGAGCCCCCCGGGCACCCCGCTCTTTTCCTTAAATTCCCTTCCCCCTGTCCCTCATAAATCTGCTCTCTTCAATATGCACTGAGAAATTTAAGGGTTTTTATTTTTGTTTTAATTTTGTGGTTATTCCAGGTAGCAGTTTCACCCAGGTGTCAAGTAGAGCAGCGGTTTCCTGGCTTGTTTCTCCAGCAGGGAACCCAGCCTAAGAAGGGAAGCGTAGCGCATCTCTTTTGTTATCAGTGTATCTTTCAGCATTTTAATGTTTTTAAGTAAAAATCTATTTTCTAACTGATATCCAAGGAAATCTGCTGCCCATTCTTTCTTTCCCTCTTATCTTCTTTTTAATTTCTTTTTTTCTTCTTTCTCTTTCTCCCCCTAGTAATATCTTATTAACTCACGGCTTTCCTTAGAACTGTTGGCATTTTTCTGGAGAGGAAGTTGGGGAGTTCATGTCACATGAGGCGAAGGCACTTACATGAATGCAAGTCTCATCGGAAGAACAAGGTCAGAGGGTCTGTAAGAGCACGGATTCGAGCCACGAACTGCCTCTGTGGAATGTTGGTTTTCTGCAGCTCGTGGACTCTACGACTGTGGGCAAGTTATTAAATCCTTGTGAGCTTACGATGCCCCCTTTGTAAAAATGGGTACAATAAAATTACTCTGTCATAGGGCTATTAAAGACATTATGTACAGTGCTTAGAGTCATGCAAAAATATTATGTGTAATACTTAATCATTATCATAAATACATGTAATAATAAGCCATTATTATTAAGCACTCTCAAATCTCTGCTTTGTCTTGCTCCACATAGAACTGCATTCTCATATTGTAAATTAATAACGGTAAAAATAGATCTCAACTTTGCATAAAGGTGGGAATATATTATTTAATAAACAAACAAACAAAAATCCCCAAAGTAATAGAGTGTTCTAGAAAGGTTTCTGACTCCTGTTCGTGGCTGATAGAGAACCTATGGACCGATTGGAGTTCCCATGCCATTTGTATTTGTGAGACTCAACTAGGCAATAATTACAGATTGGATTTTCAAGAAGCCTAAAAATGATACCAGTGCTTAGGGTTAGTACAAATATGGCATAACAAATGTGAGGGTTACCTGCACATGTTAAAGGGTCGGCTGATGTGACTGTGTGTGCCAGAACATTCTGCGACCACAGCAGAAATAAAACAGGATCGCCTCACTGAAATGTGATCGTATGTTCCACTTTGGGGCCCTGGTGATACAAAAAGTTGCAAACTTGCAACTAATAAGCAGGAAAACTGCTAAATGAGGCCAAAATATAATCTCACACACATTTTAAGGTGTTATTCCTGAGAGGGCAGAATGCACATTTTAAAACAGAATTATATTATGAGGAACAAAAAGTTGAACCATATATCTATTATAATCACCTCAAGTTTATGTCGGATCATTTAACCGAGAAGCTGAAAATAGCTTTTTGCCCTGGATTCTCTGTCTTTTCATAACTGGTGAGGTGTTTTATTTTTTCTTTCCTTTTTTTTTTTCTCTGCCCTGCCTCCTCATTTAAAATTTTTCGTCGTGAGCATAGGTCTTACACAGTAAGTTATTAATTTTCCTGTTCAAAGTGGAGTTCTGTTCCTAAAAATTGACCGATAATTTACATTTTAGTGGCTATTAGAATAATGTAAGAAATGATTTATGCACAATTCCATGAAGAATATAAGTGCAAATTTTTAGAAATCAAAGCCTGCCAAAGATATGATACTTTTATGTAAGTATATAAGTATACATATCTGAAAATATATTTCTGCCTAATAGTATTTAGAAAAAAAAGGGAATTTTTTATATTAAAAACATTGTCTAACTACCTAGATGTTTTACGTTATATAAATGGTCTGCTTGTGACACTTAGCACACGGACAAGATAGGAAAAAAATATATCATTCAGGAAAAAAAACAAATCCCTCCTGAGACAAGATTTCACTGGAAGGGCTGCTTTCTTAATTTTGCTGTGGTACTTGGGTACCAGGCTGTGTGGAGTATACATAGAGCTCTCATCAGTATGCTTGAAGAACTTTCATCTGTGTGTGTGATGTGTATACACATGTGTGTGATTTTTTTTTTAAGTGTGAGAATCGTTTGTGAATGGTCGTGGTTTCCAAACTGCGTGGCAATAATGAGGCGTTGTTTAGAATACAGGTTCATGCATGTATATAAGGACCCATGGGGGGGGGTGCATGTTAGCTTTGTTGTCAGTCTCCAATTTTTCACTTGGTGATGAATCTTTTTTTTTTTTTTTTCCTAAATAACTTCATTAAGTTATTTATTTTAAATGTTTATTTATATTTGAGACAGAGAGGGACAGAGAGGCACAGAGTGTGAGTGGTGGAAGGCAGAGAGAGAGAGAGGGAGAAATAGAATCTGAAGTAGGCTGCAGGCTCTGAGCTGTCAGCACAGAGCCCTACATGGGGTTCAAACTTGTAAACCACAAGATCCTGACCTGGGTCAAAGTTGGACGCTCCACCGACTGAGCCACCCAGGTGCCCCAAACTTTTTTTTGTTTTTAATGTTTGTTTATTTTGAGAGAGTGTGTGTTTGGGCTGTGGAGGGGCAGAGAGAGAGAGAGAGCGGGAGAGAGAGAGAGAGCGGGAGAGGGAGAGAGAGAGACTTCCAAGCAGGCTCTGCACTGTCAGGACAGAGTCCAGTGTGGGGCTCAATCTCAAGAAGTATGAGATCATGACCAAGAGTTGGATGCTTAACCAACTGAGCCACCCAGGCGCCCCCAGCTGGTGACAAATCTTAGTGAATATGACCAAGGAAGAGGCTCTGATCTGAACTGGATTCAGTCTTATTGAGTTTTGAATTCTGATGTAAATTCTCACATGTGTGTTGTGTTCAATATAAACAGCCACTTCTGGAGCCATGTCAGAGGCAGAATGTCCTTAGTTTTTACAGATTTGCTTGAAGAAAGTACTTTTAGTACAGTCTTGAAAATTTAATTTCTCAACAGCACTTCTTTCCAATACCTTTTGCGAAGTATTGACTTCTGGCTGTTTTTCCAAGAGACAGACGATGTGATGCTTCAGCACTTTGTTCTTGAGCTCCTCCTCTGTTCTCTTGGCCAGATGTATTTTCTGTGCCCCGATGAGCATCCTCAGAAAACTGACTAGTTCCAGAAAACTGCTTTGTTTTGAGCTACTCTTGCTTAATTATTTGCCAGGGTCGCCCTGAGAGGAGGCCAGCTCCTACTTCAGGGCTTCCGGCTGGTCCAGGGTTTCACCTGAGTGAGGGTTGGTCTAGGCGCGAGAGATGACATGAAGTCAGTCTCTTGGAGTCAGCCTTGTATCAGGACTGGTCCGGGGCTCCCTATGTAAGGGCTGAGACGGAAAACATAAAGACAAGACAAAGACAAGACAAACGACATGGAGACAGCCTCTTTTCCAAACTGCTCAAAGTTTATTTTTTTCTTTAGGGTTTTATGCATTTTCTTTAAACACAGCAAGCACACATCGTGCAAAGATTGGCAGGATGAATACACTCCAATTTCTCAAGGTTCTTAGTAAAATAAAAGAAACCGATTAAAACAAACTTTACTTCAAAGAACCCTAGTTTCTCAAGGTTACATAGATTGTTTAAACAATTAGTATATGAGGGTAAAAAACAGCACGCCTGCCGTCAAAGGGTAACTAACGAATACATTCTGGTGAATATTATGCATTGAAAGGATAAGAACAGATCTCAATTAAAGATTCTACCTACAATTAGAGGATGGTGTAAAAAAATACATGTTTTTCTCTAAAGCTACGCCCTAAGATTATTTATCATCTACTGACCATTAATAATGTCTTAACCTGAAAACTACAGCAATTACCACATTTCTGAGGGTCAGGCTGCTCTCTCAGGTTTAATAGAACAATTAGAGATTTATTTTATTTTTGAATTATTTCTATATTACCTGAGGCAAACTAAAGCCTCCTAAATGATTTTCTTATTATTTTCATGACGATCAACATGATATCTCTCTATATTCTAAACCTATTAAGAGGAAAAACACCAGCAGCATTAATTGGCTAGCAGAGGGGATGCCATAAGACCCTCATACTTCACCCTGTAGCTGCTGCTAGTAGGGACTTTTCCTCAATATTATCATCACCCTGAGTGCAGGGATTCTTACAGACCCAATGTTCTTATTGTAGGCCTGGCAGGAATTTATCTCCTGATGGCCCTTTTGCAGCCATGCCTGTCTTAGGTTGCCCCCCCCCTCTGATGGATCTTACCCGTCACTGGCTAACCGACCATCCTCTTAGGGCCAAACAAAGTGAGGAGATCAAAATCCATAACTTTTATGGCCTCAGGCCTAATACTTGCCATAGGACACCTCTACCCACGGGCGGGGGTCCAGGCTCCGGGCTGCCTGGGCCTTGGGCCGTACTTCTTCGCCCTGGGCATTGGTCCCAGGGCCATGGCCTCTTGGTCCCCGGCAATTATGAACACTCTTGCTTAATAAATCATCTCTTTTCTTATGCCATTTCAAGTAGACATTTTGAAGCCTGAGAATTAAGGTACGTTATATTAGCTTTTAAAGCCCTAAGAGAAATTAACTTTCCAGATTAACATACAATGTAAGTTACATAAAATAAATGAAAGGAACTAGGCATTTCATAACTTCATTCACTCGAGTGAGATACCAAATGTAGAACAGATATTAAGGGAATCAACACATGTGGGGTTAGCAGGGACTTTGTTTTAAGTCTGGATCTAAGTGCCGACTTCATATACTTATTGTGTCATATGTTTGGATGGTGGCTCCTCTTCCATTTTCATTTTGAATCAGTGGCAAAAGTGAAATGAGAACAGAGTCCAGATCAATGAAAAATACACAGCAAACACAGCAAACCAGGAATAGAAGGGAGGTTCCTCAACTTGATAAAGAATCCCTACAGAAACGTTTAGCTAACATTCAGCTTCAGGGTGAGAGACTGGAAGCTTTCACAGTAATATCAGGTATATCCCTCTCACCATTATTTTTTAGCATCATCCTGGGATTCCTATCTAACTTGGTAAGACAAGAAAGGAAATAAAAAGTATACAGATTAGAAAGGAAGAAATAAAACCATGTTTGCAGTTGATGTGACTGTGTAGAAAATCCTAACGAATCCACAGAGAAACTCCTGGAACCAGTAAGCTTTTAGAGTAAGGTTGTAGGATAGCAGGTTGATACATAAAAGTCCCTTTTCTGGGGAGCCTAGGTGGCTCAGTTGGTTAAGCGGCCGACTTCAGCTCAGGTCATGATCTCACAGTCTGTGAGTTCGAGCCTCACATCAGGCTCTGCTTCCAATTCTGTATCTCCCTCTCTCTCTGCCCTTTCCCTGCTCACGCTGTGTCTCTCAAAAATAAATAAACATTAAAAAAAAAGTCCCTTTTCTATATGCATGAAATAAACAAGTAGAATTTGAAATTAAAGCATAATGCCATTTACATTAGGACCAAAGTGAAATACTTAAGTATAAATTTAGCAAAATGTGTACAAGATCTTTATGAGGGACACAACAAAATCTGGCAAAAGAAGATATCAAAAATAACTAAATAAACGGGGATGTAGTCCATGTTCATGGATAGGATAACTTAATATTGTGAAGATGTCAGTTTTTCCCAACTTGATACATGGATTCAGTACAATCCCAATCAAAATCTCAGCAAGTTATTTTTTGGATATTTACAAACTGATTCTAAACCGTGTATAGAGAAGGAAAAGTCTTAAGAATGGCCACAACAAATTTGAAAAAGAGAAAAGTTGGAGGGCTTGCGTTACTCAATTTTAAGATCTACTCTAAAACTGCAGTAATCAAAATGGTGTGGCCTTGTCAAAAGAATGCACAAATAGATTGGTGGAACAGAAGGAAGAGTGCAGGAATACACCCGCACAGATACAGAAAACTGACCTTTGATAAAGGATCAAAGGCAATATGATGGAGAAAAGATAGTGTTTTCAACAAATGTGCCAGAACAACCAGACATCTATGTGTAAGAAACTGGACACAGATATTCCAGCCTTCACAAAAATTACCTCAGAAGGGACCATAGAGTTGAATGTTAGATGCAAAATTGTGTCCTTCTAGGTCGATCTTTGTCTTTGCCTCATCAACTTCTGAATACCCTTTGTATATTTATAACATGCTTTCCTCTTCTCTCATATGCACAGGGGTTTCTTCTGTAGACTATTTTGGTTATTGCTTTTATTTATGGAATCCTCTGCAGAGGAAAACACAGGTAAGCCCACAGGCATTCGACTCTGAGAAACAAGGCGGACTTGCCCTCTGAAGTGAAGCCCTCGTGGGCTGTCCACTGTCCTGACCATCTGTAGCCTGCTCTGCCCCCCAGCGCACGCTGACCGGCCCTGAGCGTATGACTCAGTCACGGTACAGACCTCTTTCCCAAGGCGAAACGTCAATGTTTCTCTGAAAATCTTTTACTTCCCTTGATTCCAGAGAGGCTCATTTAGCCATGGAATTATATAGCCATCTCGTTGTCCACTTTTTTGAAATCTATTGCCAATGCCATGGGTCTTTCAGAGCTTCAACTTTTATTTTTATTTTTATTTATTTTTTTAATGTTTATTTTTGAGACAGGGAGAGACAGAGCATGAGCAGGGGAGGGACAGAGAGAGAGAGGGAGACACAGAATCTGAAGCAGGCTCCAGTTCGGAGGAACTGTCAGCACAGATCCCGACACGGGGCTCAAACTCACAGACCGCGAGATCATGACCTGAGCCGAAGTCGGACGCTCAACTGACTGAGCCACCCAGGTGCCCCCAGAGCTTCAGCTTTTAAAGTAGAGGAGCAAAGTGTTAACTTCATTGGTTTCTACATTTGGTGCTTTCATCCTATTCTTGGGGCAGTGGAGACAGAATGTGCGTGCTGTTTCCTGAACAGGGGAGCCCACCACGCTGTAACACAGCGTTCGCATATGGGGAAGTCACGCCCAAATCCACCAAAATGCGATTACAATCTATGTGAAGTAATGCAGCACATACGATATAGCACAATAGAATATTGACATGGATCAAGAGTGATTAAAAAGTAGAAACCATCCCTTCCTAATAAAATCACTAATCAAATCAGTCTAGGAAAATAATTATGGAACATAGTGACAAACATAAAAACACCAAGAGCAACCTTTGTAGCAAATAATGACAAACCATTGAAAGGAAAAACAGGGCAATACCTTACTACTAGCATTGATATTTAACATAGTTTAGAAGATTCTGGATAATATAATGAAAAAAAAATATAAATACTGGACAAAAGAGACAAATATATCTCCATATTTATATATCTGTAAACATCCGAAGAGACTATTTCAATTCATGGGTGATAAGTTAGCAAGAAATAGTGAAATACTCCAAATTGAAATATTTATAACATAAAAAGTTGCATTTAAAGGAGTAATATCTCCCCCAAATCAACTTCAAAATATTTTAGATGACGTGAACTTATTTTTGTATAAATTCACTCCTTGCTTGTTATAAATCATTGATTCTCAAAAATAGAACAAAAAATAAATGTTTCCCCTTTGCCTCCAACCACATGCAAATAAACGTGTGTCTCTTGTGAAGCTCCCGGCTTCCAAAATGTGCAGACCTTATCCTACTTCTGCTTTTTAAAACTCACGTACTGCACATCATCTTACCTTCTCACTCCTACTTTATAAATGCCGTAATTAAGTGTTTTCCTTTGGCTTCCTTTTCTAAATGTTTTTAAATGTTTATTTATTTTGAGAGAGAAAGAGAAAGACACACACAGCTTGTGGACAGTGGAGGGGCAGAGAGAGAGACACACACAGAATCCCAAGCAGGCTCCTCACTGTCAACACAAAGCCCGACTTGGGGCTCGAACCCACGAACCCTAAGATCATGACCTGAACTGAAGTCCAAGAATTGGACAATTAACCAACTGAGCCACCAGGTGCCCTCCTTCCTCCTTCCCTTCTCTCTCCGGCATGCCCCGCTGAGATCACGCCCTTCCGCCTGCAGTCTTGGGAGTTTGGCCCCTTCCTTCCTATATGATCCCTGTATCCCCATCAATACCTCTCCTGAGAACTCTAGACCCATACCTACACATATTTCCAAGGTAAGTAAGTCTAAAAGGAAATTTACTAAAGTAGGGCAACCCAGTACAGAAAAACCAGCAGCAAGCATGATTGGCAAGGATGACTTACCAACCATTCCTCTTTGAAATGAAGGAACGAACGAACGGGTGAATGGATAGGTAGATGGCCAGTGCCTCACTGTCACCTTTGCTATTTAATATCATTTGGAAGTTTCTAGAGAATAAAAAAAAAATAGAAAACAGAAATACAGCCGCTTGGGGAACAGCACTGAATCTCCTGTTCCAGGAGCATCTCAAAGTCACCATGCCCAGCCCTGAACCTGCCCCCCGCTCTTTGCAAACAGTCACCACGCTCCATGTCCTGACTGCCCTCTTCCAGACGAGCCTGTCCCCGTCACTGAGGCTTATACCAGTGGCATCGTCTTTCACATCCTCTCTCTCCATATTCTTTTTATCTGTGACTGTGATCTTACCAAATTTCTGTGCATCTCGTCATTCTGCTGGTATTTTCCCCTCTCAAATGTTCGGTGTCACATGGACTTGCAAAGAAGGTCATTCTTCCTTTAATGAGACTCACATGCCCGAGCCACTAAACACTGTGGCCGTGCTTATCTCCCTGTAGGCACTGCAGTAGTATCAGCCATAACAAACCCTACACCAGAACCTCAAATGATTTCTGTCACCTCCTGAAACCCACCCTGCCAGCTATGCAGAACAGAGGGAGGTCCACCCTAGACGCCACTACACCTTTCTTAGTGACACTGCGCGTTCTCTGTAATTCTTCTTCCTTGCTCGACTCTCAGATTAGCTCGTAAGTGTCCTCCACCTGTGATGGCTTCCTTCTTCATCCATCACACGTTCAGATCTATCCATCTTGTAAGGTACAACTTAAATGCCTTCCCCTTGATGAAACAGTCTGGCCAGAAGTCCTTTCTCCCTCACCAGCACTAAATTTTACCTTCCGGACTCCTGTGACATTTATTCCCGTCTAATTTACATTTCAGTGACTCTCTCCCCCTTTCTCTGCCCTGGCTGAACTTAGGGCTTGGAGTTACAGCCATGACTTGAGTGGTTTGTTTTACCCCTTAGTATTTAATAAAGTGCTTTTCATGGAGTAGAGGATGAACACTTATATTTTAAATGAATATTTTATATGAAATTGACCAATTGTGATTAAATTCACCAATTGGCTAAATTTCTATAAAATAGAACATGTAGAAATAGCCTTAAGTGCTTATGGCTTTAAGGAAACACTACTTTCTGGCTTATGTTCGAGCTTTTAGCGGAGGATTTTATTGCTACTCTGAGTTGAAAATCCATTAGGAATGAAAACGCACCTCTGAAAGCTTTGGAAGAGAGAAATTTTCTCTGTAGCCCTTGTTAGACCTGCTTCTCAGGCTGAGTGCAGCTTTTAGAACAAAGTACAAAGGGAATGGAAGTCCTGTAGGGGCGTCCAGAGGAGCGTGCACCGGGCCTCTGTGCCCCCTGCCCTGGTCCCATCCGTGCGTGGGTGTCCCCTCCTCAGAGCTGGCGGAGACAGCGCTGCCTTCCTTCTGCCAGGAGGGGAGCCGCCTGGAAACAGTGTAAACTGAAGGTTGAGCTTTCCTCCAAGGAGTCATGTATTTGGCTTCAAAAAACTTTCTTAACTTATGCTTTTTTTCTAAAACTAACTTCATTTTTTTTTTTTGAGTGCAGAATGGCCAGACACAATGTAGATGTCATTTATCACTCTTAATAAACTAGATAACGATTTTCTTCATTTTATCAATGAAAACTTTGGCAGTGAGGAATGATCAGTTAGCAATAGTATAGTCAGTGTTTTATTATTATTGTTATTGGTGGCGGTGGTGGTAGTAGTGGTGGTGGTGGCGGTACTGTTGTCCAAATGGTCACGTGCCCATTACTGTGGGAAGTATGTTGCGATTCTCCGCAGGGGCAGAACCAGTCTGTTACATGTGTACAGACTCCAGCCCAGCAGAACTGCCGTGTACAGTTCACCATCACAGTGACCATATGACTTACAGTCCAAACTGGAAAACCTTGGGGGCACCGAGGTGGCCCAGTCTATTAAGAGTCTAACTCTTGATCTTGGCTCAGGCCGTGATCTCAGAGTTCGTGGGCGTTTGTGGGTTCAAGCCCCACGTCGGGCTCTGCGCTGACCACATGGAGCCTGCTTGGAATTCTCTCTCTCCCCCTCTCTCTGCCTCTCTGCTGCTCACGCTGTTTCTGTTCTCTCCCAAACTGGAAAACTTTGAGGATAAAGCCTTTATAAACAATTATGCCAAGCCCTCAGGCATAAATTATACATTTCTTGGGCAAATCAAAGCTACAGTAATCCTACTCACAGCTAAGAAATGTGACTCAGAAGTGGCTTCCTCGTGACCACACACCTTCTGATTATTCACCCTTCTATTTATGCCTTGCTGCTTGGTGAGTTTTATGATGTTTTGTCTAACAAAGCAAACTGTTTTATACCCTTGGTGAGTTAGTGGACATTACTTTCAATTTTATTTCTCAGGAGTCAGATGATGGATTAGTATTTTAACTGCCAAAATTCACCTGTCACAGGAGATAGTCATAGGACGCCTCAATACCATGCCTTTCCGAGGAATCATTCCTGTCTCATTTGAAAGATCTTTGCAGTGTTTTTAAATGTGCTAGGATTCTCAGTGTTTCCTGGGGGAAAAATGACAGATTCTGAAAGTGAAGGAAGAAGGTGTAGGATGGGGCCAGGAAATCGAGAGGGACAGGACCCGCAAGCCTGACTGGGTGAAGGATGGTCGTAGCTAACGGCCCCTAGAAAGTGACCTTCCTGTAGAACGTTTATCAACAGTACCTTTTTGTTCTTGTTTTTCTGCAAACGTCTCTACAGGGACAGGCAGCAGAGAGCAGGACATGTCAGTTACTGGTGTGACTGGGGAGCCCTAGCCTCCTGGGACACGTCCCATGGCTGATAGTGACAAGGTGTGTCTGGGCGTGGGCTGTTTTCCTTCTTTGTAAATGAAATGACTTGGGGTTGGCTGCGTGTTTTATGAGCCTACGGATTTGCTTGCCCACTAAGGAAGTTGGCTCTCCTCTAAGAGAAGTCTGAATGTGCATGGCTCTAAGTGGCCGTGCTACCGCGGAGATAACTCCTCCTTCAAAAAATATTTTCATGGGGCCCCTGGGTGGCTTCTGACCTTGGCTCAGGGCATGATCTCACGGTTTGTGGGTTCGAGCCCTGCGTCAGGCTCTGTGTGACCACATGGAGCCTGCTTGGGATTCTGTGTCTCCTCTCTGTGCCGCTCCCGTGCTTTCGCTCTGTCTGTCAAAAGTAAATAAACGTTAAAAAATTTTAAAAAATACTTTCAGAAACTCCTAATCGCTTGGCATAGCATTACACAATTCCCGTATGGTCCACGCGGTCTTGCGTGAGCTGCTCTCTGCCTCTCGTTGGAGCCTCAGGAGAGTCAGAATGCCGTCCCCTCGTCCCTGCAGACTACGTTCTGAGTCCTGAACTCGGCACCCTCACAGAATGATGTTTGCTCTGCCCCACGCGATGCGGGCCACCCCGTCACACGTCGTACAGGCACACGCGCACACGCGCTTTCCAAGCTCACTTCTGCTCAGTTTTTAGGAGCCTGCCCTTGCTCGTGAATCTAAATTTGGTTTCCCTCTCGCACGCTCTCCTAGTAAGGCTTCGTTTCCTTCAGAATATTTATTTTTGTTACCACTCACTCGTGCGATTCTTATTTTAATTCTGGCCCTCTTCAGACCTAAGTTCCATAACTGTAGAGACAGATATGTGCTGTTTCCCGCCTTCTATCCCGTGGCTGGAACAGCAGGTGGTGTGGACTGAATTCTCATCCCGCGTTGGTGAGAACACACACACATTATAGCGGGTGTACGTGACGTTTATACAGTTTTACTTCATGTGGTATCTCCATTAGAAAATGTGCCTCTCTCCTGTTTGTCTCCTAGAACTGGTGACTGTAGCATCTACTAGAAAAATGTAATCCGCCCGTTCATGGTCAGATGTTGTCAGTACAGTCAGATGTTTCCTTTCCTGACAGTCTCTCCACATTCCTAGCTTTGGGGCTGTGACCCCATGAGTCACATCGTAGGTCCTAATATTTATGCAGATATGGTTGTTACTGCTCGTCGGTCCCATCTGAGGTCCCTTCTGCGAGGTTGGCTATGACTGGAACCCTGAGGAAGGCTGTAGTACGCTGACCTCATACCTGCGCGTTCCTGGCTTTCGAACACGTCACAGTCAAGGGCTTTGGCTGTCTCGAACACGCTGTAGTATTTGTTTATAAAAATGTATATTGTTAGGGACAAAGAGAAGTCTGACTTTTTAAAATATTATTTTTGTGTTCTTGCTATCCCGCTGAAATTCATCCTTTGTTATCAACACCGTACTTGTCTGTGTTGTGAAGTCACAGACATTCGAGACTATGGAGCAGTGGAGGTTGGTGTGAGCAACAGTGTGGCAGAAGACATGGGTTCTGGTTTCCGTCTCTCCACTTGTTGTTTCTAGTACCTTCAGTACTTCACTGGGGCTGTATGGACTTTCCGCTAACTCGCCTGCAATTTGTTATATTACTTGCCTTAAACGAGAGATCAAGACAAGACTCTGTCTCGTGGGGCCTCTCAGCCCCAGGATCTGATCTTAGTGTGAGACGAGGATTTTGTGGCAACCTCGGGGTGTTCCTGAGAGCAGGAGTGCAAACAGTGGCATACATTCAGAACCAAGAGAATAAAGCACTCAGTGGAGCCGCGAAACGGCAGTTCTCTCTGGCAGGCCAAGGACGTGTCCTCTCCCTGCTCTTGCAGCTGTCACTTCATAAATGGCTAAGGTGGCGGAGGATGTTTAAAATTTTTAACAAAGATATGTATATTAAATTATTCAGATGTCTGATATAGTTCCCCCCCCCCAAATTATGTATTCTCTTGCGTAAATAATACATTGTAAACAGCGATTGAGTTTTCAACTATTTTATGCCTTCTTTTAAAGGTGCCTCGAACGGTTGTGAAATACAGGTGTTGAAGCTAAAGAAGAGTCTCCGGGGAGCTTTTCCTTCCGGGTGACTGTGTCTGATTTTAGTGCGCAGCGCTTCTGAGAGATGTCAGTACCTGACAGCCAGAGGCCTCGTGAAGCGCTGTGAGTTACGGTTTTGTTCCGTCCCCTGAAAAGCTGCCGCGAGGCGCAGACTCGAGCCATGTTTGTTAGCATTTCAGGGGAAAGTGTGAAATTGCTCACGGTGCAGGCGAGGATAACAGAGCCAGCGTCTCCACACTGTTCACAGCCTGGCTTTGGAGAACCCGCAGGGCTCGGGGGTCCACAGACAGGGGTTCAAGTCCGGGCTGTTCCGGTAATTGCCCGTGTGGCTTTGGACCTTAATTCTCATTTCCCATGAAGTGGACTGATTGCAGAAGATGCCATCAAATTTCTTGTTTTATTTTTCAATTCTAAAATTAATACATACCTAATACCGAAGAACCTGAAAAAAATATGAAAAAGTCTAAAAATCACTTACAGTAGCAGAGCCTAGAGAAAGTCGGTGGAGTGACAGGATTGTGTGTATACTTCTGTCCTTTTCTGTGCACGTGTGTGCAGTTATGTTTTCAAATCCTGTAGGTATGTATGTGTGTTGTATGTGCATATCTCTAGTTCCCATCCCCATGTTTTACGTTATAGAATCGATTTGTACCGCAGTCCACTCTGGTTTTCATTGAGTTACTATCTCAAGACCATGTCCACATGTTACAAAGAATGTAGTGTTAGGCTTTTGGTAATTATCGGGAAGGCATAGTTTATTTAAAAGCTGCTGATTATTATTTAGCTTCTAGTTTTTCGTGATTACAGGCGAGATGAATGTCCCTTCACGTTAAGGTTAGTCCACATTATTTATTATCCGAGAGTTGGGGATTATTAGAACGAAGGACTGCATGTGGTTAGGACAGCCATTTGGAGAAGGTACATCCTCCTCCAAGGTGCCGTCTTCGTCGAGACCCGGGGCTGCCCAGGGGAGTAGCAATGTCGCCCCGAGAGCTTGCGGTGTGGCCTGCGGGAGGACGGGCAGCTGGAGCGCTCTCCTCTAAGTTCATTCTTGGCAAGACCTTATGTTGTTTAAAAAGAAAACAAAAACGAAATAAAAGGTCGACCGACCTCGCGGAAGGAGAGCGTGTATTTCGCGTGCGCCCGGGCTGCTGTCGTCAGGCTGGCTCTCCGTGGTGCCTGCAGGCGTCTGCAGGGGCAGTTTCTGGGATACCCAGGCTAGGCGGACATGTGCCGGGAAGTTACTCTGAGTGTATGTTTTAGACACAGAATCATCGCGACCCCTGCGACAGCACCCCCCCCCGGGTGACACTTTACAAGGCCGGCCTCTCTGCGCGGTGCCCTCATCTCCGGGAGCCGGCGTCTGCATTCTCCAGAGGCGTCACTAGATGGAAGAAGAGGACTGTGGTTAGGTTCTAGTGGCCGCATTTCACTGGGTAGCTTTCTCATCTGGGGTCCATTCGATTAGATTCCATTACAGGAGTCCATTTGGTGGGATCCTGGCACCGCGTTTTGGGCGCCCCGCTTTTCTCCTGGCGCTCTCTGCATTCTGTTTGGGGCGCCCCTCGGGTCGGAGGCCGCGGGAGTTTGCAGAGCCCTCTCCTGCGACTGCAGGGTTCTGCCCAGGGCGGGCGGCGGGGTTCTCGGCCTGCGTGTCCCGTGGACCCGCCTGGCGCGGGGTCGGCCTGCCTCACACGGTCAGTCGCCGGCTCGCTCTGAGAGCTCGCGGCCGTTCCTCTGGGCAGCCTAGAGCTGGAGCGAGGTCACAGCCCGTGTGGCGACCACACTCCTCCTCCAGGGCGCCGGCTGGAGTCCGCATCTCTCTCTCCCACCTTCGTGAGCCTGTGCGTTTCAGGTTTTGTACACGCGCGGCCGTCTGGCCACTTGATGTGCCCAGGCTGTCCGGGAGCTGCTCGCTCGCAGGCACCGTGCCCTCTTCTGCCTCGGCAGTCCCTCCGGTGCCGTCAATCCAGTCTTTAAAAGCAGGGTCCGCTCAGGATAGGTCTATCTCCACGAACACGTGTCCGCTTAATGTAGTTTCTTCTCAGCGAAGGGTTCCTAGGCGTCCCCCGGCCGCGTGACCAAGTCACTGCAACAGGTTGCGAGCCCGCCGCGCGTACCCAGCTGGTGGCATTGGTGATTGCGCGTGTTTCGATCAGTGTAGTATGGAACAGTTAACAGTGAATCGTATCATGTAACAGTCGTGTTTACGTCCTGAGTTTCTCACCCAGCTCTTTACTTTTAAGCCCTGTCTGTATCGCCGTGTGTCTCTCCGTTGTTTTCGCTGCTGCGTACTCACAGAAGAATTTCGGACTCCGCCTCCAGAAGTTTGTTTGTTTACCCGTCCGTCTCTCAGTTACGGAAGACCAGGCTGCATCAGACTCTCTGCCGTCACAAACCGTGCTTTGATAGATACCTTTTTATCTGTGCCTGTCTTACTGTCTACTCCTGCAGGATGTTTCCGAGGTTCGCCGCATACAGACGTCTCGCATCTCAGTGACACTTCCCCACACGCCGTTCTCGGGACGTGTCCACTCCTGCAGGCGGAACCGTGTTGATGGGATGCTGGGGGGCGGCTCTCTGATGTTCGCCTTTTGTGTGTGTGTGTGTGTGTGTGTGTGTGTGTGTGTGTGTGTGCTTGTCGAGTGCATGCTAATTAGATGGCACTGTGATAGGATTCGGTCTAATAGATGTGAACTGTTCGTTACTTAGTCCTGCAGATGTCTTTTTCAGGTTGTCATCTGTTTGCTCTTTGCCCGTTGTGCCCTTAGATTGAACTGAAATCCTCGCAAATGGCGTCGCGACTGTGCGTCGACAGTTCGCGTTACGGTTTGCGCTTTTTGTGTGTTCTTTAGGAAGACGTTTCTCCGTGGTTATCGGTATTTTCTCCAGGCGCTGTCCCCCCGGACTTTCCAGGAGTGTTTTCCTCTACTTTTCTGACTTTACTAATTGTCTGGCTGTAAATCATTTATAAAATACCTTGGTTCCCGCAGCCTGCGGTGGTGCAGTTTATACCTGTACAAACAGTATGTACATTTTACAGCTGGCATATTTTTTCCATCGATGGTGGAAAGGGAAAGTGACAGCAAAGTTTTTCTCTACTTACAGTGCATCATTTCCACGTTTTGTGGGTGTCACCTCCAGCGTATATCAGACTTAGGAATGTCATCTGTCTGTCCCGTCCTTTTACCTTTCTATTCTTCAATCAACATCGTATTTCTACCAAAAATCCTTTCATTTTGAAATGAGTTTGAATGCTTAATAGAGTATGTCCTTCTTTCCTCTTTGTCTCTCTTTTTTTTCCCCCAAACTTAGCTCTTCGTGTATCTGTATACCTTCCTAAATTGGCTTTATTGAGTTAATTTAAAAAAACAACAACAACAACAACAAACACAACACCGGACTTTTGTGTAGGTATTGCACTGAATTTACAGATTACCTTGGATGGGTGCAACGAGTTTGCTGTGTTGGCTTATTTTCATTTATGTATTTACTTATTTACTTATTTATTTATTTATTTTTCCACTCATGGTTGTAAGATAAATCCAGGGACTGACTAACGTGGGCCTTTTTGACTTGTCCCCGTCTCAGTCTGTTCTGGCTACTCTTACAGAGTCCCACTGACTTGGTGGCTAGACGCAGCAGGAATGGACTGCTCACAGTTGTGGGGGCTAGAACTGTGAGGGCAGGCTGCCAGTGTGGTGGGGGGAGGACTTCCGTGGTTCCTAGCTGCACCTCTGTCTGTGCCCTCACAGTGCCAGGTCTTGGGCTCTCTCAGGAGCCTGTTTGGTAAGGCACTATCCTCACTCATGAGGGTCCTACTCCGTGATGTAAGCTAATTAGAATTTGATGAGGTTCAGTTCTGGATTACTACAGTCAATTTCTCGAGTGTTCAAACGTGTTTGAAAATAGTCTGCTCGTTGCACATGGAGTGATAAATGTTATATGTGCCTCTTTGTTCAAGCACGTTACGTGTTATGTCATTATCCCCCATCTGAACAGAGCCGAGCAGAGTATATGTTCCCAGAAGGACGTGAATGTTACTGAGAAGAGAAGACCCTAATGTGGAGAGAGAACATTTCATTATCCAATGTTTCCTTGCTCTGAGCTGTTATAACTTACCTCCACATACTGAAAAGGAAACTTGTAAAGAGACAAAAATCATAGTGTTCTTCATGCTGTCACTGGCTCTGAGTGAATGCTGACTACTTAAGTGCAGCACAAATGACCTAACAGCCATGTCGTCCTGACTTTGAATCACTAGAATAAAAGGTCAGAGACAAGAGACTCTCCTAGAGTATTTCACATTTGGGGGCAAATGTTTAACGGTTACTTTTCCTCTTCGCCTTACTGTATTTTTACATAGATGCTCACACGTGACATTTAGGAAAAAAGTTGTAATTTCCTTCTTTTATTATACTTTTCACATCTCCCGAATAACTTGGAAACTGTCAGGGCTTTACAGCAAGGAGATACTGTCACGACACAGTAATTATGCAGCATCAGTGTTTAGGCTTCATACTTTGAAAAATCTCTCAGTCTACTTTCAGTAAGGTTTTACCCTCTCATGACTCACCCAATGGAATCAAGAATGCAAGCTGGACAACCCTTGAGAAGAATCCAGAGTGGGTATTTAGCAACAGTAATTTTCCTACAGAAACACACATTGAAAGCACCACAGTTACGTTAAGTCACAGGGAGGTTTGTGCTCTGCGGGGATGGAAGAGGATTAACACGTCGACACTGCAGGTAACAAGTGTGGTGTGAAGACTTGGCGTCTAACTTCCCGTAGAAAAAAGTAAGTGCTAGGGAACCCTCCACACCTGATGGTACCTGGGGAGGACAGTATTCTGCCAGAGCAAACTCACCTGCTCAGAGACAGTAAGAACAGAGGAAGAACTTGGGTGAAGTCTCAAAGAGGATTTTTATTACACTCCAGGGCGGAGGCTCCAGAAGATCCAATTAATGTTTCCCGGGTGGGAACTGCGGAGATTTAAGGAAATGGGAAATCAGACCGAAGTGAGCAAATGAGCATTTTAGGTAACAAGTTCTTTGAGAACTAGTTGATATTATTAATATATTTTTTGTCTGAAATCATCACATTATTTGTGTTGGTGTTTCAGGTCCATGTGAGATTATTTGTTCACTCGTTTCAGAAACTTGCACTGCATAATTGCTTTGGGCAACATTTTGTAAAAATATACACAGATTCATAGAATGTACTTTGTGCCCTTAAGGAGCATACGGTCTAAAGTGATAGGAGGTAACTACAGTGGCTGGTTCTGTTCTGTAATACTCTAGTTCTCTTCCTTTGGGGATAGAGTTGAATTGTACCATTCTAGCGACATGTGAGCAGCAGTGATTTCTGCCACTTCCGGTGACAGCCTTTAAACTTCCATGTATAGTTTGCCTTTTTTTCCTCCTCTTCTCTGCTATCCAATGACATTCCAGGTCAAGGGACCCAACAACACGAGTCTCTAAGTGAGCAAATCATCACGCATGCCCGCCTCTGATCAAAGGGAAGTCACGTTTCTTTAGTTCGTCTTGACCGAAACAATGACAGTTACATTACTAGCTGCAGTATTTCTTTATTCATTCAGAAAATACTTACTGAACATTCTAGTCGAACCACCATATGGCATGTACTGGGGACCAGGGATACAAAGTAGACCTGGATACAATTCTCACCTTGTGGTTCATGACTAATGAAACTCCACAGAAAACTCAGGAATCTGACAGCAGTGCAGTAAGTATAGAACCAAAGCAGAGTGAACGCAGGAAGGATATTCTCAGTCATGAGGAAATTTAACTTGACCCTGTGAGCCATGTGGATGTTTGAAAAGATTTTAGGCCAGAGGGTTCTTGAGAAGCAGGATGAGACTGTTATTTCAGAAGGAGATGGCAACATCAGGGAAGGTTAGAATGTAACTCGGGCAGCAGGACGTTCGGGGAAACTCTCCTCAGGATAACTTCTTGCGTGAGAAAGTCACGGTGGGAAAGCAAGAGAGAGAGAGAAACAGAGAGGGAGCACGTGGAGATGATGTTGGAGCAAAATTATCACGAAAATGATAGTTCATTTTTACTGAGTGCTCTTCTGTTCCAGGCCCTGTAACTTCTTTACAAGAATTGTTTTCTGTCTAAATCCTCAAGGTAGGCTTGAGCTTAGGTGTTAGGTAACCTCTGTGAGTCACAGGGAAATGAGGGCGTTGCCAAGATTATGTATGTCATTGAAAATGTAAGTGCTCAGTTAGGCACAAAAATTTAGACTTCAGGCCACATTCTCTTAACCACTGGTTTATCCATATTGCCTCCCTAGCACAGAAGGACTTCACGGGTGGTTGAATAATAATATGCAATAATTACCATAAAATATCCAGGCAGTATGATAGTTGAGGAAAAAATAACTAGAAGTTAAAAAAAAAGACTTCATGATAGAGATGGTTATTCAGATAGACCTTGACAAATGAGTGAAATTAGTGACAAATTTATTACGATGTAATTAAATATATAAAGTGAAAAACTTATGGGGAGTTTTTGTAGTGGATGAGGAAGGAGCTTCGTATTGGGTTGAGAAGGAAAGTATTGAAATTGTCAAGGGGCGCCTGGGTTGCTCCGTTGGTTGAGTGTCCGACTTCAGCTCAGGTCATGATCTCACTGCTCTTGGGTTCGAGTCCCTGCATCAGGCTCTGCGCTGACAGCTCAGAGCCTGGAGCCTGCCTTGATTCTGTGTCCCCCTCTCTCTCTGCCCCTCCCCTGCTTACACTCTCTCTGTATCTCTCTCAAAATAAGAAATAAACTTTAATTTTTAATGTCTAATAATTTTATATAGAAGCAAATATTCAGTAAACATAGGCTCATTCAAGTTTTGAAAAATAAGGCTAGTATGATACTTTAAGGTCAGATTGTAAAAGACTTCAACAGCTGATCTAATAGGGTAACTTTGGAAAGTTTGAGAACTAAGGAGAGAAATCATACATGCTATACATGTTAGATTAATCTGAAATACAGAGGAGAATGTTAGTTGCAGGTTTATTCCTATAAGTCAGGCAAGCTGTCATTGGAGCCTGAACATCTAGTGGGAGCAAGAAGACGGAAGAACTAAGGACAAGAGGACCGCACACTTACCGAATGTGGGAGATACAAAAAATCTGGTAATAAGATAAAGCTGTCCTATTCCAGCTGAAGGGATGCCCTAAGAAAGAAATTACATTACTTTGTTTTCCTACTCCAAATGAACAGTTTGAATTTAGTCATAAGAAATATCAGACAAACAAAACTATAGTGATATTCTGCAAAATAACTGAATTACACTGCTCAAAAATGCTTAGGTCATAAAAGGGAAAGTTGGAGGCACATTCCCAGGTTAAAACACGAAGTGCCATGATAACTGAATACCGTATTCACTGCTACATGGAAACCGCCTCTAGCTTTTGTTAGCTTTCGTTCTTGTAGGACCCCAGTGCAGTAACCAGGAAAATACACATAGCGTCTTAAGATTAGGTAATATTGCTGTGTCAGAGTGGTTTGTGGATTTGGATAAAACCACTGTGAGTTGGTAAGAGAGTATCCTTTTTCTTGTGATATAACATTAACATATTTTAGAACTGTTATAAATTTTGAAAGCATACAGAGTAATGACCAATCCATACAATTAAATTAGAAATAAAATCAAAATAAATAGAAAAAGCCTCAGGGAATTGAGAATTAAGTTACACATGTCTGGGTAACCATTGGCTTGAAAATATTCTGAACTGAATAATAAAAATCTGACATATCAAAATATTGGAGGTGCCGATAAAGTATCTAAAGGAACCTATTTAAGGATCAGTGCTTTTATAAATGAGTAAAAGTCTACAGTTAGTTCACTACACCTCTCTACTGAGGCTTAAGAAAATGAGCAAATTAAAGCCAAATTGATAGAAGGGAATAATAAAAGCACAAGAAGTTGAGACACTAAAAAACAGATCAACAGTAGAGAAAATCAACAAACATTTTTTTTATTTAAATAAATGAAGACAGTCCTAGAAACACTGATGAAAGCATAAATGATCCGTGTCATAAATGATCAGGAACAGAATGGGGCATCACTACAGACCATAGAGATACGAAAAGGATAAGAGAAAAAAAAAACTTTATGCCAATTCATTCAAGCTTAGTGCAGTGGACATATTGTATATATAACTTACAAGAGTAAGAGGAAATAGAAACCTGGAATAGCCCCATATGTATTAACAGTTTGAATCTGTTGTCAATGTCTTTCTATAAAGAAAGCTCCAAGACCAGATGGTTTCATCGGCAAATTTTATTAAATATTTAAAATAAGAAGCATTGCTAATAGTACATGGAGGAAGAAAATAGAAGAGGTGGGCTACTTCCCGGGTAGTATTATGAGGCCGTCATGAGGCTGATACCCAAACCTGACAGACTCTGTGAAGACAATATGTATCATGAACATGAATGCAAGATAAAGTTTACAAACCACACCCAGCTGTCTGTAAAGGGAGAATACACTTTGCAGTTACTATGCAATCCCAGCTGGCTTTTATGTAGAAATTAACAAGCCGATCCTAAAAATCTAGGTGGAAAAGCAAAGGACCTAGAAGAACTGAAACAACCTTGGAAAAAAGAAAAAAAAAGATGAAAACTGGTGGGGACGACTCCTACTTTCCAACTTCAAAACTTAAAGATAATCCGGTAAATCATTCCAGCCAAACTGAGAGTCAGGAAATAAACCCAGACACCTCTGGGTAATTCTGCCTCCAGACGAAGCTGTTGGCGTAGAGGGCTGGCAGAAAGAAAAAGGCTATGTCGATGTAAAAGTTACTGGTTCTTTGTGATTCCAGGCATACAGCTGACTCTTCCTGCAAGATTTCAGAACCCAAGAAGTTTCAGTTAATGCCTGTTATTTGTGTTGGGTGTTCTGGCATGAACTAGAGCAAGGGAAAGAAAATAGACCCAGAACTGGCCACTGGGGCTGAGTGCCAGAAGTTCCGGAAAATCAGCACGTCAGCATCCTGGGGGACCTCTGCCTGAGTTCCGGAAGAGCAGGGAGTGACTGGAAAGTATCTTCTGTCCCCAAAGGAAACAGAAAAACTGTCACGTTATGAAAATAACAGTGTTTTATACAAGCATACCTTTATAGCTGTTCCATTATTCTCAGAAGGGCGTAAAAGTTACGAATTAAAACTGGCGAGCCTTACGGACACTGTCTGAAGTGCGAGTTTAGGTCTAACAACACAAAATGCTACTGTTCCAGGAAAAAGCAAATCAGGGAAACACGGAGTCAAGCATCAGGGTCAGACTCTGAATTGTGCCTGACGCCACCTGTAGACCTGAAGCCGGAGCCAGTTAGAATCGGAGAGAAGGCGTCAGGCCGCCCGCCACAGGGTGCTTCCGCAGACGGCCTGGGACTTCGGAATCCAGGACGAAGCACGGAAGACAGGCCCACGCTGACGGACACAAACACCAGCGTGAAGGGTTTCGTTTTTGTCTAATGTTGATTGACCCTCCGTCTCTGATCTCCCAACCCTCTTCTCTTCGCCCCACTGTGACCCCGTCAGCACTGATTCCGGGTCTTGCTGCAGCCCGACGTGGCCCTTCCCGTATTCAGCGTGGAGAAGGTAACACGTGTTCGGTCTGGCCTGTGCTTCTCGTGGCCTCTCGGCTTCTCAGAGAGAAATCTATACAGTAGAAGTCAGTGGAGCATCCGACGTTGGCTCGGTCATGATCTCACAGTTCTTGAGTTTGAGCCCCATGTCGGGCTCTGTGCTGTCAGTTCAGAACCTGCTTTGGATCCTGTCTCCCTCTCTCTCTCTGTCTCAGTCCCTCCCCTTCTCACTCTCTTTCTCTCAAAAATAAACAAACATTTTAAAAGGTTTTTAAAAATTCTATAAAGTATAATTTATAGAAAAACAGCATGAGAGGCATTGTATAGTTTCTATGGAATTTTTTTTTCCTTCAAAAATAATCCAAGGTTGATTAATGCCCTTATTTCAGAAACGCTACCCCTGGTGGCCTGAACAATAAGCAGTACCGCGAGCTCGCAGGTGGTGAATATAAAATGGCCTAAGCAGGGGGAATAATAACTCTTGAATTATTGAAACCACCTAAAGGAGTTTGCAGCCTTAGAACTGAGACCAATCTTTCACGGAGCAGGAAGGTTACTTTCTGGGCTCAGCCGTTTACTTCGAAAGTAAACTGCATATTTTATGTAACTACCCGTCATCATAAGGAAGCCTGGGTTTGAATGCCAATTATGGGACACAGGCCATCCTTTTCCCTTTCTCATGCGGCTCAGAACAGAGTATATCCATAAAACAATACGGCCAGTATAGCTGGGTGTTACTATATGCCCTCACATCACGTGTGTTTGCCGTCGAACTCCAGCTTCATCTCTTACTAGCTGTGCAGCCTTGAACTGACTCGTTTAAAAGCTTTAGTTTCTTTATCTGTATACAGCGAGGATGGCAGTATACCTAGTCCATGAGGTTGTTGTGAGGTTACAAACGCCATCAAAATGTCACAAGAGTACAAAATATCAGTCCCCAGATGCCCTCAATCCTGCATCATTGCACAGGCTTGGTGATGCCCAGCTTGACCCTCAGATGTCTGTCTGTATCTCTCCCTCAATTTTCTTGTGCACACCGACCTTCCATAACAGTCTTCCTCTCATTGCTAGTTGTCTTTTCAGAAATTTTCGGTGACTCCTTCCTGCCCAGTGCATGAGGTCTGAGAGAAACCATCACGTACTTGCTCGTTGGCATCGGGATCCACCTAGTGTAGATACTGGCTCCGTCACAGATCAGCTGTTGAAACCATACGACATTTCAGTGACTTTCTTCATCTTTCCGGGCCTCAATTTCTTTTCTTCTGTAAAGAGAAAATAATACAGTCTTTTGTTCAGAAGAAACAAGGTAACAGTAAAGCATGTAACATATATCTGTTACATAGTAATCAGTAAGCAAGAATTAACTGCTGTTTTTTTCTAATTATGGGGAAACTCCAATTACTATAAAGTATTATATATTCTCAAATACTTCATATTGTCACTTTTTTCTCATATAATCATCTTTTGTGGCAACAATTAAGCAAGCTTCTATCACCTTCAATAGGGTGCCTCTTTAACTGGTATGTCCCGGTGAAAATTTTTCGTACAACTTCTACCCATTCTGCTTCACCCACGAGTCAATCTATCACTAAATATTTTTAAATAATCCTTATTAAAACTTTTCCACAAAGATCTTGGATATTTGAAAAAGAAAGTGGTAGTGTAAACACTTATCTCCCAGATTAAGTGGCTCTTTGGTTTTCCAGATTTCACCAGTAAAGCTAAACAAACATAATAAAGAAATAAAAATAGATGAAACAACTCTGTCCAGAACAGGAATGTCTAGCACATGTTACCCGTGGGCTCTAACACCTTTGCTAGATACTTTTGTTTGAAATCATTTGGCCTCATGAGCCTGGAAAAGATCTTTTCTAGTAAATTGCACAGAATTTTCACCGAGTGCATCTCTTCCTTTGGTCCAAAGAAAGCCTGAGCTGAAAGTGTCTTTTTATAGCCAACTTTCAATTTCTTCCAAACCAAACACAGATTTTCAAGGGAAATTGCAATTCTGACTTGCTGAATATGGAGGGAAAAAAAATTAAGAGAACAAGGAGTGATGAGGAGGTATGTGATTTTTTCCTGGCGATTAGTTTCATTAGTGCTGGATTTTTTTTTTTTTTAATTCCATTGCTCCTCTGAAGGATGGTAGGGATGTTCTCATGGTAGCCAGTCTTCCAGAGATTCACCGAGAACCTTGTTTGCACTGCCCGAGCCAAGCTCCTGTTTCTATGAGGAGCAGATGATTCAGTGTTTATAGGAAGCCATAAAATGTGACTTGTGTACCGGACATGGGCTCCTTTGGGGGGAATTAGTTTCTGGATAAACCCATCTCTCCCTCAGGTACTGGCTTGTACACATGCTATAGGAAATAAGACCCATTCAGCCTGTCTGCAAACACGGCCCGCACTCCACCTTTCCAACTTGGGATTTAAATGTTTGTGATTATCATTATTATTTAAGATTTAAGGCTCAGGATAATCCAGGTAAATTAAATCTTAACAAGGTAATGACAACTCGTAAATATTTACAGAGTACTTACTAAAAGCCGGCCACTGTATTAGGTGGTCTACATTAACTTAGTTCATACTCACGGGCAGGGTGAGGATAGTATTGTTAATACCCTCATTCGGTAGATGGCACTACATAGGGTAAGTGAGCTCCCGATGTCACCAGACACCTCAATCCAGACAGGCTAGCTCCCACACTGGTGCCCTTACTGGCCATATGGTGCTTCAGAGTGGAACTTCCAAGCAGTATTGTTGGGATCCTCAGTGAAGTATCAGTTTTATCTTTGAAGACTCATTGAATATTTTACATTTTAAAACAAGTTTGAGTCCTTTTTGTCTTTTCTATATGAGTGTTTATTCCAGTATTGCTTTTATTGCGTGTCCCTGACTCCTTGAGCTGGGCTGAAGTCCAACTCAGGTGTCCAAGCTGTCCCTTAGAGTGTTTCTCTAGAGCACTTTCTGTCAAAAGAGAGACCAAAGAGCTTCTTAGAAATCACTCCTATGTAGTGGTGGAGACAAAGTAGAGAAAAGAGTATCTGTAGAAAAGAGTTGTAGTATGAGATCTTTAATTAAGTCTGAAACACATTCAGAGCCTGTGAAGTCAAGTATTTTGTTGGTAATTTCCCCTGCAGTTCCATACATCAGAAAAACAGAAGGGGAAGCATTTTCAAGATGAAGTCATTACAGATTTGCTTGGGGAACAAACTTACCAGGAATTAAAGTCACTCACAAAATACTTCTCTGTTCATTCATTTACTTAGTCATTCAACCAACATTGGCTTTGTATGCCCTTTAGCTAGACTGTAGTTTATATTTTAGCTTATCATTTACTAACTCTCTGACTTTGAGCAATTTCATTAGCCTTTACAAAATCTATAAGACTTTATTAAATAAGAAGAATTGTTGCAAGCTTGTAAAGGGTTAATAGAGACGTTCAGTGGGAAAATACATGTAAAGCTTGTAGTGTCTACTAAGGCGCTAAAAATGGCCCCTCACACCTGTGCATCTTTGTCTTCTAACCTTGCCTGCACCCCGATTCATGCTACCTTCATTCATTAAGACCTAGTTCTAATCATGAGAAGATTTCCTTTATTTTTTCTGATTTAAGCATGGATATTTTCATTCTGAGAATGTAAATATTTGACAAATCTTTAAAAATACTTTTAACTGTTTTTATTTATTTTGGGGAGAAAGAGAGAAAGAGAAAGAGAGAGAGACAGAGTGAGCACAAGCATTGGGGAACAGAGAGAGAGGGAGACACAGACTCTGAAGCAGGTTCCATGCTCTGAGCTGTCAGCACAGAGTCTGACGTGGGGCTTGAATCCATGAACTGTGAGATCATGACCTGAGCTGAGGTTGGACACTTAACAAACTGAGCTACCCAGGTGCCCCGTAAATCTGTGACAAATCTTGACACATTCCCAGCACACACACACACACACACACACCCACTCCACCCGCATCAAACCTCCCTTTAGGTAGTATATGCTCCTTCACTACCTCTATGTGGTATACTTCCACACACAAGGCCCAATTTCCCCTTCCCCAGCCTTCCTGCTAAAACGATTTCCAGCTACTCAAGGTCCATTGCACATTCCTTTGCCCTGTAATCTACAATGGCATGTTCCTTTCTGTCTGAATTGCTACAACAATTTTTATGTGTCTCCTTTGTGTCCAGTATCTTAGGTTGCCCAACATTCCAGTGTCCCGTGTATGTCTCTGATCTCCGCAACTGGACAGTATGTCTCCTGGGAACACAAGGTTTCCTCAGCTTCGAGTCCCTTTCAGTGTATGCCACAGTGTAGACATGGAATCAATATTTGGCTAAATTGCATTGCGTGGCTTGGTTGGTTCATTCTCAAGGGGGTTGTAATACAGGTCACACAACAGCATGAAATTCCTGCAATTGAATTTTTCTAGCTGCTTATTAAGGTCCATTTACTTCCACTAACAGTTGGACAGGTGGTGGAATCATAAAATCATTTTCAAGTTGTGGATTCAGCTATACTTTTGAATGGTCATCAGTGCACTTTATTGTAGGTAACTGCGTTGAAAGGCCTTTTGGTATTATATGTAGAGTCAAAGAAATGTTCATTGAAAGTAATGGAGAGAAGATAATGACTTTAATTTTCTTCTTTTTATTCCCCGTTGGAAATATATTTAACTACAGCCATTGGTAGGCCAATCTGGTACATGGAAGCATCATTTACATATTTTTGTCTGTTGGATTAAGAGTCAGTTTCAAGTAGCCTGTAAAATATATCCAGCTGTCATGTTTTATTGAAACACAAATAAATAAGCAACAAACAGAACCAGAAACAATCCTTTGAGGCCCTTGTAGCTTTAATGAGTCCTTCATTGGTAGGCATGCAGAGGCAAGGTGGCCGGACGGTCCTCTGTTCAAGTCCCCTTTCTGGCCCAATGCATTTATAAGTGAGCGAGTGAATCATAGACCTCAAAAATCCTCTCACACTTATTCCTGAAGGGAAAGCAACATTAATGGATAGCACGAGGCAAGTGGCTTATTCCAGATCCTCTTGTGGGTTTATAGAGTTAGACCTGTTTCAAACAGATGTCTTTCTGCACTCATTTTATTGGTATAATTATTAAAGAAGCTTTCATTTGGTTTTGTCAAGACGTAATTTAAATCTCAGTTGCGGAAATTCATCTGAGGATGCAATAATGATAGGAAGAGCCCTTGGGGCGCCTGGGTGGCCCAGCTGGTTGAGTGTCTGACTCTTGATTTTGGCCCAGGTTATCATCTCAGTTTGTGGGATCGAGCCCCATGATGGGCTCCGTGCTGACAGTGCAGAGCCTGCTTGGGATTCTCTCTCTTCCTCTCTGCCCCTCACTTGCATGCATACTCTCTCTCTCTCTCTTTCAAAATGAATAAATAGATTTTTTTTCAAAAAAGATGAATTCTTTTCATATCCAGTAGAGATGTGTCTTTTCATAAGATAATTGTAAGCATATCTGTGTTGGATGTTTTGGAATTAAATAAAATGTGGGGGGCTATCGGGCTTTCTGCCAAGGAGAGAATTTGCATTTTTTGAAAATGTGGCTGTTTCTCATTCTTATTGGATTTCATATTTGCTAATGTGTCTGCTTGCTACATTGATATGTAGGTGTAGTTTCCGAAACAATAATTATGGCACTTTTGCAGTCAGTGACAGACATGCACGGAAGAAGTGGCAAAAATCTCAGTGACTTCACAAGCTCGCTCCAGTGTAGGATGGACAAGGCAAGGCCCTGCCTCCCTGGCTCAGCTCTCATATTATATACAAGTTTTCGAACACTTTTACTGTTTAATGCAACATTTTTCACATTTTTGTACTTTTCCTGGGTTATTTATTTATTTATTTATTTTTGGGAAAGAGAGAATGTGAGCCAGGGAGGGTCAGAGAGAGAGGGAGAGAGAGAATCCCTAGCAGGCTCCATACTTCAGTCAGCACAGAGTCCTATGTGGGGTTTGGACTCATGACTGTGAGATCACGACCTGAGCTAAAATCCAGAGCCAGATCCTTAGCTGATGGAGCCACCCAGGTGCCCTGTGATTTTGCTATTTAAAATGTGTCCTGAAGTCGGTCATGAGGTGCGTCATGGTCCTCAGTGCAAGGAGGCTGCGATGTGCCTCACGGGGAAATGCTGGTATTACATGGGGCATGTTCAAGCAGGGCTATGGTGCCATTGGCCATGACTTTGGTGTTAATGAATCAACAAAAGATATTAAATAAGGTGTCTTTAAACACAAAATATACGTGTGTGCGTGTGTATACAACAGGGATATGTATTGATGGTAGATAAAAAAGTGACTAACGGTTTGCAGGAAACTCACTCTGTATTTTCCCTAAGAGCACTGTTTCCTTATTCACTAACTCAGTGTCTACAGTCAGTGTATAGAACCTAAGTACCATGAAGAATGAGAATCTCCTGTATTTAAAAAAGTATATAATTGAAGTATAGTTGAATTATATTGATTTTGGGTGTACAACATGGTGAATTGGCCATTATATACGTTACGATATGCTCACCACCATAAGCAGCGGCCATCCCTCACCACACAACGTTATTACAGTCTCACTCCGTGTGTTGTATTTTTCGTTACAACTACAAGTATACACCTCCTAGTACTCTTTGCCTCTTTTGCCCATCTTCCTGCCTCTGCCCCTCCAGCAACTGCTAGTTCTAGATGAGTCCGTTTCTCTGTTGTTGCTGTTGCTGTTTGGTTTGTTTGGGTTTCTAGTTTCCACATATAAGTGAAATAAAACAGTATTTGTCTTTCTCTGTCTGAATTACTTCACTTAGCAAAATTCCTTCTAGTTTTATCTGTATTGTCACAAATGTCAAGATTTCATTTTATATTTTCTTTGTCCATTCATCTATTGATGGACACTTAGGTTGCTTCCAATTCTTGACTGTTGTAAATAATGGTGCAACAAACAAGGGTGCATATAACTTATCAAATTAATATTTTTGTATAAATACTCAGTAGTGGAATTCTTGCATTAAATGGTAGTTCAAGTTTTTATTTTATGGTGAGCCTCTGTACTGTTTTCCACAGCGGCCACACCAGCTTACATGTCCACCAATCGTGTGCGAGGCTTCCCTTCTCTCCACAGCCTCAAGAACACTTGTCTGTTTGACTTTAGCCATTCTGACAACGGTGAGGTCGTATCGCCTTGTGGTTTCGATTTGTATTTCCCTGACGATGAGCACCTTTTCATGTGTCTGTTGGCCGTCTGGATGTCTTCTTTGGAAAAAATATGTGTTCAGATCCTCTCCCCATTTTTAATTGGGTTACTATTATTATTATTATTATTATTATTTGGTGTTGAGTCGTTTGTTACTTACATATTTTAGATATTAACCCTTTATCACATGTATCATTTGCCAATATCTTCTATTTATTTGGTTGCCTTTTTGTTTCATTGATGGTTTCCTTCACTGTGACAGAAGTTTTTTAGTCTGGTGTGGTTCTGTTTGTTAATTTTTGCTTTCATTTCCCTGGCCTGATGGGGGAGACATGTCCAGAAAATACTGCTAAGGCTGATGGCCAAGAGATTACTGCCTATGTTTTCTTCTGTGAGTTAAAACAATCTTTTTTTAATGTTTTTTTATTTTGAGAGAGAGAGAAACAGACTGAGAGCAGGGGAGGGGGAAGAGAGAGGGGGAGACACAGAATCTGAAGTTGGCTCCAGAGTCTGAGCTGTCAGCACAGAACCTAACATGGGTCTCAAACCCACGAAGCACAAGATCATTACCCGAGCTGAAGTTGGACGCCCAACCAACCGAGTCACCCAGGTGTCCCTCTTCTAGGAGTTTTATGGTTTTAGGTCTCATGTTTAGGTCTTGGAGAACTGCCTGTGTTTTATGAATTTGTCTCCTGTCTCTGATTACTAGGTCGAAATAAAATGGAGACTATACTAATCTTACCTTTGATCTTTATATACAGTGCACTGATCTGGTCTTTCTTTCTCCTCCTAATGACAACATGCATATTCTGTGTCAGTTACATTATAATAGCTCATTTTATGTCATCGACTCAGTGATCCCATTAATAAATTGCATCACCTCCCTTTCATTTATTAAGATATTGAGACTCATAGCTGCTTATCAGAATTAAAAACTGTAATATCTCATAATATCCCATGATGGTATGCAAGGCAGCCAGTGGTTTTCGGCCCTGATGGATTATAAAATGCTAACACACATGCATGTGACCATGCAAACAGACACAATCACACACACGTAAAGCATTATGCAACCTAAACGAAGTCATCTTCTCGCCTTGTAAATTATGTTCTTGTAACAACTATGAAAATGTCCGGTGCGTAGGAAGGGCTTCCCTCAGTGTGTAATGGACTGTTACAGTTCTCCCATTCAGTAAGAATTAATTGAGAATCTATAGAATTAGAAGTGGTGTGTGAAATGTCATGATGTTTAAGCACATTTGCCCTAAAGCATTTTATATCTCGTAGTATACATACCATGGAAATAGTTTAAAGTGGGTGATTCCAGTCAGTATCTCCATGGTTTGGTCATTGGGGAACATTGAGGTAGGTTACTGAAGTTTTCCTTTTTTATTTGCATGATTTAAATTAGTTAAGTTTAATTTATCTCTGGATAATTTAAGTGATATAATTCTACAATGTAAGCTGACCGTGTCAGCTTCTGCATAAAATCCCAGAGCATCCTGTCTTCTTTGTGCTGGAGGTACTGGGCTCTGTCTTACAAGCTTCTTTGGTGGCTCCTTCCATATACCTGAGGCCTGGCTCCTGCTGTGCTGTGGATTATGCCCATTTGAAATTGAAAGCACCCTCTTTTGTACCTAACTCTCAAGCACTGGGCACTCCACAAGACTTTTTCTGCTCAGGATTTCTAGTGCATGACGTTGGCCTAGCCGATGAGTTTTGTGGCTCAGTAAGTATCCAGCCAGGGGTTGAGATGTCAGTATCCTCCCTTTAAGAGTAAGTGCGTTATTCAAACTAGGTTCCGGGTGGCGGGAGAGACCCCACACTCCACCCCCCACTGCACATGGACACACACACACGTACACACACAAGCTCGGTTCCAGGTGGTGGGAGACTCCACCCTTCCCCTGCCCCTCTCCCCACAAGCTAGGTCCAGGTGACAGGAGAGAACCCACACTTCCCCCGCCCCCACCACACACACACACACACACACACACACACACACACACTTATGCCCTGGAAGGGTATGAAAATGCACAGACTCACTATGAAACAGAAAGTGCTCCTATTAGAACATTTTTTTCTTCCAAATATCTTTATTCTTTTCATATAAAGACTGAAGTAGGCTGAACACTAGGATTCCAGGGCTCCTGGGTGTCTCAGTCGGGTAAGTGTCTGACTTCAGCCCGGGTCATGATCTCACGGTCTGTGGGTTTGAGCCCCATGTTGGGCTCTGTGCTGACACCTCGGAGCCTGGAGCCTGCTTCAGATTCTGTGTCTCCCTCTCTCTCTACCCCTACCCTGCTCATTCTCTCGCTCTCTCTCTCAAAAATAAACATTAACAAAATTTATAGAGTAGGATTCAAGCATGTTTCTGGCTACCTACTTGAAAGTTATTTCTTCAGAGTCTGTGGTTTTGGTAGATGTGGGGATTGGTATTCTAGCAAATATACACAGGTAACAGGAAATGTCCCCTTTTTATTAGGAATCTCAGTGTCTATGAATGCGTTAGCCTTAACATTCTGGAATGTGAATTGTGTTGCTATAAAAGTAGCCATAATGTCTTATCTGTTCCTCCGTTCCTTGCGGGCTTTTGTAAGATTGGAAACTACAGCTTTTTGATGTGTGCTGACATTTGCCCCTGCTGATTGCATAGAAAATAATGAAAATAAGTTGTGTGACAAAAGGTGATGTTAACACATTCAAGTCTGACCAAAGTTGTGTTGGTGAAGTATTTTCCCAAGATAAGCGAGAAAATGCATGCTCAGTAAGAGAACTCGGCACGTGGGCGGAGCCAGGGGCACGTGGGTGGAGCCAGGGGAATGTGGGCGGGGCCAGGGGCATGCGGGCAGAGCCAGGGCATGTGGGCGGAGCCAGGGGCACGTGGGCGGGGCCACAGACATCACTCTTCCTGGAGGCACGTGGGAGGCTGTATCTTATCGTAGAATGTGCAGCTATGCCGTGACCCATGAGGAAAACAAGGTGGCTTGTCGTCGGAGGCTTCCCACACAAGAGGGGTGCGTTGGCGATGTCGATGCAACGCTTCACACCTCTAAGCGCTCGCCTAGAAAGCCGATCGGCCAGGAACCGACAGGCCTTTATGGGTGGACGCGGACTTGGGGCTGATCTGAAAGGTCGTCAAAGAGCACATCTCACACAAGGCAGAAAACCGCGTTCCATCAGCGGAGGCGGGGACAGAGCTCTGTCTGTCGAAAGGAAAAGCGTGGAAGAACGTTTCCTTTTTATCAAGGTAATTCCAGGTGCCTATTTTAGGACTACCTACTCTCCTCTCCCTGTTAGAATACGCTGGCTTCTCTTGCTTTCCATAGATAGGGTCCTGGAAAGGGAGTGTTACAGGACACATATTTTAAAATCAGAAATAACCCCCGGGATTCTGAAATTCTAGTTTGTACCTTTAGGAAGGTGTAAATATGGAGGGAACATGTAACCTATTTTCTTTCATAGCAGATGGTCTCCAGCTCAAGTTTCTGAAGGAATTTTTCATTTTCACATGAATTGGTTCCTGAGATCCTATTTCTTGACAAAGATGGAAAATTTGGGCTCCTTTTTTAAAAGCGTGATTGAGGGGCGCCAGGGTGGCTCAGTTGGTTAAGCATCCAACTGGCTCAGGTCATGATCTGAGTTTGTGAGTTCAAGCCCCACATCGGGCTCTGTGCTGACAGCTTGGAGCCTGGAGCCTGCTTCGGATTCTGTGTCTCCCTCTCTCTCTGCCCTTCCCTGCTTGAGCTCTGTCTCTCTCTGTCAAAAAATATATAAACATTAAAAAATTAAAAACAAAACAACACAACAACAAAATGTGATTGAAATGTGAAGACTTGTGTTTGTTGGCTTTTTGATCCATGTGCTCCGGGAGAGCAAATACCTTATTTAGTTAGGAAGGGAGATTGTGAGTATGGGGTATTTCATTATATAAATTGGCAAAGTAGTCCCATTTGATCCCCAGGGGGGATAAAGACTAACAGAAATGCAGAGTCCCCACATAGTTATTTTCCTAAAGCAGACACGTAAACACAGCACTGGGTCTCTTCCCTTTTCAAGAGGACAGAAAGTGCTGGAGGGACACTAAGGTTCTTGGAAGCCGGGGGCCGGGGGGTGGTAGAAACTCAGATACCAGTGTTCTCCCTGCTCATAGGCTTCATCTCTGTACAAATCAGTGGTTCCTCCAACACTCGTACTAATGAATTGTGTACGGACATTACTTACTCCACCTCCACCAGGCATTTTCATGTCGATAAAACAGACGGTTGAGCACAATTAGCTCCTTGGCAGAGCCGCATATATAGCCGGTCCCGGCCTTTCCTGTCTCACGGCCACATGGCCGGGCGCGTAGCAGCGCAGCTCATTTGGAAACCGTTTGTAGGATCTGGTTCTTAGATTTTCCTGGCGGTCGATGACTTCTCCTCGAGTACTTCTACGAACGCTCCACAAACTGCAAGGTGTTGAAAAGCAACCTGAGCCTGGGCCTTGAATATAGTATATTCCTTATACTTAATTTGACTTGAGGTCAGATTTAAGAATTCTTTGTTTCCTTTGGTTGTGACCTTAATTTGTATAGTTGGGCTCATGCCAGTATGCTCGTCAGTTGCAAACACTGAGATGACGGATTTGGGGACTGGAGGAGGTTCTGTTTGCGGACAATGCATCATCTCGTTGAGCAGGTTGGACCCTTGAAGGACTGAGGCAGACGCAGGCAGGGTGACGCGTGTGCCATCCTGACCGTCTTAGTTTCTGACTGCTGTTCCAGAGTTATCACTTATCTTTGGTCGGTATCCATTTTGATCAGCTAAGTAACCGCTGTAGAATAAACCCCTCTGGGTACAAATTGAGAGGCAGGGACTTTTATTCAGGTGCCGTAAAAGAGAAAGACGTGCCCCTCCAAGATAGCCACGGCTGCTGGAGTTATATCGCATTTTTTTCTGTGTACTTAACCAAATATTAGACATTTGCTTGCATATAAATTCTCCCATTCATTATTCAATTTAAAATAGCAAATACTTTATTAAGTCATAATAATTCAGGCAGCAGGTTCACTATTTGCCAGTTATTAATATATTTCTCAAATTTTACTTGGTCATGTTTTGCTCTCTTATAAGCATAGATTTCTGGTGAATGTGGTCATACCTTGATCATTTTTATTTTTCTGGAGTAACTATTAAATAACATAATGTGAATAATAATGAATATAATGATAGTAATGATAGCCACCCACCCCATAACTTTTTTAATCATGTTAAACAGCATATGTAGATGATTTTTGATATAGCATCTCATTAAATACTATTACAAAACCCAACTCTAACATGTTGTATTTGTCAGGATTTTCTACAGACAAAGAGCAGGAGAGAGAGAGAGAGACTTATGATTCATTTTGAGGACTTAGCTTATGCAGATGTGGTCCGAGAAGTCCCGCGAGGGGCTGTCTGTAAGCTGGAGACATGGAAGGGCCAGTGTGTAGCTCAGTCAGAGTCTGAAGGCCTGAGAGCCAGGGGAGCTGATGTTTAAGTCTCAGTCCTAAAGGACGGAGGAGGCCCATGTCTCTGCTCAAGCGTTTGAGACCGAGAAGACAGAGAAGGAACGAATTCTCCCTTCTTCTGCCTTTTGTTTTATTCAGGCTCTCAACACTTGGGATGATTCCACCACACACTGGGGAGGGCAGTCTGCTTTCTTCAGTCCACTGATTTAATGCCGATCTCATCCAGAAACACCGTCGCACACACACCCAGAAATAGGGCTTAACCCAGTTCTCTGGGCAGTCAAGTGGGCTCATAAAATTAACCAATCCTTGGATGCTAAGTCCAACCCTTGTCATGCAGGCACCCGTACATATTTCTTGAAACCTCATTTAATCTCTAAATAAAGGCAGTAACAGGATCGTAATTGTACCTAACATGTTACAACTATTCTGCATACAACCAAAACCATGGTAACCCCTTCACCAGAGAAAGAGAAAAGGTCTTTGAGTGGCATTTACGCCTCTCTTAGATGCCCCATGACGTAAAAACTATAATATAAAGTTAATACATCTTATGTTACATTACAAGGTAATAAGAGAAGAAAGAAATTAAAGATAGAAGTTCATTCACATGTCTTGGCCATTCAGGCTGCGAACAGCAGTGGACTAGGTAGCTTATAAACAACAGAAATTTATATCTTATGGTTTTGGAGGCTGGGAGTCCAAGATCAAGGCACCAGCAGAGTCAGGATCTGGTGAGACGTTCCTTCCTGGTTCATAGATGGCCATCCTTTCACTGTGTCTTCACTGGCTGGAAAGGCAATAGAGTTCTTTGGAGTCTGTTTTATAAGGACATTAATGTCATCTATGAGGTCTCTTTCCTCATGATATAATCATTTCCCAAAGGCTCCACCACCAAATGCCATCACACTGGGGATTACATTTCATCATATGAATTTAGGGGAGACGCAAACATCCAGTCTATAGCAACATACAAGCATATTCATAACAAAATACGAAGGATATACTTCTGACAGTTGAAGTCTTCATGTCCGTCACTGGTCACGTGGTCATAGTTGACATTTAGAACTGCTTTCGTCCGCTCTCCACTGTGTGTTCTCCTTGCCTTTAGCGAGCATCTCAGCTGGTCTGGTTCTTTGCCAGGTCACATGACCCAAATCTTCATTCTGAAGGGTCAGGGCCATTAGTAGCCCTCCCCAGATTGGGGCGTTACACTTTTCCACTGATCCTAGTCACTGAGCAGGGTAATAGTGAGAGAGTCTGTAAGGGCTGTCCTGCATTCTGGGCGTATACTTCCTCACCTCCGTTATGGACTAGTACTCCAGTATCTCCTCGGTAGTCAGGATCAGTCATCCCATACAGCCAGTACCGTGAGTCTTTTCTTTGCCTACTGATTCAGATGCATGAGAACCCAAAGTGTCTACGTGGCTGTCTCCACATCAAGTTCACTAGAATCATTGTTGGGTCTTCTGATGGAAGACAGTTCCTCTGGAACTGAGACTGGTTGGCCAGTAGAACATAAGAGTTCAGGCATAAGAAGCCCTAAAGGTAATAGTGAATGGTACCTCTCTCATTTCCACCTCTCGATTGCTGGGCCCCTGAATCCTGGGTGTGGAAGAAACACCACCATATGTGGGATGCTGACTCAGCATATACGGCCTTCTGGGAGAACCTTGTCACAACACTGCAAGGTACCACCAGCAAGCTGTGATATATCTGAGCCTTCGAAAGGCCACTCACTCCATCAGTCCATCAAGCCAGTTACTTCAGGCCTCTTTTTAAGGCATTAAGTAATATATTGAAAGACACATCATAGAGGTGTTATCTACAATTCACAGTGAAGATACTGCATATATAAATATAGCCATGACATGACATAATTGGGGAGGTTGATTCAGTGGTTAAAGTGGAACAGTAAAAACTGAAAGTAGACAGTTTCTATTGATTGTTCATGAAATACCCTCAAAATTTGATGAGATTTTAGGACTAAGTAAAATATTTATCAATATCAAAAGCAAAAAGAAATAAATCTAAAATTAATTTTAAAAATTAGTGTAAAATAAAGACCATTAAACCTTAGGAATATCCTAGGTGAAAAAAAAAAAGAGAGAAACAAATATGGAATACAGAGCCAGAAAATATTAAAATTTCAGAAGAACCAGGAAATAATGGTAGTTATACTTTGTGTACAAACACATAGGTGTGTTTGTGTAGGTGTTCGTTTGCTATGTATAGATGCATGTAGATATATATTATATTTTGAACTATGTGTTAATTTTTAATTAAAAAGTAAAATAAGGGATCGTTTAAATAAATGTGTTAACCCGAAATTTAAATGACTTGAATGGTTACTTTATACCATTGAATGGTTGTTTTAGCTTATGATTTAAATTTTTCTTTAAATAAATTTTGTAACTTATAATTTTGTAATATGTCTGTTTGAAAACACGGGTAGCTCTGAAAAGGAAAATGGCCTCAAAGTAATTCTGTACTTTCTGCTCGCTCCCTCCTCCTCTCAGCCTCCAAAGTTTGTTTGAATGGTTTTTACCAGTAGGTAGCTTTCATGAACACTAAATATATTATAAATAGAATGCTGAAGTCTTTCCTTGACCTGTAAATACTGGTTTTTGTTTGTTTAGGTGGAAAGAAACTTTGGCGTAAAGAGTTAAATGGAGTTACTGATATAAATAAACACTTTTTCTGCTGTCTGTGCTCAATTCTTCCTCAGATGATTGCATTGGTGACTTGATTAATTCCATGCATCTGTTTTTTGTTTTTTTTTTTTTTTGTAGTTACTCATTTTTACTGTGGTGTTATACATTCCTCCATTTCTCTGCCTAATAATTCTCTACTGAGAAGTATTTAAACAGAGGGAAGGGAATATTTCTTTATGCCAAATAATGAACCCAGGCCCCTTGGCGACGTATTCATATGAAGCCAGTGGGTTTTATTGTAGACTTTATTTACAGAATGGGTAATTTTCCTTTCCACCCACATTGTTTGATATATAATTACTTATTCATTATCTTGTGTAATTAATTTTTCCTCATTATGAGGAAAATGCACTTAGAATAGCATTCTTTTGAGTCAGAAGGGGTTTTAACATACATTAATATAACTGTCTATCCAAAGGAGAAATTCCCTGCACAACATCCTGATGAAGCACTATTCTATTTCTGATCAGTTACTTCAACAATGGGGAAAGCCAAATAGGTCAAAGCAGTCATGATCTTATTGAAAAGCTAAAGTATTCAAAATTAACCCAATATTTGTCTAAAGCATTACTTTTTTATAATGTTCACCCATCAGTTTTGTTCTGCCTTCTGGAGAAGCAAAAATAAATTTAAGGAACACGCTACTATACAATCAAGGAGGGCAGTTATACATTTGAAGTAGCCCAGAGCGTCCCTCCGAAAGCTCTTTGTTTATTTGGGCTGCTTTAAGAGCCTTCACAGCCCCAAATTCTCTTTAGCTCCTTTTGTCTCAGCAAAGGGAAGGGAATCGGTCAAGGCCAGGGGCTGCTATGTTCGACTGCAGCAACACCAGCCACTTTGCAGAAAGGCATCGTGAGAACGACCAAGGAAGGACTTGTTCCGTGGAGCAGTTCCATCCAGCGGAACACCGATCACGAAGCCTGGCTTACTGACGCTGACATTAGAAGTAAAGCATCCCTGAGTTTCCAGAAATTCTCACGAGCACAGGCTGTGTTCCTTCTGGTAGAAACACTGGGTGCCCTCTCCATTGTGTCTCCTCGCATGTGCACCAACAGTGCTCCAACACCCACAGGCCTTTCCCTGCACGGGAGACAGTGAGAATACTCTCTGTTTAATGTTCCCTGAGTTTTCTAGTTATGGTATCTTTAGCCTGAGGAGAGGGTCTCGTGACTGGTTCGCCTTGGGGAGGCTCTCCTTTGAGCTGTACTACGTGATCCTGCCCTTGGCTGTAATGTCCCTCACTCCGTTCTTCAGGTCGTAGTCCGCAACCCCGTCCCCCAGATTTGCACCGTTTTCACAGTTCCTCATGGCCTGAACCATGCATTGTCCGATACATGCCCTAATACATTTCACACCGGCTGTACGTATTTCATAATCCCATACTTTTTTTCCTATAAAAATATGTTTGATCAAGTCTTTCTCTATCCTTAATAACTTAAAACTATTTCGTCTATTTTAATACGGTGAGTTACTTATGTAACCAATTCAGGCTCCTCCCTGATTTTCTTATTTACTTATTTATTTATTAATTTTATTTATGTAGGGAGAGAGTAAGCAAGTGGGAGGGGCAGGGAGAAAGGGAGAGAGATATTCCCAGCCAGACTCTCCACTGTCAGCACAGAGGCTGACCACAGGGCTCCATCCCACAAACCGTGAGATCATGACCTGAGCTGATGTCAGATGCTCAACTGACTGAGCCCCCCGGGCGCCCCTCAATTATACTTCTTTCTAACAAAAGTAATCAATCACTCTCAGTTTTGAATTGTCCAGAAACTCAATAGGCACACCTTTGGATTCTTCACCCCAAGTAACTAAAGGTGTTAAAGTCCCAGGGCTCTCACCAAAGGACATCCCTCCGCTCTCAGCTCAGGGATGTCTCAGTGTCCCTAAGATAAAGCCAGCTGCCCACTGTCTGCTGTCTGTGCTCCCAGGGCAGCCTTTGGTGACCCCTCAGTCCCTTTCTTAAACATTATACTCGACCGTTTGCCAGTCCGTTTCTATAAAAAGATGAAAACTGACTGGGGCAAGGGCCCTGCCTTGTTGAGCATCACAGCCCCCCCTCCAGCAGGGACACAAAAGCCCGCCGTGACAGTTGTGGACCGGATGCTCTACAGATGAATTGACCTCTTCCCCTCCTACCGCCCTCATGTCAGGTTGATATCCATGTAGTGATCCACACGCTTTCTTCAGCCAGAGCGATCCAGAGCTGAGCCGTCATAGACTCGTGAGACCAACACCGTTTTCTGACAAGCATTAGAGTGGAGGTTGGTTACCCTGGCAGCTTCTGGAAACCCACACACGGAATTCGCCGGATTGCTAATCTGATCACATTAATGGTCTTTTTGCTCTCGTCATGTTAGAAAATGTAGTGATGGCACATTTAGTTATTACAATTTCATAAAATGTTTGTTTATTTTGAGAGAGAGAGAGAGAGAGAGAGAGAGAGTGGAAGCGGGAGAGGGTCAGAGAGAGGAGACAGAGAATCCTGAGCAGGCTCCGTGCTGACAGCAGAGAGCCCAACACGGGGCTTAATCCCACGATTGTGAGATCATGACCTGAGCCAAAATCAAGAGTGGGACACTTAACGGACTGAGCCACCCAGGTGCCCTCCCCCCAAATATTACTGTTTTTAACATAGTTCAAGAAAAAGGCCAGTATCACCATGTGTATGTATAAAATGAAAAATAGGCTTTGTATCTACCATAGGTGAATAGTCGGACTTTTTAGTAAGAGATGATATGTGGATTGTGCTAATGGTAGGCCCCTGGGAGCCACTGTGTCCTCGGGCTTCAGAAAGGCCTGTGAGGCGTGCGCTGCTGCTCCCTGAGCCCACGGTTATGCAGGAGACAGTCAGTTTGCCTTCCTGTCATCACTGCAGCTGTGGAAGATTTTCCGGGCCTTTATCTCCGAGGATGATGGTGTGCCCCACAAAAATAAGAGAGCCTCACATACGATGTGTAAATTCATTGCTATTTGGCCCACGAATTCTGTTTCTAAAGAGTTGAAATCAGTGGGTAGAGTATTCCCGATAGGTATACAGTTTAGTTGAGGCAATGAAATCGAACCCGCACATAGCTTTCTTCTCCTTGTCCTTGTCACTGGGGTGTCTGGAAGGAATTTGTGGTTTCTCCTGGAAACGTGTCTCCAGCAGTGACATGCAGAATTTGGAGATGGCCTCTAAGATGTCTCTATCCTCAGGGACCATGCCCTGCACAACGCCCGGGGCCGTGACCTTCGGGGATTTCGCTCCGTGGTTAGGTTATGTCTGTGGCTCAGTTATTTTAAGAGTGGATGCTCTCTCCAGGTAGGCCTAGCTTAGTCACAGGACCAGTCCAGGACTAGAAGGACTTAGTCCTTCTTCCGCAGGAGAAAACTTGTCTCTGGCTGGTGGCTGAAGTCCCAGACCGCCCAAGCATGAGAAGATTTCACGTGCTTTGCTGACTGCCATGGAGGTCAAGGGTCCACGTGGAGAAAAACCCGAAACTGCCTTCTCCAAGCTGGACAGACACCCAGGCTTCAGCCCACCAGAGAATGGGGAAGAGAGGCCAAATGGTCAGGAACTTGGTTCTGCCGCCAGTTTGGAGGAGACGGAAGCAGGTTGATTTTCTCAGAGTCTGTAGGAGGGAACCCAGGCTCGCTCTCAGCTTTGTGAGACTGAGCGGAGCACCTTGCCATGTCATACAGCACCCGTACCTGCAAAAACTGGGACATAATGGATCCGTGCTGTTTTAATTCGCTCGGTTGGTGGCAACTTGTTATACATCAATAGAACACGGATACAGGCTGTGTCAGGAAGTACTTGGTGCCTTGAGAATAAAGGTTTTCATTAAAGGTGGTCAATGCATCATGGATATTATCCTTTCTGACAAGAATATAGAAGCAGAGGCATTGTCCTCGGCTACGTTTCTCAATGAATGAAGCTTTGCAACGTGTGAATCACTGACGTGGTAGAGGTTGCTTTGAGTCATTTTTACAAACCGTCGTGGTGGGTTCTAAGATTCTGCATTGCATCTGTTTCTTTATGTTTTGTTATTAGACAAACAACTGACAACAACTAGATGGTGAGCAAATTATAAATGCAAACAGTGCTTAAGCCGTGTTTCTGGTGGCTTCCTTTGCTGTGTGAAGAACGCAGTACATGAGCAGTAGTAATCCATTCTCAGCAGGGATGGGGGGCATGTTTGGCCAGCTTCGAAGCGTTGAGGGAAAGCAAAGGTCCTATTAGGACTGTCCCTCTTCACTGTCCATTTGTCATCCAGATCAGCCCTCCCTACAGCGCAGTCCTCAGAGGCCTCAGCCTGTGTCTTCATTTTATTAAAAGGCATTAGCGACATTTACCGCTTCCTTCTGCGTCTGACTCTGACTTCCCCAGAGTGTTGGCTTGAGCCTTCACCCCCTTCTCCCTTCTGCCCCTTCTTCTAATGCGACCTCTGAGCGGCAGCAGTGAGGTTGAGATGCCTTTCCAGTCTCTGGTGTCAACCAAAGTTCTGCCTGACTTCCTGTAATATCTGTTATAAAGGTTAAAAGTATAGACGGTGCTCATGTCTCTTCCTTTTAGCCGAGTGAGAAGAAAACTGGGTTGTGTGATTTCCTTCGAGAGTGCTGCTTCAGAGAGCATGGTTTAGTAAATTCAGGTCCTGAATAAAGGCACTTGGTGTACTGCGTTGGCTTTCCCTTTAGCTAGATGGTTGGGTGAGCCGTCGCCAGACTCTGGGCCCTTACAGACTACGTTTTCCTTAGCTTCTCATCCTTCTCATCCTTTCGTGAAAATAAAAAATGGTCTTGCTGGCTATAGGAACTCCCGATTTTTAATGATTTGGGATCCCCAGGCAGCAGTCTGAGACCGAGATGAGCATGACGAAGAAAGAGTCATTTGGGAACAAAGATAAATATGTAAGAATCAGACCTTTGTTTGATGTGCGTCTTGATCGGCCAGATCTTTGACAGCAGATGTTATAACTAATTTAAATGTTCTGCCTTAATTAAAAAACAGTAAGGGATCATTAACATTTCATTTTTTGTTTCACTCCAGTGCATTTAAATCGACTTCCTTGCTCTTAGAGTTTAGTGGGTCCGTCTAGCGGGGAGTACACTAAATGAAATTAATATTTAAACAAAAGTTCAAAGTGACAGAACTAAAAAGACATTATAATCGAACTGTATAAAGGACTCATAAGAACTGCAACAAAGTTTATAAGAATGCAGCATCTCCTAGCAATGTGTGGAAGACTGTAAGAGACAGCACAACATGAATACTTTTGATACAGTAGTGAACTATCGTAACTCTGAAAAATGTGCAAATATCCAATGTAAATATGAGCACCTGCATACCTATGGACATTTTTGCTACTTGTGAATTATTTACAAAATTACTGCTGGAGAAATAGACTATGAAATCATGTGTCTTGGAGAAACGTTGAAAATCGTAGAAGATGTTTGAAGACAAGCCAGGAGGAGGAACTCAACAACAAGAGAAGTAAAAAGAAACTATGTAGCTGGCAACAAAGAATGTGCCCTTAGTCCCTAAGTTTCCGGTGTCCCCCGCTCCTGTTTACTAGGAGGACCGGCTTCGTCACCGTCCTCCTGAAGTCACTGCTCTTTCCCCATCAATTCACAAATTCCTGTCGGGACCGAAGCACCTGTCTCTGCCTTGCAAGAAAGAGCAAAAGAACAATTTTATCACTTCAAAATGTTGTTTAAGAATCACATTGGGGCATCCGGGTGGCTCAGTCAGTTGAGTGTCCGACTTCAGCTCAGGTCATGATCTCACAGTTCATGGGTTCAAGCCGCGTGTTGGGTTCTGTGCTGACAGCTCAGAGCCTGGAGCCTGCTTCAGACTCTGCGTCTCCCTGCATTAAAATCAGAGGGAAAAACATGCATTAAAATAAGGGGGGTGGGGGAATCATTCTCTCTCTGCAAACAACAAGTTCAGCTAATAGAATAAAATTTACAGTTTTAATTTAATAGCAATTTTCACGTCACCGGAGGTCTGTGGTATGGAAGTGTTTGCCTAAATATATTGGATATGTTTCCCTTTTGTTTTCCTTCATCTCCAGCATATGAATGTGCCATACCGTTGTGACTGTGTCGTAAGAGCACTCAGCCACAGTGAAAGGCTGCGTTCTTTTTCCCAGATTTATTGAGATATAATTGACATAAAACATTCTGTAAATTTCAGATATGCAGTTTAATGATTATGTATATATGCATTGTTATATATAATGTTATATAATGTTACATATATGACAAAACAATTAGAACATCATTGCATATCCACTTCTAGTTAACACGTCCATCAAGTCCCATAGATTTTACTTTCTATGGTGAGAATTTTTAAGATCTACTCTTAGTAACTTACAAATAGGTGAACAGTATTAACTATGGCTGCATTGTCATACCTATGTCTCCAGAACTCGCTCGCCTTTGGACTGCATTTTTGTGCCTCTTTTGACATCTTTGCCCACTTTCTCCACCCACAAGCTGCAGTGACCACCCCTCCACTCTGTTCTCTGTGTCTTTTTTAGACTCCACATATAAGTGATAACAATATTTTCTCTTTCTGTCTGACTTACATCATTTGCAAGTTGCCTTCAAGACCCACCCACATTGTTAAAATGACAGAATCTCCTTCTGATATTTCATTACACATTATATACAGTGTGTATATTTATTATGTTTCGTGTACACACAGCCCTATATACACATCTCTTTATCACATTTTCAGTTTCCATTCATCCATCATTGGCCCTTTTGCCTGTTTCCGTGTCTTGGCTGTTTTAAATAATGCTTCAGTGAACATGGGAACACAGATCTCATTTCTGCATAGTGAGCTCTTTCCCTTTGGATGTATCCCCGGAAGTAGGGTTGCTGAATCATGTGGTAGTTCTATTCTTGATGTTTTGAGGAACCTTCATTCTGTTTTCCATGATAACGGCCCAATTTACATTCCTGCCAGCAGGGGACAAGGGTTCCCTTCCTCTACATCCTCCCCGACACTTGCTGTGTCTTTTGTTGATAGTGGCCATTGTGACAGGTGTTAAGTGATATCTTATAATGCTTTTGATTTGCATTTCCTGATGTTTAGTGATGTAAAGAACCCGTATGTACCTGTTGGCCTTTTGTGAGTCTTCTTTTGAAAATTGTCTATGCCGTTTTTTCTGACCATTTTTTAAATTAGATTGTTTGCTTTTGTTGTTGTTATTGAGTTGTATGGGTTCTTTATATATTTTGGATGTTAATCCCTTGTCAGATATATGGTTTGCAGAAATATTCTCCCATTTTTTTAGGTTACCTTTCATTTTGTTGATTGTTTCCTGACTGTGTACAAAGAAGCTTTTTAGCTTGATATAATACCACTTGCTGACTTTTGCTTTTGTTGCATATGCTTTGGGTATAGTATCTAGAAAATCCTTGGCAGGATAAATGTCAAGGAGTCTTTTGCCTACGTTTTCTTCCAGAAATTTTACAGTTTTAAAACCTATATTTAAATCTTTAATCCATTTTTCTTTCTCGTGATGAGAATTTTTAAAAATTTTTTTAATGTTTATTTATTTTTGAGAGAGACAGAGTGAAAGCAGAGGAGGGGCAAAGAGAGAGAGGAAGACAGAATCCAAAGCAGGCTCCAGGTTCTGAGTGAGCTGTCAGCACAGAGCCCGATGTGGGTAAATCTTTAATCTGTTTTGAGTTAATTTTCGTGAGTTGTGTAAGGTGGCGGGTCCCATTTCACTCTTCTGCCTGTGGTTATCCAATCTTCCCACTACCATTTATCGAAGAGACAGTCCCCTCTCCATTGAGTTTTCTTGGCTCTCTTGTCAAATGATAGTTTACCTTGTAGGTGGTGGGTTATTTTTGGCTCGATTCTGTCCCATTGGTTTGTGTGTCTATTTTTATGCCAGCACTGTACTGTTTTGATTATTGTAACTTTAAAATAACTATGATGCCTCTGACGTTGTTATTCATTCTCAGAATTGTTTTGGCTAAACATAGTCTTTTGGAGTTCCATACACATTTTAGGATTGTTTTTTCTGTTTCTGTGAAAAAAGTCACTGGGATTTGGTGAACACCATGTTGAATCTATGGATTTGTTTGCTGTAAGCCTCACCTCTTTTTTCCTTCTCTGTCTGATCCCCAGTATTCGAGCCCCACAGATATCCCCCAGACCCTTGGGAGGTGAGACCTAAAGGGGACACCCAGGAAGTGCCCCACCACTCTGGGGGAGTCAGAGGCTCCCCTGAGCTCCCTTTTCCAGCTGGGGAGATGATGGGCCCGAGGAAGGGCCCCTTGGTGTGGTGCAGTCTGGCCTGTGGGAAACGCAGCACAACCAGAGCTTCGCCGTTCCTCCTACCCTTGTAACCTGGTCCTTCTTGGTCTCTGTGGGCTGAGAGTGGGGGTCAGCCTTACTCTCCCCAAGTTCTAGAATTTTCTCAGTGGTGTCTTCTCTCTGGATTGTTGCTAGTTGGTCCTTTTGTGAGGGGGACTGAAGTCAGGAATGACCTCTGTCACCATCTTGATGACCAAAGTCTACATACCTCAAGGACTCTTGCCATGGATGTAATTTCCTGCCATTTGCTATGGATAGAATCTTCTGACTACATAGAGTCTCTGTTTTGAATTTGTCATGAACTAAATTTTAAATTACAAACTAGGAGCAGTAGGGCATTGCAATGATAACTTCTTAATGGTCATTTGAAATCTTAATCAGTTTGATCGTGGGTGTGGCACCCTTCCCCAACAAATGACTTATACTTTATGATTCTGAATTTAGGTATGCATATCTTTCTGGAGCTTAGATTATACTGTTGCTCTGTCTCCAAAAGAGATTAAAATATTCTTCTACACAAATATAGCCATAAACACAAATAAGTTTGTGCACTATTTTTTTGGTAGTAAAAAAATCATCAATGATGTTGGATTTTTTTTTTTTTGAAGACTTATAGAGCGTGATGGGAAACACGTCTCCTCCCAAGCATCTTTTCTTTACTGTTTAGTCAGCAATTACTTTATCTCCTTTGGGCTGAAAGGTATAAATTTCACACACACACATGCACATTAACATTGGAATTTGGCATATACTGTCTCCCGTTAGGTCTGTGAGTGATTAAGATTAAGCAGATGGTCATCCCCGGCATTTATAATGTTGTTTACCTTTTTATAAATTGAACTATAAAATTTTATAATAAAGCATAGGTGCAGAATTCAAAAAATAAAAGTAAGCTATTAGCTAGGCTTTTAATAATGAGCCCATTAAACTTAACAAGTAAACAGAGGAGACATAACTCTCAAGCTCTCTGTAGATCTTTCTGTAGCATACATATTTATTAGACTGCCTGCATAGTTCCAGGTCGCTCTGGCAGCAGGAGGGCTCAGTGTCAGATTGTTCAGAAATAGCCGAAGAGGATGGGGACAGAGCAGTGACCAGCCAGGGCTACTAGACTTCAGGAACACATGAGGAATGCTGGAATTTCAGGGTGAAAAACTAAGCCTGAGGCTTAAATAGGTGTCACCTTCTGAAACAGATATGGAGGCAGACCTCCCAGCAGTCAAGAAAAAGTGGATGACCTAGATAATCATGCTATTCAGTGTTAATATTTTAAAGTCTTGGACGTACACACAGGGTGATGGCCAAGTGGAAAAGATGAGTCAGAAATTCAGAAAGTCAGGTGGGGGAAGAAAATTTTGACCAGGGAGAGCTTCTGACATTTTCAGCAAGGGCTAGACTAGGTGCTAGCATCCAGGTGTGGGTTCGTGAAGAGCAGGCCACTCAGTGAGATAGGAGCAGGAAGACCTTGGGAGTGCATCCTAAGTGGAGACAAGGTGACCTGGAGCCCCTGACACCACAGGGAGGTTCTGGCCGGTGGAGACAACCCCCCACGTCCTGTGGAAAGCTTCTGTCCCCCTGGGGTAGGTGGGATCATCTCCTGCCCTGCAAACGCCCCCGCCCTCACCTCTGGAACCTGTAAGTCTTACTCCTTCCCTGGCAGAAGGGTCATGCAGTGTGGGTAAGTTGAGGATCTTCAGAGGTGGGGAGTATCCCAGACTTGACCGGTGGACCCAGTGTGATCACCAGTGGGCTCTAAACAGGGAGGCAAGAGAGTTGAAGAAGAGAAGCTGTCAGGAAGTGTGCTCTTCTCCAACGCCACTGTTCAGGTGCACTGGTGTCAGCCCAGTGAGGCCCGTTTTGGACTGGGAACCTCTAGAACGTAGAAGTCCGTGACAATTTTTCACAGTAATGATAGAACACCGAGAAAGCCACACTATTTGTTCTCAATAGAGGGCTAACAAATGCTGTTTTGCTTCCTTCGGTGTACCCAGGGAAAATTTAAAATCATGTTTGTAGTCCCTTCGCAGTTTTCTGTGACGTAAAGATGAGGACTCACTCCCTGAGTGTCCTCTTACAGTTACTTTTCTTGGTTTTGTGGTGACAGTTTCTTCCAGTGTGAAGAAGAAAAAAGAATCCATTCCTGTAACATGCTGTCGGTGCCGATCACTAATGAGAACGCGGTGTGTCAGATTCCGTAGTGTTGGCAATGTCTGACCCCGACCCCTTCTCTGTTCAGGCTTCACCTGTTCTTCCAGAATGTTCCTCATCCACTCTTGCAACACAGCCTCGGGGAGGGGGCGCGGTTAGGAGCTTCAGCAAGTGCAAAATTCAAAACCTTTCCCTGCCCCCCTTCATTTTCCTTTGATTTCAGGGAGGTTGTCATTCTGCACCAACTTTGAGCAGAAGAGCAATGACATTGGCTTATTGGTTTGGGGAGAAGGCCACACCTGATTGCAAGCTTGTTGCAAATTGTGTCCCTGTGTGCCGTCACCTGTCACCTCTGAGCTGCTGTTCTTACATACATGGTGGCTTTCACTTAGTCGGGGCCTCAAATATTTTCTAAATGTATGCTTTGCAAGCTACCTCTGAGCCCATAGTTTTATTTTTCATGCATTCAGAAAACAGTATTTTTAGTTAGGATATAAGCTATTAGTAGTCTACTAAGTTATTCTTAAAACAAATAGGAACAAAAAAATAATAAGTCAAGTTCTCTTTTGGTTATATTTGTTTGGAGACTCTGAACCTAAACACCGATCTCTGCTTACACAGAATGGAACAACAGAGGATGAAAATGACACAATCCCAAGATTATGTAGTGCCAGACATGAGAAAATACAGAATATTTTCAAATTATACATTTATAGGAAAAGACCAATAATACTTGATAAGATAATGGTATAGAAAGAGTAAAAACATATTGGTGAAAATTAGGCAGAGTTATTCTTATGCTTCCCACATAGGCAACGGTGCGGATTCGCCAAGGGCAGTGATCGGTACCGTAATCTAGAATATTACCCGGCTTCTAGCTCACCCCTGCAGCTGCACACAGGCGGCAGAAAACTCAGGCAGCTTCGTCACGTTGCTCATATCCTGCTTCCCTGATAATTTGTCGGCTGGTTTTTAGAAGTTATGCAGACTCCTGAGAAGTAACCAAAATGCACCGAGACGGCAGATAAAAAATATATAATTTTGAATAAGACAGCAAGAGTCACATTTCCTAGATGTTTGGGTTTTTGAACTAAGCCAACGAGGACATAAGTTTAGAATTCGCCATCTCTTTATTACCTGAAGAGTTCATGAAATGACACTTTAATTTAGTTATTCTTGTAGTCTTATAGTCTTATCAGAGTATTTCTGTTAGATTTTTGTTTGTTTGACTTTGTTTTTTTGTTTTGTTTTTGCTCTTTTCTTGGATCGTATTGGTGGGTCTCTGGCATAGATAAGATTACCTGTCTGCAAGCTATAGACAAGAGTTATTAGCAGCTGCTTCTCATTTCACGTTTTACTCTTCTTGTCTGGTTTGACATTTGTAATACATGTCTTTGTTTTTTTTAATCCTAAAAATACTTTGGGGGACAAATACTCTAACTAGCTATGTCTCTTAAATGGTGGTGATTTATGAAGCAGGCATGTTACCAGTTTTCCGGATGGTGATTTCTGCCTCATAAAAAGTCTGATTCTATTCTTCCCTTTCTCTTTGGATGAAGTTGATACTCCCATACGTCTTTAAAACAGCCGTCTCCCTTTTCTACTGTTCAGAGTCGCTGATAGCTGAGCACTGTGTCCATGCACTCCATCTCAGCAAAGGTGCTGGGAGAAATCTGCCTGTTTTAAACATCACTTTCCACTTTTTTTTTTTAACCACAAAGTCTCCATGTGATTTTTAATGCAATTTGGCGATCACTTTGCTTTGTGTTTGTAATGGCACTTACAGTATTATTTTTAAAATTGAGTATATGTAAAGGCTCGTAAAAATCTTTGAAACTCATTATTCTATAGTATCAAATATTCTTATATTGGAGAAGGCCGTTAATTTCAGTGTTTGACACATTTATTGCGTGTCTTGAGGCCTCCGATGGTATCCGTCCAGGTGTTCTGATGCAGGGAGTTGGGTTTATATCTGGCTAGGCTAGTAATGCTTGGTTTCTATCGAAATCACGATACATGATTTTTTTTCCATTAAATATAGGCTAATACTTCCAGATACCTCCTCGGCTCTGCCTCAGTTCGGGCTCTCCTGGGATTTTCAAAGCACAGTTCAAGGAGCTTTCAGAAATGTTCCACTAATGAGCCACTAACGAAATGTTCATAAATTATTTTCTGTGACTAGCCACATTGGGTCCAACCAGTTTGCACACAGATACCAGAATTACTAAATGACACAAAACCATGACGGGTTCGTGCATATGCAAGTGACAGACCTGGAGAGCCGCTTATCAAGCCAGTGCCTTAAAAGCGAATGATTAAAAGTGAACTTTGTACACCAGATTGTGACGTGGGTAACGACTGTGTTAGGAGAATCCGGTTCTTGCTGTCACCAGTACTCTTAGCATCTCCTCTAAGTGATACCCTGTCTGGTTGTGCTTCTGGAGCTTCCGTTGCTCGCCACATTTCCCAAGGGTCTGCTGCTTAACCGTCGCACAGAGTCAACACTGCACGTTCTCACGACCTCACAGGCACCAAATGTGCTTATGTGCATTAAGTTCTCGTGAGTATTATTCTGTTTTATGAAATGTGGCACATACACCCGTGGGCAAACATGGGGTTACTTTCAATGTTGAAGTACTTGGAATTTTTAGTATTAGTAGTACAGTTTTACATAGTAAGATACATAATAGTATAAATATACATTGTAAAATATATGATATATATCATCAGACCAGTGATTTCTACACTGATACACCACCTCATTTTAAAAAAGAAAAAATTTGTAAGTGATTTGATTCAGATGTGTGAACCAGATAATACAAACCATGACAGTGGAACAGCAAAATATCGTGACAGTAGTTACACACAGGATTGGAGTTTAGAGTATAGTAGTTAGAATAGCAGCCTACTTTAGGACAAACCAAAAATAATCCTGCTTTTTAAACCAGAATATAAAAATGTCAGCTTTAGTCTCTCTTAAGTCTTTGAAGAACACTAATGCAATCGTTATGTTCTGAAATACTCCTATGGCTTCCGTAGGGATCACTTAGAGCCAGCTCAATTTAATTCTTAAGAATTAAGAGAAAGTGGTTCAGTGTTATTGTCTTCTAAACAAGTGTTTTAATTTTACTGTTTTTGAAGCTCATTAGCTGTTTTATAACGTGTCACACATATTCTGAGCTTCAGGTCAGTGATGTGCCTACAGGTTGTATAAGATTGACGCTGTAAAGGACACTGAGGGAAAATTTAGAAACTTTAAACAGTTTTCATATCTACTTAGTATTTTTTCTACAATTCACAGTCTCAATGATGTGTTTTTTCAACAGCTTTTCTAACTCACGATAGGATTTCCTTATTTTTGTATTTCTGTTCCCTGTGATCTGTCAGTTCAGTTGGTTGACGTTCAGGTGGATGAGAGGTTTCAGTCTTTTATTCTCTGCCCTTCAGGGACACAGAAGCCTTCCAGGGCCACTAACTAAGAGTATACAGCATGGTCGCGAATGGAGGAGATCTGGCACAAATTCCTTTAAGCCTCATTTAGCTGTACACTTAATTAGTAAAAATAAAAACTAATTAAAAATAAATGATGATCCAATTTCATCATTTGGTTTGAACCTGTGCTCTTATGTAAAGACTGTTTCCAGTCACTTCTAAGAAGCCAGACGGAGGAAAAGGCTTGGTCCCTTGGTGTGACTGTATTTCAGAGTGTGCCTTTTACTCTATGTAACATAAATGAGTTCATTTGCTTCAGTGTCAACTTTGAGATGTAATTGGTGGGAAAATATCTTGAAAAAGTTTCAATCAAGTAGAAATCTGTTATGAATACCTGAGTGTCCCAAGGAATGCAAAGACTTAAATATAATTGAGCTTTAGAAAAAACTAGAGACACAAACATTATTAGGAATTTTTCCATTACTCATCTATGTTTTATCACAGATCAGCCTTATCTGAGACATTGCTTGAGATGGTACCGGCTCCATAGTGTGACTCATTACTGCCAGATCTTTAAAGTTTTGTGTGTTGACATAACTTCAGACTTAGAGCCGAGTTGCAAAAAGTAGTACATTTGGTTTATTTTTAATAACTGCTATTTTTATTCACTATATGTTTATATTTCATTTAATTTTATTTTTATAGGAGAAACATAAGTTTCATGTTTAATTAAACATTAGTTTAATCTGCCACGTTGTTGGAAGTTTCTAGTGAAACATTGTTCCTCTGGGAACCTACCAACTCGAGGTCTATCACACGGTATGCTTTTTAACTATCCTTTAAAAATCCCCGTTTTCTGGGTCACCTGGGTGGCTCAGTGAGTTAAGTGCCTGACTTCAGATCAGGTCATTATCTCACAGTCCATGGGTTCGGGCTCTGCATTGGGTTCTGAGGTGACAGCTCAGATCCTAGAGCCTGCTTTGGATTCTGTGTCTCCCTCTCTCTCTCTGCCTCTCCCCTGCTCACATGCTCTGTCTCTCTCCATCTCTCAAAAATGAATAAGCATTAAAATTTATTTAAATCCCCGTTTTATTCCTTCTACATGAATGAAAAGCAAATGGCATGAGGTAGATCGAAGTTTGCCTACAAATTCTGTCAGACAGTGGTACAAATACTATCTGGGGCTGTAGTTGGTTTTTTGGAGTTCTCTCGTGAGATAGTCATTCCTTCAAATTCGAGTTGTAAGCTATACACCTTAAAGTAATTTCTTTAACTTAAGATGGTGAGTGCATACTTCTGTGACTTTGTGTGTCAAACACTTAATCCTCCGTTTAATAATTCAAGACGGTTCCTTAACCATTCTGCATGTCAAGTAAGAACTGGGGCGTTAACATTTCTCACAGAACATGACAGACATTTCTTACTCTAGTGGAAGGGTAATACAAAATTTTGTAAAATTGTACCCCTTTATATTATGCCGTTAAAACATCTCAATATTTTCCAAACCTTGACCATTTCCTAGTTGTTCTTCTCTGCCCTTACGCTGTGATAGAGGCTGCTTTTCTCTGCCGCCTCCTTCTCTAGCTGCCCTCAGGGAACTCAGTCTGTTCCCAGTGGACTGAGCCCGTCTCCAGGACATCACTCTAAATCACAGAGGGCCCAAGCTGGAGAAACACACAAATGCTTGTACGAAGTGCTTGTTGGGTCAATGATGTGTCATATACACACATCACAGCCACAGTTTGAATGTTCCTTAGACATATAAGTGGTTTGGATTCAGAGGCTCATATAGTCTTCATATTATAAATAACATTGATAACATACACGATCGCCTCATTTTCATGATTTTGGAGAGCACCATCCCAGCCTTTGTAAAAATAAAATTAGATTATATCAGAGCTAGCCACTGTATCGTTGGCAATGAAACTCTAACTGTTCTTGCCATATTCATCAAAAATACATAAACATTAAACTGATGACTTATAACCATATAAACAATTCAGTGTTAAGGGAAGGGAAAAACATTTCCCCAATACTGCAGTAGGAATTAATAGACAAGCTTATTTTTCTGATGTACATGCCACCTGTGAAATTACCAAGAAAAAATGAATTACAGTTATGTAAAAGATAAGATGGGGCACCTGGGTGGCTCAGTCAGTTAAGCGACTTCGGCTCAGGTCATGATCTCAGGATTTGTGAGTTCGAGCCCCACATACGGCTCTGTGCTGACAGCTCAGAGCCTGGAGCCTGCTTCGGATTCTGTGTTTCCCTGTCTCTCTGCTCCTCACCTGCTCGTGCTCTGTCTCTCTCTCTCTCAAAAATAAATATACGTTAAAAAAAAGAAAGATAAAAACTCTAGTTCTTTTCATTTGTTTTTATTTGGTGTGTTTGATCTCGTTTCTGCCTCAACCCCTAAAGTGTTCAGTAAGACTAGAAGATTACTTTTTGTTCTTCAGCTTTGGAGACACAGATGGAACTATTGTGGTGATTACAGACATGTAGTTTTTTCTCTTCTTTTTATTTTTTATTTTAATTGAGGTCGAACTAACGTTCCTACGAGTAATTGACATAGGTGTTAGTTTTAGGTACTGTGTAATGGTTTGATATTTGTATGTCTTGTAAAGTGATCACCACACTGCCTGTCTACTGTCGGGCCCCGTACATAATTATAGACATTTTTCTTGTGATGAAAACTGGTAAGATCTAATCTCTTAGCACCTTTCAAATATGCATTCCCATGACTTCTTTATTTTACACCTGCGAGCTTGTGCCTTTTGACCCCTTCACTGATTTTGCCCACCTCCCAACCCTGATGTGGCAACCACCTGTCTGTTGTCTGTTTCTCTGAGTTTGTTCGGTTTTGGTTTCGGTTTTAGATTCTACAGTTCACATGTAAGTGAGGTGATAGAATATTTGTCTTCCTCGCCAATACTTGTTGTTTCTTTAGTTTTTGATTCTAGCCATTGAGACAGGTGTGAGGTGATATCTCGTGGTTTCGATTCGCGTTTCCCTGATGAGGAGTGATGCTGAGCGTTTTTTCGCGTATCTGTTGGCCTTCTGGATGTCCTCTTTGGAAAAATGTTCGGATCTTCTGCCCATTTTTAAACTAGGGATACTTGGGAGGTTTTGCTGTTAAGTTGCAGGAGTCCTTTACATATTTTAGATATGAACCCCTCATCCAGTATATGATTTGCAAATATTTATTCCCATTCCATAGGTTCGTTTTCATTTTGTTGATGGTTTCTTTTGGTGTGCAGAAGCTTTTTAGTTTGATAAAGTCCCAGTAGTTCACTTTTGCTTTTGCTTTTGGATCAGATCCAAAAACTCATCGCCAAGACTGATGTCAAGGATCTTAGCATCTGTGTTATCTTTTCATCTGCGTGTGTGTGTGTGTGTATATATATACACACAAATATATATACATACCACATCTTCTTTATTCATTCATCTATTAATGGACACTTGGGCAGCTTCCATATTTTGGCTATTGTAAGTAATGTTGCATAAACATGGGGTACATATATCTTTTGAAATTAGTGTTTTCATATTTTTAGGGTAAATACTTAGTGGTGGAATTACTGGATCATGTGGTAGCTCTGTTTTTAATATTTTGAGGAACCTCCACACTGTTTTCCACAGCGGCTGCACCAGTTTGCATTCCCACCAACAGTGCACAAGGATTCCCCTTTCTCCACCTCCTCACCAACACCTGCTGTGTTTAGTTTTGTTTTGTTGTTTTGTTGTTGTTTCTTGTGTTTTTTATTTTAACTATTCTGACGTATGATAATGCTATCTTATTGTGGTTTTGATTTACCCTTCCCTGATGTTGAGTGATGTTGAGCATCTTTTTATATATCTGTTGGCCATCCGTATGTCTTCTCTGGAGACATGTCTGTTCGTATCTTCTGTTCATTTTTTAATCGGATTACTTGTTTTTTTGTGTGTTGAGTTGTATATAAGTTCTTTATATATTTTGGATTCTAACCTTTTATTGGATATGTCATTTGCAAATATATTCTTCAATTGACTAGGTTGTCTTTTAGTTTTGTTGGTTGCTTCTCTTGCCTCAAGAGATATATCCAGAAAAATGTTGCTATTGCCAATGCCAAAGAAATTACTGCCTGTGCTGTCTTCTAGGATTTTTATGGTTTCAGGTCTACATTTAGGTCCTTAATCACTTTGAGTTTATTTTGGTGTGTGGTGTAAGTAATCGGTTCAGTTTTATTCTTTTGCACGTTGCTGTCCTCTTTTTCCAACACCATTTCCTGAAGAGACTTTTCCCCATTGTGTTATCAAAGATTATTTGACCAAATATTTGTGGGTTTGTTTCTGGATTCCATTCTATTTCACTAATCTCTGTGTCTGCTTCTGTGCCAATACCATACTGTTTTGATTACTATACTTGTAGCTAATCTTGAAATAGGGGATTGTGATACCTTGAGCTTTGTTCTTTTTCAAGATTGCTCTAGCTATTTGCGGTCTTTTGTGGTTCCATATACATTTTGGGATTGTTTGTTATAGCTCAGTGAAAAATGTTTTGGTATTTTGATAAGGAAAACATTAAATCTGTAGACTGCTTTGAGTAGTACAGACATTTTAACAATTTTTGTTCTTAGAATCCATGAGCATGGGATGTCTTTCCATTTCTTTGTGTGGTCTTCAGTTTCTTACGTCACTATAGTTCACAGAGTATAGGTCTTTCGCTTATTTGGTTAAGTTTATTCCTGGAATTTTATTATTTTTGTTGTAATCGTAAATGAGCCTGTCTTCTTAATTTCTCTTTCTGCTACTTTATTATTAGTGTATAGAAATGCAGTGGATTTCTGTGTATTGATTTTGTATGTGGTGACCTTAGTGACTTAATTTATCAGTTCTAGTAGTTTTATGGTGAGTCTTTAGGGTTTTCTATATAGAGTATTATGTTACCTGAAAATAGGGAAAGTTTGCTTCTTTATTACCAGTTTAGATGCCTTTTATTCATATTTCTTGTCCGATTGCTGTAGCTAAGACCTCTGGTACTGTGTTGAATAAAAGAGGTGAGATTGGACATCCTTGTCGTGTCCCTGACCTTAGGGGAAAAGTTCTCAGGTTTTCACCATTGAGTGTGATGTCAGTTGTGGGTTTTACATTGATGGCCTGTATTATGTTACTGTATGTTCCCTGTATACCAGCTTTGTTAAAAGGTTTGATTATGAATGGATATTGACTTTGTCGAATGCTTTTTCTGCATCTGTTAAAATGATCAGATGGTTTTTATCTGTCTCTTATTATATATCATACTGATTGATTTGTTCACGTTGAACCACTGTTGTATCCCAGGAATAAATACCACTTGATTGTGGTAAATGTTTTTTTTTAATGTATTTTTAGATTCAGTTTGCTAGTATCTTGTTGAATATTTTTACATCTCTGTTCACCAGACATATTGGCCTATAGTTCTCTTTTCTTATAGTATCTTTATCTGGTTTCAGTATCAGGGCAATGCTGGCCTCAGGGAATGAATTTGGAAGAATTCTTTCCTTTTCTATATTTTGGAATTGTTTGAGAATAACTCTCCTTTAAATTTTTGGGATAATTCACCTGCGAAGCTATCTGGTCTTGCACTTTTGTTTGTTGGGAGTTTTTTGGTTACTCATTCATTTTCGTACATTAAAACACAATAGTTCAATTTTTTTATTTCTTCCTACTTCAGTTTTGATTGGTTATATATTCCTAAGAAGTTACCTATTTTTTCGAGCTTGTACAATTGTTAGCACATAATTTTTCATAATATTCTCTTAAAATTCTTTGTATTTCTGTGGTGTTGGTTGTTATTTATTCTCTTTCATTTCTGATTTTGTTTCAGTCTTTTGTCTTTCTCTGTCTTTTTTTTTTTTAATGAGTCTAGCTCATTAAAAGTTGTATCAATTTTATTGATATTTTCGAAGAACCAACTCCTGTTTTCTTTCATATTTTCTATTGTCTTATGTATTTATTTATTTATTTTAGTTTCTATTTTGTTTATTTCTGCTCTAATATTTATTATTATCTTTCTTTTACAAGTTTTATGATTTGTTCGTTCTTCTCTTTCTAGCTCCCTTAGGTGTAACGTTAGGGTTTTTATTATGTTTTTGTTGTTATTGTTTTGTTTTTTGTTTTTGAGATTTTTCTTTCTTCTTGAGTTCATCTCGTATCACTATAAACTTCATTCTGATTCTGCATCCCCAAATTTCGCAACATTTTTTTTCGTTTTCATTTGTCTCCTTGTATTTTTTGATTTCCTTTTTATTTTCTTGGTCGACACAATCATTGTTTAGTAGCATATTATATTAACCTCCATGTATTTGTAGTCTGTCCAGATATTTTTCTTGTGGTTGATTTCTAGTTCCATAGCTTTCTATTCAGAAAAGGTACATGGTATGACTTCAGTCTTTCTGAATTTGTTTAGATTTGCTTTGTGGTCTAATATGTGATCTGTTCTGGACAATATTCCATGTGCACTTGAAAAGATTGTGTATGGTGCTGTTTTAGGATGGAATATTCTGAATATATCTATTAGATCCATCTCATCCACTGTGTCATTCAAAACCACTGTTTCCTTGTTGATTTTCTGTTTGGATGATCTGTCCATTGATGTAAGTGGGTGTTATTGTTATCAGTATCAATTAGCTCCATTTTGTTTGTTATTATCTGCCTTAAGTATTTGGGTGCTCCATATTGGGTGCATAAATAGTTATAATTTTTATATCGTCTTGTTGGATTTTCCCCTTTTTTATTATATAGTGTCTTTCATTGTCTCTTGTTACCTTCTTTGTTTTAAAGTATATTTTTCTGGTGCCCCTTGGTGGCTTAGTCAGTTAAGAATCCAAGTCTTGATTTTGACTCAGGTCATGATCTCACAGTCATGAGCTTGAGCCCTGAGTTGGGCTTCTTGCTGGGCATGGAGCCTGCTTAAGATCTTCTTTCTCTCTCTTCCCCTGCCCCTCCCTCATACTCTCCCTCCCTCCGTGTCTCTCTCTCTCTCTCTCTCTCTCTCTCTCTCTCATTCTTAAAAATAAAAAATAAAAATAAAGTCTATTTTTCTGACATAAGTGTTGCTACTCTGGCTTTCTTTTGACGTCCATTTACATGATAAGTGATTCTCCATCCCCTCACTTTCAGTCTGCAGGTGTCTTTAGTATGAAATGAGTCTCTCATAGGCAGCATATAGATGGGTCTTGCCTAATTCAGCCTCCATAAGCTTCATCATGACAAAGATTGTTAGGAACGGAAAGTAAGTAATGTCGGTTAAGAATCTCCCACAATGCTGGGTACCTAGTAAGAATTTAAGAGATGGTAGCTGTTACCATTATTAATGTAGATTTTAATGGTAATACAAACAACTGTATTCTTGGAATATTCCCTCATAGTAATGACTTCCCAGAAGTCTCCAGTGATGTGACTTTCTTAAAACCGAAATGTGGAAATAACTCAGATTCCACTAAAGAACAATAATAGAACTTTTATGTATTCCCAGGTCATGAGTAAGGAGAATAACTGTGTAATGTTCTAAAATAGTTTTACTTTTCTTGATGTAGCAGCCTCATATCCACCAAAGGGGACATATGATGTCATGCAGAGTAGTTCTGGTGCTCGGGGAAGGCACCGTGGGAAGGGTCCCACTGCCAGTAAGGACGGGGCCGACTAGTGTCGTCGCTAACACTGCTACTGTCATGTTGCTGTTGCAAGGAAAAAGGCGTTTGCACTAGAAGTTGACAAACTAAGTCTGCGTGGGGTTGGGTGGGGCAATGACTCTTCTCGAGTTTAATAATTCATCACAAAAGAAATTTGAGTTTTCTAGGCCCACTCGCTCTGCCAATAACAGCATGTAGGGTATTACCCGGTGACCTTTGCTGAAGTCATTCATAGGCCAGTAAGGAGATTCATTTTCATAGAGGGAGAAGTTTGGTTTGGTTATTCAAATAGTATACTTTCTTCCATAATAAATCACGTGTGACTTCTTTTCTCTGTCTTAATTTTCTTCAGTGCAAGAGTCGTCTGCTCATTTTATCTGATTGGTGACATAATTGTGATTTTTATATAGCATTTCGTCACTAAAATGTATTATGTTATATTATTATTATTATTACTTTTACATTTATTTATTTTGAGAGAAAGAGAGCAGGAGAGGGACAGAGGGAGAGAGAGAGAATGCTAAGCAGGCTCCTTGCTGTCAGCACAGAGCCCCATGTGGGGCTTCAAGAACTGTGAGATCACCACCTACGCCAAAACCAAGAGTCAGTTGCTTAACTGACTGAGGCACCCAGCTGCCCCTATAGCATTATATTTAAAATGATCTGGATTTCAGGAGAAATGAGTGTAACCTTATCACAGATTCTCAAAATTAACTCTGGCAGCTATTAACATGAACAAATTGTGAAGCGTTAGATGTACACCGTCATAATTGCTATTATCTGAAGAGATTTCTCTTGGTAGAGTATATTTTTGACATTGTTCATCTGTTAATCTACATTTCAGCTTGGGGGTGTCAAAGTTCTCGCCATTGTTTGAATAGGTCTTTGTCCCTTCCTGAATTCAGTACTCTGTCACTGATCATGTTGCAGGAGAGAAGGCTGTATATTGATTAATATTTGGTTTCATATTGATTCATATTGATTTCAACACCTGTGAGAGCCAGAGCATGGTTTGACTCACTTATGTAAGAATTTATTTTTACCTTTACTGCTGTAATAACCTAAAGCAGCGATTACATAAATAGAACTATTCCAGACCATAGAAGCCTTGTAATTGGCACTTAAAAAAAAATTTCTCCAGCGTTGAAACTCCATGGAGCCCTCAACCTACAAGTTCACATGAATTTTAAAATTACTTTTTGTAGGGGTGCCTGGGCAGGTAGTCAGCTAAGTGTCTGACTTTGACTCAGGTCCTAATCTCAGGGTTCATGGGTTCAAGTCCTGTGTTGGGCTCTGTACTGACAGCTCAGAGCCCAGAACCTGCTTTGGATTCTGTGTTTCCTTCTCTCTGCCCCTCCCATGCTCACTCTCTGTCTCTCTCTTAAAAATAAACAAACATTAAAAGAACTTACGTTTTGTAAAAATAGTCATCATTTTCTTCCCCTCACCTCAGCTGGTGTCATTGCAGTCTGTTTAGTAACCAAAGAGCCCATGAGTCAGACTCCTGTCTTCCTCATGGAGAAAAGAGATAAAAGCCATTCCTATTTTATGATGTCGCTATGATGGGGTAGGGGAAAGAAGAGAAAAAGCCATGATCTATTGTATATATATAAAACTTAGCAGAGGATTGAACATATATATAGAGATGCCAATAAAAATTATTAACAGTAAAGGCAGTGGTATCCATTGCTGTTGTTACTTACTTACATGTCTGTCTCTCCCCGTTTTAGAGTTAGTTCTTGGATAGTAAGGTCCTTGACTAATTGTCACTTTGATTTGCAGCCACCTCAAATAATGTCCAACTATATCAGTACTCAGTAGATATTTCTGGATTAATATATAACTAATCGTGGTCATCAGACATCTCTTAACCATTTCCTGCCAAAGCTATTGTATCTGAAGAGATTTCAGTCCAAGTGGCATCTGCGTTAACGTCAACCTGATGGTCTTGCTTAAAAATCAGATTCCTGGCCTCACCCAGACCTGTTCACTCGGGATCTCTGGAGTGAGGGTCCACAGAGCTGTGTTCAAAGAAGCTCCACAAATGAATGTTCTCCACCCTTCTGTTGGAAACCCAGTGTCAAAGGTTATCTTTATCTCTAGGTTGTCTCCACGCTTATGTGCCGGAAACATTTCTCCAAAATACTACTTTCAGTATTTTGTATTCCCTTTACAAACCTTAAATACTTACCCATTCACTGTAGGACAGAAGGAAATTATTTGTCTCAGCAGTCACAATCAAGGGGCTTAGGAAACCTGGTAACAACATCCGAGGCAAACCGTGACTCTCTGAGCCAGTCGGATGGTTCTCCTCATCCTGAGTCACCCTTTCCCGCCCTCGTGCCTTTGCTCACGCCAGTCTCTCTCGGGCTCTAACTGGTCTCCTCTCCCCTCTCCCTCCTTCACTCTCTCCTTTTGCCTTCTCCCTCAAGCTCGATGAGTCTTCATTTCAGCAGACAATGAGAATTATCTCTGAATGTGTAAGACATGCTCAGGTCCTGGCCCTGCTCAGATGAACAGAGTCAGAGTCATCGGAGATCTGACTCCAGCTACGTTCCTGCCCCACGTTATCCCGGCTGGAATCCACTCGTCCTCTGTCGAACTCTTCGGAAACTCCTCTCGTCTCCTCTAGTGGCCCTGCACCGTTCCTTACCTTTCGTCCTTGAATCCCTCCTTGGAAAACAAGCTCCTCCCGTGTTGCTCATACTATTAACCAGGAAGCATAGTTTCTCGATAAATATATTGGAGTAAACAGAGGAGTGGCCATATTTTTGGCAATGAGAAGAAAAGAGATGCTACTATAGAACTTCGAGGGACAAACATTATCTTTTAATTCCTAGACCTAAGAGTGGCTTCCTGGGGCACCCCTGGCTGGCTCAGTTGGTGGAGCATGTGACTCTTTATCTTGAGGTTCTGAGTTCAAGCCCCATGTTGGGTGTAGAAATTACTTAAAATCTTTAAAAGAAGTAATTGTTCCTTCACTTTTCTCCATAAAGGGCAGAGGTATTTAGCATTTAAGGAAAAAAGGAAATTATTATGAGATGTATGTTTTTTAAAATGTGGAGTAAGTGCTGCCATTTTGGAATTTGTGTTTTCTCTCTTCCCTACATGCAATATCACAGATACTTCAGGAGCAGTTTCATCATAGGACACAGGAGTGAGAATTTATATTTAGAACTGGAATTCTCAAGGATCTAGGTTTTACTGTCTTCACAATATCAAAATATTAAAAAGAAAAGCGAAAAACATCAGACAACTCTGAAGATTTTCTAAACAATCCAAGTCTCATCATTTCAAATATCTGGGAGTTTAGTCTTAGGTAGGAAAAGTAGATACATCTTTGCATTTCCCCCTGTTAATAAGAATCATGATTCTTTATACAGGCAGCTTCTAATCTTATCTAATCAGCCACAAGAACCTACTGACCTACTGAGGGTCACCTCTGTCATAGACTCTCTTCATTAGGTGCAAAACTTGGTTTTTGTGAACTTTGTGAGATTCCATATGCTAAGAGGATTATGTTAGTCTACTTTAAAATTGTTTATTACTTTGGTGTAGAATGAATGACTAATCATATTTGTAAAATGAAAATGGTTGGGCAGGTGTCATTAGATATGCCTCAAATAGTACAAATTGACTAATGTCATAATTTTAGAAAATTAGTTTAAATACGAATGCTCATGTGTTTTCACCAGGAGCCTGACGTACAGAATAGTTACTAAAGGGACTGTGTTTACGGGGACCTCCTCGGCTCTCAGCAGCACTGGCATGGGTACCACCATAGAGTCGGGAATAGACTTTTAGTGTGAAAAAGAGTGAACGAGTGAGAGAGAGAATGAGAATGTCTAATGACATGTGTGCCAAATAGGATCGTGATGATCTTTTTGTTTGGACCCCAGTTTTAAATAAATGAGAGTCATATTCTTGATGTAATTCTCGTTTTGTATTCTTAGTGCTGAGTCACATAAAATAATCTCAAGCCAGCAAGTTAAGCTCTCGCACGAGTGAATCTTCTGGGCCGTGTTGCCAGCAAACATTGACGAACCTGTATGTTTTTTTTTAAGTTGATTTTTGTTTCTCCAGTGTTATGGAAGTTAGAGATACAGGGTGCAGTTCAGTTACAGAAAGCAGCCAGAGGCTGAGTGCTTCTGCTCATCTTTTGATACATTTTCCCTTAATTCTGAAAAAAAAAAAAAAAAAAAAAGAAAGAAAAGAAAAGAAAACAACTTTTCTCTTGTTCTGGTTTTCCCATTGTGTTAAGTGAGCTCGCTCGAGGTAAAAAACTTGAAGAATTTGTGATAAAACTTGAAGTATTTTTGACTCCTGATCGAGGGGTCCTTCTGCTGGATGCTGTTGGGACAGCTTGGCTCCAGATGCAATTCTAGGGCACTTGTGGCTGGAGGTACCCCTGTGGCGGGTGGAGAGCCCCACCTGCCACACTGTGGGGACACGGCTTCCTGTTCTCGAGGTGGAGTGGGTCTGGGAGCACACCACTGCAGATGGGTGACACCCCAAGATAAGTGGGAACCGCCCTTGCTCACTCCTAGGAAGGAGGGCAGCCATGGGTTTGCCACCATTCCAGATGGCTCCAACCAACCTGAGGGTCCTTGAGCAAGAAGAGGTCAGAAACTAAGCTTCTGAACTCCAGAATGCAAAATGGAGGTACCTGCGTGGCTCATTCTGTTAAGCGTCTTACTTCGGGTTAGGTCATGATCTCACAGTTCATAAGTTTGAGCCCTGCATCTGGCTCTGTGCTGGCAGTTTAGAGCCTGGAGCCTGCTTCAGATTCTGTGTCTCCCTCTCTCTCTGCCCTTCCCCTAATCGTCATCTGTCTCTCTCTCTCAAAAGTAAATAAACATTAAAAAGAAATTAATGCAGAAAGAACAAGAGAGAAGAGTCCTTGAGGTTTGGATAACCGTCTTCCCCAGGCCCCCTGTCAGCATCATGGTATGGAAGAGGGCATTGATTTTGGGCTGGATTAAGTAGAGAACAGGCCTCATACTCAAAACAGTCAGAGATTTATCTCTGGAGAGCAGGAACTCAGTGAGCTCCTCCGTGCTATGAAATATCGTTACATCTTTATTTCTCCTAACAGCTCTGTGAGGGAGGAATTACTTTTTTTTTAAGCCTCTAAGGAAACCGAAAATCCTAAAAGTTAAAGTTTGCCCAGAATTATTGAGTTAATGTTAGCAGAGCCAACATGTGAATAAAGCTCTGTTCAATTCCAAATCTAGGATTTTTTTTTTTTTTAATTAGCATTCACGGTCTCTAGCTCTTTTCTTTTTCTTGCACATTATCGATTCTATACTATGCAAAGCTCCGCTGTTTATTTCCCACCCAGTTCGTGTAGAAGGAGAACAGCACTGGAACGAGACCCCCTCGATCGCATCCCGGCATGCGGGTAAAGGAGAGTCCTGTAGCGCACAACACCTCTAAACACGTGGTTCGAAACCTGCGTCAGAGTAGGATCAACGCAAAATCCGGCTTCTCTGTCTCAGCGGCAAAGTTAGGGCCATCCCAGGGTCGGGAGCTAAAACAGAGCTAAGTTCTTTTAGAAAATAATTTCTTTCCCCTCAGCCTTTAAGTCTGAGAGTAAAGAAGAAATGGTGATGACCCCAGCTCTCGAAAAGAGATTGCATCGTATGTTTTTTTCAGCACCGTTTTGTGTCATCAGCGTGTCATTTATTACACATATTGGGTCACCCTTGAGAGAGAAGGAGGAAGGGGAGCCCAGGGAGGGTACAGGGTGACGTTTCTGAGGCAGGACTGTCTGGAGCCACGCGGAGGCCCGCTCGCTCCCCCACGAGGCAGCTGCCTGGCCAGCTGTTCTGTTGTGTCCAGAAAGCCGAGAGTGATTCCGAGTGCGGTCTCATCTGTAATTCCGCTTGTGCCTCCTCTCCTTCTCTGCAGTCTTCGCCGTTCCTCCCAGAAAGGGCTCCGCTCGCGTCCTCCGAGCCACTCAGAGACGGCTGCAGTTCACACTTGGCGCTTTCTCGTTCCCTGATGCATTTCCCCTCCGAAGAAGGTCGCTGGGGTTTACTTCCTGGAAGCACTCTGGGTACAGAAATCTAGGCATATCCTGGGCACACACTTTTATTAAGGGGTATCTGTAAATGGAACATGCCTGGATCTGTTTTGTAAGGGTAAAAAAAAATAATACAACAAAAACTTATTTTTCCAAATGTGACAGACTGTCACCTTCTTTCAGGAACACATCTCAAGCAGGACTATTGCTTTCCCTCACGGCTAATCATGTGGAGAGATGTTTGTCTCAGCTTCTCTGGAAGCAAGAGAGCAGGGAGGTTATTCAGAAATGCACATTGATCTCTCATCAGAATATGCCGACTGTGATGATGCTTTCTCTTTCTCTAATACATGTATTATTTAGTCAAAAGGAATAACAACAACTTATCATGTGAATTGTGAGGCCCCTCACTGATCTTGAATACAGTTGCTCACATATCAGTGTGTGGATAAATGTCATATTCAGTCATTCAGTCAGTTACTTACATATATTGCAAGGATACAACTATGGAGGAAATAGATGAGTCTCCACCAACTCTCCGTACTGAGAGGAAAGGAATTATATTCTTGTATACAGCCATTGAGTCCAGATTCCACTTATAATTGTTATAATTTCTTTTTTATTTTGAGAGTGGGGGAAGGAGGGGCAGAGAGAAGGAGAGAGAGAATGCCATGGAGGCTCCACACCGTCAGCACAGAGCCGGACCCCACGACCCTGGGATCATGACCTGAGCCAGAGACAAGAGTCAAAAGCTTAACTGACTGAGCCACCCAGGAGCCCCTCATTAATATATTAAAAGAACATTATCAACTATTTCTACTCCTTTTTCTATACCCACCTTCCACCTTCAGCCTCAGAATATTAGAAAAAAACAGGCACTGTATAGTTTCATGAATCTAAGTGACAGCCGTAAGCAGCTGTGATATACGCAGAAGATAGAACTGCAACGGGAAATTGCAGTTAGAATTTAGTTTGGAATACAGTCATGTCACTTTGAAATCGACAGACTGATTACCTGGAAGGTTCCTGTTCATTTATACGGTTATAGAGAAACTGCCAGAGGAATCTTCCAGGAAGCGGGCTAGTGCCGAATGGGTGGGTGTCATTTGGAAAGACACGGGGGTCCGGGCCCAAAGCCCCTCTGAAAGGAGAAATGAAATGAAACCCCCACTTTTACCCTGGCTGGAAGTGAGGAGGAATCGCTTGGACACATACCTCGCGAACCTCTGTACCGGGGAGAAGAGGACATGGGGACAGCTCTGGTACCTGCCGCACGGTCTCCGCTGGCCTGAAAAAGTGCCCGTTTGCTGTGGCAGGAGCCTGGCAGGAGGCAGACTGGGCAGGGCTGTCCTGCTGCACCAACTCGGTCATACCTGCGAGGACGCACCTGTCCCTTCGTTCACTTGCCTGCTCCCTTTCTTGGTACCTCCTGGGTGCTCAGACCTCTGCTTCGGGTGAGGAGGCTAAAAACAGTCTCGTTGAGATAGGAGCGCACTGCAGGGCCCCCAGAGGGGCGTCCGCCTCTCCGCTAGGGCCAGGAGGGTCTTGCGGGCCGCAGACCAGTGACAGCAGCAAGTCTGGAAGCTCCGTGGGGTCTGGCCCGGGGTCAGTCTAGCACACACAGCACGCGGGAGATTTTCAAGCGTTCGGTAGTTCTGAATGAGCAGAAACCATATAATTCAGAAAACAAGAGAACATGAAAACTGGGGAAGATGATCCGAAGCTGTACAACAGCCTCAGGGATCCGACCGCCTGTGGTGAATCAGAGGAGAGCATCGAGGGAGAGTCGAAACTGAGAAATATATTTGGTTTTCATCAGCCCGGTGTGTCCGATCACGTTGTCTCCATGCGGTCACCTAAATCTCTCCCAGCTCTTCGTCTCAAACACTTCCTCCTCCTCCTCCTCCCTCCCTCCACCGACCCAATCCACTTTCCTTACTGCCTCGAGAAGTGTCTCTCTGCGAATACCACCTTTCTCCTATAGTCATCTGTGGCATCTGGTCACCTGGACAGTTGTGACTCCCTCGTGTCAGCAGTGGCCATCCCCTCTCCTCCTGGGTCAGAGCGTGCTGCACCTCAGATGCTCAGTCCGGTCTTCTACCTCTCGCCTGTTGGACACCAGCCTGGACGTTGTCGGAGAAGACACAGTCATGACTTGGTCCTTTCGCTTCCTTATTAAATACTTGCTCTGAACCCATAAGGGCCAGAGGGAAGCCTAGGGCAGAAGATAGAGGAGGACTGTGCTGACAGCTCAGAGCCTGGAGCCTGCTTCAGTTCCTGTGTCTCACGCTCTCTCTGCCCCTCCCCCGCTCATGCTCTGTGTCTCTCTCTCTCTCTCTCTCAAAAATAAATAAAACATAAAAAAAGATAGAGCAGGAAACAAGGCAAATCCAGTCCCTGCCCTCAAGGAGCTTACGATATTCTACACAGTTTACTTTCTCACACTGCAGTAAACGCTTCTGTGTGCGGTGGACAGAATAACAGCCCCCCCTCCCCCTGCCAAGGGTATCCACCTTCTAATCTCCGAACCCTGTGGATATGCTACCTCGCATGGCAGTGGGACTGCAAAGTTACAGACCCGAGACAGGGAGATCATACTGAATAATTCGCCCGGGCAAAATTAAGTCAAGAGACCTTAAAGACGGAGAAGCTTTCCCCGGTGCTGTCTGAGAGAGGTGACCACGGAGCAGTGGTCACAGAGGCGGCGGTCTCAGAAGAATCGGATGCCCTGTTGCTGACCGTGAGCTGTCTGGGGCCATGCGCACGGCCACAGAGAGAGACCAGCCCCTGCCGACAGCGAGCAGAGAAACGGCGGTTCGGTCCTGCAAACCGCATGGAACTGCAATTGCTCCTTCTTGCCGGGCACGTGGGCCAGGAGACAGATTTCACCCCCGAGAACCGGGAGAAAGGAGCACCTTCATCTTGCTCCGTGGGACCCGGACTGGACTTGTGACTGGCTGAGCTGGAGGATCATGAGTTTATGTTGGTTTAAGCTTTTAAAATTGCGATGACTTAGATGGCAGCAATGGCCGATGAACGTACCACACGCATCTCTATTGCAACTCAGGGGTACGGCGAAATCGGCGTAGTTGCGTAAATTCTGCACTAGTCTCGAGTGCCATGCTCGTAACCTGGCTCTCTGTCCCCAGCACTCAGCACATCTGGGGGGCACAGCAGGTGTGCTGTAAAATTGCCACAAATTGAGAGGCCTGTTTTCTTAGAAGATAGAAATGACAAATACCCCTTCATCCAGAATGTTTATGCTAAAATAAATAGTCGGCTGAATAGAAATAAGATTTGAGAGAAAAAAAAAACTTTAAGGAAGTATGAAACTTTGAGAAATACTAGAAATAAAGGAAAATAATTATGAAATGAATCTGTTGAAACATTTGAAATAGGGTAATAAGTGAAACAAGCTGAGGGGCGTCTGGGTGGCGTGTTTATATTCTGGGCAGAACCAGATCAAACAAAACGGTGGTTAATGCGCCGTGTGGTGGTGGGAACTCCAAGTGAAAGTTCTGAACGGAGAGACCACTGTGGAGAGGCGAGGGAACGGAGAGCCGCTCGGAGGCCAGCCTTACGGAGGCTGGGTTCGGGCCAGCAGCCGCGGCCTCGCCCCGGGCGAGGCTGTCTCAGGAATGCAGGAGCTGGAGGCTGTGGTAGTCAGGAGCCAGGTAGGAGGGAAGAGCTTGGAGCCAGCGAAGATGACAGCCAGAGGACAGAAGCGGACCTGGCCGTCTGTTCAGGAACAGGAGCGATGCAGCAAAGTCACAAGCCCAGGGAGCCGCCGCGGGTGCTGGCCTCCGGGAGGAGTCCCCTGGGGGCTTCCGTGGGGCTCCTGATCAAAGGGGCCCTTTGCATGGTTGGCTTTGGAGTTTCATCTTTGGTCCTGGATAAAAGTGAAAAGAAGTGGCCTCTAAGGGCGTGGAAAAGCTATCTATTTTAAGGCAAACTACATCTGAATAAATAAGAAACGGGCGAAAGAAGGACCATCCACAGACGTGCTAGAAGGGGCGCCCGAATAAAGGCACGTTTCTTAGGGCAGAGGCGGCGCTCCCAGCGCGGCGGTGGTTGCACGGCGGCGGGCGAGCGTCTACCGCCCGCAGGAAGCAGGTGGTTCTGTGAGAGCAAAGGACACGCTGGCGAGTCACTGTCACAAAAGGAAGCCCACGTCTCGTGCGACTCCACCGAGAGGGGCTCTCTGGACCGGGAAGTCACAGACGGCAGATCCGTGGTCCCAGCCGCGCGAGGCGGGTGGGGGCGAGTGGCGCTGGGCCTGCAGACGCTCTCTGGGTGAGCAGCCCGTCCTGTGACGCGATCGTGGGTGGCCGCACCGCTCTCTGGGCGTGCTCGACACCGCCGGGTGGCACGCCGTGAGCGCATTGTATGGCGTGCGAACTGCATCTCCAAGAAAGCTGTTACTTTAAGGAAATGCCAGAATTATTTTAAACGTGCCGTGATCCACCATAAAAATTCTTAAGCTGTGGTCTACTCCCCCTGTAACAGACTGACAGTTACAGTTCCTGGAGCGAACCATGCAGAGTGGCCTTGCTTCGCCGCCGCGGCTCCTCGCGGGGAGATGCAGGAGGCCGAGGCCGTGGAAGACAGCCCCGAAGATGACCGCCCGCGCGGCGTCCCAGGTCCCAGGAGAGGTCCGGGCAGGGCGCGGACGGCCCACCTGCCAGGAAGGTGCAGGGAGCATGGACGGCGCGGGCGGAAAGCAGAGGGGAAGGTCCAGGGGACCTGCGTGACAGATGGATCCAGGGAGAAATACAAGCCGGGAAAAACCGACAGCTTTGCTGGAGAATTTATGACTATTTCGGGATCAGGGTCATTAAATGTAGATTTTCCGATCCGCTAAACTTAAAAAAAAATATGAGTCATTAGTATACAATATCCTGCCTCTTATATACGTACCTCCGAATTCCTGAAATACCCCAGAGGCAGCTGTATGTGATAGGAACAGACACAGATCTATTTTCTTTTTAAGAATAAAGGTACATAGATATCTTTTTCTGTACTCATTTTGGGATTATTCTTGTTCGAAAGAACAACTTTTTCGTGTTAATCTTGGTTCAGAGAAAGCAGCGTTATCATATTTAAACCCCAACGGTCAGACATCTGTGAAACAGTGTGCCTTGTACTGAAAGCCAAGAATCTGAGGAAGAAAATTCACTCCAGGTCATGACCGTGTAATTTGCAGATCACAGAGTGATCTGGCTTGAAGACGGCAGGACAGGATGGCATTCCACTCAACACCTAGTGTGTCAGGTTTGATTATGCTGTGCCTCGTGTGCAGGGACTGACAAAACTAACGTTTTTCTTGGTGTTCTCCCCTTCCTTTTGTGTCTCTTGGCCTTGAGACCTTCTGATTTTATATCTACCAGAAAGATCGGCAGTGTTCTTGCATTCATTATAGCCAGGGATTGCTCGTTTGCGTATTCATTTATTTTTCTTTTCCCGTGAATATGTTTGTGGCTGAACCAAAAGAAATATAATTTGAAGCAATTTATTCTTATGAGGTGCTTACACACAAGACAGAATGTTTGCAGCAGTCTAGGAACTAAGAAATACTTGAAAAGAACCAAGAAATTTGTTTTCCACATAGAATCAAGAACATTTTCCTAAGTTACAATTATAGCATTTATAGGGTGCCTACTCTGTCAGACAGTTCATGTACATGTATGCTGGGCTCACCATGCAGTTGTTAAAACGATTCATTCACCCATCTTACTTCTCTGCGAGGAGGATATTATAATGAGTGTGAAATACATTGTTTTCCACGGAAATTCATTTTGAGAAAAAGAAAAGACAAAAAAAATGACTGAAGTCACACTTTTGTTTATTCCTACCACTCTGTACACTTTGCCAGTGTGTGACCACCTACACATTGTGATTTGGTTTTTTTTTCCCCAAAATTTTCTAAAATTTTTTTAATGTTTATTTATTTTTGAGAGAAAGAGCATGAGTGTGGGAGTGGCAGAGAGAGAGACACACACACACAGAATCTGAAACAGGCTCCAGGCTCTGAGCTGTCGGCACAGAGCCTGATGTGGAGCTTGAACTCATGTACCATGAGATCATGACCTGATCTGAAGTCAGTCACTTAACTGACCAAGCCACCCAGGCAGCCCTGTTCCCCAACATTTTAGCACAGAATTTATACATCGAGAATAGTAACAACTGAACTGGGATATATTTATTTTAAGAGAAAATAAGGCTCTCAAAAACTTGAAGGAATGAAAACACAACATTCCAACTAACCCAGGAATTAGTTTTCATGAAGAAATAGTAACCGAGTAACCTACCATGTGGTAGTCAAACCTAGCTTCACTGGAGAGGATTAGAAAACCAACTGAATGTTCCCCTTCAATAGGTCCTGACCACACTGCAGTGAAAACACAACCCTTGGACGATGCATGAATGCTCAAATAAAAGGTGTTAGAACGTGTTAGGTCATGGCATTTGTAATCACAGAATTTATAAGTGAAGACCTCACATCATCCGTCTATGACTTCTCCCTTTTCCAGGGTCCTTTAGAAAACGAAGGTTGATGACTTATGATTTGCATGATGGCAGGTTCTGCAATGAAAAATTCCTATTATATTCTTTACCATCTTATTATATACTTTTTGAGAAGAATTACGTATTGTTTTTATTTCATAGCATTTCCACAGATGGGGTAATAAATAGAAAATTCTTTTACCTGCAGTAAACATGCTTTGTATTCCATTGAAATAGACTCCTCTGATATTTTAGTTAAAAGGAAAAGAAAAAAAGGAATGTTTAGGTCTTGCTGCATCTGTCAAAGACAATCCATTCAAAGGATAAAAATTCTTGGAAACGGATTTTATTTTTGTTTTTGTTTTTGTTTTATGTTTGAGGGCCTCTGGGAAGTTATTTGCCTAAGATTTGACAAGAGCTCTGTGGAAAACATAACAAGAGATCAATTAAAAATTAGCGAATGACAGCCTCTGTCTCACCGTCCTTCCCTCTGGCTTTCTCATTTCTTGCTCTCTCCCTTGCAGGCATCTCCCCTCAGTTCCCTCACGCATTTTGGTTGTTTTCACTTTCATTCAGTTTCACTGGTAGAGGCATCACACCTACAAAGTTGTCAAAGAGCCACGAAACTTTTTTCCTTCCGTTTTCACTGTGCTCAGTCATTGCACACATTCAATTACAGTTGGCTCTTGGTTATGCGTTAGGAGCAAAGTCTAAGAGTATTGTTAGGTTTCCGCTCACTTCATTGTGCTTGTTGTCTGTCTCTCCCACCTGTTCAGCTCAAAGAGAACGTAAGTCATTTAGAGCAGCTAGCGTAGCCAACCTCAGCAGCTCACCAGCATCTTCAGTGGGTTTTCGCTCTCCAGTATTGTCTCTACTGAAAATACGCACTTTCTTAAGCACGGAAGGTTCACACATACATATCCCCAAACAACAGATAAGACATCGTGTGTGCATATGTGTGTGTGTGCTAGTTTTGTTTGTTTGTTTGTTTGTTTTTAGTGTTTATTCATTTGGAGAGAGAGAGCACAGGAGGGGAAGGGACAGAGAGAGAGGGGACCAGAGAATCCGAAGCAGCCTTGAGCTGTCAGCAGAAAGCCTGAGGTGGGGCTCGAACTCACGAACCTCTAGATCATGACCTGAGCCGAAGTCCGACACTGGACCAACTGACCGCCCAGGTGCCCCTCAAAGGATTAGACACATGGGATAAACAGCATCTCAACCTGTCTCTTCCTGTGTGTTTGCTAGCTTTTAGTCAGACAGCAAAGGGCTCCAGAAATAGAATATTTGGCCTTGGTGAGCTGATCACTGGGGTCTCCTCCACGTGTCCCCTCTCTCGGAACCTTGCCCCTCCTGCAAATTCAAGTTCATGCCACCGGACGACATGACGACTCCCATCAAGAAGAGGAACAGAAGCGGAGACTCTCTGTTAGAGGTTGGTTAGAGCTTGTGTCTGCTGGTTACCGCCTTGGATCCTGATAAGCTTTTCGTGGCTCGGAAGCCACAGAGTCCGTTGGAAAGCAGGTGCTCCTTGTCCTACGCTCCGAATTCTCTAGAGTGGTTCAGTAATAGGCTGACGTTTCATACCCGCGTGTCATTACATGAATTTTTAGAGTATGGGTTTTCCTCCTCAAAGGGTGGTCTGCTGAGCAGCAGCACTGGCCTCGGGTGTCAAATACAGGACATCCGGTTACGTTTTACCTTCAGATAAAAAGTGAAATTTGTTTTGGCATAAGTATGGCCATGTGATACTTAGAACACACTGGTACGAAATGAGTATTTGTTATTTATGTAAAATCCAGATTTATCTGCGCTGCTTGTATCTTCATTTACTTAATCTGTCACATGACATTGGCACTGGTTGGAAAATTTTAAAAATTTAGGATTAAGCCTCATCCCAAATCTGATCATTTAGAATATGAATTTTGAGATGAAACCCAGGTGATTTGTATATACATTAAGGTTTGAGAAGCACTAATGTGCTGTTAGAACCCAGGATTTTGGGGTGCCTGGGTGGCGCAGTCGGTTAAGCATCCGCCTTCGGCTCAGGTCATGATCTCACAGTGCGTGAGTTCAGGTTCCACGTCAGGCTGTCTGCTATCAGCGTGGAGCCTGAGGATCTTCTCTCTTCCTCTGTCTCTGCACCCACCCACTAGTGCACTCTCTCTCTCTAAAGTAGATAAATATTAAAGAAAAAAGAACCCTTAATTTATAATCCATGTTTCTCTCTACTAGGCAAAGGGAGTTCAATAGTATCTAAAATTACCTTATGGTACATTGTTGACATTTTGCTATAATAACTCACGACCAAGTGCATCATTTGTCTGCAGGATCTGAAAACCCTGGCAGTTTCCTGTCTGGGTTCTGACACTAATTGGAGTCTGCTAATACTGTGACTGCTTCTGCAAGCCTAGCTGGCAATTTTGTTTCGCGATTGGCTACTCTGTACTGACTGCATTGCAGCTCCTCTGCTACCTCGCTCTTAGTAGGTGGCCACGTGGTAGTGTGGCACTCTACTAGCAATCAGCATTTACCGAGTTGTCCTCTGACTCATTGTCATTTTCAATGCCATTGTCACATTGCAAGTGAGGTGTAAACGTCTCATTTTTTATGGTTGGAAAAGACCGAGGCTCTCCAGGGAATACGTGGCCGTCTCACGTGAGGCAGGGTGGGAGGGAGGTCACATCAGGGCCTGGCGAAATCTGGATTCTTCAGAGTTCCTTCCTCCACAGACCTGCCCTGGGCTCCACACCACTGATGCTGGCTCTCATCACTTCTTCCTTCTCCTTGTCTCTGCATTTCCTTGCAGTGTTTCAGTGAACGGAAAATTGGCATGACGTGCTTTTCTCTCGAAGTCTTTGCACAGTCAGTGCTGACTTGTTTATTTTGTAAGACGGATATGTAACAATGCAAATGAGTCCATGTAATTCTAATTAAAATAACATTTTGAAGGTATCAGTGTGAAAATAAGTTTCATCTGGTAGGAGCGACTTGTTGGCGCTAAAATGCAATTTCTTTTGGTAGGAGATACTTTCCTTCTTCCTCTTCCTATTTTTGTCCATGGTCTCTGCTTCCTGTTGAGCATAAAGCCACATGTGCACTGATTTTCATCGGTGCAAGCCTGGAGAAGACTGTGCTGGCCCTCCTGGAATAGTCGTGTTGCGGAGGGAAACAGGACAGCAGGAAGAGGTAACGTTTATTCTAAGTGGATCGGTTCTAGTGATGGGATTTCAGACACTGTGCTGGCCCTGGGAAGGAGTCCCAGTTCCTCAAATTGTACCATATGGTTGACTATTTATCCCCGATGCATAGTATCAGCACCAGACAACCTTGAATTTGTCCGTGGCATTCGCCGATACCCTTTTGCTGTGTCCTAAAGACGAAATAACCCAGTCCAACAGGGAACTAAGCAGAGGAACACTGGTGTTCTTTTCCAGCCGCTCGCCCAGCAGGTGGAGCACCTTGGCTTCAGCGCCACCTGTGCAAGCTCCATGCAGGACTTGGGGACGTCACCCGTGTTTGTCCAAGCCTCTCCACTCTGTCGGATGTGAAAGGCAGCTCCCCCCCCCCACCCCTCAGCTGCTTCTGCAGGGTATTGTTATAAATAATGACTTGTGCTCAGCCATCACCTGACTTACCTCCTGTCCTTGCAGCCCAGAAATTCTTCACCTCCCAGCTAAAAGCAACATATAATTGTAGAGGGGGGGAAATGAGCTGATTTGTAAACACGAAGTGTTTGAGAAAGTGCAGGGCTGTAAGTTGATGAGAACAGAGGGCATCCAGAGAAGTTATAAAAATGAGGAACAGCTCAGGGGTAAGGATCGCAAGGATACATTTCAAGGGAGGGGGGACGCCAGGAGGGCTTAACACTGAGTCACATCGCTTGTTTGAAAACCCACTAAGCAGAGATTCATTTGAGTAAATAAAGAGCTGTTTAAGTAAGGGGCCTGCATGTCCGGGCTGCTTGGCACAGCCCCGGGTTCCTGCTCCCCTGGCGTAGTTATCAACAGTGTTCCTTTTCGGGGCACCTACCTGGCTCGTGGGTAGAGCAGCTCTTGATCTCGGGGTCATGCGTTCAACCCCATGCTGTGTGTGCAGTTTACTTAAAAATAAAATCTCCGAGCCTGGGTGGCTCAGTTGGTTGACTGTCCGAATCTTGGTTTTTGACTCAGGTCGTGATCCCAGGGTCATGGGATAGAGCCCCACATCGGTTCCACTCTTAGCATGGAGCCTGCGTGGGGTTACCTCTCTCTCCCTCTGCCCCTCTCTCTCACTCTCTTTCTCTCTGAAAGAATAAAGAAACTATAAAACTCAAAAAATGTCTTTAGAAAATAGTGTTCCTTTTCTTTCCAAAATGACTGTACTTTGGACAAAACATTATACAGTTACTCTAAGTGTAAGAAATGCAGCATCTAGATGTGATTAAAAGCATATTTGTTCAATAAATACGTACTCAGTACATAAATAAGTAAATACATATTCAGTAAAAACATTTCAAAAATAATTTTTTGTTCAATAAATAACTCACTTTAACGACTTTCCTAAGAGCTCGTAGGTGAGGCCAGGTCCACCAAGAGAAACGGCATCGTGGAGGTTGGCTGTGGGACAGGCTGATACCCGAGAGAGGGTGTTACTAACCAGACCTGGAAGTGATGCGCTGCGGGCTGGGCGGGTACCAAAACGTACTAGCACTTCCTACAGCGGAGTTCGGTAAACGGTTTCAGAGCAAACACTGCGTTGTTAAAATAGGACTGGTCAAACAAGGTGACACGGAAGGCGTTTGCCTTCCCTCGTGTGCCTTCTCCTCTTCCCTTTCCTCCCTTTCCTGCCTTTCCTCACGGTCTCGGTGTTGCTCTTCCTGAAGATCTTCTTCTGCTTGTCTTTCCACACTCACGTCCCTAAGTCTGCAAACTCGGAACTCACTGCTTCTGTGTTTAAGGATTCAGTGGCTCTGCTACACTCCAGGAGCATGATGAGGACTCGTAAGCTCTCGGGAGAGCAGAGCTGTAAGTAGTAACTGGAGCTCCATGAGAAAAGCTTCTCAGCTCTAAAGAAGAGCGTTCTGGAAATGTCTGTGTAAAGCATCCCGTCTGTAAGTAGTCTGCATAGGCTGTTTAACACCATTAGCGTGTAGCCCAGGAAGAAAGGAGAGAAGGCCAGTGTCAGCTAGGTAGCCTGGGAATGTGACCACATGTGGCTTCCTCATGATATGGGTGTGTTACTGATAACATCCAGTACCCTGATCAGATACTATAGATTTCCTGGAGATAGTTCCTTGAAAAAAATCCTTTTTAATACATGCCCTTTTATTTAAATACTGCTAGGGGCACCTAGGTGGCCTAGTTGGTTGGGCGTCTGACTTCAGCTCACTTCATGATTTCACCATCTCTGAATTCGAACCCTGTGTTGGGCTCTGTGCCGACAGCTCAGAACCCTGAGCCTGCTTCGGATTCTGTGTCTCCCTCTCTCTCTGCCCCTCCCCTGCTTGCACTCTCTCTCTCTCAAAAATAAATAAACATTGAAAAGAAAATTAAATATTCCTATATTCATTGGGCATAGAAAACTGATGAATTTGACAAATTTATATATTCTGAACCATGTATTTACAAGCAAGAGAGAGAAATGTATTGAAATGGATTTAATTGTTTAATATCTCATGCTAGGTTGGAGCTCCAAATGGCGTAGACTTTATAGGTTGTGTTTATATCTTTAGACAGTGTTTAACATTGTACGTGATCCAGAACAGGTGTCGAATATTTTTTGAATGAATACATGAATCATTTTCAAAGAATAATATAGAAAGTGGAACTATATTAACAAAATCATTCTAATCATGCCAACTGAGAAAAATCAGGAGACCAGATAGGCTGGATGACGGTAATAGAGTTTATCTCTGGAAAGTTCGATATGATAACGTTTTGTTTTTATGTCATAGGATTCCATCTATTGCATCCTTTATCCTTCTCTATAGTTTCCAGGTTTTACAAGTATCTTTTGATTTTTAAATTCCCAATGAAATTTTAAAAATCACGTAAGAAGTTTAGCATTTTATTTTATGGATAGTGTCTATCTTATGCATGAATGTAATATTTGGATTAAACTCTTGTATTCATAGTTCCAAAAACTGAAGTCAAACCATCTGGATGTTTTTATTCAGACCCATAGTATGTGTTTAACTATTTACTAGGTTGAGTGACTTACAGTTACAGCTGGTTATGAACGAAGTAAAACTCCAAAAATATTCCTCAAGCCAAGTAAAACTTTACTTTTCTGTCATAGAAGGGAAGTGAAGACGTAATAGTTGTTGGCTTTTGTCAGGGAAATGGCTTCTGCCATGCGCTCTGTTTCCCAGGTATCCAAACAGTCTATGATAGGTGCTAAAATTTCAAATTTCAGGCATATAGTATTATTATAAAGAACAAACAGAAGAAATGTTTATGTTTTTTGTTTTTACTCTTCTTGCTTTTAAGTAATCTATCTGGTACTATCTTACCACTTTTTCATGAATGTCATCTTGGCTGGGAGTTAATCATATGGTCGCAACTGGCTGCAAGAGATGCTAAGAAATGTTTTAGTCCAGACAGAAAGCATCCTGGTAAAAATTGGTGCCCCTGTTTTCTACGAAAAATACTTCCAGGATGTTGAGAGTAGTCTCTTTTACAGAGGATGTGGTGAAGTGCAATCTCAGAAGTAAAGGCTCCAGCGCCTGCTCCTACAGAGATTCCCAAGCGTTTTGAGCGGTAAGGACTGCAGTGCAGGATTCCACAGGAAACGAGGACTGAACATTGGAGAGAGACATGTAAGGAACCTAGGAACTGAAGAAAGGAGGAGGGCGACTCAGACAGAAACAGGGAGAGTAACACAGGCCCCAAGTAAACACTTGTGGAGCGAACAGATCGTTGAGAGCGTGAGTGAGCTTACCATTCTTTTTATTTCTGTCTTTAATTTTTTCAGTTGAGAACAGCGGACAGTTACCACAACAGTGAGGCAGTTACTTCACCAGTTAGTTGTTTATAACGATGGGGTGCACTTTTGGGGCTTTGTGCAATTAGAGGAGAGAAAGAGAGAGAGACACATACTAATTTGCATTTGAAAACTTCATTTCGAGGTTTGTAGTCTTACTCAGAAGGGATAACAATGGAATATCCTGAGTATCTTGGGACACTGTGAATTATGGGTTAATAAGAAACGTCCCAATTGCTCAAAACCCTCCCTGCCTTAAATGCGACAATATTTCCAGAATTTATCGATAGTGCATAGAGACCATGCAGAAAGAAAATAATGAAAATATAACTTGAAAAACAACACTCATTAATCTCTGTGATGTATCTAAAGGGAGGTAACTATGGACATAAATTATAAATTACATGCAAATGAGATCTCAAAAGAAAATAAATAAAAGGTAACAGAAGCAGAATTGAGACCCAAGCCTCTTTGTACCTTAGTCTCCGCTCATTCTTTCTGGAAAGGGAGAAGACAGTAGGTGTTTCACTGGATGGAAACTCAGTGTCGGGACTGTAAAAATGCCATACCGCATCGAGCTTTTTTGTCTTTGAGAATGTCTGCAGCCGGTTATGATAAATGCCTTCGATGCTTCTTTGCGTCGACGGCTTTGTCTCCGTGGAAGACTCGGGATCAGTCTGAATCAGAGTACCAGTGATTTTCTCTGAGCTTTGGGATAATTTAATGAAATATATTCTCTTAAGTGTCGAGAGCAAACTTCTTATGGCAGGAAGAGGAAAATGAGAGCTTGAAGAGATTTATTTGGGATTGCATTGCTGGAGATCAGCTTCTTACCTGGAAACTGACTCTCTCCATGGGTGGCGTTCTGTGGTCCACCATCTAAGTTTCGGGAAATTTCTCACTGTAATCTCCCTAGACGGTGCGGCTCTTAGAGAGGAGAAATGCTAATCTAATGGAAGAAAAGAGAAATAATTAGGTGCTCAGTCGCTAGAGGCTCAAGTGCTTTAAAGTGCGTCTCTTTCAGAAAGCTGAGCCTCCCAAATTAAGGGGCTCCTCCAAGCCCACGCGCGGCTGGGTGAGAGCAGGGCCGATATACGCCCTGTTGTCTCCTTTGAAGAATGTCAGGGCCCGAATGCATTGAACTTAAAACCGCAAGGACAAGATAATCAGCCATCCCTCCGAGAGCTGCTCTGCACGTGCGAGAGGCAATGGCCCTTTTCCTACAGTAGTTGAATTTCTGAGACTTGTCCTTGCTTTATCTTCGCCTGATTTTATAATTTTCCTTCTGCCTTTATTGATTGGGTTGGAATGATCTAGACCTACATTCAAGTCAGGCGTGAGGTGAGAATGTCAGCGCATGCCAAGTAGCAGAGAATCATGACGAGTCACAGTTACGGCGCTCGCGGAGCGTTTCGCTCTTTGGGTTTTTGAACTATCTTAATCTTTAAGAGCACAGTTTAATTGCACAGCGCTGTGCTAATCCGCCCCTTTTCCCTGCGGCCATCCTCAGACCCCCACGGCTTCCTCTCCGTTCTTGTTATATCCACATTTATCTTTGCATTTGCTCTGGAAACCACTTCTGTGTTTCAGATGCTTTGTGAAACAAGTTACAAAGTTGTGAGATACATCTGTCCCCCTAGAAAGTGTAATTCTTAAGGGTAAGGGCATTTAAATTTTTTTAAATTATCTTGAGAGAGAAAGAGAAAGAGTGCAAGTGGGGGAGGAGCAGAGAGAGAGGGAGACACAGTATCTGAAGCAGCTCCAGGCTCCCAGCTGTCAGCACAGAACCGGACATGGAGCTAGAAACCCACAAACCATGAGATCATGACCCGAGCCAAAGTTGAAAGCTTAACCAACTGAACGACCCTGGCACCCCTAATTATTTTTTTTTTAATTTAATGAGCCATCTAAATTGATTCAGATCAGTATATGTTTATATATTTGTATATATGTATAGAGACATATCTAAATGTTTGTATTTAGATATATTGTAAATAAATACATATTTCTTCAAATTATCCTCATCCCTTTTCATGTAAAGATAGATATATACAATGTATCTATTTTTATCATGGCAGCATAAGTTTCTTACACTGTAAAGCACATAGTTCCATTCGTGAAATGATTTAACTGTCTTTTAATAAATAATGACAGGTTAAATGTCAGTGTTCTAAAGATAGAAATATCCATCTAAAACTTTCACATGATTTAAATTTGTTCATTTTTAATGAGTTTGCTCATTTAGTACACCTAAAAATGTTCCATTAGAGAAACATGATGTAGTTCAAAAAGTATTAAAATTATAATTCTTACAGGCTTTTGGAAACGGTGTTTAGTTTAGAAGCTGCTCTCCTTTTCTACATGAAATGTGTGTATCTGTGGGAGTGACGGCAGGCACATGGCTCACATCCGGGTGTCCCGCTTCCTCTTCCCAGCTGGGGACGTGCTGTTGAAAAGAAGAGAGGACAAGAAAGAGAAAAAAATAGTGATGCAATCCCAGCCCACAGTCTTAACCCGAAAGCTCTTATTTCCTGGATTTTCCAAAAATTTAATGCTCTTACATGCTTCAGTACATGGCAATAGGATAAAGCCTTATGCTTAACTCTAATAGGAAACCAAGTTCTGTTCCATAGGGGAAAACATAAGAATAAAAAATATTTCAGTGAGAGCAAAACAGATATAACCTGTTATCAACTAACTATGAAGGTGTGATGCCTAGCTACCTGAGTAGGAAAACGATGGATAACTCAAAGGTGTATCGTGATGTTCTGTCTCAACATAATGAAACCCAGGCAGTTGTGATCACGATCGCACTGGCCATGGTTCAATAGCAGTCCCTACAATGACTCATCATCTAAGACCACCCATAACCACAGGATTCTTCATGTTGACCCCGCCTCTCCGGTTCAGCAGGTTATACACTTACTTAGGCCCAGAATGAGCATTGCAGTGAAATCCTATATAATCTGAAGAACATAATGTGAAAAACTGTCTGAATCATTTGTTGTGTAAATGGTAATGATAGTGAAAGTGGGTACTGAGTGCCTACGGTATCTACTGTTAAAAAACATTATTTCATTTTATTCTCTAGATTTTTCATCAAATGTTTACCAATTGAGAATATTGTACTTACCTGAGTATGTATGGTTAACTAACATTTAGATAAGGTAAATGGCTTGCTTAAACTCAGTAGCTGTAAGAAGAGGGTCTCCCAATTTTGTCCACGTTAAACTCTCTACCAGCGCTCTGTGCTAGTGGACAGGGACCTAAACCCAGCCCTCATTTCTCTCGCTGAATTGTTTGCCCTTGGGATCCATCCACTCAGGGGAGTGCCTTTGCCTAATTTGCTCTGGTAGCCAAGCTTCCACATTGATCTGTATGATTGCAGAATTTCTAGTATTAATCAGGCATTCGGCTATATGAAATGAACATAATTGAGTTGCTTTTCCAATTATTTGAGAATATTTAAGAAGTCTGATTCTAAAATGACTTATTCTGTAAAATAGCTTGAATTAATCCATTTCATACAAAAGAGAATAGGGCAGTTGATAAGAGAAATGATATGGAATGTTCTCTTTTTTTAAACACTAAGTCCAGTGTAGTTAACATACAGTGTTGTTAGTTTCACGTGTACGATATAGTGATTCAACAATTCTGTACATCACTCAGTGCTCATCAAGATTAAGTATGCTCTAGGGGCTCCTGGGAGGCTCAGTCCGTTAAGACTCGTACTCTATTCTTTCTCTGTATTTAAGAGTCTGTGTTTTGGTTTCTCTATCTTTTCTTCCTCCTTTGTTTAGTTGTTTTCTTTCTTAATCTCCACACATGAGTAAGATCATATGGTATTTGCCTTTGGCTGACTTATTTTGCTTAGCAGTGTACCCTCTAGATCTGGTCACGTTGTTGCAGATGGCAAGATGTCATTCTTTTTTTATAGCTGAGTAGTATTTCATTGTGTATACATGTATACATGACACTTCTTCTTTATTCATCAATCTGTCTATGGACACTTAGGGTGGGTCCACCTCTTGGCTGTCGTACGTAATGCTGCAGTAACAGGAGCAGTGCCCATATTCCTTGAATCAGTGCTCTTCTATTCTTTGGGTAAATACCCAGTAGGGTAATTATTGGATCATATGGTAGTTCTAGTTTTAATTGTTTGAGGAACCTCCATACTGTTTTCCACAGAGGCTGCCCCTGTTTGCATTCCCACCATCAGTGCACACAGGTTCCTTTTTCTCCACATTCTCACCAGTGTTTGTTGTTACGAATGTTGTTGATTTGGCCATTCCTATAGGTGTGAGGTGGTGTCTCATTGTAGTTTTGATTTGCATTTCCATGAAGATGAGTGGTGGTGAGCATTTCTTTCATGTGTCTGCCGCTCATCTGGATGTCTTTTTTGGAGAAATGTCTGTTCATGTCTTCTGCCCATTTTTAAATGGATTACTTTTTTTTTTTTTTTTTTTTTTGCAGTGTTGAGTTTTAGAAGTCCTTTATATATTTGGGGCACTACTCCTTATTGGATGTGTCATTTGCAAATATCTTCTCCCATTCAGTAGGTTGTCTTTTAGTTTTGTTTATTGTTTCCTTTGCTGTGCAGAGCTTTTTATTTTGATGAGGTCCCAATAGTTTATTTTTGCTTTTGTTTCCCTTGGCTCAGGAGACATATCTCGAAAAAAGTTGTTACAGCAATGTCAGAGAAATTACTGTCTGTTCTCTCTTCTACGATTTTTATAGTTTCAGGTCTCACATTTACATCCTTAGTCCATTTTGTGTCTATTTTGTATACGGTGTAAGAAAGTGGTCATTTCATTCCTCTGCATGTTGCTGCCCAGTTTTCCCATCACCACTTGTTGAAAAGACTCTTTTCTTCCCATTGCATATTCTTGCCACCTTTGTCCAAGATTAATTGACCATATAATTCCGGGTTTATTGCCGGGTTTTCTATTCTGTTCCACTCATCTGTGTGTCTGTTTTTGTGCCAGGACCAAACTGATTTGATCACTACAGATCGGTAATATATCTTGAAATCTGGAATTGTGATCCGTCCAGCTTTATTTTTCTTTTCCAAGGTTGCTTTGACTATTTCAGGTCTTTTGTGGTTCCATACACATTTTGGGATTGTTTGTTTTAGGTCTGTGAACAATGCTATTGGTATTTTCTTATGGATACTATTAAATATGTAGATTTCTTTGAGTAGTATAGACATTTTAACAATATGTGTCATTCCAGTGCATGAGCATGGAATGTTTTTCCATGTGTTTGAGTTGTCTTCAGTTTGTTTCCATTTCAATGGTATATAGTTTCCAGAGTATAGGTATTTCCTGCTTGGTTAAGTTTATTCCTTGGTATTTTATTATTTTGGTGCAAATGTAAATAGGTTTTTTTTTTTAAATTTCTCTTTCTGCTGCTTCATTATTAGTGCGTAGAAATGCAACAGATTTCTATACTTTATTTTGCATACTGCAACCTTACTGATTTCATTTGTCAGTTTTAGTAGTTTTTGGGTGGAATCTTTAGGGTTTTCTTTTATATAGTATTGTGTCATCTGCAAATGAGGAAAGTTCTGCTTCTTATGTACCAATTTGGATGTCTTTTATTTCATTTTCGTATGTCTTTTTCTTCATTCTTCTTAAACTCTGGTTATTACTCTTGGTTACAAGAAATTTTTCAGCCCTCCAAATGACGTAAAGCCTCAGAATGAGGTATCTGAGGAATATCTGTGTCACTAAGGAGCAGCAAAGACAGAGAAGACCAAAAACGGGCTAACAGAAGAGACTGCAGAGTCTTAGAAGACAAAGACCGGTGGATCTGACTGATTTAGGAAGGTAGGGAAACTGAAACCAAAGTGCTTGGATGGTCAAGCAACAAAAGCCAGCTGTTGAGTGAGGAATTACAGGAGAGACCGCTGACCCCTCGAGATAACCAGATAGGTCCTTAGACTTTCTCCCAGAAACCATGCCACCCAGTAACCGCACCTTCTCCTATTGCTGCAGACACTTTCTGCAGAGGTTCTGGGCTCAGGGACAGAGCTGACCCGTGCTTGTGGGCATGTGAGGGGCCATACTGGGAACAGATGAATCCACCGAAAGGAGACGGAAGTGAGATACCCACAGCTCTTTCCTGCTCAGGCTCTCCATTTCTGGCTGCCGGACTTAATCGCTCCTGGTCCCCACTTCCTTCCAGCAGAGGAGATTAGAGGACTCGTCTCTGTGGAGAGTGACCAAAGAAGTAATATTTAAAGGTGCCTAACAAAGTGACCAAGTCCCTGTTTAATCACCTGGGATGGTGTCTGCTGGCTGAGAAGCAATCCCATTCTTTGTTATGTGATGGGCGGGGGTGGCAGTCATACTGTGACATAGAAGTGTATCAAGTCAGCACGTGGCACACTGTAAACTTCTATAACGCTCTACCTCAATTCTGTCTCAGTAAGAAAAACCGAAAAGAACCTAGAGAGTTAGAACATAATTGGAAAAGAGTCCCAAGCTTTGGGGACATTTGCTCAGAGAAAGACATCCTTTCCCAGGATAATCCTGCAATTTGGTTCAGATGTTCCGTATCTGGACTGCATGGACGTTGCAGAGAGCTGGGCATCGTGTAAATCACAGTCTAGCTGTGTGGCTCTCGCAGGTCTTCACCAGCATAACTTTGTGATCCATGGTTTAGACACTCAGCATGGTCAGAATTCCTGAACTCATAAAATGCTGTGATCTGAAAATTCCACTGAAAGCAGACCAGTAGCTCACATCAAACTACAGTTCTGATTCGGAACCATAGTGCATAGTAGAGCGATAATATATTTCAAAGCTAACCGTGAGACTTTTGGCATCGATGTTTGGTTTTTTTAAGTTTGTTTTGATTAAATATATTAAAATATTAAATTATAAATTCAGTTAACAGGGAAAATGGAATTGGAGAACCAAAAGTTATCGGCTGTAAATTATACTTAGCTTGAATGCTATCGATATGCCTGCACTGGGAAATGTCCACTCTGTGTTGTATGCTTTCAAACACCTAGCGGAGTCTTAACATAATAAGTGGTTTTTGAAATAGTTCTCTGACAGTGTAGGTTCTAGAGATGACCCAAGAATAAGTGCAACAGAAGGAGGGAGTAAAGTGTGACGAGTATCCGCTGTGTGCCTAGATAGAGTCCAGGAGACTTTGAAAATGTGGTTTACTTCTTTCTTCACAATGAACTGGCCAATCTTCATGATTTCCATTTGATAAAAGAGAGGATTATATATTGATTAAGTTGCTCGAGGTCACAATTTCAAAGGCCATGTTCTTCACACTGGGGCATGCAAGGTGATCATACAGGTGACACCGTTCTCTGGGCCGAACCACTTTCTCCAGACATGCCGCGTGTAGATGACCCAAGTCTTGTATCACCAGCCACGCATTTCCTAGTCCACCCTCTTTCATAAACGTAATTAAAATTTCTTCCTTAGAAAATGTAACAGATTTGAATAAAAGGGAAAAAGAATCAAAACAAATAGAAATCTTCTCTGTGTCTTGGTATTTTGTATTGTAGGTGTTCTAAATTACATGTTATGTGCTACAATCCATGTGTTTCCTAGTTAATCACAGAATTAGGAACGGGGTTATGAATTAGCGTAATTCCTTTCTATTTCGTCTTTTCCTGTACACCGCTTTTATAGTATGTACACATTCAGACAATAATGGCGAAGCCACCAAATATGAAAACATTTGTCCCAGCTTGAAGTGCACACAGTTATGAGCTGTTAGAGTGATATTAAATTGAATACCCACCTGGAGCCAAATATTCCCTTTATGACAGGTGTTACCTGCCTGAGCCTCTTAGGAGTTCAGAAAACTGCAAGTCAAGGCAGACAGCTCACTGGGGAAACAGGCCACCACAATGCTGCACGGATTCAATTAGAAGGAAAGGCAGCAGCAGCAGAAGCAAAGGAAATTCAATTCAGATTTGCACAATTTTATTTAAAGCCAAGAACAGGGACAGTTGGTGATTGCCAGAAAAAAAGACGTTTTACTTGCAATAAAAAATTTTACTGCTGAAAACTTTTCAGGTCTCTGTGGGTAAAATAGAAAAAAAGTTCAGTTCAAATGTAGATTTGGTACTTACGTGCTGACCTCGGTTGAGTTACTTACGCTTCCTACACTTTAGGTTTTATTACTTTTTCTTATACAATTTGGGAAGAAGGTAGGCAGTCTCATAGGTTTTTTTTATAGCAACTACATGAGAGAATATGTATAAAATATATAGCAAAGCTCTGAAAATTAATAAATAGTGATTTATTCCCTCCAATAAAAATTCTAAACTGCGGTCTGGTTTAGGGAGAGGTGGGTTGAGTTTTCCTTATTTGAAAACACACACCTGTGTTTGGGGTGCCCTCTTAACATTTCCCAAACCCTGGCGTGGGTAACCCTGGAAACCGTCAAAGAGGGGACAGGTTTACCTGCCGTTTCATGGGGGAAAAACATCACTTCCATGATGTCAGTTGATTTTTTTTAACCGTATCAATCTGAGCATAGACCGCTGTTGTATTCCTTCTCTGACTTCGCTTATCTAATTGAAATAACCCACTGAGTCTTCCCCACACTGTGAGGGTGTTGTATCTCCTTCTCAGATCTGATAAGAAAATTCTTCTTGGTAGTCTGCCTCATCCGTTGCCATGTGCACGCCGAGAGATTTCCCCGGAGGGAGGAGAGCTTACCAGCTCAGGAATCAGTCTCACCAGGATCCCAAAGATTCGGATAATTCCTGTGGACTCACGTGATGGTTTTCTTAATGTCTGATGCCATGTTCTGTGAGAATGAGCACAGCAGGGTGGGCTTCTAAGCGTCACGTTTAGGGGAGGGGAATGCTGTCTTCTGTGACTTCCAAATATGGACGTTAAACTTATTCATACAGCTGCTTCAGTAGTTAAATTGTTAGAACCTGATGGCATTTAATCTTGGCATTCCGATGGAGGAAGAACAGACGTGGGAATTTAACTTTCCTTCTCAGTTCGATAAAAAGGTAGATCAAGACATATTGTAAAGGAATCAAATCATTAGAGTAGTTTGTAATTTTAAAATAATCTCATTTGTCTTAACATTTTCCTATGTAAACTGGTAAGTGCTAATATGCAGTTACGAAAAGTATATTTTGAAAATAATTGCTTAATCTGTTTTATTTTCTTTTCCATGTACATATAATGCAGAGTGGCCTGGAAGGCTGTGATTTAATGACTCAAAAAGGCTGACCCCTCTTGATTATGTAGCCAAGGCTTTCAAGTAATCATTGGCATCTAGTCCAGTAGCATTGATTAGAGAGCATTTCCTTATAAACACTAAATTACACAAAAAATAACACTATCCCAGAATACCATCTTGGGGACTCAGTAAGAATGTGAGGTTCCCTTACAGTGGAAACTGCCCTTCTCCAAAAAGCCAGATAAAACAAACCACTATACTCAGCATGTAGAATTTGCTAGTGAGTATTCTAATATCTGCAAATAGTCCAAAAACCCAAAGATGAGAAATAATGACCCTGCCTACAGTTGGAACCCTTAGATGAAGCTTAGCAGAAGATCAATGGTAGAAAGAGTCCATATGTTGGGATAAGGTCACTGGGTTCTAGGTTACGGTCCGTGAAGTTCATACTAGAGACCGTATGATTTCCATAATTTGTTCCATGCATGTTTTCATTAACATACATATTTACAGTCAGAGGTCAGGGTTAGCTTGTCTGAAACTGATACATCACAGGCTGGACCTCCAGATTCGGAATTGGGAGCTCAGGTCACCTTATGATCTTACTAGTTAAATGTGATATATTTGTATTGTGCATTGAACTTTCTAAGAATATTTTAGAATGTCATTATGTCCTCATCATCTCCAAAAATACACTGACTGTAAATATGTAACCCCTTTTAAAGCGAAAAATAGCTTTAGAAATGTTAAGAGACAGACAACCGTTGTGATTTGTTTTTTCAAGTTCTTGACGATCGTAATGGATCAAGTCCTTTGGTAACATTCATGTCTAGGTGATAATTTGCCAGTGCAGTAATTAAATGTTTTCTCCACAAGGGACAGATTAAACATATTGCTAGGAAATGAATCGAATTTGTTGAAAATGTGTTTATTTTATGACAAATGGAAGTTTTATATTGATCTCTTTAGTCCATAAAGAACTCAGTAAATCTGAGACCATATACATTCATTTTAATGGAAAACTTCATTCCCTCAGCAATGCTCCGTCAAGGTGATTTTGTTACTATATCTTTAATGCAATGACTGCTCCTCCTTTCTTACAAACAGCATTCCTAACGTAATAAAGCAAATTAATATTTAAAAAATATTTTGAAAAAAAACAGCTTATAAAAATTTCCCTTTAACCATGACAGTTCGTCATCCATCCCATATGTATGTGTATATAAATATACAGATGATACATGACTAACACGTTGGGTAAGATTTCAGCTGTTTGTGTGCTCCTGCCCTTTCCTGCCTACCTGTTCTTCTGTTCCTTCTGCAGATCATGTAATGTACTAAAGTAAAACACAACTTTGCCATCTCCTGAGAACGTTTTTCTTTTTTCCTAACTTAACTTTAGAGAATTAAGCCTTTTGTATGCTTGAGCTATAAGTGCCATCTTTCAGAAGACACTTTGCTTCTTGTTTTGAGTCTAGAAGGGGCTTGCAGTCCAGGAGGTGTCAGATGAAGCTACATCCTTCTAGGCTCTGGTGATAAGGGCTCCAGCGGACTTCGACTCAGGTCTGTGAAATGGTAACACTTAGTTAGAGAGAATAGTCTTTAGCTGCTACATGACAAGGCTTCATTGTTTTAAAATAAAGACCGACTTCGTAGCTATAAAATTTCCCCCTTAAGTAGAGAATAGATGTGGGCATTCTTTGAAATCTCTAAAAGTAGTGATGGCTCAGCAATTACCGTGAATATTTAAAAGCAGCTGACACTTTTCCCAAAATGAATATCAAGTAGGAAATAGTGTCCACAAACGACAGATGCCGTAATTGATTTTTGTTTTCTTCCTCCCTGAGAACTAACACAACACGCTGACGATGTCCCCAAAGATCCTTGATTGTAATCGAAGTATAAAAATTTTCAAAAGTTAGGAACAACTATAACTTTAGTTATGGTTTGTTATGAACTGATAAAAGTTAAAAAAATAATGGCCATGTATTTTTAAATCCTTGTCATAGTTAAAACTGCCATCGTCCTATGATAGCATAAGCTGAGTAGGTACTGTTAGAGATGTTGAATGCTTTGAATTGTCCTTTCCGGCCAGAGCTTTTCCTGTGTGAGACTGCCCCGATGGTGTCCAGGAGCACGTAGGTGCCCTGTCTTATGTAGCCACACAGCTCTTCCCGCGGTGAACCCAATCTTCAGACCTCAGCGGATGGAAAAGGTCTTTTACCCAGTGTACAGTGTACCGTCATTCTCTCATAAGTATCAGCCCTAGTTCAGGCCAAGAGTGAAATAAAGACAGGGCAAGTCATCACTACAAGGCATAGTTTGGGGTTCTGGTTCTGCAAAGTCATCTAAAGATCACAGCCACAAACCCCGTTGTTCAAAACTTCAGATCTGTATGTACGTCTTTAAGTAGCTTACAGTTCAGTTATACTTTGGTTATTATAGTTGCAGACTTTAATTTTCAAAGAGCTTGTAAAAATAATGCTCAGTTCTTCATGGAACTGAAAATTTGTTCTGTCTACCTTTTTCATAAAATTTTGGGGTTTAAAGGCCAACTTTTACGGAACTATGTCCAATTTCCATCAGACATGACTTGGCAAATGGGAAATTGGAAGAAAAGTTGTGTCATCATTCATCTTAAGGATTTGGGGGAGAATATTCCACTTTCAGAAAATTTAAGAAATATTTACCTTATAGAACGGATTTTACTAGATCCCATGTTCCCAAATATCTGAGTTGTGAATATCCTCTCCAGAGAATGATGTTGCTTTGTTGAAAGTGCAAGAAGATGGTGGCCAGAAGAACATCCCTAGGTTTGGACAGAAGAGAGAGCAGGGGCTAAGAACTCTCCACTCATGGGTATTGAAGTAACTACGGGGGAGCATTAGCAGAAGCAGGGATGGGGGATGCATCTGGGAGTAAGGAGCGCAATGCCCACAACTGTATTGCAGACTCTCAAAGGGAGTTGCCAGCCATGGCGTGCCTCATCCTTAACTAAATTGCTGATGAGTTGGAGCTTGAAGACTCACTAGGGGGGAAAAGATGATTTTATTAAATAGTGGACAATAGGTGCTGTCTTGTCAGTGGTGACAGGGTTTAAGAATTCCATGCTGTGTTTTGGATGAGCTATTTCTTGGCTTTTCTTGATGTAATAGTTGAAGAGCTGGAAATGAAGCCAGCAAGAGATGGCTATTCTCATCCCATGCAAGACCACTGGCACAATGAATCAGGAACCACAGTGACTTCACATGGAAATATATGTGAGATAATGACAGAAGGCTGGTTATGAAGGGATTTTTGAAACAAACTGGTTATTTATGAGACGTTTTAAATACATTAGAAGCAATAGCGTTGAGGTGTTAGAGTTGAGAAAATCTTTGTTCATTCAGAAAAATATGTCAAAGAAATGATCAGAATTTTTAAAATTACAAATGCAGGTCTTGAAATCTAGCACACATATTTTTTTTTAAAAGGCAGGGCAGATAGAACCATTACTCACAAATTATTAAAAAAAATTTTTTTTGAGTGCCTGGGTGGCTCAGTCGGTTACATGACCAACTCTTGACTTCTGCTTGGGTCATGATCTTACGGTTTTGAGACTGAGCCCCATGTCAGGCTCTGTGCTGAGCAGGAGCCTTCTTGGTATTCTCTCTCTCTCTCTCTCTCTCTCTCTCTCTCTCTCTCTCTCTCTCTCTCACACACACACACACACACACACACACACACACACACACACACACTTTTTCTCTCAATATAAATAACTTTTAAAAAAAGACAAACTTTGTGAAGCTGCAAAAAATCATCAATTAGAAGATCAAACATAGCTACTATTTGGTCAAATGAATGAAGAGAGGACTGTATTTTAATCAGAAAGAAAGTTTTCTCTGCATACTTGGTCAGAGAAAGGTATTAATGAGGAGTCAACATAATCTGTTCCACTGTTTCCAAAATAAATATATGCAGACAGTAGATTTAAATTTATAAATTTAGTTTAAAATATTTGCAACAAAGAATAAAAAATAAAATATTTGCAACAAAGAAAAAAAGAATAATAATAAACCTAATGGCATATAATTAGAAAAATAAAATCATTTCCAGTAATACTAGTAGAAATGAATTGTTCTTTTCTATGAAAAGATAGACTCTAGATTATTTAAAGAAGAAAACTAATATTTAATTTACAAAGGAAAAGTCCTAAAATAACTCCACAGATAAAATAAAATGAAATGTTTGAATCATGAATCTCAGACATGACGGGGCAAAACAAAAGCCATTGAGATTGAACAAAAATCAAAATCAGAAGCAAGAATACTAATCGACAAATTAGATTCACATTATATTAAGGGTGTCGTTCACTGAAGCATTAATAGAAGTGCTTAGCAGAGCAGGAAAACACATTGAGATGTGGTAACTTACTATTCGTGGGATATGTCAGTACACATCTCTGATTATTTAACAGAGGAAGTGGATATAAAAAGTCTAAGTAATTGAATCACATATTTAACTCAGTTTATCAATGTTTATAGGGGTCACATTACAGCAATATGCCTTACTGTCCTTAACGCCAACCTTAATCACAGGGATGAGGTGGTTTCTGCTGTCTCTCCATTGTTAAATCGCTGTTTGCCGTCACAATTGGGAGATACCTAATGGGAATACAATTGAGACTCTGCAGTAATCCTATTTCTCATCATTCTTTTGCCCTCTAATTCTGACATTCGTTGATGGTTCTTCTCTGTCATGGTTATTACTGTGGTGTTTCACTGGTAGTGGTAATTTTGTTCATTTCTTCTGCATTTATTAGATTTTTAAGTGTGTATTCATTTTTGAGAGAGAGAAAGACAGAGCCTGAGTGGGGGAGGGCAGAAAGAGAGGGAGACACAGAATCCAAAACAGGCTCCAGGCTCTGAGTTGTCAGCAGAGCCTGACGCAGGACTTGAACTCACGAACTGCAAGATCATGACCTGAGCCAAAGTCAGATGCTTAACTGACTGAGCCACCCAGGTTCCCCCGTTTCTTCTACATTTATTAATTCTAAATCTTCTGTAAAGAAAATTCTTCTCCATCTCCTCTTGCTTATGTGAATAATTCTCTTATTTGAGGAGAACCCCCCCCCCACCTTCTTGCCTGTTTATTTGTGTGCGTGTGTGTTTATTTAGTCCCTCCGGACTCGTGGATGTGCACTGTAATCTGTTTTATAAGCCAGTACTCTCGTTCTGTGTTTTATCCCCGCTGCTGCCCTGCCTGGACCAGCAGAAGCTCTTCTGCAGGACATGCCCTATCATTTCTTGAGCAGCTCTTTACTCACTGGAAAACAAAACGTTCCGGGCTCATCTTTATTTTCTCAGACCTGGCTCTGGAATGAATCCTTTCTCCGTGTGTCCCTGTCCTTTTTCTGTGCAACAGTATTTAGAAAGCAAGACCTAGGCCCTAGGTAATCTTATTGCTGTTGGGGTAGTATATTGTTTCTAGGTCCTCTCAAGAGACATAATTTGAATACGCACAGATACACGCCTCTATTTTTGGACCTGTCTATCTGTGTATATGTTAAAAACCATGAGGGGATACTGGTGTTACAATCACTGTCAGTGCCATGGAGTTCATTCCAGACTTCTTCTTTTCCTGTTCACAACTCGTTTCTCCAACAGTGTAGAACTGAGTTCTCTTTGTCTGCCATATCGTGAGTGACTTGTCATATGATTTTGCCAATCCACGTACTCTGAGAAACAGATGTACTGTCTAAAGCACGGTATTTTTATACAGTTCTTTTTGTCTTTAGGTTTGCAGTAAAACATCAGTAATCTGTTTAGTGATGTTAGGTGGGTTCTTCCCCGCTTCTTCGCAAGGATTTTCATAGGGAATGTCCATGCCTTGACATCTCGGCGACCTCGCTCATCCTGGTGAGGCCACATAGGCCAGGCTGGACCACAGTCCGACCTGAGTCTTGGCAGAACAGACTGTGGTTCCCAGGGAACAGAGAGAGCAGCCTTGCAGAGTCTTCCAGAGGCAACTTCTCACCCCCTTCCCTGTGTTTCAGAAGATGGCTACAAAACGGCTTGCTGCCTTATCTATGGTTTTAGTTGACCACAGGTCTCTTCAGCTCACTCCTCTCTCAGGGTACAGCTTTCTAGTACATCCATGGGACTCTAACTTACAGTCGGCTGCAAGTGACACACGACACCTCAAGGTCATGCCGCCTGGCACTGGCCCATTTCCCACTCCCACGAGGGAAATAGGTGGCTGGCCATACGTTGACCGCGCTTTTCCCACATTTTCATCATGGCTGCTTAGTATTCTCTGGCGTGAATGCACCACACTTGATTCTACCGTTCTCTTAGATCCAAGCACTTAGCTCGCTCCCAGTTTTTTTCGGTTACAAGCGGTAATGCAATAAATAACCTGGCACGTATGCGTTCAGTGTTTCGTGGGGTCAGTTTTCAGAGGAGAGACCGAAAAGTAGGATTTCTAGGTCAGAAATTAAGGTTGTGTGTTTTGTTGGGTGATGGCTCTACCTCTTCAGAAAGCTTGTGTTTCCTGTCGGCATTACCAGATCACCCATTTTCCCGCAGGCTCGCTAATGGGATGTGTTGTCACTCTTTCTCATGTGTGTCAATGTGGCGGGTGAAAAACTGTACCTCAACCTCGTCTTAATGCCGTCAATAAACTGTAAATTTAAATATTTTATCTTGAAGGCCTGTACATGTGCATTGTTCAGAATAGTTTGTTCAAGACTTTCCCACATTTTCCCACTGTTTTTAGTACTTAGTCCTTCAGTTTTTAAGAGTCTTTTATACACGAAGGACATTAGCCTTTCCTCTGTAGTATGCATGGCAAATATCCCCTCCTCATGCACACAGAGGGAGACATAGAATCTGAAGCAGATTCCGGGCTCCAGGCTCCAAGCTGTCAGCACAGAGCCCAGCACAGGGCCCGAACCCACCAATGGTGAGATCGTGACCTGAGCCCAGGTCAGAAGCTTAACTGACTGAGCCACCCAGGTGCCCCTGTTTATTTATTTGTTTATAAGATTTTCCTGGCTATTTTCACATGCTTTTCTTTCCATATGGACTTTAGGATAAATGTTTTAACAATTAAAAAAAAGTGTATTTGTATTTTTACAGAAAAAGAAGCATGAAACGCATATTAAAGAGAACTGACATCTTCATAATATTTGATCCTGTCGAGAATAACAGACATCATTCCATTCGTTGGAGTCTACTTTAGTGTCTCTAAGGAGGATTTTAGTTATTCCTTACATACATCTTAAACAGTTCTTAGGTTTATTCTTAAGTACTTGATCTTCTTTGTTGCAGTTTTAAATAGGGGTTTCTCTAATATTATATAATTTAATTAGATATTGCTGTATGTATGAAGGCTGTTGATTTTTGAATGTTAATTTGTTTTTGTTTTCCTTTTTTTTTTTCTTCAAGTTTTTATTTAAATTCCAGTTAGTTAGCCTACAGCGAATACTAGTTTCAGGTATAGAATTTAGTGATTGACCTATTTCTCCCATCCCCGCACCCTCCTCCCCTCTGGTAACCAAACCATCAGTTTGTTGTTTATACTTAAGAGTCTGTTTTCTGGTTTGCCTCTCTTCCCCCCACCATGTTCATTTGATTTGTTTCTTTACATTCCACGTGTAAGTGAAATCATACGGTATTTGTCTTTCTCTGACTGACTTTGCTTAGCCTTATACTCTCTAGCTCCATCCACACTGTTGCAAATGGCAAGATTTCATTCTTCCTGATGACTGAGTAATTCTCCACTGTGTATATACCACATCTTCTTATCCATTCATCAGCCGATGGACACCTCGACTGTTTCCATACTTAGGCTATTGTTGATAGTGCTGCTATAAACATCAGGGTGCATGTTGCCCCTTCAAATCAGTATTTTTGTATCCTTTGGGTAAAGACCTAGTAGTGCAATTTGCATGCTAATACTAAATAGGAATACTGTTGGGACCTAATGCAAGGAAGACGAGGAATAGGAGTCTGAGAAATTATGCCTTAGGAGAAGGAAGGTTCTTAGGTTTTCCAGAAAAGGTTCCCATTTGGGCACCTGTCCTCTCCTCTGGGTGGTCGTTGGAGCAACCAAGGAGGGCAGTGCTTCCAAATTCTCATGAGAAGCTGAATCCTGTTGGAAACACTGATGTTTCCAATCCAGGAAGCACGGGGATAAAAATGTGTATCGGATGTCACTGCTACCCGATGCCTTATTTCTTTACCCACGACTAGGACCTCAACAAATGTTACTTCATTTAAAGTGATTCCATCACAACCCGAAGTAGAATAAGAGAAGATGTTAGGGAAATGGGTGCAAATACGTTTGAAATTTGTGCAATCTTGAAATCTCTTCGGTCTACCCTGGGTAAGAAATGTCACGTAAACCAAGCTTCTTCAGTCAGTTTCCATACGATCATTCGTCGACTACGAATAAAACACCCGCATCGATTCAAGTGCTCCTCGTGTGTCACACACTGTTCTGCTTTGCACGTGGTATCGGGACAGCGTTCCCAGCAGTCGGATGGGCCAGGCCTCTCGTTTTCTCTGTTACAGAGGAGGAGATTGAGTCCTATGACACTAAGTATCATATTTCCTCAGTCCTGAGATGCACGTATTCTTGCATTTTATTTTTTTAAAGTTTCTGTTAATTGATTTTGAGAGAGAAAGAAAGGGAGAGTGGGGGACTGGCAGAGAGAAAGGGGAGAGAGAGAGAATCCCAAACAGGCCCCACAGTGCCTGTGCACAAGCCCCACGTGGGGCTCGAACTCACGCGCTGTAAGATTGTGATCTGAGCCGAGGTCAAGAGTCAGACGCTCAACTGACGGAGCCACCCAGGGACCCCAATTTTACATTCTAAAATCATCTAAATAAGAATGTTTCTCTCGATCAGGGTCTGCCTCTAATGCCAGGAAACCAGGGTGCAGTCACGATGCTGTTGTCAGACCTGACATGCTCAAACCTCGCTGTCACTCCCGGGGCAGTAAGTAGGCAGCTACAACCCCGTGGGGTTCGAGGTAACAAGTCACAAATGCTATATTTGAGTCACACTTCTGCTGAGGTCGTGATCTCGTGGTTCGTGAGTTGAAGCCCTACATCGGGCTCTGTGCTGACAGCTTGGAGCCTGGGGCCTGCTTTGGATTCTTTCTCTCCCTCTCTCTCTGTCCCTCCTCTGTTTGTGTGCTCTCTCTCTTTCTCTTAACAATAAATAAACGTTAAAATAAATCTGCAAACGTGGGTGTGTGTGTGTATGTGCTCATGCGTACACAAATACACACACACACACACACACACACACACACACACACTTCTCAACCACCTGGCCAGAGGTGGGTACAGTTTCTGTAAGCTCAAAATTCAGTTGCCATCATCCATATCAGTTGTTATTTTTACTGCCCATTTTCTGCTATTTTAATCCTCAAATACTGCCAGCTATGAGGGGCTGTTAATGTCTTATCTGGTCACAGCTGCTCATGGGAACAGTGATGCTAAACCGTCAGTATGTTTCCCGTTGTCCTCAGCACGGAGGTGGGAAGTGGGACTCGAGCTGAGGCCTGTCAGTCTGTTGAATACTAGGGAAGAAAGTTCCGGAATCCCTGAATGCAGTGGTGTGGGCAGAACGTTCGGTGAAGAATGGGCAGAAACGGGCAGAAGCGTGGTCAGGTAAACGCACCGACTGTCAAGCGAGCTACTTAAGAGGAGTTTCACAATTTTGGAAAGCCGGGAATTAGTTTCACGATATCTAACTAGGAAAATAGCATAAAAGTGGATTCTCAGAAACACTGAGCAGATGCAGTTGTGTTCTCTTGTCTCTCGCCTCTCCTGTGCCCTCCTCTCCCGGGCGGCTGGCGCTCTGGGCCGGGTCCCTTTGTGAGCACCTCACCAACTGCCCTTCCAGGTCTCCCTGGGTCTGACTCCTGGGGCCTCTGGCCTGTCGTTTCTATTTTGCCTTTTTCTGTTAGCATTTCTTAGGTGCTTGCTGGGATGACAGGCTTACAGGGCACAGACGCCTGCTGGGTAACCGGGCTGTGACTCAGAATGCCGGGGGCTTGTGACAGGTGATATTTCATCTTATGTAACCTGTGTAAGGTCTCAGAACGAGATAATGGCGCCTGAGATAAGAACCGAGCTCTTTCCACCTTCTGAACGTACCGTGCTAGCAGTGGGGTTGTGTCTCCTGTGCACGGCAGCGCTATGCTTACCGCCCTCCCCCATTTATCCTCCTCCCGCTCGTCCCCCTCCTTTTTCTGCCCCCCACTAAGTGCTTGCATCCCCATGCTTGCCAACCCAGCACTTTAAACGATCTGCCTCATAGCGTTAAAGGGCCGGCCCCTGCTTCCGCATTCACCTTCCCTCTGTTCCTGAGACCACAGAGCTTTCCCAGGTCCCTGGAGACAGAGCCTGATGGGTCACAGGTGGGTAACTCTGGTCCTGCAGGTGGCCTTCTTCTTCCTGTCCGACCTTTCGCCCTTGGAGAGTGGAGCATGTTGTGTGACCTGTGTCTCTTTTCCCAGCGTCTCACTCACATCGTCTTCAGCTGGAAAAGTCTGCATAAATGTGCCGTCTGAGAGCCTCAGCACAAAGGTCACTGTGTGCGCCCGAGCCCGACACCGAGGCCACTCCCTCCGAGGCCATCGCAGTCCACCTCCCCGTTCTCATCCACACGCAAGTGCACTCTTGGCGGGTGTCACAGCAGCAGCGGGCAGGAAAGAGTTGAGGTGTATTTCTCAAATGCTGCTGACAGATTCAGACATTCGCAGATCATGGGCTCACACACAATGCTGACTTGGAAGTCCCACAGTCTGAGCTGGGAGCGGGTGCCGCTGGCAAGGGACGTGGGCTGTCCCAGCCAGAACTGAAGGAGTCGAGAAGTCCGAGGGCCCTTCCAGCTCTGCTCTCCATAGACAGTGCGCGTGTCACAGGCGTTCTCCTCAGTCGTGACTGGCTCTTCCTCCACAGTTGGCCTGTTTACACTGTTCTGAGCACTTACGGGAATATCTCCATTTGGGATGAGTACATTTTCTTTCTTTCTTTCTTTTTTAATATATTTATTGTCAAATTGGCTTCTATACAGTACCCAGTGCTCATCCCAACAGGTGCCCTCCTCAGTGCCCGTCACCCACTCTCCCCTCCCCCCCATCAACCCTCAGTTTTTTTCAGTATTTAAGTCTCTCTTATGTTTTGTCTCCCTCCCTCTCTGTAACTTTTTCTTTCCCTTCCCCTCCCCATGGTCTTCTGTTAAGTTTCTCAAGATCCACCTCTGAATGAAAACATATGGTATGCTTTTTTTTCAGTCTTTCTCTGACTGACTTATTTCACTTAACATAATACCCTCCAGTTCCATCCATGTTGCTACACATGGCCAGATTTCATTTTTTCTCATTGCCACGTAGTAGTCCATTGTATATATGTACCACATCTTCTTTATCCACTCGTCAGTTGGTGGGCACTTGGTTTCTTTCCATGATTTGGCTATTGTTGAAAGTGCTGCTGTGAACACTGGGTGTGTGTGCCCCTGTGCATCAGCACTCCTGTAGGGGATGACTAAATTTTCAACAAGTTTTTATCAACAACCTAAACAAAGGGTACACACGACAAAAGCATATCCACGCCGGCAAGTGTATATTGTAAGGTCGACAGTGAAGTTCCATGATCAAGTTGGGTTAATAAACAATGTATGCGTTCTGTACAGACTGAGCAGGCATCTCACACTCCACAGCCTCCCATTCTTTCTTTATCCTCCATAATATTCTCTGCGTTGTATCCCCACCCTTTCCTGGCTGTGTCTTGAAAACATAATCACTGGACTAAATTTCCGTGTCATTTCTCCAAGCCAGCCTTCCCAGAGAGCATTTATGCTATATTGGAGCCAGGCAGAAAATCTCTGACTCTGAGAGAATTCTGTTCTGTTATGACTGCCCACTCCTTTCTTTCTCGTGAAACCATGGTTTACGGCTTCTGCTCAGTCCACTGTTGGAGAAGGACCTTGATTTTCTTTTACTGAAGGAAGGGAGCCACCTTTCAGGTTGCCACCTCCTGTCACTGGGCTCTGTTCTATTTACTGCCAAGACCTGAGGTTAGAGATGAAGGCAGTTATATCATGAGGAATTTTATTTCTTGCATGAGGTTAAGGCAATTTACAGAGTGATCAGTGATGTTACTGAGTTCATTTTAAAACCGTTAACGTACGCGACACGTGTGTAGACCGCCGACGATGCCTGTCTTCACAGTTTGCCAAAGAGCAGGGCGTTGACATCTGTTTTCTTTGGTCCAGGATGTCCTTTCTGACATGCATAGTGAACAGGTACTTTATCACCAAGACTGTAATCCAGTTACCTTCAGAAGCTATCACAGTTTATTTTTATTTATTTATTTATTTGATCGTTGTTTTTAATGTGTATTTACTTTTGAGAGAGAGGAGAGAGAGTGAGCAGGGGAGGGGCAGAGAGAGGGGGAGACACAGAATCTGAAGCAGGCTTCAGGCTCTGAGCTGTCAGCACAGAGCCTGACGTGGGGCTCGAACCCCTGAACCACGAGATCGTGACCTGAGCTGAAGTCAAATGCTTAACCGACTGACCCCCAAGGTGCCCCGGAAGCTATCACACTTTAAAAACCAGGCGAGGCTGCCCGTCCCTACCAGGGCTGCAGAAAGCTGTAAGTATCAAATAACTGGAGGCAGGCATGGCGTAAATACTCTCGCACAGTTAGATAGATGAAAGCATGACCATTTGTTTGTAAATATTTGGACATTTAACCTTATTTTTAATGCTCTCGACCCCGCAGTCGAATAAAGAAGGAAATATAAGTAAGAATTCCTTCTCTTTTCTATATAATTCATGCCATTTAAAAAAATATATAAAACTGTTCTAATCTTAATGCTACTTTTTCGTTCAGTTTCCCTTTCCATAATCCTTCTCAGTCTGCTTTGGTTCTCTCTTTCCCCACCTGAAAACCTGTACTGTAATCGTTTCATGCTGATTTGGAATTAATTTGTCAGGTATAGATAAGAGCAAACAAATGAGATAATAAGTATTACTTTGCTCGAAAGTGTGCATAGCCATAAAAACACTTTCATCTGAGGTTCAGGGCCATGGTGCCTGCTGAAGACGGAGGGGTCATAAAAATAACAGAGCCCATGCTCTGACCTTAACCCGCTCCCCAGAGTAAAGAGCAACAAGGAACAAGGCGCATGCCCGCAGCGGCCCCCTAAGGGAGGCACAGAGAGATCACAGTGACGGGAGGCTGAGCATGGAGTCGTCCTCAGGAAACCAACAAACACACAAAAGACTCTAGCTAACTGGATCCCACCAACAGGAGAGGAATTTGAGCCTAGAGAAGGTAACCACAGCAAGAGCAAAGCTTCAAATCCTGTAACTGCTAATTCGATTGTTCGAATCCTCCACCGAGGGGCCCGCAGAAGGGACAGCGAGCCTGTTTGCAGTCATAAACATTTATCTCAGTCTTCACTGCCCCGCATAAGATGGCTCATATCCAGTAACAAATCAAGATATCTAAAAATACAAGAAATGGCACAATCCCAAGAGAAAAGGCAGACATCAGAAGCAGACACAAATATGACAGAGTTGTTAGACTGGTCTAACAGAGAATTTACAAGTCTGTGATTAATATGTTGAAAGCAGTCATGGAAATGTGGGCAGCGTGCAAGATCAGATCGGCGGTGTTAGCAGAAAGAGGCTTATAAGAAATAAGCAAACGGAAATGCCCGAAGGAACACAGTGAGAGCGATGGAGGACAGCTTCAGGCGGCTCAGGATTAACCGCCGCCAAACTAAAGCACTAATCGGTGAAATTGGAGATAGGTAAATAGGATTTACCAAATGGTAATGCAAAGAGGGAAAAGGGGTTAAAGATCAAACTTTGAGGAGAATATATTTAGTTTTATACAGTGTTTACTTCTAGTTATGACAAGCGTAAGGACTCTGTCTTTTGCTGTTTGTGCCTACATTGCTAAATTTGCTTAATGCCCTCGCAGGAATGATGAGTTGGGTAAATCTTACCGTAGCTCCTTAAAAACAAGTTTCCCTCCCAGGGTTGAAAACTTATACTCATGTAAGACTAGGCATTATAATTTCCCTGAGGCACTGTATTCTTTATAAACTTAACCCTCAAAAAGTGAAAGTCTGAGTAACTATAAAAGCTTAGAGAATTATCAGTCCTAATATATTATAAAAAGTTTCTTTTACCTTTGAAAATTCAAATTCTGTTTCCATAACTTGCTATATTCTTATTAAATCCCTTCTTAAATGAGTTGACACATATCTGCCACCTTTCAGAATTTATGTAACGTTTTGTTTATACTATTTAGATCTAATACTTGAGACGAGCCTGTGTGGACGTAGAACACAAAGCATGTGAAGTTGAATATAAAAGTTTCATTTCCATTCTCTGCCAGCTCGTTAAATGACTTCTTGTAGATTCCACGGGTTCTGGGGACACGGGTATTCTTGCTGTCTGAAACATTAATTAGTTATTATATTCTTGACACATTTGGCTCTTCGAACACTAAGCAACATAGGCATTTGAGTACTGGGTTGGTGTGAATCAGCGTGCTACATTCGCTGTCTAGATTCTTTACTAATTTTACCACCATGTCTAGAAAATGTTTTAACTTTACCATGTGACTGTTGACATAATTAGAAAAAACTCTTGCTTGGGATAGAGATCTTTAGAGACAGAGAGACCGAATGTATTTCAGGTATTGTCTTCGCTCAAGATCCTCCAGGTTAAATTGTTAAGTGTAAATTTACTCACACATGAACAACTCAGGGAAAATATTCTTTCTCTCCTCCTCCATAGAGAAAATTCAAGTGAATGAGTCAGTAATTATCTAAATATAGTGAATTATTATGTGCCTGGAAATGATTTGACATGGAGCAAGAAGAAAAAAAAATGGCGCAGACTGTGCTTTCAGAAGGTAGTATTATTTTGAAACACGAGATTCTTACATACAGAAAATTACAAACAAAGAAAAGATGGTATATGTTCATTGGAAAGCTTGTTTTGATGAAAAGTGCTGTGAGGACTCACAGAAGGGAATGAAAAATTTAAGTGCAGATGGTTTAAGCAAGTATTGATGAATATATTTAAAAGAATTGCCTCATTTATTCAAATTATGGATTCTTTTTTGCAGTTCTTTGGTAGAGTCACCAAAATCCACTATCAAAGATGAAGCATCCCAAATTTGTTTACAAATGAAGTTATAATTACGGGCATTCGATATTCAGTCTTTCCGAATAGCAATATGACAGTAATTTACGCTCTGATTGTATATTTAGGGGAAAGATTCTTACCTTCAGGGATAGGTATTTCCATAACTTACATGTTTCTGGGGTTGTTCCAGCCTTTGAGAGATGCATAATTTGAGCTGGTCTATTTAATTTAAGGTCGGGGTAATTTCTGCTTATTCTTTTTCTATTTCACCGTTAAGATACATTAAATAACTGTTGGGAGCAAAGAAGTGGCCTCTGGATTGAGATACGAGGTTTTTTTTTTTGTTTTGTTTTGTTTTTAATGTTTATTTATTTTTGAGACAGAGAGAGACAGAGCATGAGTGGGGGAGGGGCAGAGAGAGAGGGAGACACAGAATCTGAAGCAGACTCCAGGCTCTGAGCTGTCAGCACAGAGCCTGACGCGGGGCTTGAACTCACAGACCGAGAGATCATGACCTGAGCCGAAGCCGGACCCTCAACCGACTGAGCCACCCAGGTGCCCCGAGATACGAGGTTTTAATCCTGTCCCAGGTTCATTTTTGAAACATAAGGAAAAGTAAGAACAAAGCAACTCGACAATTACTCCAGCCTCCACTTAGTTAGGAATAGAAGACACTGGTCAGAGACACTGCAGCCCAGAGCACGAGTTAACTGCATGGAAGGACCTCGTCCGGCTTCAGTTAGGGCATAGATTCTGCCCGAAACCATTCGCTTTCCTGGTCTTTGTATTTAGAACAGAACCTACGCCAGTATCTTCACACTTAAAAAAAAAAAAAAAGGGGGGCGCCTGGGTGGCTCAGTTGGTTAAGCGGCCGACTTCAGCTCAGGTCATGATCTCACGGTCTGTGAGTTCGAGCCCCACATCAGGCTCTGTACTGCTGGCTCATCACAGCCTGGAGCCTGCTTCAGTTTCTGTGTCTCCCTCTCTCTCTGCCCTTCCCCTGCTCATGCTCTGTCTCTATGTCTCTCAAAAATAAATAAATGTTAAAAAAAATTAAAAAAAAAAATCTTCATTCAGGAGTTCGATCCCCGCATTGGGCTCTGTGCTGACAGCTCAGAGCCTGGAACCTGCTTCTGCGTCTCCCTCTCTTTTTGTTCCTCCCCAGCTCACACTCGCTCATACACTCTCTCTCTCCCTCAAAAATAAACATTTAAAAAAATTAAAAACAAAACCTCAGTAAATGTTTTTTGGATTTCTATTCTCAAAACTGGTTTTGCTTTAAATTGGAGCCACGTGGACAGAAGCATTTATTTTTCTCCTCAAATTCTAGGATGAGGTGCCAGGGGGCTAAGAAGTATCATATCCAGGGGTGCCTGGGTGGCTCAGTCGGTTAAATGCTGACTCTTGATTTTGCCTCAGGTCATGATCTATGGCTTGTGGGCTCCAGCCCTACGTTGGGCTCTGAGCTGTGGCATGGAGGCTACTTAGGACCATCCCTCTCTCTCTGCCCCTCCCCCACTCTCTTCTCCCTGTCTCTTTCAAAATAAACAAACAAACTAAAACACATCACATCTATAGTCTAAAAGTGAAACAACAAATTGCAGAAACTTGAACATTGAGACAGGTATGAATATTGAAGACAACCGAGGGAGTACATCCCCACTGCCTCATGCATTTTTTAAGTCAATTCCATCGATTTGGTAGGCGTTGCTTGAGGCACCTGGTCCTTGTGGCTTAGATGTGCACTGTCCGCTCTGGTAGGTACTTGCTACCTGTAGCTGTGAGCACTGGAAATGTGGCTAGTGCAAGTGAGAAGCAATATTTGATTTTATTTAATTTTAATTAATTTTAATTAAATACAAAATGAATACACAGTTCAATACTTGGAAAACTTTTCAGTTTACTTAGTACACTTACCATAACTCAGTTGTGTTCAAACTCGAGTTTTGAAATGTAAATTTTATGAAATCGAAATACAGATCAAATATTTACCAAGGAAATTCAGTGTTTGAATTGAAATAGGCAGTTAGTGTAAAATACACGTGAGATTTTTTTAAATATGGAAAAAGAGTGTAACATATCTCATTCCTGATGTTTTACGTTGCATATGTATTAAAGTGATAATATTTTGGAAATATTGGTGTATAGAAAATACACTATTAAACTAAATTTTCTTTATCCTTTTTAAAAAGGTGGCACTAAAATTTATAATGTGTATGGGGTTCATACTATGTTTCTGTCAGCAGCTGTGGCCTGTAGCTTCTGTAACTCTTCCCTAAGCTGTCCACCAGACTCTAGTCAGTCTGTTTGCCTGCTTCTCCCATATCGTTAGCACTACCTAGTCCTGCTGAGCAGGCTCTTGGCTCCTCTTGATAACTGAACACCAGCTCAAACAGCACTGCAGCAACACGCCACACTCACCGGAGGGAAGACCACGGTCTAGTATTAAGGGAACTGTAGAGAGCTCTTTATTCCCTCATTGTTTTATTCAGTTGTACTGCTAGGGGCATGGGTTAAAGTTTGTTCTATGTTAGTTAATGGGGACAGATGGAAAGATAAGTCTTCTCATAACTTTAACAAGAGTCATATTCTTTTTCTCCAAAATAATAACCTAATTAATACTCAAGAGACATCACTCAAGAGTCTCCTGTTAAAGCGGAGTGCAAAGTGCGAGTCCCAGGCCTTGTAGCGAGGAGTGGAGGATCAATGGATGGGTGGTCACAGTAGGTTGTAAGTCTTTTGAGGGAAGGAAGTGTGAACACTAAGAGACACCCACTTGGATTTCATTGTTAGGGCGGACTTCTTGGAACAGGTGTCATTAGGGCTCCATCGTGCACAACTGGATTTGCCATATTGCGTTTCAGCAAACATGTATTGAACGCCTGTTATATGCCGAGGCTCAATAATGTGTGCTGAGGATGAAAAATGAACCAGACAACATAGCTGCCGTTGCTGAGTTTATGTTCGGAAGTAGGGAAGGCAAATAGGAATAAACGACTCAAACATTAGATTATAAATATTACAAATATAGATAGAACTTGCTATTATTTTGAAGGGCTAAGGAACAGAAAGCCTTGATGGCACCAAGGACAGCCACTTTCTCGTGAGGCAGAAGGGGTATGGTCAATGAAGATTGGGGAATAGAGTTTGTACAAGAAATGTGTGTGTTTATCCTGCTGGTTGGGGGAGCCAGCCTTATTCTAGGAACCATTAAAGCCAATGGAAATGCGGTGATAGAAATGATAGGACCTTAGGATTCCTTCGGACTCCATCAACAGACTTCAGGTATGTTTATCTACTGAAACCATCAGGACAGTCACCTCGCTGGCAACTGAGTTTATGAATTCTTGGAAGAGCTCATTTAGAAATCAGGACAAAAATGCTTTCATTCTCCTGAGGGAAACACATCTCCCTAACTAATCAGTACTCATTATTGGAATTTACAATAATGACAGCAACGAAAAAGCTGAAATCCATTTAGGCAATTAGACATTATATTAAGGCAACATTCTGAAATAGAGCTTCCATTCTGATGCCATTCCAAATGCTCTTAAAAATAAGAACTATACACTGATGGTAATTACAAAAGGCTTCACATTATACCCTCTTAAATGATCTATAAAGAGTTTCAGTGTTATTAGCATTCCTGGGTGGTGATAGTTGCCAATCAAACAATCTGCATCCAGCTGGAAACCATGACCACCATCATCTGTGCCCACAGCTCTGCCTTTTTCATAAGATACTGGCCACCAGAGGCTCGCGAATTGACTTTTTGAAGCCAGAAGTTGGGACGCACTTTCAGCATTGTGGAGTCACTGTGTCCATGGAACATTCTACTTCTCAGGCCTTAGGAGACTAAAAATTGAATGGAAGACATTAAAATCTCTTCATCTCTAACAATACTTACATTAATAATTAATAACTTTTTTACATGTATCAATCAGCATAAGTGGGTGAACTTTTTTTAAACAATGCCTTACAACTTGTATATTTTATTTAATCGAATTGAACAAAATTCAGAGGATACAGGAACTAAAAATGGAGAGAATCTTCATTTGTAGGTACTTATATCACTGTGGCAAATACATCAGATTTCTTTAACTCTTGGATTGAGACATCCAAAGCAATCTCTTTTAATTTGGTCAAAAACTGATCATTCGTGATGCACGAACATACCTGGTCTTTTACCTTCTCTCCTTACATCACCTCCAACTTGGGAATTTCTTGGTACTAATTCACTAACAAAATTCACCTCTTATGGTTGTGGTGGTTGAGGCTCTGGTCTGAGAAAGGTGGCTAGGGAAGAAGGGACCCCAAGATCACAATAGCAGACCTACACCGATTTTTATATATAATTAGATCATTATGTTAATATCATTATATCATTATACATATCATATTATATTAATATCATTATTATAGTATAAGTTTATATATGTTTCCCTAGATAAATGTTGCAAGAAGTATCTGAATTAAAATAGATTTTTAGCTCTTATTTTATGCTTTTAAAGATCTATAAATAACCAGTTCCAAATTAACAGCAGGGTCTCTCTTGTTTCAAAACCTTTTTACAAATGCTGATGTCTTCTGGAAGACATGTTGTTACTAGGTATAATTAGTCATCACATTTGTAAAGTTAGGTAAAACTATTTGATACTGACTTTTAGACTTCATAACTAGTTCCAAGTATCCAAAATGAGTAATACTCAGTCAAATATATTCTAAAATTGGGCGGTCTTTGATTTCTTTACAGTTTAATTTATGTCATAGTAATTTTTTTTAGGAAGAAACACCCCGTTTCAGTCATGAGAGCACCTGGAAGCATTAGAGCTCTGTCACAGTGCTGATTGCTGATTTTGACTTTGACTTCCTAGTCACTTCTGAGGAAATTAAGAGAAATCCTGAGTTTGAAGCTTGGTTTCAAGAGCAGCTCTCCCACTTAGGATTCTTGGGATTCAAAGCCATTTTATTCATGAGTGCGTGTCTTAGTAAGGCAATGTCAGGGGTTTGAAAGGAAGATTGTGATTCTGTCTTTGTTCTTAAACTTAACGTCTGCTGACACCTACCTAGTATTTTCTTCCTGCAGGTGACTGGCCAGCCCTTTGCTAAGTGAAGCAAAGACAATCTTGAAGAAAACCGAAAAACAAAATTTTCACTAATTGTGATTCTACACTTTGTTCTCACAGGGTCATGTACATGTGGCAGGAAACCTACATAAAATTTTCCGTTCTTACAGTGAGCCCTCCAAATACTTTTATCTCTGGTTTCTACTTGTGTGCTCTGTACTCTGAGTGTTAAACTTTTTTACTGACTCATCTAACAACGCAAGTCATTACGTCTGTCCATCTTACTACCGTATTGTGTCTATTTAAGCAAAACACGTGTGCAGCTTCTCTCGCACTGTGTTGGAGCCCTGGTAACTTCCTAAATTATGGTTCGTCTGACTCATACGTAGATGGAGTAACATTAGTTGAAAACGTGTTCATTTTCCTATGCCTTTCATGAGCATTTGGATGTTTTTTGTTTATTTTCTTAAAGATTTTATTTTTAAGTAATCTCCAATGGGAAGCTGGAAATGACAATCCTGATATCAACAGTCACACGTGCCATTGACGGAGCTCCCGGGCACCCCTCAATGTTTTAAAGAGATTCTGAGCACTGTTTCTCTTCGTGGAATGATTCTTCAAAATCCACTTGAAATTCGTGAACCGATAATCTAAAATCATGAGTGAAACATGAAGAAATAAATAATATAATCATCACTCTAAAAATAAACTATTATAACAAAAAAAAATAAAAAATAAAAAAAATAAATAAATAAAACTCAAAAAATAAAAAAATAAATAAAAAATAAAAAAATCAAATAATCCTTAGCTTATAAATATCTTAGACAAATCAAGGCAAATTTATCTTATGTTTTTAAATGTAAATAATAGCTTTAAAGTTAGTTCTTTACAAATGAATGAAATAGAATTTGACTCATATTAGTGTAGATTGGTCAGTAAAAATAGTTATCATTGCTAATTTTGAAATGGCCTTTTATATGATTATTATTTGCACTGCTGGGGATTAACATGATAACTATTACTTTCTCCAAAAATGCCTTCATTTTAGGTTGGGGTGTGTGTGTGTGTGTGTGTGTGTGTGTGTGTGTGTATATGTATATATATGTATATATATATATATGTCAATATTTGATATATACACATATATATGTCAATATTTGATATATACACATATATATATGCGTGTATATATATATATATGTCAATATTTGATATGTCTTTATATCTGTATATATATCAATGATTTGAGCAAACAATTTAAAAAAAGAATGTGACCATGTGACTATGTAGTAGGCAGAATTCTAGAATAGCCCTTTAAAAGTGCTGCTTCCTGGGTAGAATGCCCTCATCTTGAGTGTGGGCTTGTTTCAGAAACCATTGTTTCTGAGAAACAGACAATGATAAGGGATTTGCAGATGGAATTAAGATCCCTAGTCATCTGACCTTGAGTGAATTGAGAAGGACATGTCCTGGGTGGGACTGACCACATCAATGTGAGCCCTCCTTAGAAGCCTTCTGGTTTCCAAAGAGGCAACACAAAAGGCAGAAAGACTCTCTCCCTCTGTGGCTGGTACTGAGAATCCAGCTGCTGTGAATTCCACAGCTGCTATGAAATGAGTTCTGCCAGCAATCTAAGGAAGCTTAGAAATGTATCCTTCCTAGTACAGCCTCCAAGTGAGGTGGTCAGTCTTGTAAGACCCTGAGCAGAGGACTCAGACATGTTTCTTTTATCCCTTTAAGAAGTCTTTAGGGCAGGTAATATACCCGTGACTCTCAAAGAGATATTTGATGATATTCATTAGTCATTTTTAAAATCACCTCCAAACTGTGTTCTGTCAGACACATTACTTCATCTTTCTGTGCCCATCGTATTGAGATAAAATTGCAAAAATAATAGTACCTGTCTCCTATGGTCAGTGATGGACTTGCTGTTTAACATCTAGTAGTGTGTGTGTAAGATATTTTCTCCATGGCATCAGCATTAACAAGAGGACCTGTTGTATTTGAGGCACATGCATTATATGGGAAGGCGGTGACTCTAAGCTCATAGTTAGTTGCTGTCTAACTTTGGTTACTCTAACTTTGGTACACTTGATGTTACTTGTTAAAAATAATGATCTAGAGATTTCTGGCTTCCACCTACACTGTAAGAAGCTGAAAAAGCATAGCTATCACACTTAAAAACTCCAACAATCTGCATATGCACAGTTTTTCTTGAACCTGTAAGAGAGCCGATGTCACAGATACCCACTTCACCTGAGATGTAGAAAGGGACGGATGTTTCCAAAGCGAAGGCATGCAGGCACTGGTTCACCTGGACAGGCCCTGTCCAGTACAGGGAAGAACAGGTAAACTGTTAATGAATTGCTAAAGGCTGAGTTTGGATTAGCAAAAGAATCCAGGATCCCTGAGGACTGTAGACAGATGAGATTTGATACCTACTCATCCGCAGATAATGTACACTCAAGGAAGATTGGAAGCAGGTGATAGTCTTGAGAAGGGGTCTCTCCAGGCTTAGGTACAAATCTTGGGAAGCACCTTCTCTATAGGGAAGGCTCATGGTCTTCCTGTTCTTCCTGTCCTAAATAATAAAAGCCTGAATCTGCTGAAAAAAGGGCTATTAACTTTTGAAAAAGTTAAGTTACTGATGAAACTCACTGCAGTTGAGATAGAGGAACATTAAAAAAAATTTTCCACCACTTGGAAGGTTAAAATGCATGCTGAATCTAGAGCTACTGCTGAGGCAGACCAGTTCACAGAGAATGCCCCTACCCTAAGACTCTGCTCAGTGCACAGTGTTTGCCTAAGACAAAGGATGAATCTGAACAGAAAATGCCACCCCCCGCCATGTTTACATGTGTCAGTCAATTATCAAGTAAGAGCTCTCCTCTGTGGAAGAGAGACAAGCATGAAGAGCACCCCTTGTCTGAGGAAGACCTAAGGCTAGAGTGTGAGCAGACACTGAGACGAACTTTCTGGCAAATCTGACCCACATTAAGTACAGAGTATGTTAGAGGAATTTGAAGCCAGTGGTCCACTGAGGGTTAACCACAGCACCGACTCAGCTCAGCTCTTTGTGAGATTGGTATATCATTCCACACCGTGGCTCTGGCAGAAGCCAAAATATGCCCATATTCAAGAGAAAAAAATGATATATCTCAATATGTACTCTATATTCAAAAAGGCTGTATGAAGCATACAAAGAAGAAAGAAAAGCAATGGCATTTCAAAAAATAAATCAGTCAAGAGAACCAGACATAGAAATGACAAAGATGTTAGAATTATGCAGGAAACTCAAAATAACACTAATTAATATATCTGTAGAGAAAAGGAGGAACGTATGTAAGATTAAATGATAATTTTCAGCAGAAAAGCAGACACCGTAAAGAAAAATCAATGGAAGAACCAATCTGAAGAACAGAGTGAATGGCGAGGCACACCTTTGATAAGTCAATCGGTAGACTCGACACAGGAGAGAAAAAAGCGTTAAATTTGAAGATAGCTCAGTATAAATTTTCCAAACTGAAATGAAAAATAAAAAGAAGAGTGAGAGAGCAAAGCCAGGAGAAAAACCGGAACAGAACATCCAAGAGCTGCAGGACAGTGTCAAATTGTCAAAGACGTGTGAAGGGTTCTAAGGAAGTGAAGAGAGCTGGATGGGGTGGGATCAATATTTGAAGACACAGCAGCTGAGGAATGTGAAAATATTCTGCGTGATGTTACATTGATGCGTTTGTCTTTATACATTTGTCAAAACCCATAGGAGGTACAACACCAAGAGGAACCTCAAGGTGAACTATGGAACTTGGGTGATTATGACATATCAGTGGAAGTTCAGCCTTGGTACAAATTGTCCCATCCGATGAGTGCTGTGGATAATGGCTATGCATGTGTGGGGTCTGTAGATATGTAGGAAAACTCTGCTTTGCCTTTTCAGTTGTGTTGTAAGCCTAAAACTTCTCTTTAAAAACAAGTCTGAAAATAGAAAACAATGGCTGATCAAGTTATTTTTGTTGTTATCGTTCTGGTGTATTTCACTGTGTTTTATCAGTTTGAAGTGTACAATATAGCGATTCAACAATCCTGCATGTAACTCCGTACTCATCACATTAAGTGTGCTTATTAATTCCCATCATCTGTTTCATGCATCCCCCGACCTATCTCCTCTCTGGTAACCATCAGTTTGGTCTCTATAGTTAGGAGTCTGTTTTGGGCGTCTGAGTGGCTCAGTCAATTAAGCATCTGACTTTGGCTCAGGTCGTGATCTCGTGATTGCTGGGTTCGAGCCCCATATCAGGCTCCGTGCTGACAGGTCAGAGCCTGGAGCCTGCTTCGGATTCTGTGTCTCCCTCTCTCTCTGCCCGTCCTCTACTCACACTCTGTCTCTCACTCAAAAATACATATACGTTAATGTTCTTAAGAAAAGAGTCTGTTTTTCAGTTTCTCTTTTTTTTTTTTGTTCGTTTTGTTTCTTAAATCCCACATATGAGTGAAATCTTATGGTATTTGTCTGTCATTGACATTTTACTTGGCATTATACTCTCTAGCTCATTCTATGTTGTTTTAGATGGCAAGATTTCATTCTTTTCTGTGGCTGAATAATATTCCATTGTGTGTATATACCACATCTTCTTTATCCATTCACTTTTGGATGGACACTTGGGCTGCTTCCATAATTTGGGTGTTGTAAATAATGATGCAGTAAACCTAAGAGTGCATATGTATTTTCAAATTAATGTTTTTATATTCTTGGGGTAAAACCCAGTAGTTAAATTACTGGATCATATGGTAGTTCTATTTTTCATTTTCTGGGGAACCTCCATAATGTTTTCCACAATGACTGGACCAGTTTGCATTCCCACCAACAAGGCATGAGGGTTCCTTTTTGCCCACATCCTCAGCAACATCTGTTATTTCTTGTGTTCTTGATTTTAGACTTTAAGACAGGCATCAGGTGTTATCATAGTGTGGTTTTGATTTGGATTTCTCTGATGATAAGTGATGGGAGCATCTCTTCACACATCTGTTGGCCATCTGGATGTCTTCTTGGGAGAAATGTCTCTTCATGTCTCTAGCCCATTTTGTAATTGCAATATATGGGTTTTTGTTTTGTTTTGTTTTGGTACTGAGTTGTATCAGTTCTTTTTTAATATTTTGGATACTAACACTTTATCAGATATATCCCTTGCAAATATTTTCTCCTATTTAGTAGGTTGTTTTTGGGTTTTGTTGGTTGTATCCTCTGCTGTGTAGAAATTTTTTATTTCACTGTGGTGCCAGTAGTTTATTTTTGCTGTTGTTTCCCTGCTTCAAGGACATTTCTATATTAAAAAAAATTGTTATGGGGTGCCTGGGTGGCTCAGAAAGTTAAATGTCCAACTCTTGATTTCGGCTCAGGTCATGATCCCATGGTTCATGGGATTGAGCCCCATGTTGTGCTCTGCTCCGACAGCTCGAGCCTGCTTGGAATTTCTCTCTCCCTCTCTCTCTACCCCTTCCCTCCTATGTCTCTCTCTGGCTCTCTCTCACAATAAACATTTAAAACAGAAAATAATAAACAAAAAATTTGCTACAGCTGCTGTGAGAGAAATTACTGCCTCTGCTGTCTTCTAGGATTTTGTTGGTTTCAGGTCTCACATTTAGGTCCTTAATCCATTTTGATCTTGTTGTTGTGTATGGTGTAAGAAAGTGATCCAGTTTCATGCTTTTGCATGTAGCCAGCTCTCCAGTTTTCCCAGTACCGTTTGTCGAAGAGACAGTCTTTTCCATTGCATATCATTGTCTCTTTTGTCACAGATTAATTAACCATATAATTGTGGGTTTATTTTCTGTTACATTGATCTCTGTGTCTATTTTTGTGCCAGTAACATACTGTTTTGATTATTACAGCTTGGTTGTGTAACTTGATATTTGGAATTGTGATACCTCCAGGTTTTTGTTTTTCGAGATTGCCTTGGCTATTCAGGGTCTTATGTGGTTTTGTATAAATTTTAGGGCTTTTTGTCCTAGCTCTGTGAAAAATGTTGTTGGTATTTTAATATGCATGGTATTAAACCTGTAAATTGCTTTGGGTAGTGTGGACATTTTAACAATATGTGTTCGTCCAGTCCATGCACATGGAATATCTTTCCATCTATTTGTGTATTCTTCAATTTCTTTTAACAGTATACTTGTCTTACACCTGCTTAATTAAATTTATCCCTAGGTATTTTATTATTTTTGCTGCAATTATAAATGGGTTTGTTTTCTTCATTTCTCTTTCTGATGCTTCATTATTATGTGTAGAAATGCAATGAATTTCTGTACATTTATTTTGTATCCTGTAACCCTACTGAATCCACTTATCAGTTCTTTTAGTTTCTTGTTGGAGTCCTTTGGGTTTTCTGTATATTGTATCATGTCATCTGCAAATAGTGAAAGTTTTTTACTTCTTCATTACCAATTTGGGTTCTTTTTATTCCTCTTTATTGTCTAGTCGCTGTGGCTAGAGTTCCCATTACTGTGTTGAATAAACGTGGTGAGAGTGGACAGGCCTGCCTTGTTCTTGATCCTAAGGGAAAGCTCTCAGTGTTCCGTCATTGAGTATGATGTTAGCTGTAGCCTTTTCATTTTTGGTCTTCGTTACGTTGAGGTATGGTCCCTCTAAACCTACTTTGTTGAGGATCCTTATTATGAATAGATATTGTACTTTGTCAAATGCTTTTTCTGAATCTGTTGAAATGATCATATGGTTTTTATCCTTTCTCTTCTTGATGTGATGGATCATAATACATAATAATTGATTTACAAATATCGAATTACCCTTGCATCCAGGAATATACCCCACTGGATTGTGGTGAATGATTTTTTTTAATGGGTTCTCTTTGTTAATATTTTGTTGAAGATCTTTACTTCTGTGTTCATTGGGGATATTGGTCTGTAGTTCTCTTTTTTGTGATATCTTTATTTGGTTTTGATATCAGGTTAATGCTGGCCTCATAGAATGAATTGGAAGTTTTCTTTCCTCTTCTATATTTTGGAATCGTTGAAGAGGGATAGGTATGAATTTTTCTTTAAATGTGTGGTAGAATTTCCCTGTGAAGCCATCTGTCCTTGGAGTTTTGTTTGTTGGGAGTTTTTTGGTTACTGATTCAGTTTCATTGCTGGCAATCAGTCTGTTCAAAGTTTCTATATCATCCCACTTCAGTTTTGGTAGATTATATGTTTTCAGGAATTTATCCATTTCTTCTAGGTTATCCGACATGTTAGCATATATTTTTTCATAATATTTTCTTACAATTCTTTGTATTTCTGTGGTGTTGGTTGTTATTTTTCCTCTTTCATTTCTGTTTTTGTATATTGAGTCCTCTTTCTTTGTCTCTCCCTCTCTCTGAAGAGTCTGGCTGAAAGTGTATCAATTGGTTGAATTTTGATCAGGAACCAATTTCTGGTTTCATTGATCTGTTTTCTTGATTTTCTTACTTTTTGTGTCATTTATTTCTGCTCTAATCTTTATTATTTCCTTTTTCTGCCAGTTTGGGTTTTATTTGTTCTTCTTTTTCTAGCTTCTTTAGATTTAAGCTTAGGTGGTTTATTTGAGATTTTTTTTGGTTCTTGATATAGGCCTACATTGCTATAAGCTTCCGTGTTAGAACCACTTTTGCTGTATCCCAAAGATTTTGGACCTTTGTGTTTTCATTTTCATTTGTTTCCATGTATTTTTTGATTTTCTCTTTGATTTCTTTGTTGGCCCATTCATTGTTTAGTAACATATTATTTAACCTCCATGTATTTGTGCTCTATCCAGATTTTTTGTTGTAGTTTTATAGTGTCTTGGTCAGAAAAGACGCATGGTATGACTTCATTCTGTTTGAATTTATTAAGGCTTATTTTGTGGCTTACTGTGTAATGTATTCTGGAGACTATTCCATGTGCACTTGAAAAGAATGTGTCTTCTGTTGTTTTAAGATGGAATATTCTTTTTTTTTCATTACTTTAAGTTTATTTATTTTGAGAGAGAGCAGGGGAAGGCAAGAGAGAGAATTTGGGGCTTGAAATTGCAAACCATGAGATCCTAATCTGAGCTGAAACCCAAGAGTTGGATGTTTAACTGACTTAGCCACCCAGGTGCCCTTGGAATATTCTGAGTGAGAGAATATTCTGGAATATTCTAAATATATCTATTAGATCCTTTTGGTCCAATGTGTCATTCAAAGCCAGTGTTTCTTGTTGATTTTCTATTTGGACGGTCTGTCCATTGATTTAATTTGGTGTTAAACCCTCTACTATTATTGTATCACTATCAATTACTTCCTTTATGTTTGTTATTAATTGCCTTAAGTATGTGGGTGCTTCCATGTTGATTACATAAATATTTATAATCATTATATCTTTTAATTGTTCCCTTTATGTTTATATAATGTCATTCTTTGTCTCTTTTTTTTCCCCTTTGTCTCTTGTTACCTTCTTTGTTTTAAAGTCTATTTTTCCAGTGTAAGTATTGCTACTCTTTTTTTGACATACATTTTCATGATAAATGTTTCTCCATCCCTTCACTTTTAATGTGCAGTTGTCTTTAGGTCTGAAATGAGTCTTTTGTAGGCAGCATTTGGTTGTTCTCATTTTTTATTAATACATTCATCACTCTATGCCTTTAATTGGAGCATTAGTCCATTTACATTCAAATTGTTGATAGATTTGTATTTATTGCCATTTTGTTTTTTGTTTTGTGGTTGTTTTTGTAGATTTTCTCCATTCCTTTCTTTGCTTGCTCTCTTCTCTCTTGGTTAGTTGGCTTTCTTTAGTGATATACTTGAAGCCTTCTCTATATTTTTTGTGTATCGATTACTGGTTTTGACTCGTGGTTACCATTAGGTCTGTATACAACATCTTCTGCATGTAGCAATCTGTATTAAGTTGATGGTCTCTTAAGTTAAACCCATTCTTGTTTTAAGTATTACGTTTTTATTTCAGAGAGAGGGAGGGGCAGAGAATGAGGGAGAGAGAGAATCTTAAGCCATCTCCATGATCAGTGTGGAGCCTCATTCAGGACTCTATCCCATGACCCTGGGATCACGACCTGAGCTGAAATCAAGCTTCAATTGCTCAACTGACTGAGCCATCCATGCACCCCTGAACCTACTCTTAACTCCTTTTATCATATATTTTGGCTCTAGGGTGTCATATTACATCCTTGTATTTTGTGAGTTCCTTAACTGATTTCTACAGATATATATTTATTTTTACTGCTTATGTGCTTCCTACTTTAATTACTGTTGCTTATAATCTTTCCTTTTCACTCACAGAGTCCACTGTATCATCTCTTGTAGGGCTGGTTTTAGTGGTTCTGAGTTCCTTTAACTTTTATTTGTCTGGGAAACTCTCTCTTCTATTCTCATTGATAGCCTTGTTGGATATAGTTCTTTTCTGCAGATGTTCCCTTTCAACCCTTGGAGTATATCATGTCACTCCCTTCTGGCTTGCAAAGTTTCTGCTGAGAAATCAGCTGATAGCCTTATGGGATTTCTTTTGTATGTAACTACTTTCTCTTAATGCTTTTAAATTCTCTTTTTATCACTGCTTTTTGCCACCTTAATTACTATGTGTCTTGGTGTGGACCTCCTTGAGTTGATTTTGTGTAGGGATTTCTGTGCCTCCTAGATGTGGATTTCAAAGCCAGATGTTATATTGATTTTTCTTCCTAGCGTGGGCTTCTTGGTGTGACAATCCCTCTCCCTGCCCATGGGTCCCTCACCCTGCCCCAGTCCCACTGGTCCATTTAGCTCCCCATTGCATCTCCATGCTTCCTTCCCTCTTCACTGTGGCCTGTTCTCTACGTTTAGCTATGGAGTTTGTTCAGGTCACTCTCTGAGTTACTTACACTGGTGTGAGTGTTATCTAGTTGTATACATAGGATGAGCTGAGTTTAGGGTCCTCCTACTCTTCCTTGTTCACCAGAAGTCCTGACTGATAAGTTTTCAAAATTATCAACAGGCACCAAACTACAGATCTAAGAAACTCACAGAGGAACATTAAACAGGAGAAATAATGTAAACGATATCAAAGCTGGTATATTATATTCAAAAGGCTATATATAAAGCAAACAATAGAGAAAATTCAGAAGGCAGTCACAATGGGGAAAAAGATACCTTTTGTCTCTATTCAGTGGCTCAGTCGCTTGAGCTTCTGACTTCAGCTGGGGTCATAATCTCATGGTTCATGAGTTCCAGCCCCATGTCGGGCTCTGTGCTGACAGCTTAGAGCCTGGAGCTTGCTTCAGATTCTGTGTCTCCCTCTCTCTCTACCCCTCCCTTGCTCATGCTCTGTCTCTTTCTCAAAAATAAATAAACAGTAAAAAAACAATAAGTCACCTTCCATCTTCCCTATAGAAACAATTAGATAGATCCCTATAGATAAAATTTATAACTGACTTGTTGTCGTTAGAAGTGATGTAATCCAGAAGACAATGGAGTGATATCTTTTTGTGTTTTTTTTTTCATTTTTATTTCATAATAACTTTATTGAGATTTGATTCACATATGATATAATTTATTTATTTACAAGTGTACAATTCATCAATCTTTAGTGTGTTCACAGAGTTACACAACCTCACCACAAGCAATTTAAGAACATTTCCATTACTTCAAAAAGAAATTCTTCTCCCTTAGTCATCATCCCTAAAATTCCCCTACCAGCCTTCTCCAGGCCCACAAAATCATTACTCTTATAAAGTGAGGCAAAAAGAGAGTCAGGTCAAGAGTGATTAAGTTTCACTCTTAGATGGTTAGCACTAACAACTTGGGAGTGCAGTGCTGTTTTGTAAGACATAAAGATGAATTATGTCTTCATAGGGAGTAGCATAGTGAGGGAATTATCAAAAATTTCATTTTGACCTTAATACGAGCCTTGATAAACATGAGAAAATTATAAAATATCTGAGTAGAAATGTTAAATTGCCGCCTTGTTATGAGAGTGTGGAATCCAACAGAATGGTTAGGGTCAGGGATTCAAATTTAAAGACATCAGAATATAGATTTTATTTAGAGACACAAGACCGTCTTTATCTGTCATGGTAGTAAAAACAAGAAAGAGTAGAGGACCCCTTACCCCATCTAGAATAATGCCACATTTCCAAGTTAAGAGGAAAAGAAGAAGCAACAAAAGAAAGGAGGAGATTAAAAGGAGGAGGAAGGAGGCGTCGAGAAGAGAGGAATGAAAAAGAGGGAATAATTATGTGGGAGTAAAAGTGTGTGTTGGCCAGCTGGCAGGTGCATGAATTGGGCCACCTTAGAACAGTCAATTCCAGCTTACCAGTCAGCTTACTCAGATGTGTCAGCTCAGTCACACTCAACGCAGACCAGCGGAGACATCCGATTGAGTATAGAGCAATAGTAAATAGTTTGTTTCTTGTCACTAAATTTTGGAATAGCTTGGTCTGTGGCAAACATGACTAATATAAAGAGAACCAGCATCCTATGATTATATAGGGGTTATATTCCACCCACCATGCTGTGTCACTTCTAAATCGCAGGGACGTGAGGCAGTATTAGGATGCCCACTGTACTTGCCTTCCACCGTTCTGCTTTCTCCACATATTATAGAACCATTATTAGGGTTATGCAGCTGCTAAGTGTATCCATCCAAATTATGCACTTGGGGGCCAGGGAAATTACCATAAGGCAGTGCTGCAGACCTATTGCATTCAACATGAGTTGAAATAGGACCAGACTCCATTAATCATCTGGACTCCATATGCCACTGGTTGAGGGCTGCTCCCAGAGGCATGAACTTCCCACAACCTCCAACCAGAGTGTGCTCCCTTAGCCAGAGAATATAACCATGCAGACATAGTCCATAAAAAGCTGCAGCAAAAAAATTGCTTGACATACATGAGAAGAGTGAATTCTGAAAGCTTAATGGTAGGCCACTGACATTGTCTCGTATAATGATATTCTTCAATAATTTGTGAAAATTGACCTGGAGAGGATGTTTAATTTTATTTAAAATATAACTAAAAAATAAAAGATCATTATTATATACTAATTATCTATTAAAATGCCTAAACTCCATTAAATCCATTAATGGTAGGCTGAATTATCTGTCAACAAAAAGACTGTTTCTCTGTCTAGACTCACAGAGCTCGTAACCAGTCAACCAGAGGTTTTAATCCAGATTTGTCTGACTCTACATGCCAGGCTACTTCAGGTAAAAGGCATGTCTAACCATTTATGTTATGTTAAATGTGGTGAAATAAGTGTCATAAAAAATGAAGGAAATAAATACTTTTGCCTCGGTTTCAGATGATATATTAATTTCAGGCAGTTTGCTTCAGCTGGTGGCTGACAATTCAAGAAAAATTGGATATTGAGATAAAAGATACAGACATTCCAACTCAGATTCCTATCCATTTATCACTTAAACTTCATGATTTTGCCAAGAATAAGCCCTTAGGAAATGTTTAATACAAATAGAGATGAGTGGGTGTGTTTGAAATATTTTTTGAAAAAGAATAAAAGTAAATAAAATTATCTTACAAATGGCATGGTTATAAATTATAAGCAGTGAATGTTCAGAATATAGATACATACACAATGATAGATACTTCAGTAGATAGATAGATGGATTATTGAGAGAGAGACACACAGAGAGAGAGATGGGAAGGCACATATGCACACACATGCAGGGCACACACATGGCTGTCAGAAGAATGCTTGACCAATGATAAGAAAAAGAAAAGTTAGTAAAAATGATGAATTCTGCAATTGAACGGTTTCTGTGCTTCCAAATTCAGTTCTTTATATCTTCAGTTTGCTTCTTCAAGCTGGTGAAAATCGTTATTGACTCTGCTTTGCTACAAAGGGACAGGAAATAGAAAAGGGCAGTTATGCTAAACAAAAGAAAAGTTAATAAATAAGGAACAGCTTTTATAATTAGGCCAATGAACCATATCCCTAAGTTTCTACTGCTTGTAATTTCCTTAAACTTATCAAAGATGCAGATAATAGATTAATTTATTCTTTTAGTGCCTAAAATGTGCCAGGCACTCTTCTGGCCGTTGGGGTTACAGAAGTAAAGCAAACCGAGCTCTTGCTCTTAATAGGCTTGTATTCTAGGGAGAAATATAAGCAAATGAAGAAAAGATATATAGAAGATATTTTCAGGCCGCAGTGTCGGGAGGAAAAAGCAGAATAAGGATTGAAATCCCCGCACAGTTGTGGTCAGGGAAGGAGACACTGGCCATGGAACAGTGGAACGCACACTCGAACACCGTAAAGCAGGAGACCGCGAGAATGTGTGGGAGGGTCCTGTCTGCAAGGATGAGTTCATAAGGACAAAGGCCCTAGAAATGGAGGCGTTCTTAGGATTCTTGTGGAATGGCTCGGAAGACAGCTTGCCTACAGCAGAGAGCCTAAGGGGAGAGAAGTACATAATATATCCGAAAGGGAGTCAGGACCAGGGTCCTACAGGCTCCATACTGAAAGGAGGAGTCCATGGTGAGAAGTTTTGATTCTATTCTGAGTGTGACAGAAGCCGTGTGAGTATTTTTTTAAGTGTATTTATTTTGAGAGAGGAGAGGGAACACAATCGGGGGAGGGGCAGTGAGAGAGGGAGCGAGAGTATCCTAAGCAGGCTCTGCACCAGCAGCACAGAGCCTGATGTGGGGCTTGAACTCACAAACTGGGAGATGAAGACCTGAACCAAAACCAAGAGGTGGACGCTTAACCAGCTGTGCCACCCAAATGCCCCACCATGTGAGTATTTTGAGCAAAAGAGCAAAATGACTTCAGTCATATTTTATAAAGATCACTCTAGTCTCTGTAGAGAATAAATAGATGAAAGCAAGAGTAGAAACAGCAGGAGTAGTTAAGAGCGTATTATAGTGCCAAGGTTGAAGACTATGGAGCTTTAGAGTAGGGTGGGGTCGTTACGGGTTGTGAAATGGTCCCATGATGGATGTACATTTTTTTTTAAATAGGACCATTAATGTGTGTGTGTGTGGGGTGATATTTTTGTTTTGTTTTGTTTTTAAATAGGGCTATTATATATATTATTAGATTCCTGTCAAGTTCACAGCCACGCTGATGCTTTCTGGGAAACAGAGCCTACCCTGGCGCTAAGTGATTTGACAGATTGACAGCCATTGTCTTCATACACCTTGAATGCTTTTTAATGATACCAGGTGGTATATCCTAAATAATAAACATAATGGATAAAAGAGCTGTCCGGAAGAACTAGAAACCAAACCCTCCCTGACCTGAACCTGGGACAAGCAGAGAGGGGTGACACGACAGAACCAGGGAGAAAGCTGTGCACCGGTGGTCCGTCTCCCTCTCCCATCCCGCACCGGCCATTCTCTGGTCTCTCCAGGCAGGTAGTTCCGGTCCTGGCAGTAGAACTTGATGCATCTGGGATCATGAATCAGCCTCCATGAACTTGATGTTCAGTGTTTGGTGAGGAGACTAGGGAGAAATGCAAATTGACAGCCACTTAGATAAGCCTCCACTGGGGACAGAAAGCACTCAGTCCCACAGCTACACTTACCAGCATGGGGACAGTGGCTTTCCCAAGCATCCATGGGTGCCTGTACCTGATGAAAGGCACTTTCGATTTGCATTATCTCATAATCCCAGAAGTTACGTGACACATGTTGCCTTGAGGATGACCATATGTATTTAAAAAAAGAAAGATAGTGAAAGAAGATGGAAATGCTCTTCATTTCAGAGCTGAATGTAGGAAGACCCCATAGAATTAGTGGGCTTTCCTTTGAAATGTGCATTTTAATGCATAAAAATTTAACTAGACAGTGTTAGGGATGGTAGATCATTGGGAATGATTTATATCTATAACATCAATGGAATTTTTTTCTAGAAAATTAATAGTTAGCACTTATTAATTATTCCAGGTACCTATTTTGTGGAAAATGGGAAGAGGTCATGGATCATTGGGTATTACATGGTAGCTAGCTAAATTTCTTGCAAGCCAATCACGTTCAGTGAAAGGAATAATTACATCTCTGTCATCTGAATAATCACTTCTCTTTGGAGGCCAGGATGCTTATTACTATTGGAAATTGCACAGAAGATAGTTTTTAAAGTATTTTCGTGTGTGTGTGTGTGTGTGTGTGTGTGCGCGCGTGATTCCCTCTCTCAATCCAAGTTCAGCCAGATTTGTCAGAGCCACTAGGGACCTTCATGATATTTCATATCACAGGACTCTCAAAACGGGTCTCTAAAGTATATGAATTTTTCCCTACCTCACATTGATATAAAAGATTTGCTTTGATGTCAAGCTTATAAATATTTTAATATTATTACTTTTGCTCTGAATCAAGTTACCAGATTTAGCAGATAAAAATACAGTATGATCTATAAAATCTGCCTTTCAGAGAAATGATGAGTAAGTTTTACTACGGTGTGTCCCAAATACTGCATGGGGCATACTTATCCTAAAATAATTGTTGTTTATCTCAAATTTAAGTATAACTAGACATACTCATTTTATATCTGGCAATTGTATTTGTGAAGAAACCATTCTTGCAAATCAGATAAATAGCAGACATTTGTCACTGAAAGGTGGTGTGGTGACATAAGGAAGGTGGGAGTGGCCATGGATTACCTCGGTCATGGGGAAGAATAAGGACTAAGTAAACTTCTACAAGTTCATTTCTATTTGTATAATTTTTAGTTATTTTATACATCTCCTTGTTTCAATTTTAAGTGACCTTCCCCTCGTAAGCACCAAGATTGAACTCTTTCACTCTCCACCATCCAAAATATGAAAAGTCTGGACATAATCTTGTAACAGCCCTGTGTAAATTAAGTCATCCAATACTGCTGCCAATATTCACGACATTGGAAATGACAGTTTGACAACTTATTAATATTAATTCATGACACTAGCTAATTATCAGTTTCTTACTTCTGCATGTGGAGAGCTACGTTAGGTACATAATATATCACTTAACATGCACTCCGATACGTTAATGTATTAAATCCATTCTATATGTTAAGGTAATGAGCTCCAAAAGGATTAATAGTCTGTTCAGGATTTCAGTAACTGGGCGGGTGAAATTCACACTGAACGTTCTTTGACACTCATACCAGAGTTGATTCTCCTACATTGCGGTTCCACTGAGGTACAGTATAGAAGGGAAAATGCAAATGCTTAGACACTCCTTTTGGAACATGTATTCTGAAAGGCAGAATGTTGAGTAATTGCTGGAAAACTTTAATTGGGTTGGTAACAAAAAATAACTTTCCCAACAATATCTATGAAAAACTTGTTTTTCTTTAATATGTGTGTATGTTTGTATGTATGTATGTATTTTGAGAGAGAGAGAGAGAGAGAGAGAGAGAGAGAGATAAAGAGAGTGCAAGTGGGTGAGGGGCAGAGAGAGAGCGAGAGAGAGAAACCCAAGCAGGCTCCTTGCTCAGCCAGGAGCCCGAGGCAGAGCTTGATCTCATGACCTGATAGTGAGATCACGACCTGAGCTGGTATCAAGAATCAGATGTTAAGTGACTGAGCCACCTAGGCGGCCCGTGAAACTTGGGTTTGTGAAGAAGGGTGCATTTTTTTGGTAGTATTAATACCGAATTCATTTATCTCCTTTGCTATCAGAAGAACCAGAGTATTTACTCTTGGGTATTCCTTCTCGAATTTTCCCCTGGTGGGTAATTTGTTTGGATTTTCTTGCAACCTTTTGAAAATGACTAATTTGACTAAATGAGGGTTACTCTTTGGTACACTGTCCTCAGATTGTAAAATTCAAAGCCAATCATCTTAGTTTTCTATTGCTGAATACCACATTACCAAACTTACTGACTTGAAACAACCCCTATTTTCCATGGGTCAGAGTCTGAGTGCAGCTGTGCTGGGTTCTGTGTGCCGGGTCTCACACCCAAGGTCCCTTACCCCAGAGACTCAAAGCTCACTCAGGTAGTTGGTAGAATCCAGTTTCTTTGCAGCTGTAGGACTGACATTCCCCATTTCCTGGCTGACCGTCACCTGGGGACTGCCCTCAGCACGTTAGGTGATCTGTAACACTTCTAACACTTCATTGCGATGGGACTAAAACCAGTATAGAAGACAAACAGGAATCTTGCCCAGGGCATGTAAGCGTATGCAGTCCTGAATGCCTTAATGGGAACTCCCCAGGCCTCCTCCTTCCCATCTGGAAGATAGGCATAATAATATTGCCTATTATTATTATTATTAACCATAATAATATTGGTTGTTGTGAGGATTTGCAGGGACAGAGCACGTAAGGCAGCACCTGGCACTTGATTGTGCTGTATAAACACTTGCTGTTAGAAGCCCAGGCGCATCATTAATTCTCGGTATGTAAGGAGAGTACACTGGGATAAATGACATGAAGTTAAGGAAGGAACCATCCTGCATGTGCTAAATATAGATACCCTTTCACTGAGTATGGACAACTGAGGCAGAATCCACGTGGAGATGCAGTAAGTAAGCGCCGTGCAGGTAGCAGCTGCCTCTTGGAATACTTCCCATGACTTAAAACTCTAGTAATTCAGGACTCACTCTGACAAAGAACAGAGAGTAGGCTTGTTCACTAGCACATTGGTTTTAAGAAGTAGTATCGATGGAAACACAGTTTACGATGTGCTCATCCAGACTTCTTGTAATTGTTAGGTGCGTGATCATTATATTTTGGGGCGTGGTGTCAGTGGAAATTTGAAATTAGATCAAAATTTATACATAAAGTAAAATTGTATCAATATATTCCATCAGGCCATTTCAAAATAACAGATTTCTGGGGCCCCTGGGTGGCTTGGCCAGTTAGGTGTCCGACTCCAGGTCCAGTCATGACCTTGTGGTCTGTGGGCTCAAGCTTCACGTCAGGCTCTGTGCTGACAACCTGGAGCCAGAGTCTACTTCATTCTGTGTCTCCCTCTCTCTCTCCGCCGCTCTGCCACTGGCTCATCCTCTCTCTTTCTCTCTCTCTCTCAAAAATAAACAAATGTTTTTTTTTAAATAAATGGATTTCCCAGGTATGAAAGGCAGCCATTCTGATGAACTGGTTCAATCCAAGTAGTTTTTATTTTAGGACCTCATTATACCGTAGTATTAACTAAGCAGAGGCATTATATGTAGAGTAATTAGAAGCCTTGAGAAATTAAACAATGGCACATTATTCTTAATACTATCTTAGTTAATTAGTAATAACTGTGCATTGTTGCTTCTAGAACTCCCATAAACTCGGTGAAGACCTAATTCATCCAGCTATCAAAAGATCTGACAACGGTAGCACTAGGCAATTCATTCGGTTAATTTAAAAAACATGTAAATTTAGCTGTAATTACTATTCCATGCCCCCCTTGCAACCGATACCTGACAACTAGCTTATACTCTTGAAAAAAGAATAGAAGAGCTGTTCTCAGGCATTCAATCCCCAAATCTCTCGATGTGACAAATACAGAGCGGAGATGGTCAGGTGCTAGATTCCAACACTCTTCGACGGTCATCCTTAGAAAGAGCATGGAAAAGTCTCGAGAGTATCTTCCTTGACTTCAAAGTCCATACCCTTCTGGGACTGACTCTGCAAGCAGTTCTATGTTTACCATAAGCCCAGCATAGACCAACACAGAAGGCCGGGTGTTATTTCTTTCCTGCGCTGTTTTGTGATGAACGCTTCTCAAGAATCAGTTCCAGGTACCTTTAAGAGCCTGGCAAGGCAGTGTGTACAAGAAGTGAAAATATTAGTAGAGGGTGAAATATTCTAGGTTCTTTATGGAATTGAAACTTAAAAGGAAATTGATCAGCAACGAAGAATCTAAGACAAGGCATGCAGGTGAAAGACTTAATGCAGATGGAATACTCAGGTCAGGCTGAGATAGGGCACAGTTTCACTGTACTGGAGCGTTAGACCGTAGGGGTGATCACTGTGTCTCCAGTAAGGGAAGCCCCAAAGTGCAAGGCACACTATTAAACTTTAGGTCCTAGAGCGTGTATGCTGAGCGGACCAAGTATGTCAGGAGTAGGCGTGGAAACCAAGTGAAAGAGGAGCTGGAGAGAATACTGGAATGTCGGGTTAGTGGATGCAGTGGAAGCTATCTCAATCATTCCCAGAGTCCAGAGGGCTATGCAAAAGCTGAGATTGCTCTAGAAAAGGAACAAAATCCATTAATAGTCTGTAACAGCAGGGAACAGGATGCTAATATTAATAGTAACTATCTTTAAATATTCAATCTATGTGAGGCATTTTAAATTTTTTTAAAGTTTATTTTATTTTGGGGGGAAAGAGACAGAGTACCGTATGGGGAGGGGCAGAAAGGGAGACACAGAATCTGAAGCAGGCTCCAGGCTCTGAGCTGTCAGCACAGAGCCCAGTGAGGGACTCAAACCCATGAGCTATGAAATCATGACCCAAGCTGAAGTCAGACGCCTAACTGACTGAGCCACCCAGGTGCTCCATATGTGAGGCCTTTTGATAATGCCTTTAGCTCAGATCAGTAGTGCTGTGACAAGTGCTTACCTGTACTTCAGACCTGTTCTTGTTCCCACCAAGGGAAGAGTAAAAGAGCTATGGGGCCTCCTTGCCTGTGTACACTGAGCCAGTAGCTGTGATCCTCACGTGCAGAGAAGGCTAAAAGCCAGTCAGGAGCCATGAAGGCAATCCCAGTTAGTCATAGTTTTTGAGGAAAATGGTTAGATGTTATTTTCCCTGTCTTTACTTCTATTGTGTACACACTAGAGTTTCAAGTGTGATTTTTTTTTTTAATGCTTATTTACTTTTGAGAGAGAGATACAGACTGTGAACAGGAAAAGGGCGGAGACAGAGGGAGACACAGAATCCGAAGCAGACTCCAGGCTCCAAGCTGTCTGCACAGAGCCGGACACGGGGCTAAAACCCACAAACTGTGAGATCATGACCTGAGCGAAGTCAGATGCTTAACCGACTGAGCCACCCAGGTGCCCTTCAACTGTGATTTTTATTGAAGACATTTAAGGAATGAGAAAGAACGATGGATATTTCATACTAAAGGATTAGGAGTTTACTTTTATGTTGTCACTAGCAGTACCGTATTGGGCAAGAACCAAACTCTGAGCCCCAGTGTTATCAGGTAATAAAACCTACATCACACAGCCTTGACGTCATCCCTGTAAATACCTACCATGGGGGCCACCACCATTGTCGTCTTTCATCCCGATCTTTGTGTTATCTTCCTCCTCCTTGGACAGCAGGCTGTTTCCTATAAGACATTATAGTTTTAGGTTGAATCCTAACATCCCTGTTAACCTCTTCTACATATTTTAGGTGCTCCTCGATCGTGGTCAAAAAGAGGTCTCGGTTTTTCACATTGGGGCTCACTGAGCCCGTGACTTGGTTTATCCATAATACAAATTCCCTCAGGACAAAAATACTAACAATCTGACACCCAACTTCAGCATTGATCACTTATAAATCGTTACAGTGGGCCCAACAACATAGTGTTAAATATGACAACTGGGACCCTGTGAGGGTTTGTAGCTTCCTTCTTTCCAGTGTTCTGCAACCACCGATGGTCTGCCTTCCAGCACTGAAGGCAGAGGACTCTTGCTCTGTGAGGAGGCGTGGGGTCGTATGAACCCATGATTTTTGTTGGGGAAATTTTTGTGGACTTTGCAGATCAGGAAAGCTTCTACTCAAAATTTCAGCTGGCTTTCTATTTATTGGTCATTTCAAAACTGTAACACAGAATTGCGGGCGAGCGAGAAAAAGGTACAGTCAGGCAGTTGGCTGGACTCCGTGGCGCAGGGAAAGTTTTGTAGCGAGCAGCCGTGGAGGCTTTGATTCTCATCTCCATCAGCATGATGAGAAACTGGGCGATGGCATTAGAGCGTCATCTGTGAGGCAGGAAAGGTCTAGACCAATATGTGGACTCCTGTGTTTTTATCATTTGTTGAGGCCTGTTTCTCTTAGCATTTTTTCTATTTTCTTTAAGAGAAAAGTATTTTAAAAAGCTAATGTTTAGATTATCATAAAGAAATTTTGCACTCTCTTAAATTCAGAATCCAGCATATAATCTACCCTTGATTTGTTTTTACTCTTTTTTTTTAAATGTTTGTTTCTGAGAGAAAGCCTGTGAGCAGTGGAAGGGTAGAGAGGTGGAAGGGCACAGAGGACCCAAACCGGGCTCTGTGCCAACAGAGTTCGTTGAACTCACGAGCTGTGAGATCGTGACCTGAGTTGAATTCGGAGAGTTAACCTACTGATCCACCCAGGTGCCCCTGCCCTACTGAATTTTTGCTTCCGTTATGCATCATTGTTGTGGTAGGAAAAGAGTGGTACCCCCCAAATGCCCTTATCTTTCTCCCCCAGAACGTGTGAATATTTTACTGAATATAGGAAAGAGACTTTGCTGATATCTTTAAATTAAGGATCTTAGGATGAGGAGATAATGAAGATCCGCCCAACAGATTCGCAGAGTCCTTATCAGGGAAAAAGGGAGGCAAAGTCAGCCAGAGAAGACAGGATGCTGGAACAGAGGTCAGAATTGTTGAAGGGCCGCGAGTCAAGGGAGGAGGCCAGCATCTGGGAGCGGAATGGCTCCTCTGGAGTCACCAGAAGGAAAAGCAACTCCTTTTGGACTTCTGACCCCTGAAACTGAGTGATGGTAGGCATACGTTGTATTAAAACACTGATCATTGGTCATGTGCTTCAGCGGTAATAGCAAAGTAATGCAGATGGGGGCCCGTGGAGTGAGTCACTGCAACAAATACCCACAGCGTACAAGTGGGGTTGGAATGGCGTTGGCAGAGGCCATAGAGTTTGAGGATCATGATAGGAAAAAGCCACAAGATGTATATATAAATCTATATAAAAGTACACATAAATTTATATTTTTGTATGTATACATTTATATTAGCATACGTGGTAATTATTATAGCCTATTCAGACTACCAGTTTCTAGACTTCATCTTCTATTTTCCCTAAATTTTCTTGATGAAATTACATAGCGTGAATGTGTATAAACACAGATACACACACACATATATGTATTAGCAACAATTGGTGTATTGAATATGTGCCAGAATATTTCTGAGAACTTAATATTTGTATAAATAGACATAATATAATAGTATGGAGTTAGCCTTTGAACAACTTGTGTTTGAAATTCCTAGGTCTGTTTATATGCAGATTTTTATAGTACTGTACTAGAAATGTAATTTTTCTTATGATTTTCTTAATATTTTCTTTCCTCTAGTTTACGGTAAGAACGCAGTATATAATACATATAACATAGAAAATATATGTCAGTTGACTATGTTATCAGTAAGCCTTCCAGTCACATTGTAGGCTCTTAGTAAATTTGGGGAGAAATCAAAAGTTGTGCACAGCTTCTCGACTGTGCAGGGTTGGCTCCCCTGACCCCTGTGTCATTGAAGGGTCCGCCCTATATGCTTTACATATACTCTATATAAAGTTTATATGTAGCTATATATATGTAAACTTAATTTATATAAAATTCACATATAAAGTTATATGTATATGTGGATTTATTCTTCTCTCAACCCTGTGATGTAATGCCTGTCCTGATTTTGTATGAGTAAACTGGAGACTGGCAGATATTAATTCTTTTTTAAAAAATTATATATTTATTTTTGAAAGAGGGAGAAAGAGTGCAAGCATGGAAGGGGCAGAGAGAGAGGGAGAGAGAGAATCCCAAGCATGTGAGCAGAGACCTGCACTGCCAGAGCGGAGTCCGGTGCCAGGCTTGAACTCACTAACTGGGAGATCATGACCTGAGCCGAAAGCCAGAGTCAGAGGCTTGCCTGACTGAACCACCCAGGCGCCCCTGTGTATTTTCTAAGTTGTGTAGCCAGACAGTCACGACGCCGGAAAGTGAACCCCTGTCTATTTGATTACAGAATCCATGCTATTACCTGCTGTGCCGCTGCAAATCCTTCCACTCCATTAATATATATTAATTTTTGTCGATTATTACTAAGCAATATTTGACCTAGGAGATTTTGAAAACTCTGCTTTTATACTACTTCAAAGAGTATATATCTTCACCTTGTACTAATTTTTATTTCAAGCTTATTGAACACCTAAGTGTGATACGCTTAGAATATCTTTAAGAATTTCATTTAAAAATTCCGGAAAATCTATAGGTGAAGTAGCAACACTTTTGATGTCATCTTGTGGCCATCTCTGTCCTCCAGACCGTGCCTCTGAGCCCCGGAAAACGGTTATGAGCAATCAAAATGATTTCCCCAGATCTAATGTTTGCACTGTTGACTTTTAAGAGAAGGCCTGAGAGCCAGTGTTCTGCAGGTGTCTGCTCTCTGGAAGAAGCATAAAATGTGAGCCCAGAGCAAGGCCAGTGTGACGGGAAGGGTCAGCATCCACAAGGCAGTCTGGCTGCTGGCATACCCATCGCTCATAGTTCTTTTCTTGAGCTACATACAGAAATAGTGCTCTATCAAGTCTTTGTTCTGTTTCAGGTGGTAATTATTTACCAGAGAGAAAGCACGTAAGAGTAGCAGCGTTAGTAATACATACTCCCCGAGAACAGCAAGGCTCTGCTGTAATGTATTTTCATTGAAAATAATTTAATAAGATAGTTAATGTTTTTAAAAGTTAATTTCACATCAGGGAATAAATTCTTATCTAGAGAATGATAAGAGTAAATGGAGTATATGTTTAGATAGTCATTTGGCAAATGGGGTATATCTTTGGATAGTCATTTATATACAGTATAATTATAAGTACATTACAGTTTTTTTAACTGGCCCATGAAGTGATGGAAAAGAACATTAGAATTTCAAATTTTATGAAACCAAAATTTTGAGACAGATGAAAACCAAATAAGCTTGATACAAACTTCTATACAGTAGAAGTAATTTTATGATGAGACTAGAGTCTTCTAGAGGTGTCAGGAGGGTCTCTGTGAATGCTACGGAAGATGTGGGGTCCAGAGGCACGTCTCTTACTGTTAAGTGAGAAACTGCCCCCGGCAGTAGCTGACCACAGCGGATCCTAGAGGGCTGATGAGGGCAATACTTTGACGTAGTGTGGACATCCTCATGAGCGCCAGCCACTTCCCTACTCCTTTCCTACTCTGTCACCCTCTGGGTTCTAAATAGAATAGAAACAGTGACTGCAGGGAGAGTCCTTTTTACTGAATTCAAACTAAACATCATAGAAACAGACAGAATTCCCCACGAAGCTATCAGCCTCTTGGCCAGGAGAGGTGTTGAAATTGACCTCCAAGAAGAAACCAGCAGGCTCCCCCGAGTCCCCTGCCCGTTCTCACCTCTTCCTTCTGTGAACAGCATTTTCTGATGTCTTGCAGCATAAACTGTGATCGTGTTTTCTCTCGAACTGTTCCTTGTTCACACCTCAAAACTATGCTGTTTAATGACCCAAGAAATAGCCCCGTGTATGTGCATGTGTATGTGTGTGTTATGTGCATGCCGCATGCCACTGTGGGGCTTCCAGGCCCTCTCTGAAAATGTCTTTTATGAATGCAAGCCTGAGAAGCAACGTGACAAAGGAGGAATACAGACGGGGGCGGAGAGGAGACCTGAGCTCTTGGCCGTACTCACTGGATAGCAGATCTCCCTCCATCCTGCCTTTACTGCACGCCACTCCCTATCAACCAGAGACTTCAGTTTGACGTCTGAAAGGAAATATTTTCACCCAGCTGCAGTGAAGGGCCATTCTAGACCGAGCTGCATGTGAGTTACATGGAGGGCATGGGCATCGTTCATTCCCGTTATGTTTCTCAAGCACACAGTTACCTGCTGTGAGTGTCCTTTGGGGGTATAATACACACTGGGATCTGTAGGGTGAGCGGCACTGTCAGTAAATAGACACTAACATGTCTCTTTCATTATGTTGCATCTCCTGTGAAGGAAGCTGAAGTCTGTCAGTCCTGTAAGCTATGGCTCAAGGCAAGAGCAAATCGTTAACGAAAATTGCTCATCGATGTAACTATGTCTTCCTTAGTTTAAGATGCTCCTTGGTCGTAGCTGCCGATTGATCTTTTCTACATCTCCAAAGGCTGATCTTGCCCCTTCGCCCTGGGAAGTAGTTTGCACATAACCGTTACTCAGTAAGTCTCTGCTGACTTGATGTTTTGCATCGATTGATTGATAATGTCAGTACAGATAATGGAGACAAATGATAAAGTAATGCTTCATAGTGGGAGGATTCTAACATCTTCCGGTAGAGAACGATTTGGGAAGTGGTGGACACACGATTAATCTAAAAGTATAAAGCAAGCAAAATTGGTCCCGTCATTGTTTACTCTGTCAACCGTGTGCGTACTCTTCCATCACGCTCTGTACAGTTAAGAGAGCAAAAAGTTTGCCGTCACAGCAAAATCTACACTTACTGTAAAACAGAACAATCAGCTTCCCTGCATAGGGCCAAAGCATCAACTTTTCCTCATATTCAAGTCTGTTAACAGACCAGTTTCACACGAGGGGAACAGGAAGAGTTGCATGTAAGGATGACAGAACGTAGGCTAGAAGAATACATAAACTGTTTTCTAAACTGAACGTAAACTCTTACATTTAATAAAGTTAAGGCATGGCCTAGACTACAAAGCTTACAGGAATATAAAATATCTTAAATACATGGAATATCAATTATTGTAAATCAAAAACTTGCCATATCTTCTATAAACTCTGTTTTCTTTCATTAACCAGGCAGTAAGAATTTCTGTAGTGATTTCCCAGAGGTCTGCAAGATTGTGAATTGCACTGGGAAAATCATAAACATGAACTATGTGGGTTCTTATTCTCAAATGAAGTGAATTTCACTGAATGCTGAAGTTCTTGTGACTATCACGTCATAGATGACGTTTTATCAGATATCGATCATCTTCCTTGAAAAAAGCAGAATGCAAGTTCTGAAAATGCAAACATAGAGATAACTTTCCCTCTTCAGGTTGCTTGTTAGGAAATCATCGAAATGAATGCATAAATACTCCGTAATACTATTGTTAAATAAAATTAACATGACAGATCATAATAAATCTCATTGTGTGATATGAAAAGGACCTTTATATAATTTTCCTAAAGGAAATTTTTAAAATGTCTTAAGTAGATTCAAAAATCTTAAAAAAAATTAAATATTTTCAACAGTACCTATTTTTTTTCTGAAATAGAGTCTTCTCATTTGACATGAATGGCCCTTCATACCAAAGTCCCCAGCCTACCTGTGTTTCTTTCATTATCTCGCAGGACTTACTTATGCCACAACGTATTTCTTTCTTTCTTTCTTTCTTTTGATTAATTTTCTAAATACATGCTGTGCTTTCCCAACTCAGTGCCTCTGGTCGTGTAGTTCACCCCACCTGGAACATCACAGCTTATCAAATCAGTCAAAATTCTGTTGCTCTTTAGGCATTCATACCCATGTTCACCACCTTCCTTCCTCAGCATTTTTTAATCTCTGTCACGCCTTTCCCAAAATTATAATGGTGATTTGTTCCAATCTCTCTATCAAGACGTATTTTTCAGAGTGAAAACACTGTGTGTATACAGGACTACATAAATACTAATTTATGGCTAATTAGTGAAAGATCTTGAAATGCATTGAGAAATAAAAAGGAATTTTATATGTATGTGTATGCACATATAGGAGTTTCATATAAAGAGCTATATATATAAAATCTTGAGTGTATATGTATATTATATATTTACAGACTCGAGGGTGTGTGTGTATATTGTGTATATATAACATATATGACTCAAGCTCTTTGTTACATTATGTCACAGTGTTTTCCTACAACTTCTCATCAGTCTGTGTCTGCCTTCTTTAAACAGACGGGAAATGCCTTTTAGTATTTGATGACACCCGGAAGTATGCACACACACTGCTTGCTCAGTATTCTCTTCTCCAAGTTGAACCTTTTCAGTTTCTTCAGCGTTCTAGCTGTTCATGGCATGCAGATCATAGAGCATGCTGGTTTAATTTCCTCCTTTTATTTATTGCCTTCAAGATCAGGAGCCAGACAAGAAGTTCCCTCTCATCCGTGATCTCACCAGCACAGAGCTGAGAATCAGTGTGGACCCTCCTTGTTTAGAGTGTACTTTCATACTTCAGTTGTCTGGGGGTTCAGTTGTGGGACTGGGATTGAACTTCCAGGCAACCAGAATCCTAAAGGCCTTTGAAAACATGGTGCCTTAAAAAATATACTTTTGGTACTATTTGGGTATCATCACAAACGTACACAAATATGTGATCATCTTCCAGTCTCACAACCATTCTGATGAAAATGTTAAGAAAGCCAAACAAATCCCAAAAAGAAGCAACGACATACACTATAATAATATATATAATCCTGACATTTGAGGCAGGGGGCTGCACACTGACATCTGTGCCCAGGGATCCAGAGGCTCAGGTCATTTGCAGTTGTTTTGACTCCAGAACAGTGGGGATTCACTTTGGTCCCAGAAGACAGTGTATGTCATTAATAAGTAAAGCGTGTATAGACAAGGCAGAAAAGTTCCTCTCTACCAACTTCCGACTCACACAGGAGCTACTCCCTCAGGACCCACCTAGCTATCTGTAGTCACCATTCTAAGAGATCTTACACCTATATATCTGCTATGCGTGTGACATTTCATTGTTTATACATATATTCAGTCTACCATTTCATTTGATCATTATGATAAATAAGCCTATGAATTCGACCATGAAAGAATTATTATCCCATTTTGTAGGAAAAAAGAGATTGCAATTCAGAAAGATTCATTAAATTACCTGGGAATAGACAGTGAATAACTGCCAGAATCACGTGTTGACTTCTTCCTAAATCATTTCTGAGTGAGTGGAATAATGTACTTACTCACCACGAAGAGGGAAATAATTTCAATTAATATATTAAATGTCATTCATGGCACAGGACATGGAGAATATTGAGTTTTGACTAGGTGAATGTGTGAAGAAATAGAAATTCAGTGTACTGATCCTGTGATCGTGACTTCAAGTCAACATCTCTAGGTTCACCAGGATAAAATGATGTTAGCAACCTTAATATAAGTAAACGTTGTTCAGTAGGTTCAGTATATATTGACTTCCCTCCTAGTTTTTCTGAAACCAAAGGTAGCTTTGGTAAACCACATCTGGAAATGTTTGAGATGTTTAGCTGATTGACCTTCGAAGGTTTTGGGCAGTATACAGTTGACTTCCTAATTGCGTTAAATGCATTCTTGAAGTGCTTGGAAGGTGTTTGTACTTGTTTTATGGAATAGAATTTGATTTGGTGTTTGTTTGTTTTGGTTTTGTTTTTTTTGTCTTTGTTGTTAGTTTTTGTTTGTTTAATCCCTTTGACTCTACAACAGCGGTGATTCATTTTGGAACCAAGAGACAATATATGTTATTAATAAGAAAAGCATGTGTAAACAAGGCGGACAAATTCACATCTACCTACTTTTATCTCCCCAAGGAGACCTTTTGTTTATTACTGAAAAGAAAAGGGAACTTGAAAGTTGGAAATGGATATTCAAAAAAAAAAAAAAAAAATACTAAGCAGAACATGTCCAAAAGGTAAACTGGAATCAGCAGTAAGACCAATTAAAACACTAAAACAAATGGCATACTTCACATCTTTTCCTGAGGGCTGGGAATGTGTATATATATTTTGACTTGTTGTAGCTTATTTAACTTATTTTAACTTATCTTGAATGTAGGCTTTGGTTTTGTTTCTTTGTGGTTTTTTTGGCCAGTACATTGAGTCAACAAAACATAAGGGATGCTCTCTTTTTATCAGCAAGAAATACGCTTTCTCTTTCCGCTAGAATTAAAATGAAGGAAAAGGCAGAGAATGGGTATCCTTGTGCCCTTGCACAGCTGGGATTTATCCCGCAGCCCGTCCGAGGCTCCAGTTAGCATTTTAATTGGATGCTTTCTTCTCTGAGCAATAAAAGGCAATTCTATATTACTCAGAAAATCACTCACTTACTGCATTTTAATTAACTCAGAGATTATGGAGAAAAGATAGGACTTGATAATCAACTGATTTATTTTCTAAGTACAATTTATTTTGGAGAAATTATATTTTCTGTTTTTAGGTTTTCCCTGGTAGACATTTCAGAGTTCTAGATATTCATACTGAAAATGAAGTGAATTTCTTTGGCTTAAGCAACCTTCCAGATTTTTCTTGTATTTAAATTTAGTTTAAAATTTACACTGCCGATCATCATAACTTGAACCTAGCTCAGGGTCTTAACAAGCGGTCAGCAATTTTCGGCAAAAAGTAAGAGAATGCTGCTTCTTTGTGACGTTGGTGGGGATTGGGCATCAGTCACAGAAATGTAGGGGAGGAATAGTCATTTTCGCTCCAGCCTTCTAGGTTCTTAGCTGAGGCCAGCTTCTAATAAAAAGATTCACAAGAGAAAAACAGGCAGAAGTTTGTTAAACAGATACTTAAGAAGAAGTATACACCCAGGAGAACTGAGTGTCTCCCAGAAATGGCTCAAGCCATTGAACACCATCTCCAGCTCAAGACAAAAGCAGACGTTGGGATGGGGGAAGGGACAGTGAAAGGAGGTGACCAGGCAGAGCACAGGGAACTAGGTATGGTTTTTATGCAGATTTGTCCATTGGTTTCACCACGGATGGGAGTTCGCAGAGATTTAGCTCTCTTCCTCTTCCTGAGAGATGGTGATTTCTTCTACAAACATAAGTGCCCCTTCCAAAGAGTAACAACTTCTCAGGTTTCAGAGCCTCTCCTACTTTTGATGTTTCTTAATAACCAGCTCAAGATAACCTTTATACCAAAGAGACATATTTTGGGGTGGAAAACTCTCTCTCTCTTGCCCACTCTATCTTGAGAGGGCTTTTATAAATGCTTTTGCTTTAGCAAATGTTCTTGCTTCTGTCGCTTGTCCACTCCGCTGCATGGCTGTCCTCGGATTCTTTCCATGGCAGGAACAAGAGCCTCAGTGACATCTTTGGGATGGGCTGGGTGGAGGCCCCAGGGCGCAGGGTCTCCCCAGTCTACCTGCAGCACTAATAGCAGTTTCAGCCTGCCCCAGGAGTGAAATTGTAAACCAACAGTTGTGGAATTACCTGATCAGCCCCAGGGAGGTAACCTGCCTGAAAGGCCCTTTTCTTCCCCAAAGGAAGGTGACCTGAAATCATCCTCTTTTTTCCTCGGTGTCTTCCTGGTTCCACCTTCCTCTCTGTCCTTAAAAACCTTCCATTTTGTGCAGCAACTTGGAGCTTTCTTCCATTTGCTAGATCGGATGCTGCCTGATTCATGAGTAGTTGAACGAAGCCAATTAGATCTTCACATTTTCCCACTTGGATTTTGTTTTTCAACATGTACAAATAGACAGAATTAAATAATTGTAAACTTGAATAAATAATACCAACCTATCATACAGGAATTATTTTCCTTTTAAGGAGAGGCAGAAAAATCTTTGTAGTTTTTTTTTTTTGTTTGTTTTTTACGTTTTTATTCATTTTTGAGAGACAGAGACAGAGCTTGAGCGGGGGAAGGGCAGAGAGAGGGGGAGACACAGAATCAGAAGCAGGTTCCAGGCTCTGAGCTATCAGTACAGAGCCTGATATGGGGCTCAAACCCACACACCAGGAGGTCATGATATGAGCCGAAGTCAGACGTTTAATCGACTGAGCCACCCAGGCGCCCCAAATCTTTGTAGTTTTGATGTCATCATAGCACAAATATATCATGATCTTGGTCATGAATAAGAAAGCAATGGATATCATTAATTGTAGTAATTCCAATTGAATGTAATTCTAATTTAAAGTAATTCTTTCTAGGGGCACCTGGGTGGCTCAGTTGGTTAAGCAGCCGACTTCGGCTCAGGTCATGATCTCACGGTCTGTGAGTTCGAGCCCCATGTCGGGCTCTGTGCTGACAGCTCAGAGCCTGGAGCCTGCTTCAGATTCTGTGTCTCTCTCTCTCTCTGCCCTTCCCCTGCTCATATTCTGTCTCTATGTCTGTCAAAAATAAATAAACGTTAAAAAAATTTAAAGTAATTCTTTCTAATACTCTGTACGTTTATGAACTGTGTGTTTTGTGATTCGTCTTTTATTGTTAAAGTTATTAATCTAAGAAAGAGATATAACTTTGTTTTAACTTCATAATTAGGAAAAGAGTTTTCAGAGTTAAAGAGTTTGAATTTCTTGTTGTGCGATATACAGCCAGATGCAGATACTGCCCCATGTTACCCATTCTAATCAGTGCTGGGAAATTTGCTTAGCCACAGGTATAGACGGCTAAATGGAAATGCAGGGTATAAATGCTCTTATCCCTACCCTCAGTCTGAATTGAGTTTTCTCATAAGTATTTTCTTCCATCATTAAGCATTTCTAAGCATTTTCTTGGACTAGAGAAGTGTCCTGCTGTCTTCCCTATAAAGGAAGGATGTGAAGCTCTAATCCCAGTGAAAGTTGAAGTCTTCCTAAAGCCCAGTGTGCATTTTGCACTTTGTTCTGGTTGAATATGTTATTTTGCTGAATGTTCTAGCAGACCTTATAGATCAGGGAAACAAGGCTGTGTTTTTGTTTTTTTTTTTTTGTTTGTTTTGTTTTGTTTTGTTTTCTTTTGTTTTTTGAACGGAAAAGTAATTTTGCTGTAATCATTCAGTTTGTCGTTTCGGGTTGCAAAATATTGTAATGTGTTTGTAAGATAAAGAATATATATAGTCCCCAGTCAGATGCAACAGTGAACTATCCAATCAGTGCACCATTGAAAAAGATATACCTTCACCTGTTTAAATCTAAATAGAGAAACAAAATTCAGGAAAATAATCAGCTTCTTGGTAAAACGTTACCACTAAAGTTCATAGGGGCCCCTTGGGTGGCTCTGTTCAGCCAGGTGATGACTTCATGGCTCAGGAGTTGGAGCCCCACGTCAGGCTCTGTGCTGACAGCTTAGAGCCTAGAGCTTGCTTCAGATTCTGTCTCTGCCCCTCCCCTGCTTTTGTTCTGTCTCTCTCTCTCTCAAAACATAAATAAACATTAAAAAAATTAAAGTTAATAAACTTTAATTCATAAAAATTTAATAGCTGTATTAAAATAGACATGTACACATTATCTGCTTAATCCTTGTTCTTGTGGTATTGAGATTTATAAAAGGAAGTTACATATTTGTTCAGTTGTCCAAAATGTATTTCTCATATACATTTGGTCTTGCTCCGCTGTTCTTGGCTCAAACTTCCAAACCCCCCGGAATTTACTAAGTGTTAAGAGAGATTGAGTTGTCTTTTGTTGTGTTAATGAGGTGGCTTTGGGAAAGCCTCCAGGAAAGGTGGTCATCAGTGGAGCCAATCCTGTGGTTAGAGGTCTGGGAATTTCAGCCCCACCCCCTGACCTTCAGGGAGGGATTGGGGGGTACAGATGAAGCTCAGTTGCCAATGATCAATGATTTGATTCATCATGCCTGGAGCTTCCATAAATTCCCAAAAGGACAGGTTCATAGAGTCTCCAGGTTGGCGAACTCATGGAGGTGTAGGGCTAGAGGTGTCCCTTAAGAGGGAGTGGCAGCTCCCCAGTTTTTCACCGTATTTTGCTCCAGGCACCTCTTGCATCTGACTATTCCTGAGTTACATCCTTCTGTAACATATTGGTGATCAGAAAGTGAAGTTTTCTCTGAGTTCTGTGAGCAGCTCTAGCAATTAATTGAACCCATAGAAGGGGTCATGGGAACCTCTGTTGTAGACAGTTGGTCACAAGTACAGGGAACAACTTCAGCATGCAGCTAGCATCTGAAGGTAGAGGGCGGTTTGTAGGACCAAACCCTTAACCTGAGGAATCCAGTGCTGTGTCAGGGCAGATAGTGTCAGAATTGGATTGCATTATAGGACACCTCGCTGTTGGCCAGAGAATTGCTTGTTGGTCGTGGGGAAAACCCACCCCCACCACCACATTGGAATTGGATGCAGAACAAAAGAATTCTAAAACTAAGATGTCTAAAAAACAAGGCAAAAATGGTTAGGCAATTAAAATATGTTATTCAGGTTATGCATTGAGTTATTAAGAATAACTCAAATTGAAACATGATGACAATGATTTTTTAGTATAATCCTTTATGTAGACTTTATAAAAGCACTGGTCAAGCAGTGGTGTGGACAGGTAGAAATGAAAACAAAACACATATACCTTTTTGGAATTGAACTACTTTCAGTTGAATAAACATACTTTTATGGCAAGACACAAAGATAGTATTTGAGAAAATTCTTTTATTTAAAAAAGCAGTTGAGGGGTGTGTGGGCGGGTCACTCAGTAAAGTGTCCGACTCTTGATTTTAGCTTAGGTCATGATCTCTCGGTTTTGTGAGTTCGAGCCCCATGTCCTGCTCTTCAGTGACTATGCGAAGCCTGCTTAGAATTCTCCGTCTCTTTCTACCTCTACCCAGCTTTACTCTCTCTGTTTCTCTCAAGATAAATAATAAAATTTAGAAAGTAAATACATAAATAGAATTTAGAAACCATTTGAATACTTTATGACTTCCTAAATATCCATCACGAGGTTGATTTGAGATAAATACTCTGGGGCTGCCCATCCCCACTGCCACACCACTTGTTCAGGGAATTCAAGGCCCCCGCGTCCGATTCCACGTATCTCCTGTCGCCACGAGGGCTGTGAAGACCTGAAGAGAGGAGGAAACCTAAATTCTTTTTGCTGGCGGGGTGGCGGCCCCCCACATATGGCAGTGGTAATGTTGACAATCACGTGAGCACACCAAGCTCTCTGCTAGGTTCTCCGTGTTTTAGACCAGCAGTTCTCAAGTGTTAACGTGTGTCAGAACCACCTGGAGGGCGGTGTAAACCAGACTGCTCAACTGCGTTCCACAGAGTTTCTTGACTCAGTGGGTCTGGGGTGTAGTCCCAGAATGTACACTTCAGAGGCTTCTGGGCGATGCTTATGGTGCCAAATCAGGGCCTAGGCTTTGAAGACTTGCCGATATTTTACCCCTACACCCGCACGATGTTCCGAGACGATTACCATTACCCTTAGTTTACAGATGAGGAATCTGAGCCCCAGAGTCATCAGTTAACGGGCTGCAGTCGCTGGGATTCAGAGAGAGGCGCCTGGTACTGTAATCTCTGAGACCACACCACTGAATTCAGAGTGAGGCCAATGATGTCAAAATAGCGGAAAGTCAGGAAACATCTTGGTGCAGAGAGAATTGGGGCCTTCGATACCTTGTCCCTTCTGTCATGCCATGGAATGGAAATCTCATTAGCTTCTTGACCAGTGTAGATAATTCCTTGGTCCTTTAAATAGAAAATCACCTCATTTTTAATAGCTTGTGGATGTGAATTAGCCAGGCAGTTTCACTGTGAGCAATACTTTGCAGGAAACGTGGGGCGGGATTAAGCATTGATTCTATAAGGAAAGTACCTCTGGCCATCCTTTGTGTAGTGGACTGCTTGGATTAGCTAACAGGTTGGAGAATTCATCAATCAGTTCAGTCAGGGTCGTGATTGTTCAGCACACCCTTGGCTAGCCAATCACCAGGGGACACTGAAGATTGAGACACATTCATTTCTGAAAAAGATATGCTTCAGTTACGTTTAAATATCTCACAATTTAACTCCCATGTAAAATGAATCCCTATCAATCATATTGATTCTGATTGAAAAATATAATTTCAGTGTAATTACATTTAGACTTGTGCAATTATAATCATCTGTGTGATTATGGTTGAGTTGAATTTTGTAATTCACTTAGTTGATAAAGAACTTTTTTTTTCCCCCTCTATTACCTGGCACATGAAAAATCAGAGTCTAGCCCTTAACAAAAGCCTTTATGAAATAAATTAAGTAGAAATTAATTAATCAAATTACAACAATCCAATTGTTCTATGAATCATTCAAGCACAAAACTTTTTACCAAGTCAGCGATGGCCTTTAACAAAATGAAAAATCATTATCTTGATTTCATACACAAAGATACATATATAAAGAATATACCTGTACAGACTTAAATATTCAGTGCAAGGCGGAAACAGATAATATGACATCTCCATGAAACATTTAAACCTTAATTTTTTACAGAGGTGATAAGGTGAAAACCTGTTCACTTTTTTAGACCGAAAACTTTTAAGTCACATACGGAGTGAGTCTTAATCACATAATTACACCTAGTTTAGCAGTGGGTTCTCAGCTATGGATTCAGGATTGATCGATGGCGAATCACCAAGTCTTAGCTGTTTTCTATCCAAGCAGGTTATTAATCTGTAAGTTCCCATATAACCAGGTAAATGTTGGACCTCACCCCCCTACCACCCAGACCTCTACCGCCCTGGTATATACAGTCTTGGCTCCTTTCGAAGAGAGAGGATATCGTATTTGCCAACACGTTGGTGTCAGTCAAGGTTGAAATTTTTGCTGGAAGGTGCATAAATGCCCTTCAGAAGGAAGGTACTCACTCGGGTATGCCCTCAGTCCCGCATCGCATACACTGCTTCGGCGAAGTCTGCACAAAACAGCTTAGGAAAAAACTGGTATGGGCAGCTTCCAGACTCCCTTCCCTCCCCAGAAACATTGAGAAGCAAGCAGAAACTGTCAGAACCAGTTTGTCAGAACTCCGGAAATTGGCAGTGGTTTGCAGCAACCAAGTGAACAATAAAGAAAGAGGCACGAAAAAATCCCAGGAAAGCTTTGTGGCGTTTCTGCTCCTGCTCGGCCTCCCTCCTTCCCGGCACGGCCCCGCCGAACCCGGCAGCCCGTGTTCCCTGGCTCTGGAGGGAGCAGAGCAGGCTTAATTTGTCATTATGTTTGTCTGTTCCATTGGCACCGGTCTGGAGGACTGCCGGCAGACTGACACGAGAGGATGGTCACTGTTTGGAACTCACTCGGGGAGGAAAAGCGGTGGGCATTGCCCGAAGCATCATTAAGGCCAGTGAAAGCCCCGCGGCTGGGGAGGAAGGTAAGGAGAGAGTTTCTTTGGGAAACTAGGTCGTTCCAAAGCACCTGTATCCTGAGGCGGTTAAAAGCTAACGCATGTCCAAGGCTTAGTAGATGGCTAGAAAAGAAGGGAGAAACCCCTAAGTTTTCACAAAAATAAGGTCAAAGTAAAGATTTACTCCTGTGTTTTCTCTACAAGCTTTATATTTTTAAATCTTACCGTTAAGTCTGTTTAATTTTAACTTTATCTTTGTGTATGCTCTGAGGGAAGGGTCCAGTATTAAATGTAGAATCTTCTTAACCTTTCCAACCTAGACAGTTGGTGGTGCATCACTTCCTACACTGGTACAAAATCAGAATCAACATGTCTATATTACCCTCCAGTTATATTTTTCTTCAATGTCCCTCCTCTCTGCTAGGTATCCCAGCCATCCTCTCCCTGCCTGAGCATGCTTGAGTCGTGATGGTCTCTTTCCTCATCCTTCTAACCCAGCTCATTGCCAAATTATTTGGAATCTGTTTGCAAAATATCATGGGGACTCTTCTTTCCCCTGAATTCATGTCATTCTTCCATGAACCACCTACTGTTCTGTTACTTCCAAATTCACCTAAGTCTTACACTGCTAGCAACTGTTAAAATTCCAGGCTTAGGAAGCTTGGGTGGCTCAGTCGGTTAAGCGTCCCATCCTTGGTTTCGCCTCAGGTCATGATCTCATGGTTCATGGGTTCAAGCCCCACATCAGGCTCTGCACTGATAGCATGGAGCCTGCCTGGGATTCTCCCCCTTCCTTTTGCCCCTCCCCGGCTAACTCTCTATATCTTTCTCTCAAAAATCAATAAATAATAGATTAAAAAAATAAAATTCTAGGCTTAGAACTTTTCCATGTCTATAGAATAAAAGCATGTTTCCCTGGAATTCAGTGCCTTCTTGTTTTCTAATTTCAACTTGCTTTTCCCTCTTCCCCTCTCCCATACTCCGAGCTAAATAGTCCCCAGGTTTCACCTAGTGTTAACAGTTCTGCCACTAGAACTTGGATTTCTTTTTCATTTACGTGGATTGTTTCCTGCTATGGTTGGCTCCTTTTTCTAACCCTATTCTTTCCCATAATCTCTGACACAGGCGATGCTTGATCTCTGAAAACTGTCCACATGAATTTGGCCAAAAGGTCTCAATATTATTACCGGTTTTTTTTTAATATTTATTTATTTTGTCCCTTCCTCTGTCCTTCGTTATGTGGTCTTCTCGCGTGGTACTGTCAGCTTCTGCTGGGCCGTATAGAGGGACTCCTTGGATGGGTTTTATGCCGCCTACTACCCCACAAAGCCCTTCAGACTTAAATCTACGTACAGGCTACCATTTCCACCCCTATTTCCAAAGACACTATTTTGAAATAATATGCCAGCTGCACACTATGCATTAAGCAAAGAACAGTTCTGTGCACAGCAAATGGATTCTTCTTCAAAGAGGTAAAATTACTAAAGCAATACCTTCATCCTTTCAATGACAGAGGTGAAATTACTTGAGAAATACCTTCATTCTTTCAGTGACGTTACACCAGGCCGGTGGAAAGGGCCGTCCCTCCAACATCCCTGCTGTGCTCCTCCATCACATGCCCCGCGCTGGTCACATTCCTCAGATGCTCCGCCTGCACCGGGGGGCACTGTCTGTGAGCGAACGCGCATGTTCAAGAAGGAAAGTGCAGAGTCCCAGCTCGAGGTCAAGGAGAAGACACATGCCTATTTGTAGGTCAAAGTCAGTTGCAGAAATGGCTCTGTTGCTCTAACATCGGAGTCACATTTCTTTAAATTTTTTAATTTTTTTTTTTTTTTGAGAGAGAGAAACAGAGCACAAGCAGGGGAAGCACAGAGAGAGAGGGAGACACAGAATCTGAAGCAGGCTCCAGGCTCTGAGCTGTCAGCACAGAGCCCAACATGGGGCTCGAACCCACAAAGTGCGGGATCATGACCTGAGCCGAAGTCGGATGCTTAACCGGCTGAGCCACCCAGGCGCCCCTCACATTTCTTTAGATCAAAATGCTGTCTCTGATTTCGTCCTACAAGACGGCCCAGGGTCTGACCCTGCCCATCTTCTCCCATCTCTGTGTCTTGCTTGGTCCTGTCCAGTGCCTGTCACACTGGCCTCCGCGCAGATTCTCCAGGCTGCTGAGGAGGCATCTGCCTCGGGGCTTCGCCCTGCCATTCGTGCCCACGGGGATGTCCTCCCTCCACCTCCGCGGGGATGTCCTCCCTCCACCTCCATGGGGGTGTCCTCCCTCCACCTCCACGGGGGTGTCCTCCCTCCACCTCCACGGGGGTGTCCTCCCTCCACCTCCACGGGGGTGTCCTCCCTCCACCTCCACGGGGGTGTCCTTGCAGCTCGCCTCCTCGTCTGTCGTATCTGCACATGAACACTGGTGTCCTTTTATCTAGACAGGACCCCCACTCATCCTCTGTGCTGTGTGTTCTTATTTTTAACTGGCATTCCATTGCACATTTATTTATTTTAAAATTCATATTCTTTTGGGGGCACCTTGGTGGCTCGGCTGGTTAAGTGTCTGGCTCTTCATGTCAGCTCAGGTCATGATTTCACAGTTTGTGGGTTCAAGCCCCGCATTGGGCTCCACACTGGCAGTGTAGAGCCTGCTTGGTTTTCTCTCTCTCCTTCTCTCTCTCCCTCCTCTGCTCTCTCTCTCTCTCTCTCTCAAAATAAGTAAACTTTAACAAATAATAAAAGAGTAAAATTTGAATTGTCTTAATTGAGGTATATTTGCCATCTAACATTATATCACTTCATGTACAACATGATTCACTATGTGCACCCATTGTGAAATGATGACACAATAGTCCGGTCAGTTCCTTCCACTGCACACAGTCACAATACTGTTTTTTCCTTGCCACAAAGATCCTCAAGTTTCACACTCTCAATAGCTTTGAAAGATGCAGTACGATACTCTTAACCGTAGTCACCATGCTGTGCCACCCCAGTGGGTGCGTTATTATACCTAAAGGTCTGCACCTGTGGCCCCTTCACCGTCGCACCCGCCCCAGCCCCACTTTGTCAGCCACCAGTCTGCTCTCTGTATCTCTGAGCATGGGTTGCTTTTTGGTTTTTGTTTATTTTTTACTGTGTTTTAGGGTTTTCGTTTTTTGGGTTGTTGTTGTTTGTTTTTTTTTTTTTTTTTTTGTATTTTTTGGGTCATTCACCCTCTTCTCTATTCTCTTCACAGTTCTTACATTTAGCTGGCAGTGTATTGCATATTAATTTTAGGCTGTCAGCCTCTCTGTAGCATAAGCTCCATGAAGGAAAGGATGCTTCCTGTACCTGGAACAGTACCTGTCCCGTGGTTGTGTTCAATATGTTTGTTTGGTAAACGGATGGGTGCCTGGTGACCTTCCTGTAAACGGTCGTGTCCCTGTCCTGCTGGAGTCATTGTAGTTCATGCCAGCCCAGCACGCTTCAGGGCGTCTGTTTAGGAAATCAGCAATCACCGAGAAGTATGAAGAGATCCCTTACGATACAGTACAGGGAAGGTGGTTTTAATATAGGAGATCATCTTCAGAGTCCAAGCTCCCTGGAAGGAAGTAACTGTGGAACCTTTCCAAGGATGACAAACTATCCAAAAACCTGGTGATGGCGCTCTGGTGAAGACACATTAAACTAGGGGCGCCCGGGGGGCTCAGTCGGTCAGGCGTCCGACTTCAGCGCAGGTCATGGTCTCGCAGCTGGCGGGTGTCAGCCCCGCGTCGGGCTCCGTGCTGACAGCTCACAGCCTGGAGCTGCTTCACGTTCTGTGTGTCCCCCTCTCTCTACCGCTGCCCTACTCACACTCTTCTCTTTCTCTCTCATAAATAAATAAACATTAAAAAATTAAAAAAAGAGAGAGGCATTAAACAGAAGCAAAGGTAAACAGTTCCCTCTCACTGCACCTGTGGTCTGCACCTGTGGCCCCTTCACCGTCGCACCCGCCCCAGCCCCACTTTGGTCAGCCACCAGTCTGCTTTCTGGGCCACCAGTCTGCGTCTTCAGAAGATGGACGGGCAGGAGAAGCGGAAGTCACGGTGCGGTGCTGTCGCCGCACTGTCACAGGCCAGCAGGAACGTGTGGAGAGAGTGCAGAGAGCGGCATGGCGGTCCTCGCCAAACCCTCACTCACAGCGACCACATTCTTCCTATGTTCTTGAAATCTCAGTCTCAATTCGCTCAGCTACCTCGAGACCGAATTTTATATTTTTAGCCAGGTCAACAGCGTTCAAAGGAAAAGAGGCAGGTTTGGGGCTTAGTAGAGTCATGTGAACCCTGGCCTCCCTACAGGTCAGCCCCGGACCCTTAGGATAGACCCTCCGTCTCTGAGTCTAAGGCACAGATCTGGCAAAGAGGGCAGGGTCCAGCCCGTCTCTGCATGGGAACTCGGGGCTGGGTTGAGGGGGAGCAAGCTGGCAGTTCCAACCAGAGAGTTGGGCAAAGTATCAAGCAGCAGCTTGGGGAACAAAGCCAATGAATAAAATGAGCACTGGGAGGGGGGGCAGCAAGGAATAATCAGGCTGGACCTGGCAGGGAAGGAGAAGGTGTCCATCAGCCTGTCCTCTGATGGGCCGCAGTGCAGATTGCGTGGCTAGGAGCCCAGGTATAATGACTGTTTCAGACCTCTCGTAATAAGCTCTAACCAACCACTTGGGATGGAGAAGAAACACTCAGCTGCGTGTTAGTGTTGGTGCCCGAGCACAAGGTGAGAAAAAATGGAGTTGGTAAAAGTCCATAGCGGATTGGTGGCCATTTTTCCTACAATTTCTCCTATGTGCCAACCCATTTCCAAATACTCTATTGAGAGCAGGTGCCAAATTTCTGTTTGTCTTACATGCAAGAATGTGTAGCAGAGGAGGACCACGTGAATTATGGGAACACATTTTCTGTACAGTCTCAAGGACTGTATTACTTTAAAAATGAATATTTGAATACTATTTGGGAAGAGTTACTTAGAAATTGTCGGAAATTTTCTGAGGAAAAAATGACTGTACCTCTTTGCTTCCATACAAAAACAGGGGTAAAGCAAATGTGTAAATAATGAAAACCTTTTTAGCAAATGCCAAGGCTCCATGAAAATGTGGAGTAATGAGTTAAGTTGGATGTCTCTTCTTTCTTTAGCATTCAGTTTATAACTTTCTCTTTTATTATGTGAAGTTAGCAACATTTATGTCCTTATAATAACCTTTTCACTGGATAAGTAGGTGAGGGCTAAAATACAGTAAAGTTTATTTATACAAATTCAAAGTATAAGTCATCATCAAATTTTAAAAGTAAACTGAAGACATCAGATGAGTCTGACTGACCAGCAACTTAACAACATACGACCTCAAATCCAGTAACTACAATAAAGAATGTCATCCAGGAACAGCACAGTCATCTCAATAACTCAGACTTATGTGGCTGTCACTAATTTTAAGTCGGTCTCAGAAAGAATATAAGATATGCTAAAATGACATATAACACTAAGATATGATTTTCAAAATTGGAGAATATAATGGGAATAAAAGAAGCACATCTTCATAGTCACACCTACCCGACTATGCTGGATTCCTAACTCAAGGAACATAGAAACTATCAAGGTTCATTTCTACATACCATGATCATAGGTAGGGGAATCCATTCTGATCAAATGACACTTCAACAAATATGGTAAACCAGTGTGTCATCTTGGGCATTTTCGAGGGTAGGAAGCAAAGGATGCCATAAATTAAAAAGATACTGCAAAAAATAATTCCGAAAGTCAGGGTCAAAAATTTCTGTTTAAAGAAATGTGCTTCCTGTTTTTGTCCTGACGGCTTGAGGGTTTGGGAACTGATGGATGATACAGTATGGGACCAGACCGTGGTGTTATATTTGTTATACAAATATAACAAATGCTGGAAATCAAAAGGTTACTGAAAATTATAAATAAGAAGAGAAAATAGTACAAAATGTCAACTAGATTCTAAAAATTGTTTAAGAACCATGAAGCGGTAGATACTCTCATACTACCAAAGATAGTAGCTTAGTTCGTTACAATCTGAATATGCACGTTTAATCCAGAAACAGAAAACTGTTAGCCTCCTGGCCTAATGCACATAAAGCAGCTTCAAATTGTGCTAATATCGGTAAACTAGAGAAGAGAAAACACAGTTCCGAAACTGCTTTGTGCACAAGGATGGGCAGGCACGGGTCATTTTTAGGGTTTAGTCGAGGATTAGCCTGGATTGCCAACCCCTCGTTGTCGGATGATGAATTGTGGCGGGCAGCATCCGTGGGCGACACCCTCCCTGAGAGGTGGGGGTGGAGGGATGCTGGAATTCCGAACAGAAACCAGCAAGGAGAATGCACATTGGGCACCCGAGTAACGCACCTGATTTAAGCTGTTAAAATTGAGGCGGCAGCTCGGGGAGAGTGCGGGGAAGAACCAGTGAAGGCAAAGAGCGGAAGAGTCAGAATTCCAAGGAGGAGACAGAGGAAAATCTGCACAAAGTACATAGAAACTAGACGGTTAAGAGCAAAGGCGATGGAGTATCTTTATGGAAGTAAAGACTGTACAGAATACCAGGCATGACAACGCTTGTGCGGTTGGCACAAATACGCCGAGTAAGATGAAGGCTCCACACCTCACTGGACAGGAATTCTTGTGCTGTGGTCACATGGCAACTACCATGCCCAGGGGGCAACTACGCGTGATTCCTAAAAGTTCCTATGTGTTTTGCTCTTGTCTTTCTCATTTTTCTCTGGGATAAACAATTACATGAGACACACGCAAACATACACATATATCAAGTACACTTAAGAAATTCTGAGTAGTTTATCCTGGGCCATACAGAAGAGCAGCCAGGAATATCTGTGACCATTTAAATTTACATGAAAGAGCAAATCGAGCTGAAATCCAGGAACTCAGCTGCACTAAGTGTTCAGCTGTTAACAGCCACCTGTGGCTCCTGGTCATCCAGTTGGCGAGGGCGAGTATTGACCATTTCCAGCATTGCAGGGAGTTTTATTGAAGGCGCTGGGGATTCACAATGCGTGTTACCCTGTTAATCTTTCTGAGCAGGTGTCCAAGCAAAGGGAAACAAGTGATGAACTGTTATTCAGCCCCAACAATGCATGAACTATCAATACAGCCACACTCCAAGATAATGATACTGTGTGAAGGAAGTCACACATCAGAGTAAATCTTTTTCTTAATTTTTTTTCAACGTTTATTCATTTTTGAGAGAAAGAGACAGAGAGAGATGGAGCACTAGCCATGGAGGGGCAGAGACAGAGGGAGCCATAGAATCTCAAACAGGCTCCAGGCTCTGAGCTGTCAGCACAGAGCCCAATGCAGGGCTGGAACCCACGAACCATGAGATCATGACCTGAACTGAAGGTGGACACTTAACCAACTACTTTCTACTTGCTTACCTACTTTCTAATGGCCAAATAAGGAAACAACCCAAATGCTCCTTAACTGCAGACCGATGAAATAAACTGGCATATTTGTGTAGTGGAATACTACCCCGCAATAAAAATAGGTGAGATAGAGCTAAATACACTTTTGGAGGAAATTCATAAATGTGATAGTGTCGGAAAGAATTCAGACAGAATATCGTGTGGTTAAGTGTACAGAGTGCTCAGAAATCATCACAACTTACATGAGGTAACAGAAGTTAGAGAATACATTGGGGCATATGTCAGGTAAGGAGTGGATGTGAAAGGAGTTTCTAGAATCTTATCGATGTCCTGTTTCTTAATCCGAGTAACAATGATGCAGATATGTGAGTGCATTTTTTGAGAATTTATTTTATGCTGCAAAGTGATGGTTCAGGCACACTTTTAAAGCATATGTTTTAAATCATTGAAGTTTAAAATATTTTGAATTTGTTATAGAATTCAATATTTTTCCACCCAATAAAGTTTAGTCACACTCATAATTCAATTAAGAAGTTGAATTAAATGCTTATTATATTGCAAAACACTACAATGAAATTGCTCATTCAGCTCTGTTATGGACTGGAAGTGCGTGTCCCTCTAAAATTCATGTGTTGACCTCCTAGCATTCAGTGTGCTAGTGTTGGCAGTGAGGCCACTGGGAGGTGATTAAGTCATGAGGGGAGAGCCCTGGTGAATGGGATTCATGCCTTTAAAAGAAACCCAGAAAGCCACCGAGTCCTTTCTCTGACATGTGAGGACACGTGAACAAGAGGCAGTGGTCAGTGAGCCAGGAAGGGAGCCCTCACCAGACAGCCAGTCTGCCAGAAAGTGCCTCTTCTTGGGCTTCGTCTCCAGACAGTGAGAAATAAATGTTTACTGTTGAAGCCGCCTGTTACTTTTTACACTTTTTGGTTATAGCAGCCTGAGCTGCTGAAACAAGGTGTGATTTCACAGAAGTTTAGAGACGGAAGAGGCTTTTAATGCAACTGATGGGAACTCATGTCCTTACTTGTCAGTATGACTTTGCTGCTGCCCGGGCGGGCTAAGTCCTAGGCCATGAGTTCCGAAATGGAGGCTAGACACAACTCCCAGCTGCTGTTCCAGTGCTTTCTCTATGTACCTGTGTTTCGGAAGGGACTCTGCAGTCTGGTATAAATGAACAGTAGTGATGGGAAACGGTTTTCACCTGTTTTTTTAATTGTTTTTTTTATAAAGCTTAACCTGTAATGAATAGATTTCAGTATTTAAATTAGGACTCATATTTGACACACTTTAGGCTTCAGAATATTCCCAAGAAACTATGGCAATTATATCCATATCCATTAGTCAACCAAAATGTATTCTAATTTTATTCAAATAATGTATTCAAAGTATACATAATATTGTGTACAAATTTGTGTAGTTTGCCATGGCTAGAAACCATTGAGTTAATACATTTATATTTTAGCAAAACCGTGAGCACTTCTTACACAGCAGACAGCAGACCAAGTGCCCGGGATACGTGACGAGTGAGTCAGACACAGCCCCAGCCTTCACAGCGCTGGCAGAGTCGTGGTCAGTTCAGAGATTCAGAGCAGCCACACCTGCACACACACAGAAACACGGACTAGAAAATGCTGCAGGGGACCATTGGAGGAGTATGATATGGGCGACAAGAGAAACGGGAGCTTAAAAAGTTTTCTGAAGATAGCAATTTATATCCTGAAAGAACTGATACCACCTAAAGTAAAAACATATACAAATATTGGGGTGCCTGCGGCTCAGTCCATTAAGCTTCTGACTTTGGCTCAGGTCATGGTCTCATGGTTCATGGGTTCGAGCCCCGTGTCAGGCTCTGTACTGTCAGCTTAGAGCCTGGAGCTGCTTCGGATTCTGTGTCTCCCTCTCTCTCTGCCCCTCCCTCCCTCCTTCTCTCTCTCTCTCTCTGTCTCAAAAGTAAATAAACATTAAAAATAAATAAACCAGCTCTTCAAAATCAGTGAGGACCCTCTTAACATTGTCAGCATTAGAACACAACTGATTTTCAAACTATTACGTCTGACGCTTACAAAATTATCTTAAAAATCAGCACCATTTATAAGAATGGTTTCAGTTAATATCCATAATATTTCATGTTTTCCGCCAGGACTAAATGCTTCATAGTGTCTCCACTTTAATTTGCCTGCTGCATAAATCGTGCCTTATCTGTTAATTAATGCACAAAATGTTTACTGTCTCATTAATCAAAACTCGTCAAGCCACATGTTATTAGCTAATGAAAGAAAGTCAGAATTGCCCTCAAATAGGTGTCCTAGACATTTAGAGTTTCCTTTAAATCAAAGCTTTGCGAGCGTAAATGCAGTGTCTCTCATTATAGACAGAATGAGACTGGTTTAGCTTTTAATATTCCCAAGGACAAGTATGGCTCCAATTACGTATGCAAGTTGAATACTTGGGGAATTTGTGCAAGACACTTCTTTTCTTTCATTCATTTTTTTCTTTTAGTGACTGTGTGTGAGTGTGTGTGTGTGTGTGTGTGTGTGTGCAGAGAGACAGAGACAGGGTTGGGGGGAGGCAGAGGACTTCCATCGCAAAAGAGAACAAGTAAAAACTTTTTCCCATGATATTTATGTTCTAGAGGCTCCGTGATCAATAATGAAATAAATAAATATACAATATAATTCAAACATTGTCGTTTACTTTGAAAATAGTGAAACACGATAAGGACCTCAAGAATAGCTGGAAGGAAAGCAGGTGTACTGGATAAGGCCGGGGCATAAAATCAAGGGGGGAGGTCGTGTGAAAATCTGGAGGCGGAGGTGTCCTAGGCACGGGGTACTCCACACCAGCAACTCTGAGAAAGGACCACCCCGTCCTGTTTACGATAGGAAAAATCCAGTTCTGCTCTCCATTTGGGGAGAATGGTGGAAAGTGAGTTTGAAAGGCTAAATAAAGACACACATAAGTTCTCCCGAGATACGGCAAGAACTCTGGGCTTTATCCTACGTGGAGGAAGAGAGACTGCCAGGGAGAGAGTTCGAGGAAAGGGGAGTGATGTGGCTTATCTATTTTACAGAAGATCACTGTGGCTGTGTGAGGAATGCGTGGAAGAAGACTCACTAACGGACTAAAGCCAATTAGAAACTCATGCTGTTTCCCAAGCTTTGTGTGACCTGGACAGTGTCAGCGAGCGTGTTGAAAACCTGGTCAGACGTGGGCGCATTTGGAAGGGAACCTCAGCAGGACTTGCTGGTGGACCGCACGGGGGCCGGGGGCCCGGGGGGAGAAATCCCGAAAGGGCCTTCTAGATTTGAGGCAGGAGGTCGCGAAGGGACAGCGGGACCGCCTACCGGGCGGGGGACACAGCCGTGCCGGGCGGGGAGGCCTTCGCGCTCTGCTGCCGGGACTTGGGCAGGATGGTTCCACACCAGAAGGCGGTCCCGTGCCTGCCGCTGGGGTGTAAGGCAGGCTCTCAGGGCCAGGATGTGACCGGAACACATCTGTGTCGCAGATGTACGTGGTGTCCGTGGTCTTCCTGTTTGTGTTAGTTGTGTTGTGTTGTGTTTTGCTTTGCTGGACGGAAGAAACGGAGGTCACTTCTGCTATCCAGCTCCTTTCTGGGGGAAAAAAACTGTCACGGAATACATTTTTGTGCCGTTGTGCTCCAACAGAAGAAACGGGAAAATGGAGCGTCCTGCCTGTAAATTTGGGAAGGACCTCATGAAGGGCCGCGTTTTACCTCTGAAGAGCAGGTCTCGCGTTTAGCACTCATGTGTGCTTAGTGACTTCTCTTCGAACACAGACCGGACAGTTCCCCTTAGTTGGAAGGACTGAGAAGTGGGGTCACAGGTACCAGGCAGTCAAGTACGGGAAGGTCCCGGGGTGTCTGTCTGGGCCGCACAGACCCGTGCCGAATGCCGGCGGCGGCGTCCTGCGGTTCTCGTCCAGTGGCCGGGGTCCCCGCCAGCCTGCCCGTGAAGGCCAGAGAGCCGGCGGCGGCCGACTGTCCCCGGGGAAACCCCGGGCTGGGCCGGGCGGTGCTGGGGGCGGCGCGGGCGGCGGGCCTGCTCCGCGGCTCCCACCTCTGCCCCGGCTTCCTCCCTCTCACCTCTGCTGCCCGCCTCTTCCCCAGCAGGTGCTTCTGTCCGGCTCGGCTTCCTCTTTCCTGCCAACCCTTCCCCTTTCCGTTGAGGCGCTGGGAGTCCTCCGGTGTGGGGGACAGCAGCAGACCTCCTGGACGCGGCGGCGAGTGCCTGCCCTGGGGACAGCCCCCTCCCCGTCTGCGCCTCAGTGGGTGACGCTCAGGGCCTGCCGGGTGCTCTTCCCAAGGTCCCCGCTGCCGTGGACCCCCAGCCCCCCTCCTCCTGGCTTTTTCTCCTTTTCCATCGCGTTCTCCTCGGTCCTTCCCTTCTGTCCCCAGGGCTCAGGTCCCAAAGGAATTGCATGCATCCCGGTCTGTGAGCGAGGCTCTGCTACTTACTGCAAAGCCCCGGCACACCCCTCTGTCTGTCTGTCTCATACGTGCACGCCCACACACAGATCCCTCACACGAAGCCGTGGCCCTTAAAGAAACATTCATTAAATGATTCTTTCCCTACTCATGCTGCCCCCTTACTTTCTCTTCGCTGCGCATTCCTCCTGTTCCCAAACACCGAGTACAGTCTGTTCGGTTTCTTATTTCCAAGTTGCTGAAACACGGAATTTATTCTGCTACACGCTCCTGAATCATCACCTTCCGTCTGAGAAGGAGTCTAACTGACAACAAACCAACCCGTCGACTGAGCCAGTTGTGTCGAAATAATTAATTGGTTCCATGACAGTTAGGCTTTTTTTTTTAAGGGTGAAGACCCTGTCTTTTCCTTGCCGTCACGGGTGCCTCGCGCCAAGTCCACGGTTACTGAGCACTTACTATGTTCTCGGTGCTTTAGTCGTCTGACCTATCCCGTCCCCAGGGTCTTGGTGTGAATACGGCGTCCACGTCCTTGTTGGTGCGCGGATTGTGCACAGAGAGTCAGGGCGCTTGCCCACAGTCACACAGTTTGTGGCTGTGTGTTAGATGAGTTGGCTCTAAGTCTCATTCTGTAGCACGTCATGGTGACAGAGCATTCTGACAAGACCTCTCTACCACTAGGCTAGACGCAATTTAAATAATTAAGAATGATCTAGGGGCATCTGGGTGCTCAGTCAGTTTAACATCGACTTCGGCTCAGGTCATGATCTCGCGGTCTGTGGGTTCGAGCCCCTCGTTGGGCTCTGTCCTGACAGCTCAGAGCCTGGAGCCTGCTTCGGATTCTGTGTCTCCCTCTCTTTCTGTCTTGTGTTCTCTCTCTCCCAAAAGTAAATAAATAAACATTAAAACTTTTCTAAATATACATATAAAAAAAAGAATAACTGACTACGAGGCCTGAGTTTTCTAGCAGTAGCCAGATTGAGCTGAGACCACTGATTTCCTGGAACTGCCTTTCTTTTGTGGGTCCAGGTTAGAGCTGGCCAAACAGTAACTTTTCCAAAAGATTTGGAAGGTTGATTTCAAACAGAAATCATTGTCCTCTGAAAGTTGTCATGCTTAGATTGCATGGGCAACAGAAGCCGTGGGTTCCAGATTGTTCTCACTCGTTCAAACTCCCTCTGTGCCCAGCTCCCTCACCCCAGTGGGAGGCCAGGACCCACCTCTAGCTGCTGGACTCCAGCCCCAGAGGCTCCCCCACCAAATCGCAGCTCCGTGGGTGTGGCCCGGGGTGCTTGCCTCCTCACTGACTGGCTAGGGTGCCTCTCTTAATTCAGCCCCTCTCTGAGATGCTCCCTTCTCCAGCTCTTCCCGTAATTGAATAGGACCTAATTCCTATAATAAATCTCGTCTCCTAGTATTCATCGTGGTTATGCTTCTCTTATTTAACTCTGAGTAATATACCTGTCAACGCATATTTATCCAAGAAAAAGTGAAGGTCTTAATCTTGTCCTCGCAGAAAATATTTTTCATTTGGAAAATATATTTATGAAATGAGGCAATCATTTAGGGAAAAAAACGAAAATGCAGGAAAACACGTTTCAGTATGTATGTCCCGGCTCTCATGTGGGGAGCGTATCAGATGTTAATCACGTTCTATGACTATTTCTGCATAAGTGTTTTTAAGCACTCCCGTTGTTCGGTGGTAAAGGAAAAGTTCACAATGAGTAAGAGAAATGACTCTCTAATACCATTATTAGAAAGCTCCAAAAGTGTAGTCACCGGGAAAGCTTAAAATACAAGACTATGGTAAGAGCCAGCGGTGGGCTTGCATGGTGACAGACAGTAGCTATACTGACAGTGAGCACAGCATAATGTATACACTTGTACAGTCAGTGTTTACAGCTCAAATTCATGGGACGTTGTGTGTCGGCCATGTTCAAATAAAAACAAAAGACAAAGAACAGTCAACAGCCAACTTGTGTAAGAAAAAATCAAGTCAGTAAGTGGGTGATAAGTGTCATCACTTAGGTTTGTATGTCTCTGCTATAGGCAGGACTTTGTCCAGAGCTTTCTTACATGACTGTTTGTAGCAATATGATACCTCGTTTGAAAGGATATTCGTTAAAAATAATAAAACCAAATAGATCACTGATGAGACTTTAAATCCCTTCCTTACAGATGCAAAATAAAATAAATTAGGATCCCAATAGTAACTAATTAAAATTGTAACAATTATACTAAGCATAAATGGAAACATGCCAGCGCTACATTATATACATATGTGTACAGGTTTGTATATATGTTATACATTATCAATTCTTATGTATTTATTTTATTATGTTAGTTACAAGGGTAGAAATCATTTTGGACTTGTGTTATTTTCCTCTTATTGGACCTAGAGGCAAGAAGAGGACACACACCCAAACAGAGGCACAAAAGTAGTTCAGTTACATGGTTGTGTTGATACGTGTCAGTCAGCAGACTTCTCAGATTGTGTTCCGTGACCAGGAGAAATGTCAACAGATTGTGGCTTGTCATTAAATGCGCTTGGGAAAGCTGAGTAAGCAAAGCCCAGCTGGTGTTTTTACAAGTGCAGGGCTAATGCCCTTTGGGGTTTCCAAGGTAGAGTAGGAGTGTGGCCCTCCCGTGATGACAGCTTTCCTTTCACAGTCGTGTCCCACCAAACGTGACTTGGTTCATCTTGGAATGAAAAGCAAGTAATTTGTCCTCTGCTGTCAGTGTTCTCCATTGCCAACCCAGAAAGATATTTTCGTATTCTGCAAATAACTAAAATTATATACTCTTATTTTTTGCAATTGTGAAAGTAGCTTCCATTCTGCAGTTCATTTTTGGTTTTGACCTGAAAGTGATGATTTGGCAATCAAAAAAAAAAAAAAAAAAAAAGAAGAAAGAAAGAAATCTTGCCATTTGTAACAGCGTGGATGGAACCAGAGTGTCTTATGCTAAGGGAAATAAGTCAGTCAGAGAAAGACAAACATCACCTGCTCTCACTCATATGTGAAATTTAAGAAGCACAACAGATGAAGTAGGAGAGGGGAAGGAAACATAATATAAAAATAGGGAGGGAGACAAACCATAAGAGGCTCTTAAATCCAGAGAACGATCTGAGGGTTTATGGCGGGGTGTTGGGTGGGGGATGGGCTAAGTGGGGATGGGCACTAAGGAGGGCCCTTACTGGGATGTATTGTATCTAAGGGATGAATCACTAAATTCTACTCCTGAAACCATTATCATACTAAATGTTAATTAACTTGAATTTAAATAAAGTTTTAAAAATGATAAAAAAAATAAAATAAAAGTAAAGGAAAACTCCCTTAAAAAAATAAAAGCGATGGTTTGGGCACAGTGGGGGAAGCCCGGAAGGTGTCTTCTGAATGTTTGGGTCATGAGCGTTAAACCCTACGGAGGCCGAGGAGCCCACCCAAGGCAGCAAGAGCCTCAAGCCCAGCTTGCTTCTGCAGAGCAGGACAGGGTGGCGGGCACCGCGGCCCCATCATCCCCTGTGTTTACACAACGTGCAGAACAGCACCCTGCCTCCTGGGCCGCGGATGTCGTCCAGGCCCCTCGTCCCCTGCGTGTGCGCGATGGCCAGCTGAGAGTGCTGGGGGCGCGCTGGGGGCAGACTCTGCTTTCCAGGACTGACCTCAGCCTCGCCCCCCAGCAGGCTTCCCCTCACGGAAGCCATTCAGTTTTTCGGAAGCACATGGAAGTATTCTAGTGATGTGGCCCCACTGCTTCCACCCCCAGGTAGTCCCCGCTGAACAGCAGCCTGAATCGACCAGCCCCAAACCGGTATCCGTGTAACCTTTCTAACCCAAGACCGACCAACGGCTCTGCTCGAGTCTAGCAGAGAGTGTCCCAGCACCAGGCTGGTTAGTTTTCCATGGAAAAATAAATAAATACATTAATTGCAGTAGAGCTCATCTTGCAGCATTAAATCTTCCTCATGTCTCCGGGCGGTGTGGATATGCCGTGTGCTCACCGTGGGGAAATATCAATGCCTCCGCACACGAACGGCGCCGGGACAGGTCTGTGTCCTGCCAAATAAACAGATCTGCTTTTCCCCCAGCTCATCTTCCTCATAAGAAAGACAGCAACTACCCCTTTGATAAAATCACTCTGTAAGTCAGTGTCACGCAAAGTATCCTTTCCGGTACTTCCCAAGGTGCATTTGCAAGTTGCCAAATGGGTGGGGGGTTAGTAACAAAAGGATCTTCCACGCTGACACATGATTTTCTCTCTTCTCTATGATTTTCTATTTAGTTGCAACTCTATTGAGCTTTTCATTTGTCTTGAAAAGTGGTGAATTTGATTCCATGCATCTTCATCAAGCTAAAATTGCCCAAAATGTAATTAACGGAGTCTGAAAATGGCTGCCTCCAAAAGACGTCTTTGTATAATGGGAACAGTAGTGAGTGGTCTATTCTCTGGTCTCAAATGTTCCCCCCAAAGATAAATTACAGTATTTCGTGAAAGCCATCTTTTAATTACAGGGCCATCATTAATCACCTAGCAAACAATAGCTCCTGACAACTTAATAAAAATGCCTCATAGAAATTATTAAATCACTTGTATTCTCCTTTTTTCATGTGAACTCTGGTAGTTTCCCAAGACAGCTGAATGTCCGTGGGAAAAAAAAATCGTAGTATTTCAAAGTCTTGTAACTCTAGTAATTGCAACCCTCTTGTCAGTGACCCACTTACATGCCAGTCTCAGGACCAGAGCCTCTTCTCCCGACTCTAAGACAGCCCCGTGTTTTATAGCGTCTGCCACTAAAAATCGCTTCTCTCCTACGGCTGTGTGGGCTCTTCTGTTTCTTTCTCAATCTCTTGCCCGCCCACTCGCCAGCACACGAGAGGAAGGGGACGGATCTCTTGTAGGATCTGTGCGCATTTAATCCTCTACTCTGAAATTGCTTGCATTTCTGTCTCTTTAAGGAAAATTCTAGTCAACCGACTGTACCTTGTTACTTTCCTATCCTCAGATTTGCTCAGTGTGACCTGAGGCTGGGGAGTTGGGTCCCACAGCGTGAAGTCTCTCCCCGTAAGGTCACTCGATCAGTCCCAGGAGAAGACAGCCACACTTTGGCGACGGAGCCGGTGTCAGAACTCTGTAGCTTCCAGGGCTCACAGGAGCTTCTCTGGTCAGCGATGCTCAGTGTGGGCCGTCACACTTCCGAGCCCGTCCTGTCCCTGTGTCCTGATCCACAGGGCCAGGACCGCTGGAGCGAGCGCACAGGCCCTGTGAGTCTCCGGAATGAGTTTCCTCTGTTGTAATAACCTGTAAATGGGACGGTGAAGCTTCCAGTGAGTTCTGCGAGTCCTTCCAGCCAATTGAGCCTGAGGGTGGTTGTGTGAACTTGCCAGACTTGAAGAAGGGAAGGTGGTTCCTGGGATGCTCTTGGGAATGTCCAGCCGGCTCACTCCTCGCAGCAGCGGACTGCACGCCTCGCCGTATCGCGCCCTCCCTCCCTTCCTCCTCCTCTCTCAGGGATCTGGTGATTATCCTCCCCACTCCCTGCTCCTGCGCCTGAACTACGATGCTTACTGATTGAGGGACTGACATACGGGAAATGTGTGGGGATGTGTTGTCTGCTGCGGACGGAAGATGGGACAGCCAGACGAAAGAGGCTAATTAGTGGTTTTTCATAAACTAGCTTAGAAAACAAAATTCAGGGAACATGTAATGCAGAAAATATGAAATTGCACGTGAAGGGGTGCTTTCTTCAGCACCCACTGGAAGAAACGATTTGATTCAAAGCTCTTCCGTTCTGTTTGGAAAGGATGGTTCGAGACATGGTCTGTGGGGATCCAGACAAGCACACAAACGAGTCAGAAATAGAAGCTTCTAGTTCATCAACCAGTAAAGAGCATATAAAAGGGAAAAAATGCCCAGTAAGGAGGATGTAGGAAATTTTTTCCATATTTATGAAGAAAGGGATAACAGATAATACTGCAAAGTGGAGGGAAGCCTCTGAGGGAAAAAATAAGTAAAGTAAATCTTTAAATCTAGAACAAAAAAAACCCAAATAGCCCCCTTATTCAGTTTACTCTGTGGGATGCCTTTGCCATGGACGAACTAGTATCTCCTGCCAGAGTGTGTAAAACAGCCCGGATGCTTTTGAAAGCTATAAAGACATCGTCGGTTCCTGTTCAGACCCAGGCTCTCCACACGTAGCCGGTGTTGTCTGATTGTGGACAAGCCAACATTTCACGGGCAGCTCTTGTCCCCGGGAGTGAGACGGAGAGCCACGTCCTTCCCGGACTTGCTAGTTACGTTCCTGGCTGGAGGCTTGGTCTCCGCTTTCCATGGATTTTAACCAGACCCACGCTCAGAGCATGAAAGCCCCTCTCCTTTGGCTTCCTCCTAGCAGATATAAAATCAGCCTGCAAAGAAACGAGCTCATTATGCAGGCCCCTCGGAAATGAAAAGAACAGTGCTACCACTCAGGCAGAGGCTGATTTTATAGCGTTTCTTTTACTGTTTTCTCGGTTTCCTCTGGAGTCTTCGTGTATGAATTTGCCCAAATTCTCCAGTCTAAGTCAGCTCCCTGGTAAACTTGTAAGAAGGTCTGATTGCACCTGTGAAAATTTCTCCCAGAAGCGAAGATTATATGCTTGGCGTTGACATCCTAACTACTTTCTCTTAGGAGACTTGAGTTTTTGCAAATCACCGGTTCACTACAAGGGTTCCTGCAGAGGCTTTTCTTGTGGCGAAACTTACTATAATTGCATCCTTGAGAAATGTCTCTTGCTTGACTTGTGTGTGTGTAAGTAGGAAAGGGAATGGGGAGCTCACACTTAGATTATATTCGCCTAAAAACTCAATGAACCATATTCTCATTGTGCTTAAACAATTACTAAAGTTAAAAGCAAGACCCCCTTTTAAGTTGGTTTATTTATTTTTAGAGAGAGAAATGAGAGAGGGAAAGGGAGAATCCCAAGCAGCAGAGCCTGAAGTGGGGCCCAAATTCACAAACCGTGAGGTCATGACCTCAGCTGAAATAAAAAGTTGGATGCTTAACCAACCGAGCCACCCAGGTTCCCCAAAACCAGGAACTTTTGATAGATGGTATTCTTTATTTTCCCAGATTTATTGAGGTTTAATCGACAATTACAATTGGAAGATAGTTAGAGTGTACAACATAATGAGTTGATATACATACACATTGTGAAAGGGCTCCCTACCATCAAGATAGTTCATTCTTTTGGGAAAATTAGATTTTGAGGATTTTAGGGACCAAAGTATGAGGATAAGTGTAGGTGATAAGGTTTTAAATAACATTAGGCCATTTGACGCTAAGATTCAAGAAACAGTAATAATTTTATTTTATTTTTTTTTAATGTTTCTTCATTTACTTTGAGAGAGATAGGTCGGAGGAAGGCAGAGAGAGAGGAAAAGAGAGAATCCCAAGCAGTTTCCACTCTGTCAGGGCTGAGCCTGATAAGGGGCTTGAACTCATGAACTGTGAGATCATGACATGAGCCAAAATCAAGAACTAGATGCTTAACCGACTGAGCCACCAGGCTCTCCAAATAGTAATCATTTTAAAACGCAGTGTGCTAGAGGTACAGTTATATCCAGCGGTATTAAACACCACACTTAATCGTTTGATGTCATGAAATAAAAGTCAATGCTCCTAGACTGATCTAGCATCAGGAAAGTAATATTACTTGAAAAATACAAATATCTACTGGTAGGAGTCATGAAAATTTTACAAGTGATGTGACATATTATCTCTACCCCTCAGGAAAATGAAATGTTGTTGAGATTCAATCTAAAAACAAAACCTAAAGCCGAGTGGTCAAGAGCGCTGATAAGAGCAATAGTAAGCACCTTACCACAGGGCTTACTAAGCTTCGTAGTTACACCATCTGTGATCTAAACTGTCGGTCATAGTTTCAACCAGCAGTCTGACTCAAGACCCTACTCTTTGTCTGAAAATTACAAGACAGTAAAGTCATTGTCAACGGCGAGCTAGAACAAAACAGAAGAAAGAACATGACTTTAGTGTCAAGAAAACCTAATTCTGAGTCTTGGTTTCACTAATTTTAACTGTGGGCCTTAAACTCACTGCACCTTAGTTCCACCATTCATAAAATTTTAACAGCTAGCATTTCCTTACCATTGACTGGCAGTGTTTTAAGCAATTTATAAGCATTATCACATCTCATACTTTCAATGAGACCATGAGATAAAAGCGATTATTTATTTTCCATTGTACAGCTGGTAAGGAAATGGAGGTCTTGAGAGATCAAATAATTTGTCTGAGGTCGTATGCCTGGTTGTCCTCTCAGCCGAGGGAGTGTGTCTCCATGTTATACTCTTCTAATTACCATACTATTAAGCCCAAAACAATAGTATTCTCTCTGTTGCTATTTTATAATGCATCATATGTGATTATATGTTTACATACAGAAATGTAGGGTATCACTGTAGGTGGGGCAGCTCGCATGGGAGAAATGAGGCATGAGTCAGCCCTACATCAACCCACAATCCATTTAACTTTGCGATGCAGCCCTTGACTAACCTCAAGACACTCACAGTTTCAGATTCACCCTAGCTACACACTGTGGCCGCCACAGCCTGCTGTATCAGGGACCTCTGTGATCAGAGATGAAAGGGACTTGCCTGAGTGTTACTTACAGGGGCTTGTGAGACAATCATGGTGTTACTGGAATGTATTGGTAGCTTCATCATGGTCTCCTTGAGGCTCCTCAAGAGTAGGGTGATAAGTGATATCCAGCCAAATGTTGGGGGTGGAAGGACTTGGGGTAATTAGAAAATGAGACAGATAATTTTCCTCAAAAAATGTATTTCTTTCCTGTGTCTACTGGGAAGAGAAAAATAGTTTACTAAATAATATCATTTAAATTAGTAACTGTGCAGCATGTGTATGTGTGTGTGTGTGTATTGATTTAGATGTGGGTCTGATTTGTTGTAGAAGAATATTTTGCCTTACTTACTGGGACACAAACTTTCAGAGTCCCGTGTTACCCTTTTAAGAAGTGTGACTAACCGAAGCCACCATTCTATGAGGAAGCCAGGTCACGCAGAGAGGTTACAGTCATGTGTACTGGTTGACAAAACAAGACTGTTAACCTCCAGACACGTGAGTGAAGAAGCCTCCAGATTATGCGACTTCCTAACTAGTGAGTCACTCTGAGCAGGGCAGTCTTCTCAGCTGACATCCAAGCATCACAGAGCAAAGCATGGGTCCTCTGCATCCCTGACCCGCAGAATCTGTTGGCCGCTGAGATGCAGATTCATTTGTTATATAGCAATAGTAGCTACAGCAGCTAGTCAAGCAGTGCCAGAGATGACGAGTAACCATGACTAACCAACTGGGTGACTTCCACGTACACAGTCCCAAAGCAAAAATCTCAAAGACACAGGTTGCTTTCTGGGTATTTTGCAGAACTTGACTAGTGTTAATTAAACAAAAGAAAAAGAACATTCTTTGGCAATCAATAGTCCTTCTTAAATCTTTACCAATTATAGACTATTCAAATTACAAATACTCTTAGGGGAGATCAAACAGTTCTTGATGGAAATAAGGTGTCCGTCTTTCCACATTCACTGCCTTAGAATTGTCAGGTATCGAGTATTGGATTCAACATATCATATATGTGGAACTCAGCTTCCGCTTAGAAAATGCAATGAATCTCTTCAACCAAGGTGTTTCTACTATCAATCACGGCTTAGCAGTGCTAACAGTGTCATAATACTTGGTCAAGCATTTATCTGACTTACCTTGTCTGACCACAGTGTTAATGAAATGATATGTTTCTACCATTACCTTTCGACAGGTAACACACTTTTCTCCTTGAAATGTGTAGCTAATTTCTGTTGTTTTCCAAATTCAAAGTTCAAAATTACATGGTTTACCTTCAGAGAATTACTGAACCTTTGCAAAATCAAAACATGTTGCTACACTTCTCCCCAAATCAATGTAGGAAAATCCCAGTGCTATGTATATGGACAAATTCAAGAACCGTCTGCAACAAAAGGTGAATAATTATAATAGGAGATAAAGGTTTATTGATCCTTCTTGGTTCCACTAAATCATAGTGTCCATTTAAGTTTATTCCTAAACAAAAACAACACTGCAGTAAGGAGCTACGTTCAGTTGTGAGGCATGGCAGGATACTCTGTTTTCCAGTACCTCTTTCAGGTGGGCGAGCTTTCGTGTGGCGACCTGTGAATGTAAAGTCGGTAGGTCTCAGTGTGCCCCTGATGCTGCTGAAAATCTCAGGGAAGATGCATGAATCCTCTGAGCTGGAATTGCCTCATCGTGATGAGGTTAAAACTGTTATCAGTTCTCGTGTGGCTTAAATAAGAATGTTTGACATTGCATCACATCTGGCCTTTGGGAAGAATTTAAAAATTAAAAGACTACAATTAATTTCTTACCATGACATGTAAATCTAACCTCGATGGAAATTCTGGAAAAGTATTATCTGGGCTGGTGGGTTCCACTGGGTTCACTGGACCCCCAGTACCATGGAGCCCAGCTGGGAGAGGATGTGGGTTTGGAATCGAGCTCACACACTCCTCGGGAGGCTCTCCTGACTGGAGATGATTCTACCAGGTGTTCACACCTGCTGATTCCTAGACAAGCAACATAGAGGCCAGCCATGACAGGAGTCCTGCGTTTCACAAGCTATTATCTCAATCACAGAATCGCAGCATTTCTCCATGAAAAATTTCTTCAGCTTAAAACAATGTCTATCCAAAATAATTCACTAAATTTTTTAATGTTTATTTATTTTTGAGAGGCAGAGCATGAGCTGGGAGGGGCAGCAAGAGGGGAGACACAGAATCAGAAGCAGGCTCCAGGCTCTGAGCTGTCAGCACAGAGCCCGACATGGGGCTCGTACTCAGGAACCATGAGATTATGACCAGAGCTGAAGTCTGATGCTTAACCGACTGAGCCACTCAGGCGCCCCCAAAATAATTTGTTTTAAAAGAATTGAGCACGTGCTCCTCTAAAGTAAAGTCAGAATCTAACTACCTCACCACCACTGCCTTAAAATAACTAATTAGAAAAAAAATGCTATATGACTTGATATATACATAATTTTAAAATATTAATCTTAGAAATCATTTTCAGAATAGGAACTAGCACTTCAAGAGCCGCTCTAAATGCTAAACATTAATAAATTCACCTTTGCTATTCTGATTGATACTAACTCAGATATTTGTCAACGATCCTTTTTTCCTTCCTACAGCCATTCTGATACCCCATAGCGGCCTCCTTAGCAATCAAGTCTCCTGTCTGTGTTTGATGGTGCACTTGGATATTTATAGTAGGTCCCCTCGCCCCCCGGTTTCGAACTCGTTTTGACATTACTTTCCAACTCCATGTTGACTTATGATGTCTTCATACTTCCTGATGCATTTATCTGTGTTCTGAGTATATCTGAAGTGGTTATGCTTTTTATCTGCTTCTGAAACTGTTGCATGCCGAGGTATGACTTCCGTGCCATCCATCAACGAAGTGGTAACTAAACACGATTATACAGACTCCTACTGCTCCTTGGAAGCAATAGGATTTTTAAGACAGATAAATGGATAAAAATATAATTAAGTGAATTTATTGTGCAGAATTGCAGGTTGGCCCATGGAAACTCGATACCCCTTAAAAATTATTAGTTAAAACAGTACTTAGTGGCAATCTTTATCTACCCACTTCACTCTTATTTTTAATCATATCTGGGGAATACCACAGCTTTATTTATGCCTCTCTTGGTATGACAGAATTAATACACATGTAATCCAAGTTTGAGCTTCGGTTCCTTTATGAATCTTGAGAGATTCAGTAAAGCTCACTGAGACCCTGAAATCAGCCTTAGGGGTCTTACACGGTAAGAATGGCAGTAGTTTCTATTCACATTGTGGCATTTTGTGAAAAAGAAATTCCAAAATGCTACAAATATGTTTACATGATAACTACCAGCTTGTTAAATAAATTCCCAGTTTGGGCAGAGCAAAATATCATTTCTAATGTTGCCTCTAATCCCATGATTTGTCTTTGAGCATATGTTTAGGCACTTTTTAGTTGGGATTTTACACCTATTCTCATGATCTTTGCCTTTTATGTGGACTATTAGAGGCATTTACATTTAATATAGGTTTGTTTAACTCCCTCATCTCTTTACTCATTATGTCATCACATAACTGTTACCCTTTCCTCCTGCTTTTCCTGTCTTTTTAGGATCAATTGAATATTTTAATATTCTATTTTACTTCTCCTACTGGCTTATTGTATGTATTTTTATGGTTTCCTTATGATTTAAAATAGGCATATTGAGGGACACGCCGGTGGCTCAGTTGGTTAAGCGTTTGACTTTTGACTTTAGCTCACGTCATGGTCTTATGGTTTATGAGATCGAGCCCTGAGTCTGGCTCCGTGCTGACAGCTCAGAGTCTGCTCGGGATTTTCTCTCTCCCTCCGTCTCTACCCCTGTCCTACTCACATTCTCTCACTCTCTCAAAATAAATTAAATCAGTCCATCAGTCTATGCACATCTTTATCTTATGGTAATCTTTATTAAAAAATTATAACACCTCCAAAATTCCACAAGAAAAAAGGGACTTCAAAAATAGTGTCCTTCTAGTTTGCTTCCCTCATACTTTGGGTATTTTGTCATAGATTTGGATATTTTGTCATAGATTTGAATTATGTATGTTACCAAACCCCAAATTATCGAGTATATTTATAAGAAATTAAAAACAAAAAGCAATGTATTTTACACTTACACTTATATATACTGTATCCAGTTCTATCCATTTTTCTGTATACATACATCAGACTTTAATTTATTTTTCTATAAATTTCTATAAAACTTCTGTTCACAATCTTTGTAAGTGAAAACCGCTGCTGATACATTTTCTCAGCTTTTGATTGAAAACCGTGCTTATTTTGCCTCCATTGTTAAATACTTTAAAAACAGACACAACCCTCTAGGTTTCCTTTCTTCCCTGGCTCTCTAAAGACATTATTCTATTGCTTTCTGACTCCCGCACTTTTTGATGAGACTCAGATCATTCTTTTCTGTGTTCCTTTCTACATAAGATGTGGTGTGTGTTTTCTTCAGGCGACTTTCACATTTTTTCCGTTATTGTTGTTGTTGTTAAGATTTTATTCTTAAGTAATCTCTACACCCGACATGGGGCTCAACCTCAGCCCCGAGACCAAGAGTCACGTGCTCCACCAACTGAGCCAGCCGGGCACCGCATTCATCCTTGGTTTCCAACAATTTAATTCTGCGTTACTTTCATGTAGTTTTCTTTTTGTTTAGCTTGCTTTAATTTCATTAAATTTCTTGTAAACTGGGATTGTAGAGTTTTCCTCACATTTGGATAATTTTAGTCAGTTTTTCCTCCCAGTGTTACTTCTCCTTAATCTCTGTCTTGTCCTTTGTCTTTCACTACACGTATATGAATGTTAAACCGCCTGATACTATCTCATGGGTCACTTCCGATATTTGATCATTTCTGAATTGATCTATCATCTTCTTTTTATGCTTCTCAGGATCTTTTTGTTGTCCCCATTGTCTACAATAGAAAAGCCTCCGCCAAGTGGAGGTAAGATTGTGGTGGAAGAGCTTGAACAGAACATTTACAGAATAGTGAATGCACTATTGCAGAATAGTGAATGTGATGAGCAAGGAATACATGAATTAAAAGTCAGGTGTGGGAGTATCAATTTTTAGAAAGTAGGAAAGAGGAAAAAGAAATGGAACAGGTTTGAGCCTCAGGAAAATAGAAACAAAGGTAATTCTTTAAGGCTGATTGAGGGATCTACGGATATTCCTCGGAAACTCTTCTCTGGAATAGAACATATCCCTGTTCCATTATGTTCCTATACACAAGTTTTAAGCATCCAAATTATGTTATTACTTACTATTCAGATTGTTAGTATTTTAAAGTCCTTCATTTTCCACAAGGAGCTGATGTTTCTTCAGTCTCCCTGTGATACGTCACACATCCTTACTTTTACCTTTTCCAGAATTCATCCTGTAAGTACTGGCAAGTCTTCCTTAATACATCCAGCAAATACTCAGCAGCCCTTCAGCTCTCTCTTCCCTTGAAAACCCCTTGCTAGAGTTTTCTGTGGCGATTATCTGGAAACCGAGTGTCTCCCTCATTGCACTACTGTCAGCTGTTAGTATCTGCACTCAGTAACCCTCTTCTGGCCTGACTCATGTCCATAAGCATTTGGACAGCAGCTTGTATCTCCTCTCTCCTTTTCTGTCTCTCTCTCTCTGTCTCTCTCTCTCAAATTCTGAGACTTGTTAAGTTTTTGTCTTCATTGTCAACCTTTTTTTTTTTTTTTCTGGGAATTTTCGATTTATTTCTAATTCATAAACTATGTTTTAAAATAAAAGTTTTGGGGTACCTAGGTGGCCCTGTCGGTTAAGCGTCTGACTTCAGCTCAGGCCATGATTTCGTGGTTTGTGAGTTTGAGCCCTGCGTCGGGCTCTGTGCTGACAGCTTGGAGCCTGGAGCCTGCTTCAGATTCTGTCTCCCTCTCTCTCTGCCTGTTCCCCATTCTCTCTCTCTCTTTCTCTCTCTCTCTCCCCCCCAAAAAGAATAAACATTTAAAAAAGTTAAAATAAAAAGTGTATCTACTTAAGGTGTACAACATGATGATTTGCTATACATATATAGTGAAAAGTATTACTACAACCAAGCTAATTAACATATCTATCTCCATGCGTAGTTACCGTGTGTGTGTGTGTGTGTGTGTGTGTGAGAGAGAGAGAGAGAGAGTGTGTGTGTGTGTGTGTGTGTGTGTGTGTAGAGTACCTGTAACCTACTCTCTCAGAAAATTTCCAGTATTCAGTGCAATATTATTAACTGTCGTCACTAGGTTGTACATTAGATCTGGAAACTCATTCATCTTACCTCATTGTACGTTTGTGCCCTTGGACCAACACTTCATTTTCCCCATCCCCAACCCCTGGACCCCTCTACTCTCTGATATAAGAACAGAGTTTGACATTTCCAGATTCTGCATACAAGTGAGATCCTGCAGTATTTTTCTTTCTCTGTCTGGCTTATGTCACTTGGTATAATGTTCTCCAGGTTCATTCATGTTGCAAAGGGCAAGTTTCCCTTTGTTCAGAGTTGAATAATGTTCCACTATATGTATACACTACATACCACAATTTCTTTACCCATTCCTGCATCAATGGATACTTAGGTTGTTTCCATATTTGACTGTTGTGAATTATGCTGCGGTAAACATAGAGTGTAGTTATCTCTTTAAGATACTGATTTCATTTCCTTTGGGTATATACCCAGAAGAAGGATCACTGATCATATAGTAGTTCCAGTTTTAGTTTTTTGAGGGAACTTTATACTGTTTTTCATAGTGTCTGTACCAGTTTACATTCCCACCAAAAGTAGGCAAAGATTCCATTTCCTCTACACCCTTGCCAACATTCGTGATTTCTTAACATCTTGGTAACAGCCCTGCTAACAAGCGTGAGATGCTCCTTCTTTGTGGTTTTGATTCACGTTTCCCTCATGATTGATGACACTGAGCAGCTTTCTCTACACCTGTCGGACGTTCATAGGTTGTCTTCGGAAAAATGTTTATTCAGGTCCTTCTCTCACTCTGTAATCAGGTTGATTGTTTTCTTGTTGTTGAACAGTATGAGTTCCTTATATATTTTGGATATTAACTCACCAATTATATGGTTTGTGGATATTTTTTCCCAATCTGTGATTTACCTTTTTATTTTGTTTGTTGTTGCCTTTGCTGTGAAAATGATTTTCACTTTGATGTCGTCCTGCTTGTTTGTTTGTTTGTTTGCGCAGCCCTTGGGGTCCTATACTCCCACCAAAAACAAAACCAAGAAAACCGCCAAGGCCAACATCCAGGAGCTTTTTCCCTATGTTTTACTCTAGGAGTTATGGTTTCAGGTCTTAAATTTAAGCCTTTGATTCATTGTCAGTTGATTTTTCTGAATGTTCTTAGGTAAGGGTCCAGTTTCATTCTTTTACATGTGGGTATGTTCTCGGCTGGATTGGGAAGACCCCAGGCCCTGGGACCTCGATCCCAAAGATGTCTTGGTGTTGTCACGAGAAAGAATTCAAGGACAGACACAGTACAGCAGGCAAATGGCAGAAGCAGGAAAAGTTTATAAAAGTGAAAGTACACTCTCTAGATGTGAGCGCAAGAGAGAGAGAGAGAGATAAGAGAGAGAGATGTACATCCTGGGGTTTGGGTTCCTGTCTTTTATGGACAGTTGTTAACTAGAAGGTGGGTTATTCATTACTTGAGGCAGGATTTCTTGGAAGAAGGATTTCTTGCTTTTTTTTTTTTTTTCTTCTTTATTTGGTCAGGGGTTCCTTCATGGCACCTGCCCTCTTGGCTCTGTCTGGTTTGATCCTGCTTCCTGTTCTTTGTTTGGGAGCGCTGCCAGCTCAGGATAGCTGCCTGTGACCTCCTCCTTGCTGGCCTCCAGGCATCCTGTTAGAATGTAACTAGCTGCCTCTCACAGTTACCCAGCTATGACTATAACTCGAAATCAGGAAATATGATGCCTCCAACTCTGTTCTTGTTTCTCAGTATTACTTTGGCCATGTGGGGTTTTGTGTGCTGTACAAATTTCAGTATTAATTTTTATATTTCTGTGAAAAATGCCATGGAATTTTTGACAGGGTTTGCATCAAACCGATCTATGCACTGCTTTAGGTAGTATGATTATTTTAACAATGTTAATTCTTCCAGTCCATGAGCAGGGGATAGTTTTCCATTTATTTCTATCTTCTTTCATTTTTATTGGCAGCTTTCCGCCTTCTCCTTTTCATGTTGTAGCCAATGTCTTTATTCAATTCTCTTGTTTTATAAAGAGGAGTTATCCCAAAGTCGTACTTATGTCTATTATATAAATGCAAACTAATCACCCTCAGCCAGAAAGAGGGAAGAAAAGGAGAATCAAAAAATAAAATAGTTTGTCACTTACAGGCACCACTCTAACCCAGTGGATATTTTCATGGAAAGTGAGGTAGTTCTCATAACTCTTCCTTTTGCACAGTTCATTTCTATTCATATTCGTCTCTCATTGTAAGTACTTCACCACACCGAGTTACAATCTACTTCTAACTCCGGCATAGCAGCTGAACATCATTTAACAACTTTATTGCTGTTCAGGGGGAAACAGTTTCATTGGACCAGTGCTAGAAGAAGGGGGGAAAAATGGCTCTGAATGATGAAGAATGCTGCCTCGCAAATTACTAATTCTAATTTTAATCAATTTTTTAATGCTTTTGAAATTCAAGTCAGAAACTGGGGGTGGAAGGCAGTGCTCCTATCCTGTTAGATCCTCTAGAATTAGGGTGGCTGGGATGGACTTCTGGTCTCATTCAATTACAATTTCAACCCTGTTCTCGAAATCCATCACACTCAAATCCTAAAACTTGTGTGAATATGTCTTTTACATATCTAATTATTCTTCATTTCTCTCTCAAAATCTATGGGCTATTGAGTAAATAGAAATTATTCTTGAAGGCCAATGTCGTGATATGAGACATCAGACAGGATACAATTAGTTGTTCTTATTCCAGTTTGGTTTAGATTACTAAATCTAGAAATACTCTGTTTACCAGTTCAGCTTAAAATTAAAATAAAAAAAAAGAAAAAAGATATATTTTAAATTCAATATTAGCAAATAATTCAAGTTCCTCCTCCTGTTAAGAATCCATTTTCAAGGGGCGCCTGGGTGGCTCAGTTGGTTAAGCGGCCGACTTCAACTCAGGTCATGATCTCACGTCTGTGAGTTTGAGTCCTGCATTGGGCTCTGTGCTGACAGCTCAGAGCCTGGAGCCTGCTTCGGATTCTGTGTCTGACTCTCTCTCTGCCCTTCCCCTGCTCACTCTATGTCTCTCAAAAATAAACAAACATTAAAGAAATTTAAAAAAAAAAGAATCCATTTTCAAGCATATAATCTCATTTGTAGTTCTTCTGACATTTCCTAACCAGTGAATGGTGCCTGAGCAGAATACTAGTTCCTCTTACCAGCTCCCGGGAATGTCCCAGAGTCAAGTCTGTCATTTAAGATTATTTACAAGCAGACAAATCTGGACCCAACTGTAACATAATTAAAGCTTTCCTTCCAGCCCCATCCAACTTCTTCAGCATCCATCTCCCTACTTTTGACCCATTACTCTCTCCCTCTAGACACCCAGGGTCCTGTGGCCCCCTACTCCCACCCTCTCCAGACCTGTAGCCATCTCCTGGGAAACATACCTTCCTGCACTCTTTTCAAGGAATAAATGGTTGCCTTAAGACAAATTTTCAGGAACACATTATCTAAGAGGGAAACTTCTGTAAGATACATTTTTCTTATCTTTATTTGACAAGGATTCGTCAAACAACTATGCCTTCAATGAAAGGAATGGTCACTGACACATGGGCTTTTGGTGTCACAAACAGAATGACCTATGGGTGATTCCCGCAAATCACATATTTTTGGCAGTAGCAGATTCTACCCGTGCTCCTGAGTGGTTCTCTTAAAGTTCTTTGAAACAAAATCAAGCTGTATGATTCTACTGGACACCATTTTAGTTCCTAGGAAGTCAAGTTCATGGCACACTAGTTTGTCTAATATACAATTGATTTGTTTCTACCAAATATTGTGCTTTTCTGTGATGAAACTTTGCAGTGAAAACTAAGCAGATATGATGCAACTTTGTAGATTAACAGGCTAAATTTATTTTACTTCCAGTGAAAAGACTTTTTTCCTCAATGGGGCTAATAGTGAAAAATAAGTGGTGTGACGAGACCAAAAGTGAGGTCATTCTCAGGCATTTAAAAAAATCGAAAGAAGACCATCAGGAAAGGAGTGCTCGATGCACTTCCCAAACCACTAGGACTTGTTCAAAACATTTAGAAACACAGATAACACACAAGCGTGTGCGCGGATGCTGAGCAGTGTGACGTCCAAATCTAACAGAGTGTTTAAGGGCTTCGTTGTGAGCTACTCCACAAGAATGAGATTTGTACATTGAGCATACTAACATTTACACCGGAAGAGTGAGATTCATAATCTGACATTCGGTGTAGGAATGGGGCTTTTAGGGACACCTGGGGCAGGACAGGAGGCAGGCAGCAATCCCTCAGCAGCCACGGTGAGAGCTTTATGTGTTGGCACCTGATGGAGAATTTGTGTGTACCAGCAGTACGACGTTATACTTCCAACTCCATTTCATTTTTCTGTGATAACACAGATCACTAGCATTGGTAGAATCTTGAGTTTGTGAGAGCCATTGTGCTAATTAATTTGCATTTGTCAATGATTTTCATATTGCACCTTGGATACTTACATGAGTATCACTATGACTCTTGCTAAAAATTCATTTTCTTGTAGGCATACCAGATATTTTGGTTGAGAATATATGGGCTAAATACCAATTCCACATTTTAACACGTGCACAGATGATTCTTATGCAGATTACTGCATCAATAAAATGACATGGGTCATGTTATCCCTAAGTAAGGAAATCTAGGAAGAAATAATGTGACTAAATTCAAACAATAAACACAAAATGTTTAGTGATTTGAATCTGAAGATAAAAACCATAAATTTAAAAAACTAATATTTAAATCCTTTAGTTTTTGTTTTGTTTGTTTGATTTTGTGTGTATGCTGCACTATGCTGTGGATTAAATCCTAGTACTTTTACTGAACTACTACGATGCGATATGATATGATAGAAAGGATACTGGATTGAAGATGTATAAGAGGTACTGCACTCTTCTCCCCGGCACACCCTTCTTACCTCAGTGAGGGAGAGCAAGAGCCGGTCCACACGTTGGAATAATCCTCCAGCCTGGAAATGAATCAGGTTGGGAAGGAAGTCCTGTCCTGGGAAGAGGAAGGCTTGGCACTAGATCATGGAACCAGAGCCCAAACACAGGAGACAAAGCAGTGTTGGAGACGACAGCTAGTTCTCTGACTCGATGTGGTAGAATACCCAGGCTGCGAGAGTGGCAATTGCTAAAACAAAAAGGCCTTCATCTGTAGCGATCAGCACTGGGAGGGTGCGCAGCTGTAGTAGAGATGCATCTTTCTGGGCAGTTTGAGTGATGAAGGGTCAGGAGAGACACCAGCTTGAAATACGGGGGTTTACTAAAGTCCACAAAAGTACCCGCTTGATGGGCACTTCTCAGACACTATGCTGAGTGGTCTGGAACAAAGGGGATCTGTTGACAGCAGCCCTCTCCTGGCGGAGGCTTCAGACCCGACACTGGATTCTTTCACACATGGAAGTATGACCAGCTCACAGACAAAGAGTAGTTACAGAAGACTAGAGTCGTTGGGGTCTGGTGGCTGGCGAAACTGACTGAGCTTCGATGAAATCGTCAATACGGTCATATTTGACAATGGCTTCCACCTCTTTGTCTGCTTTGTTCTCAGTCGTAGGTAGGATACTGCCGATCCCTTAGGGTCCGGGAGGTGAACGGCTGCTGCTAACATGCAGTATCATCTTTTTTCTGACAAGAGACAGAATTAAACAGAGGGAAACGATTCCTTAGTCAGACTGAATAATTTTTTGACTGTGGCATAATTCAAATCAGATAGACCTGGCAAAACGTGAAAGCAGCCTTTCACTGTTGGTGTGGCTCTGACATGAAGGTTTTATTCATCTGGACGTAAGTGATAGTACAGGGGTTCTCTTCAGTACAAACACATCTGAGTGAGTCAAACTGAGGCAGTTCAAGCTTTGGAAACATGGTGATGTCCCCCTTCGTAATAACTACAAATTTTAGAACAGAAATAGGGAACACATTTTTCAAAACTGTATACCCTGATTTCATGAATTAGTGTTAATGTTTAAAGAATTCTCTACTGCCTTTGCCTAAATGTATAACAGTGATAGAAAATATACAAGCAGAGAACATTTAAAATATAGACATGAACAACAGCAACAAAAAGAATATCTAGCATCAAGAATGAGATTCTGCAATGACCTCTTCGTACTTTGAGCCTAATTTACCAGATGTTAAAACTTATTATAAACTCGTAATATCAAAACTTGTTATAAAGAAACCAGTGTGCTGTTGGAAGGTATAGACACGTAAAATAAAAAATCCAGACTCAAACATGGGGGAGGCTTTGCATATCGTACAAGAGACATGCTCTTACTGATCTTCACCACCATCTGATTCTCTGTGGTATAGTCACAGCAAAATCTGTCATTTCTCTGCACTTTCGATGTTGGGCAACACATGCCACTGGGTTATGGCCAAGGAAATGTGAAGCGAAGAGTCCATGGAAGATTCTCCAGTTCCTCTCTTCCACAGCTAGAGCAATCATGGATGGACCTCTCCATCAACTTCCAGGAACATCTACCTTGGAGAGCTTTGTGAAATCCCAGAAGCCTTTATGTGAATGGGAAATACAATTTTCATTGTGTGAAAGCACAAAGATTGAGGAATTATTTGATACCACAACATGACCAAGCCCAGCAGATGCGTGTTATTCAAATAATCAGTTTTATTTATGGTTAATCAAATGAGATTGATTAAGAAATACATACACACATAAGTTTATAGAGCTGTAGAGGGAGTAGGGCTGATACAGGGAAAACAAAGGCTCAACAGAACCCTGTGATGGTTGTCCAGCTAAAGATTTTATGATTAGATGGTGATGCCTGCTGCTCTGAATGGTTTGCGTTAGAAAACATCTGTTCCTCAGGATATCCATAAGATCTCCCAAGTCTACAAGTGAATTGGCATGAAAACGGAAAGAGCTAACCCTCATATGGGTGCCAGAATAATAAATAGAAAAACTGTGTATTTCGAAGCAGGAGTCTGTCATTTGAAGCAGTTAAGAGGATTGAAATTCACTGGGCATTTGCAAAAAGCAGAGGTCCTTGGATTTCCTCAGGCCCCGGTAAAGAGAGTTGAGGGAGAAGTTTGGAATAGTTTTTCTAGATCTTGAGGGATGGTGGATTGTAGCTAGCAGTTAAGTTACTGAAATAAGATGACTGAGATTGGTTGTGTTCTTAAATGATTGATTCTGTAGCAACATAGCAACTTGACCAAAGACTGTGGTTCTGCTGACCGGGGCCGACTCAGGGCAAGAGCAAATGGAGCCTAAGTATAATTTGTTTTCTCTTGTGAGGTAAGCTGCCCTCCGTGTCATTCCCGGCAGTCATCCTGAACTCACCATCTGTTCAAAGTGACTATTACGGTACGGGAGTCAGGAGTTCGTGGTAGAATATAGCTTTACCAGTTTATTTGGAAGATAATGGTATCTCAGTTGTTAATTGATAAGCCTCATGTCTGTGCTCACCATTCTTCTTTAGATATGTGTCTCTGAGCTATTTACATTTATATTGGTGTTCTACAATCTGACTGTTTAATACCTGGGTGGGACCTGAGAAGTTATCACACTGATTTTTCAGGAAATAAGCTACATAACATGTCATTTCCAGTGAGTTTTTGATGGTTTCAGCTGAAAATGATCCTGAATCCAAAGAACTGTTGAAATTAAAAAAAAAAAAAAAATCAAGAAAGAAGCTGGCATTTTTGCTTTGGGTTGAGTTCCTTTGGAAAAAAACAAAGTGATCAGTCTTAAAAGGACAGTTTGTGGTGATTAAGGAAAACCACTTAGGTTATCTGGCCCTTGTCTTAATTTTGATTTGTTAAGAAGGAAGGAAGAAGGAATTAAGGAAAAAAGGAAGGAAGGGAGGGAGGGAAGGAGAAACAAAAGCACACATATTTAATTATATTTATTTATTTTTCACCTAGTCATGTGATTTTCAGTGGCAACTCCCATAGGCATAAACATTAGTCCCCTTACAGTGATGCATCAGTGTGAAATAGCGCTTCCTCTTTAACTGCTTTCACTAGTGGAAAACTAAATATTGATCAATGCCTATCAATTTTTGAAGGCACCTGGATGATTCAAGTCATCTTGATTTAGACTCAGGTCATGTTATGACAGTTCTTGGTTTCAAGCCCTGTGTCAGACTCTGCTATGACAGTGCAGAGCCCCCTTGGGATTCTTGCTCTCCCTCTCTCTGCCCCTCCCCTGCTTGTGCCTGTGCTCTCTCTCAAAATAAACAGAAAAACACACAAACAAAAGGCTATCAGTTTTCTTTGACTTGGAGTATACTCTTTCATGGATAAATAAATAATTGATATCTCTCCCTTGTGTGTGTATAGGGCTATTTTTCCCTTTCTGTTCCGTCACGATCTGGTTTTTAAATGTGACTTGTTTCATAGAGGCATGCCACGGATTTTCCAGCATCACTCAAAAGTGTCTGTAATTTCAGAGAAACCCTATCTGGACACACTGGAAATCTTAAATATTTATTTAAGACTAGTGACAGGAAAAAAAATTATCTGTGACAGAAAAAGAAATACACTTAATTTTGCAAATTGACTTATTCCTTTTATCTTTTATTTTGAGACCAGAGAAAAAGGAAGAGCCATGGTAAAGTTAGAATGTTTTGTGTAGGAGATAAATTATCAAGTATTGTTGTAAGCTCTGTGATATATTTAGAAGTCCGTTTCTATCCGATTTAAAAAAAAGTGACCCAGTAACATTCCTACCACCAATTGAATAAAATATCCATTTACTTTCATTTAAGAATCAAACATGAGAATCCCTCCTTTTGGGGTCACATGTAATACCCCATCTTATCGTCACCCACCAAGTATTAGTGAAAACAGGCCGACATGGCCTGTGTTGCTTAGTAGAATTTTTAACCTCTGTGGGAGGTGGAATCACTGCCGCCTCCCTCGGGAGCCCCGCGGCGCTGTCCACATTCGAGGTGCTGATCCTCAGATCTGCACCCGTCCGTTCTCCTTGGGAGCCTACAGCCCTTGAATTGTGTCCGGAGAGTCTCAGAGCAGATACACATGCCTGTATGCGTGTGCGGGCCTCATGCGGTCTGTCCCAGATTCGGAGAAAATGCCTTCAGTTGTCTTTGAAAGATGCCTAGCAGCCAGACTGAACCTCTTCTGTTTACAGTAGTAATGAATTTCGTAGGATCTGTCCTTGGAAATTTGGCACTCATGGTTTGCATACTATCCAGGAGGAGGTCTCGAAGGACTCTGGGATGAGGGAGTAGGAATTTAGGCTGCCCGTGAGAAGGCGTGGAACTACGGAGTTGGTGGAAATCGGTCTTCACTTCAAATTAAAAATACATGTTGAATGATCTCTGAGTGTCAAGTACTGGAGATATAGCGGTAAAAACAAAACAAAACAAAACAAAACACACACAACATCCTGTACCTTAAGGTAACTTATTTTAGCGTAAATGAGAGATAAATCAGTAATCACAGTATCAAGGCAACAGTACATTTATGGATTGATGACGGACAAGGTGTATTTAGTGAGGTGCTGTGGGCTCGGACAGGAGCTTTTCACCTCACACTGGGGCTCACAGGGGACTTCTGAGGGGAACTAGTGTGAGGAGATGTATATATGCATAAGGAGAGGACAGCCAGGGACTGAACCACATTTTCAGTAGAGCTCAGTATCTGGGCACATTGGAATGAGTGATGAGCCTATAATTTTAATTTTTCTACTATATTTACTCTTCTCCCCCCTTTTATAATTTGCAATATATATATATATATATATATGTCTCTACCCCGGTTCCTGGCACACAGCTCATAAGGTATTTGTAATTTCCTAAGTGATTGGCGTGTCTCCTAAACCCCTCAGAATTTTCTGAGTGATAGCAACATCTTTTGTTCAATAAGGAGGTTCTCTGCCCATCCTCCAGAGCTGGAAGAGGGCTGTACATCTAGTTAATGATCAATCATGCATACATGGAAACTTCCATAAAAATTCCAAAAACACGGGTTCAGAGAACTTCTGGGCTGGTGGACACATCCACATGGCTGGGAGGGTGGGGCTCCCTGGCTCAATGGGGACTAGAGGCTCCTGAGCTCAGGACACTTCCATACCTCACCTGCTGCTCGCCCCAGGTAGATGGTGTCAGAGTTGCGGTGAATTGTGGGAGGGGTGTCACAGACCCGCTTGGTAGGCGTGGAACCACACATCTGGTGTTAGAAGTGAAGTGTCGTCATTGTGTGAGAGCAGAGGAGAAGCAGGGAGTTTTCCCGTATGCCTCCCAAGCTCACACCCCAGGACACTCTTTCTGCATGCCCTACTAGCTGGCCTGGCTGAGCACATGAAACCACCCTATAATTATTGTCTCCATTCTGTCCAGGCCTTTTAGTAGAGTTCTATTTGTAAGCATCATTTCATTCTCTTTTATAGCTTTCCTTAATGCGTCCTACAAGCAACCTTTGATTTACCACTGCTCTGTGCCTCTGTGAATGTTCTGAAACACAGGTCCGATGCGGGGCATTATTTAAAAGTGTTCTCTTGTGCACTAATGTGCAGGCGTTAAGCACGAGGTAGCAGCAGACACACTGCTCAGTGAAGAGAAATTGCCTCTGCGTGAATCAGAGCAGTAAATTCTTAAAATCCTTTACCCTTAAAATGATTAAATAAATGACTTTTTCAAACGTTAAATAAAACATCTTAACTCGGACTGTTGCCGCAAACCCAAAGCAAAATAAATTACTGTACAAATCCAAAAAGTTAGTGAAAGAAATGCAGATGTTGGACCAAATGGTCTAAAGCATAACTATTATTTTTGTTTTACTTAAATGTTCCTCATACTTTAAAAAGCTATTATGTTACCAGTACACATGTTCCAGTAATATCAGAGGTGTTTTATGAAGCATGGAATCTCTGGCGTCACTACTTAAATTTCCACTCGGTTTAACATGCAGTCTTTCGGGTACACTCTGGGTAGCCTCCTCCCTGATGTAACCGCCTGCTTCACACCCTCTGGCCTCCCAGGAGCCACCGAATCCTGTCCGTCTGTCTCCCTAGCAATTCTGGGATCACACATCTCTTTCTTTATTCACCTCTGTTCCCTGGGCCCTGCTAAACTCCTTTCTCACATGGATTGCGGGAATAATTTCTGATTGATGGCCTTCAGAGAATAGGGCAGAGCTGTTACTCATTGACCAAAGTTGTCTGTCTTTCATTTGTTTTGAGAATGCTTTCATTTCAGGTGAAGAATATCTATGAGATGTTTCTTGGGAAACTAAATTTTTCCCTCCATTTTTATGTGATTTCAGTAAGACTGATTTCCCCATGAAGTATGAAAGGGTGAAAATGAAGTGATCAAAGCATGTGTAGATATGTAATATATGTATTTATATGTAATATGTATGTATGTAATATGTAAAGGCTTTACATTTTCATCCGTTCCAGGGAGTTTACACACATCATTTTATTTAATCTATACCACAGTTGTCTCAGACGAGCACCTATGACTCACCTGGTTGACATATGAGGAAAATGAAAGTTCTAGGTCACACAGTTAAGTGGTGGAACTCTTTCCAGTTTGTTTTCCAGAGAGATGCTCTCACATGGGCATGAGATTTAGAATGTTGCAAACCTGTGTTAAGTCCTGCTCCAGTGTTTAGCACAGTGACTGCCACTAATTCAAATATTCAGTAAAAGTCCAGAAACAAATAAGCAAACACACAAAACAAGAAGGAGTGTATCATTATTACTCTTGCAGGAAAAAGCAGATCTTAATCAACTCTGGAATCATTTCAGGAAAAGGAAGGTGGGACTGGTAGAAAGAGGAAGGATGGATACAGATACACATGGCAGATAGATGAATAAGTGGATGTCCTAATAAACATTGATCTTTGACCTGTTTCTCTTCAATGTAATACATGTCAACTGCATGGGCACTTCTTAGAAGTGACTCCAGGAAGGCACAAAGTCATTGCAGGTAACATGTAACTGCGAGCATTTGGTCTCTATTATCAGAAACCAGCTAGTGATTTTACCTGTTTCAGTACAAAGCTGAATCCAAATTGATATTTCTTCCTCTTTGTTGCTCACCTCTGTCCCTAGTCACCCTGTAGAGAACTTGTTTTCCTTTTACTAATATACATTTTCATCAATACTATTTTAACATGCTATTTAACATGTATTTTACATTAAAATTTCTCAGAAAAAATTAAAAATAGAACTACCCTATAACCCAGCAATTGCACTACTAAGAATTTATTCAAAGGATACTAAAATGCTGTTCAAAGGGGCACATGCACCCTGATGTTTAGAGCAGTATTAGCAAGAATAACCAAATTATGGAAGGTGCTCTAATGTCCATTGACAGATGAATGGATAAAGAAGATGTGTGTATGTATATATATATAACATACATACAATGGGATATTTTTCAGCAATCAACAAGAATGAAATCTTGCCATTTGCAACAATGTGGATGGAACTGGAGGGTATTATGCTAAGCGATATAAATCAGTCAGAAAGACATATGTTTTCACTCATGTGGAACTTGACAAACACAGCAGATGAACATAGGGAAAAGGAAGGAAAAATTAAAATAAAAACAGAGAGGGAGGCAAACCATTAGAGACTCTTAAATACAGAGAACAAACTGAGGGTTGATGGAAGGAGGTGGGTGGGGGATGAGCTAGATGAGTAATGGGCACGAAGGAGGGCACTTGTTGGGATGACCACTAGGTGTTACCTGTAAGTGATGAATCACTGGGTTCTACTCCTGAAACCAATACTACACTCTATGTTAACTAACTTGAATTGAAATAATAAAAAAAATCCTCAAAATTTCTTTCTTACTCATACAGTGTATGGGCTGAATTACTTTTATATGTTTAAATCAGATAAGTTCAGTGCACAGAATTGCAGTGTTGCTTGCAAACCTAAGCACTGAGATGCTTACAGTGCCTGCATCTGCTTCTGTGCCTGTAGGGGCTCAGCCGTAGAGATGTTACTGGTTTGCTTGGTGTAGGATAGATGGGAACCACGGACTACAGAATACAAGTTACTCTACATGCAAGTCAGGAAAACTACAAATTGAGGTTTTGAACATTTCTTGTGATTATATTTTCAGGTTACAAACATTCGGGTTTTTTTTGTTTGTTTTTTTTTTTTTTAAATCAAGTCTAGAGCTGGGAATTGAACTTGCCCATTGGAAAAGATGACATTTTCTCCGAAAGCATAGATTCGATTTTCCTTTATTATCACAATGATTTTTAAAAATTTTGATGGCAGATTTTTGTATATATTATTAATGTCTTTTTTAAATTTCAGGTAACATTTTTCACTACGAAACTAATCAATTAATTTTGAATTTCTCAACCGACTTTGCAGTACTGGTAGGGTTTCCTATGTATTGTATAAAAGTAGAAAATATTTAATAGTAACAACTTATTCCCTAAAGACTAGTGTGAAGGGCAGTAGGAAGTAAGTCAGTTTTTCTTACCAAAATATGAAGAGTTTATGCAATTTTAAGGTATGAATGGTAATCCCAATTGCATATTCACATTGGAAGAGTTACTTCCCTTGTCTTTTCTTCAGATTCTTTACTGAAGATTTTTCCAAAACTTAAATATTTATTTTTCAATACATTGGAAGTCTGCTTGATACCTGACTTTCAAATAATAGAATTATAGAAATGAAAATTTTAAAGAAATCATGAAAAAATTGAATACGTAAACAAAAAACTAAAGGATCATAGTCTTTAGCTACCTCTCACTGATAAGGATTTTAAAAAGTGACTTACTCCAAGATTGGGACACTCGGGTGGTTCAGTCAGTTAAGTGTCTGACTCCTGACTTCGACTCAGGTCATGGGTCTCAGGGTTTGTGAGTTCGAGCCCTGTGCCGGGATCCATGCTGACTGTGTATAGACTGCTTGAGATTCTGTCTCCCTCTCTCTCTGCCCCTCCCCTGCTTTCTTTCTCTCTATCTCTCTCAAAATAAAAAAAAAATTAACTTTAAAAAAAAGTGACTTTACTTCAAGGTAATAAATTGATGTTCACAGTTATAGTCTCAAAATGTCGTATTGATAATAATACAACTGCAGAAGGGTGGGAAAGCACTGTTAATTTTAACTCTAAAGACACGTTATTAGGTAGCCTGCATTGATGAGTACCCAAAGGACCGTCTCTGAGATTGTATTGTATGAAATTTATCTGGTTTATAACATGCCCACTTTCAAAGTAATTCTTTTAAATTAATGGCTTTTCTAGGGAAGGCCCCCTCTTTTTGGAGGCAATTTATTCATATTCCTTAGGAGATTTAATATAAATTGTACTCCATTAATTTAATAAACCTCCCAGTTTTTACAAAGGTGCCTTTAGGGAAAAGCACATAGATCTTGGTTTGGAGAGGAAGAGTACAAATAGGAAACATTATTATCTGAATTACAGTCAGGACAGGCAGAAGTATGGTGGGGCAAGCCCTGAATATCAGAGAGATAGTCTAATGATATCTAATAATGTGACACAGCTGGGGAAGGGGAGAAGATGTAAAGTAGGAAAATAACTACATTTTTCATTTGAGAGTCACAGAAGGCAGTCTTTTACTGTTATGTAGGTAACTGTGCCTGTGGGTTCATGTGCGTGTGTGGGCTTGTGTGTGTGACAAATGGGCCATTTGGTATTTTTCACAGTAAACTACCGGTTCATTTAATTCCTACAAGTCATGCTTTCCTTTAGGTTGTACTGAACAAGGAGAGGCTCTCATCTGGAGAGGTTTAAGAAGGAGTCAATAGTTTTAACGCTTGCTACAATTCTCTGCCGTAAGTCTTAGTTGGCTCTCCTTCTTCGGAGTTGAACTCAGGGGCCATCTGGGGGGCTTAGTCAGTTAGGTGTTTGACTCTTGATTTCAGCTCAGGTCACAATCACATGGTTTCATGGGATAGAGCCCCACGTTGGGCTCTGCCCTGATAATATAGAGCCTTCTTGGGATTCCCTCCTTCCCTTCCTCTCTCTCTCTCTCAAAACAAATAAATTAACTTTAAAAAGAGTTTAATCCAGGACCAAAGGAGTATGCCATGCTATACATAAACACATAAAAAGCACACTCAACTACGCAATTATGTGCAACAGCCATGGGATGAAACAATAAAATGTCCTATCTGACCTGTTTGACCCTTTTTGTGTCTCGACTTATTTGTCCAATTCCGCTTCACGTTCCTGCTGCCAGTTGATGTACTGGACTAGTATTTGTATTATTTTTAAGGCTTCTATGATAAAGTACCACAGAGTAAGTAGGCGGCTTAAACTACTGAGATTTATTCTTCCACAGTTTTGAGGGCAGGGGTCCGATCTCAGGGCACTGACGTGGCTGGTTTTGTTCCGAAGCCTCTCTCCACACCGTGAGGGCGGCCATTGTCTCTTCCTGTCACCGTGTGATCTTTTCTCTGTGCACGTGGTCTGTCCGTTCTGATCTCTGACTGTAAGGACACCCATCATCCTGGATCACAGTCACCCCTATGGCTTAGTTTTACTTTCATTACTTCTTCAAAGGCCTTCTCTCTGAGTGCAGTCACATTCTGAGACAAACGGTGTTCAGAACCACAACATAAATTTGGAGGAGGGCAGCAAAATTCAGCCCATAACATTATTTTTCCAGTTTTCACTCATGTGAATCAGTTACTTACCCTCCCGTGATTGAGGGCTTTCATGTGGTATCGTACGGATTGTTCTGAATGTGGTCTAAATTCAAGGTACTCTAATGGGGAGACAATGATCTAGGAGGCACCGACCCCAATATAAAACTTGTCCTGACACGGCATCCTCCTTTTCTGTTACATCCCCACGCACTCTTGTGGAATTAAGGCAGAAACTATTTGTTCAGGAGGATTTTAGGCAATTTGAATAGCTTCTGAGTGCTGCTCATGCTATGGATATTAAGCAATATCTGGACCACATTTCTTGGATTCATTCTGTGCAAAGACAGTCACCATGTGACAAAAACACTCATGCGCCTAGAGCAAGGTTTATGTGGAGGGGACTGAGGGGCTCCTCAGTGAGCCTCAGCTGCTCGACTTGTGAGTAAACCTCCTTGGTCGTGGATAATCTTGTCCCATTGAAGCCTTTGAAATACCATAGCCCCATCTGACAGCTTTACCGTAAGCTCATGAGAGACCTCATGCTGGAAGGATACAGTTAAGCTATTTCAGATTTCTCTTATTGGCAAGAACCGCCATCTCCAGTAGATTTGCCAAAACGACAGGCACAAAGCGAAAGAGGAGAGGCACCCGCTGTATGTTCTCTAGGCCTTTCAGAAAACATGGAATTGTTCCTTTGGTCACATACATGCGGATCTACAAGAAAAGTGATATTGGGGACATCAAGGGAATGGCAGTGTTCATGAAGAAAAGCGCCCCCCCCCTTGACATTCCCATGGCAAAGCTGGAGGAGTCTACAGTGTTACCCAGCATGCTGTTGGCGTTGGTGTAAGCACACAAGGCAAGGTCAAGATTCTTAGTGAGAGAATTACTGTATGTACTGAGCATATTAAGCACTCAAAGAGTCAAAATAACTTTCTGAAGCGTGTGAAAATGATCAGAAAAAGAAGGAAGCCAAAGAGAAAGGTGCTTGGGTTCAGCTGAAGCGCCAGCCTGTCCCGCTCGGAGAAGCGCACCTTGTGAGAACCGATGGAAAGAAGCCTGAGCTTCTGGAACCCAGTCCCTATGAGTTCATGGCACGATAAATGTTAAAAAAAAATGTAAAGAAGGGAGGGAGGGAGGGAAGGAGGAAGGAGGAAGGAGGAAGGAAGGAAGGAAGGAAGGAAGGAAGGAAGGAAGGAAGGAAGGAATAAAGAAATTTCTGGTTTCTGAGCCAGGATACTTTGAGAGAATTGTTTCATATATGTATTTTTATGTGTTTTGTGTGTGTGTCTGTGTGCATATCGTCCCTTATTGACACCTGAACCAGTTTTGAGTAACTGAAATTTGATAGAAGATTTTTTTACCTAATAATTTTTATATAAAAATATTTTCAAAGTGTGTATTTCAGGTCATTACTAGTTATTCTTGTTTTGCGTCTCCACTGAATACATTTATTATTATTTTTTTTAATCTCATCAGTTTTGCTATTGGTTTGTTTGTCCATGGGAAATTTCTGAGCAAATCAGAGGGAAGGACCCAGATGGAAGTAATAGCATGAAATATGGAATGGAGATGTAGGAGATGGGGTGGCAGGGAGAGGAAAGACAGATTAAGGGAAAAGGAAGAGATTGACAGGGAGATATTTGTGTTTGAAAATGAAGAAGAGGGGGCCCCTGGGTGGCTAAGTTGGTTGAGCGTCCGACTTCAGCTCAGGCCATGATCTCATGGTTCATGGATTCAAGTCCCAAGGTTGGGCTCTGTGCTGACAGCTCAGAGCCTGGAGCCTGTTTCAGATTCTGTGTCTCCCTCTCTCTCTGCCCCTCCCCAACTCGTGCACATGCGTGTGTGCTCTCTCTCTCTCCCAAAAATGAATAAACAAAAAAAAATTTAAACAAAAAGAAAAATGGAGAAGAGGAAGCTGGGAGGAGAATATATAAACATTCTCAAATTCAGGAAAACCAGTTCCACACATCCTATCTTGGTCTATGTTTGAATAACCTAAAATGAACCATTATAAAAATTTACATAGAGTTTAAAAAAGTTACTTCCCAAGGAGACTGTGTGTAGTCTCGATCTCATGTGTAATTTTATAAAGGATGAAAGGAGATAGTTATTAATTTTTAATTTATTTTTTTATTTCTTTTTATATTTTTAAGAAAGAGAGATTGATTGACAGAGAGACAGAGGGAGGAAGGAATTCTGATACACTATTGACTTGTTCCGTGCCTGAGTTTGGGAGAGTTACAGGTGGCAGTTCTCTCGAGACTCACAGGATGAAAATCTTCACCACAGTGTGATCTTTTCCCCTCACAGATAAAGAAGAGGCTGACTGGGGCACCTGGGTGGCTCAGTCGGGTACGCGTCCAACTTTGGCTCAGGTCATGATCTCACAGTTCGTGGGTTCAAGCCCCGCGTCGGGCTCTGTGCGGACAGCTCAGAGCCTGGAGCCTGCTTCACATTCTGTCTCCCTCTCTCTCTGCTCCTCACCCACTCATGCTCTGTCTCTCAAAAATTAAATAAACATTTAAAAAAATTAAAAAAAAAAAAAAGCAGGGACTGACTACATCATTAATCACCGTGCCTGCTGACCAAATCAACAATACATGTATATGGAACTGTACGTAGTAAATGTTAAATAAATGCCGGTCTCTATTCTTTTTTTTTTTTCTCTAAACTTTTTACATTCATTTATTTTTGAGAGACAGAGCACAAGTTGGGGAGGGGAAGAGAGAGAATGAGACATAGAATCTGAAGCAGGCTCCAGGCTCTGAGCTGTCTGCACAGAGACCGACGTGGGGCTCAAACTCACAAACTGTGAGATCATGACCTGAGCAGAAGTCAGATGCTTACCCGACTGAGCCACCCAGGTGCCCCTCTATTCTTATTAATAGATGCGTTTCTCTACCTGAGCTCCCAGTAACTAAATTCATGGGCAGAATATATTCTAGAATGTGTGGTTTAGGTGAGGTTGTAAGATGCATCTCAGTACAGGTAAAGTAAGCCCAGAGAAGGAAAATGTACCATAAAATGTGTCTCTAAGACCAGTGAATGCTGATTGTTTTAGTTAATTAACCTGTGGAATGAAGAAATAGGTACCATAACTGTGACTCTGAAAACAAAGATCTTTGTCTCCTCATTTATCTCCCAGCATAGAACCTGGGAGTCCGCCTGAAACATGTAAGGTGTTCACCAGATGTTTTCTGAATGAAGAATTACAAGTGTGTCTGTGTGTGTGTGTGTGTGTGCGCGTGCACACCTGTATGTGTACATGCACGTGCACATGTAACTATCCACGAGGACTGAGTGACTCAGTTGGAGCACAGGTGTTAAAAACATCATTTAAGGACCTCTGGTTGCAACCATTTCACTAAGGGAAGATCTCTCTTCATCGCCGGTGTCTCTATGGGCACTTCCCATCCCTCTCCTTTTCTGTCCCTTCCAGCACCCCATCAGTGTCATTGTTAGTCACAGCACACGGGCCAATGGCAAGTTGAGGAGCAGGGTAATTTCTGTAATTCTCTTATAATGTGAGTGGTCCACAACAAATAGCAGCAGTAGTACTACGGTGTTCACATCATCCGGCCAGTTGACTCCTGGTCGGGTCGCCTCATCTTAGATAGCCCTGCTCCTCGATACCCAGAGAGGTGCAGCTCAGGCAGCGCTGTTACTAACTTCCTGCTGGGGCTCATGACCTGGTCCCACTGGCGGTGGACTTCATACCGCTGAGCTCTTCGTGTGCTGGTTAGGCTCAGAGGGCTTGCATTCAGAATCCTCGGTCTCCTCTTGAGTCTGGGCAGGACTGAAGACTAGAGAAGAGAGAGGACCCTGAGAACGAGTCCATATTCTCATATGGTGGAGAGAGTTATGTTCATGTTGTCACTTATTTATTTTCCATTCATTCGCATTTGCCCAATATGAAACAGATCCAGGGCTAGACAGAGCCAACACAATGCTAGCAGTAATTAAGATAACATAAATATTTTATTTGCACTGGTTTCCACCTGCGTTGTGTCAGAAGAACCCTGTTGAAAGAGCCACAGTGACAGCCTGCCTTCCTGGGGAAATGCTTTTCTCAGAAGAATCACGTTTGGTTGACTCTTGCATTCTTAAGCGTAGAGACATCTACCTGTATTATTTATAACTAGGAACAATTACTGGCCTGAGAGACACTGTGCACACAGAAAAATGTCTTCTTTGGCTCATAGCTTGTGAGATACCTTATAAAATTTGGTTTTTGTATAAACTATTCTGATAAAATCGAATTTCTGCTTCTCAGTCTTCTGGCTATTAGTACAAAAATGTGAAAATCTCAGCCTCCTTTGCTCTGTATTCATTCGATTTGCATGATGTTGTACAAATTAAGAAATCTCCTTCCAACACAGGGCAATTTCTTGTGGAGGTCATGGGCTGATATGCCATTTTCTCCTTGGAGAACATTTTCTTGTATCTCATTGTTTTTCTGTAAAATGGAAATGCTTTTATATACAACCTTGCCATTTCATACTCGTATTGAATGAATAACTAAGACATGTCTGAATGTTTTTTTTCCTTCTTCATAAGGGAAAGACTGAAAAGGCTGGATTCACCTGTCAATTTTCTGTTTTACAATGATTGTGCATTCTTTAAGGTTATTGTCGTTCAGATCTGTATTTTGATTTTTTGTTTACTCATTTGGCTCAATTTTCTAGGTTCTCCAACTTGAGTGATAGAAGTCCTACCTGGCTTTTATCTGTGTGCCTTTATAAGATCTTATGGGTGCATACTCTACATCTTTTAAACAGAGGAAAGCGTGTCATTCACACCGTCAGGATGGGAGGAAAATTTTTATATTACTGGCCAGACTATTTCACTGAGTCCAATTTCACAAGCCATTAATACTCTGAAAGGGAGAATTAATTTGAATGTCTATCATAGTCTAGAAAGGGGGTCAAAATATTGGGGAATATTATTCTGTTGACCTCTTAGAAAGGACAGATGGATGGCAAAGATGAGTTCATGTGTTCAGTAAATAAGGTGGGGGGATTTTCTCACTTAAGTATTCATTAAGAATTTCTAAAGTGTCCCCGTTGTCCTTGGTGCAGTGCTGGGACAGATCCCAGAAAGCGAGAGGCCTGCACAGAGGGCTCTGAAGTCAGCTCAGAGATAAATACATATATGGCATTCAGGTGACTAGAAAGAAAACGCAGAGACATGCGGGGTTGTGAAATCAGTGTCAAGAATTCCAAACTGGGGCTCCTGGGTGGTCAGTCAGTTAAGCATCTCACAGTTAGTGAGTTCGAGCCCTGCATCAGGCTCTGTGCTGACAGCTCGGAGCCTGGAGCCTGTTTTGGATTCTGTGTCTCCCTTTCTCTCTGCCCTCCATTCATTCTCTGTCTCTCGAAATATAATAAAACATTAAAAAATAATTAAAAGAAAAGAATTCCAAACCAAAGTGATTGTCTTTATGTACATGGTAACTGCCACGAATTAAGGGTATTAAGAAGCAAATAGAAACAGCAACTGGGCAGGAATAGAGTAGCCGCTCCTTCTGGCAGCTGTTACTCATTCGTTATGAAAGTCTAATGTCGATGGTCAGCTTTTCCTCCTCCTCCTCCTCCTCCTCCTCCTCCTCCTCCTCCTCCTCCTCCTCCTCCTCCTCCTCCTCTTCCTCCTCTCCTCCTCCTCTCCTCCTCCTCCTCCTCCTCTCCTCCTCTCCTCCTCCTCTTTCTCTTCCTCCTCTTTCTCTTTCACATTCATCTCTTCAAAGTGGAAAAGGACCTTCTGGTGAGAAAAACGGAATTTAGGATTCTCATGTCAGAAACAGCAGGCATAGGGGCCAGTCAGAGAAGCTGTGAGGTCCCAAGGTGAAGCCGGCCTCCACGGGGTGTTCTGATCAGCAGGTAATAAAGACACTGCTACCCTACCACTAGTGTTACCAGCACTACTGGTATCGACAGTAGCTGCTTATGGAACACGTTGGCGTTGAGAGATTAAGTGGATTCCATGAGCTTTCAGTAGGGGGAGTGTCAGAACAAGAAGGTTAAAAGAAAGCCACCTGATTCCAGAGCCGGAATGCTTAAGCACTACAAGATACACGATTACAAGGAGATTGAAAGAGTTGGTATCGTTTCCAGGGGACAGAAGTATTGTTATTTCTTCAGGAATGGTTTGCCTTTTATTTTTAATTTATTACATTTTTAATATTTATTCATTTTTGAGAGGGAGGGAGAGAGAGAGTAAGAGAGCAAGCACTAGCCGGGGAGGGGCAGAGAGAGAGGGAGACACAGAATCCGAAGCAGGCTCCAGGCTCCGAGCTGTCAGCACAGAGGCCAACGCGAGGCTCAAGCCCACGAACGGTGAGATCATGACTTGGGCCAAGGTGGACATTTAACCGACTGAGCCACCCAGGCTCCCCATGTTTTGCCTTTCAATCTAGATTTCAAGACTTTGTTAAAGATCCTGAAAAAAGAGGTATTTAAGGAAGCGTTTTGGTTCAAGACTTGAGACCTTGTATCTAAGATCATTTCTTGACCTTCAGTGTGGAAGCAAAGTCAAGGCTTGAAGAAGGCTCTGTGCTGTGCGTAAACTCTGCTTTCTCCACTGCATTTTCCACTTTTAATCGTTGGCTTATCCCTTCAGGAGGGGGCGAGTTTAGGCAAGACTTATCACCAGTCATGGGGCACAAGCAGACAGGAGACCTGTCCCCAGGGCCCACTCTGGGACCTGCACCTGGGATTAAGTTCTCTCCTCTTATTGATGACTTGTGTGGAGAGCCAGTGGCCCAGAACTGCAGGATTAGATAGAATAGTAGTTAATAAATCAGGTAGCCACATATCTTAACAGAGTTGATTTATGGACAGAGTATACCAAGATTCAATGTAGAATAATATAACCACAGGGAATGTAAACTTCTTCATTTGCATCTAGGTAGATAGCCACAAAACCACAAAATAATGTAGTGAGGCTTCTCAGGTGCTTGCATGAAACTGAGAGGTTTTAAAAGAAAATACTCGGGCGCCTGGGTGGCTCAGTCGGTTAAGTGGCCGACTTCGGCTCAGGTCACGATCTCACGGTCTGTGAGTTCAAGTCCCACGTCAGGCTCTGTGCTGACGGCTCAGAGCCTGGAGCCTGCTTCGGATTCTGTGTTTCCCTCTCTCTCTGCCCTTTCCCCACTCATACTCTGTCTCTATGTCTCTCATAAATAAATAAATGTTAAAAAAATTAAAAAAAAAAATAAAAGAAAATACTCAACGTGCATCAGCACCACAAGAACGCAAACCCCGAGTCAACCAAGATTCCTTCAGACCAGGCGGCCTGACCTCTAGGTACGATCTTTCTGAAATTGCATTTCCTTATTTGCACGATAGTAAAAACTGTAGAGGGGCACCTGGGTGTTTCAGTCTGACTCTGGATTTCGGCTCAGGTCATGATCTCAGGGTTTTTGAGTTTGAGCCCCTCTTTGGGCTCTGCACTGACAGTGCGGAGCCTGCTTGGGATTCTCTCTCTCTCTCTGCCCCTTCCCTACTTGTTCTCTCTCTCTCTCGAAATAAATAAACTGGAAAAAAAAACTATAGAAATTTCACCAGAAGAGATAATTTATTATAAATTTACACAGCTCCTGGCATAGTGCCACCATTCAAAAAAAAAAAAAAAAAACAAATCTTACTTCCTGACTCTTTCTCAGATCAATAACTCTTATGCAGTAGTGAGCCTGCATTTAAAGTACTTAAATGCTAAGTATAAGGGCAATCACAATCCTGCTTTACTGAGAGGAGGCTGGAGCAAGCTGGAATGACTTCCAAAGGGGCTAATCTAGTCGATAAGACTCTCAAGTTCATGCCACACAGGAAGCAGGGGGAAATGAGTAGGTTAAAAAGACAGCAACTGAGTGAAGTTCAGTCCAGACCTCTTGTTGTGCAGCACATGCCTTGGAGACCTGAGTTTCTCCCCACCAGGAAAGAAAATGCTCCCTTGGCCCTGTTCTGCGTGAGCTGGGAACTCGTTTTGAAGGCTTAGGTTGGTATTTCAGAAATACGGGTCAGACGATGGTTGGGGGTGGATTGGGTTGGCCTGGTGAGATGCCATGACTCGTCACCATCAGGTGCTGCAGAGAGTGGAGAATCCACGCCCGTCCGAGGGTACCCGCCGTTGCCCTTTGGTTAGACGTGAGTTGCACGTCTGCCCCCAACCCCTCTTTGTCTCTCTGCCTGGTGGACTGCAGGTCCACCTACAGGTTTACTTCGTAAACCCTTTCAGACCAAGCAACATAGAGCAGCAGAAGAGCCGAAACGCTGACGTAGAACCTGCACTGGTGACAACAGGGATCTGTCAGGTCCTCGCGGGTTTGACTGAGCGGTCTTGGGCCTGTAGACCAGGCCCAGCACGCTGGACCTTCTGTCTGCTCTGAGGCAGGACAGGGGGCCTGAGACAGAAGAGTCGGTAGGGCAGAATCGGATACACCACCACTACGTGCTCAAAGCCCGCACTTACGTACTGAAAATTTCTCTGCCAAAAACACTTTATACATTTCCCAGGTCACCCAACCTTCAGTACACAAGATAACTGGAAGGGGAGATTTCATGGCAAGAACAAAAACAAAAACACGAAAATGAAGTATTTGGTGTGTTATTAGCAAACATGTTTTGGTTAAAAAGCATACTTCTAATGAAAATAAGCATCTTAATATGAGCTGCTGACCCATCTGACAGGGAGTTTGGCTCATTTTTATTGGGAGAGATGTCCTCATTTTAACAGGAATTAGGGCATGAACTGAACCACAGAGGCTGTTCATTTGAAGCAAGAAGTTCCCTTAAATACAACAAGAGGCCCACTCTGAACGCGTGATACAGAAAAGAGGGCATAAGTCAACTTTATTTTCTGCATACATTTCAATGTATATAAAATATTTTAAGGCTATAAAGGTGTGACACTTCCTGAGAACAAACAACATCCATTTTCACTTAGATCCTCTTAATTTTTTCTCTTTCCTCTATTTATATTTCTTCCATCCTGTTGAATAAATTGTTGTAGCTCAACGTGGGGGTATGGGCCTTCCTTGCAATGCTTCCTTCCCATGGGTGTACCCCTCGGCAAACTCAGTCTGCGTTAATTAGAAGCTATAATTCATCACAGGTTATCACAAGGATAACATTGAGGTAATATTTTCTTTCCTTTTTTTTTTGTATGGCCAGTGTCTCCAGCGGGATATAAACTACAGGATTTTGAGGGGACGCTTGTTGTAAAATATTGTAATCAGTGAAATATTGTTCATACTTTCTGGGAAATTGTCTCTTTGCCATTACATGCAAATGAAATCTATTTACATCTTTCGGTTTTCTTTTTCTGGAATTTTATTGCTCTGTTACTAACGATCATAATGAAATGTTTATATTAACATTAATAGCTTGGATGATAGTTAATACAACATACAATAATTTTTCTAGGTAAATTGCCTTTTTTTTCTTTTTCCGACTCCCTTGAAAAATCTCTGCCTGGGAGGGAAATTTGTTCCTGCAAAATAAGTTTTGGAATCAGAAAATATTTTCTTGCTAGCTTCTTTTCAGACTCAACGGCATTGTATTATCTTTTAAAAATTGGTTATTTTTGTTCCTTTTTTCATGTCAAGTTTCAGGGAAACTTGCCTGAGGAGAATTTCCAATACAATTCTGCTTATACGAGAGAAGTGTAGACAGGCACAGACAGGCAGAGGGACAGATACGGATGTAACATAAATATCTGCCCCTCTCTAGGACCCAGGAATGTCTGAGCAGATGTGCTGTGTGTTTGGGGTGGGCCGTCTGCAGCTTTCTGTTAAACGAAGTGATCTGCTTGGGCGGACAGAGCCTGCCGGACACGCAGTCACTGCAGGCCGGTCAGAGCAGCGTGGTCTCTGCGGCCTCAGGAACCCACGCCTGAACCTTAGGAATAATGCAGTTAAGTGTGCCACCGCAGGGCTGGAGTCTGCGGTGCTTCTTCCGGGACATCGTGCATGTCTTTATGTAGCTCTGCTACTTAGTCGAGTAACTGGAACCCAGGAAGCACCCAGGAAACATTTGTTAAATTAGCACATTATGGGTCAGGAGTCCATTAAATACTCTGGGTGCATCCACAGTGGGTGCCTTCACACTTTAAATGTTTCAGATGCTGACTCAGTGTGATCGGAGTGTTGGCCGAGGGACTGAGTGCTGGCCAGCTTAATAGGAAGTAGTGTGGAGTCTTCATACCCTGCCCAGGAAGGGCAGCATGAACCCTCCAGAGGAACACTGAGAGACCATCTAATGGTCCTGAGTCTAGTGAACTTGCCTCAGGCATTGTACCTCCCACGCTTTCAGGGGGTCTCCCTGCATCAGCACCTGCAGATACTGTGAGACTCGATGTCCTCTGTCCTTGCTGGAAGCTAAAAAGCAGTAGAAGGCTAACTAGCGTAAAATCCAACCTACCGAGGCTTGCAGTGTGGTGTAGAAAGTGCGGAGATGTACCTTGAGGGCGACTCAGACAGCACAATGCTCAAGGCCCGGAACACAGGAAGTCAGTGGACTAGGCACGCTTCGAGATACATGTGAAGGGATCCTCGGCCAAGAAAATCTATTCAATTTTCCTCAAAGAATAGAAGAGAAGTGGTAATTTACTTTATCTGCATGTAAATCAAGCTGAGGGCTAGGAACCAGGGTCACCTGTCCAATTAGCTTTCCTTTCCTCTCTCCGAGAGACAAGTGTGTGGTTTTGGCTAAATGATGAAGGCAGTACGGCTGTTCAGTCCCGAGAAGTCTTGCTCTGGAGTGCCTTCCTGTTGTGCCGCGTGCGGAATGTGTTCAGTAATTGACTCGGCACTTTCTTTAGACACCTGCCTCTTCCCACCTTCAAAGAGTCTCCCTTTGCAGAGAAGCTACTGTAAATTGGAAAAGTTGACTTTGTTGTTATAGTCTAATTATCGTGAGACTATAATTCAAACCCTATTTAGATCGTCTGGGAATGAGAAAAATGTAAGCAGCAAATCTTTAACAAGATCCTTGATGTGGTTCCAGTAACAATTTTTCTTTTAGTCAGGTCAGAAATGCTAAGGATTACTCCCCTTTAATCTTTGCATCTACAATCAATTTTCATTTTTTACTGGCAGAGTAGTAGATTAGAATAATACATTAGGAATAAGTAAAGTGTGATATTTGAAATATAGCAAATATGGAAAGTAGCTGTCAATTACTTGACCGGTGGGCAATAAAACTAGAAAAGATAAGTATATTAACAAGCATAAGCAAACATCATCGCAGAGGAAAGTGTTGCTAACCATATTATGGGATAGCCAGTGCCCTAATGAAGGCAGGTCCAAAGAGACCATTTCTTGTGGGGTTTTCATTAGACAGAAATTATAGGCAAGAGTTTCTGGGCTGAATTTTTGATGGATTAAAAAAAAAAAGGAAAGACTCAGGTATTATCCTGTGTTGGCTAGCTTTAAAAGGCTTATTATCAAACCCTGTTGTCTTCAATGCACCAGAGCCGTGACACACTCTGACATTTCCTGGGCAGTGCTCATTCATAGGGCCACACTTAGCACAGGCTGCAGTGTTTAAAGCCATTTCCAGGCTGTAGAACACTCTCTACAGCAGGGTCCAGATGCTGCCGGGACAACCAGCTTCAGGATGCGGTCCAGGATTTTCTACAAAACCTGTGTTCTCACACCTGTTTTTGTTTAGTTTCGGTAAACATGAAAACAAGAGCTGATACTCAGTTATTGGGACATGTGCTCCACCCATGTGGGCTGTTACAAATTCAGGGCTCTTCCAGGGTGGGTGTGGCCTTAGCTCACCTTGTTTTTAGTAACTTGTGAGTTTAAGAAGATGGGGCACATTAATCGGAGTGATCTGCTCCTCTCTCTCCTTCCAATCTCTTCTCTTTGGACTCCCTTTGGCCCTCCTGCTGACAAGGAGTCACCGTAGATCACACTGGGACACCAAACACATCTGTTAGGATGGCACCCCCTTGTTTCCGTGTGGGTCTGTTGGGGGTTCCTCTTGTATGACAGCAGATAGACATGTATACTTATACTATGTGTGTTTGCAGACATGTGTGTTCTCCGCTCGGAAAAATGTGAAAAATGTACGGCTAACACACATGACTGCTGTTGCTCCTGGGACTGCAGTATGATTAACATCAAGTAAAAATCGCCTTTCTTAGGTGCGCGGTTCTGTGAGTGCTGACGAACGTCAACTGTGACCACCACCACAGTCACACTCTCACCATTTCCCGTAGACCAGAATCGCTCCATCCCCTTCCTCACTCAGTCCTCGGCTTCGGCCCGCCGTCTCCTAAGGCTCCTGGTCCATCTCTCCAATGTTGCCTCTTTCCTCAGAACATCACATAAATGGAGTCCCATCGTACGAATCCTTCTGTCTTTGACTTCTTTAACCTAGCATAACGCTTTTGAGATATACCTATCTTGTTGATTAGATCAGTTTTATTTATTTGTTTATTTGCTTGTTTATTTATCAGGTGGTATTCCATTTGGGAGTATACCACATTTGTTTACTCATCCACAAGTTGATGAATGTTTGTTTTTCTTCCAATAGAAGTCTTTGTATAGACATGTGCCATCTCTTTTCTTGAGAAAGTAGTGGGCAGTAGGATTGTTGTGTTCTATTGTAAGTATCTTAATAAAAATAAATAAATAAAACTGCCCAACTATTTTCCAAGATGGCTTTCGCATTTTGCATTATCACTAGCAATGTTAAAGTGTCGGGCACTCTGTATGCTCTCTAGTTCTTGGTATTGTGAGCTAGAGTTTTGCTGTTCATTGCTTGTTTTGTTTTGGTTTGATTATTTAGTTTGGCCCTTCTAATAGGTATGATTTGGTATCTAATAGTGATTTCAATTTGCATCTCCTTCATCACTAATTATTTTCAGTATATTTTCATATTATCTGTTATTTGTTTCTTTTTGGTAAAATGTTGCATCACAATTTTCATATAACTGTATATGTGTACGTGTGTGTGCGCGCGCAGGTATGTGTGTGACATGTTATATATGGTATATATATATATGTTATATATATGTTAAATGCTTTACCAGATAGGTATTTTGAATATATTCTATCTCAGTTTTCATGTTTTTTTGTCCTTAACTGTATCATTTAAAGAGAAAATTTTAAAAATTTAAATGAATATCAGTTCATCAAAATATATGATTTTTTGGTGGTTCATGCTTTTTGTTTGAATCAAGGTTACCAATGTTGTTTTCCAAGTTTCATTGTAGAAGCTATAGGTTTTACATTCACTATTTAATCTCTTTATTTTTACATGTCATAATACATATTTTAACTGTCTAATACCTTTTCAAAATTTGATCCATTTCATATTATTTTTACATGTCATCATGTGTATTTGCATTTACTCAATGTCTTATCTTTTTTTTTAATGTTTATTTATTTTTGAGACAGAGAGAGAGCGTGAGCAAGGGAGGGGCAGAGAGAGAGAGGGACACATAGAATCTGAAGCAGAGTCCAGGCTCCGAACTGTCAGCACAGAGCCAGAAGTGGGGCTTGAACTCACGGACCTTGAGATCATGACCTGAGCTGAAGTCAGATGTTTAACTGACTGAGCCACCCAGGCGCCCCTCAATGTCTTATCTTTTAATTTGAAACATTTATAAATTTATGAGAAGTTGTGACTGTTTTGTACACAGAAGTTCCGTGTTCCCTGTCTTCAGTTCTCCACCAGTAAAATCTTCTGTTACTGTAATATAATATTAAAGACAGGAGATGGACATCGAGTTTATTCATACTTCTCCAGCCTTATGTGCGTTCGTATATGCATACTGTGTGCACTCACATGACATGTGGCCGCATGTGTGCAGTCATGTAACCCTCAATACTGTCAAGATGCAGAATGAACCCAGCACCTCACAGCTCCCTACACTATGCCTTTATTGCCCCCCACCACCCAGTTCCTTCCCTAAGCCTGGCAATCTCTAATCCGTTCTCCAACTCTGTAAGTTGTTATTCAAGAATTTTATATAAGGAGTAGCCCACAGTATGTAACTTTTTAATATTTGCTTTTAAAAAAATTAAGCATAATAACTTCCAGTACATCCAAGTCATTTTGTGTATCTCTATTCTATTCCTTTTTATTACTGAGTAGTATTCCGCGGTTAGGATGTGAACTAATCACTCATCGATGGACACCTGAGTCGTTTCCGGTGTGGGGGTATCACAAAAGAAGCTGATGTTAACATTCATGTAGATACCATGTGAGATGAGTTTCCATTTCTCTGAGATAAACGTTTCAGTGGCACAACTGCTGGGTCCTACAGGTGGTTGTCTGTTCACATTTTCTGAGAAAGCGACAGACTGTTTCCCAGAGTTCCGTTTTCCGACTAGCAACTCATGGTGATCCCTTTTCTCCACATCCCCACTGGCAAGTGGTGGGCTTCTCATTACCTTTCGTTTAGTCGTTCTGATAGGAGTGCGGTTATTTATTATCACAAGCTTAATTTCCATCTCCTTAGTGGTATTGGACATTTTTTATATACTTCTCTGCCATTTAGTAAAATGCCTGTTCATGTCTGTTATACATTTTCTAATTAGATTTTTGTCCTGTTACGTTGTGGGAGATCGGTATATATTCTACACACAAGTCCTGCGTCGAATAAGTAGTCTGAAAATATTATCTCCCAGTCTGTACCTTGTCATCTTCTTTTCTTTCTTTTCTTTTTTTTTTTTTTTGAGTTTATTTATTTGTTTTGAGAGAGGCAAAGGCAAGAAGAGTGGGAGAGGGACAGGGAGAGAGAGGGAGAGAGAGAATCCCAAGCAGGCTCCATGCCGCAAGCACAGAACTCAGGGTGGGACTCTAACCCACAAAACTGAGAGATCGTTACCTGAGCTGAAACTAAGATTTGGACACTTATCCTACTGAGCCACCCAGGCATCCGTCATTTCATCTTCTTAACAGTGTTTTTCACAGACCAACTGAAAGTAATAACAATAATAATGTCTATAAACATCAGCTGGCCCTAAATTTGAGGAATTTCCCGTTTTTTTACTCAAATTTTATTTTTTCTTAGTTTTACATCTTAAATCTGAGGTGAATTTTGAGTTAATTTTTCTATAAAGTGTGAAGATGAGGTAGAATTTTTTTCTTTTTCCGTTTTTATTTCTCTCTTTCTTTCCTTCTTTCCTTCCTTCCTTTTTCTTTTTCTTCTTTTCTTCCTTTCTTTCTTTCCTGTTGATTGCTTGAGTACTTTTTGTTGAAAAGACTCTTTCCTCTACTGAATACCTGTCTCACCTTAATGAAAAATCATTTGGGCACATTTGTGTGAGTCTCCTTCTGGGTTCTTTATTCCATGCCATTTATCCACGTGCCTGTGCTGCCTGTATGCAACTCTTTATTGATTATTGTAGTTAAATAAATAGTTTGCTTAACATTGGGGATTTTTTACTGTCAAATTTATGAGCATAAGCTTATTCCTATCATTATACATTTATTCTTTTAATGACTAACATCTGTGAAAATATCTTCTGTCTCAATCCTTCTATTGGTGATTTATTTTTTTCTCTCTTTTCCTATTTGTCAATTTTGCTAGAGTTTTATCAAGTAATAATTTGTTTGAAGAACCAATCATTTTGTTGATTTTCTCTATTTTTTTTCAATGTTACACATTTCAGGTCTGCTTGTTGTATGCTTATTTTTCTCTTCATTTTCTGTTTCCTTTGTGTAGGAACTTAAATTATCGTTTTGAGACCTTTCCTCTTTTCCAAACAGTTGATGCTATAAAAATTTTGTTTAGTGTTACCTTAACTGCAACCCATAAATTCTGATGTATTGCATTGCTAGTTTTCATCATTCTCTGTATTTTTTAATGTCCTACAAGGCTTTGTGTTTTACTCATGGATTATTTAGAAGCGTGTTTTTTAGTCTCCAAATATTTGCACATTTTCTTGTTCTCTCTCCAGTTGAGGTTTCTAGTTGTATTCTGTTGTGGCCAGAGGGTACGCTCTGTATAATTTCACATGTGTAAACTTTGTTGATGTGTGTCTTACGACCGAGGATAATGTCTACTTAGGCGAATTTTCCATGGATGCTTGAAAGAAATGTTTTTTCTGCTTTCTTGGGTGGAGAGTTCTGCATATCACTTACATCTTGTTTGTTGCGGTGTTTTCAGTTCTTCTATGACTTGGCTGTCATTCTGTCTGGTAGTTCTAATCTTCCCCGAAAGTAGGTTTTGAAATCTCCAGCTGTCGTAGATTTGTCTCTTCCTCCATTCAAATGTATTTTTGTTTCAAATATTTTGAAGTTCTATGTTTAGATTTCTGTACCACTATTGCTTCTTTTTTAAATGTAAATACTAGTTAGTTAACATACAGTGCAATATTGGTTTCAGGAGTAGAATTCAGTGATTCAGCACTTACATACAACACCCAGTGTTCATCCCAACAAGTGGGATACCCATCACCCATGTAGCCCATGGCTCAGCCACCTCCCTCCATCAACCTTCAGTTCATTGTCTATTGTAAAGGGTCTCTTGGGGTTTGTTTCCTTCTCTCCTCTTTCCCCACCCCACCCCCATATGTTCATCTGTTTTGTTTCTTAAATTCCACATGCGAGTGAAATCATATGGTATTTGTCTTGCTCTGACTGACTTATTTCACTTAGCATAATATATTCTAGGTCCATCCATGTGATGGAAAATAGCAAGATTTTATTCTTTTTGATGGCTGAGTAATATCCCATGGTGTATGTGTGTGTATGTGTGTATATGTGTGTGTGTGTGTATATATATATACACATCTCCACACCACATCTTCTTTAACCATTCATCAGTTGATGGACATTAAGGCTCTCTTCATACTTTGGCTATTGCTGATAATGCTGTTATAAACTTCAGGGTGTACGTATGCCTTCAATTCTGTAGTTTTGTATCCTTTGCTATACCACTATTTCTTCTTGGTGGATTGATCATTTTATTATTATAATATGTTGCTCTTTGTCCCTCATAATTTTATTTTGAAGTCTACTATATCAATACTCAAATAGCCACTTGTATTTATTTCTCCTGTTAATTTTCACTTGGTGTATATTTTTCTATTTTACTTCCAACCCACATATACCATTATGTTTGGAGTGCATTATATGTATTTTTACACATTCCATGTTTTTCATTCCTTTCAGAAATTCCAATCTTTTATTCTGTTACCATTTCTTTTCCATTTTGAGAATTTCCTTTAGCTTTTCTTTAGCAATATGTCTGCTAGTGGACAACTAGCTTTCTATTGTCCAAGGACATCTTTATTTCCCTATTCATTCCTTAAGAATATTTAAAGGTAAAGAATCTTCAGGAAACATTCTGTTTGTTGTTTTTTTCCAGTACTTGGAAAATGTTCTTTTCTGGGTCCCTCGTTTTAGATTAGCCATCTATTAATATTAAAATTTCCCTATTAGTAATGTGTTGCTTTTCTCTGGCTGCTTTTGAGATTTTTATTGTGCCATTAGTTTTCATAAGTTTTAGCTCTTATATTTCTTTTTTTTTAAGTGTATTTATGTATTTAAATTAAACAGAGAGAGTGAGCAGGGGAAGGGCAGAGAAAGAGGATCCCAAGCAGGCTCCTCGTTGTCAGTGCAGAGCCCAGTGTGGGGCTCAATCGCATGAACTCTGAGCTCCTGATCTGAGCCAAAATCAGGAGTTGGATGCTTTAGTCACTGAGCCACCCAGGCACCCCAGGCTTCTATTTCTTCCTGTGACTTTATTAGGTTTATGTTTTTTGTGGTTGTGTCATTCAATGCGTACGTCTGTGTCTTTTGGCAGATTTTGGAAAAGCTCAGTCCACATTTCGCGGCACCCTCTTGCAGCCCCACTTGCTCCCCTTTCCTTCTGGGCTGCTGACGGTGCAGTTTTAGCTGTTTGGTCATTGCCCTACAGATCTCTGACTCTGTTCCTTTCTTCTCTCGTGTTGGCTCCTGCCTGGTTTTCACACTGAACAATGTCCCTCGTTCTGGTTTCCTGTTCGCTAGTTCATTCCCACCGTATTCATTGTCATCAGCCTCATCTGGGGAGATTTTTTAGTTGTTATTTTGTTTTCAGATTCCTAATTTCCATTTGGTTCTCCTGTCTATATCTTCTGTTTCTCTGATGAGGTTGTCAGTTTGTTGATTTCTTTCCATGGCAATTGTCATTGATCAGTAATCCTTTTTTTTTTGTTTGTTTTTTGTTTTTTGGCTACGTTTTAAGACCCTTCAGTTCCCACATGTGATTCATCTCATTGTGATATTCTATTGGTTGATTTTTCTAATTCATGTTATTGTTTTCCTCATTTTCAGTATGACAAATAATTTTTTATCGAATCCTGGATATTTTTGATATTAGGTTAAGTTTCCCTGGGATCCTACTATCTCCCCATTTCAGGAGGTAGTCACTCAGATTGGATCAGCACGCAGACCCTGGCCTGATTTGGAGGCTGCTGGTCCAGTGGAAATCCAGTTTTCAGAAGCTTGCACAGCTACTATCCTCTCCTCTCGGTTATGCTCTGGCTGTGACTAGGGCTCCCATGTGTTCTGGCTCCACCCACAGGACTGGGATAAACTTCCCTGAGCCTGATGCCCTCAAGTGAGAGTGAGGGGAGAGAATCCAGGCCCCTGAGCCCTGAAATTCCATCCACAGGCTTCCCAGGCCAGCGGAGCTCTTGGGGTCTCTCCTGGAGTCACCTGCAGGGGCAGGAGGTCCTTCCATCCCAGGCTGTCCAGGACGGATAGCTGGGGAGGGGCCACTCGTAGTAGAGAGCTTTCCTTCCCACCTCCTCTCCACACCATCCAGGACCAGAAGGATTGTTGTTTAATCCACACTGGTGCTGTTCTCAGGTGCAGAATATTTGTAATGACGATCAAAACAAGAATAGCATCCTCATTAAAACCCAGAGAAGTAAAAGTAATGCTCTATAGTCTCAGTGTTAATCAAGGCAAAATCCAAAGTCTCTTTAACTTCAGTAATATGGTTTCTTACTAAACCGCATGGTCTCGCTGGTATGGACAAGATAGTACCAACACTCATCATCGCTCAGCAGTGGGTTTCAGATGGTTTAGATATATTTTGATAGAACTTCATCCCAGGTACAAATAAAAATAATTATGAATGAACAGAGAGAGTGTGTAAAGAAATACTAATAATTTCAATGGCTTTTTTTAAAGTTTATTTTATTTATATTTGAGAGAGAGACAGCATGAGCAGAGAGGGGCAGAGAGAGAGGAACAGAGAGAATCCCAAACAGGCTCTGTGTTCTCAGCACGGAGCCTGCTTGGGGGCTTGAACCCCCGAACCACGGGATCACGACCTGAGGCAAAATCAAGAATCATATGCTCAACTGACTGAGCCACCTGGTGCCTCAGATTTCAGTGACGTTTAAAACATCTTCTCAAGATTCCACTTCCTTGATATCTGTAATGCACTCAAAAAGGATTGGAGAGTCCATGAGCTTGTAAATAGAATGTGAAAAATGTTCCTTTAAATTTATTTATTTATTTATTTTACATTATCTTATTTTTGTAAACATACATTTTTATTTTTATCTTCGAAAAGAAGGTAATCACGTACCTGACCCTACGATACTTCTTTATCCAAAACCTACTTTTAAATTTTTTAATGCTTTTAAAATCAAGCAAATAATTCATAGTAGTTAACTGAAAATCATGACATAACACAAGGCACATGGATCAAAAACTGACTAGAAACAAAAATCATAGTAATATTAAAAAAAAGTGTTTTTTCTATAACATAAAGAGTTTTTTGATGACGCTAGAATCAACACCATCACCCTTTTCATTGAATTAAATTTAGTTCATTCTTAGCTACTTACAGATATTTCATCACCTGGGAGCTAGATATTTGACGGTGAATCTTGTCTTCTTAGATTTCTCACATTTTATGGAAACTGCCTTGATGCAGGGCTGGAACTCACAAACCATGAGATCATGACCTGAGCTGAAGTCGGACACTTAACTGACTGAGCCACCCAGCCGCCCCACCCCCAAATAATATTTTTTAAAGATTATTCTATGGTGGTTGGAGAAAGGATTTATACATGAAAGTCTGAAAAGAATCTACATGTATATTATATATTCTGAAAAGAATATATAATGAATATTATGGACTGAAGGGTAATATGTATACTCGGGGCCGTGATAATTCTCCATTGGAGAAGTCCTGCTGCCTTGAGTGGTAACAGTTGAGATGAAGAGAAGAGAGTGAACTCATGGTATGTTTTGAGGGTAGATCTCAGGTATGCAGATCAAAGATATTATAATAACAAATGGTATGTTTTCAGGTATGCAGATCAAAGAGAGTATAAGAACAAATGAAATATATATCTTTTTCTGTCTAGAGTCACAGTAAACTTGAAATTTCATTGAATGCCTATGTAAAAACACAAAACCAAATAGACTATGGAAAATTGTATGAAATTGTAGCAGTGACTTCATGTGTAAGAGGCCAGGGATAGATTTCTACATGCCGGAAGGCTTAGGTAAAAGGATGCAATGCAGGACTCTTGTATTGTTGGGTGACACATTGGCTTCTAATGCTCTGAAGATTCAACTGCTTTCAGTTTTCTTTGTTGCAGATACAACTATTTCTGTAACAAATTCTGGCTTCATCCTTGAACCTCTTTTGTTTTCTCTCATTTCCTTTCAGTGTGCTACTTCTTTGTATTTTTAATAACTAACTCAGGAACATTTTCTATTTTATTTTATTATTTAATTTTGATTTAATTTAATTTAATTTAATTTAATTTTAGAGTTAATTTATTTTGAGAGTGAGTGTGTGTGTGTGTGTGTGTGTGTGTGTGTGTGTGTGTTTGTGAGCAGGAGAAGGGCAGAGAGAGGGAGAGAGAGAATCCTTAGCAGACTCCACACGGTCAGCACGGAGCCTGACATGGGGCTCGAACCCACGAACCATGAGATCATATCCTGAGCCAAAGTCAGATGCTTAATTGACCGAAGCACCGGGAGCTCCAGGAACATTTTCTAGTTTAGATTGTCCCATAGACACTGTATGGTACAATACTCTATTATTTGAAAGAGCAATGCATCATGCTGCCCCGTTGAACCTAATATTCCACAAAAGGCACAGAGGAAGGCTGGAGCTGCTGCTGTGTTCACCTAAGACAGCGAGTTGGCCTTCCTTCAGACTGAGCTTGTGGTCCTGACATTCTCTTCCTCTAGTTACATCTTCATCTGAGTAATAGACAGCAGGAAGAAGGGTAATTGCAGACTCAGAATGTAATTTTGACTAAAAATAAAAAAGGCATTCACCAGCCCTACATCAAGTTAATGATGTATTTTTTTTCCGCTCTAAAGTAGATACCAAAGCAAAGAAAGGCAGCTACTTTTCATTACCTCCGTCTGTGGGTGACAAAGTCTCTTCTCAGGGGCTTGCTTGGAATCCAAGGTAACCATTGCGGATACACTGAGAAATTACACTGATGTGAGAAAATTGATGTTTTTTCCACCTAAAACCCAATGCTGAAAGGAATTATCTTATTTTCTCTTCTTATTAAAACAGCATAAATGGTCCGGTTAATTAAGACTATGTCATTGCAAAGCAAGATTGCTTTGAAATGAACATTATATTAAGCTTACAAACAAATACATGAAAACATACATTATCGTAATTAGCTCTTGGTCAACCTCTGTGTCTAGCAGCAGTGTTTCGTGTCATTGTTGAATTACACCCATCGAAGTTGTCTGATTACCTTTTCTTCTTCCTAAACTAAAAAAAAAAAATCAAGTAAAGAGACAAAAAGAAAAGGAAAGGAAAATAATGCTCAGCCAACAGAAAGAAATTATTTTAAATGATTCTCATGCAGAGTGGAAACAAACTGTTCTGGCGATGCAATGTCAGAATAAATTCTATTACTGTGAGTTCCCATCTAACCGAGTGCTTCCTGACCTTCATGTTGTCAGAGATGCAAATGGGAGGGAAGTCATTTGTCCCGTGGGAGCCTCTGTTCACGAAATCTGAATGAGAAGTAAAATTCAAAAAAGTGTACCCTACTGAAATGGACATATAGACTATGGCTAACTTTACATTTTATAACATTTAGTATAGAATTAAAAAAAAGGAAAATTTCAATCATGGAATGTTCTCTTAATGTAAAATAGTGTAAAGCATAAAATATATATTAAGTATGTTATTCTGCTTATCCTAGAAGATAATAAAAACATATGCATATACACATTGCCCCTTTCTACTCTATATATCACCACCCAAAAGTAATTATGGGTCTCGTGAGATATTTAGTTCGTTTTATAAAATACAGCCTTGTCCTATACCTAAATTGTTTTTAAAGATTCTAGTCAGATTTTTGATATAATTTAAACTCTCTAAATGTATGTTTTTCTCACGAGACACTTCATTCCTGGCAACTTAAAACAAATTTTCATTTTAAAACGTTAGAATGGCATTGTTAATGATTTATGAAGGAAAGAGGCAGTATATTCTATAGTACAATTTTGAATTATATTGCTTTCAAGTACTATACAGAAATACAAAGAAAAGCGAGAGAAAAAGATTAAGTCTTACATCTCTTTGAAATTCAGGAAGTTTTATTCAATTTGGGTATATATTAATGTTTTCTTTTAGAAAAATGATCCCTACCCCGACTTTATCCCCAAGTAAGAAGTTAGTCGATCCTGGGACATAGGATCTTGTGGTCACTCACTTGTAAGAGTGTGTAGATCACCTCTTGAAGGCTTTTTTATGCCACGCGACCAGTAGAATAGACAGGATGGGAGTTTGCCTGCTGAAAGCCACTCTTTCACCAGACCAGAGTCTCGTATGCACTGTGGACAGTGACAGACCAGGTCAACATAACCCCGGTCACCACTGCAAGGGGATGACACTTGCAGAGCAGGAAATTTCATCTTTAGCTCTTTCTGTGGGAGGAGATTCTAAGATCCATAACTATAAATGTTATACCTGAACAATGGAGGTTGGACAGAAGATGTCCAGATTGTGCTGAGATGAATCATTGAGGCCATTTCCTCAAACTGCCTACTTCTGATTTCGTGTTTCCCGACCCGACTTCTAAGTTCAACTTGAATTCCCAATGAAATTTGACTATCAGTACTGAAATGTACATTAATATTTATCCATTTGGAATTAATTGGGATATGAAGTTTTTAATACAGTGTAGCGTATGTATTAATCTGTTTGCATTTGGAGTGTTTGGGTTCGAATGTCTGTGTGTTTGTGGATGTGTCCTGTATGTGTGCATAATAATGAAAACAAAAGCAATTTAAAATGACAGACCTTACCTTTCCTTTCCTTTCAATGGAAGAGAGAAAAGATATTACTTACATTTTCTTGCAACTTTTGTGGCTGATTTGGTAACCCCGCCATGGGCAAAACCCCACCGTGGGCATGGGTAAATGTTGTATCAGTTCTTGGTGCCTTATGCAAAACCGAATGCTCCACTGAGAGTTTTGTTCTCCACACCGTCACCGGCGTTTGGTGTGTCAGCGTTTTACATGTCCTTTCCATGTTTTACATGTTACTGTTACTAGTTGGTGTTTGGTGATATCTTGTTGTTTACATTTACACTTCCCTAATGTTAACTTTGAGCATCTTTTCATATGCTCCTTTGCCACCTGGTGAGACCAGTGTTTAGATTCTTGGCTTGTTTTTTAATTGTTTACTTCTTGTTTCTTTTATCAAGAGTTCTTTGTATATTTTAGGTATAATCCTTTGTCATATGTGCATTGCAAATATTTTCTCCTATTCTTTAGCTCATCTTTTCATCCTCTTAACTGTCTTCCAGATAGTTTTTTTTTAATGTTTAATTTTGAAACACACACACACACACACACACACACACACACACAGAGTGTGATCAGAAGAGGAGCAGAGAGAGAGGGAGACACAGGATCCGAAGCAGGCTCCAGGCTCTGACTTGTCAGCACAGAGCCCAACGTGGGGCTCGAACTCATGAACCATGAGATCATGACCTGAGCCGAAGTCAGACACTTAACCTACTGATCCACGCAGGTGCTCCCAGAGAGTTTTTAATTTTAATGCAATCCAACTCGTTTCCTGCAGATCTTGCTTGCAGTGTTCTATCTAAAAAGACATCCCCAAACCAAGACCACCTAGATTTTCTCTTGTGTTGTCTTTTAGGGGTTTTATAGTTTGCATTTTACATTTAGATCTAATATCTAGTTTGTGTTGATTTTTTGTTAAGTGTTTGAAATCTGTGTTTAGATTCTTCTCTTTGCAGATGATGTCCATAATTTCCAGGACCACTTGTTGAAAAGACTAGTCTTTATCTATTGAGTTGCCTCTACTTGTTTGTTTAAGATCAGTTGACTATAATTCTTTGAGTCTATTTCTGGCTCTCTTTTCTGTTCCTTTGATCTATTTGTCATTTCATTCATCAGTGTCATCATGGTTTGATTACTGTGTACAGTGAATCTTGAGTTGAAGTTGAGTAGTGTCTGTTTGCTAACTTTGTTCTTCTCCTTCCATATCCTGCTGACTACTCTGGGGCTTTGCGTCTCCATGAAACTTTTTAATCCGTTTGTTGATATCCATGATATAATGTATGGGGATTCTGATTGGCATTGTATTGAATCTATAGATCAAGTTGGATAGAATTCACATCTTGACAATATTGAGTCTTTTTCTCCCTAAACTTGGAATATTTCTCTAGGACTTCAGCTCTTTGACTCCTTTTTATCATAGTATTATAGTTTTCCTCATCTTGCATATTTACTTCTCAGTATTTACTTTTTACTGTTGTTGGTGCTCCTGTATATAGTAATGGGCTTTTAATTTCAAATTGCAATTGTTCATAGTTCTGTAAGAGAGAAATTGACATCCGTATGTTAATTGCTACATTAGGTAATCCTGCAACCCTGCTGTAATCAATATTCCAAGATTATTTTTTTTTAATAAACCACTGTCTTGATGTTGTGTTCAGTAGATCTAGCCTAGTTCATCGTCACAAAGATTGTTTTTTTCCTATGTGCATTTACTTGCCTTTTCATCTTTGTCTTCTGGGTGAATGGATCTCTTATCACTACGTAATGTTTCTATACTCTCTATTAATATTTCTTATTCTGAACTATACTGATACTAACATAGCTATCCCATTTTTCTTTTGATTAGTATTTGCATGCTATGTCTTTTTCTTTTGATCTATATATTTCCTTATGTTGAATGAGAGTTTCTCAAACAACTCAGTGGTAACAAGATAAATGCTCCAGAAAGATAACCAAAATACTGCAATACACCCCACAAATGAAGATGTCTAAATGGTCAAAAACACATAAAACAGCGATGCTTCACTAGCTATAAGGAAAATGCAATGAAAATCACTATGAGGTACCAATACACAGTCACTAGGAGACTTAAATTTTAACAATACCAAATGTTGCCAAGGATGTGCAACAGCTCCCTCTGATGCATTGTTGTTACAAGGGTAAAATGTCAAACCTGTTGGGAAAAAAATCAGTAATTTCTCGTAAATCTAACCACAGACCTCCATTTATATCCACTTATTCATTTATAACCATTTAAAATAGATTTACAAAAATGTTTGTAAAAGACTTAGTCATAAAACAAAACAAAACAAAAAATTAAAACAACCCACATAGCCATCAAGAGAATGGCTACATGAACTGTAGTATATTTATTTAATGGAATACTAGCCAGTAAAAATGGAAAACACTAGTGATATGCACAGAAATGTGAATTCATCTCAAAAATAGTATGCTAGATGAATAAGCTGTATAAATAACATACAGTTTACATAAAGTTCTAAAATAGGCCAAACTAATTTATGTTGAAAATCCTCAAAATAGTGCTTGTTCTTAAGAGTGAAGAGGATGACCTGAGAAAAAACATCTGTTACATTTCTTAGGTCCCCACACACTCTATTTACTTCAGAAGCTGGTGATAGAAATGGGGAACCTGGTTTGAGTCCATTTTAGAATCCTGTTTTAAGTGTATGGAAATCCTAGTGGCACAGTGACAGTGTGTAAAAGGGACTAGAAGACTGTTAAGATAATTAGCTCCTTAAGAGAGTTCTACAGCTTTGAACAATGGAACACCCTGATTCAGTCCTGGGCGTGGTGGGCAAGAATGGCTCCCCAATCTTGTACATGTCTCAAACTCTGGGGTCTGTAACTATGTCCCATTACATTGGAAAAAGAACTTCGCAGATGTGCTTAAATTAAGGATCTTGAAGCATTCCCCAGGTGGGATCTATGTAATGATAGGAGTCCTGTTATCAGGAGACAGGAAGACCAGAACTTAAATAGTAGGACAAATGGCAAGTGGCTGGAGTCATGGGAGGAAGTAGCAGTGAATCAGGAAATGCAGGCGGCCCCTAAAGGTGAAGAAAGCCATGAAATGGATTGTTCCCTCAGCCCCCAAATGAACCAATGCAGTGGACGCCTGACCTAGAAGGTCTAATTTAGAATGTCCGATGTCCTGAACTATACGATAATAAACTCATGTTGGGTTAAGTCACCTCAGTCTGTCTTCATTTGTCACAAAAACAGTAGAAACTTAACATCTACTGTGTTTGTGAGTTACTGTGATTAAAGTCTAGCTATGAGGATGATACTGGTATGGAGGCTAGAAGAAAAAACACTGATATACTGAACATCCCGGTTCTCTTACTTTCTGTGATTCAAATAGCTTCCTTTGTCCAGTCAAATAGCTACCTTAGAATAATTAACACGTAGGATTTTAGAGTGGAAGAAACATGCACGCTACCTAATTCACATTTTTCGTTTTGTCACTGAGGGAGCTGAAATGTAAAGGGGTAAATTCAGTTTCCAAAAACCACAGAGGACCGTCACCATAATTCAGCAGTGTCCTGAATGTTCAGAATGCCTGTTGTTGGCATCGTCTAAGGGAAGAAAAAGCTACTAGGCAATGCCAAAGGTTATGCTTTACTTGAAATTGCACTGTTTTCCTATTTTAGGCTGATGAATGTATCCGAAAATTGTGAGGATTGAATCACGTGAGGATTTTGAATGGAAGTATTCTATAAATTATAAACTGTAAAAACAGGTGTCAGATTCAGTGTTTTGATTTTTAAATAAAAAGAGTTTTCTGTTGGAAGCACATTGCCATGTAAAATTAGATCAGTTTTTCATGGGAACAGTTTGAACTTTATTGATCTGATCGGTATTCCAGTTAGTAGAGCTGATACATTTTAGACTCTGAGGTCTCTCCTCATTCCACTATAAAATTCATGCCATCTATTTCTTTACATATGATACTAATTTTCAGTTTTAAAGATGTGAAAAGGAGCACCCAGGTGGCTCGGTCAGTTGAGTGTCAGACTTCTGATTTCAGCTCAGGTCAGGAGCTCTTGGTTCACGGGATTGAGCGTGGGTCAGGCTCTGTGCTGACAGTGTGGAGGCTGCTTGAAATTCTCTCTCTCTCTGTCTCTTTCTCTTTCTCAAAATAAATAAGTAAACATCAAAAAAAATATACGGGAAGATTGTTAAGGGGTATTTGTCACAAGTATATATATATTTTTTCTTTTTTCTCTTGGTATATCTATGTTAGTAAAAGATGGCTGTCATTTTCTGGCCTTGTATTTTAATGCAAATGTGAAAGGCCATAATTTGTTTGACATGCTGGCTGAATGCATTGATTGTGAGTGACCATCTCTTTAATTTGCTCAAGGCGCTCTGAACAGCCCCTCCATTTGTCTTGCGCTGGCACATTTGGGGAAATTGAAGGGACAGAACCTGAAGGAAATGTCAACTTTAGATCAAACAGAAAAGGATATTCCAACTTACTGTTGACAGAATGTCTCTAAATCCATTGAAGAGAAACTGTCAGCTCTCTGCAAATGGCAAACCTAATTCTGATAATTCCTGACAAATGAAGAGGTCTCAGAAGATGGGAAATAAACAAAAATTCTATTTTTTCCCAGAGTCCTCACCTTTTTTCTTTCAAAGGCTGTATCTTTATTTGCAGCCCAGTAAACTATCAGAAATGTGTGTGTGTGTGTGTGTGTGTGTGTGTGTGTGAAGAGAAAGAGAGAGAGAATGATACTTAGCTTTGTGATTCCAGCAATCACAGGGTGTGTGGTGTGTACATCTATCCATATTGTAGGAGTCACAAACTAAATGTCTGTGAAGTCCAAGCACATAATGAGAGAAAAGGCTAAAATGTATACGTTTGTCTTAAAAATTTTTTTTAATGTTTATTTTGGAGAGAGAGAGACAGAACTTGAGTGGTCGAGGGCCAGAGAGAGAGAGGGAGACACAGAATCTGAAGCAGGCTCCAGGCTCTGAGCTGTCAGCACGGAGCCCAACATGGGGCTCGAACCCACAAACCATGAGAACATGACCTGACCCAAAGTCGGACGCTTAAGCAACTGAGCCACCCAAGTGCCCCAGGCATGTTTGTTTATGTGTTTTGTGAGTAATGGGAATTATGGTAAAAATTTTTCAAAAACTGTTCCTGCCTCTGCCATTTGAGTCAAGAAGACTTTCCCCAGTTACTTCCAAATGGGATTGTGGGTAATGTGTTGGCACATAGTGTACTCAATTCAGAGACACTAAAAATTAGTGTTTTCGTGTAAAATCTGGTTTTAAATCCTGACCTCATTTTTTTACAAGATACTATTCTGGGCACATAAAATGTTTCTGACCGTAAAATTATGCCCGAAGGCAGCCAACTTGACACCTGTAAAAATAAAATAAAATCATATTCTTACCAAATTAGTTTTATAAATTTAGTGTTATCCGGCCAAGACATAAAGTACTCTCTTATTGCCCTTTAATAGAGCTAGCTAAATGATCTAATTTTTCCAGACCTAAAGAAATTAGCAATGGTGAAATTGAGTAGATATTTGTACAGGAAAATGTTCAACACTCTTCCAGATCACTCAACAAGAATAACTAATTTTTATACAATTTTTAGGTCGGTGCACAGTCTCTATACATAATAATCAACTATAGACTAATCTATTAAAAGGAAATCATATTTTGCCTTGGGCTGATATGTTTAATGGTATACTGTAATGTCTAATGAAGATAGAAAACTTTAAGTCTGTTTATTTCTTCCATAAACATAATAAACTCACGCAAACTAGACTACATATAGATAGATTGGTGGTTTATTAATATAAGGAAATAACTGCTTATCGAAAGCTTGATGAGATTATTGTAGGATCATCACTTTTTGTCGTGTGTCCATAATTTGCAGCAGTGAAAGACTTAGTGAAACTTGACAAGATGATAAACTTTAGTAGTTTAGTCAATATGACATAGATGTTGCAATTCTCATAATTTCTAATTAGAAAAATAGAGTTTTTGAAAATGGCATTTATTGTTTACAAAATTCTTAGACAAACTGTGATATTCTCATAAATGTTATAATTACATATATTGAATCCCTTCATTAGTAGAAAAAGTCACTATCCAACACTATTACTTAAATATTTTTATTTGAATGTCATTTTCCAACAATGGTTTTCCTAAATTCTAAAATTCTAAATTGAATTTTATCATGTGTGAGTTTTTTATTCTCTGTGACAAACAGCTTTGTAAAACTCACTCTTATAAATACATTTCATGGATTTGGGATGAGTGATACTTCCCGAAGGCCTAAATTAAATCTTTCACTGTAAGTGTCATTATTTAATTTTTATTTTTCTTGGTCACAGTTTCTTTTAGAAAACTGCATTTGTCCTGGAAAAGTATTTATTTTTATTAATCAGTAGCAAAGTCCAGTATTATTTAGTCCTTAATAGGGTAGGAATAGAGGTTTGTTGCTAGGTAAATCAGTCCTTAGAGACTGGCAGTCATTCAAACAGAAGACACAAGTCTGTATAATTAGAGACTATCTGGGAAGGTAGGAGAGCCCATCATTACTGAGAATGTAGGTGAAAAAAGGATACTAATTTTTCCAATTATAACCAAAACCTGTTTTTTCTTATTTGTAATTTATATATTTATTCCCTGTTTCACAAGTCTCTTCTCAAATTGTGTAGTTCAGGTGATTTAGTGGATTTGCCTACATACTGACTATACCGAACAGTACAAAGTATCAGAACAGTTTGGCTGAAATACCCAGTCAGTTCCAACTCCAAGAATCCAACCTTTATATAAGTGAACACTTGTGTGAGTTTGTCAAGACCACAGGCACAAGAGGTGCAGTGCATGCTTTTTTTCTTTTTTCTTTTTTTTTTTTTTTTTAACTTCAGTTAACAAATGCAATTTTAAAACTCTGAGACCTTGGGGTGCCTGGGTGATTCAGTTGGTTAAGCGGCCAACTTCAGCTCAGGTCATGATTTTGCAGTCTGTGAATTCGAGCCCCGCGTCGGGCTCTGTGCTGACAGCTCAGAGTCTGGAGCCTGCTTTGGATTCTGTGTCTCCCTCTCTCTCTCTGCCCTTCTCCTGCTCACGCTCTGTCTCTATATCTCAAAAATAAATAAACGTTAAAAAAAAAAACAAAAAAAAAAAACCTCTGAGGCCATGCAACTGGAGCTTCGAATATGACTGAACATTTTTATATTAGTTACTTTGAAATAACACCAATCTCCTTTTAGAATGCACAGATGTTGTTAAAGCAGACATTCCTCCGTGAGTGTGGTAGCAACGGCCAGCACCTGCCAGCCACGGAGAGTTACTGGGTCTCTGCCAAGAGAGATCAAGGCCACTGCCTAGAATGCTCTTGCTGGGAACATCACATGGCCTCTGCCCCCTCCTCCCGGTTCCTTCCCCTTCTGTTTTAAAATGTGGCCAGCGTCTACCCTTTACCTTGGGACCGTACCCTCGGACGTTGAGAACAAGGTGACCAGCAGTCCCTCTGTCTCCGGGGAGCCACTTGCTCGCTCCTCAGCTGTGTGCAGGAGCCGGGTGGTGGCGGAGCACACCCTGGACCTCGCCTGGCAAGGGCTTTCCTTCTGACTTACCGACCATGGCTCCTTTCCCCTGAGTCTTCACACGATGGGTAGAGAGACCCACACTCTCTAGTGTCTCTTCAAAAGCTGTAATCTCATCACAAGGGGCCCACCCTCATGACCTAACAACCTCCCAAAGACCCGGCTTGCACGATCATCACTTTGGGGGTTAGGGATTCAAGATTGGAATTTTGGAAAAACCCACTTCCGTCTATAGCACCAACTTTAACCACTGAAAATATGCTAAGAAAAAAGTTGTGCATAAATATAGGTGCCCTTGGTTTTGAATTTTTTCTTCACTAAACTTTCTTTTCTCTCTCTGACTTTTTCTGTCTTCTGAATTCCTAGCTAAGGGCATGAAGCGTAATGCAAAAGTTAATAGTTTTCTATCGTCAGTAAGGCATTCTCTCTAGCTTATATGCAACATTTTGGCTATTGTCTTTGTTTCAGAGCATTTAGTTCTTGTGTCTGAGTCATACGTTCCTGTGTGTGTGTGTGTACGTATTTGTGTATATTTGTGTCCATGTGTTTGTGGGGAGAACGGGGTTCTTTCTAATAGATACAAATAACTGAAGCTGAGTTTGTAAAGCTCAGATGAGACCATTTTTATCTATTCATTTCAGTGAGATTTACTTGAAAATATCTACTCTCACTATGTATTAAAGATTCATTAGATAATCCACTAATCCATTTATGTGCAGAGGACTACTGTTTTCTCTCAGTAGGAAACATAAAATTGATTCCTCCGTTTGAAAATGTCCTGTGCTTATTTTGAAATTAACATCTCAAAAAAGTAATACATTATTAACCTTTTGTTTGAATGTAATATTTCCAAGTATTGCTATCTGTAGTGCTACATTCTTCTTTTAAATTGAGTGACAAATTTCCCAACATTAATACATTTTAATAAATAGTGCAGAATTTCAAGTAAGGAAATAGGCATTTATTTCTCAAACTAAATTATGAAAATGACTATAAAAATATTTATGTAGTCTTAAATTGAGAGAATCACATCTCTGGAATAAGGCTTTAATAAAATCTGCTACCTGACTTCTTTTTGATACTATTTCATCCATACAAGAAATTTTTTAGAATATTTCTTTGGAAAAGATTTAACTTTTAGATCTCAGTTTTGCAGTGTTAGTTTAAAGCTAATTAAAATGTTCTCAATGATATAGGCATACTTATTAAATGAGGGTGGTGTCACAGGTGCCTTGGAATAAAGAATATTCTGAATCTAAGAGAAGAGTATATACTAGCTTAAAAGTGATTTTTTTGCATGTTCTTTAACCATAGCTTACCATTAAGATCTTAGCAATTTCAAATACCCTCAACTCTCAAATTAAGCAAGCGACTAAGATGATATCCAATTCTAAGGTTGAACCATTGTGTTATACTGTTGCATCATCAGCTTGGTTAAGCTGGGAGTTGTATTCTAGAATCTTTTTCTTGTATGTTTCCGGCTGACTGAAAATAGGAACTTGCACAAGATTTGAGTTGGAAAGAAACAAAGAAGTGCAGTCTTTTCGCACAGCAGGTCTTCGTGATCGGGTGCAACGATGGATGGATGCAGGAGTAACTGTCCTTATTCAGCTTCTCATCTTGACCTTTGTCTTTGCTGAACAACAGCAGCCCCAGGCACCATGGTCTAGGAAAAGCAGGTTGGGTAAAGATTAAAGCACTTGCCAATCTGTCAAAACCAACTTCACTTTGGACAATCCAATAGTTTCTCTGAGACTATCGATTTCTTTAGCTATAAAATAAGGATAGTATAACTAACTACCTTAAAATTACTTGGTGATCAAATGTGAACCATTCGAGAAAGCCATTTATATACAATATCACAATGAAATGCATGTAATTTAAATCCTCCAATTCAGTATACTTTTGTTTAATATAATTTATTGTCATGTTGGTTTCCATACAACACCCAGTGCTCACCCCCAAAAATGCCCTCCTCAATGCCCATCTCCCAGTCTCCCCTCTCCCACACCCCCCATCAACCATCAGTTTGTTCTCAGTATTTAAGAGTCTCTTAAGTTTTGCCTCCCTCCCTCTCTGTGCCTTTTTTTTCCCTCTTCCCCTCCCCCATGGTTTTCTGCTAAGTCTCTCGAAATCTACCTGAGTGTGGATACATATGGTATCTGTCTTTTTCTGACTGACTTATTTCACTTAGCATAATACCATCCATGTTGCCACACATGGCCAGATTTCATTCTTCCTTATTGCTGCATAGTATTCCATTGTATATATATACCACGTCTTCTTTATCCATTGGTGAGTTGACGAACACTTAGTCTCTTTCCATGATTTGGCTATTGTTGAAAGCGCTGCAATAAACATTGGGGTACATGTGCCCCTATGCATCAGCACTCCTATATCCCTTGGGTAAATTCCTAGCAGTGCTATTGCTGGGTCATAAGGTAGTTTTCTTTCTAATTTTTTGAGGAACCTCCACACCGTTCTCCAGAGCAGCTGGACCAGTTTGCATTCGCACCAACAGTGTAAGAAGGTGCCTGTTTCTCCTCGCCAGCATCTATAGTTTCCTGATTTGTTCATTTTAGCCACTCCGACTGGTGTGAGGTGGTATCTCAGTGTGGTTTTGATTTGTATTTCCCTGATGATGAGTGACATTGAGCATTGTTTCATGTGTCTGTTGGCCATCTGGATGTCTTCTTTGGAAAAGTGTCTTCATATCTTCTGCCCATTTCTTCACTGAATTATTTGTTTTTTGGGTGTAGAGTTTGGTGAGTTCTTTATAGATTTTGGACACTAGCCCTTTATCTGATATGTTGTTTGCAACTATGTTTTCCCATTCTGTTGGTTGCATAGTAGTTTTGTTGATTGTTTCCTTTGTAGGGCAGAAGCTTTTTATTTTGATGAGGACCCAGTAGTTCATTTTTTGCTTTTAATTCCATTGCCTTTGGAGATGTGTTGAGTAAGAAATTGCTACAACTGAGGTCAGTGAGGTTTATCCCTGCTTTCTCCTCAAGGATTTTGATGGTTTCCTGTCTCACTCTCAGGTCCTTCATCCATTTAGAGTTTATTTTTGTGAGTGGTGTAAGAAAGTGGTCTAGTTTCATTCTTCTGCATGTTGCTGTCCAGTTCTCCCAGCACCATTTGTTAAAGAGGCTGTCTTTTTTCCATTGGATATTCTTTCCTGCTTTGTCAAAGATTAGATGGCCATATGCTTGTGGGTCCATTTCTGGGTTCTCTATTCGATTCCATTGGTCTATGTGTCTGGTATTCTTGTGCCAATACCATGCTGTCTTGATGACTACCGCTTTTTGTAGTAGAGGTTAAAATCTAGGATTGTGATGCCTCCCGCTTTGGTTTTATTCTTCAGAATTACTTTGGCTATTCAGGGTCATTTGTGATTCCATACAAATCTTAGGATTGTTTTCTCTAGCTTTGAGAAGAATGCTAGGGCAATTTTGATTGGGATCACGCTGAATGTGTAAATTGCTTTGGGTAGTATTGACATTTTAACAATATTTATTCTTCCAATCCATGAGCATGGGATGTATTTCCATTTCCTTGTGTCTTCCTCAATTTCCTTCATAAGTTTTTTATAATTGCGTAGAGATCTCTTACATCTTTGGCTAGGTTTATTCCTAGGTATTTTATAGTTTTTGGTACAACCGTGAATGGGATGTTTCTTAATTTCTCTTTTGTTGCTTCACTGTTGGTGTATAAAAGTCCAACTCATTTTTGTACATTGATTTTGTACCCTGCAACTTTGCTGAATTCATGAATCAGTTGTAGTAGGCTTTTGGTGGATTCTGTTGGGTTTTCCATGTAGAGTATCATGTCATTTGCGAAAAGTGAAAGTTTGACTTCATCCTTGCCCATCTTGATGCCTTTTATTTGGTTTTGTTGTCTGATTGCTGATGCTAGGACCTCCAACACTATGTTAAATAGTGGTGAGAATGGACGTCCCTGTCGTGTTCCTGATCTCATGGTGAAGGCTCTCTGTTTTTCCCCATTGAGGATGATATTAGTTGTGAGTTTTTCATAAATGGCTTTTATGGTGTTTAAGTATGTTCCTTCTATCCTGACTTTCATGGAGGGTTTTTATTGAGAAAGGATGCTGTATTTTGTCAAACACTTTTTTTTGCATACATTGATAGGATCATGTGATTCTATTCTTTTGTTAATGTGATGTATCACATTGATTGATTTGTGAATATTGAGCTAGCCCTGCAACTGAGGAAAGAATCCCATTTGATCATGGTGAATAATTCTTTTGATATGCTGTTGAATTCAACTTGCTAGTATCTCGTTGAGAATTTTTGCATCCATATTCATCAGAGACATTGGCCTGTAGTTCTCTTTTTTTTTTTTTTTTTCTTTTTACAGGATCTCCATCTGGTTTCATAGTGATGCTGACTTCATAGAATGAGTTCATAAGTTTTCCTTCCATTTTAATTTTTTGGAACAGCTTGAGAAAGATAGGTATTAACTGTGTTTCTTTTTTTTAAATTTTTTTTTTTTGCCGTTTGTTTATTTTTGAGACATAGAGACAGAGCATGAGCAGGAGGAGGGCAGAGAGAGAGAGGGAGACACAGAATCCAAAGAAGGCTCCAGGCTCTGAGCTGTCAGCGCAGAGCCCGACGCGGGGCTCGAACTCACAGACCGTGAGATCATGACCTGAGCCGAAGTCGGCCGCTTAACCGACTGAGCCACCCAGACACCCCTTAACTGTGTTTTAAATGTCTGGTAGAATTCCCCAGGGAAACCATCTGGTCCAGGACTCCTATTTGTTGGGAGACTTTTGATAACTGATTCAATCGTTCCACTAGTTACGGGTCTGTTCAAATTTTCTCTTTCTTCCTATTTGAGTTTTGTAGCATGTGTCTGTTTAGGAAGTTTTCCATTTCTTCCAGGTTGTCCAGTTTGTTGGTGTATTATTTTTCATAGTGTTTCCTGGTAATTTCTTTTATTTCTGAGAGATTGGTTTTAATAAAATCATTTTCATTCATGGTTTTATCTATTTGGGTCCTCTTTTGTTTTTGAGAAACCTGGCCAGAGGTTTATCAATTGTGTTTACTTAAAAAAAAAAATACAGCTCTTGGTTTCATTGATTTGTTCTACTGCTTTTTTGGATTCTATATTGTTTATCTCTGCCCTGATTTTTATTATTTCTTTTCTTTTGCTGGTTTGGAATGTCTTTGCTGTTCCACTTCTAGTTACTTTAGGTTTGCTATTAGATTTCGTAGTAGTGATTTTTCTTATTTCTTGAGACAGGCCTGGATTGCAATATATTTTCCTCTTAGGACTGCCTTTGCTGCATCCCAAAGAGTTTGGATTGTTGAATTTTCATTTTTATTTGTTTCCATATATTTTTTAATTTCTTCTCTAATTGCCTGGTTGACCCATTCATTCTTCAGTAGGATGTTCTTTAGCCTCCATGCTTTTGGGGGTTTTCCAGACTTTTTCCTGTGGTTGATTTCAAGTTTCATAGCATCGTGATATGAAAGTGTGCATGGTATGATCTCAATTCTTGAATATTTACCGAAGGATTTGATCTATCTTGGAAAATGTACCATGTGTTTTTTTTAATGTTTACTGTTTTTATTTATTTTTGAGAGGGAGAGAGAGTGACAGAGCACAAGCAGGGAGATGGGGGCAGAGAGAAAGGGAGGCACAGAATCAGAGGCAGGCTCCAGGCTTTGAACTGTTAGCACAGAGCCTGACGTGGGACTCGAACTCTTGAACGGTGAGATTATGACCTGAGCTGAAGTCGGACGCTTAACCGACTGAGCCACCCAGGCGCCCCCATGTGGTTTTGAAAAGAAAGTCAATTCCATTGCTTTAGGATATAGAGTTCTAAATATATCTGTCAAGCCCTTCTGTTTCAATGTGTCATTAAGGGCCATTGTTTCTTTAGTGATTCTCTGTCTAGTTGATCTATCCATTGCTATAAGTGGAGTGTTTAAGTCCCCTGCAATTAGCACATTTTTATCAATAAGTTTGCTTATGATTTTAATTAATTGTTTTACAGATTTGGATGCCCCTGAATTCGGTGCTTAGACATAATTCTTAGTTCTTCCTGGTGCATAGTCCTTGTGATTATTATATAATGCCCTTCTTCATCTCTTGTTACAGCCTTTACTTTAAAGTCTGATATAAATATGGCTACTCCAGCTTTCTTTTGACTTCCTGTAGCATGGTAGATAGTTCTCCATCCCCTCCCTTTCAATCCAAAAGTGTCCTCAAGTCTAAAATGAGTCTCTTGTAGACAGAAAATAGATGGGTCTTGTTTTTTTAATCCATTCTGATACCCTTTGTCTTTTGATTAGAGCATTTAGTGCATTTACATTCAGTGTTAATATTGAAAAATATGGGTTTAGAGTCATTGTGTTTTTTGTAGGTTTCACACTTGTAGTTATGTCTCTGCTACTTTGTGTTCCTTGCAACCTTTCTTTCATAATGTCCCCTTCAGGATCTCTTGTAGGGCTGCTTTATTGGTGATGAATTCCTTCAGTTTTGTTTGCTTATGAAAACCTTTATCTCTCCTTCCATTCTGAATGACAGGCTGGCCAGATAAAGGATTCTTGGTTGCATATCCTTCCTGTTTATCACATTGAAGGTTTCCTGCCATTTCTTTCTGGCCTGCCAAGATTTTGTAGATAAGTCTGCTACTATCTTTATGTGTCTCATTTTGTGTGTTAAGGCCCATTTATCCCTAGAATTCTGCTTTCATAATTCTCTCTTTATCCTTGCATTTTTCCAGTTTCACTATGATATGTCATGCAGAAGTTTGATTCAAGTTACATGTGAGGGAAGTTTTCTGTGTCTCTTGGATTTCAATGTCTGTTTCCTTCCCCAGGTTGGGGAAGTTCTCAGCTATGATTTGTTCAAGTACCTCTTCAGCTCCTTTCTCTCTTCTTCTTCTTCTGGAATTCCTATGATACAGATGTTGCTCCATCTGATTGCATCGCTGAGTTCTCGAATTCTCCTTTCGTGCTCCTGGATCAAATTATCTGTCTTTTTCTCGGCTTCCTCTTTTTCCATAATTTAATTTTCTAATTCACCTATTCTCTCTTCTGCCTCTTCAATTAGCACTGTGCCACCTCCATTTTATTTTGCACCTCGTTTATAGCATTTTTTAATTCGTCATGACTGTTTTTAAAGTCCTTATCTTTGCAGCAGTGGAATCTCCGCTGTCTTCTATGCTTTTTTCAAGCCCAGCGATTAATTTTATTTCTGTTACTCTACATTCTTGTTCAGTTATGTTGCTTATATCTGTTTTGATCAATTCTTTAGCTGTCGCTACTTCCTGGAATTTCTTTTGAGGAGAGTTTTTCCATTTCGTCATTTTGGCTAGTTTTCTGTCAACAACAAGTTTTAAAAGCTTTTTATGTGTTCTGCCCCTGCGAGTACTGCTGTGTTAAAGAGGGCTCATACCCTGTCCAGGGCCTGGGCTTTGCGAGGTGTTATTTGGAGAGTGTTTCTTGCTCTCTGTTGTTGTGACTTTGGTTATCCTCCACCAGGTGTGCCTTGGTGTGTTCCTTGAGGTCGCCCTGGAAAGGAAAACAGACAGACCTACAAATAGGCAACAAAAACACGCAAACATACCGACAAATAAAAGCAGGCAGGCAGACCAAAACAAAAAAATGATAAAATGACCGACAATTTGAGGGCATAAAACCAGAAATACCAGCTGCGAGTAAAGAACGGGTTGTTGGCGGTGCTAATGGAAGGGCATATACAGAGAGTGATGACAGGTGGGCGGAGAAAGAGAAAACGAGCTTTGACCACGTAGAGAGACCGAAAGGCCTAATCCAGAGAGAGAAGTGAGAATAAGGAAGGAGGCGAGAAGAAGAAAATGAAGATAAAGTTACCCAGAGGAACTATCTGGCATGATTATTCCAGAGAGAGAGCAAAGAACATAAAGAAGGAGGCGTCGAACATGCATCGAGAGAATGGATTAAATATGTCTGTTTAAGCAAACCAGTACCCAGATGAACCAGCCTAGAGGAGGGAAGAAATAAGGAAAAAGGGAGAACATGCCTAAATGACAAGAATTGACCTGGAGTTAATCCAGACAGTGCCGCAGTGCTTGTTACACAGCGTCTGTCCGGCTCAGTGCCAGTAGAAAAGCGGCTCTCCTGGGAGGAGGGGCGTGGTTTGGTGTAGTCCCGCCTCCACTGTGGGCCCCGCCTACCGATCCCTGAGGTCCTGCCTTGGTAGTCATGGGGAGAAAAATGGCAGCCCTCTCAGTCCCTTATTCAGGACCAGGAGTCCCTAATACCCTTTGTCTCTGTTCTCACTCTGCCAGGGGCTTTATCATTTCGCCATCTCCTGTGTCCCACACTTATCTGTGTTTTAAACTAGCCACAACCTCTACACCCAGTTTCCCCGGTGTGGATTGCGCCCGTGTTGTCGTAGCCCCTAATCTACGGGTGACTCCCCACCTCCCCAGGTATGTGGTCTGGGCCCAATCCAAAGAAAGCCCTGCAGTTAGAAACAGGACTTCTCTCCAAAAGCCCTGCAGTCAGAGATGGGGATGGGGCTCTCTCTGTCCCGGTCTGAGTTTTTTCTCTTGTCCAAATACAGTCTTACACTTCCCCAGCCACTCTTTCTCTGCCCTTTGTCTCTCTGCAGAAGGGGCTCCCTCCCATCTGTGCCTCCGCGGTCTGTTTTATCACCCCCAGCTCGCACTCACAAACTTACGGCGCTGCCTGATGTTCAGGTTTTCTTCCTTGTGGACTTTGTCTCCTTTCCTCCCAGACTCTTGGGGTTGAGAGTCCTTTGGCTTCAGTCCTTCTTTGTTTGAGAGACTCCGGAAGAATGGGTCCCTCTACTTCTCCGCCACGTTGGCCCCACCTCCCTATACTTCTAACCAGAGTTGCCTAACTTGCCTAAGTTGAGACTTTTCTTTTAAGCTTTCTGGTTTGTATTATTTGTGTTAGGTTCTATTCATTATTAAAGCTTATTCTCTGAGTTGAGATGTTGCGTTTGACTGACAACAAAATCTTCATGTCTGACAAATTCGCTACTATGCCAGTCTCCATGAGATGAAAATAGAAAGCAGCATTATGAACTAATGTCAAGGTTTCATTGGAGGGGATGTTGACAAAGAAAGCCCACCAATTGGTAATAGTTTTTATTATAATAAGATAATAACATTTGGTACGTTTAGGCCAGTGTTATGTCCCCTATGAAGATATGTTGAATCCTCCCCCCTGCTAGCTGTGTATGTAACTTTATTTGAAATTAGGTCATTGTAGGTGTCCTGAGATTAGAATGAAGTCATACTGCCTGTGGGCGAGCCCTGATCCAGGAACTAGTGTCTTCATAGGAGAAAGATGAAGGATATTGACACACAGAGACACAGATACACATGGATGAAGGAAGTTGAGATGTTTTTATGTTGTCACAAGTGGGGGGACTTGCTGCTAGGGATGCTGGCCCCCAGCAGGAACTAGAAAGAGGCAAGGAAGACTGTTCCCTGGAGGCCTCAGAGGGAGCCTCACCCTGCCAACATCTTGATCTCTTCCACATATAAATGGAATTTCTTTCCATCAGTCAAAATGAAGAATAATAGTTTGGTCTCTTTGAAGCCATTGAATTCTTCTCTCTTCCTTCCCCTTCCCCCTGGTCCTCCTGCTTTGTCTTCTTCCTTAAAAATCATCAGTATGGAGAAAGTTGGCATTTGACTATTCTTATTCATTATTATTCAGGAATGTCAGTTATTCATACTCTTATTCAAATGTAGAGTTTTAGATTTTGTTAAATTTATCCTCCAGTGCATCAGAGAGAAATCTTGCTGATTCGTGGTACCCATGCTCTTCAAGGGGCAAGATACAGCTTTAAGTCTTATGGGCGCCGGTCTTTCCACCTTCCGTCAGCTTGCCCCTCTTTTTTCAGCTCTTTCCAGTGTCAGCCAGAGAAGGGTAAAACAGCTGCCCACGTTCAGGCTTCGGAGCAGATCTGGGCCCACACTGCCACAGTGACTGCGCTGACTGGCAGTGCTGTGAAGGCAGTGGCTGAGGAGAGATGTCCCTAGGACTCAGGTGGCAGGGGTTGGGGACACAGGGCTTTGGCGTAACTAGAATGAACAGTCAGAAAACATTTAAAGTTTCACAAATAGTTAGAGCTCCTTCAATAGAGCAGTTCAGATACAAAGAAAGGATATTTAAATTCATGCCTGGAATTGCTTTAGGGTTTATCCAGAGGCAGATTGCTTCTCCCCTGGCCCAGTCTCTGGAATAGAATAAAGATGTTTTCATGGCAGCGTACGTGCCGTACGTGCCACGATGCACTCCAGGCCTGTGATGTGGACAGATCCATGAGCTGCTCACCCAGCCCTGAACGGGTCTCCTTTCTAAACCTGGAACAGAAACACTTGCGCCTCAAAGGTAGACCTCTTTGATATTCTAGATCCAAAATGATTACATATACGAGTAGTCATCGTATGAATGTTTCATTTGATTAACTTGTTAAAACCTACACAGCTAAAAAATAAAGTGTTAAAACAAAGGCAGAATAAAGCAAAAGAAAGCAGAAGTCAGAAATTAGTAAATATAAAACCAGACATTGATGGTACATAAAAGAATAAAATAGATATATTATGTAAATCCAAGTTAGTTCTTAGAAAAAAACAGAACAGTGCAACTATTAGCTTTATCAAATACATAAATTAGAAATGAAAAAATACTCCACATCACTCATCATCAGGGAAATACAAATCATAACCACAATGAGATACCACCTTACCTCAGTCAGAATGGCTAAAATTAACTCAGGCAACAACAGATGTTGGTGAGGATGTAGACAAAGGCAAACTCTCTTGTGTTATTGGTGGGAATGCAACCTGGTGCAGCCACTCTGGAAAACAGTATGGAGGTACCTCAGAAAATTAAAAATAGAACTGCCCTACGACCCAGCAGTCGCTCTACTTGGGATTTATCCAAAGGATACAAAAATGCTGATTCAAAGGGGCACACACACCCCAATGTTTATAGCAGCACTATCATTAATAGTCAAAATATGGAACAAGCCCAAATGTCCATTTACTGATGAATGGATAAAGAAGAGGTGGTGTATATATATATATATATATACACACACACACACACGATGGAATACTAGTCGGTCAAAAAAAGTGAAATCTTGCTCTTCCCATCAGTGTGGATGGAACTGGAGTGTATTATGCTAAGAGAAATAACTCCAGGACAAATATTGTATGATTTCACTCGTGGGATTTAAGAAGCACAGCAGATAAACATAGGAGAATGGAAGGAAAAATAAAATAAGATTAAAACAGAGAAAGAGACAAGTCATACGAGACTCTTAAATATAGAGAACAAACGGGGTTGTTGGAGGGGAGATGAGTGGAAGAATGGGGTAAATGGGTGACGGGCATTAAGGAGGGCACTTGCTGGGATGAGCACTGGGTGTCGTATGCAAGTGATGAATCACTAAATTCTACTCCTGAAATCATTATTACATTACATGTTAACTTGAATTAAAAAAAATAAAAAATAAGATAAAATTAAAAAGAAAATGAAAAGGGGTGATAATAATTACAGAACAATTTTTAAATTGTGAGAGACCTATTTGTACATCATTATGTACATTTAAAATTTTAGATTAAAGGAACTTTTTTCTAGGAAAAAATGAAGCTTCTCCAAATTAAATCTTAGAGAGAAAATAAGGAAACAAATTAATTATGATAAAAGAAATAGACAAAATTGTTAAAAGCCAAATAACTCTTCACCAAAAAAGGACTAGGCTCAAATTATTTTTTTAAAAGATGAGATAATGCCAGTGCTACTTAACTATTCCAAACATAAATGACAATTTCCATTTTTAAAGATTGGTGGTGTTCTCCTAAATTGATAAAGATTACACAAAAATATAAAACTACTGCCAAATTTCACTCATGAATATTGATGCAAATTAACAACTATGATATTAGCAATCAAAAATGAAACCAACAGAGCATTAAAAAACAATCATGAAAAAGTTGCATTTATTTTATGAATGCCAACATGGGTCAGTATTAAAAAATACATTCACATCATCCACTTATCAGAAGAACTAAGAAGAAAAATTTGTAATTATCTCCTTGAATGACAAAATGTATTTGTGAGAATTTAACATGCCCTAATGTTACATGTTCTCGGTGAGACAGAGATTGATAAATTGCATTTGTAATGTAATTTATTTTCCTCAGCCAAAAAATCAAAGTTATGAGAACTAAGACAAGAAGGACCTCTCTCTACTGCTGTTGGACTTTGTGCTGGGATTTATTAGTGAATTCAGTTATATAAGAGAAAGCAATTAGTTATACAAAATGGAAAGAAAAAAAATGTGCAACTGTATCTGTTGGCAGATCCTGTAATTTTAGATTTAGAAACCAGAAAATAATCTATGGAAACAGGACTGCACACAAGATAATTTAACAATGCAGATGCTTAGGAAATAAACATTTAAAGACCCAACCCTCAATGTGTAAAAACAAAAACTACTCAGGAAGAAGAAAGCAGTAGGAACAATGTCAAAGAAGACACCCCATCCCCACCCCCACCTCTTAACAAACACATCGAAAAGCATTAAAATAACAAACACATTGAAAACAAAAAAATTAAAAGACAAGAACAAAACAACTGTTCTGTAGCACATGAATGTCAGATTTAAACAATGGAGGTCCATATTCTCATGTTGCATAGGAAGGGTCATATGATAAGGATGTCATTGTGTTCCTAAAGTAATTTCATTTAATTCAGTCCCAACACAAGACAGCCGCTTTTCAGATAAGAGAAGAGAATTAACACATTAATTTGGAAGAAAAACACTAGCCAGGCTGCAAAACAAGGCTAACTCTAGCAGTAATAAAAATAGACGTAAATGTTTTATAAATAAAATGGGTTTTGTTGCTTGAATAGATAAACCGGTTAGAATGAAATGTTTTAAAATGGGGGAAAAACACTGGAACTTTAGTTCGTGATGACCACGTGTTTCCAAATCGGTGGGGAAAAGGTGAGTATTTTGAATAAATGGTATAGAAAGAACTGAACAGCTAGGCCCAAAAAGACACAATCTTGTCTGCTTTAATTGGCGCGCCTCCTTAGTCTGGGAGCGTTTCATCCTCTGGCTCTTGTGTGAGCTCTTCTTTCTATGTGAACTCAGTAGTCCGCTCTGCTACAAAATCCCCGTTTGATGAGATCACTGGTCCGAGGGCAGTGCGGCTCCAGGCGGGGGTGTGACTGTGTGAGATGCGTGCCCGGGTACACTGTGTCTTTCTCGCACGCCTTATGTGCGCGCACCCCAGAAGAACGTGGCGTATTAACAAGGGACTTTGGGTTTAGATGAAACGTCTCAGTTTCTGAATCCTGCCTTCCTGTGCCGTGCTCTTTAATTTTACCATACGTTTTAGTAAAGAAGACCGGGTCATCTTTGGTTGAGGAAACAAGAATATTGGGACTTAGAAAATGATGAATCTGATTACACAATTTTTAACATGTTAGGTATTTTCTCCTACTGCTTAGGGCCACAGGAAGCACAGACTCCTTTATTCTTTTACAGATCTTACCCATCTTTTGGATTATTTCAGTTGAAAGAAGCCTCCTCTCTCGGGCGACTTGCGTTTACCAGTGTTCTCTCTCCATTCTGCACGCGAGATTCGGTTTGCTCGGCAGGCCGTTATCTGTATGGTTCCCAGACCAGCGGGAAGCATCATTATGTTGCATTGAGTGAGACCTTAGCTATGCGCAAGAAAGTGATCGAACCCAGTGTTACTAAAATAAAGTACAAAAGGGATTTTAAAATTCCTCTCCAGAACTCAATGTAGCAAACTTAATAGGTGAGACAAAAAGTACTTGTAATGCAGAAGCCCAGAGGGTCTTGCTCAGTGTAGTTGAATTTCATGAACTGACTATTACCACATAAATTAGAACACTACACCAACAGTGAGTATTTTGCTTTGTTCTAACTTTGTATCTTTTTGTTTAAAAAGATAACAAAAACATAAATACTTTCAGGACTTCCGTGAAAACCTAGTAATGTTGCAGGAACTAAAATATACTAACCCTTGAATATAATGCATTTTCTTAAATCACAGTGACACACAGCTCTTAAAAATACTAAGAGGGAACCTTGTTTCTCCTCCATTGAAATGAGAAAGAAGGGTGCCTGGGCGGCTCAGACAGTCGGGCAATGAACTTTGGCTGAGGTAATGATCTCTCATGAGTTCACACCCCGCATGGGACGCTGCGCTGAGATGTGGAGCCTCCTTGGGGTTCTCTCTCTCTCTCTCTCTCTCTGGCCTTCCCCCATTCACACTCTCTCTTCGTCTCAAAATAAGTAAAACAAAAACAAAAGATTAAAAAAAAAGAAATTAGAAAGAATATAAAGTAATAAATGATCAGTTATAGAGAGGAAATGAATTTTAGATAGTTACCAATAAACTCTAACAAGTTTATCTTTAAAAACTAGAATGTTACCTTAAATAACTTTGCGATATCTACAGATACGTGATTCAAAACCACTGCTAAGTAACAAAAATCCAACTGAGCAAATTTGGAGACCTAACTGGCTTTACCCCATGATTTATATGTTTGGCTTTACTCAATATTTATATGTTTATATGTCTTTGTAGCCAGTAGGATCCCTGAGTAGCAGTACAAAAAGGAAGGTTTCTAAAGGCAGAGAGGAGGTGGGACAAGGAGGTCCTAAATGAAAAAAGGGATTATATCAGGGAAGGTCACCTCCTCTGGGGGGAAAGGCAGATCTGTCAGGCAGATCACCTCAACTGGGGCTGACTGGGAATTCCAGACCGGCCAGTTAAGATTATACTGCTGGGGAAGTTGGAAACTGCAATTAGGACACGTTTGGTCCGGTGACATGGGCAAAGCGCCAGGGAGTCTATTTTGGGTATGTTGTTTCTTTTTAATAACATTCGTATGCTAATTTTAAAAATGTTTATTTATTTATTTTGAGAGAGAGAGAAAGAGAGAGAGAGCTCAAACAGCAGAGGGACAGAGAGAGATGGAGAAAGAATCCCCAGCAGGCTTCACACTGTCAGCACAGAGCCTGAGGTGTGGCCCGATCCCGCAGCCGTGAGTGAGATCATGACCTGAGCAGAGATCAAGAGTCCGATGCGTAACAGACTGAGCCCCCCGGGTGTGCGCCCCTCACCTGCTAATTTTGACCTATAGGTAAACTTTGTGTCATTTTAACAAATTATAAGCCATGCTCCAAAATGCATGCACTATTTCCCTTGTTTCATTAGACCACATGCAAAATTTTAACAATGTCAATGCAGAAATCTGTTTCTTTTTTTTTATTATTAGCGTCATGTATCAATTCTAAACTTTGGTACGTGACTAAACACACCACCCATCAGAAAACTGTTTTCACCACACCACCAGCAGCACCCTAAGAATCTCACTGTTGAGTGTCATCTTTTGTAATCCCAGATGGAAACTCGTGGCATTGTTCATTTTTTTGTATGTATTTTTATCATTCTGATCTCCAGTATATGTTTCGGTACCTCTCTCTCAGTATTCAACACAGCAGTTAGAGATACAGGAAGACCGAGACAGCTCTGCCAAACAAGTTAAACTAATTGACCCAACAACAAAATACAAGATAGATATAAAAATATAAAACAGGTAACGCAAAAGCACACACAAAAAATCATTCTCCTGAAGTGCAAATGAACTATGTACCCAGGTACTTCTAAATTATGTCCTAAATCTGGGGTGCCTGGGTGACTCGGTTTAGTATTCACCTTCAGCTCAGGTCATGATCTCAGTTTGGTGAGTTCAGGCCCCACGTAGGGCTCTGTGCTGACGGTTCAGAACCTGGAGCCTGCTTCAGATTCTGTGTCTCCCTCTCTTTCTGCCCTTCCTCCTCCTCTCTCTCTCTCTCTCTCTCTCTTTCTTTCTCTCTCTCTCTCTCAAAAATAAACAATTTTTTAATAAAACATAAATTATATCCTAAATTTACAAATATTGGACAGGAGAGGTTAGCAAAATGAGACAGCACATGGTCTATAAGTACAAGAACTTGCTACAATTAATTAGAGAGAGAGAGAGAGGTGCAAATCAAACACACAGGGAGATGCTAGTTCACACCTGTTAGAATCACTGTCATTAAAAAGCCTGAAAGCCCCAAGTTGGGATCAGAAGAGGAATTCATTTGCACTCCCATGGCTTCCTGCTGAGAGTGTAAAGTGGTAACAGCACTTTGGAAATAGTTGGGCATTTATTATAAACATGCTCCTCCCTTGTGACCCAGCTATGCTACTCCTACTGATTTGCCTCCCAGAAATGTTTACATAGGTCCATGAAAGAGCTTGTAAAAGAATATTTGCAGGAGCTTTATTCATAATAGTAAAACCTTGAAGTAAACTATCAATAGAATAAATACATGTTGTAGCATGGCCACACATTAAACACGACTCAACGGTAGTACTATAGTGCCAATACATACAGTCAGAATAAATCTCAAAAACATTATGCTGAACAGTTGAAGACAGACGTGACGGAGTACACAAGGCATAATCCCGTGTGTGTGAAATCTATGTTTAAAGAAATAGGAATATTGCTGACTTCACGGAGGTCATGAATTGACTGGAGATGGACGAGGAAGAATTTGGTGACTTGATAAAAATGTTTTATCTTGAAAAAGATATGGGGGCATAGAAGTGTGCATTCGTCCATAGCTGTAACATTGTAAATTGAAGATTTCTTTGTCTCCATGTAAAATTTTCCTAAGTTTTTAAAGTACCACTGTAGTGGTATCCACTCAATGTGGTGGGGTTGGGGGAGAAGACAGACACACTCCTGCAGAAAATTATAAAGTCAGTAATACATGAGTAATGCCATTATTTTACTTTCTCTTTTCACTTAATTTTTAAACATGTTTATTTATTTACTTTGAGAAAGAGAGAGTAAGTGGGAGCGAGACAGAGAGGGACACAGAGAATCCCAAGCAGGGTCCATGCTGTCAGCATGAAGGCTGACATGGGGCTCAAATTCACGAACCATGAGATCATGACCTGGAATGAGACCAAGAGTCGGACACTTAACTGACTGAGCCACTCAGGCGCCCCATCTTTTCACTTAATGTTTATGAAAATTGGTCCCATGTAGTAAAACTGTAAAATGTAAGCTTTACTTTGCTTCTTCTCAGCTTCCAGTATAAGTGTATGTGTATTCTGAAATCGTCAAAGGTTGAGAAACAGGTTAAGTGTCAAGAAGAGAAGAATGAGTGTCAATAATCAATATAGCAAATATCTGGCTCCTATTGCTGGTAATGAAGCCAACATTTTTTCACATTAAGATTCGTATCTTTCCCATATTCATGAAGCATCTGGTCTACAAGTTTTATGACCTCTGTGTTGCTTAGAATTAGATTTTCTTTAGGAACTTTTTCATAATAAAATTAATTTTAAAATATTAATTCATCCCCAGTCAATCTCTTTGTAACTATTACTGATGTGTTTCCACCCTATAAAATGGTTTGAATCCCTGTATGACCGATGGAATCCTATCGTATCTTTTTTTCCCGTTCCCACTTAGATAAGTATGTCGGGAAAGCAGGTGGCACTATCTCCGTCTCAGCATTTGGCACACCAGGTGAGAAACGAGAATTCCGAGGACTTCTGAACAGCCTAGGGCAATTTTCATTCTGGCACTTACGGACTTAGCCATGTGACTCCCATTAATTTTAACGGGAGCGGTGTGAATAATCCATAAACCATTCATGTATCCTGGAAAAGTTCACAACGATCCGTACAAAGTTGCACAGCACAGGTGTTTAATTGGTGATGGATATAATATCAGAGCTAAGTGTGTTAAGACCAAAGAATAAAAAATCAATTACTTGCAAAGATAGTAAGGTCTGGAAAATAAAACGGCTGCGTTAAATGTGGCACAGATTTGAAGTCTGTTACTGACTGAACCAGAGGTGACTATCAAAGTGAAACCAATCTCCATGGCATTTGGTGGACTCGGGTCTGGCTATGTCTCCTTTCTGCTTAGCAGTGACTCCATTGTCAGTATTTTCCATATGTGTGATTCAATTTACATAATAATTAATTTTCACTTCAATAAATCTTAATAGCGCCAAAAAAAGAGTGGCCCTTTCAAATCTCAATTTCAGATATTTGGCCTCAAAACTTGCCTCATTATTATGTCAACAATAAAATATCCCCAATGTGCGTAGGAACATTCTGCAGAATGAAGTTACTTCTTACGGTGTTCAGTGAGGTGACAGAGCCATTATCTTGATACATTGGACTAAGAAACCGGAGCTGCTGGACATACCTAGGCAGCGTTTCATAGCCACATGTGTCCAATGATCTTTCTCTCTTTTCTAGTCAAAGGAATTGCTCAGGTATCATTAAGCTATGTGAAAAGACATCCCCCTCTGCTCCAGATAGAAATTTTTAGTTAGGTGTGATTCGACAACAGTGGTAAGGTGTATCATAGGGGATTTACTAGTCTGAATTTATTGCCTATATTGATTGTCGTATGATGAATGGGGCAGAAACTTTTCAACTGAAGTATATTTGACATGCAGTGTTAGTGTAACTCTAGGTGTACAACGCAGTGGTTCAACAAGACTCTATGTTACGCAGTGGTCACTCAGATTCGACTCTAGTCTGTTGCCATACACTCTACTACAATCACATGGATTCTATTCCCTTTGCTGCACCTTTTGTCCTTGTGACTTACTCATTCCATGCCTGGAAGCCCGTGCCTGACTCCCCATCACCCACTTTGCCCACTCCACCACGTCCTCCCCGTGGGCAACCATCACTTACCTCTCTTTATTTATAGATCTATTGCTTTTTGTCTTTGTTCCATTCTGTAGATTCCAAACATAGGTAAAATCACATGGTATTCATCTTTCTCTGCCTGTTTCATTTTCACTTAGCACAATACCCTCTAGGTCCAGCCATTTTGTCGCAGATAGCAAGATCTCATTCTGTTTTTATGGATCTCATGTCCCATATTTATCCCTGTATCTATTGATGGACAGTTAGGTTGCTTCTATATCTTAGCTAATTGAAAATAATACTGTAATAGACATCGGAGTGTGTATGTCATTTTCATTTTCTTTGGTGAATACATCACACTCCTTGCCAACAGTTGTTATGTATTGTCTTTGATTCTAGCCATCCTGACGGGGGTGAGGGGATATCTGATATGGCTTTATTTGCATTTCTGTGCTGATGAGTAACGTTGAACATCTCTTCATGTGTCTGTTGGCCATCTGTGTATCTTCATTGGACAAATGTTCCTGAGGTCCTCAGCCAATTATTAAACAAATTATTTGGGGTTATTTTTGATGTTGAGTTGTAGAAGTTCTTTATACATTCTGGATATTAACTTTTTATTCGATATAGCAACCATCACTTCAAATATCTTCTCCCATTTAGTAGATTGCATTTTTGTTTTGTCGATGAACAACGTGGGTTTAAGGAGAACATAATAAAGGCCAAATATGAAAAACCCACAATCAACATCAAGCCCAGTGGTGAAAAACTGAGACCTTTTCCCCTAAGATGAGGTACGAGACAAGGATGTGATCTCTCAGCACTTTTATTCAACATAGTACTGAAAATCCTAGCCACAGCAGTAAGACAATAAAAGGGAACAAAGGCATCAAAATTGGCCTTTTGTAAACTGTCACTATTTGTAGATAACATCACACTGTACATAGAAAACCCTAAAACTCTACCAAAAAACTTATTTGGATAAATTAATTGAGTAAAGTTGCAGAATACAAAATCAATATACAGAAATCAGTACAATTTCTATACACTAATAACAAAGTAGTAATGAAAAATTAAAAAAAATAGTTTCATTTACATTAGTACCTGTAATGATACAACACCTAGGAATAAACTTAAGCAAGGAGGTGAAAGACTCATATTCAGAAAACTATAAAACACTGATGAAGGTAATGGAAGATGACACAAATATATGAAAGATATTCCACGCTTATGGATTAAAATAATTAATATTGTTAAAATATTTATACTAGCCAAAGCACTCTACACATTCAGTGCAATCCCTAACAAAATACCAACATTAGTTTTCACAGAATTAGAAAAAAATAACATTTGTATGAAACCACAAGAGACCCTGAGTAACCAAAGCAATCTTGAGAAAGAACAAAGATGGAGGTCTCATGATCCCTGATTTCGGGAATTACTCCAGACACATATGGTAATTGAAATAGTATGGTACTGGCACAAAAATGGACACATAGACAAATGGAACAGAATAGAGAACCCAGAAATAAACCCACTCATATACAGTCAATTAATCTTCAACACAGGAGGCAAGATATACAATGGTGAAAAGACAGTTTTTTTCCATAAATGGTGCTGGAAAGACTGGACAGCATCATGCAAAAGAATGATACTGAACCACTCTCTTACACCATTTACAAAAATAAACTCAAAACAGAGTAAGAGCTTAAACGTGAGACCTGAAGACATAAATATCCTAGATGAGGACAGAGACAGTAATGTCTCTGACATCAGAGACGAGATTTTTCTAGACTTATCTCCTGAGACAGGGAAGCAAGAGCAAATACAAACAGTTGGGACACTAGCAAATGAAAAGTTTTTGCACAGCAAAGAAAAATTATTTTCAGAATTTAAATGTTACCACATTGTTTATTTTCCTTATTTGTCTAGGTAGTTATATTCACATTTGATTTAGTAACATTTGAAAACAATCATGAACATATATATATATATATATATATATATATATATTTTTTTTTTTTTTTTAATTTGGATAGGGGTACCTGGGTGGTTCAATCAGGTAAATGTCCAATTTTGGCTCAGGTCATGATCTTATGGTTTGTGAGCTCAAGCCCTGCGTCAAGCTCTGTGCTGACGGCTCAGAGCCTGGAACCTGCTTCAGATTCTGTGTCTCTCTCTCTGCCCCTCCCCCTCTCAAAAATAAAATAAAACATTCAAAAAAATAAAAATAATTTGTATATACTCAGTAGGCTTTAGGAATGTGGGATTCTAATTTGTGGAACAAAGCTAATCTGATCATTCATTCAAATACCCATTTTTCCACTTCAAAATTTTTTATGCCTATACGTTGTGTTGTTAAGTAATCTCTGTAGCCATGAAAATGTGATTTTAAAATACTTAAATCTTATTAAATGCCATGCGATATAAGATATCTATTCTATTTGAGCTTTTCTTTTTAAGATGAAAGATGGTGATAATAATATGTGTATTTTAAGCATTATGAGAGCTAGAAGATAAACAGTGTTTGCATGTAAGTACTTAGTAAGCACTGGGTCTTCTATTTGTCGCACTTTCTTGAGTGTGACAGTCACCTGCGAAAACTCTGCACATATACTTTGTAGTGTCTGACTCCGGATGTTCTGACTCAGTAGGTGTGAAGTGGGAGCTGGGAAACTGCAAGTTTAACATGTCTCTCCCGATGTTATTCTGATGCAACTGGTGTGGGCTCTGGATCCCAATCTGAAAATGTTACTCCAGGACTGAGATAGTTTTATTTGGTGGCAAATTAAAATATGTTTTAGTGTATTTTAAGAAACTTGAGGAAAAAAGTCCAATAGTTCGGAAGGCAGAAAGAAAAACAGATCCTTTAAAAGGTCTATTTAAAATCTATTTTCGTAGCTAAAATCATGCTAATTTGTCATTAATGCAAACATATTTTGCTTCCTTCTTATATTCGCTATTTTGCAATTAATGAAACAATCACTTTATATCAGTATGAGAATCTACGTCTTTTGTTTATTTTTTTAGTATTATGACTGTAAAGATATAGTTATTTTCTAATTAAATGAAAGTAAATTTATGTTCTGTGATTTTGTGAGATACAGTGAGTATCACTAATTTTGTTTCTAAGTATATACTTCAATGAAATGTAATAGCCTTGCTCCTGCTAGTACCTTTTCAAGAAAAAAATTTTTGTCACAAAGATTCCTAATAAATTTTTACAAATCAAATACAAGTAAATAAAACACAAATAAAACAGATATAAATAAATTGTGTGCAACTATTGTGTGTTCACACGCACAAGCACATACACACACACACACACACACTAAATGCAAACATACAATGAAGGAGAATTTTTAAATTATCCAAAATATAGTTCATTAAAAATTTCACTATATTATTAGAATGTATAAAAGTATAAATTTTCATTTTTCCTTTTTCACTTTTATAAGTCTCTTTTTGAATGAACAAATAAAACTTTTGTGTGTCTTTAGTTGCATCATAATTAGCATTTCCAAGATAAGAATTTCACTATAAAGCATATAGTCTCTCCATGGAAAGGCAAATAAACATCCATATTAAATACTATTTGATTATTTTTGTTTTTTTTTTAATTTTTTTAGCATTTTTATTTTATATTTGAGAGACATAGAGACAGAGCGTGAGCAAAGGAAGGGCAGAGAGAGAGGGAGATACAGAATCTGAAGCAGGCTCCAAGCTCTGAGCTGTCAGCACAGAGCCAGATGCGGGGCTCGAACTCACAAACCGGCGAGATCATGACCTGAGCCAAAGTTGGAGGCTTAACCTACTGAGGCACCCAGGCACCCCATCGTCTCTTTTTTTAATTTACTCATTTGTTTTATTATTTAAATTCCCCACGTGACTGAAATCATACAGCATTTGTCTGTCTGACTTATTTCACTTGGCGTTACACTCTGTAGATCCATCCATGTTGCAAATGAGGAGATCTCATTCTTTCTTGGCTGAATAATAATCCCTTGGATATACATATCACCTCCTCTTTATTCATTCATCCCTCAGTGGACGCTTGGGTTGCTTCTGTAATTTGGCTGTTGTAGATAATGCTGCAATAAACATAGGACTGCATGTATCTTTTCTAACTCATATTTTCATATTATTTGGGAAAATACCCAGTAATGGAATTACTGACCATGCAACAGCTCTAACTTTAATTTTTTGAGGAGCCTCCATACTGTTTTCCAGACTGGCTGCAGCAGTTGGCATTCCCACCAACAGTGCAGGAGGGTTCCTTTTTCTCATCGTACCTTTGCCAACACTTCTGCCCATTTTTAATTGGATTTTTGGGGGGTTTTTTTAGTGTTAAGTTGTGTGAGTTCTTCAAAATTTTGGATACTAAATATTTATTGTATATATTTTAAAACATCTTCTCCTATTCAGTAGGTCGTTTTTTAGTTTTGTCGATTACTTCCTTTGCTGTGCAGCTTTTAATTTTAATGAAGTCCCAATAGTTTACTTTTGCTTTTGTTCCCCTTGCCTCAGGAGACATATCTAGAAAAATGCTGCTGTGGCTGACTTCAAAGAGAGGACTGCCCATGCTTTCTTTCAGGGTGTTTATGGTTTTGGGCTCACGTTCAGGTCCTTCATCCATGGCGAATTTCTTTTTGTGAATGGTGTAAGAAGGTTTCATTCTTTTGCATGTTGCTGTCCAGGTTTCCCAGTATCATTTGTTGAAGAGACTGTCTTTCCCATTGCATATTCCTGCCTCCTTTGGTGAATTTTAATTGACCTTGCAATCATGGGTTTATTTCTGGACTCTCTGTCCTGCGCCACCAAGTTATGTGTCTGTTTTCGTGCCAATACCATATTGTTTTGGTTACGACAGCTTTGTAGTATAACTTGAAATCCGATATTGTGATACCTCTAGTGTTCTTCTCTTCTAAGATTGCTTTGGCTCTTTGTGGCATGGGGTTCGATCTCAGGAACTGTGGGATCATGCCCTGAGCAGAAATCCAGAGTCAGACGCTTAACAGACCCAGCCACCCTGGTGCTCCTCTCCATGTAATTTTTGATTGTTTCCTTTGTTACTAGCTGCTTTATGTAGTTGGATACTTTCATGTTGGGTGCATAAATATTTACAATCATTATATATTCTTGGACTGTTTCCTTAATCGATATAGTTTCCTTCTTTGTTTCTTGTTACAGTATTTGTCTTAAAGTCTATTTTCCCAATATATATATAGCTAACCCCAACTTTCTTTACGCTTCTATTTGCATGATAAATGCTTTTCCATTTCATCACTTTCAATCTGCAGGTGTCTTTAGGTCTAAGATGAGTCTCTTGTAGGCAGCATATAAATGGGTCTTGCTTCTTTATCTATTCTGGCACCCCGTGTGTTTTGATTACATCATTTAGTCCACTTACATTCTTTGTAATTATTGATAGGTATGTACTTATTGCCGTTTTGTTACTTATTTTACGGTTGTTTCTGTAGTAATTCTGTGTTCCTTTTTTCTCTTGATCTCTCACAAATTAGTTGGCTTTCTTTGGTAACATATTTGGATTCCTTTCTCTTTATTCGCTTATCTATTAGCAGTCTTTGATTTGGGGTTACCATTAGATTTGTGTGTAACATCTTCTGCACTTAGCAGTCTGTATTAAGTTGATGGTCACTTAAGCTTAAACCCATTCTTACTCCTCTCCCAACATATTTTAGGTGTATGGTTTCAAACTTCATATCCTTTTATTTTTGGATTCCATTGAATTATTTTTATAAATATACTTAATTTTACTGCTCATGCGTTTCCTACTTTTCTTCTATCTGTGCTCTTTCCTTTCCACTCAAAGAATCCCCTTTAACATTTGTTGTAGGGCTGGCTTACTGGCGATGAAGTCCTTTAACTTTTGTTTGTCTGAGGCACTCTTTACCTCTCTTTCTGTTCTGATTGATAGGCTTTCCGGATAGAGTGTTCTTGCCTCTGTTTTTTGTTTTTTTTTTAATAATTAATTAATTTGTGTGTGTGTGTGTGTGTGTGTGACTATATCATGCCATTTTCTTCTGACCTTCAAAGTTTCTGCTGAAAAATTAAGCAATGACCTTATGGAGTTTCTCTTATATGTAACTGTTTTCTTTTGCTGCTTTTAAAATTCTCTCTTTATTATTACATTTTGTCATTTTAATTGCTATGTATCTTGATGTTGACATCCTTGGATTGACTCTTTTGGGGGGTCTCTGTATCTCCTGGATCTATATTTCTGTTTCCTTTCCCAAATTCGTTAAGTTTTCAGCTATTATATCTTCAAATAAATGTCCTGTCCCCTTTTCTCTCTCTTCTCCTTCTGGGATCCCTGTAATGCAGATGTTACTGTGCTTGAGGTGTTGCTGAGTTCTCTGTTTTCATATTTTATTATGGTTCTGTCTATTCAGCTTGATTATTTTCCATTACCGTGTCCTCTGGGACACTGATTCATTCTTCTTTTTCCTTAGCCTGCTATTTATTCCTTCTCATTTATTTTTAATATGAGTTATTAAGTATTTCATCTCCCAATGGTTCCTTTTTCTGTTTTCTATCTGTTTGTTAAGGATGTCACAGAGATTCTCAGTCCAGTGTGTACGACCATTACTTTAATTTTTTTAATCTTTATTTTTATTTTGAGAGACAGAGGGAGAGAGAGAGAGATGGACAGAGTAAGAGTATGGAAGGAACAGAGAGAGAGAGACCCAGAATCTGAAGCAGGCTCAAAGCTCTGAGCTGTGAGCACAGAACCCATTGTGGGGCTTGAACTCATGACCCGCGAGATCATAACCTGATCTGAAGTTGGACGCTTAACCAACTGAGTCTCCCAGGTGCCCGAGTATGACCATTACTTTAAATTGTCTGTCAGAAATATTACTTACGTCTGTTTTGGTTAGGTCTCTTACTGTGGTTTTATCCTGGTTGTTTTGTTTTGTTTTGTTTGTGTTTTTTTGGTTTCTTGGTTTTTTTTGTTCATATGGGAGATATTCTTCCATCTCCTCATTTTGTCTAACTCGCCACATCTATTTCTACGTGTTAGGAGAGCCAGCTGCATCTTCTGCTCTTGAAAGTGGTGGCCTAATGAAGAAGAGGCCCTGCGGTGCCCTGCAGTGCAGTGGCCCCTGTTCCCCAGAACCAGGTGCTTCAGGGCTGTCTGCTGTGTGTATTGCGTGTGCTTTACTGTTGTAACTGAGCCACTTTTGCCTTCAGTGCGGTCGTCTGCAGTAAGTGTCTCTCTTTGCCTGTTATGGGCAGTTGTCTTGCCCCTGTTGTTAGTGGACCGGCCTGGGGTCACCTGGACTTGAGTTGGGCCAGACGAGGTTTGCCAGAGATGCAGTAGCATCACACTGCAGGGTGCTTTACCTGCGTATTCCCCTGAGAAACCTTTTTTGGTGGGTAGGGCTCTAGTCAGACCAGATATCTGTCCCCAGACCTCTACTGGGGCCATAGTCAGACTGATGTGTGTGGTTATCTTCCCTTCTCTGCAAGGCAGGAATCACTTGTAGTGGTGCTGGCCCCTGTCAGGGCTGCTCGCAAACTGCCGGGCTTGTGCCACCACTTCGGGTGGGCTCCTGACCGGGGCACAGTAGAAGGGGCAGGTGCACAGGAGAAAGTGTGGGTGGAGTCATAGTGTAAGCATTTAGGTATTGAGTGTTAGTGCTGCACTGGTTCCTAGGCTGGGAGGTCAAGGGATGGAAATGGTCAGTGCCGTTGTTCTAAGAGGAGTCTGCCAAAGATCCCCGGCCCTCCCGCAGACACGGAGATTACTGATCATATCTCCTCCCTGTGCACCCAACTGTTTCTCAGACTGCTGCTTCCATGCTGGGCCTCCAGGCTGTTCATTGTGCCGTCTCTTTCAGGGCAGGGACGCAGTTTCCCCTGCCCGCCCAGTCCTCCCAGAGCCACGCCTGCTGATGGTTGAAATTTAAAATACTTAGCCTTGCTTATGATAAGAACTCTCAAAATTTGGCTCCTCTAGTGTTCCAAGCAAATGTCGTGGGGATTTGTCTTCCCCGTGTGGGTCCCGTGCCTGGGGAGCTTGGTGTGAAGGACCGTTCCTTTCCCCTCTTCGAGCCTGATGAACCCTTCCTTCTTAGAGACAGTCCCATGGAAAGTGTAGCTCTGACTGCATTCCTGCCCTTCCTGCCTCTTCAGTGTAGCCTGCTCCCTACACTTAGCTGTGGAGAGTCTTTTCTCTCACTCTCTGGGTCATTTTCTGGGTGAGTTACACTCATGTGGGTGTCATTTCGCCATATCCATGGACAGCGTGAGTTTTGAGTCCTCCTCCTCTGCCTTCTTCTCTGGAAGTCTCCTCAGCACACTCTTAACACTGTAATTCAGCCTGTGTGATACTCAGATCCTTAAAACTCAAGAACATCACAGAAGCACATCCTTTAATTTGGTTTTATAGAATTGCAGCTTTTCTCTTTGGTTCTGGACTTGATTAAAAGTGTAATGTCCTACAGCATCAAATATAGTTTCTTAAATTTACGTATATACAGTCTCCTCCTTCTGAAAATTTTTGAAAGTAGTGGGGGGATAAGTAGGATATCAAGCTTATCCATTTGGCTTTGGACAAATATGGATACTCAGCTACAGGGTATTGGCAAAGACTTCATGTAATTAAGTAGAAACGATGCTAGAATAAGGCTGAAAGATGTTGGAAAGTGATAACATGTGAGTTAAGAATTCTCTAGAATCTGTCATCTTTGCTTTTAATAAAGATAGGTCATACTAATGACTCGCTAACAAATTTTTCACTAATGAAAGTGTATCTGTGATTTATTTAAACTTCTGAAAACCAGAAGTTTTAAATTTGCAAAGAATTTAAACTATCACACACATAGATCATTGCTTCATTCGTTATGATATTTATTTCTGTTTTTCGGCCTCTACTGTTCTATGCACTAAGTGATTTTACTTTTATTTTTGTGATTTTGTGACAGACATTCTGTGATCTGTGTCACGTAAAACATGTGGCACATAGTAGGTATCCAATGATTTAAAACATGTTTACTGATATAAATGAAAGTGCATTGGTTGCCAATGTTTCTGAATACCAGATAATGCTTTTCTTTTTCTTTATCAAACTGATTCCATCTGATATATGTATTTTATGAGAGTGTTCAAGGTTTTGGAAGGAATAATCCAATGAAAGTCCTTTGCATGAAGGACACTTTTTTTCCTAATATCTTTCAAGCGACCACGCATTAAATTATTTGCTGGTAAGTGACGATGTTTTCAACAAAAGAATTATTTTGCTTATGATCCCGATTTTTTTTCTTTATTAAATACTAGATACTTGGAATAATCTTTATTATTTCAGTTCCAAAAAGATTTGAGAAAGATAGTTTTGTTCTGTCAATGACCTGTACAAGAATAATTTTTTTCATATGCAGATATTAACAGTTAACATTGTCTTATTTCGTCTGCACAAAATCTTGAATACCACATGTACTACCCTTTTTTAAACATGGTAAGTCACTTATTGTAGAATTCTGGGCATGATTATAAAAATACACCTTCACTTTGCACAGCTGATTTGTTCATGGAATGCTGTGAACTTTGGCATGAAAATGTGATTTTGGAACATGGGTTTAAAAATTACTGAGCAAACAATCTATGGAGATACAGTCTATTCTTGCTGTACTTTTCCCTGCCATCATATGCAGAGATGGAAGGACACACATCTGTTATGGTGTGCAAATGTCCTGTGTCTGGCTGTGCTGTAGTAAGCCGGGACAGGCTCGCAGGGACATATGTCTGTTATCTTGTAACCACACCCTCCTCCATACTTACTTCCATTACTGTCGGGCCAGATTCCTGTTGATGAACTTCAATTCATGTTTATCTGAAGCATGTGCAAATATTATTGTGTCGCCAGCATCCTAGAAATAGGTTTAGGGATAGGCAGTAGAAATTGGATAGAAATGCACAAAATTCCCTGAACAAGCTCTTTCTTCAAATATCTCAGAAACATTTGAGGGGAGAGCATTACTTATCCTGAATAAGTAACAAGCAATAATATGAAACATTATTTCTTAACGTGTTAATTTAACAGTTATAATATGGATTAGCAGAGGCAAAAATTATTAAGCTATAGAGGGAGGAATTTGGATATTTTCAGCCCTTGTTTTCTACTGATGACAAATTGCTTACTTTTTGAATTAATTCTTGTTTCTGTCCAGTTATAAAAGAGTCCGTACAAGTAGCATGGCTGGCAGTATATAATGAACCAGCTGGAAACTAGGGTCTTGGGCATGAGAGCCGCACCTCAGTACTATAGACACAGAAATCTCTAAGAAAATTTTGATGACAATTACTGTTGAGTTGTGGCAATCTGAGGAAGAAAGAAACCACAGAGCAAAGAAATAGAATTTGAATACTCAAGTCAAAGCATAATGTATAGAAAAGTACATTTATTTTCTTAGCTTTGAAGATGTCTGTCTTTGAAAATTGATTTTATCTACATCCTTGTCAAATTGTGGTATGATTTCAAAGATTTTTCCACTTTTTCAGTTCTCTTTTCTTTTTTAAATTTTAATTTTTTTTGATGTTTATTGTTGAGACACAGAGAGACGGAACATGAGTGGGGGGAGGGGCAGAGAGAGAGGGAGACACAAAATCCGAAGCAGGTTCCAGGCTCTGAGCTGTCAGCACAGAGCCCAATGCGGAGCTCGAACTCATGGACCGCGAGATCATGACCTGAGCCGAAGTTAGACACTCAACCGACTGAGCCACCCAGGCGCCCCTCTTTTCTTTTTTAAAAAGCAATCAACATTATTAGGTGTAATAATAATTAGTTAACTGGAAAGGAAAATTGCTCATACAACCAAAAGAAAAATAAATGCTTTTGTTAATTATGGAAAGGAAACTATTAGTAGAACCAGAAGGAAAGTAAATACTAAAATATCTGTGTTTTCTCCCTTTTTTTAAAAATTTTTTTAATGTTTTTTATTTATCTTTGAGAGACAGAGAGACAGTGTGTGAGCAGGGGAAGGGCAGAGAGAGAGAGGGAGACACAGAATCTGAAGCAGGCTCCAGGCTCTGAGCTGTCAGCACAGAGCCTGACGGCGGGGCTCGAACCCACAGATCATGACCTGAGCCGAAGCTGGACGCTCAACTGGCTAAGCCACCCAGGCGCCCCCCCCTTTTTTTTTTTTATCAATTGTGTCCTTTGATTGAACATAGGCAAGCAATCCAAATATCATTTTAACAAATATTCTTCTTGGCTATAGATAGGAAGATAAATGAATAATCTGAATTGGATACACAAATAGTCACTTTATCCACAAGTACGTCTTAGAGTGTAATTAATATGAATAAATTATTGTCATCTTACTGTATAAAATAAAATTTTAGGCCATTAAAATTTTTATAACAGATCTAATTTTTTTAGACCCTTCAAAGTGTGTCTCACACATTTCAGTATAAGGTATGCTAATTTTCAAAAGCCAAAGGGAAAAACATATATGCAATCATGCTCTAATGCTGTCTTGTTATTTAACAAGAACTCATGTGATAAGTGCCTACAGTGGAATGGGTGTCCTCTCAGGAGCTGTAGAATTTCCTCCTAGATAACTTGCTTCAATATGGATAATTTACCATAAAAAAACAAACAAAATCCTATGTTTTCATGTCACTGATGCTTAGATTTCCCAGGGATATATTATACAATAAACTTATATGATCATCAGTTTCACTTAATAATGCTCTTTATTTAATAGCAATATAATTCTTTCAAAACCAATAGTGGGGAAAAAATGACCAGTTAATAGATTACATGCTGTCTTCATCTCCCTAGGTTGCTATAACAAAAAAATAGACTGGGTGGCTTAAACAACAGGCAAGTTTTGTCTTCTGTTTTGGGAAACTGAGAAGTCTAAGGTTGGGGTGCCAGCATAGTTAGGTTCTGGGGAAGGTCCTTTCCTAAACTTGCTAACAACTTTTGTTCCCATAGTGAAAGAGAGAGAGAGCCTGATCTCTATTTCTTGAAGGGCCTAATCCTGTTGTGAGGATAACCACCCTCATGACCTCATCTAACCCTAACTACCTCCGGAAGGTTTTACCACCAAATCCCATCACGTTGGGTGCTGAGTCTTCAATGTATTAATTCTGGAGGCGTACAAATCTCCACATCGGATGGCGATTTCTGAGCAATATTAAATATGCATTCAAAATGTATTTATTAAGTATCGGCTGTTAGTGTAGGATGGGTGTGGATGTTGAATACAGTTCTTTTATTCCCTGGGGCTCACGGTCTAGCAAGGGCAAAAGAAGAGGGAAAAATGATAATATGAGGTACGTGATACTATGCAACCACTAATCCACGTTCTGTCTCTCTATATAAAATGAGCAGTTGTCTGTCAAAGTCCGTACCTGATAGCAGGGTGCATGGCTAGATAGGCAATATTGGTAGATATAGATAGTGCTACAGTCAGAGAGAGTGAGTTTAGACAAGGGGTTGGCAAACTTCCTGTAAAAGGCCAGGTAATAAATCTTTTAGATTTGAAGACCATATGGTCTCTGTCACAGCTACTCAACTTGGCCTTTGCAGCATAATAACAGTGAAATATGACATAAATTAGTAGGCATGGCTGAGTTCCAATAAAATTATATTTATAAAAACAGCCAAATTTGGCCCATGGGAGATAGTTTGCTGATATCTGGTCGAGACAAAAACTCTCAGTAAATGCAATGGCCAGCTTTTATTACTTGTCACATGAGCCATTATTCTAGTTTAACTATTACTACTCTGTCTGCCTTCAATTTCACATCCTTACGATAACCCTATGTGTCGTTCAAACTTTGGTTCACGCTCCAAATGTACTCGGCACCGTGTGTTGGCCAGGGTAAAGGAAAATTTTAGGATGGAGTATGGCTGATTTTGTGTTTAGACAGAAGGACAAGTAAACGTAGAGGGGAAAAATAGAGGTATAAAATAAAAACTGCATAGTTGCCAGATCAAAGTCCTGGGTGCCAGGAAGGTACGTTAGTCAGGAAACTATCACATGAGAAGAGCTCCAAATTAAATTAAATCCAAATCTAAAAAATAATAATAACGATAATAATAAAAAACAAAATAGGTAAGAAGGAACTATTTTGACTCACAATTTCTGGTTATGAAAGGAATTGAGATTTTGCCAGTTAAGAAAATGTAGGCATGATGCTAATGAAGCACTGTGAATGTCAGCCAAGAAGAGGGACGGAACCGTAGAGAGAATAAACTGGCGTATAGAAGAACCGAGACTCGTTCATACTGGCTCATAGCCGGCCCGTATGTGCTGAAACTGCTCTAGTGGTTGCCAACATATTTAAATGGTTTTTATATTCCTGGCGAAAGAAAAAAAATACTGCTCTCTCTCAGTCTATCAAGGTCCCTTTATTGCTAAAACCTCCCTACATCCTCTGTAAGAACCTCTTGAATCTCCATGAGCCGTCGGTCCAGGCTCACCTTGACACGGGCTGGGGGCCGCCAGGTCCAGCTCTCCCTTCTGTGCCACTCAGACAAACCCATGTGGGGTACTGACGGACACCAGCCCTGAGTGCCCTGAGGCAGGTGCGGTGTTCAAGTGTGGCCGTGGCCTCGGGACATTAACCCATTCCCCTGGTTACTGGGGGCAGGGCATGACTCGTAAACAAAGGTCAGGTGTTAAGTAGAAAGCCAAATTGAGGAAAACAAGCTACTTAGACAGTTCCAGAAATGGGCTCACAGGGATTAGAGGAAAGCCAGAAGAGAAGTAATACCAGGTGTGCGTGGGGGGCTGGGTTGGATATAGACGACTTCTAAGGCTGCAGGCTGGGATTATCAGTTCTTTCCAGGCTTCTGTGGGGTTACTCCTCAACATGGCACCTCGTAAAGGGAGGTGAGATCTATTAGGTGCCTTTTACCTGTAGGATGTTTAATAACTGATATATTTTTTCCCATATGCACAGACTTGAGCACCCCACCTTCCCCAGTGAGTTTCCCCACTTTTGTTAAAATTACAGAAAGACACCCCTTCTGGGGGAACCAAAACCCCAAATTGTCCTCTTCCAGAAAACCTAGAGAATGGCCCCATCCTCTGAGCTGGACCCCGAGGCCAAGGACTTGTAAACCAGAATATCGTTTGGATTCAACGGCTCACCGGCCGTCGCCGTCCACACCCTCCCAAGACCTTGTGCAGGTGTTTCCATGCAGGACGCAACCCACACCTCCATACACGGTGACTCTGATGAGCCACATTTTCCGTACAGCAGTCAGTGTCTGGCTGTGTGGATGGCAGTAATTGGTTATCTTGGCATAGATTAATCCAGCCAGGAAGGCTTATATCCTAGCAACCGTGGAGTAGCCAGGGCAGGAGCCACAACCTTTACATATCTCGTACTCTTCTAAGCACACAGAATAAATCAGCTTGTCCTCGTTTGTTTTGTGGTGCTCTGGGTTTCACCCTCCAGATACGCTTTGGGCAGAGAGGTTTCAAACTTATTTTAAAGTTAAAAACCCTCCACTCTATCATTTCTTCCTCACGGAAGCTTGAGCTCTGATGGCGACAGTTTTTCCTGTGCTCGTGTGGGCTGCTTTCATAAATCTGGACCGTAATCACACTCCATCTTGTCCACTGTGTCTGTCCTTCAGTCTAAGCTCCTTTTCCTCCAGAAGTTAACTAGGTTTTCATAGAGAGACACAGTGCAGGCACGATGAATTATTTATGAGTTCGGATTGCCTAAGATTACAGCCATCATAGGCAGTCATCGCAATCTAAACATTATTAGGGAAAAAAATTGATTTTCTTCTTCGAACAGGCCCCGGCCTGGGTTTGGGAATGCATTCTTAGATCGCCAAGCCCCTCGGCAGGTGCAGTGCATCACCAAGGAAATGACTCTCTGGTGTTTTCTTTGAATCCATCACCAGTACAGTGATTCTTTAATAATAGATTGCCACGTGTCCCATATCACGAGAACGCTGCAGAGCAGGGAAGGCACTTTATTTATTTATGAGAGCGATGTGTCGCTGCAAAGTCACCGGCTGATGCCCAGGGTCACGAACCCACACAGGGTACTCTGCACCATTGCCATTGTGATCCGTGATATCCTTTATGCCAAGTCCCACATGACTGAGTTTGCCCTGAGGATGCTTTTAGAGTAATTGTGATGATCTTGGTGGGGAAGCAAACACTGTTGATGTTGTCGAGTGGCAAGTAGAAAATTTACCTGTAGTTTCATTTTAATTATTTGTAGCTCTTACTTAACACCCTATTCATATGTCATAATATTAGATTTTTCGTTTTATATCTGATGATGAGTTACGATGTGTTTATTTCTTCATGACAGCAGTTGATACATTTATTTTGTTGATTGAGAAAATTTTACAGGCTGGGTGAATGATGCGTTTTTGTTCAATCGATAATCTTCTCTTTTCTACCTAAAAATATCATGTATCTTTTCTCATAAGTTTGAAAATGCAAAGCCTACCTTGCAAGATTTTACTTGGGGGGAAAAAAAAAACCTCATTTAATTGATTTATACTGTTTGCACAATAGCTTTTCTCTATTTAGTTATTTATTTACATTATTTCTACATCACTCTTTCCAAAAGACCAGTTTTCATCTTAGGTAGCCCCATAAAAATCTCCCTTAGAGAGCGAAGAAGAAACTATCATATTTCAATCTTCCACTGAGAAGATATTTTATGATATTTTTGTGGCCTCCTCCTGAGGCCAATATAATTATTCCTATTTCATCAAAAGGACACTTAGAGAAGATATATACTCTCAACAAATGATTGAAAGAAAAAAATCATTCAAGTAAGGAATATTGATTTTTGAGAAGCAAGAGACATTCATTATTCTGAGACTAAAAGTCTCCCCGGTACTATTCCCACTCTGACATTAAATGAGTTAAAATGACGACAATAATAATACAGTAGAGGAAGCTGTCTTCTAATTGCTTCGTATTAATATTAATGAAACAATAATGTCTTCCATTGATACTCGGTATGCCTCTGAATTGTGTTGCCCACGCTGAGGTCCAGAGATTCACTGTGGTTTGGTACCTAATGAAGGAGATGTTCTGTCCCTTCCTCCCTGGCCCTGTAAGAATGTCCTTGAAGCTCTGTGAAGTCTTTCAATCTTTTTACAAAGTTGTCCATACAGCTGATAAATACTCTTCCCCTAATATTGAATGTTGAATCACAGACCCGCAGTCTACGTGGCAGCGCCCACATTTGTGTGCTTATGATCAAGCTTAGGGAAAGTAGGAGCCAGAAAACCTTGCCCACTGTGCACATAAAGCTCTTCATCACTTCCATAGCCAACACAGACGTGCAGGCAGACCAGGTTGAGATAAACTAACGGGAGTAGTACTCATTCTCCTATCTCCACAAGCCAGGGACTCATCACGATATGCGAAACAGTGGTTTTCGGACCCCGGAAGGCAGGTAGCAGAGCAGCGTGATTCCTGGGATGAGGGAAGTAAGCAATGCCTAAAGAAATATTACGTCTACTTTGGAGATGATTTCTGGCATGAACCCCAGGAAGGGGGAACCCAGAGACCCAACATTCATGATGAGTTGGGGAGAATGACTCAAAGGTCCCAAGAGCAGAATAGCTGGAATGTGTAGAGAGTCCTGGAGGGCAGCCCGAAGGAGAGTTCCAGAGATCTGCATGAAGATACTAGCTCTGTTTGGCCGAGTGTGTGCCAGGAGGAGGTACCGACCGCTCCAGGCAGGAAAAACTACACAGCGAAGTGGGTGGAACCTTTTCTGGAGCTTGCGGAGGGCTGGCCATGTTTCCTTTCCGTAAGTGAGGGGGAAGAACGCACAGCAAGGAGAGACGTTAGATGACGCCCCCAGAAGCAGGTTGCCTAAGCAGGTTACTAGGTGGGTGCACTAACAAAGCTTCAAGCATCTAACGAATGCCAAGTCACTTCCCTCCGTGCCAGGACAAAATGTAACATCCTATAGAGGAACACAACAAAATTAAACAAACAATAACGTATAACTCACAATATCCTGTGTCTAAACACATATTTATCACTCATCCAATAAAAACAAAAGAAAAAAAAAACCCAGGAAAATAGGATGAATGATTGGGAGACAGTTGATAGAAATAAATACAAGAATGATACAACTGGCAAATCAAAGGTATTCAAAGAGCTAGTTGACCCATTATAAATGACTTTATATGTTCAAGAATATACAGAGACAGGAGCACCTAAGTGGCTCAGTTGGTTAAGCATCTGACTTCAGGGCAGGTCACAATCTCAGGGTTTGTGGGTTCTAGCTCCATGTCGGGCTCTGTGCTGACAGCTCAGAGCCTGGAGCCTTCTTCAGATTCTGTGTCTCCCTCTCTCTGCCCCTCCCCCCCCATCAAAAATAAATAAAATGAATATACAGGGAAACGTAAGTAATATGTGTATGATTCTTTCAGATATTGATACTGTTGGAAATGAAAAATAGATCTGAAAAAAAAATCACTGGATAGAGAGTTAAAAGAATACTTCAGAAGTAATGGTTCATGAACTTGAAAAGAAAGTAAAGGTCTTACCCAAAATAAAAAAACAGAGGATATGTCTTTAAAAAAACTCAACAGAGCATCGGTACCATGTATCAAAGACACATTTAGAGTATCCTAGAAGAAGGGAGGCGTTACAAATACATTTGAAGAACTAAAGAAGGATTTTTTTTTTTTCCAAATCTGATGAAAACCACAAATAAAAGATGCTCAATGAATCAGAAGCAACATAAGTTACAGAATTCCAGGGAGGAATACCATCATCAAATGAAGAAAACCAGCGGTACGTATGAGCAGTAGCAGAAGGAACAGACATCTTCTACACAGAGGAACAATAAGGATGACAGTGAAAATGTCGCTGTCGGATATCATGTGGATCAGGAGACCGAGGAGAGAGATCCTTAAAGTTCTGGAGAAAAAGTCAACTTACAATGTTTTACCCAGCAAAATTATGGGTTTTTTTAAGTTTATTTATTTATAAATAAGAGAGGGGAGGGGCACAGAGAGAGACAGAGAATCCCAAGCAGGCTCCACACCGTCGGCACAGAGCCCAACTTGGGAATCGGACCCATGAACTGTGAGACCATGACCTGAGCTAAAATCAAAAGTCGGAGGTTTAACCACCTGAACCACCCAGGTGCCCCACTAGCAAAATGTCTTTAAAATGTAAGGTACAATAAAGACTTGGTCAAATAATGAAAAGAATACAAAACCCAGCTAACCCAGTGCCAGCAGGCTCCTGCTGATGTGGAGACTCCATCTTATTGAGAAATTGGTGCCATCTAAATAAGGAGTATATCCAGGGAAGGCCCCACCAAAATCCCAGGAGTTTATTGTGGTAGAAATTCACAAGTTGAATCTAAGATTTCTGTAGAGCCCAAGGAACTAAGCCAGCTACAACAGGTTCGAAAAGGTGTAGCCAAATGTAGTCTGATGTCCAAAAAGCTGCAGAAATCCAGACGGTTGGTTTTGGCATGTTTACCTGTGCAGAGCAGTGGAACAGAAAAAAAGACTCCATGAATAGACTCCGGTTTCTGTTCAGGACATCGTGAGAAACAGTGAGCAGTGAGTGGTGTGGGTCGTTGGGAAAACATCAAAATCTTACTTCACTCCCTGTAAAACCTAGCGAGAAATGGAGCACACATCTAATTTAAGGAGCTGAAAATATAACACTTACAAAAAGAGACAGGATACTTTTCCTGCTTAGGGTAGGAAAAGTTTTCCTAGCTAGGGTACAGAATGAAGAACTCATCGGGAAAACAACCAATACGATGCACTTCATTAATATATAAAAAATTAGTTTTAAAGTGATACACTGTAAAGAGTAAAACACAAGTCCCGAATGCAGATTATGTTCGCTAAATACGTATCCAGTAAAGAACTGCTTCTACAATAGAAAAAACAAAAGCAAGCAAGCAAGCAAACACATGCCAGTATTAAAAGGGCTCAAACCGACAATAAAAGATAGGGGCACCTGGGGGTTCAGTCAGGTGAGCATCTAACTCTTGATTTCAGCTCGGGTCATGACCTCACAGTTCGTGGTACCAAGCCCTGTGTCAGACTTTGTGCTAAGCATGGAACCTGCTTAGGATTCTCTCTCTCTGTCCCTCACCCGCTCATGTTCTGTCTCTCTACAATTAAGAAAAAAATAACAGTAAAAAGTTTTTTTTAAAAAAATGAGTAAATGTTTATTTTCATGTTACCAAAGAATATTTTTAAATGACAAGAGGACACATGAACATGTGCCCACATTATTTGTCACTAAAGAGATGAAATGAAAGCCACAGTGTATTTTTCTGTACATCTACCAGGACGTCTAAAATAACAAATTGCCATAAAAGCTGAGATCACGGGGCAGGAGGAGCCCTCCTTGCTGTCTCTGGGAGTGCTACCTGCCACCACCACCTTGACAACAGTGTGCATTGTCTTGTAGATTAGGATATCATATGATATAGAGAAATAAAAATAAATATGTCCACAGAAAAGCATTTATGCGTATGTGCATAACAGCTTTTTTCCTTCAGACCTGGAGAGGAAAGAATCTTGAAAGATGAGGAAAGGAACAGACCAGTAATACATGCAATAAAATGGACAAATCTTAAAACTAGTCAGCTAGGTCAACAGAGATGCATACAGCCCACTCTGCATGCTCGGATTCCATTTGTTTCAAAATCTAGCAAAGTCAGACTGTCACGACGACAAAAGCCAGGAACAGGAGCCGTGTGAACAGTCGACTGAAGGACGCAGAGGATTTTCTGTGTGCGTAATGGCTGAAAATTGTAGGATTGCTTTGGTGGTAAAAGAACTATAAACATTATTCAAATTGTTCTCTTCACGTTGGAGAATTGTACTCTGTGCACATTATACCTCAGTAAATCTTAAATAAAGCTTGCCTTTCAAGTAACGGACTTGATTTACATTCTGAATTGGTACAGTTCTGGAATCTATCACCTACTGTGAGGTATCAATTTGCTGTATTTTCTTAGAGTGGTATTACATATGTAATAGATCTTTTGCTCCTAAAACAAAATTTAGGTTAGATATTCATTTTATATACTTGGCATTGACACTGAAGTTTAATGGTATATTGGTGAAAAATACAGTTTTAGCGTTATCAAATGGCAAATCTTTAAAAGCAGCACTTTCTTCTAAATGGGGTTTTGATAAGTTTGAACCCTAACTTTTATTTTTCTCTAGTACACAAATACTTAATGTTATCAATTTTATGTGGTATAACTTAAATATATAGAAAAGGTAGAGTATACTAGTATTGAAGTCAGATAAGAAAGTCAAACAGATTAATACACGGTACAAGATTTTAAAAAAATTGTTTTAAATTGGTGATTTATTTCCAATTCAGAAAATCATCCATCATGCTAATATAGTGTTCTTAATTAGAATTTAACAGGCTTTGGTATTTGTGTATGATTAATTTGTAAATTTATTTTGGTCTTGTAGCTGAACCAGCCCCATGTAAGAGGTGTTGAAACTTAATTTATACACATGACATTAACACTAAAATACATATAATTTAAGTCGCTATTAAGGGAACAATATAATTATATACTGTTGAAATCACCCATACATGATTCAAGTTTGAGGACACCGACTACAAGAAGGATTAAAAATATATTATACACACATATTTATATAATTTATACATATACACATAAATATATTTATTTTTAAATATCTGTTTAAATGTATTTATATTTATATGTATATTAGTATGTATAAATACACACAAAATATAAACAAGTATTGCCTTTCAGTTGAACAAACAGTACTTTTCATCATTTTGTCCTCAAAATTCACTTTGTAAGGGACCACTTTTTTGACATTGTCCCCAAGTAGATGCTGGGACCCTGATATGCTGAAGTTCATTCATTGGTAAAATAGAAACGATTACTCCTTCTCAGTCCTGCACCTGGTTCTAGACACACAACTAAGAGTGGCCTGTTCCTTCCTGCACAACATCTGTAGAAGATGCATGCCTTGCATGGATTCCATAGATTACTTGGTTAGAAATATGTACTCAGTCCAGGGACAAAGAAAATAATCTGTCTGCTTCCTGAAGCTTTTTAAAATTTTTTTTTTTTTCGTGTTTCCATTTTGGACTGTCCTGAAATAGTGAAGATTATCATTAGCTTGCTAATAGGAATGCTTTGAAAAGAAGGAAAGCAATTTTACCGGGATTTGCATCATTTACAAATTATTTAACTGGTCACTTTCCGGAGAAAAAACAAAAGTCCTCTATCTCCAGCTGTTAGACAAGATGGGTTCTCCTTGTCATTGATATTAGTTATTTTCCCCTCTTTCGGAGGGTCTGTGATGCATCAGAAGTTCAAAATATTAAATGACTGCACCAGTTTAAAATCTCACACGCAGTCAACACACGCACACGTACGCACACACACGCACACTGCTGCTTTAGTGTGAAGTACTCTTATTTCAGAGAAAAAATACATTTTTTAAAGATTAGTTTCTAGATGCTCCTGACAGTGTATCGTTGAGTACAGTTCATTTTAGTATTGTGTCCTCTGGATGAAATGTGGCCTCTCCATGTAACTGTAGTTAGCACATAGGATTTCCTCTTGGTATTTTACCAGTTGTTTATGAAACTAACAGATGCCCGTCAGCAATTGCTTGATGGAAAGATAAGAATAGCTCTTCATCACGCTTACCTATGAAACACGATACAGTGTGGCGAACAGCCACAGGATCATAGACTGTGATGACTTCGCTTTTCTGGTAGAAGAACTATAAACGTTATTCAAATTGCACTCTGCAAGTTGGCGAAAAACAAAATAATAACAAAAATTCCTGCTATAGCTGTTGCCCCAGTGGTGCAGTCACCTTATGGTTTCCGGATTGACTGCAATGACAGATTAGTGCTTTGTCTTAGAATATATTTTTCCAGAGGCTTCTCTCACATTCAATTTTTGGGGTCAATAGGAAATTGTGCCATTTTCAAATAATTTTGAGAAGAGGTTATAGATGCTCTTATATAAACATGTCACTTGCCTTTAGCATGATAGACTGGGTTCAGATTATAAAGAAGATAGGCCCTCAGGTGGAAGTGTTGGAAGTTGGTTTATGGTTTAGTTTCATGTCATCGAAAGAAAGGGGAGGATTGCTGTTTATTTGAGGTCACGATATCAACACGAAGTGAGCTGGGGCAGGAAAAGTTAAGACGTGAACGTTTTTTAAGGCAAGAATGAAAACCGATCACGTCGAATGATCAGCGTTGTGCTCAGGAGTATAGAGGCTGAAATACTCATGCTTGCGTTTCTCTGCATCTCATGTTCTTTGACCTCTGTAAAGGTCAGCAATTATGCCTGTATTTTAGTTTTTTTTATTATGAAACGTATTAGACAAAACAAAGCCATTGTGAGTAAAAAGAGAGTAATGAACATAAAATCCTTCTAAAGACACCCCAGGCACACAAGACTCATCCGCCAAATTTATCATAATTTTAGGCCAAGACTATATTCTAAACAAGCTAAAGCAGTTTGAGAAGACAGTAAAGCTATAAGAACAATATGAATAAGAACTAAAAGCTCAGAAACGAGGTAAAGACATATGTGATTGGAAAAGAGAACTGTCAGAACTCAGAAAAGAGAGGGAAAACACAATGTATTTTAAATTTGAAAACAAAATCATAAAAGTGCATGCACACACATCAGAGAAACCTCGTATAATTCCTTATAAAAATGAGAAGCTGAAAGGAAGAAAAAAGGCAATTCAAAAGATATTAATAAAAAATAAGGGTTTGAGAGAAGTAAATATGTTTTATTATAGCCTTATTAGGCCATTTGTGGTAAATAACACTTTATTCCTAACTTTCTCACCTGTGCCCTCTGCGCTCTACTGCGCCTCAGTTTGAAGGCTATGTCTGTCCTGAGCTAGCAGTGACACCTCGGCCAGGCGTCAGCAGTGGAAACTGGCAAGTACTCACTTTACAGGTGCGTTTTCAGGGTGTAAGAAAACACTTCGAGGAATAGCATCTAACCCAGTTTTCTCGTAAAATAGGGATTCAGGACTACTATTTTTTTTAATATTTATTTATTTTTGAGAGAGAGACAGAGCGTGAGCAGGGAAGAGGCAGAGAGAGAGACACACACACAGAATCCGAAGCAGGCTCCAGGCTCCCAGCTGTCAGCACAGGGCCCAATGTGGGGCTCAAACTCATGAGCCATGAGATCATGACATGAGCCGAAGCCAGACGCTTAACCGGCTGAGCCACCCGGGCGCCCCCATCTGACTTTAATATTGGGGTTGCATTTCCCCCTGTTCTGGCTGCAGTATCATCTCCCTTGTCCACGCAGCCCCACCAGCTAAGCAGTAACAGCGAAGAGTGTTCCCCAACTGGAGCCATTGAAGGCGCCTCGGAGCCCAGAGTAGAGCTTCCAGGAAGATGGGGCGGTGACAGATAGGAAAGAATACATCCTAAAGGACTGTGTGCCACTTCTGGACTGAGCAGCGCTCTGGAGTCCAGGAGACAGCAGGAGCCACACGAACGGTGACTGGGGTAGCTGGAGTATGACTAGTGATGCTGGGAAACCTGGCCAGAGTAAGGCCTCCTAGACTTTGTCATCTTTGCCGACCCTGCCTTTATCTGCCGACTTTGGCCCTCTGCCTCAGGGACTGGTTTCCAGCTTTCTTCCTTTGGCCTGTCCCTCCTGCACCTAAATAATTTCTCTTTCCACTCATTTGTTAAAGAGAATAGCTTTTTATTTTCTCTAACTTTCCAACGGAAGCCTGCGTTCCTTTCGGACCCTTCTAATGCTGTCTCTTCCTCTTCATGCCAATAATGTACAGTTGCAACCATACTTGTACCATTAGCCTACGATGTAGAATAGTTTTTAGACAACTCAGAAGTCAAAGCTGCCCGGCGACGCCAGTGAGTAAGAGGCCTATGTGAGTAACAGTCGCGGGTGTCTGTATTCGGATCTGGGGGCAGGGGTCCTGCCTTCCGTTGCTCCAGCCCCCTTCCCTTGGTCATCCATGTCAGCGTCCGGGGTGGGGGGAGAGTTGCGTAGTGACCAGCAGACCCAGCCCGGGGCTGCGTGAGGGGCCGCCTGTGAGGGTGCGGGTGGGAGGCTGCGTTGAAGAAGTGGTTCAGGAGCGTGCCGTGTCTCCGCTGCATGAATGTCACCATCCCGCCGCTGCAGCTGTCACGGTACCGCTGTCCAGTCTCAAGCAACATGGGACAGTTTCAGGTCTTGAGAGCAGCATGGGGAAAGAAGTTTGAGGAGGTACCGCTTAAATTATTTCAGATAACAAGGAGTTTTGTACTTCCTGAGTTGTCTTGGTTTGACAGCTCTCTTAAGCAGAGCCTGAGTCGAGGATTTGGGTGAAGTCATTCATCTGAGACTTTATCGAAAGAAGCAGTAAAGAGGGAGTTGAGGGAGTTAGAGAGGAAAGGATGTCCAGGGTAGGACTCCAGGACCTCAAAGAAAGTTTCAGAATATTTCCCTGAATGATTCATCCAGTTGATGGGAAGTTGAGGATTACCTCTGGTGAGCTTCCCCCATTTCTAGCCTGTGCTTTGACATATTCTGAGCCTCCTCATGGCTTCCACAGAAGCCCCAAGACAGATGAACGGGCCAGCAGGTCCAGAACCATGATGGAGTGGTACCTGCTAGTCAGGAGGACTCCGAGTGTACCTTCACGACTCTAGCTGAGACAAGAGAACATCCAGGAACGTGTGACTCCAGCTCTATCGAGCTTCCCTAAAGTAGAGATTGTCTATCATGTGAATGGCCAAGAATGAAGAGGTAACAGAAATGGAGACCTTGTTGTTTTATGTATTTAGTGCATATTCATCAACTACCTACTGTCTCTTGTGGCTTGGAAATAGTACAAGATGGGGCAAGCCCCCACTTTCTTGGTTCCCCCAGTGTCATGGACACAGAGGAGAAGACGGGGTCATTTCAATGGCAGTGGGACAGAGGTGATATATATGGGACTAATAGGTATAAATGTAACAAGGGCAGGATTGCCGGGCGCTCCACCGATGGAGACAAGGTTGCTTGGAGGAATGATTTCTCAGCTAAGCATGAAGAATCAGCTAGAATTACATAGGCAATAAGGATAGAATATTTTCTAGTTAAGAAGAAATAAAAAATTCTAATTCCCACATGACCACTTATAGGACTGTTTTCATATTTTGCATGCAGCTCTGAAGTGGACGTGACCTGTTTACAATATGTGTTAAATCTTCAGTAAATATTAACTCTATCATCATCATCATCATCATCATCATCGATATGTTATATACCTAAAACAGTCCCGGTAATACCAGCATCTCAGACTCCCTTTGCTAGTGCAGTGTCCCCAAACCACAGAGTGACAGTCAATGAGAATGGCGGGTCCTGAGACCTATGGGAAACTAATGCAGAGGACAGAACCTGGTGGGCTTGTAAGAAGTTCCTGTAAGGAGACATTTTAGTACAGGGAAACTCACTGTAAGACAACGGTTAAGACTCCTGGTTCATTATCAGAAGGATTTTGTTTTAGCCAGTCTCCATTGAATAGCTTTGTGATTTTTATGATAATCAGTTTTCTCTATGCTTTGATTTCTGGAACTGTGAATTACCTCGAACCCACGAAGTCATTATGAAGAGGTTAAAAGACAGCCTTCATGCACAGTATTCAATGTAGTGTCTGAATCATCTTTACAGGTAAACAAATATTCATTATTACTATTTCCTTCTTGTTTTTAAATACTCAAGTGAAGTAACTATTCAATCAAACTACCAAAAATATTTTCTGTAACGGTACTTTCCTCCGGCATCCGGTAGGACTACCCCACTCTTGTAATCATTATGGGATTAGATTGCTTTCCTGCAAACTGCTTTCAACAATTCATATCCTCTCCATGTTGTTTTAAGTTACAGACACTTTAGGTATCAGTAAAATCGGTTTGCAAATGAGCTCCTGGGGCACCTGGATGGTTCAGTCCATTGAGTATCCAACTCTTGATTTCAGCTCAGGTCGTGATCTCAGGTTTGTGGGATCAAGCCTGTAAGTGGGCTCTGCGCTGACGGTGTGGATCCTGTTTGAGACTCTCTCTCCCTCTCCGTCTGCCCCTCTCCCCTGCTCACACACCCTCTCTCTCTAAAAATAAAAATTAAAAGAAATTAAAAAATAGAAACAAGCTCCACATGTTGAAGTGATTCATATAGTGACAGAAGCAGGTGCATGTGGTTGGATTTGACGAGGGTTAGGGTCGCCCACTCTAACCAGCGTGGTTGAGGACAGTGCGCGCTGTGTCCCTTTGTGCTGAGGGAACTGACGGACACCAGGCAGCAGGATCCCATAACGCACCTTATTTCACTTCTGCTATTTAGGGGGGGGGGCCTCAGTTTGTTATGGGGGGCATGCTGGTAAAACAAGGGTGCAAGGTGTGCTTTTCGGGCAACAGAGGCTATGCGAGGGTAGACTTAGATGCTACTCTGATAGAAAACAGTTCTGTCTGTTCATTTCACTGTAGCCCGAGGTCACTCTGGGTTTTGATTTTCAAGTACCAATCCTCCTCATGTCTGACTTCTTAGCTTTGTTCTCTGCTCTCCCATCTCAACAATCTCACCGGAGATTCAGGTCTTCAGATGAGTTTATTCAGCTCCGTTCAGACAAGGTGATTCCCTTGTCCACACGGCTCGAAAACTTCCTGAAATGAAATGTGGATGATTCGGGCCGGCATCCTCGGCACTTCCCAGTCCGCCTGGACCCAGCCTGCCGCACTTCGGTCCTCCGGTCTCATCTTGGATGTGACTAGTCACCTGAGCGACCACTCATGAGTACTCTCAAATACACCCACTTAACACTTAACTTCATCCTCTTACAGTTTTCCATGCAGTTTCTGGCTTCCAGACCTTTGCACCTTAATTTTCTCTCCTGGTGAAGCTACCTCAAGGTCACCTTCTTTGTAGAGGTTGCCCTGGCTGTCTGAGGCAAACACGTCCCTGACCCCTCAGCACTGTGCCTGCATCTTAGATCACCCAGTATGTGTCCCATGGAAGCAAACTCGGTACATTTCAGCCTAAACAGGCTTTTGATTATATGCCCTTAATGTCAGAGGCTCCGCCCGATTCATTTTCTTAGCCAGTTCTGCCGCCTAGGATGCTACTTTGCACAAATCAGGCAACAACACAGTGTCACACACAAAATGCTTCCGCAGCTCACTGGTGAAAACATAAACTGCCAGCTCAGATTCCAAGTTCAGCTGGATCAGGGGGAAGGGGATCCGCGGAGCTATAATGTACCCTGGCGAATCCTGTGCTCAGGGAGGTTGGTAGCGGCTCGTCCCCCGTGGACCGGGCCACTGCTCGAGCCGGAGGAACTCTGTCCGCGGGACCCCGCAGAGACCGCGAGCTCGACCTTCAGGGACCGTAACCAGCCCAGGATTCCTGGTTATATTTTCCCGAAATATCTAAAACTAGACTTTTATGCTTCTGTGGAAGAAAAGAGTGTTAGAAAAAGTGTGTGCATCTAATTGACCGCTTGCTAATTCTGTGAATTGTGAAAAATACATTTTATTCTGAGCTTGATTTCACAGCTCTCAAATTCACCTTAGTGAAAAGACATTTCTTTCATACAAAAAATGTCCTGTTAGTGAGATTTCAGTAAAATCAATACTGTGGCCCTTGGAATAAAAAGAGCATATTTTCTGATTTCTTAGGGAAAGTTCTTATGAAATTTAGGCATGTGAATTTTACTAAAATGTGGGAAGGAAGAAAATGACAGGAGCCTCCAGCTCAAATTGTAAGTTCCTAGGCCGCCTTTGATCATGTGTTTTAATGCATCACAATATTTGTTACTAATAATGGGTTACTAAAGTTTGCAAATTATATATACTTATATATATAAACAGATATATATAATTTATAAATTTTGTTTATAAGTTATATATGCATTTATACTTATAAACAAATATTATATTATAAACAAATATTATGTATTGTTTATTTAAAGTTCATATATATATAAACAAATAACATTTGCTTATATAAAGTTCATACATATAAACATATATGTAAACATAAACATATATATAAATATATATAAACATATATATAACATATAGATATATGAACATATATATATAAACAAATAAGAACCAACATAATCACCATAATCACCACAATTGTTTGTTTTCAATTTCAAGGGGAAAAATGCTTGGTATATTTACACACAAAGAATTATAGAAATCCTTTACTTCCTCAGAAAAGCTATGAAGAAATGAAGGTCTTTTAAAATTGTTTACTTCCTTTAAAGAGACTACTTATTTATGCACAAATTACCAGAAAATTGCTGAGCATATACTTTGTAGAGAGAATTTTATTTCTTTTTTTTTGTTTAAGTCTATTTTTTTGAGAGAGTGGGTGTGTGAGTGGGCGAGGGGCAGAGAGAGAGGGAGAGAGGATCCCCAGCAGTCTCCATGCTGTCATGGCAGAGCCCGATGTAGGACTCAGTCTCATAAACTGTGAGATCAGGACCTGAGCCTAAATCAAGAGTCAGACGCTTACCCGAGTGAGCTATCCAGATGCCCGTTTTAGTTCTTTCATGGGATATCGAAAGAATTGAAAACACCTTCATCATCTGTCATGGCTTATACATAATTGGAAAGTTGGAAAATCATACAAAACAATAGAAGCATAAATACATTGAAGAAAATATTATCTATACATATATCATATATAACTGATTATATTGATGTATGTTTATGTGTAAAATAAAGTGCACGCCCAAGTCATCTGGGCTGCCTGGTCAGTGCCCGCTCACCGTCAGCAGTGAACAAACAGCAACAGCAGCAAAAACAGGAGGAAGAGAGGAAAGAAACACAGAGTGTTTGTAACTCAATATATTTTTATCCAAATAAATCATGGTTGTTTTGGAACATTTTTAAAATCCCGCCTTTTAAAATTTAGTGTGGTTGGCACGAGCATTTAACTTCCCTTGTGTGGCTAAGACCAAATATGGCAGTGGATAGTCAATAAACCACTGTCGAATGAATAAATCAATACACAATTCCCCTTACCGACCATCCCTGCGCATTTAGGTTTTACTGTTCCTGTTGCTTTGGCTGCATTACACCTGGCCTGGTCGACATGTCAGTGTGGAGTTTGGATTCTGTTCTACCCATGTTTTCCTTTACTGTCATGTAATAGACGAGAGCCAGATGCATGTGGAGCTTTCCATGGAGATTGGAGAGGAGACAGAGCTTTTCATTCCTTCCTGGTAACAGGTCCAGCCACCTGCAAACGCGGTGGGCGATTAGCTCAGCGATGGTTTCACTTCCCTCTGTTACTTAGATTCCAGTCTAAACTGAAAATCTATATTTAATCATCAATTGTTGCTAATACTGGGACATAGTCTCACTAGTGATTTATCTTCTCCATCACCGTAGCCGTTCTTGTATGATCGCGTTAGGGGATCATTCATCAAAGCTTTCCCGTAGGAGAACGTCTGAATGACAGGAGACAACACGTAGAGACCTGCACGTGCTTGCCGTATGCTTTCGCTGTGTTTTCACAGTATTTTCATGGAGATTTTTGTACTGTCTTAAACATTTCAAAGTTAAGGTTCAAACTCATCATCTTCCAAAATGATGCTTTAAAATAAAATATTGATTTTTTCATACATACAAACCCCTGTGCTCTAAGAAAGATAGAAGTTGCTATAGAAAAGTCAAGGAAATCCTTTAAAAAGCTTTACTTTTAAGTGTCCCACAATGAATTGAATACACAGACTAATTTAGGTGGCATAATACACAAAACAATAAACAAATCATTATGTGATGATATTATGAACATTTTTATTATTTTTAAGTGTTTATTTAAATTATACAGTGTAGTATTACTTTCAGGTGTACAATATAGTGATTCAACAATTCCATACAACACCTGGTGCTCATCACAACAAGTGCCCTCCTTAATGCCCATCACCTCTTTCACCCATCCCCCCACCCACCTCCCCTCTGGTAAACAGAGGCTTGTTCTCTATAGTTAAGAGTCTGTTTCTTGGTTTCCCTCTCCCCCGCCCCCTCCTCCTCCCCCTTTGCTTATTTGTTTTGTTTCTTAAATTCCACATATGGGTGAAATCATATGGCATTTGTCTTTCTCTAACTGACTTATTTTGCTTAGCCTAATACTCTCTAATTCCATTCACGTTGTTGCAAATGGCAAAATTTTATTAGTTTTGATGGCTGAGTAATATTCCGTTGTGTGTATATGTATATATATGTGTGTATACCACATTGTCTTTATCCATTCATCTGTCAATGGACCAATGGACATTTGGGCTCTTTCCAAAGTTTGGTTATTGTAGATAGCGGTGCTATAAACATCAGGGTCATGTATCCCTTGGAGTTAGTATTTTCGTATTCTTTGGATAATATACCTACTAGTGCAATTACTGGATCGTAGGGTGGTTTTATTTTTAACTTTTTGAGGAACCTCCACACTTCCTTCCAGAGTGGCTGCGCCAGTTTGCGTTCCCATCAACAGTGCACGAGGGTTCTCCTTTTTCCACATCCTCACCAACACCTGTTTATTTCTCGCGTTGTTGACTTTAGCCATTCGGACAGGTGTGGGATGGTATCTCACAGTAGTTTTGATTTGTATTTCCCTGATGATAAGTAATGTTGGTGATCTTTTCATGTGCCTGTTAGCCATCTGGATGTCTGTCTTTGAGAAATGTCTATTCATGTCTTCTGCCCTTTTTTATTGGGTTATTTGCTTTCTGGGTGTTAAGTTTTATAATTTTTTTTGTATATTTTGTAGACTAACCCTTTATCATATATGTCATTTGAAAATATCTTCTCCTATTAATAGGAGATAGATTTAATAAAATAAAATAGCATACAAATAAAGCTAATTTATACTTATATCAAATGTAACACGACCTTTGCTGTTAGAGCATATCATAGCAATGCGACATGCTTAGCAAGGTCAAGTAAGTTTCTATAGAAAGTAATGATGTCAGACACTATTCGCTGATTGATATCATTTTCTAACCCACCTTCCCTTTCTTTACTTCCACTGTTAAAACTTCTTTTGAGGTTAAATTCTCTTGAAACTAGTCTTTACCTACCAACCAATAGTTCTAGTTAATGAACTGAGAAGTGGCATAATTCTAGAATTCACATAGATGTGGTGACTGGGGCTGCAACAGCAATTTTGTCTCAGTGAGTTAAACATAAACACATACACACACATATAGCAGGGATGACAGGATGGAAAGAAAGATCCTGGATTTGATTATGTTGTTTATCTCCTGCATCAGTCCTAGAATCCTACCTCCATATTTGTGTGTGTGCGTGTGATTATTTGATATTTTATTGCATAAAGTACGTGCAGTTTGAAACATTGATTCACTGATATGCTATAGATGAACTGTGGTCAAAGAGTGAATGGAAGTCATTGAAACTAATGAGGTAAGGGAGAAAGTATTCCCAGGAGGGAATACTTACACATAACAGTAGCTTTTTCTAATATTTTTTCTTGCCTTCCTAAAGCTCTTCCCATCTTGCTTATAGCACCATGATTAGCACATATGAAAAATAAACATATTATTATTAAGCACATCATTTGGGAAATAAATAAAGAGGGAAGGCTTCTCTGTCAGGCTTCTATTTTATTAAGCCAACTAAAATAAACCAAAACAAACACACATTAAAAGTTTACATGGGATTCTTCTTCCATGTTGTAGAGAAAAAAAATCATTTTGAAAAAAAATCCAAGTTTATTTCTTCTTACTTTTTGTCTTATATTTTTAGCTCTCTCATAGTTATAAAATTACAACACATTTTTCTTAAGAATAAGGAAACAGCCAAGATAATTCCATAGTGAGTTTCATAAGTGAGAAGAGACAGCTTGGAGAAGGGTTATTGATTATGGATTTTGGTAACACTCAGTGTTAGGAGCTACATTGTGAGTAACAGAAGGAACGCGCCACTCTGAGCTGTTCATGTTATGGAAGCTGTCTAAGTCCACTCAGAGCCACAAACAGAGTCCTTAAACACTGCTTTTAAACATTTTGCCTGACTGAATTTTTTATTATTTTGTTTGTATTTGCTAGCATATGTAGTAAGCATAAAGATTTGTGATTATGTAAGAAAGAAAATTCAAATACAAGTAAAGAATACAATGCATCCCCTCATCACATGGTTTCAGACCTTTAGAAGGGAAATGTGAAGAGAATAAAGAATGAAAATGGGGTAGAGTATAAAGGACCTCTTTGTCTTCTGACAGACGGTGAGGAGAATTCCGTCTCTGTGCCATATGCATATATGCCACGTGCCAGTTAGAAAACAACGGATGAGAAAGGGAGCATAGACATATAGTGTTGTGACTTTCCCACATCGTACATTAAATGGCATAATATTATTTGAACATAGCTTGAGATGAGTTACATATGTATATTTAAAACCTGTATAATTAAATGTATATTTAAATATGTGTATTTAATAATTGATTAATTAATTAACTTGCTAACTAATGAGTCAATAGTGGAGTTGAATTAGAATCATAAATACTCATTCATAAAAAAGGCAGGAAAGAATGACGGGAATAAATAATACAGGGGAAAAATAAAAGCTAGCAAATGGTAGATTTAAGTCCAACCATATCAATAATTTTATTACTATAGATGGTCTAAACATCCTGGTTGTAAGAGATTTTCAAATAAAATATACACCGTCTACAAGATATCCTGACTATAAAGACATAGATAATTTAAAATTAAAAGATTATGGAAAGTTATCTCATGCTAACACTGTATTAATACAGTTGGATTGCCTGTATTAATATAGCATAAATTAGACTTTAGAATTAGGAGTATCATCAGAAATAGAGGCAAAACATTAATAAAGAGGTCAATTCACCAAGAAACCATACCAGTCTTAAATGTTTACGCACTAATTAATATATCTTAAAAATACATAAAGCAAAACTGATAGAACTCAAAGGGAAAATAGAAATAGAGAAAGAATATAAATTCCCTCAATATTTTTTACTTTAAATGATTTGAAAGATAATATTTTAGATGTATGTTATTAATTTTTTTAATGTTTATTTTTGAGAGAAAGCATGAGCGGGGAAGAGGCAGAGAGAGAGACAGAGAGAGAGAGAGACATAATCCGAAGTGGGATCCAGGCTCCAAGCTATCACCACAGAGCCCGATATGGGGCTTGAACTCACTGTGAGATTATGACCTGAGTCGAAGTCAGACGCCTAACCAACTGAACCACCCAGGTGCTCCTGGATGTATGGTATTAAAGAAAAAATTTACTTAAAATAATTTTATCTGCCTCTATTTACTTGTTTTAATGCAGCTACTAGAACACTTAAAATTATATCTGTAGCTAACAATATATTTTTACCAGACAGTGCTTCTTTAGAGTAAATGAATAATAGTGCATTAGAACACATTTGACTAGAACGCGTGAACAATAATCTATTTTGGGGTAATCTCTTCACCACGTACCTATTGCCTTATACTATACTCAATTTATACTAACAAAGAGTTTACAATTCAGAAGTACGGAAAATTACCTTTTCTTTGTTGCATCAGTGCTCTCTTAAATAATTTTTGTGATTTTCACAGTTCTACATATTTCTATATAAACAAAGGTCAAGCAACAGTAAGTGAATTATTTAAAATTCTTCCAGATGGGGCACCTAGGTGGCTCAGTCGGTTGAGCGTCCGACTTCGGCTCAGGTCATGATCTTGCTCGTTAGTTCGAGCCCTGCGTCGGACTCTGTGCTGACAGCTCAGAACCTGGAGCCTGCTTCAGATTCTCTGTCTCCCTCCCTTTCTGCGCCTCTTCTCCTCACACTCCGTCTCACTCTCTCTCTCTCTCTCTATCTCTCTCTCTCACTCAAAATGAACAGTTAAAAAAAATTAAATAAATAAAACTCTTCCAGATGGGATATGAAATTACTAGAATCAGATATTTTTATTGATTGGTTTATTTTTAAAAAGGTGAGAGAGTACAATAAATTTATATGTTTATTTTTAAACTTCTTTTGTATTTAAAAAATCGTGTGAATTAAAAAAAAAACCAAAATGATACAAAAATGTATTTTTAGGTGAGGTATGAAAGACACAAAGAGAATATAGATGGGACTATCAGATGAAGCTAGTAATGAAATGCAGCCCTCCAGGCACATGTCAGGAGATCCTGTAGCTTTCACCATCTGGAGGTCAGAATTGGGCTTTGTACTTCCTAGCCACCCTAGAGAAAAGGAAAACACATCGATTTACAAGATCCACAGTGAAAAAACCAAAACTGAAATAAATAAATAAATGAAAATAAAACTTGCTCTGCAGAAGCAAAACTTACTTTTACTATGAACTAAAATATGACGTTTCTTTATTTCTTATAGGATGCAATGTAATTAAGAAACATAAGGATGACATTCTAGTCATAAATCCATAAACCAAAATCAAAAGTTCACTTGCCATTAAACTCTTCAGGACGTACCTTTTATAGGATAACACAGCACAATTTCGTAAATCCCATGAACAGGAAACCTAAATATTCTTTTTTTTTCTGAACATGGGCATCATGACCTGACATAATGCAAGGATACAAAGCAAACTACAGAGGATGGTGGATTTCATTTCACGTGGATAATCCTTAAATGTATCTACGACCCAAGCTTTTGATTAGTATTAACCAGTACAGAACTTGAGCTGCTGGCAGATAGCAGGGAGTGATGCTATTTCACTTTGCCGGTTCATTAAAATCAAAGTGGAATTAGCATTTCCTGATGGAAATAAAGACATCATCCAGAATAAGAGTTTATCCCAACTCCCTTAAAGAGAGAAAGGAGGAATTGTGAGTAAAATGCTTATTTTCCTTGCAAAAGTGTATTTATTTTCCGCCAAACATTTTCAGCATTACATAAGAATTATCTTAAATAAAAATACTATCGTTTAAAATTAAAAGGAAATAGAATGCATACTGCCAATGCTTATATTCTTTTGACACACTCATTTAAAAATTGCCATACACTTGAAACACACGCAGTCTTCCTGTCCACATTGAGTACCGGTTCGTGTTTGCAATGTGGAAAGATGAAAGAGGTAAGCAGGTAACTCAAGAAAGAAAGTGTTTCTGGAGGCATTCTATCTAATAGCTAGTTATCATATTTGGAAATCATTTAAAAGTTTAAAGTGCCAATACAAATTACAGTGGAAGGCAGTTCCAGGGCTCTGGATAAATAAAGCAAGACAGATTGTTTGTTGCAAATGTTTTGCTGTGTTTGTTTGTGTTAAATAAACTTTGCATGTATGTTTTCAAGGTTCTCTAGCCTCAAGTTAGCAAGCAACACTTGACTATTGAGGCTGTGTTAACATATTTTGCTTTGAGTTATTCATTTCTGTGAAAATGGAATACTTGAAACAAACATACTGCTATGTGGGTGGCCCATTTTGATACCTAGTTTATATTTTTAGCCAATCATCACACCCAGAGAATATGAATGATTGGATTACTAAAATACACTAGGGGTATGTGAATACCCTGAATCTCTTTCCTGCACTGTATGGATCCCAGCTAAACCATTCTGACTATGGATTGTAGTACTCCCATGGTGCTTTTCCATGCATCCCTTGTCTTTGGGGAGACTGGGAATTCTGATCAACATGGACAGCTCATCTTAGGTGTAGGGTCAACCAAAGCACAGTATTACCTGATACAAAAAGTAGTGAATGTCTCCACAAAAGTAAATAACCTTTGGTAGAGAACTATAATGTTCCAAAGAAAATGTTTGTAATATTTAGATACTAATTCACTACCTTCTTCCAAAAAAATCTTTAATTAAAAAGTATCAGACTTTATGACCTTATTTGAGCACCAAAAAGTTTCTGTAACACAGATTTTTTTTCAGTGGACATACAACTAAATGAAAAGGGAAAGTCTCCATTTGGCATTATGCTTCAAAAATGTAGCTGAAAGAAAACAATGGGACCGTTCATATTTTTACCATCATTTAATACACAGTTTTATTAATACCTAGGTATATTATATCAAATAAATAATCATTTGTGCTTGTCTCTTATTAGTAAATACTGGCAGAAGATTTTTTTCTCTACTGACAACCAATCATTCTTGAACATTTAACATAGTACCTGTCCCTAGACACAAAGTAGTTGTTCATTATATTTGTGTGCTGAAAAGTATATTAATGGCCATTTTTCTACCCAAACACCATGCTTTAAAGAACATATTGAAGTATAACAGATAGATTGATAGATAAATAGATGATAGACATATACACACAAACCTATATACACATGGATTTCACACCTGTGCACTGTATCACGGACCATGTGTGCATAGACCCATGAATTTTCACAGAGTGAACAGATGGCTACAGCCAGCATCAAATCAAGAAATAGAATCTTGGGGCGCCTGTGTGACTCAGTCAGTTACATGTCCTACTCTTGATTGCAGCTCAGGTCATGGTCTCTTGGTGCGTGGGATGGAGCCCAGGATCAGGATTCTCTCTCTGCCCCTACCACGCTCGTGCATTCTCTCTCTCTCAAAACAAATTAATAAACTTAAAAACAAAAACAAAAACAAAATAGAATCATATCAGTGCCCAGAAGCCCTCTTATTTTCCTTCTAGTCAGTTCCAAAAGTCATTTGTATTCAGGTTTCTAACTATAACCTAATATCGCATGTTTTTCAAGCGTTGTATGAGTGGAATCATATGCATGGTACTGTAGGGACTTTGGCTAATTTCAGTCAACATCATGTTTGTGAGATTCACCATATTGTTACATGTAAAAATGGTTATATACTCATTAGTACCTATTCAAACTATATGTTAAAATTTCGAAATATAGCTAAAGTGCCATCTTCCATTCTGCGGCTTGTTTGTTCCCACTTTTGATTGTGTCTTTTGATCAACAGAAGTGGTAATTAAATACAGTCTAACTTACCATTTTCCTTTATGGTTAATACCATTTATTTCTTGGTTAGGAAGTCTTTGCCTACCCCTGAGATTATGACCACATTTTTCTATGTTTTCCTCTAAAGCATTTTTATTTTTTCCACTTCCGTTTGTATTTATAATACATGAAGAATTAAGTTTTGTATATAGTGTAAGGTAGAAATTCACAAACACCCCCCCCACATAGACGTACAACTGACCCAACGCCATTTATTCAAAAGAGCATCATTTCTCACTCTTACGCACTGCCATCTTTGTACACGTGTGAATATGTTTCTAGATCCTGTTCTATTCCACTGCTCTATCTGTGGACCAATAGCATACTTTCTTAATTAATGCAGTTAATAATATATGTCAGTTTTGATCTTATAACAATAGTATCTAACTTAGAAGTATCCAGAGTTGTTCTTCTGTAAGTTTGTTGAACACAGTCTCTGTATTCACAGTTTACATATATTACATCTTACCTGTATTCTTTATTTATAAATGAGAGCTATAAGGTTATTATTTAAATTCAAATGTATCTATAGATAAGTTTGGGAATAATTTCCACATTTAAAATATAAAGACTTGGCGTGCCTGGGTGGCTCAGTTGGTTGAGCGTCTGACTTCTGCTCAGGTCATGATTTCACGGTTCACAACTTCGAGCCCCATGTCGGGCTCTATGCTGATAGCTCAGAGCCTGGAGCCTACTTCAGGTTCTGTGGCTCCCTTTCTCTCTGCCTCTCCCCCACTCATACTCAGTCTGTCTCTGTCTCTCAAAAATAAATAAATGTTAAAAATTTTTTTAAATATAAAGTCTTGTAAATCCTTTTATTTGCTTAGGTCTATTTTACTTTACACTCTATTGTTTTCAGTTTCTGCATGTCCCGTGTCAGTCTCAGAATTTGTGCAAATATTATTAGGACAAATTCAATGACAAGTTATGCTCAGCTCTCTATCCTTCTAGTGTACTGAAATTTTAGCTCACTGAAGTCTCTGGTACTTTGTCCCTCCATCCTGTAAGACTGACAGTAGTTCTGTAGAGTTTCCCCATCTCTCATAGGACAATGTTCTTATGAACATTAATGAGAACATTATCCGACGTACTATGGAACATCCATACAATGGAATGTTATCTCCAAAAAAATTGGGCTATGAAGCCATGAAGGAAACTTAAATGCACATTACTAACTGAAAGAAACCAATGTAAAAAGTCTACATACTGCATGATTCCAATCATATAACATTCTGGAAAAGACAAAAAGACAAAACTATGGAGACAGCGAAAGGATCAGTGGATGCCAGGGTTTGGAGGGCGGGCACGAGGGATGAATAGGTGCAACACAGAGGAATTTAGAGCAGTGAGGACACTCCGTATTATATTATAATAAGAGACGCAAATATTTGTCCAAATTCATAGAATGTACCATACCAAGAACGAACCCGAAGGTATAACCTTTGGAGGAGGACAATGTGTCAATCAAGGCTCACTGATTTTTATCAAATCATAATTCTAGTGGAGAGGGTTATGCACGTGGGGTCAAGGAGTACGTGGGAAATCTCTCCTTTCAATTTTGCTGCGAACCTAAAATTCTCTTTAAAATAAAGTCTTTATAGGGGCACCTGAGTGGCTCCGTTGGTTGAGTATCCAGCTCTTGATTTTGTCTCCTGATCTGGTGGTTTGTGGGATTGATCCCTGCAGCAGGCTCTGCACTGACAGCACAGAGCCTGCTTGGGATCCTCTCTCCCTTTATCTCTGCCCCTCCCCTGCTTGCGCTCTTTGTTTCTCTCTCAAAAAAAAAAGAAAAACAGAAGGGCACCTGGGTGGCCCAGTCAGTTAAGCGGCCGACTTCAGCTCAAGTCATGATCTCACGGTCTGTGAGTTCGAGCCCCGCGTCGGGCTCTGTGCTGACGGCTCAGAGCCTGGAGCCTGCTTCCGATTCTGTGTCTCCCTCTCTCTCTGCCCTTCCCCTGCTCACACTCTGTCTCTATGTGTCTCAAAAATAAATAAAAATGTAAAAAAAAAAAGTGTAAAAAATGATAAGTTAAACCATCAAAGAGAAAACAACAGAACGCCACTCATAGGCAAGATATGATGGCTAGTTGTAGATGACTGTGATCTTTACTAACTGGATCGACATTAGAACGAGTGCAATTCCATTTTTAAGAATTCTTCCTGTTGCTGTTCTTTTTCTCCTTTAAAGACAGGCCTCAGAGTCGCTAGTTGCTATGGTGAGACTAATTACTTCTAGTGACGGGGAAAGCCTGTGACTGACCGTGCTCTCCAGTGTGACAAAGACGAGCGCCGCTCAAATTCACTCTGTACTTACTACATTCACTCTGAATGCATTGTCTTTTCTCATTTACAGCTTGAGCTCTGAGCCAGAGACAGGTTGAAAGGCATCCGGTACTCGGGGCAGGGATCTGAGAGCAGGGCAAACGTGACCAGTTCAGGGGAAAGTAGAGGGATAGGAGGCCTTCTTCTCTGAGCAGAATGTAATTGATCGTCACAAACCATCACAAACAATTTGTTCACGGGAATCAGTGCAGTCCTCCAGCCATTACCTGCTTCACCTTTTCTCTAGTCCGTCTTTCCCAGCAAACTAATTACTTAGGACTGTCAGAAACTCAAACGATAAAAATAAAGGGGATTTCATGCTGGAAAAAACTAGTTTATTTACTTCAGGATCCTGCTTTTATAATACGTGTAGGGGTCAGTTTTGAGAAGTATGTGTGATTTTTTTTTTGATGTGGTGATTTTTTTTTTGATGTCTACATAAAAATAGTAATTCTTACAGTACTTGAATTGGTGTAAGCGTTCCACTCATAGCATGGGCGAAAATTTGTGGACGCCTTTGTTTCCGGGCTCTAGAAGAATGCCTTATAAACTGTCACTCAAATATTTTTTATGAAAAGTTGAAACTGTAAATAACTTTTTATTCTAGTCCCCATGTCATCGTTTTGATAATTTTGCTTCTATAAAGACCAACCATAGAGGAATGCATTCTCAGAATTATGATTTTAAAAGAAAGACCGACCACGAGTGGAGAAACACCTCCGTGTTTACACAGTGGAGTGCCCGGCGGCACTAAGAATGAGCATGTTACAGCCAAAGCCAACAGCGTGGACGGAACACTAGCATCATGTAGACTACATGGAGCCGTACGCTAGTAACCGATGGTTCCATTTACATCGTTCACATGACTGGAATCATTCAAAGTGATTCAGAATAATTACAGCAACATATGTAGTGTTAAAGTCAAGATGATGTCACTCAAATATTGGTGGAAGGAGCACAAAACCCTTTACTCCAGAAGTCGGTGCTGGTCAGACGGAGATGCACTCAACGTGTACAATTATAATCGTTTTTTTTTTTTTTTTTTTGATGTATGTTATACGCTAACAAATGGCTTAAAATATGTAAGACTTAAAATATGTTTTAAACAAAGCCGTTTACTCTTGTATGGAGACAATGGTGTGTTTTTTTTTTTTTCACAAAAAAAACTAGAAGAAACAATACATTATGTCATCTGATTAAATTTACTCGAGTTTAACTCTAAATGAAGTTGGAGACACTGAGATTTTGCGCAGTACCTTCTGCGTTCACCAAGAAAACACCCTATAAAATAGCAGATTAGCAAGAGGCAGCCCACAGGTTGCAAAGAACTCACAGTTTTCACCTGCAGCTTTGCAGCGGATAAAATCTTCCAAGTAGCCATTTCACACTAGCTCATCAGAGTGGAGAGCGAAGTGGTGAAGGGTTGTGGTTGGTGACCGTACGCACCGGTGAGGCGTGGGCTCCACGGCTGTGCTCCTCACAACATCCGACGCTTGTCTGTTGAACACAGGGGGACTGCCTGCTGGTGTGACGATTTGTCTCACGTAGTTTGTTTTCAACACCGAAGACTGAAAATTGTTGCCCCGAAGGCTCTATATGATGCAAATAGTGTATTGGTTGATACTAAAAGTGTCTTAAAGCAAGTACGGGAAGTATTTTTAACCTCTAGATCATTCACATTTCTTAAAAAATTCATATTTTTTTATCACGAAATAGCAGACAAGTTTGGCATCACTGGGGCTGTATTCCTGGGAAGCAAAAAGATGCTTACTGAGTAAATGCCGCCCCCTCGAAAAAGAGCAACATACCCGTCAGCTCAGAACGTTAGTCAACGGTCCTTATTAGCTTCCCAGCAGTGCTGCCAAACATCGGTTGACAGTTGTCATTTTTCTTGAAACGATTTTATGGAAGAAAGATATGTCTTATGACCAAATCCCGCTCACAAGTAGGAAAATAAAATTTGCACTTAGGGGCTGCGTATCTCAGGGAAGCTTGGTGAGCACACTCTCTGTTTTGTTTCCAGTGAAGACTGTTTTTAGAATTTAATATGCAAGAAAAAGAAAGACATCATTTATCGTAAACTAAGACTGTTTCACTCATTTGCAACGTGCTTGGCTCCTGGAGAGAGCCAAATTTAAACCTTCCTGAAAAATCTCGTGTACTTTGCAAACCATATCCTGGCTCTAGCTCAAGTGAGTTCATATAGAAAAGATTTACAGAAAAAATGTGAATGTCGCCCGTGTAAAAAAGATGAAAACTAAAGAAGGACCTGGAGCACCTGAAAGAGACCCTAAAGAAGAAATAGAAACACGTCCACAAATAACTAAAGAGAACAGTTCCTGCCTACATTTGTCTTTAGTACAAAAGTCAAATGGAAAGACTGGCATATACCACTAGCATAAAGTTGCAAAATCCCCTGCAGGTATACAGGAAGAAAGATAAAAGGTTGGGCATAACAACTTCCACGAGTGTGTCTTGGAAACATCAGTGCTGTGCCTTTTGGGTGTGGCAAACCTGGAATTCCCACCCGAATCAGCTGAGTGTGAAGGCGGGGCCTGAGGAGCAGACACCTGTCAGAGGGCTGTGCCCTGGGGCTCCGCATTGACCTTAATTAAAGCAGTCTCAGACTTGCCCTCAATGGAAAAATTCTGGGGGGCAGGGGCAAGCCTCCTACATCAGAACTCATTGTTTAGGAACATTCCAGTACAGAAAAACAAAACAAAACAAAACAAAAAAAACCTTTTGATACAGTGTCACCCTGGAGCCTGGCTGCAAACTGCTTTTTCACTTGTGTTTCAGTACAAGTGCGACTCCAAAAGAAAATAAATTCCGTTGCTGTTTCTGATGAAGAATTTGAGTTCAGTTAAAACCATGTAAATGCTTTATCTCATAGTTTCTGAGGATTGATCTGATGATTGATTACTTTGCATGCTTCCTCCTGCCCTCTGCAGCTAGAGCTTGCCCAGGATTGCAGAGCAAACACCCAGTGAACGCTCCCTGCTCTCTCGTGGGCATTTATGTCTCTATTGATGTCATTTTGAGCTCCTCTGCATTAGGTGGAAAAAGACTGGGGTTCCCAGTGGCAATGGAATGCAAAGAGGGTTTTGTCTTCTGGAGACTTCTTCCTCTCATTCCAGTGAAGGAGGTAACAGTGAGTTCTTAGTAAGGCAAAGCCTAGTGCTAGGTTAAAGCTTTTCCCTGGCCAAAAAAAAAAAAAAAAAAAAAGAAGAAGAAGGCCACGATGGTGGTAGACCTAGGAAACAGTCACTTGCTTGTTTTTATTCAAGTGTAGGAAAAATTACTTCTAAGACCAGTGGGAGAAGTGAGTTTAGATTTCAATTTGATCAAAACAGAGCAAAGCACCGTTCAAAGGTTCTTTCTATGCTGATTAACACTGGCAAAATCCTCTTAAATTAGCAGAAATTGAGGTCTTGCTTTTTTTTTTTTTTTTTTATTTACTTTACCCTACCTCCTAAAGCATTTCTGAATGCAGCGTTAGGAATGGAGATTTGACTTGCTGAAGCAGAAATTGCCCTGGACAAATGTAAAGAGACAAGAGTTTATTCAAGACTACTGCAACAGGGAGAGAGGCCAGAACTGAGTCTGAATTCAACTCCTCTGGAGCATAAGACTGGGGTTTTTACAAACTGGGGTAAAGGGGAGATTGTAGGCTTTCTGTGTTTGCTGGTTGGCTTTAGCCAAAGTAAGAGAAAACTTTTTCATCTTGAGAGGAAGTAGTGTTATAAACTGGAGCTACGACCCTGATACAGTTAGAGTTCTATCCTCCTGCAGGAGCTGGGGGTAGGGACCGATCTTCCCTGATGAGGCATTTCAGAGGGATGACTCCTAAGTCCTTGAGAAAGACATGCCTGGATGGCAAAAGTGGCAAGAGGCTTTTAAAAAGATTTGCGTCTCAAAAGGCAGAGAAGAATTTATAATAAGTTGTCTAAAGTAGATGTTCTAAGTGTTATGCCCAGAATTCGGGGACCCCAAGAACCACCAGGGAGCCGAGTCCGATGCAAGAACAAAAAGAGCCTTTAATCGAGCTAGCTCGAGCTCAATCTCCTACCACACCGACGCAGCAGTGGGTCGAGAGAGAGGGCCTGTTCCAAAAATACAATAGTTTTAAAGGGGTCTAGGGGCAGTGGGAGGGGTGATGGTCGTGACCCTAGCCAATTGGCTGAGGAAGGGTCCATAGGTCACTGGGCGTGGTTCTTTTGGAACCAGGAAGTTGCAGGTTTTGAGCAGGCACTGGGGACTCAGGGTGGAAGACAGGAAACACAATGGAGTCAGTCCCAGTTTGCCCTTAAGCAAAATGGAATCGGTCCCGTTTTGCCCTTACACTAAGAAAAGGGAGGTCTGTGTCCTAGAATCAGGGAGAAGCCTAAGATTTCGTCCAGCTCGCGGGACCTTTAAGGCCGCCTTGGTCAGACCCCAGAGCACCCCGCTTCATCTTTTATTGATCCGTTTCCTTCTTAGAACCTTGTTATTGTTTATGTCATTTGTATGAATATATCAAATATTAAGACATATTTTGCGCATTTTTAAATGCTCACAACAGTACCCAAGGGTGCTCCTATTCTCAAAGCATCACGAGCAAGTTGGCAAAGCAAGATTTTCGCAAAGGTGTTTGAAATTTGAGAGCTGGGCTCAGAGTCTTGGCTCTGAATGTTCCTGGTCAAAGAGCCTTACACTTCGAAATCAGGAGGGCTTTCTTATCCACAAAAGGGAATGTTTAAAAACAAAAGTGAATTGAATAAAAAACAGACACTTCTCCAATTCTGTCTGTTGGAAATTCTGGAGAACAGACCCTGTGGTGTCACCCCGCCCTCAACGAGGCCCACCTCCTGGTGTCCATGCTTATCTGTAACCCCCTTCCTGGGACTGACAGTCTGTGCTGCTTGTGAAAGAGGAGGCGGGAGGTCATGGAACTTGTGGTGTCTGGGTGCAGCGGGCAGGCTCCAGTGACAGAATTGGGTTTTTATCCAGGGCACAGCTCTTAACTCCTTGTGAGCCTCAGAAGCGACCGTCTTGCTGAATCTCAACTTACCCACCTACAAAATGCAGGAATGATTCCAAAACCCCCGTTCAGTTCAAGTGACCAGGGCACTGCAAACACCTGTGAAGCTTGCGATTTCAAAAGTTTAGAAGCACATACCTCTGTTCCAGGGACACTTGCGTTGATGAAATGCCTTGACACCTTCTTCTTTTACATCTCTCTGTATGTCACTAATGATACTTTTTTGCTGAGTATTTCAGGCTATGTGACTTCTCTGATGCTGAATATTGCTCTAGACACAGAGGAAAAGGTACTACTTGAAACAGAAAGGGCAGATTGTAAATCACACCATTTATTGCCGTACGAAATACGCGATGAAGACTGTAATTAACTCAGTCATGTTTAAACTTGGTTGAAGGGAAAATACTGCTGTCAAGTTCAGAAGAAGGTTCTCTTGCTGTTTCTCTTGTTCCAAGAATAAGAAAATCATCTTCTCGAATGTTTTGTCAAGAGTCGCAAACCCTCTTCAAGTTAGATGATTCTGAAATTGTGGCACCTTACTGTCTGTGAAGGTTATTCAAAATATATTTGCTCCAGAAACTCCCAAAATGTTTGAAAAACCAGATGGATCCTGTCCTGAGTTCCAGACAGCATCTAAAACTTTGTAGCACAAGCTTAAATAATTTGTAAAATTGTAATTTTCAGTAACCAGCATTGTAGAGCAAAACAGCTACATTTTTCTTTCTTTTACTTATTTTTTTAAATGTTTCTTTATTTATTTTTGAGAGAGAAAGAGATCAGGGGAGGGACGGAGAGAGAGAGAGAATCCCAGTCTCTGTGCTGACAGCAGAGAGCCATTATGGGGTCAAACCCATGAACTGTGACATCATGACCTGAGCCAAAGTCAATACTCAACCGACTGAACCACCCAGGAGCTTCCATTTTTCTTTTAAACACACATAACAGATACAGATGACATAGCGATTTGATACTTTAAATTCAACTTAAAAAATAAATGCTTGAGACCTTTATTAGCATTTATAAATATTACATCACTTTCTTATTTTCCTTGGAATCATAAATCTATCTCAGTTTCTATCAATGTTTCCATAAGCTTTTACATTTTAGAATAGTTGTATTTATAGAAAATTTACAAATATAGTACAGAGATCCCTTGAATTCCATACAGAATTTACCATCTTACTAATAAGTTAAATTAGTAACATCTTACATTAGTACTAACAAACCAATACTGACAAATTAATTTTAAATAAATTAGATATAAACTTGTTAGTTTGTATCTAATGATCTAATGTCCTCTTAATGAGCTAGTGTCCCATCAGGAGTACCATGTGACACTTAGTTATCATGCCCTGTTAGGTCTCTTTGGGCTGTGACAATTCCCAAGTCATTTTCGCTTGCGATGGGCCTAATAGTTTTGAGGCGCACTGGTCAGATACGTTGTACACTGCCCCTCAATTTGGATCTGTCTGAGGTTTTCCTCACCAGTAGACTGGGTTTGCTTTTTTTCTGGGAGTAAAGTGACATTCTTCTCATGTCCTCTCAAGGGTGCGGAATGGCCACCCGGCCTGTCGATACCGTCGATACTGACCTTGGTCACCTGCTGTACTTTTGTCATGTTTGTCCATCACCACGTATTCCCACCCTGTTGTCTTCAGGAAGTAGTCACTGTGGGCAGCTCACACTCAGGGGCAGGGAGTTACACGTGGTCGTGGCAGAGGCTGCGTGTGCCTGACAGCAAGGGCTGTATGGGTACCTCAGTTGTTGCCACTCAGTTTTGCTGTGAATGTAACACTTCTCTAAAATATAAGATCTGTTTTTAACAATTAGTAAGAGTTTTTCCTCCCGGAAGCAGCTTAAAACCTGGTGGATTACATTACTCAAAGTGCAGACATTTATTGGAGTTCTTTGCTAGATTTTTCCAAAAGAAGATCTTCAGCAGTTGGTTAAGTAGAAATACCTCGTGTTTGAGAAAAGAGTCCGTCAGGAAGCATTGGAATTCTGACTTAGATGGAATGGAGTTTAAGAGGTGTGGGATGTGTGAGGTGGAGACAGGGGGCCCGTGAGGCTGGTCCACAGGATTGATCAACCACAGTTTTCTTAAGACCCAAGTCCTCTCTTCTCATTTCCTCAAGTAATCACAAGGCCTTAGGAATTCCAAATCTAACCTCTCACTCTTTCTTACAGTCGTTGCTTTCATGGCCACTCAAATTTTAATAGCCTGGTGTGGATTCCAGATATATAATGTGCTTGTTAACTTGCAAAGTAACACCTATTATCCGTTGCCTTAGCACACGGCGATGCTGCCAACTCAGTAATACGGTAATTACCAGGTCTGCTTCACTCGGAAGAATCCAAGGCAGAAGGATTACAGGGATGGTCTGAGACGCCTGAGGTTTGGGCGGGTGTGACCCCAAGAGGACGCCTATGGAGTTTCAGTTCCATATTCGTCATATTTGCCGCTCCGTTTCCTCGGGGGTTAGTTATGCTGCCACCTATCTTCCGCCTTGTTCTGGTCTGAGGACATATGCTTGTTGATAGGGTCATCACGGACATTAAGTTCGTGACCCCGCAGTGCTTGAGGACTCTAACTTTCAGGTATTTTCGATCGCCATGCTCAAAATGGCGGGATGGGGGCGGTGGTGGTGAGACTTTTGCTTTTACAGCATTCGATTGTATGCATTCCAGTATCTTTTCATTTTTTAAAATTTGTTCTTTGCAATACAAAATTACATATATCTCCACCTATATTGATGTCTTATGTTCTTAATATCTTCACGCAGAACTTAGTTTTTGTTACCAAACACCAGCTGTGTGAGATCGTTTAGACCAGCATGCGGTGCTTCATAATGAAATTCCTTTCTGGTCTAATGTTTCTACAGCTTTTATCTTTTTAATGTATTTTAAATCAATTCTTGGTTTTCATAAGTAAAATTCCTTTCAGTACCTCTGAAATGTCATCTTTCGATCCGGTCCACATACTCCTTCTGAATTCCGTTTTCCACCAAAAATGATTCGTATTTACTTATCATACAGACGAGGGAATTAATGTGTGTGAATGGCGGGGAATGAGGGAGCAGGTGTATACATACATTGGAAATTTTATTCAAGTCTCAATACTAGATAGACTTGTGATACGGGGTAACTGTACTTTTAGAGGTTCAGTTTAGGGAAAAGGGACCTGCTTGTAATTTCTCATGGAAATTCTTTTCACCACTTTGCAGATCATTGCCTTGAGCGCTCTGGTTCAAACTCCAACTTTATTCTCCTGTTTCTGTGTAGGTGCTTTGCGGTGTGAAACTCTCCTTCAATAAACATTGCGAGGATGAAATTTACAGCAACCAGTAGGCTGTTACAGTCACACTAAAGCTGGATCATCTCACATATTTATTTAATAATAAAGAGCCCATGCATATCCCTTCCTATGAAATTGGAAATTAAGTTTATACAATGATTTTTTGATACTCATAAAATAGCTTTACGCTGGGATTTTAAAAATGTTTTACAAATACTAATCCTTGTAACACTTCAACAGATAAGGATTATGAATTGTGTTCTCTGAGAGGAACTAACAGATCAACCATTGGGGCCCCAAATTGCCAGAACGTGAAGCCAGCCTAAGAAATAGATTTTCTCTGCCCGCCACTCTCTGATACTCATCCTAACCATTGGATGCCGTGTTCTCGGTAAATGCCAGCCACCAGCTCGATTCTGATTCAGAAATGAACCTTGAGAAACCCAACGCTTCCCAGAAGAAAAGCAGATAATATATGAGGGGTAAACAGTAAAATATCCTCTCAAAGACACAGGAGTACACTGCTGTAGATTATTTTGAGAAATGTTTATTTTGCAGAATGTTTAACAAATCATTTCATAAAACAAGTGTCTTCAGATTCATGGTTATTATTAACAGTGATTATCTTGTTTTGCCATGGAATTATGGTAACGAGGCAGTGAATTATGTATCTTTGCTATTCCACCGGAAAGAAGTCAAGATTCACAGACATAAAATATGTCTCAATTAGTGTCTCCGTTAGTCAGTAGTGACCCCAGGATTCACACTCTACTTAAACCATTCTGTCTTTCTAGGGGAATATCTAGCATTCACTAATTCCTTTAAAAATTCACAAGCACTCAATATTTGTTAGTTCTTTACACTCTCCAACTTGGTAGCTTACAGTGGAGAGGCAAAAGGAATCATAATTCACACACTATTCTCAGAAGTATTCTGGAGTCGCCTAGCAAGAGACACATGTCTGGGAATTCACCTACGATGTCTTGTAATAGAGCAGAGCGAGTGACTGTGGACAGCCAAAACACCTCCAAGTAAACAAAGCTGGGGTCATCACACACGGGTGCTAAAAATCCGCTAATTGTACATATGGAGGAGGCCTCCAATATACCAAAAGGCAGATTGAGAATTTAAGGCAGAGTAGAAACAGAATTTGGGGAAAAGACAAGAAAGTTACTGTAGGCAAGTGAAAATGTTGAAAGCGAGAATGTATTGCAAAACAGGAAGAGATTTTTGCAAAAGAGAAAATGGACACGTTGTAGTTGAGAGCAGTCATTCATATTTTATTTGGGATTTTTTGACAAAAAGATAAATATATTTATCTTAATAGGATTTAGGGGCATCACTGTATGATAACATAATTTAATTGTAAATATCCCTGTGGCATACAGAATCCTAAGACCTGCAAGACTCCCCCCCCCCACTGCCCTTGTGTTGAAACACCCATTTGTGGTCTAGAAGGATTCATACCCTAGAGGGTGTGGGTCCCTAAGGAGGTGACATCAGAGGTTTCTCATGTGCAGACAGGTACGATACACGTGTCCGAGTCTGATGACCTCGGCATTGCCGAAGATGTATCTGAGCACTCCAGTTAGATTAGATGCATCTTGTCCTGTCTGATTACCGTGTATCGTTGCATTGGTTTTGATGAACAAATACCAAAACATATTTGTATACATGAGACTTCAGCGCTAACTACAATGATGAGCGTTTATAATACACAGTTCATCCTAAAATAAAAATAAAATTAAGCTTTGGGGTGCCTGGGTGGCTCAGTCGGTTGAGCATCTGATTTTAGCTCAGGTCATGCATGATCTCACAGTTCGTGAGTTTGAGCCCCATGTCCGGCTCTGTGCTGACAGCTCAGAGCCTGAAGCCTGCTTCAGATTCTGTGTCTCCTCTCTCTGCACTCTGTCTCACTGTGTATCTCAAAAATAAATAAATGTAAAAATAATTTTTTAAAGAGCTTGATTGATTTACTCTAATTTTGATGGCACCAAATGCATTAATTCTGGATAGCTTTCTGCAGTTTTTCTACATTGTTATAAATCCATTTCAAAAGACATCTGGTCAACTGCAATTAGATAAATTAGCATATTTGTAATGATGAAAGACTTTGCATTTACTGCCAGAGGTGGAAAAGACTTCGGAGTTTGCAATTTAATGTGTCCAGTTCCAAATAGTCTAGGGCTTGCCAAGGACTTCAGAAAACAAGTCTCAGTCGAGAGGTAGACCGGGAGTCAGGACCTCAAAATAGTGAAGGATGCCTAACCTCCCTGTGGGGTGGTGGGGGCGACGATGACGTTGGAGGCCTGTGACCTGTCGAATGTGGCAGCCCCTCACGTGAACTGATGGTTGACACACAGGAATGCATGGTCTCATCTTTAGATTTTTCCAGTTGATATCAGAAATCTGGATCTTCTGGTGAAACTTCCTGTTTTTGAAAGCACTCCATAAACCAAAACTATATGAAAGGGAAAAAAAAAGTTTAAAAAAAAACTTTCCTTCAGGAGCGCCTAGGTGGCTCAGTTAAGTGTCCAGCTTTGGCTCAGGTCATGATCTTCATGAGTTCGAGCCCTGTGTCGGGTTCTGTGCTACCAGCTCTGAGCCTGGAGCCTGCTTCACATTCTGTGTCTCTCTCTCTCTCTGCCCCTTCCCCATTTGTGTGTACGTGCTCTCTCTCTCACTCTCTCTCTCTCTCTCTCTCAAATATAAATAAACGTAAAAATGACAGGATTGCTTATGGGTTGTAAATATGCCTTCTGTTTTTCTGTGATTTGTTTTCTTCAGAATTTATTGCAAAGAAATCCAGGTAATTGAGAGCAGTGAGGAACTCAGTTTGGCTAAGAAGTATTCATTCTTTATGAGAAGCTGACTTTGGGGGCGCCTGGGGGGCTCAGTCAGTTGAGCGTCTGAATATTGATTTTGGCTCAGGTCATGATCCAGAGTTGTGAGATCGAGCCCCACTTCAGGCTCTCTGCTGAGTGTGGAGCCTGCTTAAGATTCTCTCTCTCCCTCTCACTCGCCCTCTCTCTCTATCTCTGTCTTTTTTCCCCCTCTGCCCTGGCCATTTTCTCTCTCTCTCTAAAATAAAACGTAAAAAGAAAAAAGGTGACTTTTTCTTCGTCTGCATTGATGTGGAAAACTGCCTGAATTATATGCATTTTCAAAATTCTTTTTGAAATTGGCTATTTTGAATTAAAGTTGTGTGATTTTAGTTGTTAACTGTAACACTGAGCCCTATTAAACTGTCATTTACCACATTTCTAAAATATCTCAAACTCCCACAAACGCATTATTATGATTCCATTCTTCAGAATTAAAGCGTTTGTGGTTTTTTGAGATACAGGGTAGATCCTTTTTGGATACAGTATCCTTTTCTTTTCTGGCAAGGTCTTGGAAATTTAGAACAGGAGTTAGAGGGAAAAACAAGCATCAATGTGATCAGCCAACCTGTAGATTATTATAAATAGTAAAATTATTATTAGCACATGTTTGTCAGTGTGGGGGACAAAGAAGTTTGTCTAAGTCATCAGGGATGTATACTGTAGCATGTCATATGCATTATATAACAGCAGATATGACAGGGGCATGTAGATACACTCACATAGCAATGTAAGTAACAGTTTTATTTGCGAAAACGTTGAAGACAAGAGGTAAATCTCGTGCACAAAAGGTATGGATATTTTAAGGGCTAGGCTGAGTTGCTCTGGTGAATAAGATAAAGAGGAAGATAAAAGGAAGAATCTTCCCAGTTTGGAGGAAGTAAGAAGTGGAAAGAAAAGACCACAAATGTTGATGCAGTTACATCACAGATGTGAAATACGCCGGGAAGGATACGTTAGAACCTGGCCAGTCATGGAAAAGATTTTGGCCATTGGGAGCCCATAAGACGTCTTGACCACTGTTGGATTTTGTAAGAGTCATGAGAATACATTCTCTTCCAAATGTTAACATTAAGATGGGAAAGGCTGGATTCTGGTGACATCAGAGGTGGATAAACAGACCGTCTAACTAACACGGTTTTAGCTCGAAAGAAAGGCTGAGAAGTTGTCTGGGAAGGGTTTGACAGAAGACCAAAAAGAATGCAGTCAGGAATTAAGACATTGTGTTGTCAATAGAAGAGATGGTTCTAGACTCGGGTGGTGAAAACCTTCCTGAGGATTATACATGGTGTCACCTCTCCATGAGCTACTGTGTCCTTCAGTGGAAGTAAAGTAAATGCTTTCAGGGACCCAGCTGATCACACAGACCCACACCTACCGACAAGAGGGCAGAGATGGAACTGGCAAGAGTGGTAGTCTGGTGGGGGCCCGGGGGCGTGTCAGAGTGTCAGGGGGCGGGGTTGGTGATAGACTATGGACCGGCCAGCTGTATTTCAGTAGTTACGTACTTTAGATTTTGTGTAAAGTCTGCACTAGGGATATTTGTTGTAATTACATAAATGCATGAACACTTATAATAACAAATTGATTTTAAGTCTTAGGACAGGCAAAAGGTCACATTACAATGGTTATTAAGTCTCAGTTTTTACGTAACGGATAGACATTAGGTACGGTGGGAGGAGAGCATGGCAGGTCTTGGTGTTAGCAATCAATAGGCAAGTCAGTGGAAATGAAGTAGCAGTTCTCCTGACGTTGAACTCAGCATCGTTAAAATTTACAGAAGGGGTGGCTGTTTGAGTAGTTACTGATAGCAAATTGAATTTTAATCAAATTTAAGAGACACTAGATTTATATTGATAGTAGACTAAATTGGTTTAAAAAAATAGGAAAAAAACTACCGAACCTTCACCATGGAACAGAGTAACACATCCAGGTAAAGTGTCAGAGGTTTAGAGCTGGAGATTAAAACTCAGATCTCAGTGACCTTACTTAGCTAATTAGCACTTTTTTGAAACTGAAATTGAGGACTTAACTTACTTTATCCGAAGACTCCTGGGACTTTGTTTGCATATTTTGGTTTGCTTTGTTTCAGTGAATGTGTTTACTAAGAATGCCAGGGAGATGAAGGAACCTCGTGGAAGGTTCTTTGACAGCAGATTTTGGCCATGAAGGCAGTCTGGGTGTTCTCCCGAAAAGCTCAGTGCGAATTTCTACTTCAGTCGATTAAAAACTGAGGAGATATTCTGCCCAAACATAGGGCTGTAGGCCTTCTGTCAGAAAACACACAGCTGCCAGCTACCTGAGGACTTCACCTTACCATCTCATGCCAAAGGGTGGCTATATTTTTAAACAAACAAAAAATAAGTTGCGTGAGCAACAGTTTCTGATTTGAGGCAATAGTGAGTACTATGGTTTACTGGATTGTTGAAATACTCTTAATAAAGTTGAAAAAATATGATGACATTACAGATGGTAGACAAATTCCTGGGGGGCTCTGATAAAATCCTCGGTGGAGCTTCTGAAAGCCACGTGTCTTTTCTTAAATATTGAGTATTCACATTTGAGGCAGAAAGATAGGAAGATGCCCAGCATTTCTCTAAATGTTATTCTTTCAAATTGGTTTTTAATTTCCACAAAATAAAAGCTGTAACTGCCAGAATATATTGTTTTAATATGAATCACAAGCTTACGAAAACATGTTAATATTTGGTCACAATTAACATATAGTTATAGCTTTCTAATATTTATTCATAGAAAAAGCAAAATGTGTGTCAGTTTTCAATATCATCTTATGTGAAGTTTAGAAAAAAACACCTGACTTTTTTATTGATAGGCTCTGTTGTCTCAGGGCTAAAATAATATTCCACAATATCTGAATTCATGTGTTGCTTCACACATCTATGACTTCCCTGGAGATTTTCCAGACAAAGAAACAATAGTATAGTGTGTGTGTTTAATTTCTAAAGTTAATAACATGAAGGACGCCTGGGTGGCTCAGTCAGCTAAGCGTCCAGCTCTTAGTTTCTGCTCAGGTCATGATCTCATGGTTCGTAGGTGCAGCCTTGTGTCAGCTAAGCATGGAGTCTACCTGGGATTCTCTCTCCCCGCTCTTTCTTCCACTCACACATACACACTTTCTCAAAACAAATAAACATTTAAAGTTAATAGTATACAAATGTTCTTATGTCAGTAAAATTTATAATTTCAGTAAGTTCATATTTTTCTATTTTAAGATTATTACAGAAATTTTTTAACCAAAATCATTATCTTTGGGTATTGAATTTCCCTCCCAATTTATATCTAAATAATTGAAATAAGCATATTTTATTTAAATAACTGTGCCCACTCATAATTGTTTTCCTTAGAATACTTGAAAGTAGACTTAGACATTTCTAAAGCCTTCTATTAAAATTGTTCTTTCATTAAAAACTTTCTCTTGGCTTTCTGTAAAGTCTTACCAGCTTGCGTCGGGCTGTAATGTATAACACCTCATTCTTCCCCCCTCTTTCCTTCATTGAAGAAAAATAGAGTGATTTTAGTAGTAAGTGGAGATTAGAAATCTCTTGTCTGCTAATTTGATAGGTGAAAATTGTTACTGCATCTTGTGTTTGGAGTATAATCAATGTTCTTGAAGTGGAGCTTTCGTTATGTTGTGCTTACAGCAACTTTCCAGATGCTCAAGGGATGCCTGGTCTGTAGTTGGTGCTCTCTAAATGCTTGAATGATGAGAAACTGGTGTGCGGGTATGTAAACACATTCGTCCCAGGGAAGCGGGGCAACCGTGCGGCTCTGAGGAGCAGGGACCCCTGGCGGTTGAGGTACAGGACAGGTGTATTCCTCTCTCCCAGGTGTCACCGCAACAGCGGGCTGGGAGGAGCACCGCTGATGGATCGGGCTCGGCCTCGTGTGGAGCGGAGCAGGCAGGCGGAGCCACGAGGGCCCCAGGTGGCCTGGCATGAGTCGATACGTCTCAGTCATGGCGAGTGGTCCTCTGCCAGTGCTCTCCATCGTGGCGTTGCCACCTAGGGACCGAGGGAGGTGGCTTTCCAACCCGGGGTACACGGCTCTAGAGCAGCAGGGAAGGACACGGCATGAGATGAGACCGTGGGCTATAAAATATGTTTGTCTTTTCCTGCAGAGATCTTGAGCTCACTAGGGTTTTGAGAAGGAAGTTTCAGTGACAGACTTTGCCGATAATAGCTTTAACAACAACAGTAAAATCAAGCGATCTTTCCTAACTCAGAAATAACTGTGTGTGTGTGTTTGTGGCAGTGCCCTTGGACTCAACACTGGCGGCAGACACCGTTGGCCACTTTATTCCCGATTATGCAGGAGAGCAGTGCAAGCCAGTAGACAAAGTCCTGGGACAAACAGAAACCTGATTCCTCCCAAGTTGTGTTTTTTGGTTCCATGACATGCTTACCCTTCGTATGATTCTGTTAGTCCACCTGTACCTGCTCTAACAAGCTGAGTGGATGCTTTCCTAACGTATTGGGTGTATTGCTGTAATGTTCACACAGTGGTGCACGGCAGATACCTCACAACGCAGAGGCGTGCGGCAGCAGCATTTCCTGTGTTGCTTCCACGTTGTGGGCCAGCTGCTGTGGCTCTACTCGCTGTGTTTCTCGTTCCTCCGGCAGCGACACCGGGTGTCGTTCTCATTGTGATGACAGAAAGGCCAGAGAGCAAGTGTATTTCAAGCCCGTGCTGAATGCAGATCCACGCACATCCCACTGGCCAAATCGGGTCGCCAGACAAGGCCGACATGGGTGAGACATGGGAGTGTTCTCTGCTCAAAGGAGGAAGCAAATATTTACTGATAAAAACCCAAACTCTTCCAGTCACTGAGCCAGTTACACACGCTGTTTGGAATTACACACTTCGATTAAGTGTTGTGCAAACCGAGCACGTAGAACGGGCACCGGGTGGCTCTTTCTGTTAAGCATCCAGCTCTGGGTTTCGGCTCAGGTCTTGATCTCAGACTTTGTGGGTTCAAGCCCCACATCAGTCTCTGCGCTGACAGTGCGGAGCCTGCTTGGGATTCTCTCTCCCTCTCGCTTTCTCTGCCCCTACTCTCTCTGTCTCAAAATAAATAAACTTAAAAAAAAAAAAAACACCAAGTACATATAACATCAAAAAGAGGGTTGTTTTAATGATACAGGGCTTTGTGTGGACTCAATAAAGATAAATGCCAAAAATATGGAAGTTTGGTTGAATCAGATATACATGACTTTGTTGTAAAATGTATTGGAGAAATGAAGGTCTGGATGAATCTTCCCTCAGATTACTTCGGAATGATCTTTGACTTCTCACTACACTTTTGAAAACTAATTCAGGATTGATGAGTGACTCTAGTTACTGGAAAGTCGTGTAGCACTCCAGCTGGGGACTTGCAGCCTTAGAATGGCCTGGGCTGTGCATCAGACGAGGTGTGTGTGCGTGTGTACTTGAATTTAAAATAAAACATTTAAAATATTTATGCATAGGGAGTTGTGATTTTCTAGATTAACATACTTTTTAATTAACTAAAAAGTTACTGGCATTGATCATATCAGAAACAAGGACCTCCTGGAACTGAAGGTGGAGATTTAATCATTTAAAGGAAAACCCAGATTTTAACATGTTTACACCTTTAGCTAAGCACCAAATCCTCAGAAACTCACTCTACCCTTCTCTTGAGGACAAGAGATTAAATTAGCAAAGCAGTTTGCAGGGAATCGGATTCCCAATGAGATTTGTAGCACTTTGGCCTCCTTATTACTCTGGGACCATTAGCAAAACAGCCTTTTATAAATGTCTTCTTTCACTCGATCACCTTCTCATCAGTGTGTTCAAACAAAGGCCCTGCTCAGAGAAATTAACCAAATCATGTCCTGGCTCAAGAGATCTTCCTTTACAACTGAAGCTTAAGATAATGTGCTGGCCTGCTTGGACTGCGTCGGCTTACATGTCAGACTAGGGTCTTAGCCGTGGCAAAGCCACCCTTGTCTGTGGTTAATGTTTCGAGTTGAATTTAAACTTTAAAAATTGCTCTATCTGTATTTCCTTGGCTTTATTTTTAATGATTCCCCTCCCCCGAGCATAACATAATTCCTCTATTTTTATTTTCTCTATATTAATAACTTGACAGATTGTGTTAGGGACAATTTCTGCATGTTTTTAACACTTTCTGCCTTTTTTTTTTCCTTAAGAAGTGGCTTCTTCACTTCTCCTTTTGTATCAAACTGCTTTAGTAGAACTGATTCTCTTGAACAAAAAGCTGCCACCTTGCCAGGGTTGCCCTGAGAGGAGGCCAGCTCCTACGTCAGAGATTCTGGCTGGTCCAGGGTTTCACCTGAGGGTTGGTCTAGGCGCGAGAGATGACGCGAAGTCAGTCTCTTGGAGTCAGCCTCGTATCAGGACTGGTCCAGGGCTCCCTATGTAAGGGCTGAAACATAAAGACAAAACAAGACAATGATACACAAACGACACAGAGACAGTCTTTCATCTGGACTGCATTGAAAACAGCCTCTTATCCAGACAGCTCAGAGTTTATTTTTCTTTCTAGGTTTTTATGTAGTTTTTAGAAGCAGTACAGGTATATATTTTGTAATGATTAACAAAATGATTTCAGCCCCCATGATTGTTCCCATGATTTACAATTGGAATGTTCAGAAACAATTTAGGTTGGAAGGTCAGATACAATTTACACATAAGCAAGATCTAACAAATGGACACATTCAATAGAAATGTTCTAAAACAGTTGCGGTTAAACAGTTCACACGTAAGCAAGGTATGACAAATGGGCACATTGAATAGAAATGTTCAAAAACATTTTCAATTAAAAGATCAAAATCAATTCACATGCAGGCAAGGTATAACAAATGGGCACAGTCTAATAAGTGGTATAGGTTGAAAGAGCGAGTTCAAAGCACAAAGATTTTATTCATAGGTTGTTGGTTACAGTTGAAAGATTATGTGAAAAACATCATTATTTTTCTGTAACATACTCTAACTTCTATTTCCTTAGTAATTTTGTCCCAAGACTCACAGCAGTAATCACATTCCTGAGAGTATGACATCACTCTAAATAGATCAATAATACATTCTAAACTCTATTGGTTTCTTAAGGATTTTATTTCCATGATTATCAACATGATTTTACTATTAATAAAGTATAGCAGCATATGCTGGTTTAATAGGGGAGGAAGCTGTGGAGCACTCCTATTTTTCTATGGCCCATCTTCTTCAGGAGTTATTAGGATGAATCGCAAATCAGCACAAAGGCCCAGTGACCCTATAGCCAGGTGTCTTGGTGACTCTTACTGCGACTATGCCTGTCTTAGGTTGTTCCTCCCTGAGGAATCTTACCTGTCTTTGGCTAACCAGCCCTCCTTCAGAGTCAAACCAGCCATAATTATGTTCTTGTTGTATTATAACCTGGCATATACTTCAGGGCACCCCCATCCACCGATGAGGGTCCCGGTCTAGGGCACTGTCTTATGGGCCTGAGTCTTCTCCTTAGGCAATGTCACCAGGGCCAATGTCTTCTGGTCTCCAACACCACCTCTTTTTATATGTTTCCATTAATTAATATTGAGTTAAAGATAGGATTACTGTATTTTCCTAATGGTTTCCAAGCTAGTGTTTTCCAAGCAAACTGACAATGATTCGTCAATTCATTTCAGGGCCTTCGGTCTGTTCTTTGGTAGTGGACGAAGTACACTAGTTCTATTGTTCGTGATTCATTGCTTTTCTATATACTGTCAGCTTCATCTTCTTGAATACAGTCACACTCTGAAAGTGCACATTTCACCTAGAAGTCTTTTATTGTGTTTCCTTGACACTGCTAGTTAAATGCAGTGGAGACATACAGGTTTACAGGACCACATGCCGGCTAAAAATAGATCTGGCTTTCTAAAGGAAGCCTTTCAGGGCACCTGGGTGGCTCAGTCAGTTAAACAAAGGGATCAGCTCAGGTCGTGATCTCTCTGTTCCTGGGATCATGCCCTGTGCAGGGCTGACAGCGGGGAGCCTGCTTGGGATTCTGTCTCTCCCTCTCTCTCTGCCCCTCCCCTGCTTGCATTCTCTTTCCTTCTTTCAAAATAATAAATAAATAAACATTTAAAAAAAATAAAGGAAGCCTTCCACACACCCTGATACGATGACCTTAAGCATTTATGTGTAAAGTTTATTGTTGTTGTCATGGAACCTGAGGTGAGAAAGATATTTACAATGTAACATTTGTTAACTGTTCATATACACAAGTATACTCTTTGCCCTAAAATGGGTCTTTCCTAATGATCTCAAGTTACAGCAGTACAGGAGAAAGATTTGAAAACTTGAAATATTTTTATTATCTTCCTGTAGTGAGTTTTCTCACTTCCTGTAGTTTTCTCAGTGAGTTTTCTCAGCTTCCTGCCAGCTTCTTACTGCCTAGAATTGGTGAGACGTTTAAAATGTATCAGAAAAGAATTGTGTTGGTCCTTACGCCCTATAGCAAATCGCTTTTGTTTACTTTTCTATAAGATGTTTCTCAGAAGCCAGCATGTACAACTAAAATTATGGTAGAAATTCGTGGCAATTCTCTCTTGAAACTGAGTTTCATAGAAAATTGTCAGGGAAGTAGAAAAATGAAATAGAATGGTTCTTTAGAATTTGAATTTTCTAAATTTAGTTGATTATGGCTTGTTCTGTATAGCCTTTTAGATGGGGTAACTACTTACAGAAATAGCCAGGCAGGGAAGAAAAATATTCAGCTGGACCAAACAAAAGCCAAAGCAATAGGTTTTATTATGTAAGCTAATGACTATGGCCATTATATTCAAAATTAGAATTATTGTATTCTTTGTCGAAATAAAAATACCCCCAACATATGAATTTAATAAATGGGGTGTGATTGTCATATGAATAAACTTTGTTGTCTTTATATCAGTTTTCCTATGCTTTTTGACAGTCTTTAAACGTTGGAGAACAAACAGTCTTTTGTTCAACATACTCTACTAAGTTATTCTAATAAACAGTGGATCATCCAATGGGCCGGGCATCAACCCAGGTCCTAACTCAGAATCTGATGCAATCTGAACCCTAGCATATGCTGCTTCTCTGCTTCTCCTTTGGGGAGTACAATTTTAAAACAGTTGAAATCCCAGATCTCTTTCATATCTAAATATTAGGATTCTACTTGATGGTAAATATTCTCAAACATTCTTCTCAGAAAAAAAAAAAAAAGTCACGTTAAAAAATCTTAAACTCTACAGAGAAATAGCTGTCCACTTTTTTTTTTTTTTTTGGGGGGGGGTAAAGTTTCAAGAGAAAGTCTCTTTAATATTTTACGAAATAAACCAATTATATGTTGCAGAGTAAAAAAGAAGGATTTAGAAAAATTAAAATATGGAAGTCTTCTAATTATTCGAGGTATTAATCTCGAAGTTTCACCGTTTGGTCCTGTAAAATGGTAGTTGCACAGGAGTATTAGCTGTGGCGGCTGTGCGTCAGCAGGGGGTGCTGTAACACTGTTTTTTCTGAAGTTGGGTCACAGTGGGTTTAGGACAGGTGCTCCTTTGTAATTTGGTTGTGAAAATTAATATTTAAATGTGCTAGGCCTCCAACACCAGAGTGAGTCTGCTCGTTCAAATGCCATTATAACATAAAAATCTAGAGCAAAACTTGGCAACTATCTTCACAAAATTCATCTTTGGGAGATACGATTCCGTTGAGTATTCATAACCTCCCTGAGTTATAGGTACGTGGGTCTATATGGGGTGTGCCTCCAATTAAAGATGAAGTTGTTGAATTGACAAGATGTTCATATTCTTTCAAAGAGATCACAAAAGCAAATTTACTTGCTCTAATTAGAATCATTGTTCCCCATTTTTGCCAGAATACTGTTCAGTGCTTTTCATCATTCTGTGTAGAATTTGCCCACTATCATTACGGGAGAATATTGTTTTCTGGAGCAGTATTATCTAAACGTGAGCACAGAGAGGTTGAATGATATTACCTCCATGAGCTAAACCCTTATGTATCCAGATAGACCACAGATTAATCCATCATCGCGGGTTGAGGTGAACACGAACATGGCAAGGTAGAAATTTCTCGCGGTTTTAAAACAAAAACCTGCATGTGACACATAGGACAAGCGCATTGAAATAGAAATATAGAAAATAAATTGTGAAGCCCTTCCTGTCGTCTCCCTGATAGTAACCCCTTGAGATGGTAATCGTTCGGAGCGTAACAGGCTCTATTTGGCCGACAGCGTCGCCTGTCCCTCGTCTAAAGCGTCGCTTCTCGGATGTAATATGAGTGTCATTCACATGAGGATCATGTTAGGATACAGATCCGGACTCGGTCGGTCTGAAATGAGACTTGCGCGAGTGTATTTTTGAGACCTTTGGCGCCGCTGCTGCTGTTCGCGGGCCGGGCGTGGGTGTCGCGAGCAGGTGCACCGACTCTCCCGGCAGCCACGTACATCTCCCACGCTCCACGTCTTCGCTGTCCTTTCTCTTCTGTCACCCCAAAATGACCATAGGAGCCACACATTTAAGGTGGTGAAGTCTCACTTCCTTGGGCTGAGTCTCTGACTACATGGGCGGATTGATTATTTATGTTTTCCTTTGAGTATAGTCGGCACCTGATGTTACATTAGTTCTAGGTGTAGAATATGGTGATTCAACATCTCTGCATGTTTTACTGTGCTCACGCCAAGTGTAGCTCCCGTACAGCACTGCTGTAACACTGGTGACTATATTCCCTGGGCTATACCTTTTATTCCCATGATTTACGTATGAGGTTAATTAATTAGTGAATGATTCAATATTGAATATTGACTTTGTTGAATGAATGTTGAATACTGAATTTATTGAATGATTCAATATTGAATCATTGTTAAGGATGTTTTTTTTTTTTCATTTACTAACTAGAAGCCTGTATCTTTAATGCTAATTGAGAATAACCAATTGGATTTGTGTGATTGAGAAACACTTTTACTGTATTAAGCCACTGAAATTCGAGGTTTGTCTGTAACTTCAGCTAACCTTATTTTATTGACAGATGTATATGGATAGTATTTTAATAAAAGTCCTTTCTACAAATGGTGGTTTAAACTCATTTGCTTTGGTAAGAAAGGATATATGATAAATCTGAAAATAGAATTTTTACTCAAAATACAAGGCAAATTTTATTTAAAAAATTTTTAATGTTTATTTATTTTGAGAGAGACAGACAGACATAGTATGAGTGGGGGAAGGGAAGAGAAAGTGGGAGACACAGAATCTGAAGCAGGCTCCAGGCTCTGAGCTGTCAGCACAGAGCCCGACGCAGGGCTCAACCCGCAAAGAGTGAGATCGTGACCTGAGCTCAAGTCAGATGCTTAACCCACTGAGCCACGCAGGTGCCCGTAGGATACAAATTTTAAATGATAAATTTTACCAAATTGAACATTTTAAATATTATATCAAGTAATACGCCTAAAAGGAAAGAAAATACCTACTTTACCAAATCCTCACTTCCATTAGATAATTTTAATAATTTGTATGTGTGCATTTTATAAAAAACCTTCTAGTTATGATAAAAACACAGAATATAAAGTATACCGTCGTAACCATCTTTAAGCATATAGTTCAGTAATGTTAAATATATCACTGTTGTACAACATACCTGTGTAACTTTTTCATTATGAAAACTGAAACTCTGTACCCATTAAATAATGGCCCGTTTCCCCCTTATCCCAGCTCTTGGCAACCAACGTTCTAATTTCCTTTTCTAGAAATGTGTCCACTTTTGATACCTCAAATATGTGGAATCATACAGTATTTGTCTTCTTCGTGCTTGGCTTATTTTACTTCGGATAATGCCTTTTAAGCATACATGGTGCAGAATGTGACAGGATTTCCTCCCTTTTAAAAGCTAAAATCCTATTCTAAACCACATTTGATTTAGGTTAATATTTAAACATAATCTGATATTAATATCAGATTAATAACTACAAAATAATGTTCTTTTCATTAGGGCACATTTTGTATCCATAAAGATTGGAGTATATTTTTTATATAAGCAACGATTTACCATCTTGTCAGCTAATTTACTCGTTTCTGGTTTTGTTCTTGTTTGTCCCAGTTTTTCTATTTGGGATATGGTGCTAATTTGCATATGCTCATTATCCATCATCGATTCTTGCTCTTCAGGTGTTACATATTTTCATCATCACAGTTTAAAATAAATACGTAGTCAGTACTAGGGATATTCTGGATGAATTCTGGACAGTGGTTACTTTGGCTTTATATGCAGAAAGGAATTTGGGGGTCCATGATTTGAGTTTTCACTGGGCCCTGAAATGGAACATTACAGTGCAGAGGAAAATTTAAGAGGCTATGTTGTCCCTATGCATTTCCCTAGCATAAAATTAAATATATAGGGACACAATAAAGACATGATTCATTAAAATCGGGACCAATATAATGTATCATGAATTATATTCAGAAATTCCCAGTAACCATTTTATGGAATAGCCCACACACATTTTCCTAAACATCAACTCTTTTATTTTGTCTCATGGTGAAAGTAGAATCTGAATCTCCTAAATGAGGATTTGCAGCAGAGTGTCGGTTGCTCTCTTTGTGAATTGTAAATGTAGTCGTCTCTGAGCAGAGCCTGACTGCTTGGAGCCTCAGCGGGTGTGATTTCTGCCTCTCAGCGTTGCACTGAAGCCTGCTTATCCTCCATCTGTGCCGAAGGGGAAGAGAGGACATCTGGCCCTCGGCCTCCATGTAATTAGCCCTCATATTAGATCAGAAGCTTGCGCCTTTCCTTCTGCTTATGCTGAGCCATTAAAATCCATTCCATATCTTCTCATCGCAAAATCCTCAAAATGCATAAGAACAAATTCTTCTTCCCAATATATGTAATAATGGGAATAAGTGGTTAAGAATCAGGAGAGATCAGACGACACGGGATTTTTTTTTATAGCTAAATGTAAATTCAGAAGCAAGAAATAAATTTCAGTATCTGCCAAAAGGCTCAACTCACCATACGATGGGAATTCCAGATAAAAAGAAATGTAAACGGAATTGGATTTGCAATGTCTGACTATTGTTATGGGAAGAGGAGATGTGGATACAGTCATTTCCGAATCTCTCTACTATACAGCTCTGAGAAAGACTGAGTTCAAAACTCTCCTGTTTGAGGATGACTGAGATCTAGAGTTAGAAATTATCAAATATGTATATTTATGTGTGTGTATACATACATTGATGTATATACACACACAGGAAAAGTCAGATTGCCTGGCATTTTAAAGCTGAGAAGCAGAAACAGCCTTCATTGTACCAAAAAATTTAAGTTGGATTAGGCAACTAATTAAGCCAGTTTAACATATTAAAAAAAAACAACACAAAAAAACCCACTGAAAATCAAAATGGAATGAAAAATATAATTCAATAAAGTCTGCTCCAAATCTCCCCACTCTCCTGGGGGCCCACAAAATATTTGAGCATAGAGCTCGTTTGGTGAAATTTTTCTTAGAGAGGAAATCTTCCCTTGCTCTGGTCGGTCTGGATCCCTGGGAAACACTCGAAGGGAGATTAGCAAGCAGAAGGTCCAGTAGAAATGTTCTTTTTTTAAATTTAGTAGAAATGTTCTTTTTTAAAATTTATTTTGAGAGTGAGAGTGCGCAGGGGAGGGGCAGAGAGAGAGAGGGAGAGAGAGAATCTGAAGCAAACTCTGCATTGTCAGTGCAGAGCCTGAGGCAGGGCTCGAACTCACGCACCATATCATCATGACCTGAGCCGAAATCAAGACTTCAGCACTTAACTGATTGAGCCGCCAGGCACCTTGAGTAAAAATGTTCTTAAGATCAGGGAAAGAAGGAAGGATTGGGCAGGATGATGTTTCTCTGAAAGTCTCTGCCAACCCCCGTTCAGTGAGATGGGGTAAGGGAATCTGCCTGGATTGGGCAGAATCAAGCACTTATATCCCCCCCTGGATGAATTACTGGATGAAGGCTGACACCAGAAGGGGGAGTGACTTCAGGCGAGTTCCAAAAGGAGATGACAGCCAGGGGTTCCTTAAATAAAAAGCAAGTGCTATGTTCCAGCTTGGGAGTAACTACTGACATCCACCTTTGAGATATAAAATCTGATAATACTTTATTCTCAAAGCTCCTTTTGAATATGTAATGAGACCTGCATTTCCCAACACGATCTCTTTGTGTTATTTCTTTCTGAATTTCCTCTGCTTCATCACCTGAAGCGTTTTGAGGAGAGATCATCGAAGATGGATAGGAAAAGATTGTTTAGGAGCCCAGATGAAAGCATTTCTATGACCGGGAAATTGGACGGGGTCCAGACGAGTGCAGCAGCGTTCACAGCACGAACTGGGACAGGCGCTCTCCAGTTTTCCTGCCAGTTCTGGGGTAACTGTTCTGCCAGCCTCCCTTCTAAGCCTCCCATTGTGTCATCAGTAGCTAGCTGACCTGGCTGAACTAGACAATTTATCAATCTTGCTTAGCTTGGTTGGGCCACCACTAAAGAGCTGTGTCTTTTTCCAGATGACTTAAAGTATTAGAGTTTCAGTGTCCTTATCTAGAAAATGGGAATAATTATTCTTTTCTTACAAGATTGAAATGAGTTTTAAAGGAAGTAACACATATAGAACATTCAGCTAAATGTCTAGTCATTAACATAAACTAAATGATTGTTAGCTGTTCCTACAGGCAGGCAGAGAGAGGACCATGAAAGCAACAGGTGATGGTAGCTAGTACTTTGTAAGGCCAAATACCAGACCTTTCACAGAGTCTAGGTTTGATATTTTCTCTCTAGAGACACTTACATTTGCTTGGAAGGGAACCAGTCCTCTGACATTTTTTAAGGTCAAAAATGAGGCCAAAATGCTTTTTAAAAAATGCATTAACATATTTAAATCTCATAACAGCTCTGCGAGGCAGTTATTAGTACCCCTGTTGTATAAATGAGAAAATGAGACACATAAAGGTTACGCATTTCTTCAAATTTCACGCTATTTGTTAACAGTGGGCCGGGAATTCAGCCCAAGAAGTTGGCTCCAGGGTGCACGTGTTCAACCACGACACCATTTGGTCTCTCCAACAACAAATTCCCCTCATTGGCCAGGAGCTGTGATTGACATGGTCACTTGCTTAACATAAAATCTTATAATTAGGCTAAAAATTAGTGTGTACGTGTATAAAAAAAATAGTGTGCTAGCATGACTTGATCATTCTTAATATGGAAAAACGTATGGTCGCAAGCATTGATTTGCCATAATTTAATACTGGCAGTATCATTATTTTTATTTTTTATCTTTTTGGAATTCACTTGCCACTTCGTAACAAGGATAACCTTTCTCCGTCTTCAAGAACACGTTCATCATTTCCTTTGGGGACTTCATCAGAAGCACTCCTGATACCCATGTTTCTATCAGCTGTCTCTTCCAGGTATGGCGGACAGTCCCCAGTTACTTCATGATCGCTGGCTCCCGACGACTTCCTGGAATCTAGCCCTCGAACTCCCCTGAACCACACAGCAGAATTTATGGATATACAAGTGCATGGTGTAGAAGGGTCTCAGGGCATGGCAGAGGGTACAGCAGTGAAGTCAGAGAGATCTTGAGCTCTATACTGGTTGCTAAGTTATCATTTACCTGGGTGAAGAGAGTGGAATAATATAGCCCAATAGTTTGGAGAATAAACCACTTTATAAGAAGGAAAAAATTGCCTCAGAAGGCATTAACGTGGTTGAGATCCATATCAAAATTATTATCATGCTTTGTACCAACCTTATGTCATCTAAGATATTGTGTTTAGTATAATGTAAAAAAAACAATCAACAGTCACAATGATATCTCCAAAATATGGGGGCCAAGAAAAGGATTCCTGTCGCCATGTCTTTTAAGGACATCTAAGGGACAGCAGGGGAGTAGTTACATACACGAATAACTGACATGTAGAAGAACGCATAGACCTCCACTGTGCTGCCCCATGTAACAAGATTGGAGCAGTGGTAAAAGTTACATGGAACATGACTTCAATCCGTATAAGACACTTTAGAACTAGTGAAATTCAACCTTCATGTTCCTGGCATGGCCAAGTAGAGGGAAGATCATCTTTATTCAGAAATACCATATGGGGGCGCCTGGGTGGCTCAGCCATTTAAGCCTCCGACTTTGGCTCACGTCATGATCTCGTGGTCTGTGGGTTCGAGCCCTGCGTCCGGCTCCGTGCTGACAGCTCAGAGCCTGGAGCCTGCTTTAGATTCTGTGTCTTCCTCTCTCTCTGCTCCTACCCCACCTATGCTCTGTCTCTTTCCCTCAAAAATAAATAAACCTTAAAAAAAAAAACAACAACAACTTTAGAAATACTATACAATGTGGAAACGTTAATCTCATGAAGGCCCCCAACTGAGGCTTAAATCATCAACAGCTGATCTTCTAACTAGACAATTTATGTCCAATTTCTTCTTAACTCTCTAAGTGAATAATACTGAGATTCTAAGATAGCTCTGCAAATAAAGAAATTTCTCTCTCTCTCTCTCTCTCTCTCATTGTGTTCCAGTCTCTGCTCTAGTGAACATATATCTGCTTTGGTGTTAACTGCAATCTTCAAGTTCAACCATTACATCTTCATTTGTAAAATAGGAACAATGGTAATGCCCATAACTTCAGACACGGTTTATATTCCTGCCACGCTTCATTCAGCCACATCTACCTGAAAAGTCCTCAGCTAAAAGCAAATACCTCACCTCCCAACACCATCAGTTTATTCAGCTTCTCCGGGTGAGCAGAGGCCTCATGCAGCCATTCCTTCCAAAGGTCTTTTTTCTCACGTCCTTAAAGGATGGCAGCCTCCCCACCCCAGCATCAGCCAGGGAAACATGGTGCAGGGGGTGGATGATTGTTTCAAACTAGCATGCAGATTTGAAGCCACACTCACCTGATTCTCTTTGTGAAACAGTAGCTGTAATGCAGATTAAGCCTTGGAATAATGCAGTTTGAGGAGTCATGACCAGAATAATTTTAATAAAAGAGAATAGGAGTGAGGAATAAATACATCTCACATTTTATTTTATTATTTTTTTAATTTTTTTAACGTTTATTTATTTTTGAGAGACATAGAGACAGAGTATGAGCAGGGGAAGGGCAGAGTGAGAGGGAGATACAGAATCTGAAGCAGGCTCCAGGCTCTGAGCCGTAGCACAGAGCCTGACGTGGAGTTCGAACTCACAAACCATGAGATCATGACCTGAGCCAAAGTTGGCCGCTTAACCGACTGAGCCACCCAGGCGCCCCAGTGCATCTCACATTTTAATGGCAAGTACTTGGTCTTAGGGAGCATTTATTTTCATATAGATTTTTACATATGTGTATATTGGGTGCAGTAGTTATCTATTTCTTCGTAATAAATTGTTCTCCCAAAGAGTGCCTTAAAATAATAAAAATGTATTAACCATGGGGCGTTGAGTCAAGAATTAGGGAATGACTTAGTTGGGTGTTTTTGCCTCAGCGTCTTTCATGAGGTTGCAGTCAAGGGACTGGTCAGGATTAGACTCATTCAGGGGCTTGACTTGGACTGGATGGTCCACTTCCAAGATGGCTCCCTCAAGTGGCTTTCCATGGGAGGCCTCGGTTCCTTACAACACGGCGGCTGGGTTCTCCCAGAGCAAATGTTCAAAAGAAAGAGCAAGGCAGAAGTTCTGATGTCCGCTTGGATGGCACAGTCCAATGATTGCACCATGTCCTTTTGGTTATAAGAGTCACTCCTAGGTAATGACGGAAAAGACGGTGGAAAAATACTAGGAGGTGGTGACCAGCCCTTGCCTTCTTTGGGGCTGGCTGCCGCCAATGATTACGAGGTAAATATTTTCCTTACTGTAAGTCATGGTCACAGTTGTTTTGGAAAACAAAATATGCAGCTTTTATAACCAAAAGACTTCGGTTTGAGAACCAATCCTTTAATCATGAGTAAATTATTTCTTCTTTGAGCCTAATTTTCTTATCCAAAAAATGAGAATAAAATTATTCCCCTTTCTTTTTCTGCTTTGATGATGGTACTATGAGTCCAAACAGTGAATAAATGTTTTGTCATAGATTAAAATAAGTTTATTCCCTTGTACTCTCTAGAATATTATTAGTACTGTTAGTCCTTAAGTAAAACTTCAGATAAAACTATCATGAAGGATAAATGTTGGTTTCATTTTTGCAATGAAGATCCAATTAAAAACAGAAAATTTCTAATTTTAAGGATTGACAACATGCGAAAATTATTTTTCTTTATTATCCCGCTGGGTTTCTCATACTTTTAATATATCTGATTCTGTGTCCCAGATAAAAAACTCTGTTACTGAATTTGAACATACACTTTTGGGGGCTCTGATTAACACAGTAGCATCCATAGATATAAGAAATACTTACTTTTGCTCAGGCCATTGGTAAAACGGTATATCATCATAAAAACATTTAGTTAACTACAATGTAGCTATACTTTGTGGCAAAAAGAAGTACTGAATGATAAAAAGAGAAAGGAAGATAATCATAAAGAATTTCCTGCCTATTCCAATCAATGAACTCCTAAGGTGGTATCTACTATATTTTCTACCTTGTACTTTATATTTTATTATAAGCAGAGTATGTAAGTCAGCCTTAATCAGGGAAGGATAATTACCATTTAGTTTGTATTTGAAATCCTCCAGGAAAAAATCCGCAGTAAAGAGATGCTGTAGCAAGCATCATGGGGTCTTTGATCAGTAGGAGGAATGTCAGAAATGATTTTTCTTTGGTGAAATGAGTGATATTAAAGAAAATGTGATTGTCAGCGAAGACGGTATAACCCATGACACCTGTGTGCAGATTATTTTGTCTACTTAGAGTGTTCACGGGACTGATTCCCTCGCTTCCTTCGCATCTTTGTCCAGAGGCTATTTGTTTAGGCTGGTCAATATTGACCACCCTGTTTAAAACTCTTCGACCACTTCTCCCTGGCAGTCTTGGTCCCTCTTACACATTTCTATTTTCTCTCTTTTTCCTTCTAATTGTCTTTTTAAAATAATTTTTAAAAAGTTTCTTTATTTTTGAGAGAGAGAGAGAGTCAGAGCATGAGCAGGGGAGGGGCAGAGAGAGAGAGAGAGAGAGCGAGAGTTAGAGCATGAGCAGGGGAGGGGCAGAGAGAGAGAGAGAGAGAGAGGGAGAGAGCATGACCAGGGGAGGAACAGAGAGAGAAAGAAAGAGAGAGAGAGAGAATGTGAAGCAGGCTCCAGGCTCTGAGCTGTCAGCACAGAGCCCACATGGGCTCAAACTCAAAAACTGAGATCATGACCTGAGCTGAAGTTGGACACTTAACCAACTGAGCCACCCAGGCACCCCTCTAATTGTCTTTTTTTTAATCAAATTAAAAAAAATTACATCCCAGTTAGCATAGAGTGCAACAATGATTTCCAGAGTAGATTCCTTAATGCCCCTTAGCCCATCTCCCTTCCCACAATCCCTCCCATAACGCTCTGTTTGTTTTCTATGTTTAAGAGTCTCTTATGTTTTTGTCCCCCTACCTGTTTTTATATTATTTTTCCTTCCCTTCCCTTATGTTCATCTGCTTTTTATCTTAAAGTTCTCATATGAGTGAAGTCATGTGATATTTGTCTTCCTCTGACTGACTAATTTCACTTAGCATGATGCCCTCTAGTTCCAAATGGCAAGATTTCATTATTTTTGATTGCTGAGTAATACTCCATTATACATATACATATATATATATGTATATGTATACCCGATCTTCTTTATCTATTCATCCATAAATGGACATTTGGACTCTTTCGATACTTTGGCTCTTGTCGATAGTGCTGCTCTAAACATTGGGGTGCATGTGCCCCTTTGAAACAGCACTCCTGTATCCCTAGGATAAATACCTAATAGTGCAGTTGCTGGGTTGTAGGGTAGTCCTATTTTTAATTTTTTGAGCAACCTCCATACTGTTTTCCAGAGTGGCTGCACCAGTTTGCATTCCCACCAGCAGTGCACAAGAGATCCTCTTTGCCTTCTCGCCAGCATCTGTTGTTGCCTGAGTTATTAATGTGAGCCATTCTGACTGGTATGAGGTGGTATCTCAGTGTGGTTTTGATTTGTGTTTCCCTGATGATGAGTGACATTGAGCATCGTTTCACGTGTCTGTTGGCCATCTGGATGTTTTCTTTGGAGAAGCGTCTGTCCATATCTTTGGCCCATTTCTTCACCGGATTATTTGTTTTTGGGTGTTGAATTTGAACTCTCATTGTCTTTTAACATACTTTTGGGCTCACTGTGTTTTATTGTCTGACTTTTTCCTGTAAGCTTCATAAGGGTGTACATTCTTTTCCTTTTTTTAAAAACTCTGGGCACCAGTTTCTAGAACATTGCCATCCAATGGCTGGGTAATGGATATTTCTTGCTAAATGAAAAAGTGCTACTTCTCTTTGTCTATATATATATTTGTACATATATGTACATACATACATACACATATATGTGTGTGTGTGTGTGTGTGTATGGCATCTCTAATTTGTAGAATTTTTTCTTCTGTTTTAAAGTTGTCCTTTATTAACACTTCTGCAATGAATCTTCCCGATTTAAAAATATGCCTGGGGGCGCCTGGGTGGCTCAGTCGGTTAAGCGGCCGACTTTGGCTCAGATCATGATCTCACGGTCTGTGAGTTTGAGCCCCGCGTCAGGCTCTGTGCTGACGGGTCATCAGAGCCTGGAGCCTGCTTCGGATTCTGTGTCTCCCTCTCTCTCTGCCCTTCTCTTGCTCACGCTCTGTCTGTCTCTTAAGAATAAATAAAAGTTAAAAAAATTTTTAAAAAATATGCCTGAAGTTGATAGATAGAAATTTTCTATCCTACCAAACAGTAATGCTCAAAGCTGGGTGCGATAAGAAAAAGCAGAGAAGTCGGCTATGATTGCACAGTTTCAGTTGAAACCCCCCCAATTCTAATTCAGTACATTTGGGAAGGGACCCAGACGCCAACATAATAAACAACCAGTGCAGACGATTTGGATACAGGTGGTCATCTGGTGAGCGTGTGAGAGCCACTCTGAGGGCTCACGAGTTGAATGTGGAAAACCCCATCTCTGAGTGACGAACGGCCCTCTGGATTTTTAACTCGCAAAACTGTCATGCGTTTGCAGTATGTTTTACATGAGGTGGATTAAGATAGTAAAATACAAATAATTTCTTTGTTTTTTGGTGCATTTATTGATTGTCATATTGATTCATGTTAAATAACTATATGATAATTAGCAAAGTAATTTCTAGTTCAGCTAGAGGTTTCTCTGTTTTGGCTGATTTTCATGTATGACAGTTAAGTTCTACTTCTAAGAATAAAACTTGTAATTACTCCCAAATCTTGTTTGTCTTGGACTTGGTAATTAGCAGGCAGTCATTTATTTTCCAGAGAATTCCAATGTTAGCACAATTTAAACACATTCCTGTCAAGACCTCTGTAACTGCATTGCCAGTTCAGACTCTCTGTCAATTTATGTAACTGTTTGCAGAGTTATTCTGTTCTGGGTTTCTTTTTTTTAGGCTAAATTCCCTTGTATTTGCAGCAGTAATTATTGTAACTGATCTTGACAGGAAGGTGTAGATGAACCTCTCTTCTGCAAAAGACAATTTGTCATTCTTGGCATAGCCAAAACCTGCCTACCTGCCCCAAATCTATCCATGTGTACAAAAAAATCTGAACTATCTTAGAAAGATAAAGAACAGTGCGACATAACATAGAAGAGCAAGGTAGGCTGGTAGACGTGGGGTATGGTTCAGACCACTTTCCATTTTTATGTCAGACTCCCTATTATTAACTTTTTGACTATTTCCTAGTAGACCTTCTTAAAAACATGAGCACTGCTGAATTCAGAGCAGCGCCACTGACATTTGGAGAAAGGCTTGAGCAAAGGATTTATCTCTAAAAATTGCATTCAAAAAATTGGTGTGAATTTGCTTCCTTCCGGCTGTAGGCATGAAGATATTTTCTGCAAAGAATAATGAAGAACTGAAGTAATTCCCTCTTAAGCTAAACATGGAAAAAAAGTCACTTGTAACTGAGGTGTTATTGGGAATATACTCCAGTTGTTCAGGTTTTCTCAAGATGATCCCACTTATCTCTGTTCAGACCCAGACTAGCTGAGGTCATCCTGGGATGACAGACATTTTACGTTGGTCCTTCTACCCCTTTCTGGAAGGGCCAGAGCGCTAGTTTGGAAAGGAATTGTGTAAGCATCCACTGAACAGATACCATACAGAAAAATACCTGCTTAATTCTGGCAGGGAAGGAGAAAGTGCAGATAAATGAAGACGCCCTATGGGAAACCTGCATATCAAAGGAAGTAACGCAACCAGAATCAAAAATGAATTTGTGGACTGCTGATTCCACACAGATAATTATATTATATATAGTTTCAGCAGACCATACCTCCTACCCTTACAATGAGAATTAGCTGAGAAGGCAAAAAAAAAAAAAAAATCAGTTCAAGTAGTGGTTTTTTTTTGTTTCTGTTTTTTTGTTTTTTTGTTTTCGGACCCATCAGAGATCTAAGGACGTGAAGTCACCATATACTCCCATTTTCATTCCTTGCTATTTGTCACCTTTGAGTGAGAAACTTGATAGATGTTACCCAAGTTGTTTCTAATCGTTGGATTCCCCACTGGCTTTTAAATTTTCACGTGTATCGAAGTGGCTGAATCTGGGAAGAGAAGTGTGCTGGTGGAAAGCAGAGACTGGGAAGGCAAAGAGCAACAGAAACTTTCTCACCCTGCCACCCAGGGGACAAAGGACAGAGGTCGGCAGATGGGTCAGTTTGCGATAGCCTGTGATTTGCGTGGTGACCACCTTCTAGGGGCTGCGGGCAGCTCTGATCGTTGGTGCCCATGGGACGCAAGCTGGATGTGGCTTCCCCAACTATTACTCCTTCAGCCTTACCTTTCAAAAGCTTTAAGGTTTTTTGTTTGTATTTATTTTTTAGAGAGAGAGAGAGAGAACAAGGGGAGGAGGGGCAGAGAGAGAGAGGGAGACACAGAACTGGAAGCACGCTGCAGGCTCTGAGCTGTCAGCACAGAGCCCGACTTGTGAGTCGAACTCATGAACCCTGAGATCATGGCCTGAGCCGAAGACTGAGCCCCCCAGATGCCTCCCTTCCAACAGCTTTAAAGCACAGGATTCCTGGTGCAAAATTCCTTTCTTCATGAATCCTGGAAGATGTTTTTCCAGAGCCTATCCTGACGTTCACTTGTACCAGCAGTTTCCCCAGCAGTGAGTTCAGGCACGTTTAGACTATGTTCAGATCTAATCGAGCATATATAATTTTTCCTCTTTCTAGACACTCCACAACACCAGGGTTACCTCATCCCTGAAAAGAACGTGGCAGACGTTCATAGTAAATGTTTAAGTGACCCTTTACAGAGATAAAATACCCCGGAAACATCTCTAACTCAAAATAGGGAGCGGTATTCAAATCAATACCTTTATATGGAGGAAACAGTGTAAACAGACTTGCTTTTATTTGAAAAGTTTACAGAAGATTTTGAAAGCTTGAAAAAATATCACTAAAGAAAATAGGCAAGTAGATTTGTGGTTAAATAAAAATAATTCCTTTCCGTAGTCAGCGTGCCGAATTTTACTGGCGTTTCGATGTTATATCCATAGGTCCTTTTGATCTGTTCTGTTCTGATGATACTGTGTAAATGACATCTGAGTAAAATGACAGAGGAGACTCACAGAGGGTAACATATGCATGTGTCCTCAGGCAGAGTTTGGAATTACATTTGATAGAGATGTAAGCTAAACTTTAATACCTATCATGTTTTTGGATGGTCTCACTTTTATTTATTTGTTCTAACATGAATGTGTACAACAGACAATATCGTCTATCCCCTTCAGGAGCTCAAAGAATAGTTTCAAAGTTGCCATTTTCTTACTCCGCGGCCTGACTCAGAAAAGCAAAAACAAGCCCATTCCCTCAGATGTTGTAATGGTTAGGATACAAATTATTTGACAGCTTGGTCATATGGCTGTAGTGACGCGGGGAGGCTCTGTTTCAGCCCATATCCCAGGATGTATAGCTCCATCAAACTAAGAAATGGCAGTCATAGAGGAACATGTGTTGTAAATGGGGCAGTTTAGCAAAGCACTTAACGATAATTTTGCAGGGGATTGCAGTAAAGGGAACACGAAGTTCACATTTCAGGCCCGTGTTGCTCTCTCTTGTAAACATTTACAATGAGGTGATTAGGGGATTGTTTGCTCTTTATGTCCGCCGTTTCGCCATCTGAGGCTTTGTACACCAACTTTTAGCAGCAAATGATTATGGTTTAGAAGACAACTACCTTTTATTTATCATGATACATTTTTAAGGGAAGTGCCGAAGGTAATTTATCTAGAGTAAATGCAATAGTTGAGATATTAGCTGGCTGGAATATCAAGTGTTATGCATACTCCCTGCTAATCTGGAGTATGCATAACAAATCAAAGTGAAAAAGATCTTAACGCAAAAGAACTTTCACCAACCGTACCAGGCACTGTGTATTTGCTTTATTTTAATGTTCAAAGAAACAACTTCAATTCTGAGTGAAATGTATAGTTTGCAGTTATTTTTAAGGCAATAGATAATGTAAATCTGTAATACAAATATAGCACATATTAAAAGGTATATTTATTTTAATTTTTAAATCATTCCCTATTTTGATGAGCTGTACAATATATATTGTAAAAGGTAGCTAACTCTATAGGATTCCAAAGCTTACAGTGGTTTTCATGGGTGATGGCTACTTCCTTTTTCACCAAATTAGTGAAGTTGAGAGTTGAATTTCTAAGGTGTGTGTCTATGTCTATACCCTCAAGATTAGAAGGCAAGCCCCTTTGTCAAGGTAAAGGCCTCAGTGAGGCCCCTTAAAGATAATGTCCACCTGGAGCACCTGGGTGGCTCAGTCGGTTAAGCAGTGGACTTTGGCTCAGGTCATTATCTCGTGGTGACTGAGTTCAAACACCGTGTAGGGCTCTGTGTTGACAGCTTGGAGCCTGGAGCCTGCTTCCAATTCTGTCTCCTCTCTCCCTCTCTCCCTCCCTCTCCCTCTCTCCCTCCCTCCCTCCCTCCCTCCCTCTCTCCCTCTCTCCCTCTCTCTCTCTCTCTCTCCCTCCCTCCCTCCCGTGTTTTGATCTGCTTGTCTTCCTGGGTATCTCCAGGTTGGCAGCCTATGTCTGGGTTCAAAAAGAGCTCTTTCCAAAGCATGAGAAGTAATTATGGAGCCAGGGACTGTCTTCATAAATAGAAGAGTTGCATGAGGCTTTGACTGGTTTGTTTGGTTTTTGGTAATTGTTTTTCTTGTTCTTGAGTTTTGTATTACTGTATTTTAATTTCCAGTATTTTCTGCTCTTTCTCTCCCAATTTTCCTCTGGAATCTGTTTCTTGAGGAACTGCCCCGGTTTCCTAAAGGCAGTGGAGGTGAAGTCTCCTCCTTGGATTGCAGTGACGTGCCTGAGTTCCTGCCCTAGATTAGCTTCTTGTGTGGCTGTTTTCCCTCTGAGAGCTTAATAACCCTCCATAGAACTTACAATACGTCCATCGAATTCCACCTTTCAATTATTTTTGTCCTATTTTCTTTGTTCCAAAATTGACCTAGAGACTTTCCAGTAGAAATTTTTTCAAGCCCCTTTAGTGTTTGCTTAAGCAGAAACACTTCCTTAGAGAGAGTATTTTATGTGGTTTCTCTAAAAGCTGTCCTAACTCTTTGATAGCCTAAAATCACACCACGAAGTTCTTGAGTTTCTTGACATGATTTCAAACATTTCCCAGTGTACTCTTCATAGAGATGATAAATTCTCTTTCATCAGGAGGATTTCCAGCACCAACAACATAGTAATAATTATAAGCTCTTAGAAAATTCTGGAAAATGAGGCCCGCCTTTGATTCTTGGGCTCATACTTTATACTTATAACATATGTCATCATATATTTGTAATTAAAGAGTTACGTTTAAACACGTTACGTGACCTCGAGTTCTCTTCATCAGCATTATCTCACAGTCAGTTTATGCCACATATCCAAACCCTCTGTAGATACTTCCATTCTGAGATTCTTACCCGGCTCTCCAGTAGCCTTGTTTTTCTGCTGAGCAGTGTATCGTGTATCTCACTCATTAACATTGGCCTTCAGTGCTATCTTTTGGCTTATTTCTCTTGTTGTCCACTACCGGCTAGTGGGTCACTTTCTTCCTATGAAGCAGAAACTAAACTAAACTGTAGAGGTTTACCTGGGGGCACAGAAGTGCTATACTTCCGGGGAGCAGTATATGGATTGCTAGGTCGTTCAGTTAGTTAGTCGTCTGACTTCGGTTTAGGTCATGATCTCAAGGTTCATGAGACCAAGCCCCACATCAGGCTCTCTGTGTCAGTCCAGAACCAGCTTGGGCTGCTCCACCTCTCTCTCTCTTTGCATGTACTCGCACTCTCTCTCTCTCTCAATCTGTCTCTCTCAAAAGTAAATAAACAGTAATGTATTGTCTTTAAGTGTCGTGCTTCTGATTCTATGGTAAAGTTCAGTGGTGGCTCCATTAGCTGGTGTACTGGTCCTGGTGGCCCCCGTATAAAATCAGATCAGGCTGTGAACAGGTGGTCACATGGACGAGCTAAGAGCTGGGATAGGAAAATGGTTGAGACATTAGAAATTCTAGGGAAGCATCACAGTAGCCAATCTGGCAAAGGCTGGCCTGAAGCTTGAGGCCACAGCTTTCTCTCCTAAGCTCAGCCATGGGTATCCAAAAAGGTATAACCAAAGCACAACAGGCTCATCAATATGGAATACCAAAAAAGTACTTGAATAACTCAAAAGAAAGCTGGGAAGGGAAATAAACTAATTTTAAAAATAGTGGAATAAGCAGATCATAAAGAACACTGTGGTGGACATAAATCCAAACATATAAATTATCACTTAAAATGCAAATTATCTGCACGTACTAGTTAAAAAACAGACACTCTTAGATTGGATAATAAAGTAATACCCAACTATAGGTATTCTACAAGAAAAATACTTTGTGTACAGTGAAATCAGTAGGCTACAAGAAGAAGAATGGGGGGAAATATACTCTCTGAACTCTAACTCTGGAGTGTTAATGACAGACAAATTAGACTGGAGAACAAAGAAAACTTTCAGGTATAAAAAGTCATATTACATGGTGATAAAAGGGTCAGTTTTCCAGGGAGACGTAACAATCATAACTAAGTATGCCTATATAATTAGAGCTTCAAAATGCATTTTGAAAACAGAAAGCAGCAACAGAATAATCCACGGTTTTAGAGGGATACTTTAACACTCCTCCGTCAGTAATGGAACTAATAGACATAAAACGGGCAGGGGTACTCAAGAACTGAACACACCATCAGCCAACTGGGTCTGTTAGACATCTATAGACCCCTCCACACCAACAGCTAAATGTTCTCTTCAAGTGTTCCTAGAACATTTATCAAGGTGGATCATATCCTAGGCCATAAAACATACCTTGAAAAATATAGAAGAGTTGAAATTATATAAACTATGCTCTCTGACTATAATGGAAATAAATTAGAAATAAATAACAGAAGATCTACGAGAACCTTAAAATTAAACTGCACACATCTATATAATACATTGGTTGAAGACAGAGTCTCAAAGGAAATTAGAAAATGTTTTTTAAGTTTATGTATTTATTCTGGGGAGGGGGAAGAGAAAGAGAGAGAATTCCAAATAGGCTCCACACTGTCAGTGCAGAACCCAGTGTGGGGCTTGAACTCACAAACCTGTGAGATCATGACCTGAGCCAAAATCAAGAGTCAGATGCTTAACCAATTGAGCCACCCAGGCACCTCCTGAGAATATTTTTAACTGTACAAAAATGAAAATATGGCATATTAAATTTTGTAGGATACAACCAAAGCAGTAATTAGCAGGAAATTCACTGAATCAATTGTTTATATTAGAGAAGGAAAAATAATTCAAAGCAAATATCTGAGCTTAAGAAACTAGAAAAAGGATAAAATAAAGCCAAAGAAAGCTGACAGAAAGAAATACAGATAGGATTAAAAATGAAAAGAATTGAAAACAGGAAAACATTCAAGAAAATCAATGAAACAAAAGATGATTCTTTTAAAAGAGCAATAAAATTGATAAACTTCTAGCATGGCTAAGATAAAAGGAGAGAGGACACAAATATCAGGAATGAAACTGAGTTATCACCAAGGATAAAAGGGAATACTGTAAAAAAAAAAAAAAACAACTCTATGCACATGAATACAACAGTTTACATGAAATAGAAGTCTTTGAAAACCACAAACTAACAAAAGTCAACTACAGGAAATAGATATTCTGAATAGTCTTGTAATTACTAAAGAGATGAAATCTGTAATTCAAGAGTAGCTAGTAGGTTAAGAGATCAATACTTCAAGGAGATATAAGAGGAAATCAAACATGACCATTGCCCTTGTTCAAGACTTCCTAGCCAATGCTTTTATTGCTATGCAAAATTAGTAGAAAATAATAGAATAAAACTTGTGTCTATCTTTATATCTATATGAGAGTCATAATTTTACATTAAACATATTCTTGAAGGGTAGGTTTAATCATAAATATATTTTAGGACCAAACAAAGTTAACATGATTGTGAACATAGGATAAAAATACAGAATTGCCAGTTAAATATGAATTTCTGATAAACAGTGAGTAATTTCTTTAGGATTAAATGTAGGATAAATGTCTCATGAGACATTTGGGACATGCATCAAGTAAAACCATACATGCAAACTCAAGTACTCTGATTATTAAGAAGAAACTGCTGAAGAACAAAGCCCTTCATAAAGTATTTCACCCAGCAATTTCAGGAAGTCCACAATTTATAAATAATCTAGAAAGTATTTTTTAAACAGATGAAATATAGAATAGAAGAAAAAAAAGTACTTTCACAAGAGTTATTAACTAATCTTCTTAACATTGATGCTATTATCACCAAACATAAATCAGATAATAAAGAATAAAATGTCTTTAAGATCCTGAAGAAAGCATCACTGAGTAATAAAAGTCACAAAGCAGCCAAAAATGGCTATAAATCACTCTGTAATAATTTGGCAATATCTGACATCTATTGGCAATGTGCTGATAAGGCACGAGATACAGCCAAGACATATGATAGTGCCCTCTTATCTGCTGTTTCGCTTTCTACGGTTTCAATTACCTGCGGTCAAATGGTCAGCCAGATCCGAAGCAGATGGTCCTCCTTCTGATGTACCCTCGGAAGGATATTGGGGCTGAACACTGCATCGCACTGCCTAGTCATTCACCTCTTTTCACCTCGTTACATAGACATTTTATCAATTCACCTCTTGAGTACAGCACAAAAACATATTTAGATGGAGAGAGAGAGAGACCACACTCATGCAACTTTTATTACAGTATATCATTATCGTTGTTCTATTTTATTATGAATTCTTGCTGTTAACTTCTTATTGCGCCTAATTTATAAACTTGATCATAGGAAAAAATACAGTGTATACAGGATTTGGTACTCTCTGGGATGTCGGGCATCCACTGGGGTCTTGGATAAGGGGAGCTCCTGTAATTTAACTGACTTACGATAAATGAGCTCTTGTAGTTTCTAGCTCTTTGTGGTCCCTCCCTGTTTCCTACCATCCATACCACAACAATGAAAGCTTCTAACGCTCTTGATTTGTTCCTTGGGAAAAAACAGTCGCTTGATAGCAGATGAACTCTGTTTCTAGTTAGATGGTGTAGTTGTTGACTAAGTGAGTTCACATGTCCTCGGCTCACACTATTTCTCTGTAAAATAACTGGGGTTCAGTGTATCCTGTACGTCTTAAATAGAGGTGTTAAGTGTCAGTGGGGGTAAGTGATAACTTTCAGGTTATCTATAAAGCCATGGAGGCAGTAGGAGAAGCTTGTGCAAACACAGGATGAATAAGGGACTGTCATCACAGAAGTTGTGTGCCAATTTGTAGAGTTGGTGAAGTAGTACCAGAAAGATGATGGAATCAGATAGCACTGTTCAGAAAGAGCATTATTCAAGTGGTAAAAGAATGCCAAGGGGCATGCTTGTATGAGAGATAGTAACTAGTTTGTCTTCTAACATGGCGAGTCTCCATCTGTCGATCATATAGTTTCCATTTTGCCTAATGGGCAAGTTCAAGTATGGATCCCGAGCCTAACGCTCTGGACACAAGAGAGTAATCATCACACTGAGTGCTGAGAGCAGATTCCCTCCTTCTCTGCTTCTGCCCAAAGCAGAAGTCAGCTTCTCTTCTAAGTATGTGCTGATGTGAGTATAACATATCGATTTTAAGGCATGCAAAATTATTCATGTGTTCAACATAACAATATTTTAGTCTACTATATCTTTTAAAAAATTTTTTTAAAAATATTTATTCATTCTTGAGAGAGAGACAGAGACAGAGACAGAGCACAAGCGGGGGAAGAGCAGAGAGAGAGGAAGCCACAGAATCCGAAGCGGACTCCAGGCTCTGAGCTGTCAGCGCAGAGCCCAACATGGCATCCAAGCCCATGAACCGTGAGATCATGACTTGAGCCGAAGGTGGATACTTAACCGACTGAGCCACCTAGGCAACCCTAGCCTACTAGATCTTTCCTTTGTGTTGATCACTCTGAAGCCATAACAGGTTTATACAGCAAAATACAAACTAGGGGTGAAACTTCTGGAAAAAGTATGTGTATGAAAAGAGAGTTCTTCTGCAGCTGTTTTAAGCTCTGTCTTCAGGGTTTCAGGGCACTGATTCATTCTTTTTTGCCATCAATGGCCCTCAGTAAAGGACTTGGCAATACCAAGTACCCATGCCCCCTGCATGACTTTGTAAGTATTTAGTCGCTTTGCTAGCTTACAGGATCACAGCATGCTATACTTGTGGGACAGAACTTGAAACAAGAAGTTCTGAGTGTAAGGAGAGGGATAGTAGACATAAGGAGTTTGGTGCCACTGTGCCGTAGCACTAAACTTGAAGAGTTTGTTGTCCTGTAGCTACTGAGTCAGCAGGGACATGTATCTTAAAAATTTTAGCTCAGAAATATCCAAGTAGATGAGGATTATTAAGGACCTGTTGGTAATCCCTAAATTTGAAGTATTGCTGTCATAGCAACATTCTCTCCTAAATGCGTATTTCTCTCAGAGGACAAATCCTGGAAATACAAAACTGAAGTCTTACTGGAGGATTTAGGAAAGTTTGCCCTGAATATGGATACGGTTCTCTTGTCAACAGTCTACAGTCTGAGTTTTGGTGTAAGCCGGCCACCAGACGCAGGGTTGGCCTGATACCAGCTGATGAGCTTTGCTGGTCAACCACAGTTCCCATGAGCATCTTTTTTCCTAAGCTTGCAGGCACGACTTACAATTTGCATGAGAATGTTCTTAGAGACATAGTACAGAGATTGTTTCTGTTATAACTTTGATGGTCAATTAACTAGGGAGATGGTTTACTTTTTTAAATTATTTTTTAAATGCTTATTTATTTTTGAAAGAGAGAGAGAGAGAGAGTACAAACAGGGGAGGAGCAGAGGGAGAGGAAGACACAGAATCCAAAGCAGACTCCAGGCTCCGAGCTGTCAGTGTGGAGCCTTAGGCGGGGTTCGAACTCATGAACTGAGAGATCATGACCTGAGCCAAAGTCGGATGCTTGACCGACTAAGCCACCCAGGCGTCCCAGGAAATAGTTGACTTTAAGTCCTCTGCAGGGATCGTTCTAAAAGGATCCAGATATGGATCTACAGTATTTGGTTCCAGGATTGAAGCTGAAATGTCCTCGGATGACGATTCTTCTCACCTTTCTAAATGGCCAGACTAGACTCATTATACGACACGGATTAAAGAGGTCTGTTAATGCTCTGAAATTGCAAGCAAAATGCCACATGAAGGCCCATTTTTGTGGAATCCGGGAATTACTTCTCAAAGGAGTTCACAAAATTATTTAAAATGTTAGAGTTATTTAACTTAATTATTTAAATTATTTACAATATTAGAGTTCTCAAGAATCATTTTAAAAAAGTAATTATTTCAAGATTCAGCTCTTCTAACTCTAGGAAGCCCTGAGTGACAAAATCTTAGAAATATAAATTGAACTACTTGAAAGCCTTTCTGAACTAGCAGCGTCTTGTCACAATGATTAAGTATCACAGTGACAACCCATCCTGCTGAAGTCATATACCCAGAGTGCTAAAAACCCAGTAGTTTCCAGTTCATGTCTTTTAAATGTTTGTTACATCGTCAGGTGGTTAAGTAAGCAGATACATTTTTTTAGTTAGTGTAAAACAGAGGTTCTGATGGTTTACCAAACGGACAGTAGTCTTCGTATTTATTCATCTGCTCATCTTTTAAAAGAAAATACTTATTGCACAAAGCATGATGCAAGACCCTAAGTATACGTTAAATCAAGGTACACAGACTCCCTGCTCACGCTCAGGCTATTGCCAAAGAAGTGATGATTCCACTTGCAGTAACAATCAAGTGGAATAAGATGCCACAAGGGAAACATTACCTTGTGCTAGTGCTTTGCTGGATCAGCTAACTGCACCCAGGAGTGAGGAAGACTATACGAGCGAGACGATACATCAGTTGATGCCTGAAGGCTGTTGGACTAAGGAGCAGGATAAGAAGAGGAGGGATATTCCAGGTGGAGAAAACAGAAATGTGTTCACGGCATCTATGATCTGACACATGTATGTTTAGCCTCCTCGTTTTGTTACTCAGTAAAAAGGAAGCTGTTTAATTATTTTTCTAGTAATAATTTTAAGAAAATGTCATGCTTGTACTGTTTTAAGGAATTCTCAGATAAGATCTAGTAGTATGGATTAGAGGAGAGACACTTAAGAACTAGAAGAAAATATTAATAAAATATTAATATTAATATATTAATTGATTGATTAATTAATGTATTAATCCTAAATCAGTCTATCTTATATCTATATATCTATCTATCATGTGTCTACTTATCTATCCATCCGTCTGCCTATTATCTGTCTATCCGTCTATCCTTTCATCTGTCTGCCTATCCATCTATCTATCTATCTATCATCTATCTATGTATCATCTATTAAGAGACAGAGTAAAAGAGACTTGAGCCTTAAAGTATTTACTAATTTATAAATCAATGAATTTGATTCTAACTCCAGAGAAGAATGTCAGGCTGGTAAACCTCACTTACAGAAGATACAATAGAAAACAAGCACCTGACAGAAATGGGCCCGACGGGCATTGAGTTGGCATCGGGGTGAATCAAAGAGGTTCTCTTTCCTACGAAATTAGAAATTCTGAGCTGTGAACTTTGGAAAGTGACAGATTTAGGGGAGAAGAAGAGATCTGTCGCACAAAAGACCATTCAAATAAATTTGGGAAATTGTTTCTTTTCTAAGTTTCTTATTTTTCTTTGTCTATTAATTTTAAACAAAGATCTAATTAGAACCTATTAAGAGACATAGCAAACTGACAACTGAATATGAAGATTTTATGCATTTGGTCTATAAGATAAAGCAACACATTTATAAGATAAAGCAACTTATAAAGATAAGATACATTTTCCATTTTTATATGAGGGGGAAAGAGACTGTTAAATTTTAAGTCTTCACACATTTTATTCACATGGTTTCTCTGACTCTTTTTTATTCTTTATGATTAGAGAACAACAGAGACTAGATCGGAAATATTTCTGCTCGTTTTTGAATCTTTGAATGTACTGATTCATTCCATGTATGCAGTTTTGGCTAAAACAAAACAAAACAAAAAATAAGAGTAACGTTGCCTCTCCTTTGCAACTTATGGATTCACTGAAGAAACCACTGAAGTCAAAATGACTTGGTTGAATCCTTTTCTTATAGAGAATCAGACCACCTAAAACTTTCTAAGATTTTGTATCCATTTTCATCTCCTTCTGGAGTGATTTTCAAAGCAGAAGCATCTCATCGCTATTCTCTTTCAAATCACTTTTCCTCTCAGCCTAAATCCGTTAATGATGTGTGTTATTCTCAGCCTCAAAATGGCAGATTGCCAGTGCTTTCTTTAACGGTGTGGAGTACAGTATTACATATTTTGGCTTTTGCCCATACATTTATCTGCAACACAAGCATATGTTCTGACTCGTTTTTATTCTGGAACAAACACAAGTAGCTACGGGGCAGTAGTGCATCATGGCAGCGATGAATCAACGAATCTAAGGGCTGAAATGCCCCTTTGGTCCTCATCTGGGCCCCTTCTTCACCCCGAGCGTTGGATGCCCCAACCAACTGGAGCAGGTGGCCTTCCAGTGCATTGTGCTCCGGAGCCTTCACACACAGAGCCTGCTGTCATGGCTCTTGGGAATCCGAAGTCTACGTCTTAGTTCATCTGTTACTAAAGAGGGCAGTTTGGTTTGTCCTCCTATCTTCAGACAACATCTCTGAGACCTAAGGCTTCTAAGTCTTTATGTCCTTAGCCGCTCGTGCGTTAATGGTGACAGGGCCTACCTATTATTTCGCTAGTCGCCGATGGTGCCACAGATGTGTGGGAACTGAGAGGGAGTTACTCCTGGGGCTTTATGTGACCCACAGGTTAAATTAATTATCTCGCTGTGAATCAAGAGAAATCATCTTACCATGGCATTAGTTTTTTCATGTATTACTTTCGAGGTTTGTTTGGTTTTCATTGTAATGACTGTTTCCAGACGAGAAACCAACCTGAGAAGTCCAAGACTGTTATGAGAGAGAGAGGGCTGGACTGCCTGTCTTTGGCCACTTATCAGTTGCAAATGGCATTCTTTGTGACTCTTTCTCCCTGGTCATTGACTGCTGAGCTACCTTGTGAAGGGAAGAATCAGAACGCCATTCGGTAAAATTACAGAACATGGAAAAGGTCAAAGTTATACAGTTAAGTGTTATCTTTCGGGGGACATATGAGGCCATAAAATTCTAACCTCTGATTCCTGCGACAAAGCTTGAAGGAGGAAGGGAAAACAGTGCATGGTGCATCCAGCCCTCTGCCAAGGACTAGAGCAGAAGAGATCCTGCTACAGTTTAATCTGTGTTAGTTACAAGGTTAAGAATGTAATCTTGAGAAAAACAGTTCTATAATCACGACTAAGCTTCAGTGCCTTTCAGATAAAGAGCTTTGGGATAGAAAATTATACAGCAGTTTTCTCAAACAGCGTTTTTTTCTACTGTACTTATTTCTTTTAAGAATTTGGTTCAGGTTTTGAAAGAATCTCTGAGATATAAAACATTTAAATTTGGAGAATTTAAAATTTCCAGGTATTTGAAAGAGTATTACACATAGAATAGCTACCAATGCATATATAACTGCCAAATTATAATGTAACTGTCAATTTGAAAAATACCTTTTACCCAACCAAACTCACTGTTTAAAGACTTTGTAAGTGTGAACGTTTGAGAAGAATGAATCTTTCATCCTAAAGATAAGTTTATCTTTATGATTAAATCAGAATCTCCTGAAGCATTTTGCTTGGTTTTGTAGGTTCATCTGTTTGTTTTTACATCTTTGCTTCTAGCTGAAAACATTTCCAGTCACAATTCCTACAAAGCCATTCCTATTTCAAAGTTTTGAAACCCCTTGAGATTCTTTCAATTCTTAGACCACTTACTCTGTCTCAAAGGGAATCTCATAATTTCCTCCAGTTCCAAACTTTACTTGCCACTTAATAACTCTCAGTTCTATACCCTCAACTCAGATATGAATTTACTCTCAGACTCACATTTAAAAAGAAAACAACTCTTGAAACACTGACCTTACTAGCTTTTACCTACATAAATCAGTCCTGATGTATTGTGTGTGAGGGGCCCTGCCACCCGCCCATTTGTACCAGGAAGGAAACCGGGAGCCATCTTTTCTTGATCCCTCTTCCTGACTGCCCACCTCCCATGGACCGTGAAGTTCTGTAACAGGTAACATTTGTTCCCAGGACACCGCTTTCCATCTCCACCACTCTACGTGTTTAGACCGCCATTTTCTCCTGCAGAAAATACCCAACAGCTTCTTCGCTGATCTTCCCCTTATACACTCCGGTTTCCATGCTGAAAGAGAGTTATTTGTTCAAGTCTGGACCTGCTCAACTCATCAACATTTTCCATCTCTCTCTCGCCCCCAATTCTACACCAGCAATTTTTTTTTAATTTCCTGAAATAAACTTCTCTCTTGCCTCTAGGAAGAGCTTGTTGTACCGCTGCTTCTTATGCTTAGGCTCTTTTCTCCCTGTCCCTCTTGTCTTCTTCGCTAATTCTCTCTACTATTTTTCCCCATGTCTTTTCTCTCCCCCCAATTCTGGACTGGTCCCCATCCATTATTCATTTTCTGGTGCCTTTTTAGCACCTTGTTATTTTTTATCCATAATATTTAGCAGATCCTGTTGTTATTGTGTGATTCTTGTCTGAAGTCTGCAGTATCATCCTTTGGAGGGCAGAGAACACATCTACCTGACTACAGCATGCTCATTGACTAGCACACAGTATCTGAAACATTTAGCACTCAGTAGATGTTCAATGAATATCATTAGAATGAGAAAAAAATGGATGGATGAAAAAAAAAAAAAAACAACAATTAAAATGGCATTCGATTTGACCGCAGAACAAAATGGTTGTGTCCTTAACTTTAAGGCTCGGAGTCTCTTTTAAATTAAATCTCTAAGGATATGAGTCACCTATTTCTTTCGTCCTTTGTTTTCTTTCTTTGCTTACTTATTTACTTCTGTCTATTTTTACTTTTAAAAAGACACGGGGACTTGGTTCATCATTTCTCTTGTGTATTTGCCGCCCAGTATTTTTCCACTAAAAATCAAAGCCAGCTCTAAATCAAGGCAACATCCAATCATCTTCCTCAGCCTGTTACCTCTGCACAAACCTATATACTTTTTTCCAATGAGTAGGCTTAATCTTTAGAGCAGTTTTAGGTTTACAACGACATCTAACAGAAAGTATACAGAGTTCTTGTTACTTCTTCTGCTTCCTCACCGAGTTTTCCCTGTTGGGAACGTATTGCATTAGAGTGATACCCTTGTTTTATAATTGATGAACCAATATCGATAGGTTATCATTAAATAAAGTCAGTAGGTTATGTTAGGGTTCAGTCTTGGCGCTGTACATTTCTGTGGGCTTTGGCACGTGTGTAACGAGGTTTGTCCACCATTATGCTATGGCAAAGAGTAGTTTCACCACCCTAAAGGTACCCCGTGTTTCATGCCCCCCTCCTTCCCTCCAGCCCCCTGGCAACCACTGATCTTTTTACAGTTTTCATAGTTTTGCCTTTTACTCAATTTCATATAATGGAACTAATACACTATATAGCTTTTTCAGATTGCCTTTTTTCCCCCTTAGCAATATGCATTCACGTTTCCTCCATGTCTTTTCAAGGTTTGGTGGCTTATTGCTTTTAATGGCTAAACAATATTACATTGTAGGGATGTTCGTCAATTTATTTATTCGTTCACATAGCAAAGGACATCTAGGTTGCTTCCAGATTTTCACAATTATGAATAATGCTGCTGTAAGCTGTGTTCATATTTTCGAGTGGATATAAGTTCTCAACTCACCGGAATAAGTATCAAGGAGTGTAACCACTGAATCTTATAATAAGAGTATATTTAGTTTTGCAAGAAACTGCCAACCTGTCTTAAAAAGTGGCCGTAACCACTCTGCTTTCTCACCATGAGCGAATGAGGGTTCCTGTTGCTTCACAGCCGCCACAGCATTTGGTGTCGCCATGGTTTGGATATTGGCCACTTTAATAGTTGTGCAGGGGTACCTAGATTGGGGTTTAATTAGCCATTCCTTAAAGACATAACTTGTGCAGGGGTACCTAGATTGGGGTTTAATTAGCCATTCCTTAACGACATACGATGTTAAGCATCTTTTCATGTGCCTACTTGCCGTCTTTCTGGCTTCTTTGGTGAGGTGACTATTCATATCTTTTAACCACTTCTAAATGAAATTGTTTTCTTATTGTTGAGTTTTAAGACTTCTTTGTATATTTTGGACAAAAGTGCTTCATCAGGTAAGTTTCTTGCAAAGATTTTCCCCAAGTCTTTGGCTTATATTGTCATCCTCTTAACAGTGTCTTTCACAGGGCAGAAGTTTTTAATTGTGACAAAACCTAATGGGTCATCTTTGTTTCATGGATTATACCTTTGGTGTTGTATCTGAAAGGGCATTGCCAAACCCAAGGTCACCTAGATTTTCTCCTATGTTAACCTTCTAGGAGTTTCACAGTTTTGGATTCTGTGTTGAGGCTTGTGATCCATTCTGTTTTATTTTGTGACGGGTGTAAAATCTGTATCTAGATTCACTTTTTTGCATATGGATGTCCAGTTATCAACACATTTTTTTTTTTGAAAAAACACAACTCTTCTCCACTGACGAGTCCTTATTCCTTTGATAAAGATGAGTTGACTATATGCGTCTGTCTTTGTCTCTCTACTCTGTTCCATTAATCTACTTTCTATTCTTTCACCAGTACACACTGCTTTGATTTCTGTAGCTTTATAGGAAGTCTTGAAATTAGGCAGCGTCATTTCTCCAACTTTGTTCTTTAACGTCGTGTTGGCTATTCTGGGTATTTTGCCTTTTCATACTAACTTTCGAATCTCTTTGTTGAGATCCACAAAATACCACGAGTTTTGACTGGAATTGCCATTGAATCTGTAGCGCAGGTTGGGAACAACTGACGTCTTCACATGGAGTTGCCGACATCTTAAATTCAATCTTTTATTAGATTTATTCCCTGAATTTCTTTTGAGGAATAGAGTCATGCATAAAGGAATTCAGTATCTAGCTGGAAAGGACATTTTAATGATTTAATAGACTGTAATGCTGAGGACAATTTCACTTGTAGAAAAATTTCCAGATAGTACAAGAAGGTCTGCACAGAGAAATGTGGCTTTTAATATCATGATAAAAGGAGACGCCATTTGCAAAATACATATAATTACATGAGATCAAATTCTGTATACTTGACTCAACAGTTTTAAAGTACTTGTTGACCTTTTAAATTATATTTGTGTTATTATCAATTATTCTAACAGGAAGCTTCATGTATTTCATATATACATATATATATATTTCTTTGATTAGTTCCTTTACTGATTTGAAGTATTTTTTATAAAATTAAAGATGCACATCTACATCATATAAAAAAGGTCTTTTAATCCTGGCTTGTTGTGCAGCACACGCTAAAAGAGGGTAAAATATCAAATGGGAACATTCTCCTCTAACGAGAAATCTTTATAGTCAAAAGTTCTTTAAAAAGGAGTCTATAAAACTTGCAGCCTCCTAGATATAAAAGTAAATTCCCCTTCTAACAAATCCATACCTAGCTTTCTTTTCGAAATTTTACTGCCGCAGGAGGTGAAGCAAATTAAAATTATCTTTGCTAAGATTTCTTGCAAAGTTCCATAATCTATTACACTGGAATGAGTGGCAAACAGGGAAAAGGGATTTATTTTCTCCTATCTTGAAATAAATAAAATTTTAATTTCCAATTTCAATTTTTTTTAATTTAGTAATTATCTTTGGTGATTCTTTATCCTGAGGCTTTGATGCATTTCAGTATTCTTCCTTCTTTATAATTAAACTTCCTATGCATAAAGAATGCTTGTATATTTGCAGTATTTTATGGGTGAAGTTTGCCATGCATTTAAATGACATATACAAGTAAGTACTTAATTCTCTGCAAATGTGGCTTGCTTTTAAGGCAGATCTTTCCCGTGTTATATCCTAATCTAGGATTTCATTTCGCCATCATAATAGATTGGTGTGACAAGGAAATTTTTTAATAAGTAATTGATTTTTTTCTCACATTGTAGGAGACTTTTAGACCGTTGGTTTTTTGTTTTGTTTTTGTTTGTTTGTTTGTTTTGGAACGGGGAGAGTGCAAGTGGAGGAGGTGCAGAGAGAGGAGGGGATAGAGGTCTGAAGTGGGCTCTGTGCTGACAGCAGAGAGCCCAACGTGGGGCTCGAACTCATGAATCATGAGATCGTTACCTGAGCCGAGGTTGGATGCTCAACCAACTGAGCCACCCAGCTGACCTTAGACCCTTGTTTTTTTTTCTCTCACACCTCTTCATCAGCACCAAATTGCTGTCAGCCCTGTGTACTCACTTAAGTACTGCACCTCAAGGGAGGGGCATGAGGAGAAGCCCTCTGCAGCTCTATGTCCAATTGACTTGCCCACATTGGGGATAATGATGGGCTCCTGGGCTGGACATGTGTGTAGGAGGAAAGCAATGGATTTAGAGGGGGCCGTAGATGGGACCCAGGGTCAGTGTGTATGGACTAATGCTTGAAGCCCAGCCTACATAATGTATGTGAATGTGGGTGTGTGGACAGACGTCTCAAAGACACTTCAGTTTCCCTTGCTCCTTGAGACATGGTGTACCCACAGCATCTTTGGCTCTTAGTGCAAATGCAGGGAATGGATGAGAATGCAAAATTGAATGAATTTATTTATTTATTCCGCTCTGATTAAATAAGAGTTATAAAAAATTATAACACAGTTATCAGAAATAAATCGAGTGGAATGATTATATATAAAAACAGTTCTGGGGCGCCTGGGTGCCTCAGTCAGTTAAGCATCCAACTTCGGCTCAGGTCATAATCTCATAGTCTGTGAGTTCAAGCCCCTCGGGCTCTGTGCTGACAGCTCAGAGCCTGGAGCCTACTTCTGATTCTGTGTCTCCCTCTCTCTCTGTCCCTTTCCTGCTCACGCTTTGTCTCTCTCTCCCTAAGAAATAAATTAAAAAACAACAAAAACAAAAAACAAAAAACACTTCCCTCCCAAGCACGTGAAATTACTGAACTGAATCTTTATCCACTATTTGGCATGATGTTTTGATACTTTCATAACGGCATGCACTCTGGTTTTGTGTTTTCCTTCTTCTCAGATAGGCTGCATCTTGATTGTCTCATTACATGTATGAAGTCCCTGCCTTTACGTTGATGCACATAAACTGGCCTGAGTGTAACGGGCCAAAGTCGCACTTGGGACACTAAGCCGAAGAGACCAACCGACCATATGAAAAACTTGGGGAAAGCAAGTGCCAAGGTGAACTCAGCACCTCTTCTTTCAGTTATCAGCGGGTGTTTCAGAAACACACGCAAGCTTACAAATGCAGATGGTTAAACTCAGAAATATGATTGCATTTAGCATATATAGACTTCAGAGATGAATATGCCATATGATTATAAATAAAAATCTAACTGCACCCTTGCGTACACAGCATCCTCACCCGTGTTGGCGTAACCTTGCAAGATGTGGCCCATGCCTCCCCTTAGACCAAGCACCTGTGACTCAGTGGGCTTTGGGCACCAGGGACATGAGCATTTTCTTCTCTCATATCAAACATGTCAGTACTTTCTGCCTTACAGACTCTGTACGAATATTCTTCTTGCTTCTGGTGTTGCTCCCACAGTCTCCAAATAGATGACTCCCTCCTGTCATTCAAATCTGAGCTGTTGTGACACTTTTCTTAGACATTTCTACTATTTATGATGCACCTTGTAGCGATTCTCTGCATGGCTCTGATAATTCTACCCCGATCTGACACGTAATTCCTTTACTCTCATCAATTGGTTTTTATATCACTTACGTGCTTCTAAAATTTATTTGTATGTTATGTAACTATTACTGGAAGGCAAGCCCCATAAGATAGAGTTTTTCTGCTTTGTTCAGTGTTTAATCCTTAAGAGGGACTCAGTAAATATTTCTACAGCTGTAGTAAATGATCTATTATTTTTGTTATTATTAACCTATTTATTAGTTTATTATATGCATCCCACCATTAGAATTTAAGATCTCTATGGAAATCGTACTTCTCCTCATCAGTGTTAGGCCTACGGGACTTTGCTGCCTTTCTTACTATGTTGGCTCGGTGTTTTTTTCCCATCTAACAAACAAAGTAAGGAGTCAAGAAGCATTTGTGAAATGAATTTCATTTTGATTGTAGTAAGCAATTGTTTTTCAGTTCAGTTTCAGAATTTATAGTTTTCTTCCTTTACTCCCCAGCAAGACCACCCATAAATACTCACAATTTACCTGAGAAATTCAAGTTCAGGTTGTTAGCTTCTTTTGAAATTGATCACTAAACAATAATCAGAGATTTAATACATGGTAGCACTTTGGGCTCACCCGGAGGTATGGAATGGCTACCACCATCAAAGAGAATGTAATTTGTAAATTTTTAAGGAGGGCATTTAAAATCATGCACCTAAACTTACAGTCTTAATACCCATGGCATGATGGGTATTTCAGTAGCAAAATAATTTCAGTCCCTGCTAAAGATTTTCTCAAAAGGAGAATGTCTGACATCTACCTCAGGAAATTTTTTGTTCCAAAACGGCAACTGAGGGAAGAGATAGGAAAAAAGAAACAGAAAACAAAATGTACAATTTGTGGGGATAAGTCGTCGTAATCACTTCAGTAGAAATTTGTTTATTAATGAATTGCAGCCGTAAATGGTAACCTCATAATGGGATTGAAATGAATAAGCAAAACAAAAAGCTAAAAGAAGTTCCGTGGATTTCTTTAGGTGTCTTAAAACAGCTCTCCTGTTAGTACTTAAAGAACGAATCAGCACTCAAATTGTGGCTTTCAGTTATACTTGTAATTAAATTATGTGGAAAAAAATTTCCTAACGATTCGACTTATGATATTACTGTAAATAATCATGCCGGACTTCCATGCCCCTTCTTGAAACAAGAGATAAAAATAATTCACTTTCACCAAAATTCTGCTGCCATTTTAACAATTGACTGAAATCATCTATCCCATTTTTTCTTGAAACAATAATGCTAACGAAGTAAACATACCTCATATTGACTCATTCCGTTCTGTTTTCCTTAGATCAAGAAGGGCAGCCTTATAACGGAGCACTTAAAGTGATTCCTGCTGCTGTTTCAGCAACAGCCAGCCAGAAAGTAGACAATGGAGCCAAGTTCACATTGAGGGAGGATGCTGTCTAGCTGCTGTGCAGACCCTGTCTAAGAAGGTGACAGCGGTTAGAACTCAGTCATACACAATCAAGAACGATGCCCTCTCTCCCCTCCAGGCAACTCTTCATTTATTTCTTTATATCACAGACTCTCAAAGTCTCTACTACTGAGGAAAACATCCAGTTGAAATAATTGACTCTCACTTGTATTTCTTGAGCACGCACCGGGTACTTGCCATCCTAGCAATGATAACAACACCTACTATTAGGCTTTTGAGGGTAAACACATGTCACGAAAGCAAACTTCTCTATGCTTTACCTTCGGATAAAAATGTGAATGCTGCATTAGTTTTCTTAATCTCCTTGCCATTAGCATCATCAGGAGGGCACGTAGCGATCGAGGAATACATGACGCGTGTATGTCAATATGCATATGTGACTATACATATTTCGATAGATGCACATATCAGTTGAGCTCTAACTCTAGACAAAGTCATTTAACACTTGGTCTCTAAGCTTCTTTGATAAAATAGCCCTGACCACCAGGCTTTCTGAAAAGTGTGTTTTGTGGGGAAGAGCAGGCTTCGTAGTGGAGGCAACGGCATGCATGTCACATAAACCCAAGGCCAATTCCTGTGGCTCCACCTTGCCCTCCCTTGCCCTACTTGGTTGTCCATGGAGAATATAGTTTTCCTTTTTTGTGCCAGAGCTCAGCCCACCCTGGGGGGCACTTCATCAGAGGCTCTCCTTGAGAAGGAAATCGTGTTTTACCCCCTGTCCCCCCCAGCTCTCTCCTTCCCTGAAGAGATGTGCAGGACAGCATCCAAGATGGAGGAGGTTCAGGAAACAATTTCACACTGGAATCAGACAACTAAGTCCTTTGGAAATCTAGGCTTCTTAGCTGAGTTTATTTTGCACCAGATTCGCATTATGCCTTGGGAATTTTTTTTCTCTCCTGCATCATTATTTTATGTTATGTTATGTTATATTATGTTATGTTATGTTATTATTTTATGTTATGTTATTTTATTATGTATGTACATAATTTTTCTTCCTATGGTCTGGCTTTTTCCAGGGCCCCACTAAAATCCTGGGGCCCATATATTTGTGCTTTAGGTCTGAACTGACACCTTACATCCAGGCTCCAAAGTAAAATGACAAAGTTATAACCAGCTTTTAAATACATTCTGTTATATTATTTATAATATACAGATGGTTTTGCTTTGAGGAAAGTCGCCACTGATGAAATCTCCTTCAGTCAAATGGTCTCTCGGTGTGAATTTTCAGACGACAATTTTCTTCAAAATTATGTACAGTTGTCAGTGGGAACACATGTTGTGAAAAGCTATAATCTTTTTAAAAATTTTTTTAATGTTTTTATTTATTTTTGAGACAGAGAGAGACAGAGCACGAGTCGGGGAGGAGCAGAGAGAGAGGGAGACACAGAATCTGAAGCAGGCTCCAGGCTCTGAGCTGTCAGCACAGAGCCCGACGCGGGGCTCGAACTCACAAACCGCGAGATCATGACCTGAGCCGAAGTCGGACGCTCAACCGACTGAGCCACCCAGGCGCCCCTGAAAAGCTATAATCTAGTGCTCATGTTCATACTAGGAACTCTTAATTTTTACTCTTTGACTTAAACAACTCTGAGTGTCTTAGCGTCAGTTGACTTCGGTGAGTGGGATTATGTCACGACGAGACCACCCAGCAGGCAGTAGACATGGCCTAGAAATGGCACGCCGTCCTGGTGTCTGTGAGTTCGTAAGGAGCCACTGCCCTGACCCACAGCGCCTCTTGTGGCAGCGGAGGCTTCCGGAGCGTGCTTGTTCCCTGACACCACGCGGCGTCCGTCAGAGATGGGGACACAGAGCTGTCCCCTGCCTCGGTGGTTAGCACTTACTGGAGTTAACTGTCTGCTGGACCGCGTTAAGTGGGTGCTACGTTAGCGTTCAGGATAAATGCAAAAATACAACTCTCTATCCCTTTTTGGATGCACGTGTGTCCGCCAAGGCTGCACAAGTTCTGTGGCTGGGCGAGGGATAAAGTCAGGAGTCCGATCGCAGACATTCCTCCTCCGCCCTCCGCTCTTCCACCTGGGGGAGACCCAGCCCATGTACGTGCCTGCAGATTGACTGGGTTTTACTCTCTTAATCAGCCTTCACTGCAGATCAAAACCGGAAAATACAGGGGCGCCTGGGTGGCTCAGTCAGTTTAAGCGTCCGACTCTTACTTTTGGCTCCGATCATGATCACCTGGTGGGTTTCAGGCCCACCTCGGACTCTGTGCTGACAGTGTGGAGCCTGCTTGCGATTTTTTTCTCTCTCTCTCTGCCTCTACCCTGACTTGTGCTGTCTCTCTCTCTCTCAAAATAAATATAAACTTAAAGAAAAAGAAAAAATATAGTGGCTTGAAATATTGTTTTTAGCAAATAATAAAGGATTAGAATTTGAGAGGGTCTTCATATTTGCATGAATTTGCTCTAGATAGGAAATTTATCAAAAAAAAAAAAACAAAAACAGAAACTTTGCTGAGCTTTAAGTCATAGCGCAGTGTTTTGCTCACACCTGCCGGGGTACATGTAAGTGGCCCTGGTTGGGGCCCGTTCGGGATTCGCTGGGACGCTTGCCTCAGGAAGGGGCTCTTTGGAACTGGGGCTTGAAACTGAAAATATCTTTTAGTAAGCACCAGACCTACTCACACGCAACTATTTTAATATAATTTCTAGATATTCATCATATGAAAATGTTTTTCATTTAGGCAAAGACAGCCACACAGGATGGAGAATGTTTTACTTAGAAACATTAGAAATGACTTGTGTGTTTTAATTACTTCATGGTATTTCAGGGAAACAGTTGTGCAGGACTTGAAGGGTTTGGGAGACCAGATGGGACGCCTAGCTGTGCATCATGATCTGTCAGCTCTGGCACTATGGGTGTGTGGGGCTGACGGGCTCCCTGCTACAGAGGGCTGTCCTCTGCACGTGGGGTATTCAGAGATGGCTTCCACTCGCTGGATGCAGCAGCTTTTCTCTCCATGTTGTGGTGACAGAAACCATCTCTAGACATTACCAAATAGCTCCTGGGCCACAGAATCACCCATGGTCAAGATCCATTGATTTAGGGGCACCTGGGTGCCTCAGTCGATTAAGCATCCAACTTTGGATCAAGTCATGATCTCACAGTTTGTGGGTTTGAGCCCCACATTGGGCTCTGTGCTGACAGCTCAGAGCCTGGAGCCTGCTTCAGATTCTGTGTCTCCCTCTATCTCTCTGCCCCACCCCTGCTTGTGTGCTCTCTCTCTCTCTCTCACAAATAAAAATAAGCATTAAAAAATTAAAAAAAGAACCATTGGTTTAAACACTCACATCTATACAATCATTCAGCAAACTATGGCTAAAATTATCCCATAAAAAAAAGTAACAGATTTGTGAGAGAAATTCTTTCTCTCTGAAAGTATTTAGCCCTGAAAAAGCAGTTAATATTTTATTTAAGATAATTTTATATGTAATATACTGTTCTTAAAAATATACAAAATAGGGGCGCCTGACTCTTGATTTTGTCTCAGGTCATGATCTCGTGGTCCTGAGATTGAGCCCCATGTTGGGCTCCACACTGAGAGTGCAGTGCCTGCTTGGGATTCTCTCTCTCTCTCTTTGCCATTCCCTCTCTCTCTCTCTCAAATAAATAAACATTTGAAAAAACATGTGTAATAAAAATATGTATGTGCATGGAATGTTGATAAAAATAATATATGATTTTTATATGCATAAAAACATAAAATTTATTTGTTTATTATTTATTTATTATAGATTTCTTTCTTCAAATAATTGAGTTTTCCATTTTGCTTCAATTTCCAAATGAGGAGTATATCTAGTGTTTAGGGAATATTCTTCTTAGTAAAGACATATCTATTTTAAGGAAGGTGTAAATCAAAGGACTCATTAGTTTACTTAAATATCAGAGAGATAAGTTGTCTTAAGGAAGTCTTTATATCTAGTTGAGTGGAATTAAATGAAAACTATATAATATCCCATATAGAAGACGAACTCTCATCTAAAACGAGAGACTTGATAAAGATTCACTGGAAATTTGGCTATGAATATTTTAACATCCTTTTTCTCTCCTAATTTTCTCCCCATCCGAGGCTGAAATAAATGATACATTAATAGCCCCAACGCCCAAGGTGATTCGACTCTCCAGTAAAAGACACTTCATTTGTCTTTATGATCCTGCTTCCTTTTATAATCCAGTCGCCCTGACCTGGATCTTGTCCTGACCCTCACTTAAAGGACCAACTCCTTTTCCCCATGCCATTTCATGTCCTGCCTTTACTCTTTACGAACAGCGAGGTGCTCTAGCTCTTTTTGTAAGGTTATGTGAGATATTTCAAATAATGGATGTAGCAAATGGATGTACTGAAAGCTCAGTATTTTAAGCAGGTTGAATAGGATGTTTGCGGGGTTGGTAGAGACATGTCAGAAATGATGTCCCCTCTGTCACCGTAGGTCACGGCAGACAGATCTTAAAGCTTCAGCTGCCGGTACGACTGCCTGTACCAGGTCTGACCAAAGGTCCTTAATGGATGCCGCCTGCCTAAGTAGGAAATTTGCTCTCATTGTTTCCTTCTGGGTTTGTTTCCTAAAACCAATGGTTGAAGATTAGCCTTGAAGAGGGTAAAAGAAAAAAAAAAAAAAAAGCCATGTATTTACATACGGAAATAGTCAACACATTTCTGTCATTTCTCTACCGCTCAACGGTAATTTTTAACCTATTTTTTCCCTTCTACTTTATGATATTGAAAGTCAACCCAGTGAGGTCTAGCTTTCCCAGCATAAGCCACAGGGCATGCCCTCGCGCGTGTATCGTAACCACTCGTAGCCACTCGGCAGAGGAAAGATGAGTAACACGCATGTGTTGTATGAATGAGTGAGCAGGTAGAAGCACACAGAAACCGTACGCTTCGGCAGACACAGGTTTTAAAAACCGTCCTTGCTTATTGACCACAGGATATAGCTCAGAAAGGAGAGCCGGAGGCCAACTTTAGATCTGACCTTTTTCCACCAAATTAATCTTCCGCCTCCATAGGATTGCTGCGCACAACTGCTGGGTTTCTTGAGATTTCACTCTAAGACTCTCTCTGCCGTTCGAGAATACATCCATAATATTGTAATCATGGTTGTTTCCATAGTCGATGACTATTTAGGCCCTCCAAAGTCAAACAGTATAGTAGTATTTTATTTGCTCTTTGATGGAATGGTTTCTCCATTAAAGTGACCAAATCTACACGTGACATTTTGCAACCTCAGCACAGATTTAAGTGAGTACTTTGCCAGTTTTTTAATGTCTTTTTGACTGGAAACAGATTGTTAACGACATTGGTTTCACAATTCATACGGGGAAATCATATTAAAACTTTTAATAGTTTCATAAGCCTGTTAATAATAAGCTGAGCCTTGACAGAGGTAAAAAAATGGGACGGGCCGTCAGTACCGACCCGGAAGGCGTTTATCAGGCTGAGTATATGAAGTATGCGTGCGTGCATATTATTACAGTTGAGAAGGACATTAAGCTAATTTAAGAGGGGGATTTTGTACATTTAATGTAGGCTTCTGTTCAACACGAGAAACAGCAAACACTAACATCTGTGCAAATCTGGTGCTGCTCTGACTGATAATTGAGACACGCACACAGCACAGAATGTGCCTGGCCTGACAATACCTTCCTCGCTGTCTATGACGGTGGCAATGAGGAGCATCACGCTGAGCCAGCTGACCTTCTGTTGGCGGGCTAAGATTAAGAAGCAGTCTGTCATTGTCGGGCTTGAAGCACTGTGTTGACACTCACAGTGCCCCCCGGCGTGCGGCCGAGCCCAAACCCGTGCTGGCTGTTACCGCTTCGGCCGGCCGGCTGGCCTTGGCACGCACCGGCACGGGAACTGTGCCCGGGGATGCCCACCTGCTTGCGTGAACTTCGGGACACAGGACGATTAGAGATCCGACTTCAGCGTAGACATTTTCACTGCTTTCTAATCAAAGGCTTTATTTTTAAGTATTTTTTTTTTCCAATTATAAAAAGGGATTTTTCCTAATTCGACCTGGAATCTCACTGGCACTTGGCCGTGTAGTCTATTTGCTATAATTTAAAGGGTGCAGTTTGAGAAAAAAAACATTTTCTTTTTTAGTGTTTATTTATTTGGGGGAGAGAGTGCGAGTGGAGGAAGGACAGAGGAAGAGAGAGAATCCCAAACAGGCTCCACAGTGTCAGCGCAGAGCCCGATGCAAGGCTGGAACTCACGAACCCTGAGATCATGACCTGAGCCAAAATACAGTCGGATGCTTAACCGCCTGAGCCACCCAGGTGCCCTAGACAACGTTTTCTGATTTAAGAAGAGACTGTCTCCCCGTTCACTGATAAACTATTAGAATGTATTTCCTGAGCACAAAGTATACACATGTGCCATGCTTATTGTTATCACCTTCCTGAAAAAGCATCCGCGTTAGGCTTTGCAAGTCATTTTGCCCACGATATCACTGTGGGTGTAATACATCAAGAATACGGCATTGGAGTCAGCCAGGCCTGGGTGCGGTCGGCACCACCTCTGCTTAACGTGATACTTTAAACAGATTCCTTCACTTTTCTCAGCTTAAATTCTTCCTTGGGGACCATAATCCTACTTGTGGCTTTGTTGTGAGGATCAAATGAGACTTTATGTGGAGCTCTCACCCCACCGCCTCAGGAAATGGCAGTGATGATTAGTGTGGTATATTGTTGCCATCATCTTCACAATATTACTGTGTGTTTTGTAGGGCAATATTTTTAACACACAGGATAGAGAAGTATGACATGCTTTTAAAAATTTTAAAGTTTCTTTACTTATTTTGAGAAAGAGAGAGTATGAGGGGGGAAAGGGCCGAAAGAGAGAGGGAGAGAGAGAAAATCCTAAGAAGGGTCCGTACTGTCAGTGCAGACCCACCGTGGGTCTCAAACCCACAAACCGTGAGATCATGACATGAGTAGGAATCAGGAGTCTGACACTCATCTGACTGAGCCGCCCAGGTGCCCCATGTTTTTAAAATTTGATAAAACCTTTTTATTCTTTCCCTACCTCCCCTAAATTCACATAGACATATATGAAATTTTGGAAAGTATCATCCCAAATCCCACTTGGTATTTGCAGTTAGGTAGGTCCATGGACATTAGTCCACGAGGCGCTATCCAAGAGTAGGTTTTGTCTGAAAAACAGAAGAGGCATTTCAAGGCTGTCTGGACTCTGAGGATGGAGGCGAGGGCAGTGCTCAGATGAGTGATGGATTCTGTATCAAATCAATATGGGCTCTAATCAAATAGATATGATGAAATAGGAAGCCGATAGGAACATACACTAGAAGAAATTTCATAATGGCATTCTGGCCAGCGAACCGTGGAAAACCAGATTCCTGTCCCTGACCCGTCATTGCTTCCCACACAGCTCCTGAGAGAGTGTGCACATAGAACCGCAACAGGGAAAGCATGGCCCCTCTGTCCTTGCCCTGAGACTCTGACCTCAAGGACCAGTAGTTCCATCCGCTGGGCTAAACTGGATTAGATTCTTTTATCCATCCAGGGCCTGTGAGGCCTGCTCCTACTCTATCTTCAAGCCTACAGGAAGGAGCAAGGAGGAAGGGAGAGTGGTTGGAGGAAGGCTGGAGAGAGTGTGAGAGAGAGAGAGAGAGAGAGACAGACAGACAGACAGATGTTTCCTCTATACCTTGATGCTGTCTTCGGTTGGAAACGGAATATCTCAAATCAAAGAAAGGATCTGAGCACCATTATTTCTGTGCATAGGGTACCTCTAATTTTTAAATTTTGTTGGTCATTAAAACTGTATTTTTATTTGAGGGGGAGTATTAAGGTGGGTTTGTGTGTACACTGTGTAAATATGGAAAGAAGGGAGAGAGGAATTATTAAGTATTGAGTCTTGTCTGTAGAATGGGGTCCTCTTGTTGGCTAAAGATGCCGCAAATGGGGCAAGAAAATAGAGGAACATATATAATACATGTTGATTTTTTAAATTATTTAAAATTCCCACCATTAGGTACCTAGCCACCATCAGGGTCTTCAAATTTTGCAATATCTCCTCCTTGGTGGTACAGCATTTTGCCCTGGATTTTAACTCATTCCCTTAAAGCAATGAGGTGCATTGAGCAAGAGTTCTTGAAGGTGGCTGGGATCCCCCTAAATGTTAGTCTATGTTGTCTGCTTATTAGCTAGTAGAGACTTTGGAATGATTTTAGTCTTGTGCACGCAAGACCATATGCACTGCCACACACACCCCACAAATATAGCATAATTGGAATTTATTATAATTCAGTAACAAATTCGAAGACATATATTACAAGACTTGAGCTTGGCAGGTACTTGGCAATGATATCTTTTTATACATTACATTTTGCCATTTTGCCGTTACGTTGATTGTTTCTGCATGTTTTCAGTCTGAGAACCTGTTGAAGGATGGTGGATATAAGCACCATTGCACTCACTCCCAAAACAGAGACAAAAAAAAAAAAAAATCACTGCAAAAGTTCCTATTATAGAGACCTTATTTGGCTCTTGTCTAAGATCTCTGACTAGAAGTTCCATTGCACAATCCTTTGATATCATTTGTCTGTTTTTACAAGAAATGGCGACCAAACACGGACTGTCTTTCATGCTTATGATGGGAGGATCATGAGATAACCTCAGCTCTTTTGGAAAACCTTTTTTGCCACTAATTAATGTTAATATACGGTACAGTTTCATTTCCAGGAACGTGTTGTAAAGATTAAACCATGAAATTCTTATATAAATGCATAGCTATGTATCATGTGAAAATTCTCAAAGGTCAGAGGATGTTAATCATATCTTAATTTTTACCAGTAGTCTTGATGGTAATGTCATCCAGGGAGTTGCCTCAGATGTCACAAAACAACAATTTACTTTTCTTTTATTTATTTATTTATTTATTTATTTATTTATTTATTTATTTATTTAATCGTATTTGTATTTTATTCTTTTTTATTTTATTTTATTTTATTTTTTAATTTTATTTATTTTGTTTTGTTTTGTTTTGTTTTGTTTTGTTTTGTTTGGTGTAGTGGGCATCATGCTCAGCACAGAGCCCAGTGTGGTACTTAAAACCCATGACCCTGAGACCAAGCCCTGAGCTGAGATCAAGAGTCAGTTTGTTGCTTAACTGACTGAGCCACCCATGTACCCCAACAACTGACTATTTCTAAAGGAATTCTTACCACATCCTGTGTTCTTTAAATTCTCCATATTCTAAGGAATTTGTTTCAGGTTGGAAAACCAAAGTAATAGTGCCTTATGTATAATATAGTGTTCTCCACATAAAATAAGTTCAGAAGCCAGTAGTTAAAGTAATATCGGCCCCACAGTGTCACAATGCCTTCTACTTCTGTCTTGCTACCTTTTTCTTTAGGATAGATGCTAGAAATCCATCAATCATATTCCCAGTTGACAATTTGTTTTCTGTCTTAAGAGAATGCTTGCAACAGAGAGCCTTATAGACTCTTTATGAGATTCTCTGTTATTTAGGGTAAAGTCTCAGAAGTATAATTATTAGGTTAAAGAGTTGGGTCCCATAGTAAATAAAAGTATCTACCTTTCATTTACTTTTAGCATCTTTGAGAGTTACTAACCTATTTAATCACTGACATTCAGACAGGGGGATAAAAATGACATGTTATTATTGCTGTACTCTGAATGAATTTGGTTATTAGTGAGTTTTGCAGGAGGAACTACCTTAATTCTACCAGATCGTATGTAAGAACCCTGTATAACATAATGCTTGCAAGCCCACCACTTGGTTCATGTGAGGGTCCTTCATACTTGTTCTGGTCCTACTACATTAAAATGTACTCGTCAAATGTCTCATCACAAATGAAGGCAAAATAGTTTTGAATTCTCCACTTACATAAAATATTTGAGAGATTAGTGAATTTGTGAGACTGTATTAAAGAAATATAAACAACAACAAACATTTATTGAGAGTCCCTGTGAAAATAATTAGATGGCTACTCCAACAATTTGAAATCTAAATCAAAACATTACATCTCCCCAAAAAAGCAAATAGTACAATTCAATGTGTGTAGAATGAATGTAATGAACAGGAAATACTACAGGTATGTTAAAAACAGAGCACTCCCAGAGTGTTCTGTACACCCATTAGTACTTGAAGTACAACTCCATTAGTACTTAAGAATCAACTTTAAAATGCTCTCAAGTACTGGCTCCATGTTCTCCCTTTTTCTGTTCCCAGGACTCATTTGCTACACGGGGATTATGAAAGGAAGTGTCAGAAAATCACTCATTTTATCCCCCATTTTTTTTTCTCATAGTATGGATGAAAATGTCCCATATCTCACTTATTGGATTTTATTTTATATCATGAACACAAATGTCTTCATAGTACTATTTGAAATTAAACTGCTATTCAAATTCTAGGTACTATTATAGTCTAAACAACATAGCTTGATCGAGAAGCTCTGTATCAAGCTTAGGGGTTTTATTAAATCTTGTTACCTCATAACATTTTATACCTGATCTGCTTTTCTCTCTCATAACCAAAACTGAAATTCTATCAATGTTACCTGTCTGTAAAAGAACTAGTAAACACGTAAAGTGACAAGACGTTAAACAAAAAGAAAAGAAAAAAAAAAAAAAGATTTTCAGGTAAGTCCTTCTATGTTAACAGAAATTTTTAAGGTGTGCCTGGGCTGACATGGAATTTCAATAATACAGTAAAAAATGTAAATTAGGGGCACCTTTGATGGCTCATTCATTGAAAACTTGGCTCTTTTTTTTTAAGTTTTATTTATTTTTGTGAGAGAGGGGACAAATGGGAGAAGGGACAGAGATGGAGGGGGAGCAGAAGGTCCAAAGTGAGCTCCACACCATCAGCACAGAGCCTGATGCGGTCCTGACCTCAAGAGCCATGAGATCATGACCTGAGCCGAAGTCAGACCCTCAACCATCTGAGTCACTCAGGTGTCCCAAAGCATCTGACTCTTGATTTCAGCTCAGATCATGATCTCATGGTTCATGAGATTGAGCCCTGCGTCTGGCTCCCTGACGACAGCACAGAGCCTGCTTGAGATTCTCTCTTCCTCTCTCTCTCTCTCTGTCTCTCCCCTGTTTGTGCATTCTCTCACACCCACCCTCCTTCTCAAAAATAAACAAGCTTTAAAAAAAAACTAAACATATTAAAAGAATAGTGTACAAATCATTTCATGCCTTTTAGATTTTAGTATGGCTCGTTATTAAAAAAAACAACAACAAACTCTAGAATAAAGGAGATTTCTCCACAACTTAACACTATAGCTATTTATTATAACAATTAAAGCTTTAACCTAAAAATAGTTTTCCAATTTACTTAAGAAAACTCATTGTGAAGGCCATGAGCATTTCCATGGCTCATTCATTTTGTTCTGTTTTTCATTTTTGCTTTGGTATTACCTTAAGGACATCATGATCTTGTAGAAAGTTTTGGTTACCAATTTTAAAGTGTGCAATATGCGACAAATACATCGAATGCCCAATAGTCTCTCCAGAAAAGAACATTGGCCATGAAAACAAAAGAAACAGTTCAGTAGATGAAAATACTTCAATACATCCAGCAGTGAGTGTTGACATAAAGTATAAATCGTTTATAATCTGTTGTTAGGAATAAACACAGAAAAAAATAAATCAGATACTCTCACGCTGATGCCATGTGCTGATCACATTGATTTTCATCCAGCAGAGCCATGGGCAAGAGCCCGAGAGTCAGGCAGAGTGAATTACACAAAGTAAGAATACTACTCTCTGCAGCGGGGCCCGCATCTCCCATCAAAGCTGATGGGGACCCGTCCGGCAGCGTCAGAAGAGATCAGGATGAGTCAGCCTCCTTGGCTGCAGATTAAATACAATGATTGCAGGTTACCTCCCAAAGTGAAAATAGGAAGATAGTGTGGGTTTATTTTAGAAACAAGAGAAATTGGACTAAATTACAATAAAAATCAGTTATATTCTGTTAGAGCTAAGTCTTAAAGGCATAAGGGTATCGTATTTGAGTTTTAAGCATTTTCAGATATTATTCTGAACGTCACTATTACATTTTGCCCTTGTGAATGGACCCACCTTGTCTTGTGACATATTTTTGTATTTTAAAGTCTGTGTGAGTCGCATGTTACAGGTGTTATGTTGTAGGAGTTGCCATTCACTAGACCCGTATTTCATGTCAGGCTCTTACACTTACATGCCACAACTGTCTGTAAAATGTGCAGGGTGTCAGCTGTTGCAAGATGCGGCACCTGGGTGGCCCAGTCAGTTAAGTGTCCAACTCTTGATTCCGACTCAGGTCGTGGTCTCACAGTTCATGGGTTCAAGCCCCGCATTGGGCTCTGCACTGACAGCTGGGAGCCTGCTTGGGATTCTCTCTCTCCTCTCTCTCCTCTCTCTCTGCCCCTACTCTGCTTGCATGCTCTCTCTCTCTCGCTCTCTCTCTATCTCTCTCTCTCTCAAAATAAATAAATAAACTTAAAATAAGACAGATCTACCGAAGGATAATAAAAAATTCAGAGTTTATTTGAACAACACAGATGTGAATCAGGCAGTGCCATGGCAGAAGTGGTTAGGAGCTGGGGAGAGACTTCTATAGAGAAAAGGCAGAAGCAGAGCAAGGACATTACTGATTGCCTGTAATTTAAAGCCACGTCGACTACTTGTGATTGGTTGTCCCAAAGTTTTACGTGCGTGACCCTGAAGCGTTTCTAGCATCAGATTGTGTTAGCTTCGTAGGCCACTACAGGTTACCGCCACCTCCGTCGAGTGGCCTCCATGTTTAATTAGTTTACCAGCATCTTTATCCCCATTTAACAGGGATAGGAAGATGCTGCGGCTCGGAAACATTCCAGACTGCTACATCATCCTTGTAGTAAGGGGCAGAGCCATTCGGTGTCAGACCGGAAGTTTTTATTTTTCCAAGCAATACAAAGACAGTTAATGACTTGGCTCAGGTCACCACCAAAGTAATCGACAGGCAGGATTAGAATTCTGGGGTTCGATCCTACGTTCAGGTGCAGAGCCGAGACTCAATGATCCGAAAGGTTTGTGTAGCAGTAAACCATTTTGGACAGTGGGACAGGAGCACTTAGGCGCATGCGCATAGCCATTCACAAAGTATCCCTACATGGAACCTGAAATATCAGTATCAAAATAAAATCTTAAAAATTTTGTTTGCATGTATGTATGTATCTGCACACGCATGTGTGTGCACTGTTCTTATGGGATCACAGTTTTTAAGCCCAGTTTATCTATCTTTAGGAAGATCTCTCTCAAGAGAATACATTTGAAATCCGTGCCTGGGAAAGTTCACTAGGTTGGAAACGAACAAGCAAAAATCAATGCTTTCTACTCCTAATGCCTGTCACTATTTGATCCACCACTTACTGGGGGGAGTAAAGGGTATACCATTAAACCTCACCATCCATCCATCACTAGCCTTGGAATGGACTGATTAAAGTTGAGGCAGTGTGAAATTGCTACACATCCATCTGACTATGGATTTATGTTGGAAGAATTGAAAAAGTAGGAAAGCTGATTATAGAATATGACCTGGTTGATATGATTTCTACACATAGAGATTACTTTAGCCGAAGAGATAATCATAAAAAATTAGATGACTTTTATGTGATCTCAGAAGTATCAGAAAAATTCCATTAGGGTTCACCAAAGATGTTGATAGACATGCAAATAACTTTTACAAAATAAAATGAGATGAAATATGATGCTGAAAACTGGTGAGAGGTTTATTTAACAAGAGAAAAAGGTTGAGGAAAACAGAAACAAAGCCTATATTTGCTCATAAGATAGTCTGTGAAGTCAGTTACAATATGAAATTTAGATAACATTAAATCTCCAGAAACCTGTCACCGCCCTTGAATGATGGGAAGTGCCGTGTTCTGCTCTACCCCAGGGGAGAAAGCTTTCCCAAGGCACCAGAAAAGATGTATTAAGTTGCTCACATCACAGTTGAGGTCCCTGTAATACAAAGTCGACATAGACGGTGTTAAAAACCAGCCAACAAACAAAGAAAACATTCTTAAAATACACAAATAACAGTTGGTGAGTCTCAACCCATCCCAAGAGGAAGTTCCTTGGGATTTCCTTCCACAGAGAGGGGAAAGAGCTTCGTTCCCAATTCTGATGGGCTCCAGGAGAAATACGGTTCTGGCCCCAGCCCCCCTTCCATGTAGACAGACCTGTCACTCTGGAAAGACTGACCGCCATGAAGCAAACAAACAGAAAACTCTGGATGTAGTTTACAGCCATTTACTCTCATTTTTCTGTTTCACTCTTTAGGGGACTGTATTTTCCCTCTTCCTACCTGCCTAATATCCATAGTGATTTTTTTACTACAATCTCCATTTCTTTCTCTTCCTCTCGGTAAATAAGCCACTCATTGCAACTGACAAAGGACTGAGCTATTACTGGGTATGGTTTTCACACAACCACAAAGGGAACTTCAAGGTAGCACATGATCCTGACGCTTCCCCTGGGGGGACATGGACGTTCCTATAGAATCACACGTGAGTCTAACTTATACCGGGAAGCACAGAGCCAGCTTTTCTTTAAGATAAAGGTAGACATCCCTGTATTTCTAAAAGTAGTATTTTGTATAATTTTACATACTTTGATGAAAAAAAGTCAAGGGAAATGACCAATAGATACATCGATAAGCACATTAGATACTATTTAATGTGAGTGACAGAATTAAAAACATAACTAAAGTAATACAAAGAAGGCTTAATTTGTGTAAAAATGCATGTAGGAATTGTAATAGAAAAATATTGTTAGCCTATATTTTTATTTCAGGCTATCTGATTAAAATATAAATAAAGTAAATGGGCATATATCATTAAATGACTGTCTCCACACGAGGAGCCACAGCTAGTATTGAAGACAGCAAAATATATTTAACAACCAGAATTTTCATTAGAAGACACAAGATAAAAAGAAAATGCCCATTAAGCTAATCAAAAGATAAAATGATGACTATACTCTTTGCTTACTTATACTAACAATATTTGTCTGCTGTTCTAGATTTTACTGAAATTCTTATATTCACATATCACTCATGGTAGTGTAAATAATAATTCTTTTGGTGAGTCATTAATAACAAAGTATAAACTGTTTAGACGAGCAGCTGGGAACTATATTATAACATGGGAAAATTGCTAAACTTTCTGATTATTCAATTATCGATACGAACATTTATTGTAAGGGGAAATCCTAAGGTAAGAGAAAAACTTTATTCATAAATATGTTTATGGCGCTTTGACTTACGAGCTAAAACCTGAATGTCTAATAATAAAGCAAGAGCTTGTTAACACGATAGAATTCTCTGCAGCCTTTCAGCTCCTAAGCTTGTTGGTGACGTAGCCAGCATCCTCCTCAGTTATGCCCTGGGTGGCAGCCACGCCAGGAGCTCCCTCCACCCCACGCAGATGGCACGGCTTGTAACAAACCCCAGCGCAGCATCCCGGAACTGCTTTCTCATCTCATTCCCACTTCCTCTCCCTGAATTCTCTCTGCCCTCCTCCCCTCCGATCTTCCTCCCACCCAGTTCTTCACTGTTCTTCCCACTCCTCCCAGTCCAGTCTCCTATAAATCACCACAGGCAGAAGCACTGAAGGCTGTCTATGCAGACATGGAAAGGAGTAGGGATTTTCAGTATTCACCTTTTAATAGTTTTAGTCCCATGACATAGTTGTGAATAATCTGGATCTAAACCCCCACACCAGCTAATAGCCAACAAGTATGCTATGGTCCTGCACCTTGACAGAGAAGTTAAAAGCATTGTTTCACTTCTAGCATTAAAACTAGAAGAATCGGGGCACCTGCGTGCTTGCTCAGTGAGGTGAGAGCCCCACTCTTGATTTCAGCTCAGGTCATGATCCCAGGAGCATGGGATCGAGCCCGGCATCGGGCTCCACACTGAGCGTGGATCCTTGTTAAGATTCTCTCTCTTTCTCGACCCCTCCCCTGTGCGTGCACACACTCTCTCTCTCAAATTAAAAAAAAAAAAAAAAAAGATTAAATTAAAAAATTAAAAACACTAAGAAACTTCTATGTAAAGGAGAGATTACATGTAAACTTTCACAGAATATCGAGATATATTGTTTTCAAAACAAGAACAAGAATAAATGGAACAGTTTTCTTCCTTTTATATTAAAATGCAAACTCTACAAATACAAATTATGGAATTAATTTGTCTACAAATGGTCTTGGACAAAAAGTGGCAGTGTGTAAATACTATAAATCAATTTTGCTCTTAATTGATACATAGAAAAATTTTAAATAGATAAAAATAAAGTATTTTAAAAAGTGGAAGAAGAAAAGAGAATGGGACCGATTCAGGAAGGGGACAACTTCTTAACCATGAAAAGGACTATTACCAATATAAACCAGTAAGATACCAAATATCAGCATAATTACTAAAGCAAATATCAGACTGAGAAATTTCTTTGGACCGATATCACAGGAAATGGCTACACATGAGAAAACTCATATAGATTAATGAGAAACATCATACCACCCATGCACATAAACAGAAAATTGTTACGGAAAAAATCCAAATTACCGATATATATATATATATATATATATATATATATATATATATATATATATGTAGTTAATATATATATAATATAATATATATAATACGGAAAAAATCCAAATAACCGATATATATATATACACACATATATGTATACTTATATACTTACAGTATACTTATATACTTATATATATATATATATACATGTACTTAATTCTTATGAATAAAAAAGTGTTTAAAATGCGTTGCCAACTACCTAGGATAGTTTGTGACCGTGATAAATGAATGAATGTAATTCAGTAATGTATAATGGATATTCTATACGTTGTTGAGATATTCAAAGGAGAAACATGATGCAGCCAGTTGTAATGACTTGCAGTTTAGATGTTTCTCGTAAACAGAAACACTGAGTGAATGCGGTATTTAGACCCACAGTGTTAACAGTTAACAGACTTCCGGATCAAGAACAACAGTATCCTCAAGTTCCCGTAGAGAGTTCTCCTAAAACAAATCTCCCAGAAACTCACATCTCGCTTAAATTTTAAGATTTGCCTCTTTTCTTCTCATATAAACATGAATTATATTTTAATCCAGCTGCATCCATACTCAACCACCAACCACATGAGATATAAACTCTTTGGTGATGTTTATAAATCCCCTCAACCTGTCGTGTGTGTAATTTTAGATTTATCAGATTATTAAAATGATCTGTTAGCTCATTTATCTCTTTGCACCCCATACTACTTTATTTAAACACCCGACTTGCTCATGTGCAGACCCAGCCCTAAGCTGGTCTCCTGCCTGCCCCTAACACCTGCACAGAGTGTCCGAGTGAAAGTGTTCACACAGCAAACCACGTCGTGCCTGTCACCAAGAGCCCAGCATGGCCCAGGAAAGCAGGCACTGAGATGCCTACCCAAGATTGCTGATTTCTCTCCGCTTTGCTCTGGTCACCCTGCTCTGTACACACAGCGGAGATCTCCCGTCTTTGAAGGTGTTCCTGAGTGGATGATTTCCTGTTCCAAGTCAGCTTCCGAGTCATGAGAGTCTTAAGTCAGGAGAAGACATAGTGGAGAAGGGGGCCCACACTCAGATGATTTAGACACAGCTCAGGAAACGAGAATTGCCTTGAACTTGTTAGTGACTGATGTGTAAAACAGTATGGGCAGAAATACGGGCCGTATTTTCCCACAGAGGAGAGAAGTAAGATCCATTCTGAAGGCAAGCTACTCAAATGTCTCACATAAATGCTAACAAGGGACTCAGGGGAGAAGTTGCAAGAACAATACAAAAAAAAAAAAAAAAGTAAAACCGTTTATATTAAAACATGAGGATAACGAGCTTGTCCCTTTAAGACGACTTGAGACTAACCTTCAATTGCTATTGTTTTGTTAACTCATTTGTTTTTTTTAGAGTGACTATTAACAAGGAAAAATTGGAAAAAGACTTGTATCTGTTTGAGGAACACCAACCCAAATAACTGAAAGTGGGAAATTGAAAACAAATGTGTGAATCCAGAGAAAACCATGTTTAAAAATGGCATTAATAGCAGAGCACAGTGCGCTAAGTTCGATGGCTTGATTTGCTAGAACAGAATGAAGAACTTCATTAAAAACAGATCTAGGAGGGAAGACAAATATCCCCGGTTGCTGTGCATGTCAGGACATCCCTGTGGACCCACACAACCTTTCTCTGTTTTCTCTCTGTAAAACAGATTTTCTTGGTGCTTCTGCCGCTTCTCCCCGGGTCCCCTTAGCAGCCAGATGCTTGGGCATCGCTAGGGCATCACCAAGAGGCCCAGAGCTCTTTCCTCGCGTGAGCGGTGCTGGCCTCTGCATTTCTTCTCACAGGGGGTCTGCTGGCCCATGTTTGACCAGCATCCCCACGGTGGACTCCTTGTCCCCCCTCACACTGTTTGTTAACTCTCTGAAGTCCTAAGAGCTCACCTGTTCCCCACCAACCACCACACCTCCCTTGCACGTGCAGGGTCCTGTGGGCAACTTCTCTTCCTGAAGCACGTTCTCATGCTCTAGGGTTGACAACTTAGCATTGACTAATAGGATGTGGGGATTTTGTTAAGGTTAATCTTTGGTTATTTATATTCCTACTTTTTATAATGAAAAAAAAATGCCTTCCATATTCTCACCTTGTTTTATGCAGGAGTTTCTTGTATCTTGAACTAGTTCCCCTTGACTTTGAGTTTGGGGATGTGTACTTTGAAAAGCTCGATGTTTAAGTGTTTGTGTGTGTTTTCTTTTTTTTCTTTCTTTTTTTAAGAGAGATAGAGAACACAAGTGAGAGAGAGAGAGAGACAGAGACAGAGAGAGAGAATGAATCCCAGGCAGGTTCCATGCTATTAGTATGGATCCAACATAGGTCTCGGGCTCGCAATCCTGGGACAAAACTCAAGAGTCAGACACTCAAGTGACTGAGCCACCGGGTGCCCCAGTGTGTGTGTTTCCTAACATATTCGTAGTTGCCGATTAACATCTTTTTACATTGTGTGAAAGGAAAACTTCTTCACCCCATGGTCCTCCCTAAATGAAATTCTCCAAACTCAGTCTAATTGAACACAAACAACACCTCTTTAAATTCAATATAATCTATCTCTGTTAAAGTCCTAATTGCTTCAAACTGTGATTTTAGGTTGATTGCAGTATTTATCCTATATACAACTGAATTCTCATTTCCCTTCCATTTTTTGTCAGACTTTAGTTATGTCTTCAATGCTTTCTTTGAATTCTCTTTTCCAATTGTTTCTGTTCGCTCCTCCAAACATTAACTACTTCTATAAAGTTTTATATTACTACATTTACATAATTACTTCTCAGCTATTTCAGGTGGTATAAATCCTGTTCATCTCAGCTTATTTTCTAAATTTTTTAAACGTTTATTCATTCTTGAGAGATAGAGATGGAGCACGAGTGAGGGAGGAGCAGAGAGAGAGAGAAACACAGAATCTGAAGCAGGCTCCAGGCTCTGAGCAGCACGCAGGGCTCAAACTCAAAAACCGTGAGATCGTGACCTGAGCTGAAGTCAGACGCCTAAAACCAACTGAGCCACCCAGGACCCCCAATCTTAGCTTATTTTCTAAAATTTGTTCCTATTCACTCTTGCCCTATTTATGAAATTTTCGAACACATCTGATTTGAGACAAAAGAGATTGCTGGTTGCCGACCCAAATCACTGCCACTCCCTTCTTCATTCTGCACTTCACCGAGAGGAAAAGCTATAATTATGTTTTCCAAGACCCTTTGTTTATATGAGTGTGGTCTTGAGTTTTCAGTGACAGGTGCTTTGTGGAGTATGGAGGGTGCAGGAGGAGGGAAAGCCATGTTTTTGTAGAGGTCCCACAGCCGTATGCGAGGCTCAAGGCTTCTCTTAGCTAGAGACCTAGCATTCTCTGGATTCTGGTTCTGTAGGGTATTATCTCCATCACCTTTCTCCCTGTGCTCCGAAGTATATTTAACACTTCCTTTCCCCCAATATGTTTGTCCTCATGGGGTATTTCTTCTCCTTTGATAAAGGGAAGGCGTCCCTTTATTGATTTTGTAGGAATTCGTCTTCCTCGTGTCTCATTTCATTCTGGCCCTTCTGTGCTCATTGTGCTGTCAGATGGTATGGTTAACCAACCCTTTTTAAAATAACTTCCGTGTTATTGCATGTAATATGTAGAGAAAAAAGAAAGGAGCTTCTAACTTGATATACGTGTTAGCGAAGAGAGTATGTACAAAAGGTTAATTACGATATCCTACACTAACATGCAATTAAAACCCAGCAGAGACGGGAGGAGTAGATTAGTCTGTTAGGAAGAGGGAAACTTCAGAGAGAAAGTGACACCTGAAGTTCTGCACGTGCCAAGTTGATGACTTCGAGGTATGTAGCCCGTGTTGCCCACGAGCATGAGATGAAGCAGTGTCTTTACCAAAGTCGAGAAATCCCTACATTTCTATGGTGCCTCGTGGTTGGTGCCCGAAGCCAAGGCCTGAGGCATCGATGCAGACTTGTCTCCCAGTTATGTGTGGCCACAGCTGTGGCACTGGAAAGGAATTTTGCATAAGAAGTGATGATTTTGGGGGCGCCCGGGTGCCTCAGTCTGTTATGCATCCAGTTCTTGATTTCGGCTCAGGTCATGATCTCTCAGTTTATGAGATTGAGCCCCATTGGGCTGTGTGCTGACAGCACAGAGCCTGCTTGGGATTCTCTCTCTTTCTCTGTCGCTCTCTCTCTCTCTTTCTCTTTCTCTCTGCCCCTCCCCTGCCAGTCGTGCTTTTTCTCAAAAAGAAATGATGGTGAAAGAGAAGAGCCCCTATCTTTATGTGTGTCAATCTATTAGAAGGTGAGGGCTTGGTTTATTTAGGGAAGACTTTTCCCTCACATTGGTCACGTTACTTGCCATAACTCTACCATGCAATTCTGATATTTTATATTTTCATCTGGGCTTATGATGACGTTTGCATGTAACTAAAGACACATCTGATGCTTTCTTTCTAAACAAGTTGTTTCTTTGGTTCTTTCTGCCTAAATTGTAAAACTGTCTCCAAGGCAATTCAAAATAAGTGTCCAGTTAATTTGGCATCTTCTGGAACACTGACTTCTAAAACAAAGCCTCTTCCAATTAAATTCAGTGGCATTTTTATCCAAAACATTTTCCTGGGGCATTGGTTTCCTGCCATGGATCTGGGCTCTGTATCCGTCCATTGAAATACATTAATTACAGAGGCAGAGGCCAACCTTTCCAGTCCCACCGAGGTGCTCCAAGCCCCTCTCGCTCAGCACAGGGGAACGATTCATATCCTGCCCTCTCACACAGAAAATGGTAATCTGCAAAAAATCTCACAATATCAGCATAGTAGAATAAAAGTACACGTACACACACATGCACACATTATATATAAATAATGACAGTGGCTATCTTGAATGGTTTTCTTCTGACAGTGTTAAAGAAAATATCTGTGTGTCTTTTTTTTTTTTTTTTTTTTAATTTGGTTATTGAGTGATAGAACTCGCTTAGTGACTTAAGCCCAAGTTCGGTTTGGTTAGGTTTAATTCATTTCTAGCTTTTGTTTTAATCATATAATAATGAAACCCTGATTTACCCTGCATTGCTCTGTGTGTATACAAAATAACCATGTTCCATTTTTGTTAAAATTGAGAAACCAATGTAACAAACAAACATAGACCTATTGAAAAATGAAATCAGTAACTAAGACTCTGTAGGCTCCATCCCCAGCCAGCATCAAGGCCTCTGCTTGGCCTGACCCAAACATAGGGTTACAGAAACACTAATTCACAGGGATTCGTGCACCTCTATGTTTATAGCAGCATTATCTATAATAGCCAAATTATGGAAGCAGATCAAGTGTCCGTCGATTGATGAACGCATAAAGAAGGTGTGAGATAGGGAACAGATAGATAATGAAAGATTTTCAGCCATAAAAAAGAATGAAGTCTTGCCATTTGCAATGACATGGATGGCAGTAGAGAGTATAATGCTCAGTGAAATAAGTCAGTTAGAGAAAGACACATATGATTTCACTCATATTTGGAATTTAAAAAAAGGGTGAGCAAAGGAAACAGAGAGAGAGGCAAACCAAGAAACAGACTCTTAACTACAGAGAACACACTGATGGTTACCAGAGAGGAGGTGGGTGGGGGGATGGGTAAACTAGGTGATGAGGATTAAGGAGAGCACGTGTTTTAGTGAACAGTGGGTGATGTATGGAAGTATTGAATCACTGTACTATATACCTGAGAATAATGTTACACTGTATATTAACTATACTGGAATTAAAATTAAAACTTTGTATAGGGATGCCTAGCTTAGCTGGCTCAGTTGGTAGAGCATGCAACTCTTTTTATTTTTATTTTTTCATGTTTATTTATTTATTTTTGAGAGAGAGTGAGCAGGGGAGGGACAGAGAGAGAGAGGGAGACACAGAATCAGAAGCAGGCCCCAGGCTCCGAGCTGTCAGCACAGAGCCTGACATGGGACTTGAACTAATGAACTGTGAGATTCAAAACCTGAGCTGAAGTCGGAGGCTTAACTGACTGAGCCACCTAGGTGCCTAGGTGCCAAAGTTTTTAACTTGGAAGACAAAGAAATTTATCACATGAGTCCAAAGTTGTTAACTCACATAAAAATGTTGCATCATCTATGTAATATGTAACCAGCACATAATGGTTATTGGCAGATTTGGACTTTAAAAGCCTCCTTTTCAAATGTTTTTATTTTTGAAAATAGCCTGTATTTTCCTAAGACTGAACTGTTCGTACTTCTAGTAAGACATGTTACTCATGTTTCAGAAACCCAAACTTTCACAAACCGTTCAGACTGAGCTTGCATGTTTGTCTGCCTCTAAAAAGTAGAAGAATATTAGATGTTACTCCGAAAGCACAGGGGATAAAACCTATAGAGATAAAACACTTTACTTATCCGTGGAATTTGCCTTTTTCAATTAAATTCCCTTTTAAAATTATTTTTAAAAAGAATTTCTAGAAATTTCTATAGACCCCATTATAAGAAAACCATTTTTTCAACAAAAAACCAGAACAATTATATTTGGTTTTGAAACCAATGTCATATTTATATTTCCCTTACCTTTTTTTTTTTTTTTTTTTTTGCCTGGTTATCTGTTTTAATTATATTTTCTCCCCAGAGTTTTCTTTTTCCTTCTTAAGAAAAAAAAAAACTGTTTTTAGCTAAAATAAATATACTGACCAGGGAGTCTCAAACCAATTAACTGCCCTACTCAAGAAAATCCAGCTTAGTTTTTGCAGCTGAAACAACAATAGAAATGATCTAATGATGAAATGAAATATAAATGGAAAGATTGTATGACTGCATATAACTTTATTAATTTTTTCATGATTTCTTTTTAGAATAGAGCACAGCAAGACTATATTTAATTAGACTAAAAGGTGGCATAACCCAGTGGGTTATATACGCATTAACTGAATCAAATATTACTCACAGTATTATCTAAACTTGTTTTAATGCTGAAATTCTGGTTATGCATCAAATGTGTTCAGTATCCAAACACTGTGGTTTTGACACTTCATTATTGACAAGACAAATCGCCATCTCAGGAAATGTTGCAGCATGTCTAATGAAGAGGCACATGTTAAGCCTAAACTCCAGCTTTTTAATTATCAAGGTCGGCTGCCTAGTGACGACTCGGTAATTGTCACATTCTCAACTTACTCCTCTTAGGAGTACCCAGTTCAGTGTTAGTTCTTCTTTCTAGAATTCTAAAGCTACAAGACTTGTAATTACACATACATCCATATTTTATCTGTGATTTTAACAGTAGAAGAAAATGTCTCTTTATACTTAGGCATTATAGATTCAGCTGAGGTTTGCCTATAAATCACATGAAACTTTTTTTTTTTTAATGTTTATTTTTGAGACAGAGAGAGACAGAGCATGAGTCAGGGAGGAGCATAGAGAGAGGGAAACACAGAATCTGAAGCAGGCTCCAGGCTCTGAGCTGTCACCCAGAGCCCGACGTGGGGCTCGAACTCACAGACCATGAGATCATGACCTGAGCTGAAGTCGGACGCTCAACCGACTGAGCCACCCAGGCACTCCGCACATGAAACTTTTTTGACTACTCATTAAGGAAGCGGAGGAATGAATTCATGGTTCCCATTCTCCATCTAGCAAACTCTTGGAAACACAAATATAGCCAGATCCCCTCACTAAGTGGTGGCTTAATTGCCCCCCTCACTCTTGGGTAAAGGCTTTCTACCAAGAGAGGTGGGAAACCTTGGATGATCTGGGTCTTTGCGAGCAGTTCAGAAATCTCAAAGAACATAATTATAAGTAGATGTCCTTTTTCTTCTTTTTATTTTAAGCCATTGAACTGAGACCCACATCCTTCACCAAGATCACACTAAAGCTGGAGACCTGGTCTCCTGAGCCTTTTGGAGACCTGTGCACATAAAATGGTAGAGTCTCTTTATCGACCGTCTGAAGCAAATTTCTTACATTTCTGGCAAATTTAATCTAGAGTATCTTACTTTGGTGTGCAAATCATTCATTATTTTTCATTTAAAATACGTGTCCCTTAAAGAAGCGTCAGCAAACTGAGAGGCCATCTTAGGTAATTTCTTGCCTTCAAGACCCATTTTCCGGATTTAAAGCCTGGCCTCAATTTTGTACATGTTGGCAGGGCTTCGCAAATTAAACGCACTAGAGACGTTTAATCAGCAATATTGTTATCCCTGACAGAGCGAAAAGGCTCCGTCACTGCAGGAAGAGTAAGAGGAAGGTACAGGAGTGGTAGGCGCTGCCATCTTTAGTCTGGGCGGAAGTAGTGCTTACACGTGTAGTGGGAGCAGTTGTGTTTTTTTTATCTACTGGGTTTATCATCTCTTTCCGGGAGCACTGAAGCAGCAGCTGTCCAACACCCTTCCAGACTTGTGGTTTATGCTTTTGCTTCAATTACAATTGAAGCTAAACTGCAAAGAGTCACTTTATGCCTGATCATAAACAAAATGTGTGCTGGTGCGTCGTGGGGAAGCCACTTGAGGAAAACCGTCATAGCTACCCTAGAACCTACCCTCCTGGGTTGTCTACACTGGAGAATTCCCTTTTAAAGTATGCAACGTGGGGAAGCCATTTGAGGAAAACGGTCACGCTACCCTAGAACCTACCCTCCTGGGTTGTCTACACTGGAGAATTCCCTTTTAAACTGTGCTTTCCATTCATCTCTTGAGAAAGCAGGGATGGCGTCTCCCTTCCCCTGTGGTCGGTCTGTGAACGCGTACACAACTGCTTACTGCTAGGTTGGTACATACACTAAAACTAGGCTTGGACTCTTTATCTGTTTGATGGTTGTGAGGCCGTGGCCTTTGAATATGTGACTTTGACAGATCAAGGGTTTGGTTTTTTTGTTTTTTTTGTTTTTTTTTTTTTTGAGAGAAAGACACCCTGATCTAGTCAACTATGACATTTCTTCTCAACAGTCAGTCACCCTTTGTGTCTTGCCCCACGCAGTCTGGGAGGTTTTTCCCTCTACTGTTTTTGTCAAAAATAAATCAATGGCATATTGTTCTCAAGCTTTTTCTTCTAGTTTTGAACTGCTTTATGTATCTAACATGGTATCATCCGGTTAGTATGTGGAAGAGATAATATAGATGATCTCTCTGCTCAGTCTCCTAATTAAATCTAATTAGGATTAGACATTTTCCTTCCTTTCATAATGAGTGGTATCTTGTAATGTGAGCATATTAAGGCAACTTCTGTGATTTAACTATTCCACTACAGAAGATAAAAATCAGAAGCCCTGAGAGACGGGATCCTCAGATGTCAAGTTGTGCATATTAAAATGAGATATTAGAGGGTTATCACCATAGACCCTCTTAGGCTGTGTCTTTAGAAGAATCCAGTGAGTGGATTTTCTGACATGCAGCCTCACTGGGAAACACAACCGTTTTTACCCAATTTCATGAGATGCCCCGAGATAGTCTAGTCTTCAAACAAGGAAATCAAGTTGATTCTGACCTGTAGTTTGCTTCTTTTGAGTCTCTATGAACTTGACACCCACATAGAAGATCTTGACTTCAAAGGGAGACCCTATAACAGATTCTCAAGAATCTTTTCCAGACATATTTCCATTCTGAGCATTACCTTAGAGAGCCTTGAACTCTGTCAACTCTGTTTGGTCCAGAAGGAAACACTCAGTTTAGCTTCCGGCTGTGCCTGCGGAGGAGGCATGCCCCACCCCTCACTCTTCCATTGTGGCCCCACGAGAGCTATGGGCAGCTGTATGAGTTTTTCTTTGGAAATATCCATTTGTGGCTATCTCCAAACAATTTTTTTTTCTGCTGCAGATTTTAAGCCTTAATACTCTGCAATTAAAAGCCCAATAAAGTTTATAAACTCAAAGTGAATGTTGCATGTAAGGCTAGGAGCATGTTTGTTTGAATCTCTGGATGAAATATCTGTGGGAGACAAAACTTTGCCATCAGCATAGTACCTATTCTGTATTCCCTTCATAATGAAAACACAAGTTTTTAAAGCCTTTTAGAGTGTCGTCTGGGAAGAAAGGAGATTACAAAAACGTTAATGGCTCTTAAAAAAAAAAGTTGAGTAAACAACATATGTAATTATTTTGCAGGGAAATACTGCTAATTAAAACCAAAATCGTTCTATTAGTACAGACACCTGCTACTGCACAAACAGTCCATTTCTTACCAAAGAACAGAACTGAATTCCCAGTTCATCCCCTTCAGGGATGTCCACTTTAAAACACTACCATAAACTTGGCCTCATAGATTACTGATTTCTCTCAGAGTCAACAGGACAGGGTCCCAGTGGGGAAGTGTAATTCGATCCTGATAGTCGTCCCTACAGCCTTTCTAGTCCTGGATGGGACAGAAGTAAGAATCGGTTTCTTCTCAAAATATTTAGAAATCACTTATCTCTGCTCTCAGGTCACAGATTATCATAAAGACCTCAAAGCACAGACTTAGTATTTTCGTCAACATGGGAGGAGAGGAAACCTAATGTGCCTTTTCTTTCCTGAAGCAATAGTCTGTTGGCATTATTTAGAAATATTTCAAAGCTCTCCATTTTCTTGAAATCATTACCATGTTAAATAATTTCTTTTCTCATCCTTGTCCAGTGTTGTGACCTATTTCCCCATATTTAAAAACTTTTTTTTAATGTTTATTTTTGAGAGAGAGAAAGACAGAGAGTTGAGCAGGGGAGATGCAGAGAGGGAGGGCTGCCAGCACAGAGCCTGATGTGGAGCTCAAACCCATGAACTCTGAGATCATGACCTGAGTTGAAGACAGATGCTTAACCGACTGAGCCACCCAGGCGCCCCATTATTTACCTATATTTAAATCACTGATGGAAGCTTTGACTTCAGGTCTGCCTAGCCATACAACAACAAAAATAACAGAGTTAAGATGCATAAAACATGTATTCTACATCGATCACTATGCAAAATAATTTAATTACATGCATATGTGTTTTCTTATTTTTTGTTTGCTTTTTGTCAGTATAATCATATTCATTTTAATTCATTCCTATAAATGTCAAAAACTCACAAGGACATTTTTCAATTTATAGCCAGTCCCTGGCATCGGTGCTATTAATAATTTATTCCCTTTCATAATATATAACTAGATCATATATTGGATTTTTTATTACATAGTAAACTACTAATAAAATAAAAATTACCCATAATTTTACTGCCTATATATCCTTAGGTCATGTAAACAATAATGCCATCTTATGTGGGTAAAAAAAAAACCTGTACAGTATAAAAAATGATAAAATAAAAAGTGAGAGCCTTTCTACCCAGTCCTTAATGTTAGGTCATCAGATTTTTGGTAGTTCTTCCCAGATTTAAGTATACATATATGTTATATAGATTAAATGTTAAATATGTATTAATATACAAAATTCTTCTCTTTAATCATACTTTTCTAAAATCACAAACAAAAATATATGTCAGTCATGTAATTATTGCATATGGACTATTATTGCATATTCATGGACTTTTATTGAGTCAAATAGTTGCTTATTGATGGCCTCTTTGTCTCTGGGTTTCACTATCATCAAATTGCTGCGGTGGCCCACATGTGTGAATGACTCTGCCCTAAGTGCCACTGTAATTGTCATTAAACACTGGAAGAAAAGAAGGCACGGAGATTCACGTGCTTGCTTAGGATCGCTGACTTGCCTCGGGGAGTGAACCTCCTCTGAAGGCAGGCAGTCTGTGTGCACAGTCCAGGCTCTTGCTGCCGTATGTACTCGGAGTGGACCAACATGGCTCGACCAGTATCTTCAGTGTCTAGTATTTCAAGTTGAGCTCTGAGATTTCTAAGTCCCGGGGCTTTTTCCTAAGTAAAAGTGTGTGTAATAAATATTTGCTTATAACCTAATAAATGCCAGATAGCTCTTATCTACATGGAATAAAAAGAAAGGATTCCTATAATTATATGCTGAAAGGTAAGACTCCAGCATCAAGACAGCTTTTTAACAGAGACATGAATGACTTTTTGGAAATCCAAATGTGGAACATAAATGACTTTTTGGAAATCCAAATATGGAAATAGACCTTGGAATATAGAGTTATGTGGCTCTTAAAATAGGAGAGGAAGTAGTCTTGTGGGAGAGAAGACCCAAGGCTATGGGGGGCAGGCAGGGATCTGGAGTGTGGTGTTTAGAGAAATATAAGCCGTGCGATATCCCGAATACACACAGTGTGATCACAGAGAACCCTGTAGATGACAGATGCCTTGCCCTCATTTTACATCTTCTTACCCAGCACTCTGTGTGTGTGTGTGTGTGTGTGTGTGTGTGTGGTGTGTAAGATATCCTGGAAAAGGAAGCTGAATTCCATATGTGGGTTGGCAAAGAGTAGAGGAATAAAGACAGTTATAGGACAGGTTAGTGGGACGAGTGAAATGGGATTTCCAGCTCACCGGAAGCTGCTGTGTTGAGAAGGGATAATGAGAGTTCCTCCCCTGTCATGAGAATGTGAAGAAATCTTAGGGACATTGTTAGATTTCCTACAGAATCTGAGAAAGGAGAACTCTAGGACATTTCTTTAATTACCTTAAGGCATGTTGGCCTCTTCTGACATTGGAATTAAAAATGATACGAAGGGCAGTCTAAAGAAAAGAGATTCACAACAGAGGCAGAAACAGAGCCAAGTAGGAGGCATTTGGAGAAAACGGGGCAGAGCAAAGAGGGCAGCCAGCCGCTTCCCACTTCACTCTCCTTTGTTAATATTTTTGACATAGTTTCAGAACTGTAAAAATTTGCAAAACTAGTACAAAAATAACTAGACACCCTTGATCCAGATTCACCAAATGCTAACATTTAATGACAGCTTTTACCACAAAAGCGGATTCATTCCCTTTCTCTGTCAGTCCTGATATCTCTCTATCCATCTATCATCCATCTATCTATCATCCTTTATATATTGAGATATATATAATTTATCATGATAAAATATTTTTTCCTGAACTATTGAAGAAGAATAGAAGATACTCCTTTATTCCCCAAAGTTGCCATGTGTATTTCCTAAAACTAAGGAATTATTTTATGTAATCATAGTACAGTTACCAAATCAGGAACTTAATATTGATTCAATACCGTTATCTAATCCTGGGGATGGCAAACTTATTCTGCCAAGGGTCAGATAGTAATTATTTTTGGCTCTGCAGAACTTTCTGCAATGACTCATCTAAGCTGCCATAGTTCAAAAGCAGCCAGAGAAAGTATGTAAGTAAAAGGCCAGGGATGTGTTCAATAGAATTCATTTTCAGTTTCATTTTCAGATTTCATTCATTTCAGGATGGCTTGGTTCAAGGGTCATAATTTTCTGATCTCTATTCTAAGACACAGATCTTATTCAGATATTCCTAATTGGGCCTGGAGTGTCACTTATAGGAAAAGAAAGTAATTTTATTCTTGTGAGTCCCAGACTTGGAGTGTCATTTCTCCAAGGGAGCCTTTGCTCCATTTAGGAAAGATTGGTATTTAGAAATCAAGATATGACGGGGCACCTGTGTGGCCCTATTGGTTAAGCATCCGACTTCGGGTTAGGTCATGATCTCACGGTTCAAGCACCACATTGGGCTCTGTGCAGACACCTCAAAACCTGGAGCCTGCTTCTGATTCATTGTTACTCGAGTTTTATTGCTTCTAGTGCCTCTTAATGGGCAGAGCTGACAGAGCATATACATTTACAGCGTACACCCACATCTATAGATAAATGTCCCCACACTATCATCTGTCTGTCTATCTGTCCATCTACATATCTACCTACCTACCTACCTACCTGTTTATCTATCTGTCTCCCCATGAGTTCACACTGACATCTTTAATTCCAATGCAACATGACAGAATTTTTTCTATCCTTTCTTTTCCTTTCCATACTTGTAATTCTCTGATAGGAGAAACCTGGCTGTCATTACCCACGATGTATTTACTTGTTTGTTCAGTCCTCAGACATAAAATACTCATTTTAGGATTGCTGATATACCTTTGGGGGGGACTGCTTAAAGTTTAATATTTGATTCAAATTGTCTTTAACCTGAGGAGATTAGTCCAAACTCTGCCTTAAAAGCTACCAGGGTTTAGTGCTTCCCTCACTCTCCTAGTTTGCTATGTTTATATTCATTTGTGTCCATTGATACACAGTTTTGAATATCCTGTTATATTCGTTGAGTTCATTATTTAATTTTAGAGTATGTGAAACATTTCCATGATTCCAAAGTCAGTACTGTACCAGAAAGAATCAAGAGAGTTTTCATCTCCTTTCTATTCTCTCCACCACTTCCTTACTCATGCCTGGCAACTGACCAGACTCAGTATCCGTTGGTTTATTCTTTCTCTGTTTCCTTTGCCTAAGTGAGCAGATGCTTATATATTTGTTTTTATTTCGTATTTTTCCTTTTCACAATAAAGAAAGAACAGTATGATAATCATATTTTACTTTCTACAGGTAACAATATCACATGGAAATCATTCCACCTAAGTTCACAGAGATCTACAGCATTCTTCTGTTGTTGTTGGTTTTTCCAGCAGCTTAGTACTCTAATTTTGGAGATGTCAATTTATTTTCCAAGTATGAGCACAGAAAACTGTTTCTAATGTTTTGCAATTGCAACCAAGGCTTAAATACACATGAATTTTCCTAGGGTCAGAGGTGGAGCTTTAGATAGATTCGTTGAAGTGAGATTATAGGCTCAAAAGAGACACATACCACATTTTCTCTCCTCTCTTTCTAGACAGAGATTTTGTTTTCTTCTTAAGCGGATGTGGTGCCAAATCCTCTTCTCCTCCATCTGTGCAGTGTTGGGCATATAATAATAGTCCATACTTGATAAATGAATCAAATTCTTCCAAGTATGAGAAATGAATCCACCTTGCCTTCGAATCCTGGCAAGAATTGGGTAGTAATGGAAGATAAGATGTGAGTCTCACAGAAAGGTACCAAAGGAGACAGAGCTCGTGGGGTGACTGGGCTCAGGTACCATACGATTGTAAGAGAGGCTGTCAACAGCCTCCAGGCGGAAACGGGAAACAAGAGATGGAGATCACCATTTTTGGTCCTGTCGGTGCCCAGACGAGCAGCATCGGGCTCTGAATTTAAATCCTTCGCAGAAATTGAACCTGGGTTTCAGAGAACACACTCATGGCTTATGTAAATTTCAGCCAATTAAATTGGCAAAGAATATCTGAAAGTTGTTGAGTCCCATTGGATGGATTTTGTGCCTTTTTATTCCTAAAGAAAATAATTAAGGTAGCAGGGAAATCAGTCTCCAAAGGAGGAAAGGCTGTTACCTCTTCCCCAGAAGAAACGGACAGAACCATAATGCTTGCAGGAGCTCTCCTGTGACAGAGGTGTGTCAGTTTAATACAAGCCTGTACCAGCTTTACAAAAATCTGTTACAAGCTTCTCCCTTTCATTATTTTTCATCGCTTACTTCAGATTCAGAAAAACGTGAATAATGCATAAGTTCAAATGCGCTCCCCATTATGGTAACTCCTCTGTGAAGCTGTTGCCTCTTTTGGGAACTACATGTTGCTAAGAAATATTTTCCAGACCTTGCACCAGGTCTCTGTAATAAGACACCTGTCCTTTCTTAAGGCCAGGGTATGTGTGGTGAAATCATCAGTGTTTCGTTTTCTAACACTTAAATTTCTTAAAATATTATGTTAATTCTGTGACTTTGCTTGACACTCTTTTTCATAATAATGTATTGCAAAGGCTATTGGTTGCCCTTTTACACTTATAAAACTTTATTAGGTCCTCATATGCTATCTGATTCCATTGCCACGTTTAGTTAATCCCCGTAAAGCCCCTGCCAGAGCTGCTATGATCTGCATTTTGCAGATACGGAAGGTGAGGCCGAGAGATTTTGGAGCTGCCTCGTAATGACAAAGCTAAGCGGGCAACAGACCTTGAGTTTCGATCTGACAACAGTGTCCACGTCGGACACCTCCGTGGGCTTGTCTCCCGCCGTCCTTGTCGCACAAACATGCTGTTGGACTAGAGGGACTGTGTAACTGAAGCCAGGCTGTGAGGACAGCTTGTAATCGTCACTCTTTCCATTGCCCTTGTGGAAATTAAATAGCGTTTGCGTGTAAGACGCAGAAGTGGCATCCTCTGTGTGATGTTCGTCATTCAAAGGCCCGATTTGGAAAATTCCCAAATACAAATTTTTTCTGTACAGCTCCCTTTTGAAACAGTCCCCATTTTATAGAAGCATACAGTCATGAAGGCCTTGGTACGCACCAAGCCTTGGGCCACGCACTGTGTGGGACTTGGGCCGTTTCACCCTGATTACCCCGATTGCTCTCAAACGCTGAGTGTGTCCAGGAGCCAGCGGACAATGACCCTGGGATGCCCGGCTGTCGCTTGTAACTGCGGGCATCCCTCCTTTCTGATGACCTCTCCCCCGACTCTCTTGCATCTGAGACGTGTGGACCGATATGACCCTACTGCTCAGGCTGGTACGCTGCGGGTCAGACTGGATGGAGCGTGTGTGTTCCCTTGTCTCCTCCATGCAACGCCCTGTTAAGTCCTGTGGACTCAAGTCTCCAGAGTGGATCTTAATAACAGTGGCATCTTCCATCTTTGTTACTGCCGCCCTGGTTCAGATCCAGGTATTTCTTACTTACTGCCTCCTCCGCTTCCAGTTCCTCTGCCTCCAGGCCGTGCTCCTTCTCTTCAGGCAGCAGGAGTGGCCTTTCGAAAATGCTCTCAGATCATGTCCGACTCTTTATTTTTCTTATGGAATCCCACCGTCTTTCCCGGAGCCTCTGCCGAATTCTTCACTCTTACTTCCTTCAGTCATTTTCCTCCCTTCCTAAAGGCCTTCCTTGAATAGTCTAAGGTTTTTCTTGGCACAGGGACTTTTCTTTGCTGTTCCTTTGGCTTGAACACCCTTCCTCCAAGCTTTTCACACAGATGACGTTCTCTTACTCGTTCAAATGTCACCTTCTCAGAGGACCTTTCCATGGCGATTCTTTGTAACACAGCCTCCTTCACTTACACTCTCCCACGTCGTAGCACACATAATATACGCACAGCAGACGTGACATCTCTGTGTTGTGTATTAAGTTGTGTATTGGCTATCACCATAAACCAAAGTGCAACCTAAGGATGCAAGGATCTGCCCAAGAGCGTGCCTGACACAGGTTAGCTAGTAATACATAGCCGTTCAATGAGGAGCGAATGGAAACTCACCACACCTCTGTGAGATGTAGACCATTGTAACCTCATTTCGGGAGGGGGTAAGAAAATCAAAGCTCCAAACAATACAGGGCATTTCTCAGGGTCACAAGTCTAATAAATGACAGTGTTGTGATTTAGACCCAGATCTGGCTGCCTCCGGAGTCCAGTCGCTAATCATTTTAATCATACATTCTGCTTAAAGCTGTTCTGCTCCTACAGTACAGGACACCGAAGTGCTATTTTTCAGACACCTGTATGCTGGGCTTGGACTCAACCTGTCAGTCATTTTGGGAGGTAAGGGTGTAATGCCGACACAGCTCAACAAACCCTTGGGATTGGAGCCTGTTACCCTGAGCAGCAGTTACAGTCTAGGGTGACCCTGTGATGTCACCACCTCTCCTCCAGCTGAGTAGAAAGTTCTGGAATGGCCAATTTATTTCCCAGGTCATTACTAATCCGGGCAGCCTGGGCCTGCAGGTAGCTCTGATGGGTCCACTTGTCACCATAATGGGTCACTTTCTTACAGTAGCACAGATGAGGGGGAAAGTGGTTTTCCACTAAATCACTAGGGGAACAATTTTTAGAAGATATACAATATATTACTTTAGGTTATAATAAATCTTATAACACCATAAAATACCGTGGAATTTGCCTAGCTACGGAACTACATTTCTCCCTCCTCCTACCAAAGATAGAATAATTTGTCAACAAGTGCCCCACACAGAGTTCCTATTAAAATGGTTGCAATTTCCATCACCATCAAGGGATGTAGATGTGTTTATAACAACTCAAGGGAATTAACTTTTCTTCGGCAGGGCATCATTTGATTAATTTTCCCATATCCATCTCTATATATTTATTGGAAAGTTTTCAGAGAAAGTTGGAGAAGTTTTCGTTTATCTATCAATAACCATATAATAAAAGAAGAAAATGAGTAAAAGGTGTTAATAAAGTTTTCCATCTTATTAATATTCACAATTTCCAAAAGGAAGCATGCATAGAGGCAGTTCGGGAGGTCTGGATTTCCTCTCCACTCTGCCGGCACAGAGTCTTCTCCTCTTGGAAACGTAGACATCACAGATCCCGTAGACGTCACAGACCTACGTTACAAGGAGGTGTATGAGGACATGACTCCCTCTCACTGCCATATGCGTTTTATGTTCTTTTGCCAGTGGTGCTAGTGACTCCCCTCAACTGGAAAAGGTTTCTGACTGCTGGGGCCCCTTTTGTGTACATACTTTACTTAAATTTATAGTAAAACATGCTATACTGAGTTGTCATGGCCTACTTCCCTGTCTCTGTCACTGAGCAGATGCTTAGTATCTAAGGCAGAGATGTGTCTTAGGCACTATTTAAGTCAACTGGTTTCATTTGAATATCTGGCACCATCTGTGCCATCATTTGTCATTGGAGGAATGGACACTTTCTCACCTCTTGCAATTCTGATAACCACACATTTGGCAAACAGCGCTCGTTAATGGATTCACGTTTTAAGTAGCCAAATGAAAAGAGGTGGTTTTTGAAATTAATAGGACAGACATGATCTCACTAATACTGAGTCTACATTACAGAGACCATTTTGTTGGACATAGGCTAGCTAGCAGTTCATGAATGCCCCCTATTGACTCCCTTCAGAGCAACAGGAATGGGTTTATATCCCATAGTTTGTGTTAAAGACTGAGTTTCAAACCTAAGAGAGCCAATGAGAGAAAGGGATTCAGATGTATAAACACAGCCATATTCCTACTCTACCCAATGAAAGAGAGTCTCATTCAGAGTTTTCTAGAGCTGGGCATTTCTCACCATTAAAAGTAGTGCTCTCTAGAATATAGTTTTTGAAATGAGTAATCTTGTATGATTATTTCATTAAATCAGCCACAGCTAGAAAAGTGTAATATGAAATCAATCATAGGGTTTGACTTTTTAAAGTCTGTTCTTTCAAACATGAAATACAGAAGATACTCGAATTGAAAATGAGTAGAACACACAAGTGATGTCCCTCATTTTCACAAGGGAGTTCATTTACAGGAAACCGAAGGTGAAATTTTAGAACTCAGAAATGTTTCATGATCACATCTGGAACAGAAGGAATCTCTTATCTCCTTAGCAAATAAAACTCACAGCATTGAAACGACTAAATTACTCACCGGCAAAAGGGCACTGGCCATTTCTCTTTTCCTTTTACCCCTCTAAGAACGAAAATAGGAATCTGCACATTGAAATGTTTTTAAGATATTACATTGCTTTAAAAACAAGATACATTTTTAAAATGTGTGTGCAGAGGGTGATGTAGAAAGCCAATATGTCTTAGGGTCCACAGGTGGAAGGTCTACGATACCACGAGTGGGGGTTGTTGGGGCTCACTCCGGAGCGAGTGGATGACGGTTATGTATGCCTGCAGACAGCCTGTTTCGGAGGCAGGGAAGCATCTCTGTGTGAAGAGTTTCCCCTCCCTTGCTGGCATCGCATTGTTGAAGATGCCACGCGTAATTAATGGAGATATTAAGCCGACTGGCATTCTGCCTGCTGCTGACCAGACAGGACGTTTCTGGGAGGCAGTCAGAAGGGCATTGCATCCCCTGCCAGACAGCCTCCTTCTCCAACAGTCAAGTCGACATGCTTGGGTTTAGTTTAATACAGCACGTGTCTGTTTTAGGCTTCCTCAGTTAAGACCTTATGCATATTAGCCCATTACAAAGGGGGGTGTCCCTTCCTTTCCCCCATATTTAGATGAGGACAATAGAGTATTGAAAGGTCAAATATCAGAAAGGCCATCTGCTAGAAGAACCATAATTCAACCTCTGGACCCAGAGTCTGTGTTTAAAACAATACTCTGTGCCAGTAAGACTTTTATGTGGTCATAAATTTCAGTAGAGAAAGTTCATGTTGGATTAGTCATTGACTTTGGGAGATTCTGGGCTAGCAAAGCTCTGTGAGCATGTGTGGGAAAATCCAGGGTTCTTTCCTCTTATTTTTTATTTATTCAAATCAAATGGGGCAGACAAACAAATAAACCGAAAGCCATCAGATGAAAAAAACTACCGTAGAGTGAACTCTCCGTGCTTTTTTCTCTTCCTTTTTTCCAGACCAGGTTCTTCCATGTAGACAACATCATCTGTGATCCAAAAGGACAACCTCTTTCCTGAGTGTCAGTTTCTAATTCGGACAGAGCAGAGCTGTGAATCGAACCGACACCCAGAAGAATTGGGAAACAATGTTAATGGAGAAAACGTCGCTGTCCAGCAGTGTCCAAGGGAACAGTGTTCTTCAAGGACGCCTGGAGCAACATCAACATGGCCCTGATGATGACGCTTTAAAGCCTTTCTAGCTCTGAGAATAACGTCCCTATAATTACTTTTCCAGTCCTGCAAGTCACGAAGGTATTGTCACTTTAAATACAATTACATGAATTTATTTTCACTATTTTTGTCAAGACTTATTTAAATGCCTTTTCACTTTTGTTTTTTAAGTGCCTTTGCCTGTCAGTGACAGTATCATTGTGCTGTTAATTTGAATAAGTTTTGGTTTTAGCTGATGAACACTCCCAATATGCCATACCCCCACCACACACACACACACACACACACACAGCACACAGGTTTCTCTTGTTCAAGCCTTTAATTTTTCACGTAAGCTTATTCATAGCTTTTATATGTGTTGAAAGTAATAGCTTTTGAAAACACTCACCATGGGCAGTATCTTTTTCTGTAATTAGTTTTCTTTTTTTATTACTATAGTTTATCCATCCATAACTCTTCTATTTTAGGTCAAATAAACTAACAATGAAGTTCAGAACTAGATGGTTTACGTTCCTATAAAATTTTTTCTTCTTCTGAATTTGCACCGTTTCATTTCTTAGCTTTACCACTGTCGGGTGGATTGCTCTCATTAACCTGTGAACTGCTAGGGCAAGGTAGGGACTGTGTCTATCTCTGTAGACCATCAGGGCTGGAAGCAAATGTCCTCTCCAGATCCTTTCTGAATGCATATGAGGCAACGGAAAAATGTTTCTGCCAGATTTTATGGGAATTTCGAATGACCACACTAGGCGAGGTCTAACATCAGAATATCACATGATCATATAATAGCTAAATAATTCTGAAATGCCACCATAGGATGGGACCAATGTGTCACCAGGTCTTAACTTAATTCAAGACATGGACATCAATGATTGGTGTTATCACTTTATAGACTCTGAATACACCAACCTGTGACCCTCTGCTTCCCTTCACATGCATACAGACCATAAACAATGGTGTGCCCACCCGGTCAGGTCCTATGGGCCTACCACCCCTTCCACACGTAAGAGGAAAGGAGTGTTGTCTCTTGATAAAATTGTATACAGTTATAGCCCATAAGCTTTAGAATTAGACTGCTTGGCTCCGACTGACTTGTGACCATAACTTTCTTAGGTCTTTGATTGAAAAACAGGGACAATAAAGTTATCTAATTAATAGTATGTGATGATTAAAATACATACTACATCTTAGAAGCCTTAGTGCAGTGTCACATAAGAAGTGTGAACTCAGTAGACATTGCACATGGCTTTATATTTGTCCTTTCTAAATAATAGAATTCAATAATATATGTTCCAATATGGTTTCTTATATTTTAATATACTTATATTAATAACTCTTTACTAGAGTGACACAATCACAAATGGCATTGGAGAATTTCCACTTTGGATAGTCTTATACCTTTCAAAGGTTGTACCTACATGATAACGGGCCATTTTATGTAAAAAAAAAATATATATATATACATATATCCTTAATTAAAATTTTTAAAAAAAAGTAGGCTATTTGGAACTGGATTGCAGAAAAATGCAATTTACCAAAATCTCAAAATCTCTCTAGGTTTTCTGGGTGTCTCGTTAACAGTTTATAATTCCTAGTAGATGGGGAATCAAGGGCCCTAGGTTAAGAGCTGTCACTAACTAGCTGTGTGCTCTTGGGCGAATTGTTTACTTGGTTAACTTCTTGTTAGTAATAGGAGATCATTTTGCTAGATGTGCACTGGCTTAAATGAACTAGGAAAGAGCTGGCAGAACCAAGTCAGAATAAAGAAATAATTCCAGGTTAGAAGGGATCTTGCTTGATCTAGTCCAAAAGGGATCTTGCTTGTTACAGTCCAGAGATAGAAAACCAGAATGCCTATAGAGCCGTGAGTGTAATTAAGGGGAAGAAAGTATAACAGTAGCTCAAATAAGACGAGAAATGGCAATTAGTAGTTCATGTTGGGAACGCAGGGGAGACGCTTTTACCTGTGCTTAAATGGAGACTGGAAAAATTGTCGAAAGGGGCCAGTAACTCCTGCTTCTTGTTTATTGTTGCCCCAAATAACACAGTCCAATTTTGCTAGATTTTCTGATGCTCACGTGCCAAGAGATAATTTTAATCTATGCAAGAAATTAAGATTTTCATGCCAAATACTCTAAATTGTATATGGAAACAAATGTGTTTTCTTTTTAAATAATATCTTACAGCCACACAAAGAAGTCACAGGACTGCATTTAGTCCTCGAAGCACCCAACTGCCACCTGCTCAAATACAGTTTCCCGCTGGATGCCCGAATTCTGCCGCAGCATCCCTGAGAAGCAGTGGGTAAGTTCATGCCTGTGCAACCTTAGGGATGATTTGCTCAGTGCCATCTTTGCCAACTGTTCCCATGTCTGGGCAGTTTGGGTACAAAGTTATTTTGTCGTACTCTTTCTTCTAAAAACTAGTGTCAATAACTCATCCATATTTATTCTGTTTCTCTTAAACCTTAATACATTTATATTTTTTTCTATTAAAGGATATTATCGTATTTCTGTCCCCACAGTAATGCCTAAATTTTTCAAATTTCAGTGATTTCCCACAAATGTAGAGTTTCTTCATCTTCCTGATTGAAACCGCTGAATTGGCAGACTGTGTTCTTACAGGGTTCTAGCAGCTGAATACTGTAGTCTGGGCCTGCGACCTCATTGTCACAGCACTGTAGCACCCGAAGCCCTCCTTGCTTCTGGAATGACTTTGCTATTGAAATTAAGTATTGCCACTCTTATATTCACACTGGCATCCTCTGCGTTTTCTGAATTCTTTTTTGGTCAGAGTTTTGGCTGATAACCTGCAAGATTCTTTGTACCAGGCCATCTTGTAGTTTTCCTTTAAAAATCGAAGCTATGTCAACTAGGACTACAGTGCAGAGTTTGGTTGGTTGGTTGGTGTTGGTTGGTTAGGAGTTTGGCATAGCTCCTATTATCTTAAGAAGTAACACAGTGTCGGTGAGATCCCAAACAGGGAAGGAGGGGTAAGAGCGAATAGCGTGTCAACGTCATGTTTTCTTCCTGCTCTGTATCAATGCCGGTTCACGTCTGAGGACAGGGCTTGGTGACCAACTTGATAACAGCCAATTACATCATTGTCCAGACTCCATAGCAGTCTCTTCTCAATGGGTTTTTACTTTACTGTAGTTATTTTTTAAAGGTTTTTATTTTTTTAAATATTTATTTATTTTTGAGAGAGAGAGAGAGAGAGAGAGAGACAGAACATGAGCAGGGGAGGGTCAGAGAGAGAGACACACAGAATCTGAAGCAGGCTCCAGGTTCCAAGCTGCCAGCACAGAGCCTGATGTGGGGCTTGAACCCATGAACTATGAGATCATGGCCTGAGCCGAAGTCAGATGCTCAACGAACTGAGCCACCCAGGTGCCCCTTATTCTAATTATTTTATTTTTCTTCCTTATGCGCTCTATATACTTCCACTGCAGGAACCAATCTATGAATCTCGAAGAACAGTTCGGAGCTCTATGTTCTATAGGCTACTCTCAGTCACTGTGTAAGAGGCTGTCGCGCTGCCGAGGACACAGTGTCCTTGTTAACTGTGAGGTGGTGAGGTAATGTTACCCTGAGTGAGTCAGAGAACGTGGCGTGCTGAGCCCGGGGCAGGACATCATCTACGTCTTGCCTACATTTCTGTGCCGAGGGCCCCGCGAGGTCATCCGGGGGCGGTTTCAGCCACAACTCTGAGAGATATTTATTGCTTCGCAGAGAGAAGATTTCCTCTGTGTCTCTGTGGGAAATACGTGCTGTGCTGACTGTTCAAGCGAGTAAATTTTAATAGATTTACATAAATCCTGTTATGGTGGGGGGGTGAGATAGGGTCATGGATTGGAGGTCCCCTCCCCAGTTGCTTACTTGCTGAGTTTGCAAAAGAAGAAGGAGTGAGGGACTTTCCCATGCGATCCCCAAAAGGAACACATTCGTGGTAGGGGTGCTCTTTTGTATTTGAGAGAACAGTAAACACGAGTGGATCAGTACACTAATCTGACTTCTTAAATTTCCTCTTGAGGGCGCCTGGGGGGCTCAGTGTGTTAAGCATCCGACTCTTGATTTCGGCTCCGGTCAGGACTTCACGGTTTGAGGGTTTGAGCTAGAATCTGGCTCTGTGCTGACTGCGGAGTCTGTTTGGAATTCTCTCTCCTTCTCTCTGCGCCCCCCCCACTCTCTGTCTCTCTCTCAAAATAAACATTTAAAACCTTTCCATCTGAACTGGTTCTGAAACCACGCTTTCCTAATCTCTTGGCATCTAGCTATCCCGTCTCTCCGTCTTCCTCCCACGTCTGTCCGGCTCCTTCCCCGCCAAATGTTTCAGGAGGAAGCGGCGTGTTTGTGCTCACCGGCTTGATTCAAATACGGGAGGGAAAGCAGGAGATACCAGTCACAGGGCACACACTGGCAGAAGGCGAATGAGTTCCGGGCATGAGCTGGGCAGCCTGGTGGCAGGAGTTAGTAACATCGGTTACTTGAGAGTTGCGGAGAGAGACCGTAAGCATTCTCACCGCACATAAAAAGTGGTTTTTCAGTCTTATCTATGTAAGATGGTTTTGTTTACTTGTAGGTGAATGTCTTGCACTCCCCGGAACTTCAGGCTCCAGTCCTTACCATTGTTCTCAAATTCCCCAACCCTTAGCTCTTTTTCTAAAGCTCGCCTCATTTCTCTTATTCTCCTGTTGATTCATTCTGAGCCACAATTCTTCTCTATTCTCTTGAATAGAATAGAAGATGCTTTAAACTCTGGGACAATTCTTCCTTTGGTCACAACCCCCACTATTACAGTGGAGGCTGATTTTTGGCCACAGCACACCTCCACAAGGCCATGGGTGCACCTGCTCGAGTCCTCAGGAGGTGGGGTGAAGGGCCCTGGGTGCAAGGCTCACACCCCCTGGCTCTCCAGTGTGGACCGAGCTCCGGGCCGTGGGTGACTGTCCCTGCTCCCAGCTCATTGGACTGGCTTCGCCAGGTGCGGCCTGCAGGTTCTGGGGAAGCAGAGTCCGCTTGGCGAGCACCTAGGGCCCGGGTGGGCTGTTGCATGGCCCTAGGTCACTGTGTCCTCACTTGAGGGACAGGAAGAAACGTTAAGTGCCAAGTTTCCGTCAGTTTTCTGTTGCTGTGCAGCGCCTTTCCCCAGCTAGAGCCCTCTAAGACTGCACTGACTGGCCATCACAGTGTCTGTGCTCAGAAGGGGTCAGGGCTGGGGCATCTAGTCAGGGACCCGCTGGCGAAAATCAGGGCGTCTGCAGGGGCTTCCGTCCCAGCCGCGGTTGGCAGGCCCCCTCCAGGATCCCTGTGGCTATCCAGGACGTGGTTCTCTGGCGCTCGCCACCAGATCCCGCCCTCTGGCTCCCCTGCTGACAACAGGCATCCGCGTGAGCCCCTAGACGCCACCGTGGTCCCCTACAACAGGCCGCTTTGCTCCTTCTGGGCTGCGTGGAGTCTCCCACGCTTTGAATTTCTTTTACTCTCTCTCAGTGGCTCACCTACTTGGGCCGGGCCCACCCTGCATGACCTCAGATCCTTTCTCATAAACTCAGAGCCAACTGATTGGGAACATTCTGTGTTTCCGCAGAATCCCATGTGCTGTATAAACACGTAATCCGGGAGCAGTGTTCCGTCATATCGTCAGGCTCACGCTCGGGGAGGGGATTTTTGAGAGCATGGCCTCCAGGGGCTGGGACTCAGGGGGGCCATCCGAACATTCTGCTTCCCACAGACACCTAACTCATAAAATCACCATGTGGACTGTGCTCTAAATGTACAAAGTACTTGAGACCGTGTCTGACTCAGAGCAGATGCTGAAATAGATTGTAACTCTTATGATTATGTCATCAGCTCGTCATCACCGTTCGTGAATCCTTCCTCTATCAGCTGTGGGAGAATAGAGCCCAACCCATCTGGTCCAAACTCAGAACCCTTACTCCAGCTTCGTGGCCACATGCTGGGACCTAATAATCCAAACACAGTAAGCAGAGTACAGATTTGTGAATTCTCTAGCTGAGGCCTTGGTGGCATCGGCCTGTATTCCTAAGAACAACAAACTTATATATGCCTTCAAATTTTGAGTAAGGCCAAATTTCTATTATATCTTTTAATAATGAGTAATGGACTACTCAGACAACCATATGGCATTCCTTACCACTCGAGCAACTGAAGTGGAAATCTGGAAAAGAGATTAAAAATTGCCTCCAAGTGAGGAATTTGAAGTGAGGAGGGGGGAGGCCAGCTGGAAGATGGCAGAAGCAGAGGAAGCAGATAAAACCGTGACGTGCTGGTGCTTCCTCCTTCTCTGCAGCTTAGTGGCCCTGTTGCATTGATTTTGCACAAAAATTAGGGCAACTCCAAATCGTTTGTGTTCCTCCCTTTTCCTCGTAGAACTGAATGGAAAGTTTCTGGCTTTTGAGCTGAAAAACCATCCTTTCTCTCATTATTTACACCAGGGCAGCTGTAGGTCAGAACTGAACCATTCAGGCTGGCCCCTTTTAGGGCCCTCTGATGCGTTTTATTGATAAATTGTTACTTTCAGAACAACCACTGTTATTTTCACGCTCTTTGCAGCCAGTGTTGAGCTCGGCAGAGAGGCCTCCAGTGGCCTCATCGGTCACGCTGCATCCTTCACAGTCTTCAGAGGGAAAATCCCAAGGAGAGAGCAGGTATCTGTCATACGGTATCTCACTTTTCATAGCCGGCAACGCTAAGTGAGGTGCCGAGCTTACACTCATGGATTTCTATTCCCAGCAGCACCGCCACATTGTGTCCTTTGTATTAAACTCCAAACAGGCGGTGTTTTCTAATCACTTACATTCAGTTGTCTGCTGTCACGAGCGAGAGGGATCCGGGATCCGAGACAGGCTCTGTGGCTGGTGTGGCAAAACGATGGTGCATAGAGCAGGGTCCCTGCCGCTCAGATAGGGGGAGCATTTAATTTGGAAACCATGGCAACAGAAGGGTGTGAGGCGGGGCTGGCCCTTGTCCTGCGTCATGAAGAGCTAACTCAGCATCATCTAGCAACCTTTCAGCTTGTTTCTCGTTGCCATTGAGAAATGATGAATTAGGGCAGAATCAGGGGTAGAAGTGGCAAGAGATTGCCTCTGGTTAACAGAGCAAAGTCTTTGTGCAGCCATCGGAACGGGATTTCTGAACCTGGGCTAAATGTGTGTCTTCTAGGCTTTCAAAGCATTGCATTAAAAAAAATAATAATAATGTTTATTTATGAGAGAGAGAGAGAGAGAGACAGACAGAACACAAGCAGGGGAGGGGCAGAAAGAGAGAGAGAGAAAGAGAGACAGGCAGGCAGAATCAGAAGCAGGCTCCAAGCTTTGAGCTGTCAGCATAGAACCCGACACAGGGCTCGAACCCACATATCTTGAGATCATGACTTGAGCTGAAGTCAGAGGCTTAACCGACTGAGCCACCCAGGTGCCCCCAAAGCATTGCATTTTAATCATTATCAGAACAGTTGTCTCCTCTATAGTATTATATTTTAACTATCTCTCTCCTCGGCTACATCTTTGAAGGCCATCCCACCTTCGTTTCTCAATTACCGTATCCCACACTTGCTAGCTGGAGATAGTCTCCAGTATGTGTTGTAATGGCATCTCTTCAAACTCAAACACTCCCCTTTCTTGTTCCACTGAGAGATTTCAAAGCCACCAAGTCCAAGCGCTGTAACACGCTTCATTATATCAGTAACGTTTAATGCCTGACTTTATGATGAGCAGGTCAATAAATTGTAACATGTTCTGTAACCGCCCTAATTTTATGTACATTAAATTAATAAAGTAGAGCTGACCACCTTTTGCTGTAACAGCTTCCCCTCTTCTCTGGGGCTGGAGTGATAAATACGAATATTCTAGTCTCTGAAGGCTCCAGTGCTCTTATAAATACCCGAGGGACAAGCTTCAGAATTTTAGGGCTACGCAGGGGATCAGGTGCACCTCTGTTCACACCTGGGGTGAGACGCCAGGGGAGTTGGGTTTGACCTGGAGAGCCGTTCAGGATGCATCGCGAGGGTGATTTTTATCACAGCAGTTTCCTGTAATAAAATTAATATATACCAGCATCCCGAGGACGTACCAGTCACAGAAGAAACAGTTAACCGGGACCACGTGCTATTCCTGGTAATTTCTGACGTGGTGTCCACTTAGTTTTAAGGTGGAAATTAATGTTTGAGGGCGAAGAGTAGATTTGGTGAAGAGGAAAGCAAAGTCTTTCTCTTGGCTCTTCCTTCCTCTGAAGGAATCAGCTTTTGGGGGAGAAGAACATTTTTACACAGAATGTGCCCCCAGCTCGTCCCTTAAGTGGCTGCTGCTGTTTGTCATGGTGGAAACATACTCATTTATACCCAAGAGCTACTAGATTGGAAATAAAATGTGGTTCAACTCAATGCAAAAAAGAAAAAAAAAAAAGGCAGGGTGTAAGTCTCGCTAGGGATTCTTCTCGACACGGTGGCGTGGACCCCTGTCCAGAGGTAGACATCTGGAACTGGAAACTGGAAGTGGCAATGAAATATCCCCAAGAAAGCGTAATCTCTGGGGAAACGTGGACGTGGCCGTACAGAGAATGGGAACCCAGTGGGAAAATGTTCTGAAAGGAGAGACGTTTGGTTCTTTATGCCTTAAAGATTGAACTAAAACATAATCAGGGGTTTGCCAGTCATTTCTCCTTTTGGGGGAGAAAATTAGATTATTTAATTCCCCTCTCTGCCATGCAAAACATTTTATTTCAAAGAAGATAAGCAGATAATTGGCCTGGTGCATCCAGCCACGAATTTCCCCCTTCAAATACCAACAACAAAACTTGAAAGTGCTGAGTTCTCGTTTTTATATTTAGAATTCTGCTTGCCACTTTCTGATCTTAACGACTTTCAGAATGAGCTACGCCACTTGCGCTGGTCCCTTTTAATGATGTAGTTCCTTGACAAAGGTTCTGTCTTCCTCTGCTTGCCAAAACTTGGAACTTGGGAGCAACCAAGATATCCTTCAGGGGCTGAATGGGTGAATGAAGCGGTACATCCAGACAACGGCGTTCTAATCAGCCCCAAAGGGAGATGAGCTACGAGCTGATGAAGAGATACGGAGGAAACAAAACCATATCGCTAAGGAGAGAAGCTGGTTCGAAAGACTACAGACAGTGAGATTCTGACCGTATGACATTCTGGAAAAGGCAAAAACTGCAGAGATGGTGACACGATCAGGGTTCGCCAAGAACTGAGGGGGAGGGAGGGGTGAAGAGGCAGAGCACAAGGGGTCTTAGAGCCTTGCAGCCCCCACCCCCCGCGTGACAGTTGATGAATACATGTCAGTATACACGACCCCGTGTCATGTGTAATGTTCTCTACCCCCAAGCCCATGGATTGCCCAACAGCACAGTGAACTTGGATACACACGATGGACTTCGATTAGGATGTGTCCACGTAGTTCCATCGGCTGGAACAAAGTGACCTCTCATGGGGGGTGCTGATAACAGGGAGAGGAAACAGGCAGGAAATCTCTGTACCTTGTCTTCAGATTTGATGTGAATCTTGAGCCACTCTAAAAAATGAAAAATACGAATTTTAAAAATTTCAAAACTTAATGGTTTTCGTTTAGAGTAGAAACCAAACTAGAGCATTTGACAGTGTGCAGAACGTTCCCATGGAGATAAACTGTAAACTTGAAAGATGCTACTTTTAAAAATACTAAATAATAAAGTCCCAGAAGTGCTAGTCTCGGAAACAGCAGACACAAAATTCGAGATGAACCCACTAATAGAAACAAGGGGTCAAGTATGTAGAGAGTTTGACATTAAGCAGATGTTAAAGTGCTAAAAATTATGTGGTAAATTTGACATTTGTTCAAGAGGGAAGGTAATTTTAGATTCATACACTCCCGCCGCAGGAAGTAAATGTAAAAGTCGTCCTAGTCAAGCACTCATCCCGGCTTTTCTTCCTGCTGTTACATCCGTAGCACGGAGCTGTCGAATTTGCTTCAAATGCCTCAGAAGTCCAGAAATTCATTCCTCCTGATGCAGATCTGTCTTTGGACATCTCTGATTTATGACGAGACTTTACTATTATTGAGAGAATATGTGTTGCTTCTCTTCTTTAGTACAGACAAATTCCTCCAAATTATTCATTTCTGTAGTGCCTTGCACACTGGGTTTTACTACCATCACAACGAGGAAATCCAGGAAGGCTATTTGATCCTGAGCCCACCTTAACAACAAAGTTTAAGCTTAAACTTTGGACATTATTTACAAATGACGTCACTATAAACATTTTTTGTGTGTCATTTGTTAATTCTTTAATATAGCATGTATAGCACACATTTTATTGCCACCATTCTCCACTGCTAATTTTTTTTTATTTTATTGATTTTTTGGGAGAAAGAGAGAGTGGAGGAGGGGCAGAGAGAGAGAGACAGAGAGAGAGAGGGAATCCCTAGCAGGCTCTGCACTGTCAGCGCGGAGCCTGATGTGGGGCTCGACCTCATGAGCCGTGAGATCATGACCTGAGCTGAAATCAAGAGTTGGTTGCTTAACCGACTGAACCACCCAGGTGCCCCTCCACTGCTAAATTTTTAAATACACTGGGACACTAAGAATTGGAAGTGGTTCATGACTTCTAGACTTTGGAGACCACTGCTTGTGTAAACATCTGAATAACCATTCTCTGGCATGTTCTGAAGAGTGTGATACATCTTCTGAGCTTTACAAAGTTATACCTTAAATACATGGAAAACTACTCTGATTTTGGTATTTTATGCTTAAAAATAATATTCATTTAATCATTCAACACATTTCTATTGCTTTCCTGTCATGAATCCAGAAGATGAGGACAGTTGTGACCAAGACAATTCCTGTCCTTTCAGAAGTACCTTTTAGTGCCGAGCAACATAATATAAGCACATAAAATAAGTAAAATCACTAAACAACATAATTTTAAATATTGATAAAATATATAACGAAAACAAAAATTTGGAATGGAATCATGACACATGGGGTTTATATATTCGAGAAGACTTTTCTGAAGAGGGGACTTTTAAATGGGTCTGAAAAAGAGACGAATTCAGCGTTTTAGTGCCTCAAGTGAGAGACCTTCCCACACAGTGGGTCAGCAAGGGCAAAGGCCCTGAGGCAGGCATCAGTTTGGTCCATTCCATGAAGAACCAGAAAGAAGCTAGTATGTCTGTGGAATACCAACTAAGGAAGAAAATATTAGGACATTAAGACAGAGAGGTGAGTCGATGGCCATTCTAAGGGCAGTCTGAAAACACTTCTGGATACCCTCTCAAATCCCCAATTTATCTCTGAGTTGTTACTGTAATTCATGTGCCTCAAAGATAAACTAGACCTCATGGCCCACTGACAGAAATACTTATGTATAGAAGAGAATAAATAGGTTATATGGGGCTGTGAGAGAAAGCAGGAACTCGACGAGGTGGTCACCAGAGAAGTTCGAGCCAAAGTTGGTGATGTGACTTGAATTAGGGTCAGGGCCCCTTTTACTGAGAAGTAAACCAGAGGAGCCCGCGGTAGGTCAAGCAGGAAGGAAGCCACGAGGCTGAGTTCAGTTTGTGGCACGTCTGTGGCCTGGAGGCAAACCAGAGCACCTGACGTGAGCAAAACCGCCCGGCGCTGGTGAGCCGTCTCCCCGAGTCAGTCTCCCTCCAAAGAGAAGGCGGGCAGAATGGACTGTCCTGTTAAAATGTGGGCTAACGCTTCATGCCTGTGGTAATGCAGTGTGACTCCAGGCCTACTTACAATGCTGTCCTGGGACTTTTAATTCGGGCTTAGGAAGGAATCCCTAAGATAAGTTTCATATGAAATTTTATCTCCAAGACCTAGGCAGTTACTGAGTGTGAAAAGCCAAGTCACATAACAAACAAGCTCTAGTTCCTGGAGCAAATGTAATGTCCCAGCAAGACAGGAGCATGGTGGGTAATTCAGCGGGCATCAAGATGGTGTCAGAAGGCCAGGGGCACGGGGTTAGTCGCCCCGTGAACCTTGTGGCATAGTGGCCTCTGTAACTACCGGGTCACAGTCTAACGGGTCCTCTGATTTCATTGTGTCGTGTTGGTGAAGGATTCTCTTCTGTCATCATATCACAGAGTCTAGTCCCTTCAGTTTTCATGCCTGCTTTTTGTTTTTAAAGTTTATTTATTTATTTTGAGAGAGAGAGAGGAGAGAGAACAGGGCAGGGACGGAGAGAGAGGAAGAGAGAATCCCAAGCAGGCTCCACGCTGTCAGCACAGACCCCGACGCGGGGCTCAGATTCAGAAACTGTGAGATCATGACCTGAGCCAAAACCAAGAGTCAGACACTTAACCAGCCAAGTCACCCAGCCACCCCTCACACCTACTTTTTAAATCAGAGGTAACCATATGCAGCTTCTTCAGTGATAGACTCTCTGGTTCTGGAAAAGTGATTCTCTGAATTTGTTCCAACTCCTAGAGGTTCTCACCTTTCCTGATATTTAAAAGGTAAAGAAATGAGTTGGTTTTGAGCATGGATCTAGGTTAAAATCCAAAAGATACCTAATCAATTTCAGCAGAAGATGATCTCCAAGCTTCCAAGGCCGTTCTTAATAGGCTGATACTTATTTCAAGAGAACTTTCTCTGGTGTTCATTTGATGAGTCAGCGCTAAATACCTGAGTCAGATTCTAAACCAAATCTTTGGGACGGGAAGGTATTCTGGCTAGCTTGCTATCCACTGGAATCCTTCATCCAGTTAATTCTCAAATTATCACTTAGCCATTCTTGTCAGAACAGGTTGATTTGGCTGTAACTTCTGCTTCGGACTTTTATCCAAGGACGTTTATCCAAGGACTTCAGTTCAGTCACAGTTTTTCCCCCTAATAATTCCACTTCTCCACTGTAGTCTGGACAAAAAGGACAGTGTCAAGGAAATCATCAGATGCATATTGTTCCCAGCCCAGCCTTCAAGCACACTGAAATGTGAAATAACTCCTCAACTTGAATCTGTGTTACATTTCTTTTGTATGCATTGATTAATCCAGTATAGAGCACAGAAAAAAAAAATCAAACATTCTATAAAAAAATTCTGAATGAATACGTAAATAAATGAATAATCGCAAAAATAAGTGCTAATATATCCACATATAACTATCTACCTTATAGGAATAGAAATTTAAATGGAAACATGAAATGATATCTTTGGTTACTCAACTCCTGTAAACCTCAGATTCCTCGTCTTTAAGTGAGTATACAATAATACATGTTCCAAGGCGCCTGGGTGGCTCAGTCCAGTAAGTTTCTGATTCTTGATTTCCGCTTAGGTCGTCATCTCACAGTTCATGAGTTCGAGCCCCGCATTGGACTTTGTGTTGACAGAGAGGAGCTCACTTGGGATTCTGTCTCTCTCTCTCTCTGCCCTTTCCCCACTCATTCTCTTCCTCTGTCTCAAAATAAATTTAAAAAATTATTTATACTGATAAATTGTACATACATTATTATACTGATACATAATAATCAACAAGTCAATGTCACAACATGGCTATGTAAATTTATGATAAAAAATAACATCTGACAAGTGAAATACGCAAATTGTCTTCATTCCTACTGAACTTCTGTAAAATGTTTAATAACTTAATAAAGCACTGACAAGATACTGCAGCTTCAGAGTTAAAGATTTGGCACCCCTAAGTGCAATTATCCCCATAGTTTGTCCCCAAGCTAGTGTATGCTTGTCTGTAACATTTTCTTCTGAGATAGCATCAAGTCACTGATAGATAGAAATTTCGTTCTCGCTCGGTTGCTCACAGGTGGCATGAGCACTGTCTAGTTGCACAGTGGGATGAGGGTGCAGAATTAGAACAAAGGACCCCTTTTCACCCTCATACTTAGAGCATCACCAGCCGAGCATGTGACTGTTGGGCTCTGCCTGCGGCCTCCTTTAGGAAACCAAATCACGACGGGCAAACTCTCAGAATAGAACACACATAAAGGACAGTCACATGCAAATAGCCGAAGATAAATAAGTTCTGTCCGAACCCATGAAATGTGGAAGATTATTGCGGATAATAAGCAGAGAATATAAAAATCACTTTGAGCTCTTAACTGTGTGTGCCAACTGTATAGAGCGGATATAGGTGGTAAGGTTTACAGCAAACCAGAAGAAGAGTTAACCTGTGGTGTGATTGTTTTAAGTACAGTAACCACGGGTAACTTCTCTGCATGACTGTTCAACCTCAGGAATTAAGTATATTCTAGGATAAGATATTTGTACAATTCCTCAGTGGGTTTAATGAGCGCATGAGCCCTGAAGACCTGAGATAACAACTACACACGTAGAATATTAATTGAAACTTAAATGAACTGTCTGTTGCCAAGGGCACAGCATTTCTAAAACACTCACATTGGCTGACTCCCTTTGCTGCAACTGATACCCGCTTCCTGCCATTTTAAGACCCATAGTGCACATAAGTCACTGTGTTCTCTGTATTACAGCTTCATTCTCCAGAAGACCACCGGGGTGGCAATCAGTAAGGGTGATGAGTCAATTAATGCTGATATTTTGAACATCAATATTACAAGTTTGAGGACACTCTGTTATTTTTTCAAACCTTGGCAGGACCAAATGCCAGCTCTTGGCACAAAGGTAACAGGCAAAGTAGGTCTCAAGTCCAATATCCCGTGACCCACCCATTCGCATAAGCACACAAATGTTCTCCTCCAAACATGGCAACCAAGTCCATTCCTTATATGCTGATAGTCATCTCTCTGGGCAATCTGAAATAATTTCATTTCAAATGAGTATCTTCTTTACCACCCCAAGCATCAATTTTACCCTTCATCAAATTGTACTAAAAAATCCAAGGAAGTTTTGATATGACCCCATTCAGATTTAGTTTGAAGTTACATCTGGTTTAGTGCATATCGGAAGGGAAAGTTGTTAATGTATTGGAGAGCATATTGAAATTATTTTTGTAACACATATGACCCATTTTCTCTCCATTAGTGCATTGGATTCCTGGGACTTCTGTGTCAAATTAAACAGATGGTGGCTTAAAACAACAGACATGTAATCTTTCAGGTTTGAGAACAGCAGTTTGGAATCTGTGTGTGAGCAAAACAGGTCCCTCTAGAACTGAGAACACCTGTTCCATGCCTGTCTCCTGGCTGCCGATGCCTATGGGTGTAGCCCCATGATACCAGTCTTTGCCCACCCTCATAGGACCTTCCCTACGTCCTCTCTTCTGTCTGAGTCTCTCCTTTTCCTATAAGGACACTTGTCATTGGATTCAGGACCCAGCCGATTAATCCAGGATGACCTCATCTTGAGAACCTTCACTTAATCACACCCCAGAAAACTCATTTTCCAAGTAAGCTCATGTTCACGGGTACTGGGGGTTAGGACTTGGACATATCTTTCTGAGGGATACTATTAAATGCACTACAATTGACAGGGTAACACCAATATAACCAAATTGTAGGCTTTAGGTCGTTTCCTTTTAACATCCTTTCCAAGAAAATTAGGGGGAAAAAAAAAAACCTTGCATTGAATTGAAGGTTAAGGGATAAACAGTCATTTTCATCAATGCACTAGAACTACCTATGATTTTTACATCAGGGTAAAAGCAATTTTGAGTCTTGTTAAATTTGTTTAGGCATGTTCTTCAAGAAAAGTTGTCTTATGTTTTATATTATTTTTTTTCTACATGGATCTTTAAATTTGTTAATATAATTATCATTATTATTTTTATATTCAAGTTAGTTAACAGTATAGTATTGGTTTCAGGAGTACAACCCAGTGATTCATCATTTATATACGACACTCAGTGCTCATCCCAACAAGTGCCCTCCTTAATGCCCATCACCCATTTAACCGACACCCGCAGCAACCCTCAGTTTGTTCTCTGTATTTAAGAGTTTCTTATGGTTTGCCTCCCTCTCTCTCTTTATCTTTTCTTTCCTTCCCTTCCCCTCCCCTCCCCATGATCATCTGTTTTCTTTCTTTAATTTCATATATGAGTGAAATCATATGATATCTCTCCTCTGACTGACCTATCTTGGTTAGCGTAATACACTCTAGTTCCAAATTGTTGCAGATGGCAAGATTTCATTCTTTTTCATTGCCGAGTAGATTCCATTGTGTGTGTGTGTGTGTGTGTGTGTGTGTGTGTGTACCACATCTCCTCTATCCATTCATCAGTTAACGGACATTTGGGCTCTTTCCATACTTTGGCTATTGTTGATAGTGCTGCTATAAATGTTGGGGTGCATGTGCCCCTTCAAATCAGCATTTTGTATCCTTTGGATAAATACCTAGCCATGCAATTGCTGGGTCACAGGGTAGTTCTATTTTTAATTTTTCAAGGAACCTCCATACTCTTTTCCAGAGTGACTGCATAAGTTGCATTCCCACCAACAGTGCAAGAGGGTTCTCATTTCTCTGCATCTTTGCCAATATCTGTTGTTTCCTGAGTTGTTCATTTTAGCTGTTCTGAGAGGTAGAGGTTGTATCTCATTGTGGTTTTGATTTTTATTTCCCTGATGATCAGTGATGTTGAGCATCTTTTCATGTGTCTGCATCTGGTTGTCTTCTTTGGAAAAGTTTCTATTCATGTCTTCTGCCCATTTCTTCAATGCTTTTTGTGTGTTGAGTTTGGTAAGTTCTTTATAGGTTTCGGATACTAACTTTTTATCCGATATATCATTTGCAAATATCTTCTCCCTTTCCGTCAGTTGCCTTTTAGTTTTGTTGATTGTTTCTTTCATTGCGCAGAAGATCTTTATCTTAATGAGGTCCAAAAAGTTCATTTTTGCTTTTATTTCCCTCATCATAGAGACATTCAAGTAAGAAGTTGCTGTGGCCTAGATCAAAGAAGTGTTTGTCTGTTTTCTCCTGTAGGGTTTTGATGGTTTTCTGCCTCACATTTAGGTCTTTTATCCATTTTGAATTTATTTTTATGTATGGTGTACGAAAGTGTTCCAGGTTCATTCTTCTGCATGCTGCTGTCCAGTTCTCCCAGCACCATTTGCCAAAGAGACTGTCTCTTTTCCATTGGATATTCTTTCTTCCTTTGTCGAGGATTAGTTGGCCATATATTTGTGGGTCCATTTCCAAGTGCTCTTTTCTATTCCATTGACCTACGTGTCTGTTTTTGTGCCAATACCGCATTGTCTTGTTGACTATAGCTTTGTAGTAGAGGCTAAAGTCCAGGATTGTGATGCCTCCCACTTTAGTTTTCTTTTTCAACATTCCTTTGGCTATTCAGGGTCTTTTCTGGTTTCATACAAATTTTAGGATTGTTTATTCTAGCTCTGTGAAGAATGCTGGTGGTATTTTGATTGGGATTGCATTGAATGTGTAGATTGCTTTAGGTAGTATTGACATTTTAACAGTATTTGTTCCGATCCATGAGCATGGAATGTTTTTTCTATTTTTTGTGTCTTCTTCAATTTCTTTCATAAGCTTTCTGTAGTTTTCAGTATACAGATCTTTTACCTCTTTGGTTAGGTTTATTCCTAGGTACTTTATGGGTTTTGGTGCAATTGTAAATGAGATTGATTCTTTGATATCTCTTTCTGTTTATTTATTATTGGTGTATAGAAACGCAACCAGTTTCTGTACAGTGATTTTGTATTCTATGATTTTGCTGAATTCATGTATCAGTTCTAGCAGTTTTTTGGTGAAATATTTTGGGTTTTCCATGAAGAGTATCATGTAATCTGTGAAGAGTGAAAGTTTTGACTATTATTATTATTTTTTAATTGTGCAAAAGCATCTCTCAAGACGCCTTTAGTCACTCAGATTTTTTTTAAAGAGAGATATGAGCAGCAGATAATAATACAGCCATTGCCCTGGGAAAGGGGGTAACTTCAATATTGGCAAGAATAAAACAAAACATAAGTCATAGAAGAAGCAAGATTGGAAAGATAACTTGCTAAGAGAGGCAAGCAAGAAATATAAAAGGAAATGAAAATAATTAATGGTTTCTAGTAATTATAAAATTTAATACGAAAGAAAACTACAAAGAAACAAAAAACAGCCTTGTATTAAAATCTGCTTGCATCAGTTATCACTTCTATGTCACTTAAAATCCTCATGACTCAGGGCGCCTGGGTGGCTCAGTCCCTTGAGCATCTGACTCTTGATTTTGGCTCAGGTTTATCTTGGGATGGAGCCCTGCATCAGGCTCATCACTGAGCATGGAACATGCTTGAGATTTTTCTCGCTCCTTCTGCCCCTCTCCTGCTCATGCTCTCTTTCCAATCTCTCTCTGTAAAAAAAGATTCCTCATGGCCTCACCTTATGCCCCCCACCCCTTGCTGCTCTGGCAACTCGTACAGTTGGAGCAGTTTGGAGCAGGTATGAGCCACTCCTGGGCAGAGAGTCTTTCTAGTCCCAGCTGGCATTTGCCTCTGGGAATGTCCTCAGCAGTCACTAGTGAAGAGACTGTAATCCTGGGACAATTACTGCCCTGAGGCACAGCCCTGGACCAATGGGGAACTGGATTCAGTTGATAAACTCTTGCCTCTTCCTTCCCTTGAGTAGATAATTCTGAGAGATTTCTGATAAGCCACTTAGGGAGGTCCTTCAAATCTAGCCACAGATCGGCTCTGGCCATGACCAACTTAAAAACACATTCCTATATTGGCTGCTTCACTCTGCTGGCCTCACTTGTGCTTCTTGGTGTCAAATTCCCAAATAGATTTCTCAAGAATAAACTTGTGTCTCAGGTTTTGAAAACCCAGACTGAAACAAACACTATCTTTCTCTGTGGTTAATGAAATGAATTGTCATTATTTTAAAATCACCTGCTTCTAAATTAAGATAAATCTAATTAAAAATAGTTTGTTTGAAGTTCCTGCAGATATAATGATGAAGTTTTATTGTAGTTTAATTTTGGTCCTGAGTATAATAATAGCGATGGCAATAATGAGTGTAAGATAAGAAAGAGGCTATCTTTTTAGAGATTTTTCTAGGAAAGTCAAGTTAATAGAAGTTAAATACCCTTAATTAAATGCTTACTCTCTTCTTTATCACGTTTTTTATTGTTTGATTATTTACATTTGTCTTTAGACTTATTTATTTGCTCTTAATGGCAGGAAAGGAAAGTGCAATATATAACACAAGAACTGTTATACTTTATAAAGTAGGATAACCTATTTTTGCCACAGTGATTCGAAAGTGTTCTGTAGCAGATACTGTGCTTGATATTAAGAATCCAGTGGTGAGTGTGGCCCTGAGACAGTTTCCTCAAGAAAGCTGGGCCTGTGAAATGGCAATTAGCTAAGTAAATACAAGCCCGTGAGCATGGGAGCCTGTGAGCATGGGAATGAGATCAGGGTGGCCCAAGGATTATTTCAGAGGAGCACTACTCTCTAAGTAAGAGTTCTGGTGGAATGGATATTTTTGAAAAATCATTCACACGATAAGCAAAATAAGTGACTCCTTATTAACTTTTAATAAACTCGAAGATAAGGCAATTAACCTGGGCACTTAATTGTATTGAATTAAAATTCTCAGGGGTCCTAAGAACATCAGGTCATATTTCACATGTAAATCAGAGCCCAGGAGGAGAGTTAAGACTTGGCACATTGAATGCCTGGTGAGCTGATGTTTCTCTAATCCTTTATTTCTTTTTCCTGGCTTAATTACCTTCCTGAGAACATCTAACATTTTATTTTAAGAAGGATTATGCTTTAAAAAGAATGTCATTCCAGGACATGATCTGAAGTTTTAAAAAAAATCACATTAATTTCCCTACATCACATTGCTTATAACAGGTCTTTTCTCCTTTTTTCTATTTCCTGACTTTTAATAACTTTATTTTTATGAGGTAGTTATTTTACTGTGGAAAATTTAATCCAGAGCATATATGAGTATAATCTCTCCCTCATGAGCTTGATAATAGGATTTGGTGTTTGTATTTAAAATAACTGCTGGGACGCCTGGGTGGCCCAGTGGGTTAAGCGTCCAACTTGATCTCAGGTCAGGTCTTGATCTCAGGATGGAAGTTTCTGGCCTCATGATGGGTGTGGAGCCTACTCAAAAAAATTAAAATAATTGCTTAATACAGTCTTTTTCTGTGCTTTTTTTTTTAAAAAAGCTTATTTATTTCTTTTGAGAGAGAAAGAGAGCAGGAGTGGGACAGACAGAGAGAGAGAGAGACAGAATCCAAGCAGGATCAGCACGGTCAGCGCAAAGCCCGATGTGGGGCTCGAACTCAGGAACCGTGAGATCACGATCTGAGCCAAAGTTAAGAGCCAGATGCTTAACCCACTGAGCCGCCCACCCAGGCACCCCCAGATTGGCCATAAATATTTCCTGTGTAATACAATCATTCTAAAGGGGCTAATGTATTTCACTTAATGGGCCTATGCATGTCCATGGGATCAGGGCAGATGACTGAACACTCTTAGTCTTCTTCTTAGCTGTAAGGGAAAAGGAAGAGCCAATTTGGTAACATCCCACCACCCATTAAGACTTGCCCTACTGGTCCTCACGGATGTTGGGCCTCACTGGCAGAGAACTCAGCTTTCTCTCGCACCTGCAAAAGCTCGGATGGTTCTTGTCAACAACCAGGCATCCAGCATTGTCTGTCCTTATCTCTCGCCCCCCACCCCTGCCTCCTCCATACCCCTGCCCCTGCCACCCCAGCTTTTTGCCTAACACCAAGACAATCAGAGCAGTCTTGGCTGCAGGTTGTTCTCCTGCTAAGGTCAGAAGAAGTAACAATTCCAAGTTTGGCCTCAGGTCTAAGCCATGTTCCACCAGAACGTTTTTTTCCACACAGAATCTTCACTGAGATTCATTGAGTGGCCTTATACCTCACTCCCTTCAGGGCTGTGAATATATACGCTTTTGTGACTGACCTCAGTAAGGAAGGTTGTGTAAGACGGAGGCCCTTAATGTCTAATGCAAAGTGATAAAAGAAGTATATTCATTAAACTGGGAAAGAGAGAACTATACAAGCAATTAAGACAACGTGTTATTTTTCTGTGCCTGTCCCTTGCTGTGCATAGTGCAGTTAATAAAATTATCAAAACATAATCCGCAGATTTTTTCAGGCATTCACCTCCAGAACAGCAGACGCACACGTGGGAATGCGGACCAGGAGTTAAGGGAATTTCTCACCAAAGTGGAATTTCTGCTGAACCTTGAACAAAATGGCCTCACGTTTGGGTTGGGGAGACTGGCTTGACTTTCATTTAAATGCAAATCTAGTCTCCTTCAAAGAAAAGTTCAGCTGGTATTGAAACATTAAGTATATAAGATCTGATCATAAAAAGACATAGATGAAATATTGTTAACTTTTTTTAATTGGCTGATGTTTAACTGGCTCCTTAGGGAAAATACCGTAAGAAATCTGTTCCTCTAAACTTGCATGCATCTACAGTCTTCAATTAAATGCCATCGATTAATCCCGAACTAGTTAAAAATTAGTTTATTCTAGAAATGTAATATATAGAGTAGTCTTTGAGAGTGTTCATTCAGCTGTGATATTTCTAAGAAATTTAAGCTGAGGAAAATCTTGTCATCTAAAGTTTTGTCTAGCGAATGGCTTAACAGAATGGCTCAGTCGGTTAAGCATCTGACTTCAGCTCAGGTCATGATCTCACAGTTTGTGGGTTTGAGCCCCTCAAAGGGCTCTGTGCTGACAGCTCAGAGCCTGGAGCCTGCTTCAGATTCTGTGTCTCCCTTTCTTTCTGCCCCTCCATGCTTGCACTGTCTCTGTCTCCTTCAAAAAAATAAACATAAAAAAATCAAGTTTTTTCTAATAAAAGGCAGATATAAAATTGCAACCTAGTTTTCTGGATTATTGCCTAATACTGCATATGTGTCCCTAATACACCAATTCTTTATACTGAGAAAATAACGATCTTCATTCATTTTGTAAAAAAACAATACTCGTGGATCAAGTGGTACAAAAAAAAGTCCTACCACGCGCGTGTCGTAAGAGATTGTGTGGTGACCAAAAGTGGGTGGTCAGAGCACCACTTGAACTGCCAGAAGGTCGGTTCAAACGTTGCTCACCTGTTGGTCAGATTGCTTCTTTTCAAGAGTGTTTGCGGGCACAGGGGAATAAAACGCACACACACAAGTTACTACACTTCTCAGGGATAGTTGATTTTGCCAAATGTTTTGTGCAACAGCACATGTTCCTCGTTCCTTCTCTTACTAAGTAACATTTTTCAAGGATTCCGGAGGTGATCCCTTTCCGACAGTGGTTCTCAAGTTTGGCTGTGGCCTAGAATCCCGTGGAGAGATTTTAACTTGCTTGGTGCGCAGGCTGCATCCCGGACCGGTTACGTCAGAATCTCTGCATCTGGGAACAAGGCACCAGTCTTCGTGAGAGCTCCCTGACGAATCCCGTGTGCATCCAAATGTGAAAACCACTCTTCCGATGTTCAGTGAGGATTCCCTCAATGAACAGTGACTCAGAACAGGAGTTGTCAGCCCTGTGTCCTAGGGCTTCTTCAAGATGGTTCTGCCTCTTCTTAAAATAGCACACAAATGTTTTATACCTGTGTGGGATCATGTTTAAAAACAAATGTAAACCAGTCTTCCTCTTAGGAAGGAGTTTAAGATTTTCTGTGCCTTTGAGAGGCAAAGCTACCTGCTCGCCTTCCCATGTGTCCCGCGAACACTGTTTCCTCTGACTCGCTTTCTGTGCACGGAAGAGGTTTGGTTTCTCCCACAAGGAGGATCTCTGACAGTAGCAGCACGCTAGTCTGGGTAACAGTACAGGTTTCGGTGCACGATGTGCCCTGACCTGGATGGCCTTCTCATTCCCCTCGATGTCCCTAAATTGTAGACACTTTTGTTTCTGTCATCGTCCCCCCGACCCTTTTTTAGAACATTTGCTAAGACTACTTGGAATCACCCCTTCGGAAGCGTGTAAGTCTCTCAGCCTCCGGCCAGTTTTACAACCCAAGAAATGTCTTTCTCAAAGACCGGAGGATGATGTCTTTGAAGTGCAAGCCCTGGAGGAGATAATAACACCTTTATCATCCTGTCTCTGAGAGAGCCTAGGCACCCACTTTCAGGAAATAAGAGGTAATGCACAGGCACAGATGGCCCAATCACAGAAAACTATTTGCAACCTCAAGAATAACTCAAAACAGATAATCCAGTGAAGAAACGGGCAGAAAACATGAATAGACACTTCTCCATGGAAGACATCCAGATGGCCAACAGACACATGAAACGATGCTCAATGTCACTCATCATCAGGGAAATACAAATCAAAACCACACTGAGATACCACCTCACACCAGTCAGAGTGGCTAAAATGAACAAATCAGGAAACTACAGATGCTGGCGAGGATGTGGAGAAGCAGGCACCCTCCTACACTGTTGGTGGGAATGCAAACTGGTGCAGCCACTCTGGAAAATGGCGTGGAGTTTCCTCAAAAAATGGAAACAGAACTACCCTGTGGCCTAGCAATAGCACTGCTGGGAATTTACCCAAGAGACACAGGAGTGCTGACGCATAGGGGCACATGTACCCCAATGTTCATGGCAGCACTTTCGACAATAGCCAAATCATGGAAAGAGACTAAGTGTCCATCAACTGATGAGTGGATAAAGAAGATGTGGCATATGTATACAATGGACTACTATGTGGCAATGAGAAAGAATGAAATCTGGCCATGTGTAGCAACGTAAATGAAACTGGAGGGTATTATGGTAAGTTAAATAATGTCTGTCAGAGAAAGAAAAACCATATGTTTCCACACATAGGTGGATTTTAAGAGACTTAGCAAAAGACCATGGGGGAGGGGAAAAGGTAAAAAAAAGTCACAGAGAGGGAGGGAGACAAAAAATAAGAGACTCTTAAGTACTGAGAACAAACTGAGGGTTGAGGGGGTGTGCGAGGGGGGAGAGTGGGTGACAGGCATTGAGGAGGGTATTTGTTGGGATGAGCACTGGGTGTTGTATGGAAGTTAATTTGACACTAAATTATATATATATACATACACTCAGTGTGCTGAGTATAGCCCGATGGTCAATCCCCAGCCCTCACAAAGTTTTCAGTCTCTCCCGTCCGGCTCATTCGGTGCTGAAAACCTTTCCGCTTTTTGTTCCACTGGAGTTGAGTTCAGTCTCTCCGTTCCGCTGACATGGTCTCGGTCCGAGTCTTCCTTGCCTGTTTATCTTGTCTGGGGCAAGTAAGTCTTTCTCTCACTCCCTGGATTTCACAGCGGCTCTGTCCCTCACAAGCGGCAACATACCAGGGCAAAGTGTTTCACATCTGTAACCCTCCTGCAGCAGAACGGACAGACAACAGCAAGATACTACTAGTTACCTCACAGGTTGTCCCGAGAGCGCGAGGTAGCAGTTAATGCCCTAGCGATCGGGCTTCTGTCAAGCACTTCCCACAAGCCTGCCTTGGCATGTGAGGGTGAAGAGGAGGGTTTCTGACAGCAAAGTCCGGGTGGACTCTTCAGAAGAGGAATGGAGCAGAACAGACGCAAAAAATGTGTGACACTGGATGTCGTCCATGTCACCATTACTGCCACCAGTGTGGAACAGCTGTGCTGTCCCCTCTCTGTCACCAGGATCCTTCACTTTCAGTTGTCACCTGCCCACGTGTCTGAAATGCATCATTGTGTCAACTATAAGTGATTTTCTGGTGATTTTAAGGATCTGCTACAGTGAAGCCCACGGTTCCAGAAATTGAAAGTGACATCCAGTTCTAGTTTGGTTATAACAACACTCGGAAATGTCCCAGAGGGACACTCTGGTGCACGGGTCATGAGCACTTTGTTCCGGCTCTGCCTCCGTCACCCACCACTCGTGTGCACTCGGAGAAGTCGTTCCAGTACCCTGTTGGCCCTCGTTTGGCAAGTACGCTGGTTGTGATGGGTGGTATGTGACTGTCACCTGATGGCTTTGATTCTGTCTCCTGCGGGGACATTCACAGCCTCTCAAAAAGTGAGTTGCAGAGTCATGTTCAGAAGCAGATCTTTTTAATGGTTTTAGTTGAAATAATTCATAAAAATCAGTCACAGAAAGTGTCCTTTGATTTTCCCGTTTTAGTCTCGCCTATCTTGTTTTATAAGAATCACATTGTCTGTTTCTATAAGTCTGAGGCGGTGGGTTTTCTCTATGTCAGACAGCTTGGCTGGCGGTACATCTCTTACTTCTCTTCTGCTAGACTTGGCCCCCTCGATCAGCATTTCCCATCGCTCTCATCAGAATCACTGAAGTGTTTTAAGGTGGTTCCTTTCAATTTGACAGTTAGTGCATCTAGTCAAATGATGAAATAAGACAATGTTCAAACTGACGATAGACAGAATATGAAAGGCTGTTTATTCAAACTGAATGTATACAACCCAGATATTAAAAGTTTGCACCATAGATTTGGATCAATCTGTGATAGCACCATTAACTACCAATCTCCCACTTATATTTTTATTCCAAGAATTATTTGTTGGGTGCATATCCTGTGCCTGGAACTAATGCTGTTCAATTATTTTTTTTTTAATTTTTTAAAGAGTTTCTTTACTTTCAAGAGAGAGAGAGAGCACTAGTAGGGGAGGGACAGAGAGAGAGGGAGACACAAAATCCAAAGCAGGTTCCAGGCTCTGAGCTGTCAGCACAGAGCCCCATGCAAGACCCGAACTCACCAACCGTGAGATCATGACCTGAACCAAAGTCGGATGCTTAACCAACTGAGCCACCCAGGCGCCCCTCTCAGTTCTCATAATGGTCATGGTGCTTGCAGACCATTGGAGAGGTAAAGAGTAAAGACAAATGAAGGAGAAGTAATTACTCGATTGCAATTGTAACAAATAATAATAGGGATTTAGCCAAAAGTCTGATGAAACTGTATAAAGGAAGACCCTAAACCAATGTAGCCCATGAGTTTCTGTGAGGCAATTATATTTAAATTTCAGACCTAGGTAATTATGCTTATACACACGCACACACACACAATGTTACAACACTGATGTATTTCATTGATTCTAAATTCAAATGTGTATTGTTTCTACCATGTTCTTTCAAGTGTGTGGGGGCTCTGTGAGGTATATACACATATTCCTGTATTCAAGGAACTATTATCTAATTAAGAAAGAAAGAAAGCCTCTTTGATATGCCTATTTTGAGACAGCCTCTTACTAAGTGTCGAATAGTACAGACAAGAAATATATACTAGGTTCCGGAGGACAGTGGTCTCAGGTGTGCTGGCCGTGGTGAATGAGCAGAGGAAGAAGTCAGTCGCTGAGCAGAATCAGCTGGGGTTTGATTTCTGGTCAAAAGGGAGAAAAGATGAGAAATAGTAGCAACATCTTGAATAAAACTTTGTACTGGCCTCAGCTCTAGCTAGGAAGTATTTCTAGAGGTTACAGATAGAAACAGCTTCCTTGTGAAATTTTATAGGCCCTGCTAATAAGTATCAACATCTGCCCGTATATTTTGGGGGGAAATTAACACATCCTTAATCTGTTCTAGAATCTTCCTCATGCGGTTTGTAGGACACTACAGTCAAAACATCAAGGGGAGAGAGCTTATGTGGGCAAATAGATGGGCTGCTTTTCTAAGCAGCCTATTTGGTGGCCTCTCTTTGGAGAATGCAGTAATAAATTGAAGTGTAAAAGGTGAAAATAGGCACCAAAAATAGCAAATGTTTGTTGAAATAGCACAATGCGTACTTGTTGAAATGCCCGGTTTGCCCTTTACTAGAAGTAGCATTTAGGAATACAAAGCTTCGAATAAATCTTGTATGCCTTGATTTTCAGAAAATAGTCACAAGGCTCCCATGAGGGCACAGATATGCGTGGGAAGGGACCGAAGTGCAGGCAGAGGCACCGAGAGAAGCCGTATATAACTAAGGTCACTATAGTTGCAAAGGCCTTTCAGTGTGAACCCACAGTTTACTGCTCTGTTTGGTTGACTGTAATTATCTTTACCTAGGGCAGTAGAGAATGTGATGTCTACCCGTTAAGTCTCAGAGGAATTAAATTATCCGTATGATGATAAACCTGTTACTCTTCCTACTCCAACATAATAAATCCAGGAAAGCAAGCAGAGAACCTTTTCCACAAGGACATCCACTGTTTTCTGTGGTCTGAGCATATGACCTTGCTTCAAGTACACTGATACATAAGAAGAAAATCCTAAGAGTATTCCCACAGGCTCCTGTTTTCACACTTAGCTGTTTTCTCTATCCGTGCCCATGTATGTTACCTCCCTTCCTACTATAATCATGAAGTGTCCGTGTCTAGATTATAAAGGCTATAGATAGGAAGCCATCCATCCTCACTGAGTTGAGACGCTGTTCTTCCAAAAGTTTGCCCTCATTTCCTAAATCATGACAATCCCCCTTTAATTTATCTTTTCTATCATCACAAAAATATGTCATATCTCATATTTAATTTTTCTTTAATTCTCCGTTGACCATCTGTACCAGCACAATGCCAGCAAATGCGCTATTTTTCTGTTAACGCTTCAGATCTAAAGTCTCCAAAGAAAAGTGCTCTGTGTTAGCTGTCCTCACATTCTTTGCTTGTAGTTTTTCTCTTGAGTTCACTCTAACCAGGCTACTGTCTCTACATTCAACTGAAATGGCTCTTAACAAGGTTTTCAGTGACTTGCACATTCCCAAAACCCATGGTCAACATTCATGCTTTGTCTTACTCATCCACAAGCAGCGTTTGACACCACTGGCTTGTGAGATCACAGCCCAATGGCCCAGCCTCACTAAAAGATGGACAATTAAGCATAAGATTATGACATGCATCCCCTACCCCACAACTTACAGTGAGTTCGTTCTCAAGTCATTTGTACATCTCCATTTTTTGGTGTTGAATACTGGACAATTTACTGTGTTCCTTTCCTTGATTTTTCATGTTTCTTGAAGTCTTCCATTGCTTTCTTCACATTTGAAGAACGAGTCACTTCCTCCAGTCTTTACTGACTGATTTTGGGGGAGAAACATGTTCAACAGTCAGCCCGGTTTGGAACTCTGAGGCTCTCTCAGACTTCTATGGATTTGTCTACTCAATGCCTCTTGTGCCCTTCTGTGTGTGTGTGGAGGGTGGCGTGGGAGGTAACTGTTAAGAATCTCTCCCAGTCCCGCAAAGCCAGGCCAGGGGCTGGGAGCCTCCATTTTGTTTTCCCATGAGACAAGAAAGAAATGAGATGCAAGGTCAGCCTCTTGCAAGCTGGGGAAGCCTGGTCCTCTTTCATTGTGCTCTCATTTCCCCTGCAGAAGGAATAACGGACCCAGGGTCCTCTCGTGTACCTGAGCTGAGCTGCATTGGGGGAGGGGTTGTCTTGGATAAAGTGAGTCTCTTTACTTCTTCATTGTGTATATTTTTGGAATTTATTTCTCCCATGGTGTGCTGGAACTTTTGCTGTATCCCAGACTCCCACCAAAGTGCTGCTGTCTGGGGGGTGGCTGTCCAAATTGATGCTACTGTAGGGTGATGACGGGAGGCTACACTCCAAGTTTAGCCTGGGACATCTTCTCAAAGACAGAAAAGTGCAGAGAGGGAAAGAAAGATCATTTTACTACGGAGAGAGGTGACAAACGCTCCTTCAGCCAGGTTAGCAAGGACAACACCTTGGTTGTAAATCACGGACAGTGTGTACCCTTGATATGCTGTGATGAAAATGACCCTCCGTGGTCTTCCTCTCATTACCTGTAAGTTCAGGTCAGTTATGCAGAAATATCAGATAGACTCATGTAGAGGAGTGTCCTATAGTACACCTGAGGGGCATTCGAAAGGTCAGGGTCACCACAAACAGGGCAAGTTTGAGAAACTATCACAGACAAGAGGAGCCTCGGAAGAAATGACAACGGATTACATGGTATTGTCCTGGGTGGGATCCTGGGAGGGATAAAGGGCATTAGGTGAGAACTACGGAAATCTAAATAAACCATGGAGTTGACAGTGCATCAATAATGGTTTATCAATTTTAGCAAATATGCCGTATATATTTATTATTTTTTAAGTTTATTTACTTTTTTCATAGGAGAGGATAGGCCTAGAGAAAAAGAGAGAGAGAGAGAGAGGATCCCAAGCAGACTCCGAGCGATGAACACAGACTCCGATGCAGGGCTCGAGCTCAAGATTATGAGATCTTGACCCGAGCTAAAATCGAGAGTCAGACCCTTAACAGACTGAGCCAGCCAGGCGCCCCGAGTGTGTGGTTAGTTTAAAAGACTTGCTTAAAACGCATAGTTGCTTCAGACACAGGAACAAAAGATTCTAGCAGCATATTCATTTGCTTAATGTTCTTATCTCGAGCTGGGTATCATCGCTGTGTTTGGATTGATTCCCCATCTGTGTTCAAGCGCCTTGGAATTCACAAAGTCCTTGTGGGGCTGACAGAATGGCGAAGGGGGTGTGTCTGGGGTGATGCAGGTGGCAGCAGAAACATCCAAACCAGACCGGTGTCAGGTCGATAATGCAGAAAAATCATGATATAAACAATCTTTAAACGTAATCTTATCCAAAGATAAACTCTATGCTTACTATAATGGATACTGCTGTATATAGTGTTTTTTATGATGTGAAGAGTGATTTTTTTTTAAATTTTGTTCATTTAACCTAATATTGGAGCCACAATATAATTACCTCAGTGAATTGGCTACCAGAGTTCAGAGGAAGTTCTGTAAAAGACCTTACCACCAGCTCACCTTATGAATAAGTTCATGTGGTGGGAAGGTTCAGAGGGTGAGGTGCAAGCTTCCTCTCCTACCTTACGCGGATAGTAACATGATTCTGAGAGACAGGTGATGAAAATGGAGAATGTAGGTACCAAGTAGATTCTGAGCATTACAGTATCATCAGTTATGCTTGAAGCTTTTCCACTGTTGAGTAATAAAAAATAAAATCTGGCACAAAAAAATTAAGCAGAATAAGAAATTATTCACCCTTGAAAATGAGAGTTTTATGAGTACATTTGTCATGAGTTTTTCTGTTGTATTAGTGCTTGGTACCAAACTATTAGTAAAAAGTTAATGAGATTTTAGTTAAACTGAATTAAGTCTGTTGTTAAATGTGTTATGCATTCTATAAAATATTAAAGGACCTATTCGAACACTATGTTATAATCAGTTTTCCAATGGCTAATCCATGCCATAAATATTTACTTCGGTTGTTATTAAAGAACTAAAAAATATTTTGAAGGCATTTGAAATGACTGAATGCTTCAATTAGCGAAAAGTGCAGTATCTTTAGAAAAAAAATGGTAACTTATTTACCTAACAAACAGTAATAACTGTAAATACATGCATTTCCCATAATAAAAAATACTAATTTTTTTGAGAAAAATGAATTCAGTTACCTGCTTAAAAACACTTAGTTTTGTGTGGTTGGTAATTTTAAATTAATTTTTTTTTTTAAAGAAGCCTCCACACCCAGTATGGGGCTCGAACTTAAGACCCTGAGACCTAGCTGCAGGGCTCCACTGACTGAGCCAGCCAGGAGTCCTTAATTTTTTTTTTTTTTTTTTTTTTTGCAGTGCAGTGTCTGTGTATTTGCATAATGTCTGTCATATCTTCTCATATTTTGCAATTATTTGATGAGAATATATTTAGTTTTTAAAATTTGTAAATGCTTATTTATTTGAGTAAGAGAGTGCGGGGGAGAGGCAGAGAGACAGAGGAGAGAACCCCAAGCAGGCTCCATGTTGTCAGCAGAGCCCACCCAACATGGGCTCAGAACCCACCATCCATGAGATCATGACCCGAGCTGAAACCAACAGTCAGATGCTTAACCTCCTGAGCAACCCAGGCGCCCTGGAATGGATTTTAAAATCTTATTCTTTTATCCAATCCTTCTGGGTCAAGTAACATTTTAATTTAAAGTATATGCCCAAAAAGAGAAAAGTAATATTTTCCCCTGAAACTGCACGTCTTCCTAACTTACAATCAAGGGCGCACAGAGCTACAGTGGGGTGCGCAGCTGAGTGCAGTGAGCACTTATAGACGAAAAGCTGCAGATGCTAATCTGTGAATTGTGTACAAAAGCAGCTTAACATAGATGATGAGAACGGGTTTCATAGATGATGCTAAATGCTAGACTCATAATTGGTACCTTAATGACTCTTCTACTGTTGAGATTTAAATTCTAACCAGGAGATAATTTACCTCTAATCAAATGCACTTATAAAACAGTGACATTTTCAGCAAATAGTTAATAATGGGGGAATAGAAAGTAATTCTCTATCTCACGCCAAGATAATTCCAGATGATTTGTAGCTAGAGTTTTGCTACATAAAAATGTTGCTTTATTTAATAATGTAGGTCACTCACACTTTGTGCTTAGCTATCACTAAATGGCATGCTAATGGTGGACATTTGCAAACATGTGACAAGTCTGTGGTTTTACTGCTTGTGTTAAGATCAAGAACATCTGACAAAGATCGAGTGCTTCTCTCCGAAGTTCCCAGCCTTCCCCAGCTTTCTGAAACGCCCGCATTGTCCCCTGGGCACGGAGCGAGAACCGATCTGGGCAGGATGTCGGTGCATCCACCGCAGAAACCAGGACACTAAGGAGGCATACAGGGGGTGCTTGGCGGTTAAGATCACGGGCCCCGAGTCGGGGAGATTGCTCATCACTCTTACAGTTGACCGCTCACATGCATTGAGGCTGAGAAACTATCCGAGAACTTAAGTATTTTTTAACAGTTTATAAATATCTTTTTAAAACGTTTGCAAGAGGCGTATGATAAAAGCAATTTTCTAAAAAAAAAAAAAAAGTAGGTATTCTTTCTACATGTTTGAAGAAAAAAAGGATGGAAGAAACCATTTGCCCGTTGTTAGAAAATAGTATAGATGAACAACGTTTCTATGAAAACCCTTCTAAGGACTTGGTGGATGTTCGTGTCCCCCGAAACCCATTAAATGGGGCTCTAATCCCCTTTTTGAAGGTGTTTGGAGGCAGGGCCTCTAGAGCCCTCATGAATGGGATTAGTGTCCTGAAGTGGGGGGGGGAGAGGGAGAGAGCGAGAGACAGAGGTGATCTCCTACTGATTTGTGAAGGTACAGCAGAGGCATCCATCTGTAAACCAGAAAAAGAGGCTTTATCAGAAATTGCATTGGTCTGCACCTGACCTTGAATTTTCCAGACTCCAGAACTATGAGAAATATATTTCTGTTCTTAAGCCACCCAGCCCATGGCAGTTCTGCTCTAGCAGCCCGAACTAACACAACTCAAATTATGTTCTTAATTTTAAATATTGATAATATTGAAGCTGCAACTCTATTACTAAAATATCGATAAGAAATATGCAATATTTTTTACCTCCATGGTAAAAAAAAAATGTAACAAAATTTGCCATGCATGACCACAAAGAAACAGATTTCAGTTCCTTCCGATTAGTTACCAAGTGAATCCACTGTTGAGCAACCTGGGTCTTGAGCGTTTTATATCCTCCATCGTCTCTTATCAGCAGACAAGTGTTTTATAATCTAAAGCCTGAAAAACCAAGCTTTTAGAGGCCCACCTGATTTGTTTTATAGTGTCTGATTAATGAAAGCTGATTACATGCTTAAAGGGATATCTACATTTCTTTTTTTAAACAGATCTATTGAGGAATAATTGATATGGAAAAAATTGCATATATTTACTAGGTACAGTCGTATGAGTTTGGAGATAGGCATTCATGAGTGATGGTGCATGATCTCCATACTCGAGGCGATAAACACAACCCTCACCTCCAAAGTGTCCTCCTGCCTCTCCTGTGCGTGTCTGTGTCTGTGTTCGTGCCCTGTGAGACCCCCTTGACATTCCCTATTTTGTATTTTCCTTGATCAAAGGCGGAAGGGCTGTAATTTTGTTTACATTTCTCCTAAAAGAAGTAAGATACGAGGTTTATTCCCACAGCCGCGTCCCAGCTGCCTGACCTTGGCCAAAACCCTCTCGGTCTCATTTTCCGTATTGCTAAATCATGGACAATAATGGCATATTGCTCAATGAAATCGTGTGGCTGAAGTAATAGAATCCTATAAAGAGTGCTTAACTGCTGGCAGGTGCTTTAAAATGTTTGTGTTACCTCGGATGTCCCCAGGGGTGGGCGGAAGGAACCAGCAGATCGCTTGTCACAACCCCGTGTGGTGGCACAGGCACCGTAAATGGCCTCTTAATCTGGTGCAAATTAAATAATTCAGCTGGGGAGAGGGGAATAGAAACCGCAGCAGAAGTAAAGACATCATAAAACAACACTGTCTTCCTTCCAGGGGAATGACAAATAGTCCACGTGCATTTTTCTCTTCGAAGGACAGGGCCCTCCTTGGTGCTAATGTCATGAAAAAAGATGAAATCATTGCCATTTGGATGACAACAATGTAAAAAGAACACAAACAGTTTTTACTTTGAAATGGGTAATTGAGGTATAAAAATTATACATATTCATGTCGGTGGCTCTTGAACTTGAAGAATGATCTGTGTGGGTTGAAGTACCACTAAACTCTAAGCTGTGAGCTCTTTGGGAAATAGAACCACTTTAAAAAATTATGAAGAGCACCAATAATAGCAGAAGGGATAAATTTAAAAATTATCTAGCAAAAAAAAAATCATTGTCCTTGTGGAAAACGTGGTTAGGTATTCTCATTCACCGCTGGAATAATGATTCAAGTGGGTAGTAGGCTACCCACTATTAATTTGGCTGACTTTGGAAAGTGCTGCCTTCCAGAAAAACAGGTGTTCCCTCAGGGAACGCGTGAAACCACCTATTAAAATTATCTATGTCTGTGGGATGTACCCAGTGATAAGCAAACACCAAATTAGAATTTTTGAGTTTCCACAGTATACTAAAATGATCTCTTTCAATATTATGGTACAAACACTGAGTTCAGTGATTCTCCACCCTCCTTCTACCACGCCAGTGATGCTGTTTGGAATTAATTTAAATGTAGTTGATAGTGGGGGTTTCTTCCTTCTATTTTTTTTTATTATGATATAAAGACAGTAAAATTCATCTTTTTTAACTTAACAGGTCAGTGAGTTTTGACCAATGTTATCAAGAAACAGAATGTTGACTCAGCCCTTTGAGGCCCACCTCCCTCTGTTCCCTGCACTAGCAACCTCTCCTCTGTTTTCTGTTGCTACAGGTTTTTTTGCAAGAATGTTCTAGCAGTGGCTTTGTCTAATATATTCACGTCGACCCTGTCTCCACCGTAGCCCAGCACATTTGAGGTTCACTCGTGTTGCTGCATTAACGGTCATAGTTCATTCCTTTCTGCTGCTTAGTAGCATGCCGCGCTGTGGAGGGCCCACGTTTTCTGTCTTCCTCAGTTGCTTCCTTGACATCCATATATCTTCTTTGGTAAAGTGTTCAAATTGTTTCTCTATTTCTTACTAGATTTTTTTTTTACTGAGTGTTGAATATTTTGTTGTTGTTGCTGTTTCTTTTTTACATATTCTAGATAGAAATCCTTCCTTTATCATATATGTGATGTGCAAATTTTTTCTCTCAGTCTTCGGCTTAAGAGTCTCTTAAGAGCAGAGATTTTAATTAGGATATAGTCTGATTCATCACGTTTTCCTTTAAATGCCTAGAGCCGATGAGTTTCCCATTCTTCGTGGTGGGACAGGGTGTGTGTTATGACACACCTGAGGTGCTGGTAGCTGGTTCACATTTCTGCTTCAGTCCTCACTTCCTGCCTTGCTTGAAGCCTCAGAGTCAACCAGAAGCTATGGCGTGGGACCCTCTCACTCCTTCCTTGGGAATACAGACAGCCTCGGGCATGTGCACAGGCCTATCCATGTGGGTGGTTTCCTAGGTTCCCTGGAATATGCTGGAGCTTCTCAAAGGTCTTAATGGATCCCTTGATCCCAAAGTTCCCCTTCTCCCTTTTTTTTTTGGCACTTGCCCCAAGCGTTACCTCTACCACAGGCAGCTGTGATATTAAACAGTTGCTGCCTACTGTTTTTGACAAATGCGCTCTGAGAACAGGCTGTTTGCACTGACTGATCTCCTTATTAAGTCAAGGGAAGACAAACCATCTGAGGAAGATTTCCACCTGCCAGACAGGCCAAGAAAGACAATTCTCTGAAATAATGCTTCTCAGGAACTCAAAACCTATTCTGCCTCCTGGTTTTACCATGACTAGGCAGCCATTGTTTTTTAGGGTTACCATAGAGCTTGGACAAGGGGACAAAAATGGGTCACCTGTGATGTTTTCACCAAGATTCGGCTATTTTAATGAATAAACATCTCTGATCATTACAAGCTTTAGGTTATTTTCTTTCAAAAAAGTTTACTTTTCCAGTTTTTCTATTTTTTTCTCCAGTTTTCTCACTGTTCTTATGGAGAGGCAATAATTTATTCATCCACCCTTCCCACTGAGGCTCCACGTATGATTTCTTGTTTCAAGTGTCTGAAATGCACTTTTATCTCAGCTTTTTCTAACTTTGTGGACATGAAGGCAGTCCAGGTCCAATCCCCAGGACCTTAACATAAAGGTATATGATGCTTTTAAGAAGTGGATTTTTACATTGGAAAACCCCATGTGTGCAACATGAAACCTTTGGAGATTCTCAGATTCAAGCCACACAGTGTCTTGTCACCTGTAACTTTGACTGGTGGGATGGCTTTAACCAGGTGGCTCATGGCTCCAAAAACTTGCTTGGGAGCAAGCCTGGATACTTCGAAGCGAGGATATGTCCGCAAACAGGCACACTGTACCTTTTTCTTTTTCTTTCTTTTTTTTTTCTCGGTGTGACTAACAGAATTTAAAGAAGTCTGCACATAAGAAAAAAATTATAAGTGACTTTCCCTGAAAATATTTAAATAAAGTTGAGGAAGAATAAATACTATGTGATCTGAATCTTTGGGGAAGGGTACTTTTTCCTATCTATTGCTACACAATAAAACACTTAACAATATGTTGGCCTGAAACAAGTTTTATTCTCTGTCTTATTCTGTGAGTTGACTGAGGATAACTTGGTAGCTCTTACTCGGGTCTCAAGTGTAACTGCTGTCATATTTCGCAGGAGCTGAAGTCGTCTGAAGGCTGAGTGGGCTGCACCTCTGTCCGGGCTCAATCCCATGCAACCTCCTTATGTGGCACGTCTTCTCATAGAATGGAAACTTGGTTCTAGCTGGAGACATCAGAAGAGACTCAGCCAGAAGTGGTAAGACTTTATATGAAATAGCCTTTTGAATCTTAGAACATCTCCTTCACCATGATCTGTTGTCCATAAAAGTAGCCAAACAGAGAGATCTGGAAGTTCACTGTACATGCCATAGTAAGTAACAAGTCCCTCATCATCTCTGGTTAGAATGCAGGCTGTCAGCTTTGAGAAAGAGCATGGTACCATCATACTTCTCTTTCAAATAAAATCTCTCACGGGTGGCCTTTTAAAGAATATCTCAATTTCTGGCATGATAAATGGAAAGAATGAGAGTATTGTTTACTGAAATATAGAATCCTAAATGAGCATCAAGGTTTGGAGAGGGTGGGATTAGAGAGAGTTCAAAGTTTGGTTTTGTTTAACTTTCCAAGTAGTCGAAGAGTATGACATGAAGATAGAAAATGGAGATGTTGATATAATGTAATCATATTTATCGATGGACTCTGGTTGGAGCACTACTTATGTTGTGAAGATAGGTTTTTAAAGTAAGAAACATTTGCAATCATTCAAGGATAACATTTGTAAGCAGTGCATCTTAGAAACTTTAATACAGTCTTTCCAGAAGAAGGAAGGTATTGGGAGCCGGTAAGTGTGGAACCTTGGCAGGTCTGAAACTGTTTAATCAGGGCAACAAATGATTTTGGGACCATCTCTGTAAAAGTGCACAGAGCGATTTGTCCAGCTAGCGGCCGCTTCCATGTCTGTCTAAATCTCACTCTCAGTGGGTTGCTTACAGCTCGTTTTCAGGTTCTCTCCCGCACTGCTTATCAGCCGTGGGCAATGGGCAAGTTTCGTAGACTCTCAGAGTGTTATTCCCACATCTATGAAAGGGAAGAATCATAACTAACTCACTAGGGATTTTGGAGGCCTTAATGACAAATATAGTAATACAATGATGTTATAAGACCAGTATCCCTTTTTTTTAACTTGCTAAATCTAGAAAATTTTGAAAAATAAAAGTTGAGAAAGACATTTGACCTCAAAATCTGACACGAATGACATAGGTATATACATATATATGTATATATGTATATGTATATAATATGTCAAAGCATCTCTAAGAAGGACATGATATACATTTATTCTGTAAATATCCCTATACATTCTATAGAAATATTAATGTATTCAGTTATGGAGTTCTGTCCTAGACTTAGCAAACTCACTATATGTATATAGCACAGATATGAGTATATAGTACACATACTCACTATATATATATATATATATATATATATATATAATATGTAATATGTTATATATAAGTATTATATGTAATGTATTATACATAATACTTTCCTAAAATCTGAAAATCACTGAATCCCCAACCACATCTGGTCCCAGATTTTTAAATTTTTTTTTTAACGTTTATTTATTTTTGAGAGACAGAGAGACAGAGCATGAGCAGGGGAAGGGCAGAGAGAGAGGCAGACACAGAATCCGAAGCAGTCTCCAGGCTCTGAGCCATCAGCACAGAGCCTGACGTGGGACTTGAACTCACAGACCGTGAGATCATGACCTGAGCCGAAGTCGGCTGCCTAACCGACCGAGCCACCCAGGTGCCCCTAAACCCTGGTGAATTAAATTATCAGCTTTCAGGACAGACCCAAGTACACAGCACGTAGAACCATTATACAGTATTTTACAATGAGACCTACCATAAAAACACCAATAATTATTCTTCTATGAACTATATATATATATATATTTTTTTTTTAATGAACATTTTAGTGCAATATGATTTAAATATTTAAGGACTGATCCATTTATTACAAACAGCCAAGGAAATGAAAACCAAAAACAATACCTCCTCAGGGTGCTTGGTGGCTCATTCAGTTATGCGGCCTCTGCTCAGGTCATGATCTCAGGTTCGTGGGTTTGAGCCCCGTCTCTGGCTCTGTGCTAACAGCTTGGAGCCTGCCTCAGATTCTGTGTCTCCCTCTCTGCCCCTCCCCAACTTGTGTGCACTCTCTCTCTCAATCTCAAGAGTAAATAGACCAAATTATTAAAAACATAAAAACAAAAAACTAAGAAACCAATACTCCGAGTGTTGTGCTGTGTATCAACACAATCACTCCGTGTTTTCAGGTGCTGGCGGAGTGTCTGGGGGATCTTGGGAGGTAGTCTCAATCAGAAAATAAACGTTCTGGTTTGAGGGTATCTAAAAAAGAAATCTTTACTGAGGTCAGTTTTTAAAAGTATAACTCCAAAATGCTAATACACTTCAAAACATTAATTCTGAACAATGTTATTTTTTATTATAGGTCACACTAAACGCTAACAGGGAAGGCAAAAACTGATAATGCAGTGTCCTAATTTATTTTGTCTTAAATTTATGAGTTTTGGCAATTAGTTTGCAAAGTAATTTTCATTGTTTTTTAATTTTTGTTTTTATTTTCCTTTATTTTTATCACTCTAGATCATTTTCTATTCTGTTTATCCTTTCTTATGAGGGACAATGATTGCTAAACACTAATTTAATTATGTTTTCTTTTCAAAAACAAAATTATATGTATATTTGGTCCATTGACAAATGTCTATTGTTAGCCTCCATGAAGCTTTTTATATGTATTAAATGAGGGGCTTTTTTTGTGTGTGTGTGACATCTGTTATTTGATTAGGTGGCCTGTTTTCTTTACATTTGTAAGTAATTTATAATTAACTTCTAGGTATAGTTACACAATCACTACCAAATTTACCACCATCTTCTACATGCAAAGTAGTGAAGTAAATCTCAATTCCAACTACCTATGCAACTTCTTACGGTGGAATAATCTTCTGGGGTTTCAAAAAGCTGAGCTGCTTCAGGCAAATATGTAGATTGCTAGGAAGGAAGCCCGGAGTTCTTTAATCATGAGTTGCAAGACTTCAAGATTGAAGGCAGAGAGAAAAGAAAGTGAGAAGGAAAGGGCGAGGGGGAGAGGGAGAGAATGCAGAATATTTTCTGCATTAAAAAAAATATATTAGCAAATTTTTCATCCCAAGAGGATAACTTAAAACAAATCTTTTATACTATTAAATAAAAAATTTTTAGTTTTAGAGCAGAAAACATATTTTTACGACCAATTTTAACCTGGATGGACTGATAGAAATTGTCAAAGACTCTAACATCTGATGGCTTAATTTACAATTTTGCTGAGGTATCAGCAAAATTACACCAATCTTATTGTTACGTCTCTGCGAAGATGCTTTGTCCAAGTCTCACTCGTGATTAGTTTATATGTCCTCAAAATGTTTTTCTACATAATCAATTTCTAGGCATGCTTCTTTTTACTAAAAAATAATAAAGGGGGATTCCTTGAACACAACTCATTAAATGTGTATAACATGGTAGCTACAACTTCATTTTTGTACAACATTGGTATCTATGAAGTCTGGTTTTGGTTTCGTTTATTTTTTTACAAATCAGTGGTTAAACATCATAATGAGCTTTACAATATAAAAAAAGTTTGTAAAAAGTAAAAAAAAATTCTAGTAACAGCAAAAGTTTTGAGATTCTTAACGTTTTAGGGATGTTTACTTAAGATGTGATTTCACATTCTAGTGACTAACCATCTATGAATAACTATTGATTCCGAAGTGGCTCCTATTATTTTTTTCTTTGTTTTTATTTTACTGTATTTTTCCAAATTTTTAGTTTAAATTCTAGTTAGCTAACATAAAATGTAATATTAGTTTCAGGAGTGGGATTTAGTGCTTTATCTCTTACATTAATACCCAGTGCTCATCCCAACAGGGGCCCTTCTTAAGGCCCATCACACGCCTAACCCATCCCCCACCCACCTGCCCTCCATCATCCCTCAGTTCGTTCTCCAACGTTAAGAGTCTCTAATGGTTTCCTTTCCTCTTTTTTTTTTTTTTCTCCTTTGCCTATGTTCATCTGTTTGGTTTCTTAAATTCCACATATGAGTGAAATCATATGGTATTTTTCCTTCTCTGACTGACTGACTTCGCATAGCATACCCTAGTCCCATCCACATTGTTGTGAATGGCAGCATTTCACTCCTCTCGGTGGCCGAGCAGGATCCCATTGCACACACGCACCGCATCACATCTTCTCCGCCCTTTCATCAGTCGCTGCACATCCGGGCTCTTTCCTTAATTTGGCTGTCGTAGATAATGTCGCTGTTAACATAAGGGTACATGTGCCCCTTTCAATCTGTGTTTGTATATCCCTTGGGTAATTACGTAGTAGTGCAATTGCTGGGTCACACGTACTGCTATTATTTTTAAAGCTTAATTTCGTGATGGCTTCAGTCAGAAGAATGCCCAAAAGATTCTGTTGTGACTGCATTGTTTGAAGTACCTTTACTTCCTGGATGTGTTTTTTTCAGTAGTTTATCAGTAATGTGAATGCCCATCATAACTGACTTTTTGAGTCATACAATAAAATGGGATATCTGCTTTGCAACCAGGATGAACTTGGTTAAAACCCATCTATAACTAGCAAAGTGCTCGTTCTACAGCAAATACAGCTGTACCTTTTGTACAGTTTATGGAAGCACAGATATAATCATAATTGTGTTTTAGCAATTATCTGTAATAATTTAAAAATTAACTCTGAGCACTTTTAGTGTGCCGGATATTGTGTCATTAGTAAAGGACCTACTATTTAATATATTAGTTATAGACACCCTCAGAGCAGATCTTACTAACACACGTTCAATAGAGTAAAAGTAAAATAAAAATGAATAAAATAGATTCTCTAGGCTCTGAAAGTTACTATGCGATTTCCCAAAAGTCTTACAGAGACAAAGTGGGACCAGGGTCTGTGCTCCACACCCAAGCCTTTCAGGGACTTCCAAATACGTAAGTGTTTCAGTCAGTGTACATTCTTCGTTAGATGTCTGACACCGTACGTATTTCAAAAGACAGCACGCTATATCATTTTCATTTCAGATCCAATTCACTTGAGTGACTTTCTTCCCTGAACTGGATAGAGATGTTCCAGATGCAGGAATGATATAACTCTGTTATTTCCATGGGACAGAAGAGGTCACGGTTTTTTTTCAATAACCAAAGTGGTACATAGAACAGTCTATTTGGAAGTTACTGATACAAAGACTAGAGACCACTTGAGGGCATTTTCCAGTTATCTTTTAATAAGTATAATCTAAAATGCAAAGACACTATTTCATTTAGCTATAAGTCCATTTCATATAGTTATATAGTTAGTTATTATTTATTTATTAGAAAACAAACTTCTCAGGGCACCTGGGTGGCTCAGAAGGTTGAGTGTTAGACACTTGATTTCAGCTCAGGTCGTGATCCCAGGCTCAGATCGAGCCCCATGTCTGTCTCTGTGTTAAGTATGGAGCCCAATTGAGATTCTCTCTCTCTCTCTCTCAGTCTCTCTCTCCTCCTCTGCCCCTCTGCCGTGCTCCCACACTCTCTAAAAAAAAAAAAAAAACAAAAAAAACCCCAAAAAACAAAACCAACCAAATACCTTGTCTAATATTATAACTATGTTAGAAAATTATTCCTTAAAATATTTTATAAAATATGATCATAATTCAATACCGTGTTGTGCAGTGTGCACGGTGCAAGGTGTGTTTTTGACATTTGTTGAGTTATTAAAACAACTTACGAACAAGGATGTATCTGAAAGCACAGGATTCCTTGCTCCCCATCATTATTCCTTTGGCAGCAAGCTAGCGAGTTCAGAACTGGACGTGTGGGCAAGCAGTCCAGCGGAGGGATGCTCACCCTACACTTCTTTAGGGACTTATCACCTGAGTATAGAGCCGTAGGCTTTCTGTGTGAGCAAGGGAGTCGTAGCCCAGGAAGTAACAGTGCACAGCCGTCGTTGCTCTTCCAGGAGGCTTTCCTAATAACTTAGTCATGTTAGTGGAGGAAACTTCCATCTCCTCTGATCTGGCTTTGTCCAGCGGTACCAGCTCATCTCAGCTGCTCAGGACAGGAGCAAGCATGAGCTCCTGGTTGTTTCTTCTAATGTAGAGGTGATGATTTACAAAACTTGAGTTCTTTAAATAGCAAATTATTTACATTATTTTACAGTCCTATTATGTTGCCTCCTAATTTTTGTTTAACATTTAGTCGTTAGAGAAGAAATTGTAACAGAATAGATAGTGACTGGAATGAAAAAGGAAGCAAGAGTGTGCATGGTCCCATTCCGTGGGCACCAACTCTGCACAAACCAAGCTATGATTAATCAGTATGAACATTGTTGGGTCAGCAACTCATGGATAGGTTAGCACTTTGAAAACTTCATGTACTTTCTGGGTTTGACACTGGATTAACTACAAGATCATCAGACTTGCTAACCTTCATTCTATGAAAGATACAGACATACCTCCTTGAGTGAGGTTCTAGAAGAATCTATAGAAGTTTATTTTTTATTTTTTTAATTTTTTTATGTTTACATTTATTTATTTCTGACAGACAGAGTGGGGGAGGGGCAGAGAGAGAGGGAGACACAGAATCTGAAGCAGGCTCCAGGCTCTGAGCTGACAGCACAGAGCCCAATGCAGGGCTTGAACTCACAGACCATGAGATCATGACCTGAGCCAAAGTCAGACACTTAACTGACTGAGCCACCCAGGAGCCCTAAAAATCTATTGAAGTTTAAACCGAAAGCAGAGACATGATCTGATAGAAAAACATTAGGATGTGACCTCTGTTGAAGGTGGAAATATGACAGGAATGAAAAAACAAGCATAAATTGAGAGAGAGAATGGATTGAAAAAAAATCAATAAATTTATTTTAAAATTACAAGATAAATTGCTGCTTAGGAACCAAAAATTTATGTTTACGTTGTAAATGTTTGGACCTTAAAAATATCAAGTAACAGATGCAATTCTTAATAGGAGCAACAATGAAAATCTTCACATCAGTGCTTAACAGTGAGGAAAAGAAAGTGCTTAGAAACTGGTGTTAAGATACCTGGGTAGCCATCTGGAAATAAATACAGTTATTTCACTCGTTTATGCTATAGTCTGTTTCAATTCTAAATACATCAAAATTTTAAATGTAAGACAGTGACTCCATGCAAATATTAATATTAAACATAAAATACCTCTATAACATGATAGGAGAAAAACATAGTCTCGTTATAACTGGAGTTCCAGATACAGTAAGGTTAATAATGTAGGTATATGATTGCTTTAAAAACTTTAAAATGTTTTTAATGGCAAAAAAATATAGATCATGGCAGAGTACTGTTACTCAAACAAACAAAAAAACTGAGTAAATATTTGCAACTTGTATTACAGAACAGTGGCTTCTAACTAAAGAAAAAAAAGCCAAAGGAAAAAAAAAAAAGTCCCTAAACCCAAGAACCCTACACCCAAAACAAGACTAGACAAAAAAAAAAAAAACCAGGCAGCTTATCAAAAAATAAATGCAGTAGACCAGTCATCACAAAACGTGTTGGATTTGAACGACACTGAGATCCCATTTCCCATGCTGTAATGACAAAACACACGACAGGTAGACAAGTGCTGTGGGACTGAGACCCGACATGCTGTATGCCTGGGCAACAGAGCAGACCTTATGGAGGGACCTCGACAACACTGAGGAAAATTACCCCTTGCGTTTCCCCTGCACCCAAGCAACTCTGCTTCAGGGAGTCCGCTTGCATAAAGACACTGGCAGATATACAAAACAACATGTCAGTCAGGATATTTATTGCTACACTAAAATACAATAGTGAAAGAGGGAAAGAAGAGTATTCCGTGGGGAATTGCTTGAAAAAAAGTAGAGCATATCCAAACAGTGAGTACAATGGAACGAGTGTTATTTCTACATCCTGACAAGGGAGTATGTGTAGGATACACTGTTTGGGAAAATAAAAGCAGCTGAGTGACGTTCATATAAAATGCTGTTGCTTATTTAGACAGAGGACTGTATTTTCACAAATATGTTGATAAATGAGAGTAGATAAATTAAGATTTAGGAAATGCTTCCACATGAATGGTGATATAATCATAACACAGAAGTAAATAAAATTTAACAATGAAATCTAGAAATTTTGGAATAAACAACGGACTAAATTAATTTACCTATATATTGGCCCATTGGCTTTACCACAATGAGAGGGATTTCTTTTCAAGGGATTTTAAAAAGCCACAAGTTAACTGTACTTATACCATAGGATATATCATAGAGAGCTCAACTGCTTACATAAATAAGTAAATGACTAAGTAAGAGAAAAGAGAGAAAGATGAAGGAAGGAAGGAAGGAGAGAGGGAAGAAGGGAGGAAGGAAGGAAGAACTTATAACCATTATTAGCAGTATTATTATAATTTCATTGGTGGTGTCATTCTAATATCCATATATCTATTTCTATATCTTTATGTAAAATAAAACTCATGTTAATGTAGTTCAAAAGTCAAGTCAGCATAAGAAAAAAAAAGACAGCCAAAAGAAGGTTCCTGAAATTGTGGGGTCAGTCCTGAGAGTATATACAGGAAACAGGAACCTAAGGATCCCAGAGGAAGGCAGTGCCTGGAAAGAAAAGAAGCTGAGCACCCTCTCAAGAGCATCCACGTGTTAAAAATTTAATTAGTTCAAATCCTGCCAAGTTAGAGATATTGGATAAATGCATTGGATACTCTTTGAAAACCCACTATATCCACATCTCAGGAGTAAGGACCATATTATAGAATGAAGGACTATGCCCTAGGTGTAAGAAAAAATAAAAATGAACAAAAGAAGAAAGGGGACAGGAGGAATGACTTTTCTTGGCTGAAAAGATTGGCAGTGAAGATGACTTGGAAGCTAGGAGCTGGGATTCACGGAAGGCACCTCCCTTCATGTCTAGCGGTTGCTGCCAGCTTAGCTGGACCTGAGCTGGGGCTTTGGGCTGGAGGACTTATTTGTGGCCTGTCCACCTGTCTGGGCTTCCTCAGAGCAGAGAGGAACTCAGGGCTGCTGGAGTGCCGACATACTAGCTGGAGAAGTCAGGTGTTCTAAGGAAGGGGACGGAAGCTGACCTGCCTTCATGACCCGCCAGGCCCAAGTCTCAACGGCGAGCATCCCAGAAAACTGGGGAGACACTCAGTCAGGTTTTCTGACTTGGCCTCAGAAGTCTATGAGAATCCATTCTGTCACTGCCTTTCCAATACAAGCAAATCAAAACCCAACCCAGCCTCCAAGGAGAGAGGGCAGGGGCCACATCTGTCAATGGGAGATGTACCAAAGAATTTAAGGGTATGTGTAAACACTGCCCAGAAAAGTTGGGCTCAAAGCCTCTGTGGCTTTGTGGTGGCCCAACAGTCATTTCACTACCTACTAATAAAAAGAAAAACTCAACATGTTTCAGAAAGAAAATAGATTCCAGAATCTCTACAAGATATCATCTCCAGTGTTCTGTATAAATTAAAATTGCTACACATTTAGATAAACATAAAAAGTGAACCATGTTTAATAGAAAAATAAAGAGAAAACCTTTATGGATTTAGCATAAGTTAACTATAAAACCATGTTTAAGAGCCTACATTAGGGGCCTCTTGGGGGCTCAGTCGGTTAAGCCTCTGACTCTTCCTTTCAGCTCAGGTCACGATCTCATGGTTCATGGTATTGAGCCCTCCGTCAGGCTCTGCATTGACAGTGTGGAACCTGCCTGGGATTCTCTCTGCCCCTCCCACACACACACTCTCTCAAAATAAATAAGTAAAGTTAAAAAAGAGAGCCTACAGGCAAATATATAATAAAAAATATATATGAGGAAGATTAGAAAGTAAATAAAATCTGTAAAAAGAAAAGGCAATGGAAAACCTATACTGCGGTATACACTATCATCATGATATCCAAATGCATCTGATGATCTAAAGAGCAAATCTATGACAGAGAGATTGGTCAACTGTAGGACACTGCAGTAGAAAACACACAAGCCGAAGCATGGAGAAAAAAGATTAAAAATTGAATAGTATCGGAGTTCCTGGGGGCTCAGTCAATTGAATGTCCAACTTCAGCTCAGGTCATAATCTCAAGGTCTGGGTTGTCCCACGCAGGGCTGTGTGCTAACAGCTCAGAGCCTGTAACCTGCTTAGGATTCTGTGTCTCCCTCTCTCTCTGCCTCTCTCTCTCTCAGAAATAAATAAATATTAAAAAAAAAAAAACAAATAGCATCATAAGGTCTAATATACATGAACTTGGTGCTCAGCAGATGAGAAAAGAAAGAATAAATTAAGAGATTTTGAAGAAACAATTGTCATAAATTTTCCAAGTTTGTTTGAAAATATCAGCTACATAGTCAAGTACCGGGGAAAAAGTCAAATAAAATTATTGAAAAAAAGAAACCACTCCTAGATTGCTCCTGCTGAGTCCAGGGGTCCCCGAAGGATGGATAGTTAGGCGAAAGGAATGAGAGAGCCACGAGATGTAGTCTGATCACCAAGCAGGCATCCCTGGCAAATTCTGGCATCTCTCTCCGCCCTGCTGGTCTCAGTGTCTTTATTTAAAGTAGTGAGTGACTTTACAGCAATGAGTGACAGCCCATCAGTATGCATAGTTTGAACAATAATGTGTTTTATCAGTAAAGCTCTGACTGATTTCCTCAATCTTACAAGTTGTTTTCAAGTTAATTAGCATATAAATTTAAGGCTGGGGGAGACAGGAAGTTACCTAGGCCTGCCTATGTTAATTGTCTATAAACAGGCCAGGAGTCATTCCGCCTATTCTTCCAACTACAATGGGGCGGGTGCAACCCATCTGGCTACGACAGAATTCCCAATGCTTGTCCTTTGCTTGTGAATGAGTGAATTTACATAATAGGGGCCCAACATTTACACAAATCACACCAATATTCAGCCAGCTCATAACTGCTCTCAATCTGTGCAACCCATCCCCTAGATGCAACTTTAAGATGACTTCTGGCCAGGCTACTCTCATTCAGATGTAATCCATTGAAAGCATCGTGCCCCAGGTCCTTCCCTTTTATCTAAATGCCATAAAACGAAAGAGCATTACATTCCTTGGGGCCAAGGAGAGCAGCTCAAGAGATCCAAGCCTGAAAAATTATGGAGAAGAAGGTAAGACTAGGTGCCATTTTGGCTGGTAGGAGCTTTGCTTCGACCATCTTTTCCACACAGGGAGGGGTCTCAACCTGTGAGCCCAAAATGGCTCCCAACACTAGATATATTTCAGAGTCAAATTGCTGAAAACCAAAGACAAAGAGACTGTCTTCAAACATTGTTAAAATCGAGACAACAGGCCAAAAATAGAGTCACCTATGCCAAGCCCCAGGTCACCAAACCAAGCTCCTCTCCCAGAAATGGAATCTTAAACCATTCAGTCAGGAGTCAGCTGGTCAGTGGGAACCCTGTGGTCCCCTGAGGGAAAGTGACCTTGCCACAAAATTCACTCTTTGCTGGGGTAACTTCCTGCCCCTGCTCCCTTCTGCCCATGAAAATCTTTTATTTTGTGCAACAACTCAGAGCCCCTTTTTATGGGCGCAGTGGAATGCTGCCTGGCTCATGAATCAGTGACTAAAGCCGGTAAGATCTTCAACATTTTACTCCGTAGAGTTTTGTTTTTTAACCTTTTTAACGGCCCTCACTGAGAAGAGAAGTAACAATATGAATGACAGCTGCCTTCATCAGAAACAATGAGGCCTATTACCAACCACACTTTTCATTTCTGTCACCTTGCTTCATTGGGATAAATTACTCATGCAATTCTTGGGTTTTTTTTGTTTTCTTTTTCTTTTTTAATTTATCCTAATATTTTGGGAGCAGAAAGCTTAGATCCCACTTCAAGTTTGCAGAACAGTAGTAACATAGGAGCTCATCAAGGAGTTCCCTACATGGAATCTGTCTATTCTTGGCGTAGTTTCTTCCTCTTATTACCCTGAACCGTTCATTATGACACTCATCACTTGGATTGATCGTAAACCCTGGGGGCAGATCTAAAGTTGCAAATATGAAAATACACGTGTTACCCGGGAAGAGGCATTAGACTCTGTTGGTAGTTTCGATGTTTTTCCAGGAGTGCATTGTGATTAATTAGTTTATAAAGATCAGCTAATTGTTGACAGGAAAGTCCCAGAACACTGCTGTGTTTGGATGGCATTCGCAACACTGAAAATCCAGGAAAGGAGGTTGTCTTGTTCTCGAGAGCTCTGGAGACGGAGCCTGGCACGGTGACCGAGCCAGGCAAGGGGGCTGGGCGCTGAGTCCCCGAGGGAGTGTGGGACGGCAGTGGACAGGCAACAATGAGGACATTGTCGTCTGTCTGTCTGTTCTGCCGCTCGAGGGTTGCCAAAACGGACCCACAGACATCACCCTCCAGCCCGTGAGCATCTAAGTTTGAAACAAAACCAAACCTGTATCCCCTTAGCGATTTGGCAACCTTTCTAGGCAAGGAAGGTGAGAAATAAATTAAGCATTTGAAAACAACCACAGAAGGCACGCGAGTACACAGACGTGGCCTTTATTAAAGCATTCTTCTTGTTCCGCTTCCCCTGTCCTCGCCCAGCGCTGAGTGACATCAGTGCAGGAACAGGAGCTGGCACCGAGAGGCGCTGGGAAAGAGGAACACGGCCGTCGCGGGGTGTCCGAAGAGACAGGAGCTGGTCCCATCGCGGCCTCAGTCCTGCGGATCCTAGTTCAGGGTCTGGCCACGCACACACGTGCCACTGAGCTGTCTGCGAGCTGCTCAATTAGCCCAAAATGCAGACCCGCTCCGGAAAGGACATGTCCGCAGAGGCGCTTTGTCACCGCGCATCCGTCCCCAAAGGCAGAGACTGCGAGGGGAGCACAGTTGTGCCGCGGTCACTGTCGGAGCAGCGAAGCCTCCCAGCCTGTGGAGACAGCTCCTGCTTCCTCTCTGCTTTTCTCGGTGCCGGCTGTGTTCTCCTTCGGGAAGGTTCTGACACGAACCGTAACACTTCTCTGCATGATGGGCTTCTTCACACGCCTGCTGATTTTCTCCTGTCACGCTCCGCGTCTGCGAGGCCGGAGTCGCATCTAAAGGAAGAGAGAGGCCCTGGGCCCCAGTGAACTGGAACAGAATTTCGGACTCGAGGGTCACCGGCCAAGGCCCTGCGGCCCGCCCCTCCACTCTGACGTTTCCCCCCTCACCCTGATCACGTCGGCCCAGCTCAGAGCTGTTTTCCAAGGTCATGATCACAGCTCCGTTCCCCTACAGGAACCTTCTGCGGACGCTACAATCAGCCGGAGAGGAAATATAAAAGTTTTCACGTGTTTCATCTTTCTCTGTCTCCTGGGCAACGCCTACCTTGGCCTTGCTCAAAGTCACTTTTTTTATTTTTTAACTGTTTCTGCTCTAGGAAAGCCTTCCTTTGCAGTAAGAGAAGGTACTCTAACCATGTAGAGGCTGATTTGTCTTTGGGAAACAGATGGCGAGGGCGAGCGGGGAACCTGGTCGAGGTAACGGGGTTCCACGCGGCCAGGCCGCACCGCAGGCTCACACAGGTTCAGATTGTTGGAGAGACTCGCAGACTCCACCGAACACATCCGTGGGGCATTTTAATGAGCATGAAGGGTTGGCGGAGCAAGATAAAGAAAGGACGGACGCACCTCAGTGCCAAGGGGCTTCTAGGAGACACTTCGGAGGGATCAGTCACAAAGACACCCTCGGTCTGTGGATTGTGAAACAGCAGGTCATGCCCACGGATCCTTGGTTTCAAGAGACATCAGACGAAAGTTCCCGACAGGCCCTGCGGGGTCCCCATTGGTCACACAGCCAAGTCAGGTTCGTCGCCTGTTAAAGGATGTGAAACCAGCCATTTACACGCTGCTGAATAGTGTGAGAACCGGCTCTGAGTACCTGGAGGGCAGTTTCCAACTTGAAACAGCACAGCGAAAATCCCCACGCAGCCTTGCCCGCCCTTGTTTTGGTCGAGAGCGAACACCAGCCTTTCGGGAGCTGCCACAGTCTGGCTTTGAAGTAACTTTGTCTTACACAGCACAGTTTTTCTCATCTCTCCGTTAAATCTTCTGCGCCGGCGCCGCTGCTGCACACGCCCCGTACGGCCACCAGCACCGACTCTCCTGGTCTAGGGCCCAGTATCAGCGTGGGCTTCACCTTGAAATTCCCGTCCGAGGGACTGTCGGTGGTTGCTGACCCGCAGAGGGATCCCTTCCACTGGAGGGAAGGGTCCCCAGACTCTCTGTAGCTGTTGGGGGTGTGTCTGGGTCACCGGTGCAGTCATCTCTCAGAGAAAGTTCGGAAGATGGGTGGGACACTTTCCAAATGGCCATTCCGTCTTAGTAATGCAGACGAGTTGTTTAGAACTGCTTTGTGGTGGGGTCCAGGAAGGAATCCAAGGATGAGTGACGGCAGCTGGCTGAGCTCTGGGACGCTCCCGTCCCAAATACAGTAAGGGATTTCCACCACTCTTCTCTATTAAAAAAATTTTTTTAAAAGGCTTTTTAAAAATGGTTGTTTATTTTGTGAGAGACAGTAAATGGAGGAACAGAGACTAAGAGGGAGAGAGACAATCCCAAGCAGGCCCCACACTGTCAGTGCAGAGCCCAGTGCAGGGCTTAAACTCATGAGCTCTGAGATCATCACCTGACTCTTAATGGAGAGTCAGATTTTCAACTGACTGAGCCACCCAGGCACCCCACACCCCCCCAAAAAAAAGACATTTTAAATTATAGGTTTAAATTTCACTGCTTAACATTGAAATACAACTTTAATCCTTCTTGGAGACTATATAAATCATTTTGATAGATTAAAGCAAATTTGAAAAATTATATGTCCTTTTAATTAGAAACCTCAGACTACAAAGTTATAAATCTAATCCTTAATGACCCAAGAAAATGGAAGTCAGTACCCTTGCCTCTACAGTTCACCCTGAGAGACAAATACATTATCCATTATGCATTGCCAATAAAATATATCTGCATTTGTTTATTATTGAAACACATACTTAAGTTTAGGTAAATGAGATTAACATGAGAAAAGTAAGAAAAATGGTTACTTTCTGAGACTACCTCTGTTCCTTTAAAAAAAATGGAAAAATATTATTCTTGATCACATCCTCAAAGTCATCTCTTTAGAAAAGGGAAAAAATCTGGGCGCCTGGGTGATTCAGTCGGTGAGCTTCAGCTCAGGGCACGATCTCACAGTTTGTGGGTCTGAGCCTCACATTGGGCTCTGTGCTGACAGCTCAGATTCTAGAGCCTGGAACCTGCTTCAGATTCTGTGTCTCCCTCTCTCTGCCCCTCCCTCACTTGCACTCTGTCTCTGTCTCTTTCAAAAATAAATAAACATTAAAAAAAATTAAAGAAAACTGTTTAAGAAAAATAAAGTGAGAAAAATGTGATTTCATGTCCACAAGGTTTCTACTGCAAGGTTTCACATAAAAAAGGAAGTTTTATCTAGAAAAGGCCAAATAAAATGAAGAGTATAAAATTCCCCCTATAAAATTCCAATACAAGATACTTTGATTATTCAAAAAGGCAGCTCATAATGCAGGGGTTAAGACAAAAATGTTTAAATATGTGGGTGAAATATGATCTTAGGTAACTGAAAAAATGTTATTCTACTATTCTCTCCCCTTTGCCTGGAGTTACAAAGGTGAAGTGTTCCATGGCCCTCATGACATAAACCTTAAAAACAGGCAAATTAATTCAGTGTGCTAGAAGACACGATAATGGTTACCTTCAGGGACAAGGAGGGGGAAATGGAGGGAAACAAGGAGGAATTCTGTGATCGTTGTAATATATATATCTATATTTTTTCCTGGGTTGTGGCTGCCTTGGTGTGCTCACTTTGGAACTCCACCCAGCTCTGTGTTGTGATCTTTTATACTTCTCTGCATGTCTATGTTATTTTTCAAAAACAGAAGTTTGCTACCTATAATGTATATGTATATACAACGTGGAAATGGAATCAAGAGGGAGTAGGAACTTTGCCGAAGGTTTTCAGTAGCTCCGGACTCTGAAGTCCGTGCCTGCAGGTGCAGCTTCCCAAGTGCACACGTGATGTTTGCAGGACGCGGTTTCGGAGTGGGGAACACGCTGGTTGAGGACTGAGTGAACGCCGAGAGAATTATCAGGGCAGGAAGCAACAACTGGATCTTACACAAAGGGTGTTGTAACCGAGAAGAGAATGGTTTTAGTGAGGTGTGGTTTATGGTTTAAGGAGTAGCCGGTGAGAATCAGCCACTAGGAGCCGAGGCTGCTCTCAGGAAGCGTGCCTGTGAAGAGGGAGAAACAGAACAGTGGGAGCGGGCGCAAGCCCTGGGCTCTGGTGCACTAATGCCCCCAAGCTCGGAGCGCCGCGGTGAAGGGCAACTGTATTATTTATTCAGTGCATTGTGTCAATTTCACACCCATCATCTCACGTATTCTGCAAAATTTTTTAACTTTTTTTTTTTTTTCACATTTATTCATTATTCAGACAGAGTAGTGGAGTAGGGGAAAGAGAGAGAGGAAGACACAGTATGTGAAGCAGGCTCAGGCTCTGAGCTGTCAGCACAGAGCCCAAGGGGCTCGAACTCGTGGACTGCGAGATCGTGACCTGATGTGAAGTTGGATGCTTAACCGACTGAGACACCCAGGCAGGCGCCCCTTATTCTGCAAACTTTGATGGAGCTGATGAACCGCGTGCTGCAGGCTGAATGTGTCCCCACCCCGGAAGTTCACATGTCAAAATCCTAACTCTAATCCTAATGGTATTTGGAGGTAGTTGGGTCAGGAAGGGCGAGCCCTGGAAAATGGGATTAGTGCCCTTAGAAAGCAACTCCAGGGAGTTCCCCTCATCCTCTCCTGAGAGAGCCCAGGGAAAAGAACCAGGCGGCCGGCACCTGGATGTTGGGCTTGTAGCCGCAGAACACCGAGAGATGGCGAGAGATGAAGCACTGGTGTTCATAAGCCACCCGGGCTCCAGTTCTGTCACAGAGATGAAGCCATTATCCCAATGACAATATAGGAAGAAGGAAGAGACTGAGACACAGAGCAGCTGTGTAACTGTCCCCAGACCCTTAGCTGTCCCTTCACACAGGACCGGGCACCCAGGGCGAGTGCAACACCTATCCATTAACCTCTAGATGAAAAGAATAAATACAAAAGAAAGAAAGAGACATGGAAGAAGGAAACTGGCACCCTCTGGACATGAAGTCCAGACACTTTCCCGTGCATGCTTACAGTGCATTTAGATTTTCCGTGCAAGAGAGAGGAAGTTCTTGGATCTCCAATCACATAGGTTAAAGTAAAAAGAAACACTAAAATATCATCGCCTCCTAAATCATGTCAGCCTCCGAGATGTGCCAACGATGGCTACAGAAGTGAGAAGTCTCCTGTCCTTAGAGATAGTTTCTTTGTAATATACTTAATCTGCAGCCTGAATCTCACGCCATAAGCTTCAGTGAATACACACCAGACTGATCCTCTCGCGTGGAGTCCTGCGGTACAACTGGAGTTTAGACTTCTAATGAGATAAACAGCTTTGTGGAAAGTTAGAAGCCGGGATTATGACAGCTCAGCATCACTCATTAAATATTATGACGAGCATATGCTGTCTGTGTCGAACAAAGAGAGGAAGACAAGAAATAATCAGTTCCAGCTCCTATGTACTATTTTATCCTCTTAATCTTCTATAATTCATAAAGCTACTTGATAGCATTTTGGAGCTTATAGTCTTAAAATTATAACTGTTGTGTAATTTAATTGCAAGTAACTGGGCCATCTCATTTAAATTCTCATTACTTTGACATTTTCTAAACCCATGGAGTCCTTTGAGATTATCTTAGTTTGCCAGAAAATTATCAGACATAGTTTGGATCCATTATAAAAGTTGGAGAATCATTACCTTTGAGATTCTCATTTTTGTTCAATAAAATCACTGATGCTGAAAAGTTTCAGCTGCCCATTTTTTTTATCTGTTTCTTTAACATTTTCTAACATTGATCTTAGCACTGTAACTTGGATCCAAAGACTGTCTGAATACTAAGTAAAATAATTCTCTGAGAGAGAGAGGGAGGGAGAGACAGGGAGAGAGAGAGAGACCCATTGTACTCACCTAAATGACTAAGTAACCTCAATTTAAATTGGGTTTTGTTGTTTGATAACTTTGGCCTCATTGGGCTGGAGAGGTAGTGATTATCTCAGTCCTCCTTAGTTACTAGTAGACGAAGGAAATGTCAACAGGGAGAGGAGAAGAGTTATTATAATTAGGGCAAGAACACTATTGTTAGCTTCGTTTCTTGAAATGCGGTTCCAAACACTTCTGTGCAGTGGTGACCCGATTGTTTTCCTGTCCCCAGAGAAGCCACCCAGTGCTGCCCTCCCCCGTCCCACAGTGACTGACAGCTTACACATCCACCCTTTGCTCACTTCTGACTTCCTCGCAGTTGGCTAGAAGACCCTGAATTAAGGAAACCAGTGCCGATGCTCCCCTGTCCGCATATGACCCTGCAGTGGGTCACACTTTGCCGGCAGTGGAACAGACACTGCTAAGTCTCAAGAGCCTTTTCAGCCGCCTCATATGCTGAAATGTGTTTATTGCAGTTGGTCTGGCTTGCAGGTTTCCGTATGCAGCAGGGAGTGGGCCAGCTAGAGTCTCTATCACATGCTGGAGCACAGGGGTCTCTTCTTTCCCACAGTATGTTGCTTTTATTGAAGAGACTCCCATTCCCTGTCCGAAGTAAAAAGCACGTGTTGTCTATTAAATATGGAACGAAGCTTCCTTAATGAGTATTACATTCTTGGCTTGACTTGCAAAGCATCCAGATGCGTGTAAAGCCTTAATTTGAAAATCATGGAGAACAAAACTTCCACTAAAAACTGAGAAGATTGAAATTCCAGTCATATGTTTCTTAAGATTAGTTTGACTTTGATAACAAATAAGACCGAGATAAGAGGAAAAATTTTTAGGTTAATTTATTTGTAATACAGGGACACAGATTTTTTTAAAAATTTTTTTGATGTTTATTTTTGTGAGAGAGAAAGAGAGACAGAGCACAAGCAGGGGAGGAGCAGAGAGGGGGAGACACAGAATCTGAAGGAGCTCCAGGCTCTGAGCTGTCAGCATAGAGCCCCACAGGGGGCTCGAACTCAGGAACCATGAGATCATGAGTTGAGCCAAAGTTGGCCGCTCAACCAAATGGGCCACCCAGGCACCCCCCAAAACTCTTACACAAAACCATGGTTAGCCAACATCAAGTGTCCATTTTAAATACATATATTCACATACATATTACACTATGCATACAGTATATTATAATATGTATTTGTGTGTATATATATATATATATAGAATATATAGAATATAATGTGTGTACATACACACATTATACACATCTATATAGAATATATAGAATATAATGTATATATATATACACACACAAGGTTTGGTTATCCCCAAAAAGTAAGAATATTTTAACATCAGAAGATTTATTACTATAATTCTTTTAATTATTCACCTAAAGAAGTAAAACAATGGAAGAAAAATAAAAAACACTGCCAAAACTGTTTATTTTGGAGTTCATTTGTAATAAATTAAGAAAGATACTGCTTATGGCTTTATATTTTCTTTTTATAAAACTTTTAGAAAAATAAGAATGTAAGAGAATCTCCATAATATATACAGACTAGCTAATGCAAGACTGATACAGTAAATATCATTTTAATTGGGGAGAGTCCTTAGAGTTTGTTTAAGAGAAAGAACAGGGTAAGGACACCCGTTATCTGTGCTGTTTTCACTGTATTGCATAAGAGATGGCCGAAACAATGAGAAAGAAAAAAAAAAAAAAGGATCGCCACTTGGAAAGGGGGATATGATGGCATAGTTATTTAAAGACAATACTACAATCTATATGGAATACGCTGAAAGATCAAAAATCTGTTAGAACTACTTAAAATTTCAGTAACAGTGGAAAATGCAAAATCTGTTAGTCTGGGAAGTTCCTCTATACCATGGAAAAATCTTTCAGAAACTGAAATGGAAAATATTTATAATCCACACCATCAACAAAAGCTTTAAAATGCGTAGAAATTGGGGCATCCAGCTGGCTCACTCAGCTGAGCGTTGGACTCTTGATTTTGGCTCAGGTCACAAGCCCAGGCTCGTGTGATTGAGCCCTGAGTTGGGCTCCTCTCTGAGTGTGGAGCCTGCTTGGCTTCTCTCTTTCTCTCCCTCTCTCCCTCTCTCTCTCTCTCTCTCTCCTTCTGCCCCTCTCCCTCACTCATGATCTCTAGCTCTCTCTAAAATAAATAAACACGAACAAAAACAAACAAAAATATTGAGGAATTAACTGAAGCAGATATGCAAGTATAATTATGGACAACATTTTTTAGGGACTACGTGAATGTGAAAATAATCTCAATAAATGGACAGGTATGCCAAATTAATAAAGTGGAAAATTTAAGAAGATGAAGATATTAATTCTCCTCAATGGAATTTCAATGGAATTTTAGCAGGTGTGGGTTGGGGGTGGGAAACTAATTCAAAAACGTAAGGGAAGAATGCATTCTAAAAGAGAGCAAGGGCATTGTGAGGAAGGAGAACAAAGCGATCTCCCTTAACAAGCAGTCCCTGCTGAAAAGTCTCAGAGATTAAAATTTGTTGACCAGACACTCGGAAATGAACCAAAACAGCTGGTTCCCCTCTTCGGTGGGCAGCTGTACTTCCCTTACAGGTAAGGCATCTCCTGCACTGTGATGCGGACAAGAATTCCCTTTTCAGATTGGAGCTTCAGCCTTCTCCTGTATCCGCTGATGTCTCCAGTATTTGACAGAAACTCCTTTTCTCCTCTGCTCAACCTGCGTCACCCTGTGTTGCTTAAAATTAAGAACGCTGATCAACACCATGCCTGTGACTAAAAATGAGTCCTACAAATTGACAAGAAAGGGACAAGCCATTCACTGAGAAAATGAAATTTTGGAAATAACTATTACGTTTTATTTTTTTTTTAACGTTTGATTTTTTTTTTTTTTTGAGAGACATAGAGACAGAGTGTGAGCAGGGGAAGGGCAAAGAGAGAAGGAGACACAGAATCTAAGCAGGCTCCAGGCTCTCATGAGCCATCAGCCCAGAGCCCGATGTGGGGCTCGAACTCACAGACTGGGAGATCATGACCTGAGCTGAAGTCGGCTGCTTAACCAACTGAGCCACCCAGGCACCCCCTATTACGTTTTAAATTCGGTTCAGCACATCCCTTTCTGCCGTCAGCTCATGTTAGCCTGGACTATCCGTTTCCCATCTTACCTCCAAGCTCAAAAAACACGTAAGAAAATGCATGGGTTTTCTTTCCTATTCTTCATAAAATGCTGTCATATGGTTAACGTTCCTCTCTGATTTCTCTGTTTCGTTGGAATCAAATTACAATCCCTCAAATCAATTCTTCCCCCAAATAGTGGATATTGAAGCTGCATTCTTTTCTTCCCTTTTATTCTTTTTCTTTTCCTTTTCCTTCTTTTTGCTTTCCTTCCTCCCTTCCTTCTTCTTCCCCTCCCTCCCTTATTCCCCCCCTCCCTCCCTCCCTTATTCCCCCCTCCCTCCCTCCCTTATTCCCCCCTTCCCTCCCTTCCTCTCCCTCCCTTCCTTCCATCCTTTCTAAGGAGAGATTTAGTAAAATTAGCTCCTGCAGTAAATAACCTGACCCAGACAGTAGAAGCTTTTTCGAGCATCTCTCTTCAGAAGTTGGCTGGCTGTGTCGTACCAATTAGTGACACAAAGTAGAATATATCCCAAACAATTGTAGTCTCTCTACCTTTTCCCTAATTTATAGGACTACATAAATAATTTTCCTTAAGAAGAGAAATAAAACTGGCTCTCCTTCTAATTTGTTAACGTGCGGGAAGGGTGTACGTTGGTGAGAGTAACCGTGGCACAGAGCCGGCTTTCCCAGGACGTGGCACTTCCCAGCTGTGGCAGGATGCCAGGAAACCTCCGCAGTCAGCAAAGGGGACAGGATAGTCCCAGCCTCCGCAAGGTCATTCGTGCTCCGTCTTTGCGAAATGTTGTAATGGCTCCCATTTTTACATTTTGAACAGCTTTTGTGCCATAAATAGCAATCAAAGATTTAGCCAGAATACACTCAGTCTCCTGGGCGTTGAAAGGAGCCCCAGCCCTTCAGCGTGGTGCCCTCTCTGGAGAGGTGCCGTTATTCCCCTGCAGGCTCATACACGCTCAGGTTCCCATCATCAGCGTCCTGCTTGTTTGGGGCTTCGTCTGGCCCCTGGCTTCCCTTCATTCTTGTCAAGTCTGAAGAGGCAGTGATGCTCGAGACAGGCTCACTACACCCAACGTGGGTGATGACGTTCTGGACGGTTTGAGCACAGGTCTCTGCCTCCTGGCCTTCCCTGCACCCTCGGCTCCCCGTGTGGTGTCCCGGGCTGCGGTGGGCTGGCTCTGTCCCCGAGTCTGTGTTCTGCCTGTTCTCTCCTCCGGACACTTGTGCGACCTCTCCTCCGATTCTGTGAACTCTTTCCAGATGTGGTCTCCGTCAGTTTCTGTCCTGACCTCTTTCTCTGGGATCGGCACACATTCAAGGAGCTTGTGAAGGGCACTGAGGTCACCGCGTAGGAAGGGGTTTTGTAGGTGTACAGGGAAACGCTGAAAAGATGTTCCCTTCTCTTTCAGTCCAACTATGAGGTAGCTTTCTCTTTATCATGAACACATTCAGGTGTGCTTCTTTGGGTTCCCCTGGACGACTCTAATAGGTAAAGATTTTATTGGAACACTAATCTTATGTTTTGGTTGGTTCCCCTGGACAACTCTAATAGGTAAAGTTTTTATTGGAACACTAATCTTATGTTTTGGTTGGTTGATTGGGCAGTTGGTTACTTTACTCATAATGTTCCTAAAAGACCTCTCAACAATTTGATGTTGGCAGTGTGATCTTAATGGCTGGAATTTTCTAACTGCACACAACCACCTACTTTACAAAGATTGTGCCACTAAATCAGGTGGGTATACGCATATATTGGTCATAAGCTTTAGGAAAGACTCACAGGCTTATTTTTATATGATTTTAACCTGAATGTGATATTTTACAACCAAAACTTGTCAGAAGTATAGTGTTCGGTTACAAGCCAACTTTTAATTTCATAAAGAACTTCATTCTGAGAACACAAATTCAGTATGTGAAAAATGGTAACTATAAAGAAAGGCAAAGCAAAAACATGCCCCTTGACAAATTAGACATACATAATTGACCTACCCACTGACTTGCTAACTACAGGCTGGAATCATTTTAAGAAAATGTTCAGACTGAACACAAAATTCTCACCAAGTCTCTTTTACAGAATTGCCATGGGCAAAGAAAAGGGGAGGAAGGAAATGACAGAAAAAGAGAAAGGGAAGCAGAGGGTGCTAAGAAAAAAGAAGAGATTAACCATAACCAGTAGAGTCAAGGGTGTCTGGTTCTCTTCTTTCTCCATATGTCAGCGTTTGGCTACTGCCTTACTGCTTTCACTTTGGTGTAGTGTATCATTTCGACTTAAATCTCTTTTCTAATATCCTTTCTGGCTCAACTATAAAATCTATACTCTCATCTATAGAAGCAAATTACATAAATGATTTAATTCAGGTAGTTTGTTGCCCTGAATAATTATTTCAGGGTCTACAAAGCCCCTTTTGTGTTATACCTTCTTGCTCTAATACTTTAAATAATTACTATCAGTTTTTTATTTCACATTTTCTACTTAGTCATTGTCTTCATTATATCTAACTGGGACAAAGACAAAATAAATATCAGTTACACAAGATCTATAGTAATTTGTTCATTTTAACCTACTCAGCATGGTGCCAACAAGCTACATTGCTAAATATATAATTGCTTGTTGAAATAGAGCTTGTGGTTCATTCTGTTCCTTTTTTTGTGATTATGAGACTGTGTATGTAATGTTCTGTAGAATAGAATATGAAATAAAATTCCATATATTACACCATATAACATACATAATTTATATGTATATGAATGGTATATAATAATGTATAATATGTAATTTATATATATAATATAAATACATATAATATAAACATACATAATTTATATATGTAACATGGTATCTATTTCATAATTTTAATATAAATTTCCATTTATGTGAATATTACAAATATGAAAGATGCATCTATTTAGTTTATTTTTAATTTTTTTTTTTTTTTTTGATAGAGAGTGAATCTGGCAGATGCGGGGCTCCACCCACAAAGCAAGAGATCATGACCTGAGCCAAAGTCAGACACTTAACTGAATGAGCCATCCAGGTGCGCCCAGAGAAACTACTTTTAGAAAAGCTCATGATCTAAAGAAGACAAATGGTTGGACACACAGATGCGTGTGATATTACTGTCACTTTATAGTGCTTTTCACGGCAATATTCTCAGCAGAATGCAAGTTTCCTTACAAAAGGCAAGTCATATCCATGCTGTTTCTCCACTGCCCGGTATCCTAGACACAGCAGGTATTCAAGAATATATTTGATGATGAATGAATAAATGAATACAAATAAGTAACGAGCGCTACGGATGTAGAGAGGTCGAGACCTTTCCGACAGAGTTAGTGACCAAACCTTTGGGAGTGGAAATGAGGATTATACTAGAATGTAGAGCCTACTTACTCAAGCAGCTACCGGTAGTGGAAGAGAATTGGAAAGAAGACTCTTTGAAGTCTGCAAAGCAGGGGAGCAGGAAAGATGAGGACTAAGGCATGTTACTTGCCTTATATGTGTGTGTGTGTGTATATATATATATATATATAATTATGTATATTAATTTATGTATATTAACTTATGTTTATTTGTGCCAAGTAAAACTTTTAAAAACATCATTTGAATTTGGAATTGCTCACGATAGTTCTATTTCCCTTCAACTTTCCTATGCCAATAGACTCAGTTTCTGAAAAACATAAATGTACATCTCCATAGAATGAGCTACCACCTTTTCCATCAAAAAATCTGCCAGCATGGTACTTCCTGACTACAATGGCTGGTGTATTTTGGCAGTAACTATGATGCTTTACTTTAAATATGATACACTTTAAATATGAACTCCAGTCTCATCCGTTTCTTCATTTAATAGTGGGGCATTAAAACAAATTAAAGATCACCATTCACCAGTACAAAGCCTACTATTTATACCTCTTGTGAAAGGCAGTTGTCTCTTGAATACGTGTAGAATTATTCCTGGAATGCAGACATAATGATATCTCCCCACAGAATGGAATCTCAACTCACGAAATTGGTTATGGGAATTGGAACTATGAAGTGTTTACATTTTTTATAAAACTTTGAGTTAAATTACACTGGTGATACTAATGTGATTTTAAACGTATTTATTCATGACATGCTCTTAAAGCATGAAAAGATGTTAAAGATAATACAAGGGTGACAACGAATTGGTACACACCATTATCCATCTAAAACTTTAAGATAACGACTACCATTATTATTTTTAAATGGTAACAGCAATTTAAAACTCATTAGTCTTAACTGATGGAAGAATCGATGAATAGACTTATCAGTTGATGTCAGTTAAGAGACTCAGGGTTTTGAAGCAGGTGCAATAAAACCTTTACATGGACTATATTTGTATGTATTATTTTTTAAGGTTTATTTATTTATTTTAGAGAGAGAGAGGGAGCACAAGTGAGCGAGTGGATCCTGGAATCATGACCTGAGATGAAATCGAGAGTCGGGCGCTCAACTGACTGAGCCACCCAGGTATCCCAAAATTTACGTGTATCTTACTAAAGCTTAAATTGATTTTTGCATGGTACATCTCATGAGCACAAGAGTGTCCCTTACCGATGACCAAGCAGTACAAGACCAGGTCTATGTGATCACGGAGCCCTGGCTGAGACCCCCTCTCTGAGCTGGACGTCACCTGCCAGAACAGAGGGCCTGAGCTACCGCTTCTCCCATGAACTAAGTTCTTATTCTCATATAATGATTCTTATTATAATAATTCTTCTTAAATGGTCCTAGGGTCATTTTCTCTATCAGCGAAGAGGTTCGACTCAGAATCTGGAGTCAGACCACCGGCTCCCCAATGCTCGTCTCGCCACTTTGAAGCTACGACACGGTGAGTAAAAGAGGCCACCTACACGTGCCCCTTTTAACTCCCTCTTCTAACTAAAGGGTAAAATAGAAGTAATCGAGATAGCATTTCCATCGGGTTGCTGTGAGGACTGGGTAACTCAGTGCACTGTGGCTGGCAGTTCAGTCCACTTCGGGAAGGGATAGCTGTTGTTGCTGGTGGTGACTTAGCTTATGGAACAAAAACCACAATTATCCTTGAAACCGTAGAATCTGAGGGTCAGAGGGGAGGGAAAAGTAAGGACCCGGAGGACTCCTTGAGAAGCAGCTAGCGGGACCAGTGAAGGAAGGTACTGTGCTAGCGTGTCCCCAGAGCAGGGGCAGTCTGTGCTGCGTGGATGACTGGGGGAGCCAAGACCAGGTGTAAGTGGGAGGGGCCATCAGCAGAGGGGCCTCATGGAATAAAGTCCTGTAACGCTTCCCGGTAGACAGACGATTTGTTGGAAGAATTGAGATAATGCATTTGTAAATAAGCAACTATACTTCCAACGTTTCCTGGAATCTCGGCCCCATATCGTATTCTGAGGTGTTGTCTCCAGGAAGACCCTGGCACCATCAGTGAGGCAGGTATAGGGGCCACAGGTCAGAGGCCCGCCTATTCTCCCCCAAATACTTTAGTGCATATTTTTAAAGGAAACCTGAAGCCTTTAATGCGATGGCATTTTCTGTTACAAGTGAGCTCATCATCAGCCGTGAATTTATTCTGGCCGCGACAATAAAGCATAGGGCTCAGAGGTTAGTGTGATTCTCTGTGTGAGAGGCAGATCATTCAAAAGTCGATTGCTTATTTTTAATGAAATATGTGTTCAATCGAATTGTCCTCAGCCAAGAAAGTGCAGCAGTTCATCAAGCACCCAGCATCTTTCTGGCACTTTACCTATAAATCTGTCCATCGGCACCGCCTACGCGATGGACCCCAGTTGATGAATAAGCACGTTATTCCAGTTGAGTGGGTTTTGGACTTGTGATTGGTGAAGGTGAAAACACTTAAAACATACATACGAAAGAGGACGTAACTAGGATTTCTATCCCTGAAAACGAAACAATAGGGGGATAGAGAAACAACAGGGCACCTGCGTTTCTTAATTTCTTACATAAAAGGCTCTTAGTTGCGCCAGGTGAATGTTAAAACGTTTGTATTTTTGAAGTTCATATCATTGAATAAGGAGTCAGATACCGTGGTTAAGAACCCCCGTGCTCAGGGGGAGTGTGTTGTAGGTGATGACTGTGTGAGGTCAGACCATTTATTTGGAAACAGAACAGGACTGCAAAACCAAGGCGGCAAAGCATAAGCACATAAGCATTTGGGAAGACCGCCCAAAGTTAACCAGAAGCCTCTGTTTGAATTTCAAAGTCAAGTTTAGAAAAGCCTCTTAACTGAATTTCTTCCCTTCACTTTAGTGATTAGTTTTCAGAAACCGCCCAAGGCGTGCCAAGCGAATTTATTTCACGGAATCAGAAGCTTCCCCCATGTTTTCTCGTGCACGCGCCTCTGATTCGCCCTTTGTCAGTACAAATCCACCCCGTGCAGGCCTGGTTCCCGCACGCGGCAGCTCCAGACTGGCCGGCCGTCTGGCTGTCCTGCAGCTCCCAGACGCCGGAGACTGTGCCACCAAGCTTTCTTCTGAAAGCAAAACCACACAGTTTTCCTTCCACCCATCACAAGAGAAATTATACACCGTGCCCACCTGGGCCACGGAGATGCAGTGGGGGCCCCAGAGATTCACTGATGGGCCATTTCTACTCTCTCTGTGCGGAATCCACCCTCCACATCTCGGGTGAAAGGCGGCATGTGCTTCCTGAGTGCTGCTGCACCACCCACGCACTACTTAGCGTCTTTAAAATAAAGATTCTGATCTCCACTTCACAGTCATTTGAGCAAATTTTACTGACTAATCAGGACAGCCCCGTGAATCAGACCCGTGACCGGAAGCCAAGTTTTTCTGCTCGTTTCAGAGGATAATTATTGCATGAAGGGAACTGAGACAGGACCTGGGGCACATTCCCTAATCAATTAATGGTGAACTCTAATATTCCTTTCAAAGATATTGACGTATGGCTCACTCTGGGATGTGTCCTACGTATGGCATTGGCAGAATGATAAAGTGCCATCATGTTAATTATTAAGTATATGTGATAAAATGATTTCAAATGGACAGTGCAGTGGGTTTGGAATCTCTCCAGCTTCACTGATAAGAACTCACCTGGGGCAGTACTGGGAGCCTCTCTCAAGTAAAGATCCCTTTTATTTCCATCAATAAAACCCGCTAGTCTCACTGACAGGGATTAGAAACTGCATTGCACAAAATTGTCATTAGGGTAAATACATATTCAATGAAATGAGGCTCTGTTTTAAAGGGATAAGTAGCATTTTTGTTTCTTTTGTTAATTGTGAGTCAGGCTCCGCCTTTCCGGTGGGAAGCCGTAGGCTTGAATCGGAACCCAGATGGGCCGGGACTCTATTTGCGTTTTCAGGGATCCCTCTGATCCTCTGTCCTCCCACCAGTGGGATTGACCGGCTGCCCCAGAGAGCTCTGGGACTCACAGTCATGGCCGATTTCCGCCAGAACCTCATTCCCTTTGAAGGATCTCGTGAGACCAGGTACACAAAGTGGTAACGGGCTGATGAGGGTGATTTGAATTATTTAATAGATAGGGCTCCCATAATAGACACATTCCTGGAGTACCTTATACACATCCTAGAGATAACTCTTTTGGGAAGAATATAGACCTAATCTCTTGGGGCGCCTCGATGGCTCTGTTGGTTAAGCATCTGACTTGGGCTCAGGTCATAATCTCAGGGTTTGTGAGTTTAAGCCCCACATCTGGCTCTGTGCTGACAGCTCAGAGCCCGGAGCCTGCTTCAGATTCCTTTCTCCCCCTCTCTCTGCCCCTCCCCTGCTTTCTCTCTCTCTCTCAGTCTCTCTCAAAAATAAACAAACACAAACAAACAAACAAAAAAGAATATGACCTAATCTCTTAAAAAAAAGAAACTACGTCCCCAGGAAATTAAACATATCACCCAAAGTCATGTAGTGAAAGCAGAGCCTGGAACTAGGCTGGTCTCTCGACGGTCGATGATACTTTTCCCTTTTGGCCACAGTGAATGATTTTTGTGTGTCCCACTGCTATAGGTGCATCTGTACAAAAAGCAAGTGCATTATTAGTCTAATTTTTGGGATTAGGATAAAATTTAGGACAATTGTATTTAATTTGAGCGTGGCGAAACTGTCCGTAGCAAAAAAGATGAAAAATGTAAGAGGAAGTAAATATATTTAACAATTACATATTTTATATTGTGTGATGAGAATCCATAAGCAAACTAAAAAGACACAACAAATATCAGAAACGGTATTTACAACACACATGACAAATATTTAACATTCTTTTTGTAACATTTTTAATTTTTATTTATTAGAACCTCAAGCAGGCTCCACACTCAGTGCAGAGTCTGACTTGGGGCTCAATCTCATGATCCTGGGATCCTGAATTCAGCTGAAATCAAGAGTAGGACATTCAACCGACTGAGCCGCCCGTAATATTCTTAACATGCAGATTTTACTTTTGGACACACAAAGAAGAAACCTAGCATAAAAACGAGTGAAGTACACAAGCAAGGAAGCCAGAGATGAAGGAATGCATGAAAAAATCCTCAATCTCATTAATAAAAAGGGAAATGGAATTTATGTATTTATTTATTTTTATTATTTTTTAGAAGTGAAATTATTTATTATTATTATTATTTTTTAGTATTTATTTATTTTCGAGAGAGAGGCCGAGTACATGGGGGTAGGGCAGAGAGAGGGAGACACAGATTCCGAAGCAAGCTCCAGGCTGTGAGCTGTCAGCACAGAGCCTGATGTGGGGCTCGAACACCCTAACTGTGAGATCATGACCTAAGTTGAAGTCAGATCCTCACCCAGCTTAACCACCCAGGAACCCAGATGGAAATGTAATTTTTTTTAATGTTTTTATTTATTATTGAGAGACCAAGAGAGACAGAGCATGAGCAGGGGAAGGGCAGAAAGAGGGGAGATACAGAATCTTTAGGAGCTCCAGGCTCTGAGCTGTCAGCACAGAGTCCAATGCGGGCCTTGAACTCACAAACTGTGAGATCATGACCTGAGCCGAAGTCGGACGCTTAACTGACTGAGCCCCCCAGGCACCCTGGAAATGTAATCTAAAACCATGAGATATTTTTATCTCCTGTAAGACTGAAAAAACTTTAAAAGTTTAATAAAATCAGTTCTTGGAAGGTCCAGAGAACTAGAATTCTCAGACCATGCTGATGGCCAGAGGGATGATGGGCTCGCCAGATAAACCAGGAGAGCCACTAAAAGAATAAACATACTGTCGTAGGCTGTAAGTCTACAGTTCTCTCTCCGCCAGCGAGAGAGCGGACGTAGGATGAAAATAGGAGAGATGGCTAATGTCCGGGAAAAGACCTGAGCCCCGAATAAGGGTCCTTGCCCTGTTTCTGTTAGGATCAGAAGGCTTACAAACATGGCGATGGAGGTGCACAGAGAGACCGCTAATCTGTGAACGTTAGCTTGGGGACGTGAGGGGAAGGGGGTCTTGAAGATACTCGGGGTTTAGGGGTTTGGGTTAATACAAAACAGAATTCTGGAGCCAGGCAGTTGGCCGAAGGTTGATGACAGGGGACATGAGACAGCGCCTATGTTTATTTAGCCAGCCTAGGGGATGAGACAGGTAGGGGATGATGCCGGGCTCCGGGCAGCTTCACCAGCAGCTCAGCCGTCTAAAGCCCTGTTTACCTGCTTACCTCTCTTGGTCCTCTCTTCCTGTGAAAGCAGCTTTCTGCGATAGTACTAAATGGGGGGCACTTTGCCCTGAATGCCTCATCTTCTTTATTTCATATACCTGTGTATTGGGGGCGTTGGCCCCTCCCTACTTTATACTGGGGCCTCAGTCCCTCCCTCTCTGTTTTGGGGGCTCTGTGCCCCCTCTCTATTCTGGGGTGCCTTAGCACCTCCCTATTCTTGGTTGCGTTGTGTTGTTTACCCAAATTCGGGTGTGAGCCTCCTATGGCTTTGTACTGCTCTGGGCCTTGTTAACCCACTGGGGTAAGCCCGGGGAGTCTCTAAGCTTATTCCCCACACATACAATCATTTCTCTTGTGTTATAGGAAACAGGGGGTCAAGTCCTCACCAAAAAAAAAAAAAAAAAAGAAAAAAAGAAAAAAAATCATTTGTTGTTGCAAACACATAAATCCACAAACTCCAAAAAAAATAAAAGTATTAGCGTTGAGTCAGAGCACTTTCTGTGAGGCCAAGCAAGTTCTGTCCTAATCTTCTTATTGTCCCTATTCCGGTACCGGGACATTCTTTTCCTTGTCTTTGGACTGCCTTGAGGTCTTTTGTGCAAAATGAACTTGTTTCCGTTGGTCATGTTTTTCTAAGTAGCTGTTGATAATTTATCTGCTTCTGATGGTGTGTTTAGCACCTTTCAAATTAGTTATGCTGGACGGTTCATTAAAGGCATCTTTCTCTCTTCCAGATCATTAATTATAATATTAAATAAGTTCATTTCCAAAAGTGTTCCTCAGGGCACCTGTTAGCACCTTTGAGTCTGTGCGTGTAATTATGATGGGTGAGATTATAAACAACTTACCTTCTTTTATTTTTTATTCGGGCAATCGGCCAGAATAAAGAACTTCAAGAATTCTGTTCACCACACTTCACCTAAAGAGACATGAATATAAAGATGCAAATAAACCCCAGACTTTTCTTCCTCAGAGGAAGGGAGACCCCTTTCCTCCAGACCTGAGATCCACATCGTGTTGGGGAAGGCATGACCTTGGCTCCCTAATGGCAGCGAGGACTGTGATGGCACCTTGGCAAAATGGGCTAGCAACCCACCATCTGTAACTTGCTGTCACTCTGCCTTCTTGGGTCCTGGAGAAAGCCATTCACACAGGGAGGTATCTCTTCGGAAGCACCTCGGTCTGGCACAAAAAGGCCGTGCGGGGGACGCTGGAGAAAGCAAGTCTGATGGCTCTCTCCTCAGGGCTCTTTCTCAGGGTTGTGTTCTCAGTGAGCAACTGTGAGGAACGCTCCTGGATCTTGGTGGGTTTTCTTCATCAGCGGTCTACTCCTATGCCTCTTGGGTGAATATGAAAATCGTAGGGCCCGTCACGTCCTTGTGCGTTTTCCTGTTTCCTGGCATCAGGGAGGGCTGACAAATCCAACTGTGGCCAGAATTCTAGAGCCGGCTGAGGTTTGCTTTAGGCAGAGGTGTTCATGCCAGGCCCCTTGGAACTCCTGGGGTCAGGTCCCAGGAACTCGAGACGGTGCTCCCCCTGCACCGCGCCAGCGTTGCTGTGGCCCCTCCTAGTGCCCATAATTTCACCTCTGCTGTGAAAGAAGACTGCACCCAAGCCTTTCAGCATGAGTGTCAAATGCAAGAGGAACAATGTGCTTTCCTCCTGGTGTCTGAGTCATTATTACGTATGAATCTTTCTGACTCTTTTGGTCATCCTGCCACCCAAAGGGTATACAACCAGGCTGGGATGTGGTTACTTTTACAAGGAAGAGAAAACAAGTCCAACGCTTGTCAAGGCAAAATTGCAAAATTTAGAACAAGTTGACGTACCCTCCCCACTTCTGTTTATCATTCAGAAAGCAGCCAAGAAGAGACGATGCTTTCTGGAAGACAGCCAAATTCAGTGACCAGACTGTGTTACTGAGGTATGTGGCGGAGGCGGAGGTGAGGGAGGGAGGATTAGAATGGTTTTGAGTTGATTGCCGAGGTTGCCATCCCAGTGTGTGCACAGCTCCAGATGCGTGTGAGTGTTAGGAAACACAGAATGTCCCTCCAGTGCCTCGACTCCTTTGTGAGAAGGAGGGCATCACTGTCAGACTGTGAGTGGTCCAGGACCAGAAACCTGATGCAGGTGAGCGTCAGGGTCTGTGGTGCTGTGTCTGTAGCACACTGACTGGGCTAGAGGAGTAGTCTTGTCACCTGAAAAGTGTTATTAGTGGAGACATCCCACTTACAGCCCCGAGAAGGAGTTAAAAATCTGATATAACTGGTGTGTTAGGAAGGAGTTATATCAGTGCCCCAGGCAACAGCCTTCTTCATGGCAAGACAAATAAAGCAGCTTTTGGCAGGACTCAAGCTTGACCTCTACTGGTGGCTTCTACACCAGAGTCAGAGCTCACCCGAAAATGGAGCCATCCGTGGGTATCTCCATGAGTGAGCCAGGCAGTCCCGTCAGCAGGTGTGATTTCTTCCCATAATTTGTAACCCCAAAGAGAGGTGTTTTGCCTCTGTCAGCATACAATCTCCTGGCCCAGAAGTCAGTAAAAATCTAACAAAGCTTTTTGAAGGGGAGTATTGGCCAGAGCTATGAGCATGACCTTGAGCTCTGCCCCTGCACTGAGTGACCGTGTTTGTTTTCAGTCCTGCGTGGCTGGTGCTGAGTTCAAGCCACAGCAGGAGCCCAGTGGATACAATTGGGTTTAAGTTCAGTCGCACATTTAGGGGACTCTCTGTGTCTCAAGGGCTCCCTTGTGCTAAGAGCTTTGTTTCAGATGGTGAAGGGGGTGGGTAACGTTTTCCCCAAGGAGGTAGTTGCCATCACTTTGTGTAAAAGATGGCACACGACCAGGTCAGTGGACTAGTTTTCGTTCGAATGGCTGGAACTGTTGAACCCTTCCTTGCTGGTCATTAGGCAGTGAGTGGGGACATCAGGCAGAAAGTCAGAAAGTCATAGGGCATTCACGTGTCAGGCATTGCGGGAAACAAATAGAAGCATGTGCTCGGGACCTGCGTCAGGCAGGCAGCCCTGCTGTACTGGGAAACAGCCTCCCGAAGTGCTCAGGTGGCCACCGAGGCTTCAGGGAAAACTAGTGTTTTCTTTTCTCAGCTGGGATTCTCCGGTTATTTCTAGGCTTTGAGAGAGGGTGGGGCTGGCCTCTCTGCGAGGCAGTCCCTAAACAGAAGAATCTCCTCTTACTCTTTATGAATATCTATAGTACCAGCATGTAAGACACATTAGTGCCAATTATACCTTTCTCCACGATGATATGCTGCATTAACCTTCAGGTCCCCACACACCTTCTGCTGGGTTCAAGCACTACCATCCCATGGAAACCTCTGTCTGCTGCTCACTCCTCCCGTAGCACTGGAGCCCTGCCCTCAGTATGGCCCACTGAGTCTTCACTCTGCATCTTCTCATTCCTCCACATCCTCAAACAGAATTGTAGTGACTTCTGCACACCTTCTGTTTAGTGTAAGATTAAGAGTCAACGTCCTGTAACTGAACTCAGGCCTCCGTCTACCATCACATATTTTAGTCTGATATGAAGAGCTTGTCCCTGTTGGCATGGAGCCCTCTCTGAAAAGTTCCCCAAAGTCTCAGACCAGAAGCCATACCAAAATCTCCTGTCTTCTACTGAGTTTCATCATCCAGTGTCTTGGGAGCAAGGTGGGAGCAAGGGTGGGGAAGGAGAGGAAACCACAATGTGTGCATGTCACGCTCTTCTCACCGTCCACTCAAGGCTGGAGTAAATTGATTTTCTGTTTCCTCTTCCTGTCTAGATGGCTCTTATCCCTACGTCTGTCCCTTTCCTTCTTGCAGTAAGTTTTACCCCTACACACCTCCCTTTCTTTCACTTACATAGTGTCTACTATATGCTAACACTGTTCTAAAAGTTCTTCAAAAATTATCTCTCCTAATCCTCTTAACCCACAAGATAAGTACTATTACTGTGTGTACTTGACAGATAAAGGGTTCAGCTTCTCAGTGGCACAGCCAGGATTTGGACCAATGCCATCTGGGTCAAATCTAAGCTATGCTTCTTCTGCATTAGCTGGTTATGTGGATTGATTGAGAAACATGAATTACAGATAGGTGGAAGTCCATTAATTTATTATTTTCAAAATTTTATTCTGGCCACTTTTGTCTTGGCGTATAAAAGTGAATGATGGGACCTGGGATGAAATCACATCTTACGGGCAGGTGACGCTAACTGAAACAGAAACAGAAAGACCGGGGAAATGACTACCTTGTGCCTGGTCCTTGGGTCTTTGGGCTTGCCGACAGAAAGTTAGTGTATTCATCCATAACTGAGGTTTGAATCCAGGCCTTCTGGCTGAAATATCTTGCTCTTTCTCTTACTTGTAATAACCTTTTTCTTATGAATCCTGGCATTCATCTTACATACAACATTTCTTAAGTGATCTTCTGTACTGCTCCGTGTTTGTGAGTGGTCGCCCATTTGTCTATAAGACGGAAATAGTTCTTTAATGACCTACTTCCTGCCTGACAGTAGTCTTAACTTGCATTTCCTGGTCCCACCCCACTCCATCACATATCCTTAAATGTGAAATTGAGTTATTGGTCCTTTTCTGAATATTTAATTTGTTTTTCTTACATTTCTGGCCTTCATGGTCTTTCTGCTTGACTAGCATTCTCCTTTGTTCTTGTGGTTTTTCCCCTCCTCCCTCGCAGACAGCAAAGACTGGTCTAATTGATCATCTTCTATTGTCCCCTCAGGCATGCCTTCTGTAAAGGTTTTCTTGGCTTCTAGAAACAGTTTCTGGTGCCTTTTTTGAGAGTTAATAAGTATTCTTAACAAGTGCCCTAGCACAGGGGCACCTGGGTGTCTCAGTCGGTTAAGCAATCTACTCTTGAATTCGGCTCAGGTCATGATCTCGCGGTTCATGGGCTCGAACCCCCGTGTTGGACTCTGCACTGATAGCACAGAGCTTGCTTGGGATATTCTCTCTCCGTCTTTCTCTGCCCCTCCCCTACTCACTCACCCTCTCTTTCTCTCTCTCTCTCTCTCAGAATAAATAAATTAACAAAAAAAAATTAATACAAAACATGGAGACCCAGTCCATACTGGGCTGTGGGGCAAATGTTAAGTGCAAGAACTTGGCAGGCTGCTTATCAAGCCATCACTTTCTACTAAAAATACTACACAGGAATCTGAAAACACAACAAGCCATTTTGCTTTGTTTTGTTTTGTTAGTTTATTTTTTTTTTTTCTGGACAGCTGGTTTACCAGGCCACTGCTGAAAATAACACTAATTGCACCTCCCCTTGTCCAAAATTGGGAATATGAAATGCTAATACACTGGACATAATTAGGCTAAATAAGCCTAGCAATTAAGATGATAGCGTATTCCTCATGTTTTACCTGTTCATAAGAGCTAGTTTCATTTGTCAAAAAAAAAAAAAAAAAAATCTGTTCCCAAGTCCAGGCTTGAGCTTCAAGGGTGTAGAGAGTCTATATTCTGAAGAGTTAGAGAAGTAGGTCTGAGTTGACATCCGCCATCATCAGCGCCTAGCACAGCCACAGCGCTGTGAAAATTACAGACCTGTACAGCCCAGCCTTTGATTAATGACTTCATTAATGTGGGATTAATATAAATCTGTGGGTAAGAAAGAATGCTAGGGAAAGGAGGAAATATTCCGGCAGTCTACCCTTCCAGCAGTCGTTGTAAGAAACACAGATACCAGAGTGACAAAGTCAGCGACTTGCACACGGAAGATCCCCTGGAAGAAGGACTGGTGTCTGGGAGCTGTGCGAGAGACCTAAGTGCCTACAGCTACATCGATAAATCATAGAGTGTAGTTTTACTAAAGACCCTTAGGAAAGATTTCTCTCAGGTCTTGGCAACAGCAAAGCTGACTTCACTCCAATAATTGTTTTTTAACTTTATGCACACTATGAATCTTGTAACTAATTCTACTTTCCTTTTTGGTCTGACGGCTGGGGGAGATTAGGGCTAAATTTGTGGCCGGAATAACTAATGTATAGGACCGTGGGACACATAAGTCTGGGTGCTCATCCAACCACCGTGTTTACTCTTCCCTTATCTTTATTTCCCTTCGCCTCGTTCTTTCCACCTGATTTAACCTCTTGTGGTCCATGCAGTTTTGTAAATCACCTTGAGGACTTGCTGTTCTGAAATGGGCTGGAAGGAGAGAATGTGTGGGCCGTGGGCATGGCCACTGATTCTGGAAAGCTCAGTTGTGCTCGTCAGGCTGGCTGGTTTCCAGGGATTACTGTTCCCATTCTTTCAGCCTCTACTCAGCATGGCCCCGGGAATTCTAGAGACAAACTCATTTCACGGTTATGGAAACCGAACCAGAGAGTTTGGGATGTGACCAGCATAGAATAGTAACGAAAGAATGCCTAGAACCAAAATTTGTTCTTCAGCAGCCTCATAGGCAAACATTGGGTAATGACTAGCTAATGATGTGTTTGTAGCTTAGGAACCAAATTATTTCAGCGCTAACATCAAGATCGATGGTTCTTTGGGTAAATTTGTCTCTCAGTAGCAAGGACCAGACATAAACCTAATAATATCTTTTAGATACTTGTTTCTAGTCTATATTTATTGCTCACCAAGCAAGTTATAGGGATTGTGATATCTTCATTATACATGCTAGCTTCAATAAGTTTTAAAGGTTAATCTGAAAAGGCATACAGTGCATATGCCTTACTTTTAAATGGCAAATATTTGTTGTATCAGGAGTGTACACTTTTAGTCTCCCCTACTCACCCCCTCGCAAAAAAGAACTGTCTCAATATTATATGAATGAGTACCTGTAGTTCTGGAGAAAACACATACTTACTGATATTTATGACGAATTTAATAGTAAAATTAAGATATGACATGTGAGAGTAAATGAAAGTAGTATTTGGATAATATATTGTGTTTTTTTTAATGTTTGTTTATTTTTGAGCAGGGGGAGAAAGAGAATATGAGCAGGGGGGAGGGGCAGCGAGAGAGGGAGACACGGAATCTGAAGCAGCTCTAGGCTCCGAGCTGTCAGCACAGAGCCCAACGCGGGGCTCGAACTCACAAACCGTGAGTTCATGACCTGAGCCAAAGTCAGAAGCTTAACTGACTGATCCACCCAGGTGCCACCGGATAATATATTGTTTCATTTATATGAATTTAAATATGTCTATGTAACTAAAGTGACAATTTAAATATGTGGACATGGATCATACCACATGTACGTGTATGTGTGTGTGTGTGTATACACAACATCGGTAGATACCATCTGTATCTGTCATCTGCCTATCTGTCTATATCTGTGTGTACCCATCTCTATCTGTCATCTGCCTATCATCTGTCATCTATCTATCCATCTACCCATCCATCCATCTATCTATCTATCCATCTATCTATCTAAAATCTGGGTAAAATTTCATTTTCTCTCCTCATAGTTCTATGAATGATATTTTTATAGGGTTTAAGAAATCAGTATTCTTTATAGGAGATGGAAGAGATAAATAGTAAGAGACAAAGAGTCACAGATAGTAACATTTCTAAAGCATCTTTTGTCTATATATGTGTATATAGTCTATACGTGTGTGTATGTGTATGTCCATATATATGTATATATGTATACATGCATAAAATTGAAATATATATATACACACACACACACAGAAGCCCAAGTCAGAGGGGAAAACCTTCCATATGTTTTTTTTCTCTTTGAAAACCTATACCTTTTCCAGAACCATGGGCAAGAAACATACTTGCTAATAATGTAGAATTATCTACAGTGTGGAATAGATCAATCAAATCTACACTGCCATTTAGCCATGAACATATTAGAAGCCCCATTTATGAAGAAGAATGCATAGGAAGTTTTCTTATCTTTTATTCTTTACATATAGTGCTATAGAGTGGCAAAGTACATGCAGACTAAATATCTGATTTTATCTCTTAATTGAAGTGGATGTTATTATGGCCATTTTCTAATGGAATAAATTATAAAATGCCATGCCCAAAGTTAAACAGTGACAGAGCTAAAATGAACTCCTTCTGTTATATGCAGTATTTTTGGGGGGCACCCGGGCAGCTCAGTCGGTTAAGCATCCAACTCTTGGTTTCGGCTCAGGTCATGATCTCAGGGTTTGTGGGTTCGAGCCCCACATCGAGCTCTGGACTGACAGTGTGGAGCCTGCTTAGGATTCTCTCTCTCTCTCTCTCTCTCTCTCTCTCTGTCTCGCCACTCATGCCCTCCCCCTCACCCCCTCACTTTCTCTCTCTCTCTCAAAATAAATAAACATTAAAAAAATGCAATACTTTTCTCAACAGCTGTCACTTAAGTATGGTGTGTGCGGGGCCTGGAAATACAAAGCTAAATGAAATTCTGATTCATGATATGAATGGCAGAATGGCAACAGACCAAGAATTCCTTCGGTCTTCACGGAGGTTGTTATAGAAAATTTCTTCTTGTCAGTCTTGACTGAGATAAAGGCGATTGAAATTACTACATCATCAGCAACATCATAAAGTAAGCTGTATGTGGACAGGGAAGTATGAACATCTTTCCCTATAGCCAGAATGGTGGACGAATGGGGAGAGAGTTAAAGACACAGTGTGCAAATTATAAATCTGTGAAACATCAGACTCAGTGATGTTAAAAGATGCAATAGAACTTCATTCCTGTCAGCTGTGCTTTTTGATATATTTACTCCGGTTAGTAGTTCTGTGCTAACTGATTATCAGTGAACACCTTTGTGTTTAGTGATCGTAATTTTTTAAGTAGGCAGTATTTTAGGGAACGCAGTGTCCATCATTCTTAAAACTTGGTGACACGTGTACATGAGGGAAATGTATAAACAAGGGGGAGACTTCCTTTTTCCAGTTCGTTCAAAGATAAGAGTCTGCTGGGGAGGCTTGTGATTGTATTCTCAAACTGAAATACTGAACATGTAAATGGGAAAACAGTCACTGATTTTTATCCCCACCTGACAGAATAATGAGAAATGATTCTTTCAAATGGAAATTTATTTTTGAGACATTGTGTTGTGAGTAACAACGCATTTTAACTGAAAATTTCTAATTCAGATTCTTCACACAGGAACGTAATATTTGTTAAGGAAAAACAGGTGTTTGGATAAAGAAATTGGGAAAGCAGCGAATGTGTTGATAATTTCCCAAACCATAGACGAAGGTCACACCTTCTGTACACGTGCTTAACTTACCATAAATTTAAAGTAGATTGCAACGAAAAAACACATCAATCTAAAAAGTAAACATTGTTATAAAGGTCGAGGTCCACAGATGCAAAACCAAGAGAGAGTAAAAGTAGAACAAAGAAATCCACGTTTCCGCTTGAGAAGAGGGAGAAGCTATCAGTGAGACTGAGGTTCTCAGTCTTCTTTTGAACCCATCCTTCATCCTATCGCTGTGTTATTACAGGCACCAGTGGGCGTCTGCCCTGAGACGAGATTACTAGCACTTTCTGCCTAGTTTACTAATTAGTGGCCATGGTAGACCGAAGCTCCACTTACTGTGTAGAGTACAGAAAGTGAAGCAGAACAAGAGAAAAAGCAAGACTCATGAACCAAGAGAAAGAAAACGTTGATCTCCCCTCAGCCATCAATACTCCAATTTTTTTTTCTGGCTTCGTGATACACAAATGCAGTTAATGATGTTTTAACAGGGGCTACCATATTGCACTTGGAAGAAACACTTAGGCTACACAGCATGTTTGAACATCCCTGTTAACCACGTGGTCTGAAAACAGCATGGTCTAATAACACAAATGACATATCGCATGGAAAATTCAAGGCAAACTTCTTTTTTTCTGGACCTAAAAGGGTGCTTTTGGCCAACCTAGAGTTGGGATTCTGTAACAACCCCCAGAGTCTGTTATTAATGAAGAGAAGGCTGGGCTAAGAGCTTAGTGTCCACCATCCGATGACCATTGGGTCACAGAAGGTGACCTTTAATTCTTGTTCCCCCCTGCCCTTCATGCCCACGCGACCTTCCCAAGTCCGCGGGTTTAGCATAATTCCAGTCCTATAAGTATATTCTCATCTTAACCAGCTTTAGGACCTGTGGCTTCTTCCTGACTGAAAGCTGGTACTAAGAACAACAAACAATTGCTACGCCTATTGAGGAAAAAATAACCACCGATTTCTGTATAAGCATTTACATAGAAACATCCTTTATAGCAAGCATTCTTACATTTAAACTACTGGGACATCTCCACTGGATTCCACGATTTTAATCCTGAGTCAGAGTTTTCCAGAACAGTGAAAGTCCTATCAAAGTAACTATTCAACCAGTCCAGATGTATGTATTTAGTTGGCGGTGTTCTTGCCGCCGTGTATACTTGACCTCAAAATACACTGACCAAATGTTTGGTTCAGTTGCGCTGTGTAAAGACTGCTTGTCTTCATACTGACTGCATTCACTTAGGGACAGGTTAACTTCATGAGTGGTTTTACTGAAGTGATCTTGAAATTGCAAAAAAAAAATGTCTGTCTGCTAAGCAGCTTGTGATATTTTGATATTTCCTTATAAAAGTTGAATCTTAAAGTACAGTGACATCTCATATTACCAGGACATTAGTCTTCTTCCAATTTCAGATTTCTTGAACAGTGCCCAGATCCCAGTAACAATCCCCGAAAGCATCTGAGAATCACGCAAACTTTTGTTCGAATCCACATACCTGATCCCTATCTCTGACTTTATGGTTTTCGATAACCAGCGAAACAAAGGGAGACACAAACTTTCTCCCCAGGAAATTAGAAATAAGCCAAAGATAAATTTTAGAGAGAGTCTCAGTGGCAAAATTAGTTAAGTACCACAGCCTGAAATTGGAGGGAAAATAAAAATCAGATAAAGCTCTTTGCAGAGAGAATTCTCTGGGGTGCTAGTTGAGATGGCCCTCGACATCAGGAAAATGTTTGTATATAGTGATCTCTGACTGAGCAAATAGGAAAATATAATATGTTCACTCTTCTATCCAAAATATGTTATACTCAGAACAATTGCTTTAGTGTTTCAAGGAGGAAGACCTGGAGTTCAATGTATAGATAATTGTTTCTCAAAATTTAATATTCAGACAAACCACCTTGGGATCTTGTGAGAGTATGGTAGACCAGGGGGTGTGAGCGAATCAGCGAATTAGAAAGCGAATTAGAAAGCGAATTAGCTTTCTAAGAAGGTAATGTTAGCATGTCCTATTTCTTTCCAGTTATTGCTGGTAGTTTTTCTGGCAAGGGTGGAGAGGGCATCGATTTCCAATGTCAAAGAAACGAGATGTTCCTACATTTGGTCTCAAGTACTTTTTGAAACCTGAAATTAAAACACACTACTTCTATAAATTGGCAAATTTATGTCACATACAATTCATTCACTTTGGAAATAAGGAAACAGCATTATAATCAACTATTTTTAAACTACGAAACATGTGAGAAATAATAGTGCATTATCCAATCTCTTTCAACCATGTAATAAGCATGCATGAGAGAATTGGATTGCAGTCTGAACGGGGTCAGTGCTGTGCAGAGTTTGAGGTGAACTATAGATCCTACGAAGTCCTGTTCAGTGACATTCTGAATTCTCTTACAGTGCCATCCTGTTAACATCTGGAGAGTATGTAACACCCAAGGTAAGCTTCTGGGATTTTTTTTTCTTTTTTGGAAAGGATAGTTGTTTTTCATTTTCATTGATGGTGAGACACTGTGCTTCGTTTGGTGGTGAAAACTCATGATCATGTTCTTTGATGAAAAAAAAAATGCCCATGTAATCATTACCTGGCTCCGCATTTTATGTGCGCAAATACCGCCCTTATTAAAGTACTCTATAAATGAACTGGAGCTGGCGGAAGTGAATACCGTAATAGACTTGAAGCTAAGGGTTTATACCGGTCCTAGGCATTTCACATATTATATAAATTATTGACCCTGCCAAATTCCTCTATACCGAGTTTATAAAACATTCATGTCCAGTGACATTAATGTGAGACTTCTCTGAGCTTACTCCATATCCCAGATTGAGATTGTGATTCTAGATGTATTATTGCCTACTCGATCCTTTTCCACCTCAGTCAGCTTTGCTGAGGGTGAGAGTTCTGTGATACTCCAAACAGTTATTTCACTTCAGATGGAGAAACTCAATTATACTCCGTTTGGTGTGGATACAGTGTTGCTAAAAGCGTGTGTGCCAAGGGCCTGAGGTTGAGGCGAAACACCGGGGAATACTGCAAATGATATTTATAAAAGAGATATGACCTCGAGTGTGCCTTAACAGGTCAACAGATACATGTGTCAAATTTGGAAAAACTTAATATCGGACAATAAGGAAATCAGGGTCTTGATTCCTAGTAATTGACAGAAGATTCCTGCATTTGCTATCACTTTGTAATTCTATTATTCTTTTAAAAAATCAGTATGGCGTAGTCAGCAGCTGTATAAACCCATTACCTGTAAAATCCTATAATATAAATTTTTCCCATTTTTTTTAAGAAAAGAAAGTTCACATGTACCAAAAAGAGTCATCAATGTTAATCAACGAAATATAAATGATTACTTAGTAAATTATTTGTTTATTAAAATGAAAAAAAAAAAAAAAAAGACCCAACACAACAGCTAAATGGTACGTTTCAATGAGATGTTACTCAGTGAATTGAGAATCTGTCCAAAAAGATTTTCTGGGAAGAACAATTGATACAAACGTGAGTGCAAATTTGTCTCTTTGAGAGTTTTAAAGCATTATCGTCCAAAGTTTTCACTTGTGTGCACGATAGAAATCCCATACGTTGTCTTCTCAGGGACGATAAAAAGCGCAGTTTCTTAAAAACTGAAGTAAAAATCAAAATAACTCCTTAAAAAACGCGGGTCAGAGTTTCGTCATTGGTATATGCAGGTTATTCCAGGGGCCCATCCAGAGCTCCTCGTCGTCCGAGTGCGTGTGGTCACTGGGGACGTCCAGAGGGTCCTCCTGGCCCGCTGTGCTTTGCAGCCTGGCGCCCCGCGGCCTCCCCGCCGGGCCGTCGGGCCCCACGGGGCACGGCGCGAACGTGACCAGAGCGGGCCTCGAGTTCGCCTTCTGGGTGGAGAACGGCCCCCTGGACAGCGTGTTCAGGGGCGCGCGCTCCGCCGGGGTCACGGCCAGCCGGTCGGGTTTCCTCCGCCGCCTCCCCGGGGAGGCGGCCCCGAAGGCGTCCGGGAGGCCGGCGCGGCGCGTGCGCACCACCGAGCCGTTCTGGGCGACGTAGATGTTGCCGCTGCCGCCGCCGTGCGCCTGCGCGCCGCTCCTCCGGCGCTCGGGGGCGCTGTCCTCGCCGGTGGTGCTGACCTCGCGCTCGCGGTCCGCGACGAGCCGGATCCTGGGTCTGCGCGCCCACTGCCGGGAGAGGAGACAAGCGTCACCGCCAGGGGACTCAGAGCGCACGGATCCCAAGGCCTGGGGGATGCGACAGCTTTGAAGGCAAGCCGTCGGAGGTAAGGAACTGGGGACGGGTGGAGAGAGGTACTGCCCGCGGGCTGCAGGGCACCAGGGGGGCGTGTGGCTCCCTTAAGGAGCGGGCAGTGCAGGTGCGCGGGCGTTCTTGTACATGGAGTCACTGCTCTAAGCGTATTATGTACATTGAGGTGAGGATCCCATCCTTCTGGGGAGGTCAGCTCCGAAGCCTGGCACAGTTTCCCCAAATTGTAAAGATATTTTTTTAAACCTGCATTATTCTAATTCCTAATTAATCCTCTGTTTTTAGCCACATGATTTATGTCTTTGAAGTATCCGATTTTGGGGATATTTTGTTTAAATATATTTCATTTAATATATATGGTACGTATTTTTCATTTAAATATATGTGAACTCGAAAGAAAGATCTTCCCATCTCGAATCATTTACCCAGGAATACACAAAACGGTAAATGGATGGTTGTAAGCTTTCCTCTAGGCAGCAACTGGAACACAGTGGACATTTCCACAAGTTTGTTTTCCTTCTGCCATTGCAGGTCAGAAACAAGAAGGAGGGAATGCTAACCAAGTCTACGTTATTCTCAACATAGTTTCACCTTTTCGGAATCTGTGAACTACCAACGCGTTGCAGTAGGTAAGCCACGCTTTTTTGATTTTCAGGTATGTATTTCGAAGCTATTATGTTTACTTACCCAGAAGAATGTTTGGTAAAAATTCAGTTCATTTTTTTCCTAAATCTTCTTTAACCCCTACCCACAATGAAAGAGAAATTTCATTTAGCTTCTAGTATTTCAAAGTGCCAGCTACAAACCCATTTAAAAACGTTTGGGATTTTTTGGTTAAGTTTGTTCATTTATTTCCAGAGAGAGACAGAAAGGCACATGCAAGTGGGGTAAGGACAGAGAGTCAATCCTGAGCAGGCTCCTCGGTGTCAGCACAGAGCCTGATGTGGGGCTCAGTCCCACAAACCCTGAGAGCATGACCTGAGCTGAAATCAAGAGTTGGACGCTTCACCGACTGAGCCATCTGGACGACCCTGTGTGGTATTTTTCATAATTCTTTTTGCCGGTCAAAATGTACACACAGGCAAAGGTAGGCTCTTAGAGATGTCACCATTGCAGGTTGTGTCCCAAACCCCCGTATGGCGTCACTGGTGAGACGTGATGCTACAGGCACTAACAGGAGCCCCACTAGGAAGCAGTAAATACCCAGTGGTCGCTTGTCTTCGGTGACACAGAAGAAAGAGCAGCCCGGGTCCCCTGACAGGCTAAGGCACACGTGGACAGCACGTGCTGCACTGCTCCAACATGCTTCCAGTATCAGGCCACACGGAGAGGGGGACCACTCCTCCCCGCAGGCGTCCCCCCGGGAGAGCACACAGAAGGCACAGCACACAGAGCCAAGGCCACCGCACACTCCCACCTCTCCCTGCTCAGAGGGCCGTGTCGTAGCCCTCCGGGCCTCCCGGACTCTTGTCCCAGCGGGCGTCCTTGCTGCGGTCCTGCTCTGGCACCTGGAAGCCCCAGGGCCCTCCGGACTGGCTCTCTGCTGCTGCTGCTGACGCTACTGCCCGGCTCCGACTCCTCCTCGCTGGCCGAGCCCTCCTCCACTGAGACGGCCTCTGCACTGCCCTCCTCAGTGACCTCCAGGTCTGTGGGTTCCTCTGCAGAGGCCACCTGGCCCTCCTCTCCTGCCGCCGGCCCTTCCTCCTCGTCCCCCTCCCCGGGCTCCTCCTCGGGTTCCTCTGGGGGCTCCTCCTTTCCACCTTTGACCTCCTTGACTTCTTCAACGACCGGCCTTCTTCTGGCCAGAAAGATGTTCTTCCTGGCCTTCTCCCCTTCCGACTCCGTGGACTCGGACTCCTCGGACTCGGGAGTAGAGCTCTCCTCCTCCTCGGAGGGCGTCTCGGACTCGGACTCCTCCTCGGTGGTCTCCGACTCGCTGAACTCGGACTCCTCCTCGCTGTACTCGGTGTAGTCGCTGGAGGACTCTTCCTCCGACTCCACCGTGCTCTCTGTGGCCTCGTCCTGGTCCAGCGTGAGTTTCAGGTAGTCCTTGTCTGCCTCCTCGAGGCGTCTCTGCCACTCTGCACCCTCGAGCTCCGCGACGCCCCTCCGCTCGGCCAGCCCTCTGACTTTCTGGAAGATCGTCGGGAAGATCCTGGCCCTCTTCCACGCGGTGTGGGGAGGTTCGGCCGGCGGCTTCTCAATGGTGACCACGACTTCCTCCTCCTCCTCGCTGGGCTCTCTAATTTCGACTTTTGGTTTTTTAACTTTCTTTGCCTTTTCCTGAAAATCACGAAAACGCAATCGAAGCGTCAGCTGGGGGACGGTCACCAAGTGACCTTGTCCCACACAGGTTAGGCGGGCAGGAATCTTCAGGTGGTAACTAGCTGTAGAGAATGAGCACAGGGTTCTCCACAGTGTATCCCCACTGCACACAGGCAGAGAGCGGTCACAAAAAAAGTATCTTATTTCGGCTTGTACTTTATAACAACAAAATGTAAGGCTTTTGCCTTTTTCTTATTCAGAGTTTATTCTGCATCTTAGATCAAATGAGAAGTAAGCATCATCTTTTCTCTCCCATCCCTACGTGTTGATTAAATACTTGTTTTCATAAGCAAAATTTTAAGTAATCGGGAAATTAGGATACTTTATCTGACTGGTTTATGTGAAATTTGCCTATTAATTTTGAGCAGGGCAAACTACAGCGACATTTGATTTTGTTTTTTGACTTTGGATAAATGTTCCACATAAATGACTCCTGTAAGTTAAACATATTACCACCAGTATTGTTAATGGAATTAACAATACTGGTGGTAATATTTTCCTTCTGTTTGATAATCTATACTTTGTTTTGCAAAATACTTTTATGGAGTCACGTTTAGGATTTTAGAAAGTATGAACTTCATTGTGGCTTTATTCCAGGCGTTTAACGTTTTATAGAAGGAAATAAATGTACACAACAGTTCATTTCCTTCTATAAACAAGGTGATGAAATGGCCGCATTACGAAAAGCAAAGAGGAGTTCTGATTTTTGAAATACTTTGTATCCCGCTATTCAAATAGGGTTCAACATCACATTACCTCTTCCTCCTCATACTCTTCCTCGGCTTCACCAACCACCTCACCGTACTCCTCTGGTCCAGCCGGCGGTAACAGACGGCGACGACTCCCATATTGAGGCATCTCATACCTGTAACAGAAACTTAAAACTTTCAACACATCTCTGTGCTCCGTGTCACCTTGACCAACCTCTGTTTTTCTTCTTTGTCTTCATCAGCCAAGCAACAGACCTCTATTTACAGCACCTATCACACTCCTTGCCAACTAGTAACAAAACGAGAGAGTACCGACTACAACCCGAAGGCCAATGGTTTTTGCCATGCCGGTACCCTGGAATCAAAGAGTCAGGTTATTTCAGATTCCACTTTGGGGAGAGGCTAGTGTGAAGAGAACGGCGTATCCTTCCTGAATGAGTTGAAGAATTTAGAACACGAAATAGGTTCTTTGTAAAACTAATCACTTGCTCACAACGTAATGTCTCTGTCGTTACAGCAAAGACCTGCTTCAGGCAGGATCTGGCCTGGTGTTCACGTCCCCCTTCTGTGTTTGTGGAAGGCAGCTAACGTGAGTGTGGGGTGGCTTATCCCTGGGTTCTACAGTACGTTTTCTTCCTAATTTCTCTTGGGCGGGTCTTGAGGCCGGCTATAAAATGTCAAACGTACCCTATAAAATAAATGGTGAATTCAGGAATTGAGCAAATATGTTTGACTTCAATTTCTCACTCAATAAAAGTTTGAATCATTTCACTGCCTCATTAGAGTTGTGGTCATTATTGGCATAGAACATCAAACCAGCACTGAATATTTAAGAAAATAGATGAAACCTGATTGAAACTAAAAGTAGATACATAATTCATTTTCAAGGATGAAATGGATGAAATCACATTTGAGACACAAATGCTAGTAATAATAATACTTAATAACTCCTTATTATTCATAAAAATACTGATACTGGATAAAAAAAAATCTGAAGATGTACCCAGGCTCATAACTGTAATAATCTTGTCCGAATTCCTGGCCAGGATCAATTCCAGACTCCATGGAGAACTCCTATTGTTCAAAAAGAGAAATTGCATTTGAAAATAAATTCTTACCACATTTCAGATCAAGTGAATTTAGATTTCCAGACCTAGAATCCCATGACTCTGAGAACACTGCTGCCAAAACACTTTAGTCACAAATGTTAAACATATTCCAAATTTTTTTTTCTGGCCCCAGCTATATCTGGCATGAAATAAAGGTATGTCATTAGAATGGAGAGGGTAAAAAAAAAAGCACATTTTTTCTAATGGTGAGCCTATTAAAGATGAGCATATCACTTGTTTTTGGGTAACTTTACAACTACCAGTAGAAAATATCTCACCCTCTTTTACCTTGTATTATTAACAGATTTAGCCTTGAGGAAAATTATAAAATTATCTCAGCATTGTTTCATTTCCTGATAACAGCTTCACAGCACCTGGAGCACTTGTATTCATTACTTTTTATGAAAGGATCTAACGATGGTCATTTATAAATCAATTAAACACGACATTAATGTGTGAGACTGCTCAGGTTGTATACATCTTAAAACTTACTGCTGATTCTAAGGGGTGCCTGGGTGGCTCAGTCGGTTAAGCATCCGACTCTTGATTTCTGCTCAGGTCATGATCTGACGGTTCATAAGATAGAGCCCCGAGTTGGGCTCTGTGCTGACAGCGAGGGACCTCCTTGGGATTCTCTTTTTCTCTCTCTCTGCCCTTTCCCCACTTGCTTTCTCAAAATAAATAAAAATAACTAACAACAACAACAACACCTTCTTCAGTTTACCCACCAGAATGGCTAAAACAAGCAAACAAAAAGACCCACAGTACCATGTTTTGGCAGTGACATGGGGCAACTGGAAGTCTCATACACCTTTGGAGACATTATAAATGCACGGAACCCTTTGGAAAATGTTTGTCAAGAAGACTAAGGTCAAATATATGCATATTCTTTGACAAAAATTCAGCACAGTGCAGATTATATGCTGAACATAAGTCAGTATAATTGTGCACCAAAATATACCATTTGTAAAAGCCAAAAACTAGAAGCAAAGCAAAAGTCCATGAGATACACACTCCTACCTCACAGAGTAACAGAGATGAATCTCCTAAACAGAATGATGAGCAAAAGAAGTCAGGTACAAATGAAATGCATGATTCTATATAATCCTACTTATATAAGCTTCAAAAATAGACAGACAGACATATGTGTTAGAAGCCAGGGTGAAAAATGTTCGATCAGCGATAAGAGTACCTTGGATAAATCTCACTGGCTACCATATTGCCACCGTGCACTACAAGTCTGCATTTAGAAATGGAATGGGTGGAAACTGAGTGTTACATTTAGTAAAGCAAGCCAGACACAGAAAGACAAATACTGGATGGTATCAATCGTACCTGGAGTACAAAGATATATAAAAATAAATAAAAAGGCACACTCCTAGAAAAGGACATTAGCAAAGTGGTTGTCAGGGGCGGGGGGAGTGGGGAGAAATTGGTTAAAGGGTACAAATTTTGACTATGAGAACAGTCTCAGGATTGAATGTATAGCATGGTGACCTCAGCTGGGAACCTCGTAATTGAAATTTGGTAAGAAAGATAACTGTTCTCACCGAATAGCAAATCATAACAATGTATATTTTAAATCTTTTATGATTTTGTCAAATATACTTAAAGCTGAAACATGTGACCTAACATACTTATCTTAGGAAAAAACAAAGAAACCACCCGAGTCGATGGGGGAAAGGAGAAGTAATACCTGGGTGTTTACATGGAAGGCTTCTGGAGATGAGTAGGGGTGTGCACTTTGTAAAACTTTTTCTAGCTCTGCTGCATCACTTGTATGCTTTTATGTCTGTAGTTATATTTCAACCAAAAGTGCTCCTTACAGAAGAGGGGGGTGGGAAATGAGGTCCATAAGAATTGGGACGAAGTTAAAGTCTAAATTTAAGTTATCCAGACTAAATCCTTTCAATATAAATCTATCTCTCGACCTATATTTTTCATGTTGGTAGGTTTACACTTTGAGGCATCTGAAACCCAACACGATTATATTGGTTTCAACGAAGTCAACTGATTTCAGAACGAATGCTTCTAAACTCCTTGGGCAATGTGTGTTTAGTATAATGCATACAGACACTGAGAAAAGACCACCGCAAGACTCTGAAGTTGAGACCTAAATGCTCATCACCGGAAGAATGGCTAAAGAGAACGGAGCACGTGAATACAGTGGAGTATCATTCAGCCTTGAAAAAGAAGGGGATTGAAGCCAAATGCGACACCATGGGTGAACCTTGAGAACATTATGCTAGTTAAATAAGCCAGTCACAAAAGGATAATTACTGCACGATACCATTGTACAAAGTGTCTAAAATCGTCAGTCTAGAATGCTACTGCCACGGCGTGGGCAGAGGGAAAAACGTAGGGCTGCTTCCAACCGGTGTGGAGTTTCAATGAAGCAGCGTGGAAAGTTCTACAGTTCCGTGCAACGCCATGTTGTTAGAGTCAGCCATACTACATCCTGCGTGTAAAATTTGTTAAGAGGGAAGATCTCAAGTTATGTGTCCTCACAATTGAAAACAAAAGTGATTTTGAATTTCAATACCTTTTGGAAATAAATGAAAAATATTTATGGAAACAGTTCAAATGAGTGGATTTCGGATTTTAAGGGTTAAAAGAAAATAATTTCCTTTATAGTCACACACTTTGATTCTCCTAAAGGGAGACTATGATATATATCTGTCGTCGGACACCTTAAAAAATATCATAAAAGGATAGAAGCGATTGGAAAGGAATCCAGGCAACTTACTCCTGGATTCAGTATGTCACTCTGTAGTCTGAGCGGGGTGGGAAAGACAGAAGCTTGTAGAGGGAATGATCTGAAGGGTCCCCCTTGGATTCTTATGCCATCAATTACTGAAGGGCAGCACATCAACTATGCAGGGATAGATAAATAGATAATAGAGAGATGATGGATAAGAGATGACAGATGATATACACACGCACACATACATGGAGGAAGGACATGGCAACCACTGGGCCCCCTACCTGGCCTGAACAGACAGGGGACTATCACCCCTTCCTGCTGTTCCACGCAGCCCCTGTGGCCTCACAGTTTTTCTGATCACACAGACAAGCCAGGGTTAATTTAGTAAATCACTGACAAAGTGTGAACGTGTATACTAATGCAAACAAAAGCAACAATATTACCACCAGTGGCTGAGTTTCTTCCTACCTGAGGCAGAAGCTCGTGTATGCAACATGACTGCCGAGATTTTAGAGAAGATAAAACAGAGGGTGGAAATCTCGACTATGGGTTTTGCATTCAGTAATTGCCATTCCAATCCAATTCCGAGTCACCTGCTTCAACAGTTTCTGAAGACGCTTTCATAGACATTTGTGCCTACACTGTACAAAAGTTGAATACTCCTGCCCCTCGACCTCCGGATTTTGGAGAGTCGATTCTATCCACTTAACCACTGAGATCCCACTTTGGCATCTAAATATGCCAAAAGAAAGAGACATTTAAAAATCAACATAATTTTAAAAATTGAGCTAGTGTATATAAATAGATATAAATTACATGCCTTTATTATAGAACTCTGATTATCTTTTTCTCAGGGCAGCAGAAGTGTCTCAGATGTGTTGGCACAGACATGCGCCCAAAGGCAGTGTATCTGAACCCCATGAAGTGATTAAAGACTTGATAACAACCCAATTTCTACCTTTCCTTATTTCAGGACAGAGGCCAGTGCTTTGTCCTCAAACCCTGCCCAGTTCCAGCCTCATCTCAGAAACGGTTCGGCTGCACCTAGATTCACTGACACAAGAGACTGATCTGGTTCGTGACTGTCTCCTTTAACGAGAGCTTGTTTCCATTTGCCTGACTCCTAGAGAACGAAGCTAAAGGTCTGGAACTTCAGTCCCCTGCAAGCAGGAGAGAAATGATTTTTCTGCTCACTTATTATTTGTTTTCATGTTAAACCACCTCTTCTCTGTCTTATAAAACCATGTTGGCAGCCACCCAGTCCGCCTACATGTAAGATGGGCCTTAATTCTGAAAGCTCAGGGAGGTTGAAAAGAAAATAAAATTGATACCTCTGGTTTAAGAAGAGAAGGCCTCAGCAGTTGCTGTTGCTGCCAAAGGAAATTAAAATAGAAAAAGGTTTAGCAAGTAATTCAGGTGGAAAAGAAGATCATGATTGAAAAGAGAGAAAAAAAGGGCCACAGCTTAAAACTGGTTACCTTGGGATTATGATTTATCATTCATTGACAGCAACCAATATTTTGACTATTTATGCTAGAACATAAAATAATAAAGATTTTTTAAAATTTCATCATTGTTTTAATTAACATCAAAGTTAATAGTCTGAATAATTAAAAAACCTATAAATAACTTTTTGGTTCAAACTTAATATAAAGAGTTACTTATAATTTTAAAAGCACTGTAAGTGCCACAGAATGCTTCTGAAGAAGTCTAACCCTGTTTTAAATTGCCCCTCTTTTTTTCTCCCCGATCACATTAAATGCAGTCAGGCTCATTAGTGAGAAGAGAGCACAAAAAAATCATTTATACGGTTGTAATATACTCATCACCATATTTAAGAAATGCTCCCCATTTTTCGTATTTACCAAGACATGGGTTGCTTACAGTCAGGTGTTAAGCACGCTTTCAGAGTCCCTTTGTGACCAGGGAAATCGTCCTCGCTCGAAGTTTGTGGGGATCACTTCTCACTGCCTCCCAACCTCTCCCATACTTACTGAAAGGAAACAAGGTCTCCCTTGGTCCGTTTCATGATAATTTATACCTTAACCAGGTGGGGACAAGACACCGTTCAGACAGTGGCTTCTCCACTCTGAGGGGTGGCGTGACGGCTACCCAACCCGAATCTTCCAGTCAGCACTGGGAATGTGGGCAGAGGCGTTCCGGGGGGTCCAGCCGTGAGCCAGACGTCTGAAGGGACAGTGGGCCAGCCACGTGACTGAAGGGCTAGTCTCCATGACACGGCAGTGAGCGAGCTCGTCTGGTTAAGGCAGTCATACGAGGAAGCAGGAAGCTGGCGTTAGAGATATTCGGATCCGGTCTGTTAGCTATTATAACTGTCCCCCCAAATCCATTATTCTTAAATGCATTCGTCTCCATCTCTGGACTCGTTAGGGCTTGGGATTTCTAAACCACCGGCCAGTTAGGCTGCGTGCTCATCTCACTGCCTTGACTGGGGAGCCGTCTGCTAAACCCTGCTGGGTTCTCAGTGACCTCACTGGCAGGACCACTCTCCGAGCGGCTCGCCAGATACCACTGGCCAGAACACCCACTGTCTTCTCCGCAGACTGAGATTCAAGTGAACACCACAGAAAGCCCAGAGATTTCTAATAGTCTGACTTTTCACAGCCCTTTAAGATCGTAAGCTCTAATGTGTTGGGAAGGAGCCTTGGGCTGGTGAAAAGGACACAAGTTAAGGAATCCTAGGCGGCTGCCTTAGGCTTTTAGCCTTAGAGAAGTAAACTTGGTGAGATGTCACAGAATCAAGTAACAATTCAGGAAAAGATACATTTATCCTTGAAAAGGTGAGCATTTGATATTTGTTCACCCCCTTAAAACCCCCAAAGAAACAGTAACAGGCATAACAGAGAATAAACAGCATAGCTTATTTATAAGTTTGATCTAAATAAAGGAAAATACCCTATCTGCGAAAGAAGGGAAAGCAAGCCAGCCTGTAACAAAAATGTTTTCCTAGTAGGCTTGAGAGGACACCACAAAGCCCTTACCTCTGGTGCATACCCTCTCCTGCAAGGCAGAAACAAAGAAATCAGTATTAAATAGAAATTATAGATAAGGGTGTTTTTAAAAATGTGAGGTATACTGAGAAGTTAATTTTTACTAAAACTTGTCTCAGTGAGAAATACATTTGTACCAGGACAGGAGGATCGAAGTTTCCTGCCTGCATTACTAAAAACAGTGGTTGGCCAAGCCCCGTATCATAAGACACCCAACCATACACAGTCTGTTATATCCCAGTTGGTGGATAATAACACACTTTGATATTGTCAAGTGGATTAAAAGTATCCTCTATCGTCTCTATCCTAGACAAGTTGTGATACATATAAGATACTCATTTGGGGAAAACAGTGTTTTATACATGAAAAGCATACTGATAAGGATAACAAAATTACCTCAATGACTAAAATATATTCTTCTAAACATTTGTTAAGTTTTTTGTTTTGTTTTGTTTTGTCTGTTGGCATCAGTTCATTCTAAAAATAATAAATGCAAAATGCAGACTAGCCTTCAAGGGTCAATCACCTTATCAGACATAATAAAAGAGCTGAATATTATCAGAGGTATAATAGCCAAACATTTGGTATTACACAAGGATTTGTCAAGTTCATGGACCACACGCTGGGGAAAGGTTTGACTGTATTTGAGAGGGAAAAAAATATATAGACTGCTTTCTTTCAGTGTTGGATGTCTTTAATTAAAAAGATTTTTTATTTATCATTCAGTAAATAGTTGATCTAAAGTCTGTATGTATAGTATGGTGCTAGGGACTGAGTATACAAAGCTAGAACTGCTACAGAGAGGCACGCACGTAACTTAAAGTACAACGGAACACTCTCTGTAGGAAATTTCTTTAAAATATTACAAGGCATTTACAAAAGAAGTCTACTTATCTGAACAAATCTAAAGCAGTTAAGGCATTGCTGATTGAAATGGTTGGTAATAATGGTAATATAACGATTACTTAATCCTGTCGCAATTTGTTATCTGAAATGGCCCTTCAGTGAGTTTTGCTTCTATAGTTCTGCCAATAGTTATGCCAATTAGAACCCTTCTAAAGCATTTAGAAGTTTACTAACTTTGTATCTGTCAGAGATAGAGAAAGCTCATACTTGGGTTTCAGTAATGAGAATTGAGTCACATACATGATGTCAAATGTCCAACGAAAACTGGACTTTACCCTCCAGGATGTTTAAGCTGCCTTTCATTCAGTAGCAGTATTCTCCCCATGTGTGGAGAATGAAATGCCAATAGAGGAACGGCATTGTTTCCATTAACCTTTTCCTCGCCTTTCATGTGGCTATTTGGATTGTTCATCTCAGCTCAAAGGCAGAAAGTGACTTGGAAAAGGTACAGAACAGAATCAATATGTTTAATTGTCTGTATGCATTCAATTAATGTGACTTTCTGTTGACTCTTGTAAGACAAGTCACATGATATTGATGCATTTTTATGTAGATGACATTCTATGTGTGTTAATTATCATTTTATACCATTCATGTACATTGCGGTTTACTTTTAATAATAAGGAAAATGTATGGTAACTTACTTAGGTGTTTTATAAAGGTATCTAATAACTTCTTACACACTACCTGGAACATAATAAATGCAGAAGAAAAATAAAGTATTATGATTCTGGAGGTTGGTTCTCAGGCTGTGGAGGCTTAGGGATAGAGAAGGGGAATGCTATTTTGGTCCATGGACTCAAAGAATATTTACAAGTCTCATGGAGAAGGCTTTCGAACAGACTTACAATGAAGCCAGGGATCTCTAAATAGAATGTGTGAGTAAAAAACTAGATTAAATATAAAACATGAGAATGGATGTTTCACTTTAAGAGTGTAAGATGCTAATAAAATGTTGAGACTAAACAAATACTATAAAAATGAACAGAAAAGGACAATGTGACAACTCAGTGAGGCTGTAGATACCTACATAAAATTGTTATTTGGAGGTTTCATAAGATTTCTTTGTAAACTATTTAAAGAATATATTAAAAAATGTCTTTCCCATATCCAAGAAGTTGATACAAAATTGCTTTAACACAAATTAAAGGCTTACACAATTATGAATAATACCTTGTCAGAGTCCGCCAAATATCACAACTTCTCATGCAAATGACCAGCTACCAACAAAAATCCCAACTGATATGTTTCAGCGAAAGACAGAAAAAAATCAGGTTCAAAAGCCCCAAGAAGGAAATTACTCTTGATTTGGATGAAAAGAATCTGAAGCAAAGGAGCTAATGAAAATAATTAGATTTATAGATATTCAAAAAATCTCATACTATTCATTAGGGGTGACAGACCAAATTCTTGAAGAAATGTCACATAAAGTAAGAGATGAACAGAACCTTTGAAACGGTGCATCACATGGGCCTATATTGCATACCTACAATGGAGATCACCAGGCAAGATTTGGGGCTAGATTTTGAAATGGTGGTTTTTTTCCTGGGCAAACTTTTATCTGCTACAACATTAAAACTGCAGAGTAAATCAAATAATTACACTTGTATTCAAAGTGGGAATTTCCAGTAAATAGAATTTAGTCCATGGATTAGATGGGAAAACAGAATAATTACTTGCTGGCCAAGTGTAGCTTTCATTAAAAAGGTAGGAAGATAGCACTTAGCTGAGCTGATGTCTTTAAGAATTTACCGAGTTGAGTTCTGAGAAAAACTACAATATAGCATTTTTTTTTCCTTGAGGACAAATTTTGATCTTTTTCGCTAAAAACAAAGAGTAAAAGCCTGTATAAAACTGATGACACTTCACCAGCACACTCTTTCTTGATTTCTATTTAAAATTTTTATATTTTATTTATACACATAAGTTTGGATGAGTTATCTAGAGTAATTAAAGGTAACTAGAAATGAAGCCAATAATGCTTTTCTAATATTGCAATGGGCAAATGTTTTATATTATTGATAACTTAAAAAATATTTATAATTTTCATCAATTAAATGGTAACTAAATTCATACTAAGCTTTGTAGACATTTATTTAACCTTATTTTGATGAAACTGATTAGAATTTCTTTATTAAACTAGAGATAAATATTTTCTTTGAAAGAGAATCTTATGATAAAATTATAATTACAAGACGATAATATAATGTGGACAAGCAAAACTGAAGGCCCCTTTAAACATCTGTGAGAAGAATGAAATGTCTTATAGAAGCCAACAATTCCACATTTATTTTCATTATAAAGAGGGGAAGAGAAAGCATCATGAGAAATAAGTAGAATAATACAGTAACTGAAAACATAAAAGAGTTTTCAAATGTGTAAGCATACTAGTAAGATAAAAGCAAGCCAGAGTAAAGACTGTTCATGTAAGAAAACAGAAGGCTACATCTTACAGCACCTGGGATTTATTTTGGAATTCCATAGAGTCTGTCAACTCCTACGTTTCTAGATACATAACATTTTTACTTTGGTTGTATTTAGTCTTACCAAATACATAGGCTTCAAGGAGAAAACAGAACCTATGATATCATTTTTTAGCTTATTTTCACAGTTTGATTTTTTATTTTCCCCTGGAGCACTCAAATAAAACTATAATCAAAAAGTAAATGTAGATGTTACTGCATTAACATGTTAACAAACCATTGGTTTAAGTTGGATATCTAACTTTCTTGCCCACATATTCCCACTGAAAAATAGATTGAAATTACTTACTTTTTAAATAAATGTAGACAAATAATGCTACTTCGTAGTTAAGAAAATTAAGGTAAATCTATAATATGAGTTAGAAATGATGAGGTTAATAATCTTTAAAATTAAAAAATGAAAAATAGACCAGCATTGCACTGAGTTTAGGGTAAAAGAACGGAATCTTCTTTAATGTTCACATTTGCCTCCACTCAAAGATTATGGTCAACAAAAGAGTTGTCCAGTTAAAATAGGAAAAGTGACATTACAGGGAAGTAGATTGGCTGCGAGGTTGGTTTTCAATTCCTTCGACAATACTGTGCAAATTCCCCTGATTTTGTTCAGAAGTCATTTCCACATTTTCTGTCTCTGGAGGGCAACTAGTTTCAAGGTTTGAGTTGTGCATTGGTGGAAAGTTTTTTTCTATTTGACTGTACATGTTAGCTACTGACTTTTCAAGGTCCGCTAAGTTTTTAATATGCTTGAGTATGCCTTTTGGTTCCCTTTGGGGATCTGCTTTGCACACTGTTGCAGTTGCTGGTAGCTGTGTCCCAGAGGACTTCCTTTCCTCGGCTGGTGTCACACCGACGGTGCCTTCAACGGCTGGTGCACAGACACACCTGGTGGATGGAACTGAAGTTGGAGGAGACAGTGGAGAAGGAAGAGGGGGACATGGCGGAGGGAGGGAAGAAAGTGAAGGTAGAAGGAGTGAAGGAGAAGGAGAGGGAGGAGAAGGGGGGCCGGACAGTGGAAGAAGTGAAGGAGGAGGAGTGGGAGGAGGAGGAGTGGGAGGAGGAAGACGGGAAAAAGCAATAGGAGTAAGGACAAGAGGAGGAGGAGGGGGAGAGATAGTGGGTGGTTTGGGAAGGATTTCAGAAATGTTCCCTTCAGTGTCAATAGTCAGCATACGCATGGGTGCCTCTCTCCTAAAGACTGGGGAACGTGAAATGTGCAGCGTTGAAGGAGAGAGTTCCAAGGAACAGTCAGCAGGAGAAACGATGGCATTAGGTTCTGACCGGAGCTCCACGGTTCTTGAGATACTTGGCAAAGTGGAGAAGGAGGAGTGAGATGAAGGAGAGAAACAGGAAGAGTCTGAAGATGGAGATTCCAAGTGTTCTGTTCCACGTACAGTCAGCAGACCTCCTGGCCTCACTTCCTCTCTCTCTGCTGCCTGCGTATCCTCAGCTCTCGGCAGGGGGTTCCCGCCACCTCTTTGGTTTGGGTAGGTTCTAGAACTTTCTTTTCCACCTTCCTGCCCGTTGCTCTGCCACCGCTCCAGATCTATGGTTTCTGGTCTCTTGGGAAGTTCCCACACTGGTCTCTTAGGGAAGCAGACTGGCTGATTCCACATCCTCTGAAACACTTCTCTCGGGCCCCTCAGGGACTTACTCCTGCCTTGTGTTCTGGGTAAAAATGAGTCTATAAAATCTGTTCTTAGCAAAACGTCTGAATTTGTTGGTCTTGGAACTACGGTTTCCTTATAAAGAATACTGTGAGCACTTAAGGCGTCCTCATCCGATTCCAGTGAGAATGTTCTCGCTGACGTGGGCTGGTCGTTGTTAAGGGAGCCATCTACATGAGCCTGAGTGTGAGCCTCAATAGTGTTGGAAGAAAAGGGCATCACAGTATGTTGATTTTTCCTGTCTTCTGAGATTGATTTATTTCCCCTGCTTTGTTGAAAATGGTAGAGAAGGAAAAGACTTGAAAGAAAAGAACATAATGAAATGTAAGGAAACAGGTTGTGACACAGCTTTCATGAGAAAGATGTCTTTATGGCTTTCATTACTACTTCAAGATACAAAACGCCAAATAACACTAATCTACTGAAGCAAGACATTACTTTCACGTCCCTGGTCTCAAAAAGGCAGGGCAGGAAAGGCCTGTGAGCTGTGAATGGCATGAGAAATTTTCATTTTTTAAAAAAACTGTGTCAAACTGTGTCTGTAGACGGATTTTTTTTTTTTTTTGGTTTGATACAGTGAAGTATCTAGAACCAAACCTAACAGTTCTCTCTCTCTCTCTCTCTTTAATACAGTTTAATTTTATTTATTTTGAAAGAGAGAGAGCAAGCGGGAGAAAGGCAGAGAGACAGAGAGACAGAGGGACAGAATCCCAAGCAAGCTCCGCACTGTCAGCACAGAGCCTGATGTGGGGCTGGAACTAATGAACCGTAAGACCATGACCTGAGCGGAAATCAAGAGTCGGATGCTTAACCGATGGAGTCATCCAGGCATCCCATAATAGTTCTCTCATGTCGACATCACAGTTCTCCAAATTGCAAACCATTTTGCCCAATGGTTTCACATCCTTTCTTTGGTTAAGGGTGCTCAGAGCTGACGGTTTTGGGGAAAGGACCCCTCGCTGTATCTGATTGGGGTACCATTATCTCTCATCTCAGTAATTCTGTCATGGAGCTAAAAGTACTCTCCTACCTGCGATACAGCTGGCCAGAGAATACAGAAAGGAATTTTCTATTCTCTAAGGACAGATGGGAGAATTTTCCCTCATAGGGTTCAAAATCACAACTGAGAAACTGAATTGACGCCAGGACCTTGACAGCGCTTATTTTCTTCGATTTCCATTTCAAGCTTAATCATTTTAGTTTTAAAATGCTATCAACATTACCATAAGAAGAAGGGCTAATGGTATTTAGTTTGAATATGATCTACATCAAAATTTGGCTAAGGCTGACTTTAAAGGAAAGACTTATGTTAAAATAACAGTTTTGATATCACTGGAAGATGTGCTCAGACAATGACGCCGCCGAGTGATGGGCTGCAAGCGACAAATAACAATTGAGTGAGAGGACGGAACGCGGGCCTCTAAGGGAAGCGCTGCTATGTCGCCCCCAGCAAGGGTGGGTGCTTCTGAAGAGTCTCTCCTTAGGTTCTGCTCTCAAGCCCAAACAGAGTCACATTTACTTTTGTTAAAATTTAGTATTAAGCCACACAGCAGGAATGAAATAAAAGGAAATACTGTGAATAAAAATTAAGTAGCCACGCTGATCAGAGAGAATGACAGGTGAGGCGATAAAATGCCCTATAAAGCCAGAGTTGTTATTGAATCATTTCACTAAGAAACAAACTACATGTGGACTTGGGGTATCTGGCCCACTTGAGTAATTCAGGAAGGACAATTTAGATTAAACAGACCGCAAACACTTCCTTCCCCTGATCTTGCCAAGTCGTTCTTTCTCAGAAAATGGGCTTGACATATTATTTGGCCGTTTTTTTATAGATTTGTTCTGGGTTTAATTTTTCTTGGAAAGAATGATACATAATGATACCACATCACTTTTGATTGAGAGAGATCTTTAAACATTTTAAAGATATTTTAATCTCTTAAAATTTAATTATTTCAAGAATTTTGATACTTTGTCTTGAGAGGCACAGGTACTATCAGTGGAAAAGCTTGTTTTAAGCTCATGCCATTTCAAGGTACCAAAAGGGAATGAGATATGGAAGATAGGACTTTCTTTTTAAAAGCCAATGACTCCATAATACAAGATGAAGATTACTATATTCAGAGCAAAACAGCACTTAATCTATTCTATTGTATCTTTTTGCTCTATGCCTTGTATGAGAATGATATTATTACTTACTTATGCCTGTGTATCCACAGGTGGGAAAGAAAACATGCGACAGGAAAAAAAAAAGAGTTTGAACTATAGTTAATTGGAGGTGATTATAAAATACTAACAGGAACTTGCTTTAAACATTACTATGTACATCCAGAAAAGAAAACACATGTTTTTATATTTTCTGTGTATTTACTCATACCAATGATATGGAATAATATTTGAGCTAAAATTGTACAGCATTTATTCAGTGACCTCATCACAGAAAGTCGCTAGCCATCCGTTTCCTGTGTCTAGGCAAAATTCGCCTTCATTACATACGGCCGGTTTCAACCCCCAAACAGAAATTTTAAATGAGATTCTAAGAATCGTTTCTATCTTCTAACTGAAAAATCAGTCTGTGCTGACTTATGGAGAAGACAGAACTCTGGTTTGGAAGAAAGTATATATATAAGAACTCTGATAACTATCACAGAACTGTCGTTGAATCCTTATGAAGGTATCAATTAGTTCGTGAAGAACTGTTTTCAAAACAGCCTTTGATTTTGTTTTCTTTTAAATTTGATAAGAATTGATCTGGAGCTAGTCCATGTTTAGTTACCTAAGGTTAGAATGTATAACAATTTTTAACAGAGAGGTTAAATGTTTGTTAAAGATCATTAAATATGTAGAACTCAGAAGTCTTCATTAAATGCATATTATAATTGCAAGATTGTCTACTCGGTCTATCACAATTTTTCAAGTAAAAGTAGTCCTGAACTGTTGCCATTTGACAGTGATAACCACCACACTACAGTGATTCCGATAATGTTATGGTATGCTTGCTTTTGGTAAAAAGGGATATAAAAAATGAATATATCCCTTGATAATTTCGGATAAAACAAAACTTTACTCATAAGTCTTTCTTAGTTTCTGAATAATTTTTGCTAGAGAGAGGTGGTTAATAAAGAGAATCAAATCGTATTGGCTCAATTCCTATATTCACCAGTAATTCAGAAAGAAACCATCATTTTCAGCTTATTAAAAAGATTAAGAACTATGTTTAAAGCATGAATCCTGTATTATATATATATTTTTAGAAACAGAATGTCAAACACTAAGCTCTCAAGCACTAAATTCAATTTTAGCATTCAAATGTCTAACATTAAAATCAGTTTTAACAGTTTAAAACTTTTTAACACCCACCTTGCACTTGTTGGGATGAGCAGTGTGTGTTGTATGTAAGCCAATTTAACAATAAATATATTCATAAAAATAGTGGTAACAAGGCAAAAATATCAATACAAGTGTTTAAAACCCGTTTTCCCATTAAAACATAAATTTCTTGATTTTTGAGGCTTGCTTTCTTCCTACTAGTAAATGCCACCAATGGAGCAGAGTAAAATAACGTGTTTTAGTCCTTCAACTCCTCCAAATTCTAGTTCATAAAAGGTGTCTTGGATTTAATTTAGTCAGATTTGAATGTTCGTAATACCCCTGGTTTTGCATTTCATGTCCAGAGATAGTTTCTCTTAAAATTTTAAAACATAGGCAAGTTAAATAAGTCCGAAAGGAATCAGGTTATGAGGGTAGCATCCAACTGGAAACATCTGTGAAGTCTTCTCACAATAATTTAAAAGTCTTTCAAATGTGGATGAGTTAATATTGCTTAGAGGTACGAAAAAACCCAGGAGGAATATTAACCCATCATAACGGTCTCTCTTGAGGGGAATATAAGGAAAAGCATATTCTTTAAGGGATTAGATATTTAATATTTAATTATTTATTTGAGTTTCAGACTTTTATTCAGATTTTAATTACTCTATCCTATGACATCCCAAGATAGTGTCTGTAAAAAGTCTATGATTTTAGACCACACCATTGGTTTTAAATTACCAAATAAGACTTGCCTTTGGGTGCCAGATCATGAATTACTATTTTAGGATTGTGCTTTAGTGTTTCTTTATTTCTTATGAGAAAATACTTTTTTTTTTTTCAGAATGTATTTTGAATTTTGGAGGAAGAAATTAAGTCTGCATAATTGTGAAGGTTTAGAGATTATATGCTTCAAGCTAGTCATCTACAGATATCTCTCCTCCAGTGGAGTCCTTTTCTTTTTACTCTTTTTTTTTTAATGTTCTTATTTTGTTTGCTTGTGTTTTGGTTATGACTTTTCAATTCAACTTGTCTTAGGTTCTCATCTTAAGAAATTACTCTTTTAATGTACTAATTAAAGTAGGCTGTAAACCGCATTTCCACATCAGGTGGAAATGAAATACTCACCACCCAGCATCCTTCGGGCCCACCCGTGTGCCAGAGCAGGGCCCTGGCGTACTTACATGGTGCTGTCTCCCAGCTCCTCGTACAGGTGTGCCCCGGGGGGCGGCGGGGGCGGCGGGGGCGCGGCCACAGGCGCAGGAGCAGGTGCAGCAGGCTTGGCAGCAGGTAACGCGGACTGGATTCGCGCTGTCTTGGTGCACTCGGCTTGGCGTCTTTGAGAAGGCAGGGATGTTTCGGAAAACCATTTTAGAAATCATACATTTCTTGGCAGAGGAACCCACTTAAAAAAATCGTTAGCACAAATACTAGGACTTCTAAACCGATGTGACTGCGGCGGCATCCCCACAGATCCCGTTTCCCTGTACCTTCTTCCCCTTTAATTTTTTTAACGTTTATTTATTTGTGAGACGTAGAGACAGAACATGAGTAGGGGAAGGGCAGAGAGAGAGGGAGATACAGAAACCGAAGCAGGCTCCAGGCTCTGAGCTGTCAGCACAGAGCCTGACACGGGGCTCGAACTCACAGACCGTGAGATCGTGACCTGAGCCGAAGTCAGCGCTTAACCGACTGAGCCACTCACGCGCCACCCCACTTCTTCCCCTTTAAAATATCTACCCTGGAATAACAGCTGGAATTCCATAGAAATATTTGCATACTATGGGAAATAAGAATAGGAAAGGTAGGAGGTAAGCTATCTATAAAAATGTGATTTAATAATTGGGGGCCATTCAATGGGTCTCTTTCTTCAGGTGAGGCACGTTGAAGGTGCATAATTTTTCTTTCTTATTCATCTTCCATCTATTTAATGAAAAGTTATTTCATATTAAACGATTTGAAACATGTTTGACATTAGTTTACTGTGCCCTTTCGGGAGAGCGATGCGGCTGGCTTTTGTTTCCTGTGGACGCCTGGCAGCCCTGGGATTCTTGCCTTGGAGCTGCAACCACCTGTACTGGATGTCCTGGACGCCCAGCTGTGAGTTCCTTCCTCAAAACCCAAATCTCAAAGTGTGGAGACTGTCAGAGCCAATTGCCTTTTTCACATTTCCTCCCTTGTGTGCCCATGTGAACACCCATCCTGATTCCGTACATGCAAAAGCACACAGGAGTTTGAACTAAAGAATACACCTTCTGCACACACAAGACAGAAAGATAATCCGTGGTTCTGAGCAGGCTGACTGTCACTAGAATCTGCGGCTTTCCTTTTCATATTAGGTAGAACCATATGTAAGATATTATTTATACTTACACTTTAAACCTGTTTTGAAAAGCAATGAGTAAAAAAAAAAGAGAAAGCTACATTAGAAATACTGCATTCATAATATTTTAACATCTGATTTATTCTAAATTCTGAATAATTAACTGGTGGAACTCATAATGACACCGACTTAATGACACAGTAGGGAAACTAAGTGTTTCAGTTCAGAATAAAAATGGGGGAGCGTTTTATTGTTACTGTCTCTGTCATACAAGCTGTGAAAACATTTTGTTACAAGAAAACAAAGAAATGAACTAAATGGGATTAAAGAAAAGCTGGATTAAAACATGGATACATGAATTTGAACTCTGATAGAGAAATGGATTATTAAAGAGGATCTGATCCTTATAATTGGCTCCTGGGCATCCTGTGCCTGGAGAATATTAAAGAGATGAAGGCGGGCAGCTAACCCTGATGACACCCTCGGCTTCACTTTGAAGCTGAGGCTGAATTTGGAAGGTGAAGTTCATGGGTGTTGAATCCATGACACTTTTTTCCTATTTGCTTCTTAGTTTTCTATGTACAGTGAATTAAAAAAAAAATGGACACTAGTAGGAAAGAAGAGCCAACCATTCCACTCTTACTTACGAGCAGAATATGGAGGTACCAAAGTTAGATTTTTCAATATTAGAATTTTACTCTGAAACATGAGCGGGGCACAACTCATTTTGTTTACTTCCATCAGTCTACAAAAAGGAGGGACTAAAATTAGTTCATAGAGTACTGAGTTGATTATTGAACCAAAAAAAAAAAAAAAAAAAAAAGTAATGCATCTACAAAATGTTTAAACGCCAAGCATCTTAGTGGTTTGTTGAATTTCAGACACTGAGTGTAACACCGGGAAGCTTCAGTCTTGATCACTGCGTTGTATGCCAAATACAAGTTTTCTCTCCGATTTTATAGCAAGCAGGATTCCTTTGGGAAACGGTGCAATGGAACAGAATAACCGTAGTACAGATTAGCTCTAACATGAAAATTAATGTTGAGTTGATGGCTTAGTAATTCAAAGCCATGTGTCCATTACTGAGTTTGTTCATAGGGCTCAGAATTGGTGCGCCCGTGGATCTGTTCAGGACACAGCGGACTCCGCTATGTCAGCCTGAAAGTTGTTTGCAGCCTCACATGGCTTCTGTGATGAGAACTATCCCTAGAGCATCTTCACGCAGAGCACACTGTTCAACTTTTAGGTTGCAATTACCTTACCTTATTTAATCCGAAAGAAAATTCTCTGCGTTCAAGAACAAAGACAACAGTTTAAGAATATGTTACTACTATTTTAGTGCTTCCCCTTCAGGTGTTTTATGTGATGAAGGGCGGTTCCACCATTATTTCTTACTCGTCGTTATGCCAAGTAATTTCTGTGACTTACGATCCCTGTCTTCGTTCTTTTCATTTCATGGCGCCCTCAGGGCCACCTCTCTTCTTAACCTATTTCACAGCTTTTGTCACCCATCATAGACGACAGGGGTGTATCTGAAATGCCCAGACCTCTAGCGCAAAAGTTCCCTGTACCTGGTGTCAGATAAAGAATAGCTTATTAGATGACTTCAGATACAGATGCTTAAATTAGCTATAATCACTCCACTACTCTGAAGGGCCAGAGTAAGGAAAATATAGGTATTTTGAATGGATGTATTTGCCTGTAGGAACAAGGAAACTATAAGGCCTGTGCAGCCAAAATACCGGGTCATATGTTCAACTATAGGATCTGGCATGGCCACCCGGGAAGGAAGAAAGCCCACGGAGAATTCCACATGGCATACTATGATTTTGAAATGATTTTGCCAACACTGCGATCGCTTCCACAGATGTCAGTTTAACCACACGGATGAAAACTTGTCATGACAATGTGGGTAGGTTGCAGAGCTTCCTCAGAAACAGGGGAGTCTGGATAGGACATTCCGCTGCATATGACATTCCCCCAGGACACCTGCTGCCTTCTCTCACGAGGCTCTGCACCTGGTGAGGGGCAGGAACAAAGCCACAGGAGCTAACTTAAAATTCCTATTGGACAAGAGTGTATTAGGAACACGGAAACATCGAGGAATCGGTGGAAAATGCTGGAAGTTTGGTTCATTTCCCCTTAATGAAATGCAGCAGTGCCCTACACGGTGGCGGCGTTACGGTTTTCTGACTAGAAGCCAAGTTCCCAGGGACGGCTTTCCGGTCACGCCAGGCTCAGGGGTGGGGATACTTACTGTCGGTAGCTGACCAGGACGACCAGGATGGCGGGGATGCAGCAGAGGATGATGATGAAGGCCAGCGCCAGCAAGGCCCCTTCCGTGTAGCCGAGGCTTTCCCCTCGCTTTTTAATGCTGGTCACTGCCTCCGGGGTCCGGATCTCCAGAATGCGTCCTCCTTCCCCGTAGTACGGCTGAAAGTCTTTATTGATGTCGAGCAGTTTGCCATCCAAAAATCTGGATTGTCAGATAAAGAGTAAAATCGAAGATGTTAACAGAAAAAACATAATTTGGGGATATCTCTTAATAATTTCTGTAATCAAAACACAAGCTGAGTCAGTCTTAGGAATAAAAAAATAGATAAAAAGCAAGAGCGATGAGGAACGGTAACTAAAAGCTATATACACATGTCAAAGATATTGATAGTGATGGCCCTTACTTCATACGCACACAGACTTGAGAAAAGTAATTGCCAACATCAGTGAGCTATCACTATGTTGAAATTATTGACATTATTCAGCTATTCTTCAGGTGAATAAATGTTCTGAGTTACATATAGCATAGTTTAAAATTGTATTCCTGCATTTTGTCTGCCTGGGTCCCCAAATAATCCTGTAGAAGAGAACGTGGAAATACTAATCCAAGGCAGCAGTAAAGCTACATAGTTTGGGCAACGCATCCGAGACACCAAATCTTCAGTCTCCAAAAATCGACATTTGTCTTATTGTTGACATTCTCAAATCTCAAATCAAAACACATTTTATGGGCAAAAGGCGAACAAACTGAAGGGTGTTTCCTGCCTAGAGAGAGACTTTAGGAAATACGCAGACAGCAAATCAGCCACGCGACAGGAATGAGCCAACTGAAGCCAAGAGTTCTTGCAAACCCTTCCTGCCAGTAATACAGCTCCAGCTACGTCCATTGCACTGGGGTAGAGGAGATGACCAGGGAGTAATTGTTCCTGAATTTTATTGGATCGAATGATTTTATTACGTATTTTATGTTGTAATTAGTAGATAATAGTGTTGTTGTTTTTTTCCAAAAAATTTTGGCAACATTTGCACAAACCCTTATAACTCCCACAGTATTGATGTAACCATTGTGTTCCTAACACCACAAAGCCATACCATGTCTTGGGTGGGTTTATTTTTGTATTTTTAAAGATGTTTATCTATAAAGGCCAAATATCTTACTATAGAAAATTGGGTAACACAAAAAGGTTCAAAAAGCAAAACTAGTCACAGGCCCACAATGCAAAGGCTGCTCACATTTTGACATACCTGGATCTAATTTCTTTCTATAAATATTTTTAGTTTTTTAAGTTTATTTACTTATTTTGAGAGAGAGAGTACAAGCAGGGGAGGGGCAAAGAGAGGGGGAATCCCAAGCAGGCTCCGTACTGTCAGCACGGAGCCTGATGTGGGGCTTGATCTCATGACCCTGAGATCACAACCTGAGCCAAAATCAATAGTTGGATCCTTAACTGACTGAGCCACCCAGGCGCCCCGATAAACACTTTTATGTACTCATAAATAGACAGCATATATGAAGTGAAAACTATTTTAGAAATATGTTTCATAATATAACCACCACACTTACATTGAAAATGTGGAAAACATAAAGAAATGGGAAAGAAAAAAAATAATAAAAATGGCCCCGAATTTCACCATCACATAATAATGAAGCATGCTGTGCTTGTGCATTTTAGTCTATTTTTATCCCTTTGACCCTTTTGATTTTTATTTTCTGAGTAATCATTCTGACCTTATATCTAGTGCATGGAGTTCACAGCTTCCCTATGGAAAAAATAAAGAGATGCCTGATGTCGGATGTGGATTCCACTGGGTAGTTTATTAGTCTCCCCATTTAAGAAAGCCAGTGGCTCAGAGAACTCAATTTCACCTTTAAAGCTGCAGTGCACGTTTTTCCTCGAGTTTCCGTACTGTAACAGAAGGAGGTTAGATATGCTTTTGTAGATATAAAACATTTTATAGCAATTTCCGTAGGTCATTTTTAAGCACGTTAAAAATAAATATAATAAAAGTTTAACCGTTGTTCCAAGTGCTGGAATAGAATGGCACAATATTTCGTTTGAATTGTTGATCAGATAAAATAAGTCCCAAATAAAATGCAGATTAAGAGTTACGTTATAAGGAAACTTTAGAGAATGGAAGAATCAGAAGTAGAGAAAGAGCGTTATGTCAGGGACGAATTCACCGTACCGTGTGGAATCCACTAGGCAGACCACACTTCTGCCGGATTCCTGCATTTGACTCCCAGTCACCTGAGGGAAGATTTCTTTTTACACTGCAAGAGCTCCGTTACTTAGATATTTTGGTCTATTTTCGAACTTCGGTAAATGTCATCATTGTTTACTAGAAGAGTTCATTGCTTTTGAACCCACACCCAGTCTAAAATATCTTTCTTTTTGCTTTCAACATTTTTACCTAGTTTGCCTCTGTAAAAATACCTGAATCATAACATTTTTCCTTAAAATACAGTGGATTTGATTCCATTGCCTTTCGGTATTTTATCATGCATATGGCATGTGGAAGGCTTATCTAATTTTTGTGCCTTCAAAGTTAAATCACTTTTATTTTTGTTTCAATGGTCTTAAAACATTTTCAGATACCTTTTAGTAACACATGACAACATTCCCATTGATTCTGCCTGGTAAAGTAATGCAGTCTTTTAATTATTTTATTTAGTTCTTGTTTTGTGATAACTAGTACACCATGTTACCTCAGAGATATCTATTTTCAGATTGTCGCTTAATTGTCCTCTAAATATATTTTCATCTCATTTATAATTCATCTCCTTTCCTAAATATGCTTGTTTAAAAAGTGCTAATTTCAAGATGGTAGAGCATTCTTTTTATAAGATTTGAGTTTATTCATTTGTTTATATATTTATTTATTTAGAGAAAGAAAGAGAGCAGAAGCGTGCAGAGAGACAGGGAGAGAGAGCGAGCACAGGAGAGGGAGAGGGAGAGACAGAGAGAGAGAGAGAGAGAGAGAGAGAGAGAGAGGGAGAGGGAGAGAGAGAGAGAGAGGGAGAGAATCTCAAGCAGGCTCCGTACTGTCAGTGCAGAGCCCAATATGGGGGTCGAACTCATGAACTGAGAGATCATAACCTGAGCTGAAATCAAGAGTCAGACCCTCAACTGAGTGAACCACCCAGGTGCCCCTGGGGTTTTGTTTTATACTTCTTTTTCTGATAGGGAGGCAAAGCTAGCTTCCATGTGGATCCTAGGACTCTAACCGGCCTCCCATGGGCTGTTGTGTGGACCACACCCCACTGGTGTGAGCCCAGGAACAGCATCCTGAGGGGGGCACGTCCAGACGCACCATCATGGCGGGGACTCAGTTCTCACTCCTCCCTGCGGGCTTCTGTCACCTGAGACAGGGAAGGATTCGGGGCTTGTCGAACACACATACCATTTCACTGTCCCATAAGGTCCTGCTTTCTATTAAAAATGTTCCACTGTTTTCTAGTGGTTTCTGTAGGAGAATCTTTCCAGAGTTAAATTCTCCATCTGAGTCATCAGGATGTTATTTCTTTTACTTTGTTTTCAGTATTTAACACATATCCTATTTTGCCCCCTGCTTACTTATCTTAGAAAGGAGATACACCTGTCAGGTCTGCTCTATTTTCCTGAGATGAGATCAGTTAATCAGTCCCATGTCTTCTGAGTCACTCTGTTGAGGGAGCATGTGCAGACGTGCCCCCCGCCTCTGCTGACCCAGGTGGGACCCGACCGTCAAAGTATGGTGTGTAACCACCGGTCTGCTTTGCATTTTTACCTTCATGGAAATAGTACTGCAATGCAGACATACATGTAGAAACAAAGGGGACAGTAAACCGGAGAACACACTCTGTACTTGACAAAACCCCACACCTAAATAGCAGAGGGGCAGCTATCTCCTTCCCTGGTGGGTGCGCAGTCTGGGTCTCTGAACCAGGTATGCAGAGTGAGTGATGCTTAGACACATCTCCCACACCCATTGGACACGCATAAGGCCATTTGGCTTAATAAATCACGGGTAGACCACGATTTACTCCAAATAGTTGCAAATTGTGGACTAACTTATATTCCTTAATATTTTATAAGTAAACTAGAGTCTGGTAATTGGTTTTCCATTATTTAAAATTTTCAGTGTTCTTAATTTTTATGGTTTTGTTTTGTTTTGTTTTTTGTGTTTTCTGGTCTTGGGAATTTGAAAGAAGCTTTAGAGCTTGGTAGTCAGATTCTATTTTAAAGTATAAATGTGATTTTATGTATTCTATTTTATTTATTTTTAAGGTTATTTATTTTTTTTGTTTTTTTTATTTTATTTTAATAGTTTATTTTCAAATTGGTTTACATATAACACCCAGTGTTCATCCCAACACGTGTATTTATTTATTTTGAAAGAGAGAGAAAGAGAGAGAGAGTGTGAGTGGGGAGTGGGGCAGAGAGATGGGGAGAGAGAGAATCCCAAGCAGGTTCTGCACTGTCAGCACAGAGCCCAATGTGGGGCTTGATTTCACACACTGTGAGATCATGACCTGAGCTCAAACCAAGAGTCAGTAGCTCAACCAACTGCCACCTAGGTGCCCCTATACATTACATTTTAAATGCCGTTTGTAGAGGATTCATGGTTTTTCTACCTTCTTCTGCATTTCTCACTTAACATCTGCACAGACTAATGTTAAACAGACTGGAGGTATAAAAAGGGCACAAGCTAAAATTGTATTTGCTTTTATACACAAATAATTGAGTTTTATTTTAAGGCAGTAGGGTCTGCTTCTGCCAAGATACAGAAAGCCAGAAGAGAATGTGACTCCCACCCTCATGACAAAAAACCAGATAATACTAAAATCATAACAAGTTCCAAAGAGTGACAATTTCCTCTGCAGGGACATGAGATCGTTGTTTCACTTCTTGCAGAACAAGAAAAGGTAGCTGCCAAAAAAGCAAATAAATGAGCTAAAATTTTAATGAATTTTTAGAAGCTACGTATGTGCCAACATGTAAGGCTAGAGACCCTTGAACATGAGCAGGGGTCTGCCTTGTGCTCACTTGCGAACTGTTCCCAAGGACCTCTGTCGGATAAACCGGACAAGGCTGGAGACAGGAGAGAAATCCCCTTTGGTGCCGGCATGGAGGAAGCAATCGGCTAAAGCTGGGCACGTGGCAATTCTGCAGACCCGTATCTCCTGCAAAGCAAGAGCCTTAAGGCACAGAAAGAAGGGGAGGACGTATTCCAATCCGTAGGGTCAGGCTAAGGTCCGCTGCTTCTGGGGAAGAGGTATAAGCAAAACTCCGGTCTGCCAGGGTGAGGAACAGGAGCCGTCTTGGGCGCAGAGAGGTGGCCGACTGGCTGGGAGAGGCAGGGAACTCCTGTACCCAAGACACACCACGAATATGGCACAGTATGTGGCTGCCCCGGGGAGGAGGAAGAGAAGAGCTGAGAGAGCCCAGCCCACGTCCCAGGCACGCAGGCGAGACCAGGAGAACAGAGCGCCCCGGTCCACGTGGCCGCATCTCCACCGTGAGAGCAGGACCAGCCGAGAGAATGCAGAGAAACCCCTCGTGGCACAGGCTCCCGAGGCCTGCTGGAGCCAGACAAGAGACAGCCCAGATGCTGGGACATCAGACAGACTTTGATACAGCCCTGCTTACTGCTCTACGGAATCCAGCAGGAAAGTGAAAAACACATGCTTGAAGTGATAGGAAGTTCAATAAAGTGGTAGAAACTGTAAAAAAGAACCAGATGGAAATGGAAGACTTTAAAGAAAACAAAGATATAAGATGAAGAATTCTTTTAATGAGCATATCAGCAGGCTAACACTGATGAATCAAATCGGTGAACTTGAAGCCAAGGCAGCAGCAATTATCCAAAGTAAAACACAAAGAGAAAAGGGAGAGGGGGAGAGGGGGAGAGGAGGGGGGGCAGAACAGGAACAGAGCATCCAAAAACACAGAGAAGAAATGAATTTTAATTAGAATCCCAGAATGAGGAAAAACGGGAGAACGGGTTGTAAAAAATATTTGAAAAGGTGAGGTCTAAAGATATACCAAAAATAGAAATGACATAAAAACAAACAAAAACAAAAAAGGCATATTCGAGAAGTTCAGAGAACCACACGATGAATAAAAGCAGGATAAAACTAATACATATTTACTGCAAAAATCGAAGTAATTTGGACAACCAAAAATAACAAAAATCTAAATACAACCACAACGTTGTAAAACAGAATAAATAATTAGCATGTCATTATAGTGATTTCAGTCTCCTCTATGCATTTATAAGCTTTAAAAAAAGTTATGATATAGCTAATCATTTTTTTCATTTTTTAAGTTTATTTATTTACTTTGAGAGAGAGAAGGAGGAGGAGGGGCAGAGAGAAAGGGAGAGAGAGATAATCCCAAGCAGGCTCCACAGTGTCAGTGCAGAGTCAGACGCAGGGCTCAAACCTAAGGATCGTGAGATCATGGCCTGAACCTAAATCAAGCATTGGACGCTTAACTGACTGAGCCACCCAGGTGCCCCTAGTTATATCAATTCTTAAAAATCAAAGTGTACTCCATGGTGGAAATAGCTTTTTTGTTTATTTGTTTCTAATTCTGTGGCCTGAGAATTCCAACATCTTTAAAGGCTTATATTTTAAGATAAGGGGAAGTTGAGAGAATAGTTCTATTTCCATTTGTCTGGGCATCAAGCAATAATCTTAATGTTTTAGTATGTCTGTTCACTGTTGAAAAATACATTTTCAATAGCTTTTGTAACTACAGGATAGATAATAATATCTGTGCATTATGAGCCTTGGATGTTGAAATATATGCATATAATTTCATTATAAAGTATTTCAAGGAACAATTCTAGGGTTCAGGTTATTATATTAGTAATAATTAATGATATATTAAACTTATTATAGTGTCTCTCAGCTATTAGCTCAAGCTGCTAATGGAAAATTTTTAGTTTAGTTTATTTATTTTGAGAGAGAGCAAGTGAGTAGGGGAGGTGTACAAGGAGAGAGAGAGAAAATCCCAAGCAGGCTCCACACCGTCATCGCAGAGCCCGATGTGGGGCTCAAACTCACGAACTGTGATATCATGGCCTGAGCTGAAATCAGACGCTTAACCAACTCAGCCATCCAGGCACCCCCACTTATTTTTTAAGTTTATTTATTGCTAAGGGAAAATTATAATACTTCATGGCTATTCAATTCTCTCTTCAATATAAAAATTTTGATTTATATGCTCTATTTTCCCCTTCCTTCCAGTTTAATTGTTATTCAATCGAATTTCTATCTTTATTCGTTACAATATAGTCTAGGTTTGGGAAAACTTGTTTAGAGTGAAGGATGTTTATCATGTACTTGATGGTGTCAGTTGAAACCCAGTTGGCTTCAGTTCTCAATTGTTGACGTCTAAAGTGTTTCCAAGTGCAGTTCAAATGACATCATTACTTTACTTTTTAAAGCTAGGCTAACGGCCTAAACAATACAGATGTTTTTATAGTTAGGAAACATACCCTAAATTCAAACAAGCTATCCTCATATTTAAAACTTAAACCAATGCATATAAAAATACAGAAGGATTTTAATAAATGTTAATAATGACAATGGAATATATGTAACTTTAAGGTATATTTATAAATAAATTTTAAAATTAATACAATATGCAAAAATTGGCTTGGTGTTGATCTAAATGCTGCTTCATTTGGATGTTGATTCTAGAACTCGAGAAGAAACCATTGCTTTTGTCATGCCTATTTCTCCACCGTCATTAACATGCTACCTTGCATCTGGCCCAAATATCTATTAAATATAACTGATGAATAACATATTTAATAACTATGGCTCTTTTAAAAATTAAGGTGATATAAAATCACTATGCCTTTATTTCTAAAACTGTAGCAGTGAAATTTTGTTGAAGAACAGACTTAAAATAAGACTGAATTCAGAATATATGGGTTTTAATAAATAAATGGGTAAAAAGATATTTACTAAATATGTAAATGTAGCCACATATGAATATATATATATGTGATATATAGTATATATATAAATTAGTATATGCATATATTTATTTGTTGCTCTTTAGTGTATATAGACAAACTAAATTTTGGAATTATGTATTAGGTACATACATACACAAATACCAATCAATATTTAGAATACATACATATGATTATATATCAATATATATTGTTTAACTAAAAATGTGTTTTAGTTTAATAAGAAGTGCGGTCCAAAAATCTGTTGGGCACTAGGTGTCACTAGAGCAAAGCTGAAACTAAAACACAACAACAAAGCCTTAAGCTGTCCTAAAATCATTTCCAAGGGACAACGCATAGCAGCGTTTTGTTTAAAATTCTGCATTTTCTTTATTTTTAGGATTCATACCTCAATATTCCAACTGACCAGGATGAAATAAATAGATGGAAACTATGGACTGAGGTGGAAGGGGTCAAGGAAAAAAAAAAAGAGTAATTTTTGCTGAGTCAGTAGGACGTTGAGGAAAGCTATATTTACTTTTTAAATTCTTATACCTACTGACATTGTCGCGGGCAAACCACCACTGGAAGAAGGAAGCTGTGCTTTCCCCCTTCCGAGGGCTGGCGCTTGGGAGCAAGAGCTGAGCTACTCTGAGAATGTCTCTATGAACTGCACCTTGTTTATAAGAGTAATGGACCTCCCGACCTCTCCAAAGTCACTCTGTCCCACACCTGGGTCTGAAAACGTTTATGCATGTATGGTCTCTGATTTTCTCCTTACACTTCACTTTCAATAACAATTTAGTGGGTCTTAAACTTTAAATACTTACAGCCTTAAATCAGGATCACCTATAGGCAATGTTGCCACCAAAGAGCTTTATAGACAACAAAAGGACTTACTTAAAAAGCTCATTTCTGTCGATGGCTCTGTTGGTCTGGGGGTCGATTGCATAGACGGTAAGGTCACATTTGGTGTAATCTTCTAGCGAGAAGGCGTCCCCGTGCCTGCGAGCACCGATGGACTCCACCACCACTTTGGCACCAGGAATTTGCTCCTGAACATACCGGTCCAAAATCCTATATACATCAAAGGACAAACAGGACATTCACTCTCAACTTGAAATGGACATTTAGTAAGTGAAAAATGATGACAGCCTGGTTTTTGTTAATGTTTACTGTACATGAACGCTTGAAAAAAAATTCTCTATATTTTTTTCAGCATTTAAGTCCCAATGATGCTAGAAGCTGAATAAGGTAGAAAGAGGTCATCGACCGTGTCCTGTTAAAATCTGGACTCTGAATTTGTGATACCATTTGAGCTTTACGGGTCTCATGAGAATTGCCCACATATTGTACAAATCAAGCTGTCTGTGCTCTATAGGAGCTAGGGGGGAGGGGGCTGAGAACTCTTGAGTTCACATGGCTGGTGCTATAAATTATACCTTCCACCAGATTCTGTGGTCCATGGCACATGCTGTATACCAAGGTCCGAGACTAGGATACCTGTTCCCTTCAGGACATGAAGAGTCTTGGAGCATTGTAACAATGGGAGAATGTAGACATGTTTTGTTATGGCAGGTTTACCAGCTTAAAAAAAATTGGCACGCCAGTCTCCGAAGCTACTTAGGTGAATGCAAACAACAGAAAGATCTACCACTTGGTATGGAATCAGTAACATTCAATAGAAAAGACAGAAATAATGTTAACCTGGAGGGGTACTTTCCTGGAAAATACAATTTGCATGATTTGATTTTAATTGAAAGTACAAGTTGGTATTGCCACAAAAGGTAATTTCGTTAATACCTTTTCCTTATTAAATCTTTATATTGTTAATTCTTGAGATTAACATCAGAATGTATATTATTAAATATTTATAGACATTCAAATGCAGATGAATTGATTTTAATAACTACGCATGGCAAATGTTTTTTCATTTATCTATAGATTCAAGGCTCTATTTGGAGTTCATGTTGGGAGGCCCCTTCTAACACATGAACATAGGGGAAAGGAAGGAAAAATAAGATAAAATCAGAGAGGGAGGCAAACCATAAGAGACTCTTAAAGTTTTTTTTTTTTTTATGTTTATTTATTTGAAGAGAGAGAGAGAGCAATAGAGAGGGGGAGGGACAGAAAGAGAAGGAGACAGAGAATCCAAAGCAGGCTCCAGGTTCTGAGCTGTCAGCACAGAGCCCGATGCTGGGCTCAAACTCACAGACCTGAGTTTTGAGTGAGATCATGACCTGAGCCAAAGTCAGAGGCTCAGCCAACTGAGACACCCTAGTGCCCCCATAAGAGACTCTTAAATACAGAGAACAAACTGAGGGTTGATAGAGGGATATTGGGTAGGGGGGAAGGGGTAAATGCGGGATGGGTATTGAGAAGGGCGCTTGTTGGGATGAGCACTGGGTGTCTATGTATAAAGTGATGAATCACTGGGTACTACTCCTGAAGCCCAGACTCCACTGTATGTTAACTAACTTGAATTTAAATTTTAAAAAGTGAAAAAAAAATAAAATATTTTTAAATGTTTCCTCGAGGGCCTGGTACGTGAGGGATGGGCCCTTGTCAAAAGAACAAGCACTGCACTGAAGCTGGTTGAAATGGCTGTGCCGTGGAGCACCGGTGTGCGGCGTGCGCACCAGGAAACACAGCGAAACGCTCTGTCCCTTTGCTTCCCAATGTGTATGGACCCGTGTAGGGGGAGTCTCTCTTATTAAAGGTCCTATTCATTCTCTTCCTTTTCCGCCAGCTCACACCCACTTGTCTGTCTGCCTCCCAGTATCTTTTCTGATGAGATCCTTGCTGAAGAAGGAAGAAAAGAATGCGTTCTCCCCAGAACCTGAGGAGGGTGTCTGCACAGGGACACAGATGCGGAACAGTGTTCGGACTGTGTCTTAGGATTCTTTTCTAGAGACTTATGCTCCATTAACAACAAAAAAGAAGGCCTTGGAGTCCAACCAACCACGTATACAGGCACAAAGGGTAATGACATAGTGGCAAAGAGCAGGGATGTTTCCCTTCTGTTTCCAGCTCCTTTACTTGCAAACTGCAAAATCTTAGACACAAGAAGTCATCACAGGGTAACCCCCAAATGAGGAGATCTTCTGCCCCACAGGGTGGTGTGTGTGCATTAAATGCACTAACGCCTGTCGTCAAATCTCGGCACAGTTTGGAGCGCAGAGTCACTGTTCCACAAACTATGATGATGCTTATTATTAATTTGGCTTCAGTGTTTGCATTACTAAGCTTCTCCCCTGCCTCTAATTCGTTCAAGACATTTAACAAATTTGTGGAATGATTAAGAAAACATATTTCTTGCTAGTAGTATTAGTTCACAGATCAAAAAACAAATATGAATACATTGTTAAGTAGATTGCAGAAGGTGGCTATCGGTCCCGAAAGAGCACTTTAATAATTTATAACTGCTCTAGTGCATTCATACATTGATTAAGTATGTTCCAAGGAAATCATTTATATAAGCATAAACCGTGTTTTTCTACAATGAAGAAACGTGTCTATTGAACATGTGCCTTCTTCTATATTTCTGGGGAACATTGCAGAGTCGTATGTGAGTACTAAAAATGTGGAATGAAATGCTGATGTGGAATGAAATATAACTGCACTAATTCCTCTATCTTATCAGGGAATCATAAATCAAGGAAATCTAAAAATGAATTATGTGTTTTAAGACTTGTAACAACTTCTTCTCCCTGAATACTTTTCTCGTAAAACTTTAGAGATCTTTTGGAATGAAATCTCTTATGATAAAGAAAAAGGTGTCCGACCTTGAATTTCTTCCTTACCTTCTTCTGATAAGTATACATTAAATAAAATGTGACTAATTTTAAAGGAGAATATGTTTTGTAGAAACCTGTCCCTCCACTTGTCATCTATGTCCACATACGTAAGCATTTCTGCTAACTACATAATGCACACCAATATATTACGTTGCATATATACATATCAATAAGTAATAGTTCTTTAGCTTTGTGATCTTAAAATGTACATAGGTGCATGGTTACTTCCTAAAGCTTTGTGGACTTCACGATTTTTTAAATATGGCTCTTTAGTCACTTACTTTGAACTGACTCATATAAATTATTTATTTATTTTTATTTTTTAACATTTATTTATTTTTGAGACATAGAGACAGAGCATGAGCAGGAGAAGGGAAGAGAGAGAGGGAGACACAGAATCAGAACACAGGCTCCAGGTTCTGAGCCATCAGCACAGAGCCCGACGCGGGGCTCAAACTCACAGAGTGCGAGATCATGACCTGAGCCGAAGTCGGCCGCTTAACCGACTGAGCCACCCAGGCGCCCCATGACTCATATAAATTAATAGCAACGTTTAAATTACCTTTATTTTTATATTTTGGCTTAAATTATTCACATGTCAAGCCAATTCATACAGACATTTTGGAATCAAATGTCATGGGAGTTTACTACATGTAAACTCATTACGACCCAACACGGGTCTCCATCCTCTCGGCCTAGAGTATTTGCACACTACTAGTGTGCCCACACACACTTGCACACAGAGACACAGAGGGGTCTGCGACATTGTTTACCTGTAATATCTGTGCTGTGGATATCTCCCTGTATCAAGGGAGATGTCTGGATTGGTATTTATAGAATGTTAATAATGCTTCGGTCCAGGTGGTATGATTTTGCCATAAAAAGTTCATGAAAACTTTCCTCTTTATATTATGTTGCTTGAATTTCAGGTATGGGCATAATTAAACAATACAGTCATTTTTTTTTTTTTAAACTCATTAGCTCCCTACTTCCTCTTCCCCGACTTCTTTAAAAACATCTTTATATAAATGTTTCTTTTCAGAGTTTAAAAATACAGAAAATTAAGTTGGAGTCATCATTGTCTCACGAATGTATAGCAAAACTCTGGTAAGTGGTAAGCGAGAAATTTCATTCCTCATTCATTTATTTCCATTAGTTCACTGAACACGTACTTACTGAGTGCCCACCTTGGGCCAAGCACTGTTCTAGACGCTTGGAATCGATCCGTGAACAGAACCAAGGTCTCTGCCATCATGGAATTTGCCTTCTAATTGAGCAAGATAAACAAGATAATAAAATAATAAAATTGGCAGGAATGGTCAAGAAACAAGTCCCTGAGAAGTTGACGTGGGAGCAGACGCTGAGAAGATGGTGAGTAACGTGGACCTCCCTCGTGGGCGGAAGCATCCCGGGAAAAGGAAATTGCTAACCGCCCGGGGGAAAGTCCCGATGTAGACCTGCGGTGTGGCTGGAGCCGAGAAGGTTGGGGCAGGTCACGTGGGCACTCGTGAGGCTGTGTTCTGAGTAAAACCACTGCCGGAGTTTTAACACACAAGGGATACGGAGACCTCACGGTTCAGAGAAGCACACTGGCCTCTGTATTAGGAACAGGCTGCAGCAGGAGCCAAAAGTAGAATGGGGAAAACAGGTTAGGAAAGACTTTAAGGAGATGAAGAGCTTACCAAACGCCCAGGCTACTCAACAAATTGGAGGAAGAGAAGACAACATAATCCCTGACGTTAGCCATGTATGGTTCACATCAAGTATTAATGTATATATTATTAATATGCCTGATTAAATATACAAGAGGCATAAATCTTCGCAAATGATCGATACATGCAATGCTTAACTGGACAAATAGTAATTATCTAGTTGACCCAGATAAGAGCTGGCCTTTTGTGGTTGTTCGTTTTGAAGCAGGCCGACTTTGATAGACGATTCTTTGTTCGAAGCGAAGAATTAAGGGAGAGACTACAGCTCAGAGATCAATTTCTGATGCTTCCTTATCTTCCCCCAAGCATGTACCTAGGCATAGGTGGCTCTCGAGAGAGGCCGGCATCTTCTCAGAGTTCCGGCTGCTGCTTTCTCTTGCCGTTGGTATTGAACATAGAACACAGATCTCTTCTGTGTGTCCTCTCCATTCCCTTGAACCCTCTGAATTGTTTCTTTATGAAGTTCTGTATTTTGTGTCTGAGGAGAATTTTCACGGTGGTTGTGGCATAACCACACTTGACACGGTATTTCATTCAAGATGGCTGACCTCTCATGAAAGTGGAGTTTACATATGACCACTAGGCATTATTTGATGATACTTTTTTTTTTTTATCTTATTTTTGAGAGAGAGAAAGAGTATCAATTGGGGAGAGGGGCAGAGAGAGAATCTCTCTGACATGGGGCTTGATAGCACACCTGCTATCCTGACCTGAGCCGAAATCAAGAGTCAGGGGCTCAACCCACTGAACCACCCAAGCGCCCTAATGATACTGTTTGTTGATACTTTAGGTCTATATTGTAGAGGAAAATGCATTCAGCTGCAAAAATAAAAACAGTAATAGAGAAGTATTTATTGAATACAGTATCTGTGAAAGACCCCGAAGGGCTGAGCATTTTCCACTGTGCTCCCTGCAGGTGGACCTCTCGTGCATGCTTTGGGTCACTACCTGCTCCCTGCCCACCTCTCGATCACACAAACTACGCAAACCTTGGCTGCTTGCCCCAAGAGCAATCCTGTTCTCAAAACCAGCTGAACCTCAGCCAATCCTCTACTGCTAAAGCCCCATAGAACATTTTGTCCTCCCTCCCCAAGGTCCTTGGGACACTTCCATGCCTGGCATTTCCCAATAAAAGCTTATGCTAAGAGCTGTCTGATTCTCTCCCATGATTTTCAGTCACCTGCCCTCCCCCTCCCACTGGCTTTATAGAAGGAGTGTTTTAGAGATGTATCTAATATTAAATTTTAGAAAAATAAATCTAGGGTTCTGTTTTAGATTAGGATGGGGATGGGGCTTATATTTTACAGTGTCCTCACTGCTGAGTGGTGTAATACCTGCCATAAAGTGCATGCTGTTTGGGACCGCTAGGAAGTGATACCACATGGACCCAGAACAGAGAAATACCTAGGAAAGTATGCTGACTAATTACATTCCCGAAATAGAAGATTAGGGTTCAGGCAATATTCCCCCTTTTACACATAACGGTGCTGGATTTTACACAAGCTCTTTGCTCCCAGAAAAGAGCAAGGAGTCCAGCAGCCAGTCGTGTTCCAGAAAACTGCTTACTGCAAAGAAGCATCCTTCTCTGAGCCATGGGGGAAGCCGGGCACGGAGCCACTACAGTCCCACTATCTGCCTCATTCATGGTTAGCTGAACTGTTTTGTCCCCGCTGACGATGAGGAGGAAGAGGAGGAGGAGGAAGAGGAGGAGGAAGAGGAGGAGGAGGAAGAGGAGGGGGAGGAGGAAGAGGAGGAGGAGGAGGAGGAGGGGGAGGGGGAGGGGGAGGGGGAGGAGGAGGAGGAGGGAGAGAGGGAGGAGGAGGAGGGAGAAGAGGGAGGAGGAGGAGGAGGAGGAGGAGGAGGAGGAGGAGGGGGAGGGGGAGGGGGAGGGGAGGAGGAGGAGGAGGGAGAGAGGGGGAGGGGGAGGAGGAGGATGGGGAGGAGGAGAAGAGAAGGAAGAAAAAAAGAAAGAAGAGGAGGAGGAGGGGGAGAGGAAAAGGAAGAAGGAGGGAGAGGGGAGCAGGAAGGAGAGGGAGAAGAAGCTCTTGTGAACCAAACACTGGTTAAGTTTGTCTCCTTTTTCCAAGTCTCTGAATTTTGACCCACCCTTAGGCCGTGACAGCGTACAAGTCTCTGAAAGGCCCCTCCTAGACCGGGCTGATGCTGGGGTGAAACTCCCTCTGATCCCGATCCGCTGCCCCGTCACCCCGCTTCCCCACAGCTCATTCTCTCCACCCTTGCTCCCTCCTCCTTATCTCACTCCTGCCTGACCTCAGAGTGCTGCCGGACCTCTTGGTCAGACGGTTCCCCTGTTACGATGGATCTTCTCCCTAGTACCTCAGGTCCTCTCTCCTGCTCCCCGATAATCCTTATAAACAAAGTTTTTCTTCTAAACCCGGATGTGTTTGTGTTAGACACACAGTACACAGCTGAAGGAGACGGCTTCTCCTGTTCCGTGTGCTCTTACGAAACGAGTGTGCATTAGCAGCCTAAGCAGGTGAGCTGCAAAGACTTTTTAGCAAACTGTACATGGTGCAAATGATTATTCATTATCCCCTTTCCTTGATCCCTGATGCCTGCTGCGAAGCAGCCGTGAGGCCCCAAATTTCCAATTGCATTAGCTGCTTTTCTGTCAGTTAAGACGTGTGAATTCTCATCAGCACTGCTTAATTGGAATTTAAAAACGGTCCAAACAAACTATAAAATAATAAGCTCTAAAGTTTGTCTCTGCCACTAAAAATCACAAATAATAACAAGCAAGGCTGACTGAGCCCCCCGCCGCCCACAGTGGCAATGACCTCTCATCTGTGTGCCGTCTCCTCTGGTGCATGGAAGCCATGGCACCCCCTGTGTCATTTATTTCCTCATGGATAAAATCATGTGCCTGGGACAGCGCTGTCCACACCACCAGAACTGTGTTTAGTCCTTTGGGATATGTGAAAAGAAGGCATTGGAAAAAAAGGCATTCCTACCCCATGGCTCATGTAGACTTTGTTGGGTTTTAGCTACAAAGCATTTATATCTCTCCTTGAAAACACCCTGATTTCAAAGGGGGAATTAGCCTCCTCTCCCACAGACTCGGCTGACTTTAGTCACTGGTCCTGTCCTGCCTCATCGCATGCCAAAGAAGACTGCAGGTGACTCCAACCTGGCATTTTCTCCCTGGAGTTCGGTTCTTGATTCAAAGACACAAGAGTTTTTAAAACAGTTGGCGCTCACTCACATGAGCTGCTCCATGCTCATCAGACTGAAACCGCGGACCACCTACTCCCTCCCGTACTGCCTGTTCCCAGGCTCCTGGACCCGCCCTTGCTCTGGACTGTTCCGCAGCCCGTGCCCCTCCCCATAGCTTCCAGTAAAGTTCCCTGCACTGAAGTGAGCCTCGGTCGCCCTCTGGCACGTGAGAACTACTATTACGCATATTTGATTTTAAGGTCCGGCTGCACCAAGGCACGCCTCCTTTTCCAATTCTTCCCGGCAGCAACATCTGTCTGATTTTCCTGGTCCTGATCTCATCAGTCCCTCTGGAATTCTACTGGCCGTGTACTTTGCTTTCTGCTTAAAGTTGAAAGCTGCTCATTATAGAGTTTGATAAGAATTTGTATTCTGGAAAAATTTAGTCATTTACCTGTGCCATGAATCTATATTCTTAGGAGCAATATATCAATTTCAAATACAAATAGTATAAACATTTATCTATATCTATATCTATATATATATATATATATATATATATATACATAGATAGTATTTGATTATAAAAACTTTGTCAAGAGAAAAGATACTCTTTGATATTCTAAGAAGCAGATACAGTGCAAATGAGTTAGTATAATTATTATAATAGTTATAATCATTAACCACAAATTAAATGTTTATTTAGGGTTTATTGTTCTACTTTAGTTTAAAAGATCTCTAATGTACTCATAATATTTAGTACTATGTCACTATGTCGTCATTAGACAAAGTTTCAGAAACTCTAAACTAAATATGACTGGCACATTTTATATATATATAAAGATACATAGGTGGCTGTATATGCATATATTTATATAAGAATACATATTTATATGTGTTATGCATATTTGTATGTATGTGTTATGTTTTATACACACAAAAGTTTATATGAAAACAATGCATATAAATATTTTTACTGGATTACATGTTAATTAAATTTAAACTAGTTTGGAGTGTGTGGGTGGCTCAGTCACTTAAACGACTGACTTCAGCTCAGGTCATGATATTACGGATCGTGGGTTCGAGCCCCATGTCAGCCTCTGCGCTGACAGCTCAGAGCATGGAGCCTGCTTCAGATTCTGTTTCCCTCTCACTCTCTGCCCCTCCCTGGCTCATGCACACTCTGTCTCTCTCTCTGTCAAAAATACATAAACATTAACAACAGCAACAACAAAAACTAGTTTATAATTTAAACTAGAAAACATTTATCTAAATAGCTTTTATACAATAAATGTTGAATAAATGAATAAATGTTACAGTAAATGTTGAAAGGCATATTTAACTGAAATTTTTTATGTGTAAATATTTTTTTTTCTTTAAATCAGAAACTGAAGGTACCAATAAAGAGCTAGCTCACTTAGTTTATCCTCAACCATGCTTGGTAGATGCCCCTAAATTTTAATTTACAACATCATTTTATCTAATTACCTAGATGTACCTCTGTCTGTGAGCTTCAACCAGATGTTGCATTATAAAATGTTAAGCATGGAGGCTTACGGAACAAGTTTTATGGCTGAAGCAGGTACTTGTTTACTTAGGGCGGATTTAACTTTCTTTTTTTCACTAAAGTCCTTACAGCAGCCAACCTCTTACTTTCCCACTGTGTGAAGGAGCCCGCTAAAATGACTACTTGATGGAAGTTTCCGTGTGCTAGCGGCCCACTCCCAGGGAAGGCTGGGTTGCCTCTGTAATTACTTTTCCCCCTTTAGAAGCGCTGTGAAGAGGGAGTGGTTAGGGGCACAGATTTGAATTTAACCTCTCCTTTAACTTGCTGTCTGTGTCTTTGCAGAAATGATTCAACTTCTCAAAGTGGTAGGGGACTCATCCGGGCCACGGGGAGAGCTGTCAGACCTCCTCGAAGGGCTCTGTGACAGTTAATTGGATGGCGCCCAGTAACTGCACAAAACCCAACAAATAAAAAAGGGCAGAGTGAAGATTAGTTACGTGTTGTGGTTGTTGGAGAAGCTCCTCGCAGTTGGTGACCGCGGACCCCGCTCGGCCTTTTGCGGGGGCCAGCGGACTGCACTTCGCCTGCCACGCGGAGCTCCGCCCCAGGTTCCTGGGGATGTCTTGTCAAAAGCCTGGCTGAAAGGAACCCACGGGCATCGCGGATGCCCGCTGCGCGCAGGGCTACAGTGCCAGCTCTCCTGATACCCTGCACCACTTCCTCTGTTAACACAGACCCTGAGCGACCCCACCCAGGCGCAGCCCGGGGGTGTTCCCAGAGCCAAGGATCACCTTCTGCATCATTCTTTGTACATTCTGTGACATTCTACAGGACGAAAACACTCCCCTCCCATCTGCGATTTGCTCAGGAATGGTTCTGTCTTCCTACTGGAAGTTTTTTTTTTTCTAATCTTCTAATTTTTAACTGATTCTATTCTTTTCTGTCTTTTTCTTGGTTTGCCTCTTTCACTTTGGCCCTAAAATGATGAAAAGCAAGTCTGGGAGCACTCTCGCAATCTGCAGGGCATGGTCGTGGCACCTCTGTGCTGGTCTTACTCACCACCTTCCATTTCCTTCTATTCTGTTTGCTTTACTTTTATGACTCATGTGACATGTAGTTTATCTTGTGTTTTTTTAATTTTTTTTAATGCTTATTTATTTTTGAGAGAAAGAGAAAGAGAAAGACAAAGACAAATAGAATGAGTGGGGAGGGGCAGCGAGAGACAGACACACAGAATCTGAAGCAGGCTCCAGGCTGTGAGCTGTCAGCACAGAGCCCAACACGGGGTTCGAACCCACGAACTGTGAGATCATGACCTGAGCCAAAGTTGGACACTTAACCTGAGCCACCCAGGAGCCCCTACCTTGTTTTGTTGTATGAATCATTGTGAAATACCTCAACTTCTCTTTGCATAGGTGGAACACTGAAAAAATAATTAAATGTAACATCTCATACAATTTAGGTGGAAAATACACTATCTAAAATACCATTGGTGTTGCTGCTGATACAAATGGGATTTCCTTATATAAACTTGAAGCTGAATTTATTTCTCATGCGAAGAAAGCAACAGCACAGACAAAGGTAAACCGGGCATGAGCTGGAGGAAGTGGGAGAAGAATGCATGTAGTTCAGAGAACGGAGGCGTGGGCTCTGGCCGGCCGGGTCTCCGAGCTGAGTGGCTGCAAAACGGAACGGTCTATTTACCCTAAACCACAGGCTAGGGCTGATTTTTAAAAAAATAATAAGCTGCTCTATTTGGCACAACTTCTACCCCATGAAGCTTAAAAGACCATGATAAAAGAATTTTGAAAGCAAAAAGTGCCCACTGTGTATTTTGAAGACCTTTGTAAGCAACTGTGATTCATGTTTTAATGGAGTCATGTGTAATAATCTTTAACCTGCATCCACTTTCCAGTTATGTACTATTTTGTGAGCAAAAGCTCTGGAAAACAAAAATAAAAAATTAAAAAAAAAAAAACAAGAACGGAACTCAGTGGGGTGATATTTGGGAAAAGGGAAACAGAGATTATAATACTCGACTTGTTTCTGCTTCTCTCTCTAATTTCCCAGCTGTGCTCCCAAAGGTTTGTTGTGATCAAAAGGGAAGTCCAATAGGGAAAACGCCTTTCTCCACTGTTTCTGTTAATGGGTTTCACCTGCGGAGTATGAAAAGCCACTTTCCCTCAAATCACAGGATAGATTATACCTGTATAAATGAACATTTTCTTTTATTAACTTTAATACTTATGTTAAGAAGTATTCAAATTATTTATAAACATCTACACATGATCTATGCTATATGTATAAGTGTTGTATGTATATAACACAGATCATAAGTTACAATAAAAATATTAGACAATGTACTGGTACTTTCATTCCAACAGTCTCTTTATGGGTTAAACTGATTTCCCTCTCAAACAAAATCTATTCTTCGAGCTTGCTACTTTCTTAAGAAGAAAACCTCCTTTAATACGACTTTGTTTTTATAATGCTTCTACTTTTCTCACAGAGCAACCAAAGGCAATAAAGAAAATGTCTCTATTTCCTCCAAATCTCAAAAAAATTGCATTTTAAATTGATCTTCCATTAAAATAGATTTTCAGCTAAGGAAGAGTCTACTTATCTCTTCTTGAAAACAACAGCTATAGTTCAAATATTTCAAGCATAATTTTAAAATACAAACAAAAGTGAAACATCCCCAATGAAATTACAGGAAGTATTTTATTTATTTGTTTTGGCTTTCTTCTCATTGTCTCCAAAGGGTTGAGTGCCAATAAAAAAGCAAAAAAAAGATAAACGAGAGAGAAAAATACCTGTAAGTCCATATTGCTGAGAAAGATGCGGAAGTGGCACAATTATATATTTAAAATTTTCTATAGGACAATACCAGATGGCCAGTATTAACTGAGAAAGTCGATTTATTATCCTTTAGTACTTTTTATTTCTCCCAACAGAAACAGGTGGAGTTTTGACTATAAAGATCCTGAAATCTGCTAATTAACGAATGATAGGTATTGTGACCATTAAAATATGAAACAAACCATTGAAAACAAGACATCAGCATATGTAAGGCTTTACTGAATTACTGTAGGATGGCAGATTAAGAAAAAGTAAACTCTAGTTGGTAAGTCATTTGTTTTTGGTTAATTGTGTATGTAGGAACGTGTATACTCGACCCGTATACAACACGGATTGGGCGGCATGTGTGCACGCATACATGGAGCTTGTACAGTACAGCACTATGAGTGTATTTCTCTCCTTTATGGTTTGCATACTAATACTTCCTCTTCTCTGACTTACTTTATTGTTAGAATGTAGTATAAGATACATGTAACACACAAAATATGTGTTAATGGAAGGTGTTATTGGTAAAGCTTCCTGTCAACAGTAGCGTATTGGTAGCTAAATTTTTGGAGAGTCAAAAGTCATATGTGGATTTTCACCTGTACAGCACTCTTGGACCCTATGTTCTTTGAAGGTCAACTGTAATATGAATGTGGAGAATCCATGTAACACGAAATAAAAAAATAAAAAATTATCCTAATTCATCTGAAAGATATTATCAGAAACAAAATTCTAGGTAATGTGAATTTGAGCCATTTGGATGGAAGTTTAATCCTTAGTATCAATAATATATTCATTTTGTGCTATGATAGCATACCTTCAATTGATAACTAAGAATTCACACAAAACAGGACATTGTAACCCTTACAAATAGGACGCCAGAAGTGGCAGTCCTGAAGCACCCTTCTTTGTGATTAGGATTCCATGATGTTAGGTCAATACTGATCCTAGGATAATTTAAACTTTGCTGTATGACCATGGAATACAAACTGGACTTCAAATGTCTATACTTTCTCACATTTCAAGGAATTAAGCATTAAACATACTACTACAATATGCATGGGTAACATCAGATAGTATTTTCTCAAAGCCTCATTGCATTCTGGGCCGGCTTCCATTCTATAAAGAATTATGACTTCTTACAACACAGTAAGTTGAAAGTAAGTATTTTTCTTGCAAAAGAGAGATGACTTCTCCTTCTCTACCAAAATGAAGCCCCAAACTGAGTATTTCTTAAAAAAAAAAATAGCAGATGAATTCCATTTGTGTTGAAACAATGAATCACCAAGACTTACTAAAACCAAAGCATATTTCTGTGTTTTAAAGAATCATGAATTGTACCCTGAATATAAAAAAGTAGCTCAACATTTTATGTTGAGTTTGTGTTTTATTTTTATTACCGGCTTCAATTTATTTTACAGCTATTACATGCCTAATTCAGAAAATGCTGTTTCCAAAAGTTGTATATTGAAATGTCTGTGCTTCATGTGATAAAAATTAGATCACTCATGATCTTTCTCTGTTGATAACCTCTTCAACTTCAACCACATCTTTATGCTAAGTATGCTTAAAATTGGCATGTGATTGCTGATACAACAATTTAATTTAAAATACAGATAAGATTCTGTAAAAGCAGATAAGAAAGTCTACACAACTAAAGAAATTCTCAGATACAATAGCATTCCATATATTCCAGGTGGACAAACTTTCTTAAATAGGTTCACACTGGTTTCATAGGACGGTACCATACCTGACAAATGTAATACACTCGGTTCATGACGAATAAGGAAGACAAAAGAAAATAACCTTATTGCAGGGCTAAGGAAGTGGGCAAAGTGAGAGGAGGTAGATAATGAAGTTTTGCTTCGTCACTGAGTTGGGAAATTAGCAGGATGAAGAAAAGAAAAAGAACTGGCATCGGGGCATTTATTGTTGGGACCGAATCTTGCTAAAGAAAGTCGACCATCTCCAAGAAGAGAATACTGTGACTTTTCCACGTATTGCTTTATCAAAGTCTTCAGTGGCCAGGTAAAAAATTTTTATTTTTTTCCATTTGCTAAGACCCCAACCAAGGAATTTGATGCGTTTTATAGACTGGATCTTCAAAATATACCCTTTATCTAATCATCTCTCCTATGTCTACCCCGACCACCAGTCCGAGCACCAGTGATCTTTGCCTGGACTCAGAGAGGCTCACTTTGTCTCCCACTCAACAATATTTCAAAACTTAAGCCAGAACATTATTTCTCTGTGTAAAACCTTGCAGGCAACACTGGCCGAAAGAAATAGAATGAAAATCACATGCAAATTCAAAATTTTTAATACCCACATTAAAATATAAACAATAAAAATGGTGAGATTAATTTTAATATATTTCTTTCACTCCATATACCCAAAATATATCATTTCGGTGTATAATCCATCTAAAAATATTAATGATATTGTCCTTTTTTTGGGGGAGGTACCAATATTTTTAAATCTGGTGTGTATTTTGTTGACTTGCCACAGGTGAAGTACTCATATGCCTCATGGCTACATAATCGGACCAGAGCAAAATGGTAAGTCCTTCAAGCGGCCTGTAACATCCCATATAACTCACTTCCTATCTTGATAGGACACCAGGCTCCTCCATCTGGGTTTTCACATCAGCAGTGTCCTCTCTCTGGGAAAACTGTCCCCATGCCCCCCAACACATCATGGTAACCACCTGGCTGTCTCCCTTAACTCATTTCTTGCAAGGTTTTCCTCCATCAATTGGACCTTTCTTCCATAATTTCCTATCGCTACATATTACATATTAATTTATTATTATTTTATTTGCTGTCTCTCCCCACCCCCCAACCAAAGAATGGAAGCTCCATGGGAGCAAAAACTGCCTTGTACACTCATGTTTCCAGTACTTAGCAACCAGTAGCTACTTTCTATTTAATGAATAGATTTCCACCATCATATATGGATATTAGGACTTAAACAGTTTAACTGGCCAAAGACCTGCCAGCTAGTCACTGGTGGGTGGAAGCCTGATTGAGCCTAGGGTCCCTTCAAGAAGAATCCACTTCCTGGGTGGGGGTGGGGAGGGGGAGTTAATATATCCTTTAGGAATTTTACATGAGATTTTTTCCAAAGTGTTTTCTTAAAGGAATCTGAATAAATAAGTTTTTTTTGTTTGTTTGTTTTTGTTTTTGTGTTTTTTTTTTTTTTTTTACTATCCAGAGAGAATAATGCTCCAAATTAGGAATTTGCAGGTTAAAGCATACAGGCTAAATTCAGGCTACTACCTGTTTTGGAAATGGAATTTTACTTACAGAAGTATTGTTATTAAAATCATTGATTTAAAATTATTGTTTTTAAATTTGAAATTACTGTTAACATTTAAAAATTATAATGGAAAGAAATAATGTAGTAAAAAACAAAATTTAAATAACAGTATATACATTATAAAAATCTCTTTAAAATGTATAAGTCTATTAACATTAGTATTTATGATACTAATATCTGTCCCTTTCTAGTGTCTGGACCCCCACCCCCGGCTCTAAAGCAAGGAGAGGGTAAGAATGGTCAAAGCTAATGTGTTTATCGATCTGCCTTTCCATTTGACCTTTCCCCTAACACCAGTGTTTATTACACTGATTTAAGAAAATATAAGTGCGAGCATTTACTGTTCACTGTTTCAGAGATTCTCTTCCCAAGAGATTTCATAATTTTCATCCTAGAAACGTATATCTCGACTAGATTTCTAAAGTGTGTTTTGTAACCTTAATCTAAGGAGCCATCAATTAGTGACACGGACACATTTCAGGTGCGGTATCGATATTTCATGGAGATGGGCTCTCCTACGCCAAGTCAATAACTACTTCAATAAAGCCTACGGTCACTGCATTTTCATATTGTACTTTGAAAGTAAGAGAAGTGTTCCAGCAACTCTGTGACCTTACTTCTAAATTCCAATTCATGCTGCGAGACAGTATTTCTGAAAACTCCTTACTGCACACTTGACCAAAAATGCCATTTCTGCAGATTCTTAAATTTTAGACTCCTGACCTTCTGTTCATTTGGGCTTCACCATGAAATAGGAGGAGAAAGGAGACACGGAATGCAGACGTTTCCCCAGCCTCCCCTTCAGACACTACTGCCTTTGCTGGTTATGGTCCGGTTTCCCCATCCTTATCCTCACAGCCCTGCGTGCCACGCCTCAACCTCGAGAATTTGTAAGTAGGAGCCTGCAAAGAGATAAATCCTAAATTTAACCTAAAGTACTTAAGAACATTGACATGAGAGGTCACCTGCAGACACAGATTCTCACTGGACTTTGCTGACTAAGTTAGTACAATTTAAAAGATATGTGCTTCATTACAAAGGGGCATTGGTCTCCCATAAATTCTCTAAGCCCCAAATAACAAAAGTTGTGGGGGAAAAAAAAAAGGAAACTTTCAGTAGAGTCATTTATTCCAGGGGTGTGGGGAATACGCATTATCATCACTACAGCAACGCTCATTTACAAGGAGCGTTCTACTTTCCAGACATTGTGTTCTTTGCCATCAAAGGATACTGACCCCCTTTACAGATTCTTCCCCATTAGGAAATAAATGTGTTAGGTCATCAGAGTTTTCTTTTATCAACCCTCACAGTTTGTACTGATTTCATGCTTGCCAAGAAAACTATGGATTCTGATCTGGCCTCATTTTGGGTCTGTCTAAAGGAAGAAAAGAAAGTGATGATCACATGGAATTCAAGTTTCTCTCTCATAGGATAAGGATATGGGGCATACAGAAAGTGTCTTCCACGGAGGCACCTGGGTGCCTTAGTCGGTTAAGTGTCCGACTTCAGCTCAGGTCATGATCTCACAGCCCATGAGTTGGAGGCACACCGGGCTCTGTGCTGACAGCTCAGAGCCTGGAGCCTGCTTCAGATTCGGTGTCTCCTTTTCTCTGCCCCTCCCCTGCTTGTACTCTCTCTCTCTCTCTCAAGAGGAAATAAACATTACAAAAAAAAAAAAAAAAAACAGAAAAAGAAAGTATCTTTGATGATAATGTGACCTGCCATCTAAGAACATCTATAGGAAACGGATGTGCTGGTTACTCTGGTCACTGGAACAATAAGTTCTTAGTTTTATTGAACAAACTGTCATTCTGTGGTCTACCTCAGTTACTGTGTATTTTCATTCCTCCCCTGGATTCTAAGGGGGTGTCTGCTGTGTCTGCTGAATCCGATCTAACAGTCCTTATCTCTCATCCTTAGGCTTTCAAAAAGGAATCAGAAAAGCTATAAACCATACGACTCCAACCATAAGACCTTCTGGACAAGGCAAAGCTATGGAGACAGGAAAAAGAGCGGTGGTTGCCAGGGGAAGAGAGGAAAGGAGGGATGAAGAGGTGGAGACAGACCACTCAGAGCAGTGGATCTAGTCTGTATCCCATATTGTGAGAGACAGATGCCACGAGACATTAGTTCACACCCACGGAATGCACACCAGCAAGAGGAAACCTCATGCGGACTCAGAGTTTAGGGCATCCACAATTTGTCCATGTAGGTTTGCTAGTTGCCACAAAGGGCCCACTTTTGGGGCACGATGCTGGTAGTGAAGCTGTGAGTGTGGGCCATGTGGGGGTCCACTCTGTACCTTCTGCTTCGTTTCGCTGCAAATCTAAAACTGCTCTAAAAACACAAAGTCTATTTGTTAAAATAGAAATTTTTGTGCTTAGGAATCTCTAAAATAACACGAGATTTCTAAAAATCGACACCAAGGAATCAGGCACGTGTTTGCTGTGCTATCCTATTATCCAGAATGCTCTGACTGACGCATCAGCATAACCACCAAACGCCGCCTAGGAGAAAGAAATCCCAACATTCATCGTTAGAGTACAGACCTTGATTTTGTGGCCCCAGATGATGCTGTATGCATAAATGTGTATTTCATTTTATCAAACGAACACAGGATTGACATCCTGGTTCAAATGTTCTAGAAGAGGGAGTGTGTCCCTAAGTGCTGAATCTCTTGCCCGAAAGTCGCACAGTTATGCTAAGATTCAAACTGGTCAGTTTGAACCCATCATTTGAGCTTCACACGAGACTATCATCTGGAAAAACTGGCAAGTCTATCCTTACCCTCCTGACTGGGTCACTAACCTCATTTCTTAGAATATCTGTAATTCGCTGAGTATTCACAATTCTCACTGCCATACATGACTTATATTATTTAGTTCTTAACAACAATCCCCTGATTTAAGCTTCACAAGCTTTGGTGAACAAATGATAAGAGATGGCAAAGCCGTCTGGGGAAGAGCACGTCATCTCGATCGTGTTTCAAAACTAATGTGTAACCTGAAGTTTAAGCTCCTTTCGGAGGGGTATATTCTTTCAAGACCAGAAAGTTGCCTTTTCTTTCTCATTCAGATCTTCCCTTCCACTTAAGAGGGGAAAAATCAAAAACTGCTATGAAAATATACTTCTACAGTGCCATTTTTCCAGCGTTCATAAATTTTGTCTCATTAGGAGAAAGGGGAAGCATGATTTAGCTTGTATAAAATTTTCATTCAATAAAATGCATCAGGTTCCTACAGTATAAATGGAATTCCAGCAGTGAAAATACAGGAGAGCCTCCTATCCTCGTGGAGCTTATACTTGGGTGGGAAAGTGACATAGAGTGAAGATATTAGATTATGCTTTGAAGAAAAATAAAGCAGAATGAAGGGTTAGAGGTCGAAGATTGCCGTGCCATATTTCGATGGTACAATCAGGGCAAGTCTGCTCCCATACATAACATTAAAGCAGCTAAGAGACAGGCGTTGACTCTAGATTTTTTTTCAGGTATAAATCAGCTATTATAGTGACAATAATAGCAGTAACCCAGACACTGAATGATGGATATTCCAAGCATAGGTACTGAGAATCCCCTTCTCAATAGGACATCATACATGGCACTCAAAGGTTAACTTTGTGAAGTAGTAAGAAATAATTGTTACAGAGCACACACTATTATTACAGAAGAAATACTCATGAGTTCATTAAGCTTTTCTTATTGTATATTACACATAATTACTAAAAGGCAATCATTCACAGCCTAAACGACGAACAAGACATTCGAAAAATAGGTGGCCTATACAAATCAATACCATTCACCACAACCTCTCTTATTATTGGAAGCCTCACACTCACAGGTATACCCTTCCTAACAGGATTTTGCTCCAGAGACCTAATCATCAAAACAGCCAATACGTCGTATACCAACGCCTGAGCCCTACTAATAACTCTCATTACCAGATCCCTAACGGCGGCCTACAGTACTCAAATCATATTCTACGCACTTTTAGGGCAACCCCGTTCTAATTCCTTAATTTTAATCAACGAAAATAACCCCCTCCTAATCAACTCTATTAAACGCCTTCTTATCGGAAGTATCTTTGCGGGTTATCTGATTTCTCAAAATATTCCCCCAACAACAATGCCACATATAACTATGCCTTACTACCTAAAATTAACAGCTCTTGCCGTAACTATCATAGGTTTTATCCTGGCACTAGAACTTAACCTCGCAACCAAAAGCCTAAAATTTAATTATCCTACAAACCTCTTCAAATTCTCTAACCTTTTAGGATATTTCCCAACTATTATACACCACTTCCCACCAATCGTAAACTAAGTATAAACCAAAAGTCCACATCAATGTTACTAGATGCAATCTGACTAGAAAATGTATTACCAAAATCCATCTCATACTTTCAAATAAAATCATCCACCACTATTTCAAACCAAAAAGGACTGATCAAACTCTATTTCCTTTCTTTCCTAATTACCTTGACTCTTGGCTTGATTCTACTTAATTTCCATGAGTGAACTCCATCATTACCAACACACCAGTGAGCAAGGACCAACCCGTAACAATAACTAATCATGTCCCATAACTATATAAAGCCGCAATCCCCATAGCTTCCTCACTAAAAAAATCCTGAATCACCCGTATCATAAATCACCCAATCATCTGCACCATTAAACTTGAATACGACCTCAAACTCATCCTCTTCTAAAATATAGCGAACAGTTTACAACTCCACTGCACCCTCGTAATAAACATTGCCACCACAGACTTATTAAATGCCCAAGTCTGAGGATATGGCTCAGTAGCCATGGCTGTAACACACCCAAAGAGACGGCTAGTCTGATATCTGAAGCTTCTTCTGGCAATTTGGAAGTGAAAGATATTTTGCTGGAGAGAGGCAGTGAGAAATTGATACCTGTCATCGTGAACTCAAGGGAAGGTACAAAATTAACAAATAAGTGTCCATCTAAATATTATGAAATGGCAGGCTAGGTTGGGAGGCTCAGAGTGAACAAGTAAAGGCATGTAGTAATCTTTGATAGCATTGAGAATATCAGAGAACTGTAGCTTCATAAACAGTCCCAACTCTGTCGGATTCGACAATGACATGTTCGGTGTACACTGTTCGAAAGTACAATTTGGCATGTTTTCTAGGATTGTTTAAAATTAGTCTTCTTGGGTTTTGAAAGAATAAGCTTTAGCCATCTTGATCCATCACTTTGAGAAAAAGCCTTCCCTGGGCTCGGTGGATTGCTGACTTAATGAGTTTTCTGAATCATGTGGGGCCACAACGATTCAAGACACATACTCTAATAACGAGTGTTAAGATTTCTCTCTTCTATGCTGCATTCTGAGGTTATGTTGATGCATCGGTAAAAGCATCCTGAATAACGGCACCATCTCATATCTAATTTCCATACCTCTTTGCAGGTGCTCTCAGATTCCCCATGTATTTTAAGTGAAGCTCTCCATTTCAGGAAAAGGGGACGCCGAATTGTTAAGACGGTGTTTTGTTTAACCTGAACACTGTAATGATTAAAATGACCGAATCCCATAGAATTACAGCTCTATGAATATAAATAGGTAAGTAAGCAAAAATCAATTACTCTGTAAGATCTTCTATCTTCTTCTCCACCAGGGTCGGGGGCACGTTCGAAACGATGACCTGCATGTCCAGCTGGTTGACCACAGACACCTGCCAGGAGGAGAACCAGAGCCCAGTGAGAACTTACAAGCATTTCTAGAACGCATTTCCTTCCTACTATGCATAGACTCAGTGGTTTCCCACTTTTCATTTAGGAATAAATATCTTTAGTTAGACAGTCATCATTAGATATCAGGGCAGGTGGAGATGGATAGACTATCACTGTTTACTTAGAAGTTTCGGAACCCCAAGTGACTTCCACTGTTGTTGGTTTGGGTATTTTTGTTTGTTGGTTATTGTCTAAAGCATGAGAGAAGGCATGCTTATTCTTCTAATTGGGTTATTTAAGAACACTCAGGATAATGGAAAACACAGGCTTTACAAATCTCGGGAGAGCATTTATCCAGTGTGACTAAAAAGCCGAGATATGATTAATTAGAATAATTTATTCTCTGGGATCACTATATAGTCCTCATGTCTGCCTCAGCCAATGCTGCATTTGCAACATCCCTGAATACTGGCTTCATGTATCATGTACAACAAAGGTATTTAAATGTCTAAGTTTCCTAGATTGTATTTATGTTACTTTCCCAGTACAGTGTTTAGGCAAATATTTCCAGAAATGAACAGGTCAGTTTATAAGCAATTCTGCTTATCAAATTCTGCTTATAGAGACTTTTTAAAAACATATTTCTATCATTGTTGGGATCAATCTCTGTAATGGATTAAACTTACAAGAAAGAGTCAAAAGAAGAAAAAGTAACATTTGTGAAGCATAAATTCTAAAATCAGAGGTTGCCAATGTATACATAATTTCCAAGTTCTTTTAATTCTTCCTAATGAACTTCTTAGCTTTCCTTTTGTTATCTATTCCTCTATAGTGTGAGGACACTCTATAGTTAGACAGTGGTGGCCGAAAAAACAACTAATGCAAGCCACACCCACATGCAGCTACATAATTTAAAAGTTTCTGGTACCCACAAGAGAAATATTTTAAAAAAATAGTGAAAGCCATTTAATAATACACTCAACTCGATATATTAATAGATTATCATCCCAACACAGAATCAATGCAAAATAACTTATTGAGACATTTTACATTTTTTATACTGAGTCTTTGAAACCTGGTGTGTACTGTATACTTACAGTACATCTCAGTGTGACATGGCCACGTTTCAAGTGCTCAGTAGCCACAGAAGGCAAATGACTAACACACTGGGCAGTAAAGCTCTAGAGACCCTCACCTTCCCTTGCTGGTCACTGTCTCTCTTGACTGGTCTCTGGTGCCTTCTCATTTTTCTTGAAAAGGAATAGGCAGCTTAATAATCTTTTTCAGATAGCTTTGTATAGTCTTTGATACAACACCAAAAGTCAAGGGCTAGTCTAAGTGTGAAATTGAAATTCGGGTTTAGTTGTGTTAAAACACATTGATCTATCTTCCGCTTTCAATGGATGTTTACTCACAAATGATGTTTTAACAACATGCATTGGTCATTTGGAAAATACTGGTTCATTGAGTAACACAGACTCTTTAAATATTGACATATTACATATGTCAATTGTATATCTTACAAGAAAAAAGTCACATTCCTTAATATGACCTCTGTTATCATGGTGCTTAAGTAATGGGAAGCTTTCAGGCTCACAGAGGTGACTGACTATAAGCTTTCCAATAATCTTTTTATTTCTTAAATTTATTTCACTTTTATTTATTTTCATTTTTTTTAAGTTTATGTATTTATTTTGAGAGAGAGAGAGAGAGTATGCACGACAGGGAGGGGCAGAAAGAGGGAGAGAGAATCCCAAGCAGGCTCTGCACTGTGAAAGCAGAGCCTGGCATGGGACTCGATCCCATAAACTGCAAGATCATGATCAGAGTTAGCCACATGCTTAACTGACTGAGCCACCCAGCCGCCCCCAAGCTTTCCAATATTCTGCTTTGCACTTGGAAGCTTTGATGTCATCAGTAGCCACAAATATCGTCCGTTGTCTTCCTTGAACTGACCTTCTTGTTTCATTCATTTTTGTGTAAATGTCTACCAAATATTCAATTTTGAATAACCATATTGTGTTTCAGTCATTTTTTCAAAGGAAAAATTATTCCTTAAATACACACACACACACACGCACACACACACCAGCAAATTCAGCTTACATAGTGATTCTCTTTCAGACTGCCCTTCTATTTCCTTAAACAGCAAAAGTGCTCAAAGCATACTTCCCATTACACGACATATTGAAAAGGTATTTAGTCAGGAGTGGAGATTTGTTAAAATTAATCAGTTTTACTGCTTAAGAGTAAGGGCACTCTTCATGCTTGTTTCTTCTTGTTTATGTGTGACTATGAAGGATACAGTGAAAACAGTGGTGCAAATATAACACAGTAAAAAGTCAAACAATGTCCTGGCATTCTCATGAAAAAAGTTCTGAGTGCAGCAAACCCCGAAACGATCCGGGGGATCCTCGGGGCTCTGTGGACCACACTTTGAGAACTGCCAAATTACACTGTAAGGGAGAGGTGATTCATTCAGTGAATGGGCACTGAGTACCCTCTGTATGTCAGGAATTATTCTGGGCACTGGAGATATATCAGAGAACAACATAATAATTAAAAACAGCAACAGAAAAAAAGATCCTCAGAGAGTTTCCGTGTGGAAATATGAACATGAATGTAAGTCCCTCGTAAAGAGAAAACAGTGACCAGGTGTGAGGTGGCATACTAGCCTGCGGTTCTGAACGGGATGGTCAGAGGGGGCTTCACTGTGAAATACACGCTTGCAAATATTTGGAGATGAGGGAGCTAGTTTTGGGGGATAGAACATTCTAGACAGCAGCACTGCAAAATCTCAAAAGTGAGGACATGTGTGGCTGTTTGGGCAACAGCAAGTTGGCCAATATTACTGGCTCTGAATGACTGAAATGGAGAACAGGAAACGAGGTCAATGAAGGCCAGATGGTCCAGGGCCTGACGGTCTTCGGTAAGGACTTAACAATTTCTCTGGAAGACCTGGGGTGATAGGAACAGGTTTTGAGCAACGAAGTAACAGGACCCGAATTACCTTTTAAGGGATCACTTTGGTTGCTGTATTAACACCGGACTTGAGTAGGGCTAGAGCAGAAGCACAGGGGCAAGCTGCTGAGTTTGTGAGATGATACCGGTGAAATATGAGGGTGGTTTCAACCAAGCTCTAACAGGAGAAGGGTTGGAACATGTGCAGATGACGCATGTGTGTGTCACACACACACACATATATAACATATACAACACATATATAACATATACAACACACATATAACCTATATAACACATATATAACATATACTACACATATATAACAAATACAAATACCACAGTTTTTACTGAGGGATTCAATGTGTGGCTTAGGAGAGAAAGGAATCGAGAGCTGTCTGGTCCAAACAACACAAAGATGATCTGGTCACTGAATAAACCTGAGGAGACCGGAGGGACGGCAGAGCGAAGCGATGTGATGAGGAAGAGGAGCTCAGTTCAGCAAACACTAAGCAGGCATCTTCAATCTGAATTTGCAGGGTGCACACAAATCTATGAATCTGCTGTTCGCAAATGAGGTTTGGGGCTTAGGCATAAATGGGATGTTCTTGAGTATACAGATGACATTTTAAAGTTTTGGTTACTGAATGAGTTTCCTGAGTCAGTGAGAACAGATAGAAAAGAAAATGTATGTCTGACCCTGAAGAAAGATAGGTATTAAAAGGTCAGAGGAGGGAAATGAAGCAGAAAGGAGACCGAGAAGGGGTGAACGGTGAGGTGAGAGACGACCACAGGACAACGTGGCCGGAAATCCTCGTAAAGGAAACAACCAGTCGAGTACTACTGATGGTTCCAATACGATGAAGCCTGACGTTACCAGTGAATTTAGTAACATACACGTTCTGGATAAGGGCTCGGAGTAGAATTTAATTAGAGAGGGTTCAAGAGAGACTCCATGGGGCAAAACTAGAGCCCACTCAGCAGTGACTTTTCCTGGAAAGAGGAACACAGAAATGAAGGGGTAGTTGGAAGGAGATGGAAGTCATGAGGGTTTTTAAAGAGTGTTTTGAAGATGGAAAACGAGCATGGTAATGGGAATAATCAAATAAAGAAGAGGATGATATTGTTAATGGATAAAAGAAACGAGAGAGCAGCTGAAAGGATGGACCAGGGTGGCGGGTGGGGACGGGACCTGCTGTCCAGGTGGAAGCAATGGCAGGAGCATAGAGAACTCGTGTATGTGAGCAGGGAAGAAGGCAGAGGATACATCGGCATAAATTCCGGTAGAACAGTAGGATTAGCGGTGGTTGTAGGAGTAGCCTTCTAACGCTTTAGTATTATCTTTCAGTGAAACGGAATGCCATCACCAGACAACCGTGAGGATGAGGAGACACTGGAGAACCGCACGATATGGGCTCTTCTAGGAGAGACGGGTGAGCACGGTGCAGTTACTACACAATGTCAGTGCCCACTTGGGGGGTTATCATTCATTTGAAGTAAGACTCTACAATTGTGTATGTTTTTGGAGACATACTCAGCATGATATTAGTCTGGAGAGAGGAGAATGTTGGAATTATTTAGACTTATGGTTTTCCCAACTGAGTCTGATGTCGGGAGAAAGGGCAAGGAAGCTGCATCCTTATGGGACTGAGTGCTTACAGGAGTCAGCGTGTACCATAAAGCTACTGTGCAGCAGAGAGAAACCATGAGGATGGAGGGAACGTGAAAATACAGTAGGCTAATTGGACTGAGGGTCCTGGAGGAGCCGCGGAGTGCTGGGGCTCCCTGCTTATGTTCAGTACTACTTTCGAAGAGTGGGAGGTTTGAAACGAGGTTAGAGAGGGGACATGCTCATGGGTAACAGCAGAATTAGGTGGTGTTTAGTGGATGCAGCAGGGTGGAGGGTAAAGGCACAGAAGGAAAGGCAGTCAAGGGTTGTGAGCTCAGGATACCGGAGGAATCATCTCCGTGTATGAAATTGCCAAAAATCAGGACGATATGGGATTGCTGGAAATGGTAACAGTAATCAGAAAGCGAACTCACTGGGTGTATCGTGGGGCGGGACCCGGGGTTTGGGAGGTGACGGCAGCAATGTGAAGGAGGCAGTGTGGGGCAGGCTCACGGGAGGAGTGTCCTCGGGAAGAAGAGATTCCTAGTACGCAGGAAGCATTCTTTCCAATTAAAAATCTTACTTTCACTCACTCCTGCTAAAAATTTTGCAGTGCTTTCCCAGTACTTTTAAGGAAAAGTTCCAGGTTTGTTAACAGGGCCAGCGTTGTCACATGTGCCACCTACTGCGACATCCAGCCCCTGCTCTCGGCTCCCGTGCACTCTCCCTCCCTCGCTGCTCCAGGCTGCGTCAGGGATTCAGGCTGTCACCATATGTCTTCCTTCTTGGTTCAGGAACATGTTGTTCCCTCTACATCGAAGCCTTTTTTCTCCCTTTCTCTCCACATTCCCTTCTTGTGATCTTTTATGGTAAGATTTCATACTTACCATAAAAATTGTTTTGCTAGGAAGTTTTCCATATACACACACACACACACACACGGTAGTTTTAAAAGTATGCTTTTTAATTTCCACACAACAATTTATAGAGTCTAAATAAGAAACATAAACTATGCACTGCTTATGTACATATTACATAAATAATCTATATAGTTATATTTTACTTATGTTATTGTAGTATTTTTTTTTATTTTAAAGAGGGGGGAGGGGCATAGGGTAGAGGGAAAGGGAGAGAGAGATCCTAAGGGGGCTCCATGCTCGGTGTGGAGCCTGACACGGGGCTCGACCCCACGACCCTGGGATCATGACATGAGCCAAAATAAAGAGATGGACAATCAACCGACTGAGCCACCCATGTGTCCCACTGTAGTAGTTTAATTATAAATACTTAGTGTAGTTACCTATTGTCTAACCTTACACCACCGCAGTGTGCAGCCCTTGGGTAACAGGAAGGGAAATAGCAGCATTATTTTATATTAGGGTTACGGATCTTAATTTGATCAAAAATCAGGGTTGACATTACTATCTTCTATGCCAAAAGCTTCTAGACTTAGACTGGCCTTTGTTTTCCATCACTGCACTGTTCTAAACGAGGATTTCTGACCTTCATACCCACCATAGTCAAGGTGGTTGGTCTTCACAAGTACCTATTCAGAAGAAAAACATTGATCCTGCTGTCGGCGTATCTGAGAAGGTTAAACTTGCTCAGAGAATTACATGTAACAGTGAACATGAATAAGATATAAACAGCAAAAGAAAAATTATATTTGATGCTGTCTTTATGTGAGAAGTATTTCCAGTAATAATTATAACTTATAATCAGAGAAAAGTCCAAATAGCTCACACTTCCAGGTTGGTAGAAATTCCATAAGACAGAAGCACTGGTGTTGAACACCTTGAATAAACAGTCATATCAAACTGCCCTTGGGAATGCTCTACCACCAAGATGGTGTCCAGCCTAAGAAAAAGTAGAGGAAAGCGACGTTCTTGACTGAAGCCAAATATAACCCAGTCAAGGATCATCGATGCCATCACTGGGGATTTGGGGCAAATAAGGAAATTACATCTACCGGAACAGGAATTTGCTTCAAAACATTTCCTTTTGTTTTCTTAATTACAAAAGGTCTAACAGGAATTTAAACAGTACTACAAATTTCATGTATTTTAATTTCTCCAACACAACTCTGTGAAGCATTTAAAAATGTTAAGGAGCTCCAGCCAACTCTATATTAAAAGTGAGGTCTACAGACCAAATGGCAATCCAATGCTCTGGAACTGCTGTCGCAGTCATATATGAAAATACATCATGAGACTCATGATGCATTTCCCAAATGTGGAAAAAAAACCCTTAAAGCTATACCTTTGATATCCTAAGCTATAGCTATTAACAACCTCGCAGAAAATTAATCCCACTTAGGTTTTAGAAAACCTATGTGTACTAAACGTAACATTCTATGAGTTAGGGCGCCTAGTGTCTCATTCGGTTAAGCGTCCGACTCTTAGGCTCAGGTCATGATCTCATGGTTCGAGTCCAACGTGGGGCTCGTGCTGACAGCGCAGAGCCTGCCTGGGATTCTCTCTCTCCCTCTCTCTGCTCCTCCCCTGCTCGTTCTCTCGCTCTTTCTCTCTCAAAATAAATAAATAAAGCTTAAAAAATAATGATTCCATGAGTTGAAAGCACCGAACGTGGGGTAACCGCACACAAGGCCGCTAATCTCAACTTTCATCTACTTACCAGCACGTCTGCTTTGCCACTCAGTCCCTGCCCATAGTTGTCGGTCGCGATGACCTGGAATTTGAAGTAGGACCTTCTCATGTTGTGGAACAGCATAGCGGTTTTGATGAGCCCTGTGTATGTTTCTACCACAAATCCTTCCTTTCCCTCTTTAATCGGCGGAATGATGAGTCGGTATGCCATCGCACTATAATTGCCAGTGTCTTTGTCAGTAGCCTGGGGGGGGGGAAACAAAAACAAAAACAAAACAATCACAGGGTATAAATAAGCAGGAAAAAAATAACCTGTATTAAAGGGCTTATTTCAGTTAGTAAGACTGATGTTCTTTTGTGATAATAACACAACACAACCCTCCTAACTGTCTATTGTTCTGAATTTCATTGTGTAGATTATCAGGCTTTGTGTCCACAGGGATGAATGATAATGACTACCCAACTGTGAATTCCAAGGACACAGGCGCTAACCAAGTCCAGCCGGTGAATCAAGGGTTTTGATTGGCATGTCTGATGCATTCCACTCTGGGCTGGGATCCAAATTGGTTTAAGGATGGGATTGACTGTTTACCTAGCCATTGTCTTGTGTGGTAGTGCTTTTTCATCTAACCGATTTCCTAAAGGGGAAAAATAAAATAAGGCACTAACATCTCTCAGATGACAAGAAGAATAAGACAGAAATTCAAAACTTTTTCACCAGTAAGTCTAGAGATATATAAAGATCCTAATTGGTTAATGCCATGTCATAATTGGAGAAGGTTAGAATACTAGCTGTTACTTTTTAGTGATTCTATATCCTGATTAATCAGATTTGTTCCTACTTGTCGGTACTAATGCTCGGCGTGTTAAGGTTTTTAAATATTTAGAATTTAAAAAGATAAATAGTTGTTCAGATTTTTTTTAATGAAACTTTGAGTGTAATATATTAGTCTGGCTCTGTGAGAATTATTTCGTAGTGAACTATTTCGAGGAGGAATAATGGGTAGGGGATTCTTAGTGAATTTATACAAGGTTTCGTACACCTGATTCATGACACTAGATATGTAAGTTTTATATTATTATTAATTATTTTCATAATCTTGTTATTCTTATTTTTACTAAAGATATTGTTAAATGTCATATATCAAGCATTTTTGATCTGTCATTAAAATGCTAAGGATTCAAAAAAGCATCATCGTTTTAAATAAAAACTCTGAGAAAGGTATTATTTCAATTATATAAATTAATGCTGTCTAGTAAGACTTTCTGTGATGGCGGAAATGCCCTAAATGTGTTCTGTCCAACACAGCAGTCACACATGACCACTGAACACTGGAAATGAGGCTCGTGTGACTAAGAAACTGAAATTTTAATTCTAATTAAATTCATATAGCCAAAGGCTACATAGTAGGTGATACAGCTGAGAATAAATAATGACAATAATAGCGAATGTATGTTAAGGGTTACCATGGGCTTGACTCTCCATCTTCGAATTCTCTATATATGTGCCCAACCATTGAGAACATTTCGGGAGAAGTCTAACTTTTTGTTAAACAAGGTAACTTAAAGTAAACGAAGAGATATTTTACTTCAGGATAAGATATTTCTTGAATTTGCTAAGAAGTCAGATGAGCTGAGCCCCACGACAGCTCTATGTTTTATGTAATGGCAGAGCTGAGTTTCGGCATTAGAGGGACAGTAATTAGATTTCAATATTAGATCACATTATTACTAAAACGGGAAGAAGAACAAAGAAAACATAGTTATCAAAGTGTTTCTTTTTAAGCTTTGAACTCAAGAGTTTTAGTCATTTAATAAAGGAAAGCATAAAAAAATAGAGAGTCCAATCCCAGCTAAAATTAAAATCAGAGTTTGAATCAAGTAATCAAAGACATTTCTTTTGCATACTATGAGCAAACTTGGGACCAATGCCAAACAGGTCAAAGATGTGGTTGAGTATTATCCTTTAACTTATAATTAGCATGGGTGTTTCCAATGAAATAAATTTTTTACTGTTAATGCAACTGACAGTAAGGTATTTAAAAATGCACAGAAATGTACTAATCAAAAGTATACAGCCCAATAAAATTTTGCAAACTATACACATCCATGTGACTAGAACCTGCTTCAGGAAAGAAAGCATTCCCAGTGTCCCAGAATGTTCTCCATGTCCTGGAACCATACCTACTCCCTAGGGAAACCACTGTCCTTATTTCTAACACCATTCAGTAGTTGTTTTAAAATGTAATGTTGATGGGATCACGTTATATATTCTCTCTTCTGTCTGATTTATTTTACTCAGTTTTCTGTTGTGAGATTCTAAACCCTTATATTTTTAAATTCTTATAGGCATTCTACAGCCTTTTATTTCATGTTTACTCTAATACTAGGAGATAGATGTTATTATTCCCTATTTTACCTATGAAGAACAGAAACGCTGGTGGTTAGATATATAATCCACTTAGCTCTTTCTGGGCTTCAGGGTTTGAATTCTGGTCATTTTGACTTTAGAATAGAAGCCCAATTTGCCACATTTCCCCCTGCTCTCAAGTATTTACAGTTAACATTTAGTCCTGCACTTTTTTTTTTTTTTTAATTTTTTTTCATTTGAAGTTGACACACGATGTCACATTAGTTTCAGGTGATTCAACATATCTGTAAGTTATGCTGTACTCGCCCCAAGTGTAGCGACCATCTGTCACCATGGAGCTCTACTGTAATATCACTGATGGCATTCCTTATGCTGTGCCTTTCATCCCTGTACCTTACCCATTCCATAACTGGAAGCCTGTACCTGCCCCTCCCTTTCATACCTTTTGCCCATCCCCCACTCCCCTCCACCAGCAACCATCCCTTTGTTCTCTGTATGTATAGGTCCGATTCTGCTTTATGTTTGTTTACTTGTTTTTTTTAAGATTCCACATATAAATGAAATTTTATGCTATTTGTCTTTCTCAGTCTAATAGACGTTCATATTTTAAAATAAATCCTGTAGCACAACACAATCGTATTTAGAAAAGAAGAGGTGGTTACAGTGAAATCATTGTGATGGCTCGGCACATTAAGTTTCTTTGCACGGTTCTTACTGATTAACTTCCAATTTCAACAAACAAGTAATTTCACTTTCTAGTATTCCTAATTTATTAAATTAAAGTAACCACAAAGTAGACATATTTTATCTTAACAGGTGAAGGTGCTTTTTCAAACACTGAGGCAGGAGGGAAGGGAGGTTCTGGAGACAAGCTGATCAAAATAAAGCCATTTGAGTTCCAACTCTTGGAAGACTACCAGACCTCATGACCTCTGGCAATAAAAGCCACAAAGCCTGGACTTTCTTAACAGTGCCCCCTGTGGCTAATTCCACACCCCTAAGACAATGGAAAAACAAAGGACCAATGTAAGTAACAAACCCAACATTAAGGAGTTACCCCCTCCCTATATGGTTAGCTACTTTTAGAAACTTTATAAAACCTTTCCTTAGAGACAAAGGGAAGATGCTCTTCCCCATCTGGGAGGGAGACCAGTACTTTGTGAAGCTCTCCTTTTTATTTCTATACCTAATAGATCTTCGTCCCTCTCTCTAAATGGCTTGCTCTTGAATTCTTTCACAGACAAAGCCAAGAACCCTCTTATTGAGGGTCCTGAGGCCCTCCCTCTCAAAGCCTTGGCCTTCTGGTGTGCAAACCATTCCTGAAGCAGATAATCATTTAATGTAAAAGTTTGGGTATGAAATTAGCAATTACAACTTAGAAATATCTAATTTATTTTATGTTTTCTTTTTCACAGTACATGTGGAGCAAATCATCAAAAAATGAGATACAGGGTTATAAAAAATCACGTTTACTGGATATTTTTCCAAAAGTATAAAACTACTGTCATATTTGTGTTGTCGGTAATGACTTCACTTTGCATTTCTATTTCTTTGCATGGTGTTACTCCTTTTTGGAATCTCAGAGATCTCATTTCAGGAAACAGGCATTGATGATGGTTTCCCTGGATCGTTAACATTCTTGCTAACCTCCCTCCCATCTCCCAAGTACATATAGTTGAATACTAGCCAGTTAGCAAATGATAAAAATTCCAATAGGTACCACACTTAGAAGCAATGTAAAGTATTTCTGAGTTCAATTTTGAGTGTATTTGATTTTCAAAAAACACATCATTTAGGACTGAAGCCTGTCTATAAGATGAGACTGATCAATGTTGGATAGCTACTTTTGAATTGCACAAAATTAACAACCACATGTTCCTTCTTGACCTCGATGAGAAGACATGGCATATTTACACACTAAGTTACACTAAAAATACTGATCACAAAATTAAGAACACAATTTTAAAATCCGGTTTCAGATATGAAAAGTGAGAGTTTGAATAGAGTATACGGTAACCATTTGCTTCCTAGGCTTAAGAATTTTAAATTTACTTTTATTTTATTTATTCTTTGTGTTGTGCTTTAGAGAGAGAGGAACTGAAAAGTTGGATGTGAGTTTGAAAATAAAATTACTCAGAATTTTGGTTTTCCTTATTCATAAAATGAAAAACATATTGATCAAAAAACATTATTTCAAGATAAATAAATATATATATATATATATAGCCAATTATAGTATAACTATTATAATTTAATATTTTACTATAATATTCCAAAATTTTAACATTTTCATATCATGATATTTACCAATGAATATGCAAATTTAAGTGCAAAATTACTTTAGGTTAATACTCCAGACATGTTATCATGAGATTGTAACTTCCTTAAAATAATCAATTAATCATTTTTTTTCAAGATGCATGTACTTTGCTCTCTTTTTAAAGTTTATTTATTTTGAGAGAGAGAGCACACTGCATGAGCAGGGCAGGGGCAGACAGAGAGGGAGAGAGAGAACCGCCCCCCCCTACAGTGTGAGTGCAGAGCCTGATGTAGGGCTTAAAACCACGAACCATGAGATCATGACCTGAGCCAAAATCAAAAGTTGGACACTTAACTGACTGAGGCAGCCAGGCACCCCTTCCATTGAGTAAATCCTATTGTTATTAATTTATAGATAAAGGAATGAAGGCACACAGAGATTACTTACTTTCTCATAATCACATTGATAGTTGATAGCACACTTGGGGAGGCCTCACTCTAAAACCTGTATTGAAACCACTGTGCTCAATATATCACACTAAGTACCAGGACTGAGACCCCAGTGAACACAACAGTAAGTGCTAGATAAAAGATGACAAGAAGTCTTCCTAGGCATGTCAGGGACACAGAAAGAAAATAATAGATATGCAGGCCACAAACTAAGTGAAGGCAGGAACACAAAAATCTTAGTGCAGATGGTGGTTCTATTTCGAGGGCATTTGGCTGATCTAGGGGAGCTTAAAATTCATGAGGCTGTGATTGGCTCAGGAATAGAAAACAATACTCAAAGCTCACTCATGGCAGTGAGTCTAAGACTACCCTTCCCAGAATGCTAAATTCTCACTTTAAAGGCAAGTGGGAAATTCATCTCTCCTTTCCAGCCACGACTGCCACCACCGTCCCAAACCTGCTAAGAAAATCTTCAGGCTTAAACTTTGATGTTGATTGCAGTGAGGAAGAACCTTCCTTGAAAATCAATCCAACCAACACAAGCCCCCGCTGGAGTCTGTAGCCTTCATTCACACACTACCAATTTGCTCAGTTCAAGGAGAAACCATAATATTCGGAATTTGTAATTTCCAGTGGTCCTAAACTCTACCTGAAGACACAGAAAAACCACAACTGATGATGCGGGAAAAAAAGAAGTAAAAATGACAAGTCGACTACATCATTTTTAGATAGTAGTAATGAGGCATCTAACAAGCTTGGTTAAATTAACACCTAAAAATTAAAGCCGGCTTATCATGAAAATGGTAACAGAATCAAATTTGCTAAAGAATTGATGCCACTTGACTTATTCCATCAGCTTTTTATAATAAAAAATGTATACTGGGCTCCAGGCCCCGTCTTTATTATCTGGAAGAGGTAACCTTGGAAGATTCGATTCATAGACTTCTGGGAGTTTCTGTCGGCGAGCAAAATCAGGAAGGTTATGTCTACAGTTGTTTTAGAAGAATGAAAATCAGAAATGAATATTATAGTTATACCCGTTGTAATTATATTTCTAAATGAAAGCTAAGACACAGGAAACCACTTATGAATTTCCAAGACCTCATCTGGAAATTTTAATGCACACAGGTGCTCCACATTAAGAGAAAATCACCAAATAATTGCCTCTATCATACAGGGGTGTAGGTGAGCCCATTAATTTTCCAGCAACCTAAATAACTGTTCCCCTCTGTTGCCTAAATGAATACTACGAATGTGGAAATATTAGTGGAATAATTAGTGATGTCCTAAGAACTTCCAAAGCCCATTAAAGTCCAATAATGCTAACTTTTAACTTCAGCTTTTCAATTAGACCCCATGTCAACATTTAACAGCGTTGAAGCCTCACTTTCCCTGAAATAGAGGGAAAGTATTTTAGCATGCCAGGGTAAAAACACTCAAATCACACATTTCCACATACTGATGTCAGTGTGTCAAGCTGTGTTTGCCAGGGGCAAAACGAACAGATCCTCGGCCTCTTAAACTACTTTACCTTGGCTCTTGTATTTTCAGGAACTACAAAGAAATCTTCCTTTTAAAGCTCCTAAAGATACTACATATGTCCAACATATGATAAAATACGAATGAGGAAAGGAGGCAAACGTCAGGTAGACAGGTACATTTATAAGGCTAATCAAGACTTACAGGAAAAAAAAAAAGGCAGAAAAAGAGAGGACACAGACATTTTAAATGAGGAAGCTTGATGTCTGTTTTGTTGTAGTTGTTGTTGTTGTTTGGTGGTCAAAAAAGTGACCACAGTCCAATACTTCCTAATTCCAACATGTCTACTTACTATTTGTATAATTAAGTAAAAAATCTAATATAATTCAGAGATATTCTAAAGAGTAAAATAAGACTGTAGAAAAAACAATTTAATAACGGCATGAAGACACATGAAACACAATTTGCATTATAAAGACGTTTTCAGGAGTTTTACTGTTATTTGATTATAGCTAGAATCTGTCAGAACTTACTCTTAAAAAGTGGTGCCCAATATCGCGCGATAACACTATTTGAAAAATTAAATAAGGGACTGCAGAACAGCAAAATCTTCCCTGTATCATTTTTAAAGTTATACACTGAAATATGTTCCATTACAGGAGGCATGAGATTTAAACATCGGGAACTTACATTTATGTGATCATCGAAGCCTATTTTTAAGTTTGATTTTCATTTCCTTGTAAAATCTTCAGAAAATAAATATTACCTCCAAAAAATACCTGCTTTGTTCTTTTCTTCATTGTTGCCACTATCGTGACTGATCATGTATTCCCCAAAGAGGCTTTGAAATGGACTCTGAAATATATGTTCTACTTTTTCATCCAGGTGGAAAAGAAAGAAATTGTGCTCCATTCACCACACGGTAATAGCGGGAAACACGTGTACAGTTTGAGCCCTCTACCTGAGAGAGGCAAACGATCTTTTGATGTTGATTCTGAATCACAGGATGTCAAGGGTTTTTGGTGAAAGCTCACTTTCTATTGGGATGTCTAAGAAGTTTGTACTTTTGCAACAATCCTGTAGTTATGAATTCCAATCCTTCAGCATTCGAAGCAAGTTAAATGACATACTCCTTATTTCTCACCCTGTGTTCTTTCTCAGTTACATCACGTTAGATCAATCCAAGGCAGGTACAGTTCCATCTTCTCAGCTCCCTGGCTCCTGTCACAATGTCCCGCCTGCCAGAGGAGGGACATCGTGACACACACGTGAAATATTCTCAGTCTGATCTCAGCGCACCATTCCGACTTCCTGCCCTACCTGTACCTCTACTTCTATAATCCCCTAAAACACAATACCTAGCTTTTTCTTCTGAACAATCTATGTTCTACTATGATTCTGACCCTTTGCTTCCTCAGTTTCTTCTAATTTAAAATGTCTCTTATAGGGGCACCTAGGTGGCTCAGTCCATGGAGCACCCCACTTTGACTAAGGTCATGATCTCACAGTTCATGAGTTCAAGCCCCACATCGGGCTCTGTGGTGACAGCTCGGAGCGTGGAGCCTGCTTTGGATTCTGTGTCTCCCTCTCTCTCTGCCCCTCCCCTGCTTGTGCGTGCTCTCTCTCTCTCAAAAATAAATAAACATTAAAAAACAAACAAACAAACCAACATCTCTTGTCTGCTAGGCCAAATGATGCTCCCTCGTGGGCTATACTATGGTACGTGTGCACACACACACATACTGAAAATATATCATACAATATATGTGTTATATTATTGAAGAATAGAGCCAAGCCTCAGCTTAAACGACTAATTTTCTCAAGGCTGTCCTGACCCCCTTAGGGGCGGTGCTGTGTCCACCAGCATGTATCTACTGCTATATTTTGTATATTTTTACTATAGCCTTTACCTTGGCAGGTTATACTATTAGGTTATACTATTTATATGTCTCCATTACACATAATATTTGCTTCTTAATTTTCTTATTCTTTTCTATTTTTTTGCCATTTGGTTTCCAGATTGAGCACTAAAATCTCTTTCAAAAGTGGAATTTAAAATTTAAACAAGGATATATATTTTTTTCCAAATCCCCTTGCATATAAATGTTTTTTTAAGCTTATTTTTGTTCCCATATTTAAATTATTTAAGACAGTTTGTCCTTCATGTGTTCATAAATTTGGCCTACCTTGCTTCATTAAAAGATTTGAGTATCCTTTTTTTAAACATCCTCATTTATGTTTTTACAGTTTTAAGGCAGAATTAATGTTACAAGATAAAGAATAGCATTTTCATCATTGTGAAAAGGTTTAGAATATGAATAATGTATAAAAAGCCTATTTGTCCCTCAATTATTAAGTTTAGGAGAGAATCGGGGAAGCTGATTGCAAGGCACTTGCAAATTTAATCCGAACGTGGAATCCTCTCTGTGTTCTCTCTGACAATGTTTGCACATTTAAGACGGAAACAAGGGGCACAAACACAAAGCTTTGCTACAAAAAGCAAAACCTTTATCGCTGCCTTTTAAAGAGTATGGCAAAGGAAAACGGAATTCAATTCATAAACCGTTTACTTTGGAAAATAAATGGAGAGCTTTCAAAACCATATTGAGTGCTACGATGTGCAACCATAAAGTGCTACGATGAAGCTAATGAACAGCAGCAGAGAGCCGCCAGGACCGTCACAGTGACACTGACTGAACAGAAGCTCGTACTGACGGATGGGAACTGTGTGTTCACACAGGGCGGATAAAACCTGCCTCCTCAAGTACAAGTGCATGGCAACATTGTAATGTAAACAATACATTCAACGAAAAATTACTTGCTTTCTGCAATGTCCTTCATTTAAATTGATGGTGTTTCAGAAAACTCCATCTCTCCCTCTCTCTGTCTCTATATATATATGTATATACACACATATACACACACACATATACACACATATGCATATATGATACAGGTTGGTAAACAGTATGCACATATTTTTCAATTTTATAACAATGTTTTTATGTCTAGCATCTAACAAATTTGGTAAGAAGAAACAGCTGTAACACCAACCTAAAATTCTTGCTACTATTATTTTTTTGTTGGCTGAAATTCTAAAAAGAATTGGCCCCAAAGCAGAGTAGCAAACATTACAATTCAAACTTGAGATAATATGCTAAAATATTAGTATTCCCAATTGCTAATTTTTAGAAACATTTTTGGTTTCTGAGAAGCATGGATGAGATGGTAATAATTTATGAATCTACCTTTGCAAAATTATTTAAATGCTTTTGTTTTTCACTCTGTTTTCCTTTTTAAAAATTCCTAAATCAGTTCCTTTCTTTTTTTTTTATTTTTTTTAACATTTTTATATATTATTGAGACAGAGAGAGACAGACCATGAGCATGGGAGGGGCAGAGAGAGGGGGAGACACAGAATCTGAAGGAGGCTCCAGGCTCTGGGCTGTCAGTACAGAGCCCGATGCGGGGCTTGAACTCCTACATCGCGAGATCGTGACCTGAGCCAAAGTTGGACCCTCAACCAACTAAGCCACACAGGCGCCCCTAGTTCCTTTCTTTTTTAATTCCTATATCAAAGTAATTATTTCCTTTTAATTTTCTTAATGTTTATTTATTTTTGACAGAGACAGAGAACAAGCAGGGGAGGGGCAGAGAGAGAGGGAGACACGGAATTTAAAGCAGGTTCCAGGCTCTGAGCTGTCAGCACAAAGCCTGATGCGGGGCTCGAACCCACGAACCATGAGATCATGACCTAAGCCAGGTCAAATGCTCAACTGACTGAGCCACCCAGGTGCCCCTTCATGTAATTATTCTTGCTCTGTGTTATTTGAAAAGATGAAAAGTTGTACGTATTTAAGTGGCCAATTGTCTTTTATGATGTGTCTAATATATAAAGTACTTGATTATTTCCTGTTTATTACAGAAACACCAGAAAATGCATATTAACAAAGGAATATTAAAAACTCTACATTATATCAATTTATAGCCATTATTAATATCTTTATAGATGTCCTTTTATATTTACTACATATATATGTATGTATATATATATATATATATATATATATTATATATACTTTCTGTAACAAGGATCATATAATCTGTATGGCTTTATAATCTATTATTTTCAGTCATTAATCAGTTGTATAGATTTTTTTTAAATGTTAAACGAAAAGAGTATATTTCTATTTCAAAAACAACACATAATAGTAAGAGTGGGATTTTTAAAAATTGTAATAAACAATCTGTCTCTTTTTAAAAATAAGCATATTTTTATGGGATACATAAAATCTATAAATTCTTGTACCGGTATTGTCAAGGCTCAAAACGTAGTTACTAGATTGCTCATATACCTTAGCTATTGTAAATAATGCTGCAATAAACAAGAGGGTGCCTATATATTTTTGAATCAGTGCTTATGCTTTCTTTGTGTAAATACCCAGGAGTGGAATTACTGGATCACACGGTAGTTCTATTTTTAATATTTGAGGAACCTCCGCACTGTTTCTCGCAGTGGCTGCACCAGGTTCCATTCCCACTGACAGCGCGAGAGGGTTCCTTTTTCTCCACATCCTTGCCCACACCTGTTGTTTCTTGTGTGTTTTATTTTAGCCATTCTGACAGGTGGTTTTGATTTGTATTTCCCTGAGGCTGAGGGATGTGGAGCCCCCTGTCACGTGTCTGCTGGCCATCGGATGTTGAGGGACAAATGGATTAGAAAGATGTGGAATGTATATACTACCGGTTATTACACAGCCACAGAAAAGGGATGAGGTTTGGCATTTGCAACGACATGGATGGGCCTGGAGGGTGCTATGCTAAGTGAAGTAAGTCGAACTGAAAAAGACAAATACCACAGGACTTCACTCATATGTGGAATCTAAGAAACGAAGCGAATGAATAAACAAAAAACAGAATCAGACCTATAAATACAGAGAGCAAACAGATGGTTGTCAGAGGGGAGGGGACTGAGGGGGTGGGCAAGATGGGTCCAGGGGAGAGCGAGGGACCCGCTTCTCTGGAACGAATCAGTCACGGAAATAGAAGGCACAGCACAGGGAACACACTCAGTGACACTGTAACTGATGACTGTGCTGCGTGGTGACAGATGGCAGCCACACTTGTGCTGAGTGTAGCACAATTTACAGAGAAGTTGAATCACTGGGTTGTACCCCTAAAACGAATGTCACATTGTCGGTCAACTATATACAGATTAAAAAAAAAAAAGAAAAGAGAAAGAAAGAAAGAAAGAGTTACTAGATAACATTCATATTTGATAAATTGTTATTTTTGTTTGTTTTGTTTTGGCCAAGAATTAACATTGGCCGATCTGTCTTTAGCCTAATTGCCTTTGGCCAACCTGCGGTAATCTAAATAGTTCTTCAGCCAATTAAGAACCGGCATTGGCGATGATTGGAACTTATTCGACTCAGATCGAGTGTCAGCACTGAATCGAGTGTAATGAGTAGAAGATTATACTCAAGAAAGATCTGGCAAAGCATAAGAGAAAGTGCCTACGACACCCTCTGCCTTGGCTAAGGGCCTTATAAATAAGGGATCACTTAGTTTTCTTAACTCTGGTCGGTAGAAAGAACAAAAGCCATCCTGCGGATGCCCTTCCTGAGCTGTATCTGTGACAGCAACACCCGGTAAATGACCCCACATCACACAGTTGGTGAGCAGGTCCTGGAACCTTTGACTCTGAGGCCCATGCGAGACCTGCCGGTGCACGGACTGGAGGGCGGGGAGGATGTGCTGGACTGAAGGTTAACACCTGATCCTTGCTTCAGAGCGAGAACGCCTGGACCTAACCGATAGATTTCATTACAAATTGCAAGTTCCATTTCTCATATTTTTTCTCCATCTGTGAAGATACTCGTCAGTCAGCAAGGGATTAAATTAAGACGAGTAGCTTTCTCTTGGCATCTCTCCTTCAGGACCAAGCATCACACAAACACTGGCAAAAAGAAGCACTGTCTCTATCCCTACCCCAGGGACGCGGCTCCAGGGAACGCCATGGTAAAAACGAATTCACTGCTTTAGCTGCATTTAGTGCTGATGAGACCCTTATAAATGCAGGGGAGCTTCCACATTTTCATCGTGTGACTCTCCTTCTGTTGTTAGTTATCCCTAATTTTCATGATGACTATTAACACAACATAGCATTCGTGTGCTCAGGAGGTGCCAGAAAGGATGATCTTTCATGCTGGGATTCATTAACGCCAGAGAAAGGACTGTTCCATTTTTTAACTTTTTAACAGATCATTCATTTTATAATCTTGAAAGATAAATTTTCTGCTGTTCAGAACTTTCCATTAATATTTTTCTTTGAAAAACGGCATTTTTGACCATATCTATCTACAAAGGGGGATTTAGGAACCTATTTAGCATTTCTAAATTGTTAGCCATTTCCAGTTTGCGATTATTCTTATATGGCGTTAGCACCTTCTTTCTGGAAAGGTTTAGTTAAGAAACTTTATTCACTTCTTTATTATTTTTGTATTTTCTTTAAGAGAACTTCAAGATTTTTTCCCACTTGTCAGATATTAATTAATTACTAGATGATAATGTCACCCAATTTTATGTTTTGCTCTGGTATGGTGGAATAAGGACCAAAACCTCCAATATGGCCTTTTAAAAAATAGTCTTTATTTAAAGTTTATTTATTTATTTTGAGAGAGATAGAGACAGTGCGAGTGGAGGAGGGGTAGAGAAACAGACAGAGAGAGAGGGAATCCTAAGCAGGCTCCACACTCAGCACCGAGCCCAATGCAAGCCCAACGTGGGGCTTGAACTCACAAATCCTGAGATCATGACCTGAGCTCAAACCCAGAGTCGGTGCCTTGAACCACCTGAGATCATGACTGAGTCACCTAGGCGCCCCTAAAAAATATTATTTTTAAAACTGTTCTCTGGATAAGTTGATAGGAGAACTAACTGAAGACTGAAATTTCTCTTAGCTGGGCTGTTGGGGTTTGCTATTCAAACTTTACATCTACATATGTAGACGTTATTTTTTTCTTAAGGTTGCTATGATTTCCTAGAAGGGAAATGCCAAGCCATCAATAATTACTGACAAAGAAAATATGTAGAAAAATACTTAATAGTGCAGTGTTAAGGTAATACTACTCATTTCAAACATACAAATATGGGGGTGCTTGGGTCACTCAGTCAGTTAAGCGTCCAACTTTGGTTCAGGTCATGATCTCACAGTTTGCAGGTTCAAGCCCCCCATTGGGCTCTGTGCTGATAGCTCAGAGCCTGGAGCCTGCTTCAGATTCCAGGTCTCCCTCTCTCTCTGCCCCTCCTCTGCTCATGCTCTGTCTCTCTCACTCTGAAAAATAAATAAACATTAAAAAAATTTCAAAGAGCAAATATACAAATATGTCTCATAAATAGTAATCTGATCATTGCTCAGAGAAGAGAACTATCTCATTTAAAATATGCAAATTTATCTTTCTCAAGATTGCTTTGTGTATTCAGGATTTTTTGTGGTTCCACACAGACTTGAGAATTATTTGTTCTCGTCCTGTGAAAAATGCTGTTGGTTTTTTGACAGGGACTGCACTGAATGTGTAGACTGCTTTGGGTAATATGGACATTTCAACAATCCTGGTTTTTCAAATCCATGAGAATGAAAAATCTTTCCATTTGTGTCATCTTTGATTTCTTTCATCAATGTTCTACACCTTTTGGAGAACAGTCTTTCACCTCCTGGTTTATTCTTAGGGACTTTATTCTTTTTGGTGTAATTGTAAATGGGATTGTTTTCTTAATTTCTTTTCCTGATACTTTATTATTAGTGTATATAAATGCAATTCTGTATATTAATTTTGTTTCCTACAACTTTTTGAATACATTTTTCAGCACGAATAGCTTTTTCGTGGCATCTTTAGAGCATCACAATCCTAGATTTCAATATCCAGTACAAAGCTGTAGTATTCTGAACAGTATGGTGCTGGCACAAAAACAGGCACAGCGATCAGTGGAACAGAATAGAGAGCCCAGAAATAAACCCACGATTACACGGTCAATTAATCTATGACAAAAGAGCTAAAAATATATAACAGAGAAAAGGCCATCTTTTCAACCAATTGGTGCTGGGAAAACTGGACGGCAACATACAGTTGAATAAAATAAATCCGTTTTCTTACGTCATCAACAAAAATGAACTGAAAATGAATGAAAGACCCAAATGTGAGACCCGAAACCATAAAGTTCCTAGAAGAAAACAACATAGGCAGTGATTTCTTTGACATCGGCCACAGAAACGTTTTTTGAGATGTCTCCTGAGGCAAGGGAAAGAAAAGCAAAATTAGACTGTTGGCATTACATCGAAATAAAAAAAAAACTTTTGCACAACAAAGGGAACCATCAACAAAATAAAAATGCAACCTACAGAAGAATGGGAGAAGACGTTTGCAAATGACATACCCAATAAGAGGCTAATATCCAAAATATATAAAGGACCTTTACAACTCAACACCAAAAAATAAAGAATCTAATTAAAAATAAGGAGAGGACCTGAGCAGACATTTTTCCAAAGAAGACACAGACACACGATTCCCACATCATCGATCATCAGGAAAATGAAGATCAGAATCACAATGAGACATGATCTTACATCTGTCGAAATGGTTAAAACCAAAAAGACAAGAAATAACAAGTACTGACAAAGATGCGGAGAAAAAGGAACCTTCATGTACTATTAATGGGAATGTAAATTGGTGTAGCCACCTCGGAAAACGGTTTGGAAGCTCCTCGGAAAATTAAAATAGAACTATCGTGTGATCCAGTAATTCCAGAACTGAGCATTTACCCCAGGAAAGCGAAACAGTAATTCTAAAAGATACATTCACCTCCATGTTTGCTACAGCATTATTTGCAAAACTCAAGATATGGAAGCAACCTGGATGTCCCTCCATAGATGAACGGATAAAAAAGAGGTATATATAAAGAACTTACAAAACACAACACACAAAAATCAAATAATTCAATTAAAATGGGCAGAAGACACAAAGAGACATTTCTCCAAAGACATCCAGATGGCCACCAGATGCAGGAAAAGATGCTCAACATCACTCATCATCAGGGAAATACGAATCAAGACTGCAGTGAGATATCACCTCACACCTGTAAGAATGACTAAAATCAAAAACACAAAAAACAAGTGTTGGTGAGGATGTGGGCAAAAAGGAACCCTCAGGCACTGCTGATGGGCATGCAAACTGGTGCAGCCACATGGAAAACAGTGTGGAGGTTCCTCGAAAATTTAAAAATAGAACTACCCTACAACCCAACAATCGCACCTCTAGCTATTCACCCAAAGAATGCAAAAATACTAATTCAAAGAGATACATGCATCCTGATGTCTCTAACAGCACTATCTACAATATCCAAACTAAGGAAGCAGCCCAATGTCCATCGACTGATGAATGGATAAAGATATGGTGTGTATATAAAATGGAATATTATTCCACTCAACCATAAAAAGGAATGAAATCTTGCCATTTGCCATGACATGGATTTACCTAGAGAGTCTTATGATAAGTGAAATAAGTCAGAGAAAGACAAATACAGTACGACTTCACTCATAAGTGGAATTTAAGAAGGAGCAAAGAGATTAAAGAAAGAAAGAAGAGAGAGAGGAAAAGAGAGAGAGGAAGAGAGAGAGAGGAAGAGAGAGAGAGAGAGAAAGAGAGAGAGAGAAAGAATGAAAGAACGAAAGAACGAAAGAATGAAAGAACGAAAGAACGAAAGAAAGAAAGAAAGAAAGAAAGAAAGAAAGAAAGAAAGAAAAAAATAGGCAAACCAAAAAACCGATTCTTAACTACACAGAACACACTGATGGTCACCAGAGGGTAGGTGGGTGGGGGGACAGGTTCAGCAGGTGACGGGATGCAGGAGGGCACTTGTGATGCGCACACAGTCATGTAGAGAAGTGCGGAATCCCTTATGTTGTACACCTAAAACTAATATTACACTGTATATTAGCTATACTGGAATTTAAATAAAAATGTAAAAAATTAAAAAAAAGAAGAGGTAGTATATATATATATAAAGCCATAAAAAAGATCAAAATTTTCCACTTGTAACAGTTTGGATGGGCCTAGAGGGTATAATACCAAGTGAAATAAGTCATTCAGAGAAAGACAAATACCATATGATTTCACTCATATGTGGAATTAAAGAAATAAGACACATGAACCAACAAAGAAAAGAAGGATCGACAACAGAAAACAGACACTTAAACACAGAGAACAAACTGGAGGCTGCCAGCAGGGAGGTGGGCGAGGGGATGGGGGAAATAAATAAAGGGGATATAATTCAATAATTAAACAAAATGCAAGTCGAAGTTATAGGGATTATTTCTCAATAGGATGATATCTTATTGTATTTCAAAGATTGAATGTACCTAGTCATTACATTATGGAAGAAACACTCTTATATTAATTTTCAGCTTTTATAATTATTCCTGTTTCAGTGTTTATTTAGAGAGAGAGAGACAGAGATACAGAGAGACAGAGAGACAGAGAGAGGGACAGAGAGTGAGTGAAAGATAGAGACAGGGAGAGAGAATGCCCAGCAGGCTCCTTGTTGTCAGTCCAGGACCCTACGCAATCTTGATTCCCTGAACCATGAGATCATGACCTGAGCGGAAACCAAGAGTAGGACGTTTAACCAACTGAGTCATGCAGGCGTCCCTATAATTACTTCTTACTCTGTCATTCATATAAGAAGAAAAATTAGTATTCTAGATACTAAGGTGAGCTCTAGAAAGAGAGGCCCACTATTTATTTTCAGGGGCAATGATAAAATACCTCAGAGTTCCATAGAACCGGTTCTGATAACTTCCATGCACTGTGCATACTGAACTGGCAAGATGGAGATGAGAGTCGTCCTACAGGTAAAAAGAACCTAGTCAGATAAAATACTTCCCAGGGACAATGGCCATTTACTGAGAGATATGTGCGAGCCAGGCACTGTACTCAGTGCTTGACATACAGTTTTTCCATTTATATTCATGAGAAATTTGTTGTATAGTCTGATTATAACTTGCAGACCTGAGGCTTATAAAAATTGAGAACTCTGCCCGAGGCTATGCAGCCCAGTAGTGACTGAAAGGTAACAACCCAGGTTTGTCTTCATCATGATGCTGTTGGAGAAGGGATATAGATGTAAATACTAAAACTTTACTTTTATGGCCTTTATGTTTTGTATTCATTAACCTCCTTTTTCATGCTCTGGGGATTTAGCATATTCATAACACTGGATTACACTTCAATCAATACTGACTTAAATCAAAAGTTCCCTAATTCCCTTACTACTTCCTGTCGCACAGAAAGAGTAGGACCTACACTCATTTCCTGCCTACAGATGTGCCTGTTTTTGTGTTCTTCTTTGCACCTTTGGTCTCAGCCCACACTCCGATTTTAGCTCTACCCCGAAACAGGAACCCCACAGAGTGTGTCTCTCCAAAGTTGCTGTCTGCGTACCTGCTGGCCACACCCTGCTCGGATGTCACCCACCTGCCTGAGAGTCTCACCAGAGCTTTCTCGGTCTGGAAGGGAGACCCCTGAGCTCCTGGCGCTTTCTTCCACCTGTCTCTTCTACGCCTTCCATCTCTTCCCTTTCATTTAGTCTCCCTCCCCAGCTTGCACGGCCTCTATCGGGAAACTTTGCCTGTGCCCCTGTGTCTTCAGGGACACGGACCTGTCAATCTGCCTCTGCCCTATTTACAGCATTGTTCAATTTTCAGGGCCAAACCTCATCTTTTTGTCTTACGATTCTGGACTCTGGAACCTAGAGCCAGGGAAAGCCACGTACTTGTTCCTACCGACTGTATTCTCTCCACCAACCACATCTTCCACACCCCACCTGCTGTACTGATTCCTGGCATTTCTCAGTCACTACTGCCAAGAACACAGTGTCCCAAATTATGCTCTCTTACTAGAATCCGTAAGAAAACTATACGGCATTGTTTCACCAAGCATTAAAATTTTCTTTTTAATTATTAACTGAACAGAGGAGTCACAAGAAAACTATAATCCCCTCATTTTGTCAGAATTATTTTACAATATTTTGCAAGAGGAATAGCTTAAAATTACCAGAAATTTAAGCGAACAACTTCTCTTTATTTTTATGGTTTTAGAGCTTTTTAACATTAAAAAATATTTTTTTTATTTTTTAAGTTATATCTCTACATGGAGCCAGCATCTAGATCAAGAAATGGAGGGGCGCCTGGGTGGCTCAGTAGGTTAAGCGTCTGACTTCAGCTCAGGTCATGATCTCATGGTCTGTGAGTTTGAGCCCCGTGTCGGGCTCTGTGCTGACAGCTCAGAGCCTGGAGCCTGCTTCCGATTCTGTGTCTCCCTCTCTGTCAGCCCTTCCCCTGCTCATGCTCTGTCTCTATGTCTCTCAAAAATAAATAAATGTTAAAAAAAATTTTAGATCAAGAAATGGAACATTATCATTATTCCACCAAAAATAACCATTCTGATTGGATTAGTTCTTCTAGTTTTTAAACTTTATATAAATGGGCTTAGGAAATTTATATTTTTTCTTTCTGGTCTTATTTGCTCACATAATATTTCTTTAGGTTTGTTTATTCTTTGGAAAGAGAGAGGGCAAGGGAGGAGCAGAGACAGAGAGGGAGAGAGAATCCCAAGCAGGGTCTGCGCTGTCAGTATGGAGCCTGACATGGGCTCAGTCTCCTGAACACAAGCTCATGACCTGAGGCAAAATCAAGAGTCAGACGCTTAACCGACTGAGCCACCCAGGTGCCCACTCACATTATACTTCTGAAATCCATGTGTATTGTTGCATGTAGTCATGATTTATTCATTTCCATTGCTTTATAGAAGTCTGTGGTACAAACATAATACATTTAATGCATGTAAGCTGTGGGGTATTTATAGTGTTTTCAATTTTACAAATTACAATAACGAATGTATCTACAAAAAGTGGATTTCTTATAAATATCTTTTTATGAGCGTATGTGTGCATTTCTGCTGTGTCAATACTTAGGAGGAGAGATCCCGAGTCAGGGGTTGTGTACATGTTCACACTTGATGGATAACGTCAGACCGTCTTCCTGAATGTTGCACTAATTTACGTCCCATCAGCAGCACCTGTGAACTCTAGGTGTTGCGAAATTTGGTATCATCTGTCTCTCTGATTTCAGCCATTCTGATGAGCATACGGAGGTCTCTTGTGGTTTGTTTTGTAATTCCCTAGAAATTCCTTCTCTCTCTCCATTTTTTTTTTGCCAATTTCTATATTTTTCTCTATGCAGGGCCTATTCCAATCTTATTCCTATTTTTTTATCTTGAGATCTTGAGTATTTTGCTTTGTTTTGTTTTGAATCACCATTTTCTTAGAGTTCTTTGTATACTCTGGATAGGAGATCGTTGATATTGGTTTGTAACATGTCGGGGTCTTTGGATTCGGGAGGTAATCAAGGCTTTCAAATTACTGTGAACCTCATTGACTTTGTCTCTTTACAGATCACTGCGATCATAAGAGGCCGTGGCTGCCTCTCCTGGGAGCAAACGAAATAAAGGGCTATGAAAAATAGACACGTTTACAAAAACTAGTGTAGCTGCTGCATAAAGTTTCAGGATATACCTGATGGGAGCTTCTAGCGTACAGTTTTATTATTTCTATGCATGGAAACGTAATTTTGTGAATTCAGACATTCCTGTGCCTATTTTTTTTTTTTTAATCTAGAAATCCTTTGGCACTTCTCAGACGTCTAATGAACTAACCATTATGTTCTTTTTATGCACATAATCTTGCTTCGGGCCTGCTGGTTTTCATTAATGAAAATTCATTAAAACTACTAGGGACGGTCATCCATTTTTCGTGACTTACTTAGACCTATATTTTCTTCATAATGTATATTAAAGAAATTTAATAATTTCCTCTTCTTACTGGCCATATTAATAGGAAATTCAAAATTAAGATGTACTTAGACATCTGAACAAATTTTTTTAAAAGATGATTTATCATTTTTATTCTCTTTTAAAAAATGTTTATTTTTGACAGACAGAAAGAGAGCACAAGCAGGGGTGGGGCAGAGAGAGAGGGAGCCACAGAATCTGAAGCAGGCTCCAGGCTCTAAGCTGTCAGCACAGAGCCTGACGAGGGGCTCAAACTCACAGACCGTGAGATCATGACCTGAGCTGAGGTTAGACGCTCAGCTGACTGAGCCATCCAGGCACCAATCATTTTTGCTTAGACTGGTATTAGAGGTATTCTGCATGGGGTCGTTATAGCACAAAGTTAAGTGTTTAATGTTTAAGAAATTACAGGGCGTTTTCGGAAAAAAGTAATTCTTATTTGCCTGAATCATCTTTGCAATTGTGTTTTGCAACGCAGTCCTGGCTTTCACAAGAGTTCTGAGATTTCTAAGCTGAGGGTCAACCCTCCTAGCAGATGATGGAAGGTGCGGTCCTTGAAACATACTATAGGAGCACACACACAGTCATCGCTGCTCCTCCATGACATACAAACTCTCCTACAGGAAAACGCAAGCTTGACTCAAAAGATAATATCCCATATCCACACCCTGGAGTGGTAGGCGTTTAATCTTCTGAAAGACAGGCTGGCATTAAACACGTTTCGTTTCCCAGGAGAGTGTGATCAGACTTTGAAATACATGACCCACCAACGAATTTAGGAAAGGCAATCTGATTCGGCCATTCAGCAAGTAAAGCACTTTCCTTTCATGTATCATGTTCAATGGCAAGACCTGTAAAAATTCCTCAAACTCTCTACTTTTAAGGAGATTTCTTTCCTTAAAACAAAAACAAAACAAAAAGGAAAAACAAACACAAAAACAAAACTTTCCTTGAAAAAAACCCCAACTTTTTACCTAGTTTTAAAGGACTCAAAGTTTCCTCATTCTTCAGATACTTTATACCTCGGAAAAAACAGTTCCCTTTCTATTTTAAATCAAATACAATGATAATTGAGATAATTCTTAATTAAGTTACATTCAAACCAACAAGTGTAAATTAAGTTACTACTAGGTGATCGAGAATAGTTTAGATCTCCCTTCAGTATTATAGAAAGATTGATTTGCATAGAGAAGGAGGAGGGAGGGTAAAACTTACGTGAGCAAAATTATTTTATCTGGAGTCTCCATTTATGGCAAAGGGAAGTCTTGCTCTTGTCCATTTATTCTAACAGCAACGGAACTATCATTTTACATAAGGACAGATGTGAGTAACAGAAACTGTCTCAACTTGTACCAGGGAAAAGGGCAGGCTTGGACTCTCAGAAACAGAATATTCAGAGATCATTTGTTTGCACAGACCCCACAGAATTCCCAAACTCCGTAAGATACCGTAACATAAACACAGTTAAAGGGAAGGATGAGAGAATTCGAGCCGAGTGTCTCAATGAAACCAGAGAGAAAGTTAGCATGCCACCTGTGCGTGGCATTCACCTTCTAAAATTGCTCAAGATGAATCGGATATTTGACCTTCAGTCTCCAGCCAACAAACCAAAAGGAAAACATCATTAACTACAGCATAATTTGAGACCACATAACAAAAGTGTACCAGTTGTGAGGAAAAAAAAATAAGTGTCTTGACATTTGGTTTCCCCATTGGAGTTAAATGGAAAGCTAGGATAGAAGCGTAAGATTCATAAAGATATTATCAAATCTAAGCTCCCCATTTTGACAGAAGGGACATTTCCAGGGAAAGGAGAGGCAGTACTAATCTCGATGATGTTATCAAACCCAAGAGAGTTCAACTGACTACTTCTGCTTATCTCGAAATGGATAATTTGTTCACATATTTCATGCAATGCTTTGTTAAGTCGGCTAAAATACATGGCTAGATGTAAGAGCAAATAAAAATTTAGATAAGCACCAATTTGAGGTGGTAAGCGCCCTATATCTGTAATGCCATTAAGTGTGTGGGGCAGCATGACATTTGAGTTATAGGAGAGAAAACAGGCACACAGATACATAATTACAATATAATGTGACTGAGTTCTAAACTAGATACATAGTAATTCAGTTAGACGGTCACGGCTGAGAAGGCAACGGACCCTCAGGCACCTATGCGCTTGAACTTTGTTCAAGGGACAGCCGTTCGAGGTCAGACGCACGCCAGCCGTGAAGGAAACCAGGGGTTAGTACGATCCCCTAACGCCCCTGTCTTGAAGCCCCGGGAGGTGTCTGCATAAAGCTGTCACCCAGAGCCGGCCAAGGGGAATCCAAATTGGTACTTTATGAGACTTGCCTTTGATTTAGACAGTTTGCTTATATTTCCATCGGACAGAGCGAGTAGGGAGAAAATTGTCATAAAATGGTCCACTAGCTTCAAGGGACATAAACCACAAAAACTGTGAGACACAGGTGGTGCTTTGGATTTCAGAGTTAAGGAATCCAACTTTCTGCCCTTTAAAATGCAGCTCGCTCAGGATTCTTGGCATTTTCCCCCATGCCGTTATTTTCCTAGAGTAACTAACACACAGCGATCAGAAATGGTTAAAGAGCTTTTTTTTTTTTTTTAATGTTTATTTGTTTTTTTAGAGAGAGAGAGCACGCACGAGTGAGGGAGGGGCAGAGAGAAAAGGAGACACAGAATCCCAAGCAGGCTCCAGGCTCTGAGCTGTCAGCACAGAGCCCAATGTGAGGCTGGAACTCAGGAGCTGTGAGATCATGACCTGAGCCAAAGTCAGACGGTTAACAGACTGAGTCACCCAGGCGCCCCCAAAAAGGCACCTAGTTCTAAAGCAACATTTGCTTAAGAGTGGGGCCTGAGAGATGAAGTGTAAGGCCCCACAGACACTTAATTTCTGGGACTGAATCCAAGTGATTGGACTCCAGCCCAGTGCTCTTCCCGCTCAGAGGCAGGACAGCACGCTGGGGAGGCCTGGCCACGCATCCTGGCCTCACCCTGACGAACTGTCCACCTCGGGCAGGTTACGGATCGCTTCTGAGCCCGCGTGTCCTCATCCGTAAATTGAGAAGGATCAAAGAATCCCATGGAGCTTCTGAGGGAATGAATGAGTTAACCCCGAGCGGCCTGGGAACCGGACCAGGGGATGGCTACTTGTACGACTCTGGACCTGAACCAGGCACGGCTCCGGCCCTAGTGACAGACGCTGCCCTGGGGACTCGCACTGAACCCTCAGGCCCTAGTGACAGACGCTGCCCTGGGGACTCGCACTGAACCCTCACTGATGTGCTGGACTTGTCTGTCATCAGACCTGTGCGAGCAGGCTGAGGGCTGGGCGCCAGGAGCCTCGGAGCACCGGCCTGACGCCAAGCAAATACCATCGCCCCTGCACTGCTAATCGGGCACGCTTCTAGACGCGTGGCCGCAGACAGAATCTGCAGCCTCCATCGTGCCCTTGGCCTTGGTCATGCCGAGGCACGGTCTTGCCACGTCTCACGCTTATTCGGAAACAGGCAATAAAGAATTAGGGATCTGACAGTGAGGACTGTTCCTCTTTTGATGCTGTTTCAAAAGAGCATTTTCTCTTAGTCCATATCGTTCTTAAACCTGGCTTCTTTAATAACTAAGACGCAATGTTCATGGTCTTTTTGACACTCAGGAGACATCAAGTCAACATTTTAATCCAAGTTTTCTGACACTGAATTTTTTTGGTCTGCAGTTCGTAGAGAGAAGGACTCATCTTCATGACATGAACTCCTGGAAAATATCATTGTAATGCAGAGATTTCTTCTTTTTTTTTTTTTTTTTTTTTGGGGGTTATAGTTAACCTCTCCTTGTGTTTGCATTCAATCAGGCTCTTGGATGGCATTAAAAAGACACACAGTAAACCAGAAAAATCAGTTAATATATTGAGAGGTGTTTCTGGAACGAGAGCTGATTAGTTACTTTCACAGAGGGACTCGTAATTCACAGGGGCCATTTCAATGCCAAAAGCAACGAATTGTGTTGTTAGTTGCCTCCTGATTTTTCACAGAAACTTACTATGTTTTGTTATTTCTGCCGATGCTGTATTTCTGCCACCTTCCACTCCTCCCTTCCTAGGGGAAGCATGTGGTGTGCAGGGCACTAGGAAAGTCCTGGAAAAAGGAAAACCCAGCCGAATCCTGATGTCAATGGCTGCGGGCTGAGTGGCTCTTGGAAAGTTACTAGACCTAATTGCCATTTTCCCCAATGATACAATAAAGAATCATTGTACCTACCTTATAGGTAGGAGTTTTATCTCTTTGTATGGTTAGTTTGCTTGTATTTATTTATTTTTAATGTTTTTAATGTTTTATTTATCTTTGAGAGAGAAAGAGAGAGAGAGGGTGTAAGCCAGGGAGAGGCAGAGAGAGGGAGACAGGGAATCTGAAGCAGGCTCCAGGCTCTGAGCTGTCAGCACAGAGCCCCAAGTGGGGCTTGACTAACAAACCATGAGATCGTGACCTGAGCCGAAGCGGGATGCTCAATGAACTCAGCCACCCAGGCGCCCCATGTTTGCTTATAATTACTGAAATAAATTCTACAGGCTAAAATATGTAAAGATTTTTTTCACAGTTCTCAGAAAAATAATAAGGACAAACAGATGGCGGTTATTGTTATTAATAAGGAGGACGTACGGATTAATATCTCCCAAAGTATAAACAGGAACAAAAAAGTTAGTGTTCAAAATTCTAGCTTAATCTTATTCGCCTCGTACAGGATATTATGAGGAATATGACAAATACTCATGAATTCTTTTCAACCTTGGTTTTTATTGGCTGAATAGTTGCTTTTGAACAGTTCTTTTTTTTTTTTTTTTTTTTTTTTTGTATTCTGGACATTGTTTCTTTGACTTTAAAAAAAAAATATATGTTGCAAAATATTTGCTTTTGGCTAACTGCTTTTTTAAAAATCCTGATAGCACCTCCGTTGCCAGTGGTCTGTCAGTCTGACGTAAGCTACCGTATCAGTCATTTTTCATTACGAGACGACATTTCAGTAAGTGATATTCAACCAATAGCCCAACCCCAAACACGGGGCTTTTTCAACAGACAAGGCGCTGGAGCTTCTGATGCGTAACCCAAGGCTGGGAGCATGACGCACGGCCGGGGCTGAGAGCAGCAAGGACGTGTGGAGAAGGAAATGGTAAAACCCAGAGTTACGTAATCAGTACAAATAAGCAGACTAACAATCTTTGGTTCTGAATCTGAATGAGAATGAGAACCAACTCAGGACGAAAGACACCACGGAAGAATAATGGTTCTGAAAGGAACACTTGGCATATTCTGCCAACACTGGAGACGCGCCCTTTCCTTTGGGATTTCTGTTTTACTGTGCTAAAATATCCATCATTAAATTCACCATGTTAACCATTTTTCTGTGTCCAAATCAGTAACCTTAGGTACGTTAACATTATTGTGTAACCATGACCACCGTTCCGTGTAGCACATTTCTTCTCCCCAAGTTGAAAGTCTGCAACTATTGAACACTAATTACCCCGCTCCCCTGCTGTCTGCCGCCCCTACGAATGTGACTATGGTAGGAACCCCACACAAGGGGAAGGATACCTTTACCTGTTTGTTTCTTGCATTTTTCACTTAACATATTGTCTTCAAGGTTTATCCATGAGTTAGCAAATGTCAACATTTCCTTGTTTTGTAAGACTGAATAAAGTTCCCCTGTATGTGTGACCTCATTATGTGCATCCATTCACTGGCTAATGGGTACATAGATTCCCCACCTCTCAGCTACCGTGACTAATGCTAGGAACAGTAAGGAAACTGTTGGCCTCCCTGCTTTTAGTTCTTCTGGGTATGAACGAAAGGTGATACTTTTAACCGATGCTAATTCTTGTATTAAAGACTGAAGAGAGAGATTACTATCGATTTTCTTCTCCCTCTGCCTGCAATTAAAATAACCGATTGCTTGTGACAAATGGAAATCAATTTGGTAGAACCAGTTGTGACAGAGATATTGACATTAACCCAGACTAAATGTGGTGGATACTCCCAAATTAATACTTCTGTGTCCTTTTGACACAGTCCAGGAAGTACTTTAACATGACATGAACGTTCAAATTTCTTGAGCCAGAAACCAAATAAAGCCTTATTTATTTACTTTCTCCGTCTAGTGACTGGGATGTTTTAGCTCTGTAAGTGCCGAAGGCGGTCTGTTTTGTTTGCGTCCGTATTTTCCACATACTAGTAATACAATACGGATTTTTTGAAAAGTGAACTTTGAACCAATCTCTAAGCATATTAAATACGCCACTTCAGAGCACATATACAGAACTTTCTTTTATTATCGCTAATATGGCACAAATCGTTTCAATCATGTTCTCATTGTGCTGCCTTTACCTTAGCATGTTTTAGGAAAGCCTTTAATCCACTATCCATATTTTAAGCTAGTAAGTATATTCAATTTACCAGTGTATTTTATTTATTTGTTTTTAAATGTTTATTTTTGAGAGAGAGAGAGAGAGAGAGAGAGAGAGAGCGAGAGAGAGAGGGAGAGGGAGAGGGGCAGAGAGAGAGGGAGGAACAGAATCCGAAAGCAGGTTCCAGGCTCTGAGCTGTCAGCACACAGCCCAAACGTGGGGTTTGAACTCAAGGACCACAAGGTCATGACCTGAGCCAATGTCAGACGTTCAACCGACTTAGCCACCCGGTCGCCCCAATTTACCAGTATATTTTAAACTCTCATCTTACTTAGTCAATTCTATAATATGTTTCCTTTTTCCCTTCCTATAATACACAATTTTTTTAAAAATTGAAAATGTATTATTATGCATTTTCTGAGAAATTGAAAGAAAGGAACCTGCACTTACAGTAGATGGAGTATTGCCGCCCCCCCCTCCCCCCACAGACAGCGGTGTGAAACCTCCCTTCCAGCCACGGGCCATGCCCTGTTTGGTACGCGGTCTCTCTATGAAACACGGAGCCTGGCTGACCCAGATTCTGTGCTGTTTCCAGTAAGATCTTTGCTGCTCTAAGTGTGAAGTGAAAAGAAGTGCTTAGCTCACTCACTCGGGTTAAATTTGGAACGGAGAAGATTCCAGGTGTCAAAGCTAAAGGCAGCTCTTAAAGTGTCCACCAGGTAAGATTTATGTCTCCCGTCACCTTCCGAGCTCCCGCCCCCCATCCCTGTTCCAGGGAGCCCTTCCTCCTTCTGGGCTCTGGCTCCTCACGTTTCCTCTGCTGAGGCTCGCGGCCCCAGCGAAGCCTCACTTTGAGACAATGTAACCACCCTTGAGGGCCACTCGAATTCCTCATCCTCCAGGAAGCACTTAACGCTCTTTGCCCAAGGGAAATGCCCCTGCCTCTGAATCCACAGGGCAATTTGTGCTTTCCGAGACACACTGATTCTTACAGCACGTATCTGCATCAACAACGTGTTAAAGTCCCTCTCCCCCTTCCCTCGCTCTTTCCCCCTCTTTCTCCCTCCCTCAGTCTCCCTCCCCTTCCTCTCTCCATGGGCCATCTCTCTTCTTCCCTCCCTCTCTCCTCTCCCTCCCTCCTCCTTCTCCCTCTCTCTCTTTCTCTTCTCTGCATCTGCAAAGGCCTTGGCATATTAAACAAGACCTCCCCCCTCCAACACACACAAAAAGTCTTGAAAGAGATGAGAGTTTAAGATGAACTCTTGATTTCTGCTCCCACAGTACCTGGGGGAAGGTGGGGGACCTGTTAGGGACAAGACCTCTGGAACGTTCTTGATTTTCTCTAAGGCCCCACATAGAATCGATGGGCAAAGTCTTTTGGGCGTCTGACTCCCTCATGACCACCGCCCCAGCCTCCCACTGTGGTTCAGCCCACTCCCAAGTCTCTCCTGGAAGGTACTGGGGTGGGCTCCCTGTCTACTGCTGATCAGCCCACTCCAGCCTGCCCAACACCCAGGACATCCTTCTATACCACACCACGTCACGCCTCTGAGCAAACAGCACAGACTTCCTTCCTCACAGAGCCAGGAGAAGCCCCATATTCCAGTCCTGGGCTGTGTCTCCAATCTCCTCTCCGACCAGCCTTGCCGCCATGTTGAGCTCTCAGTCCCTCTAGCTTTAATGTGCCTTACCTGGGAATCCACAGGCCGTGCCCTTGACCCCATGACTTCGTATTAAATAGCTACCGAGTGTATCAATTATTTGTTTCTTACACCAGTTTTTCCGAATTACTAAGGTGGTAACTTTGTTTTTGCTTTTTTGATTGTTTTTCCAACTGCTGGATGTCCAACTTCTAGAACAGTACACAGTACTTCTATAAGTACTCAGAAAATATTGACTGACTAAGTGAACAGAATCGGTCAACAGTTCTTGGGACTAAAGTGTAAAACAAGACAAAAATAAACTCCTTTGGAGTGGCGTTACACTTGAAAATTGTAATGTAGTTTAGACGTAACGTGACTGACCACTGGGTGGACCACGTCGAGTTGTGACTAGGGATTCCCATCAGGAGTCGGTGTATGAAAGAGGGATTTCACAGCCTCGATACACACGTGCATTTGCTCAGTCAACTCTTCCTCTTTCGTACTCAGTGTGCAGAACGTGGGACAACTAACACACGCAAAAGCTCTGATCATAGTTCTGGTAACAAGAACAGAAAGGCAACTGCTCATGAGTGGGATTTGCTTGGGAAAATTAAGGTTTTCTGTGTGTACATTGATAGTTTTAAGAATATAGTCTTAAAATACTTTCAGAAAAATAACTGTAATTAAGCATCTAAAATGCTCTAGCCACCAAACTTTTTTCCCCAGGCAATACGATATTTATCAATTTATTTCTCAGCAATTAAACTATGACAACTTTATGTACTGCGGGCCGTTTACAAAATCTTTCAACATACTGGATGATAACTAAATGGAGAAAAGTGAAAAATTATCAATGTGAACCTTAGATATGGTGCTTTTTAAAAATTCTAAGTAGATTTGCAATTTTTTTCTGATGTGTCTGAGTTTCTTTTTAATTTTTAGTAAAGTGCTACAATTAGTACTGTTGTGTTTTACATTTGTTTAACTATAATTTTGAATTTTAAAGTAATATTGCAGAAAAACTCATTTATTACATTATTTCTTCTTTTTAAATAATTTTTTTTATATTTATTTATTTTTTAGAGAGAGAGACACAGTCCGAGCAGGGAGGGGCAGAGACAGAGGGAGACACAGAATCCAAACCAGGCTCCAGGCTCTGAGCTGTCAGCACAGAGCCTGACACGGGGCTTGAACCCATGAACCATGAGATCATGACCTGAGCCTAAGTCAGCATTCAACCGACTGAGCCATCCAGGCACCCCTACGTTATTTCTTCTACTTGAAAATGGTAATTTTATATTCACCACTAGAAACTCCCACAATCTTTGGAGCTATCCTGAATTAAACGTATGAGAGGCATAAAAGTCTACTGGGAAACATACACTCTAATGATTTAATATCTTATTCAGTGTAAATCATTTTCCTGTTTTTGTAGTAAAAATAAAACATAAAAGTTGCATAGTATCAGCCTCCTAATTAATCTGTCCTTAGTGTGGCTAATTAAAGTCATGTATCTCTGAGTTTCAGACTTTTGTTTAACAACATGAATACTGAGTACTTACCTGGTTAATGCAGACTACATGGTTATAGCTGACCTGCAGTCTGAGCTCCTAGCTTTTACTTTAGCTCTGTATCTTAATAAAAGTCCTCCTACCTTAACTCTGAGCACAGAAGTAAACATTCTTGCGTCTTCAGACACACCTCCGATGTAGAATTTCTTCTGAAACACTGGGGGATGATCATTTTCGTCCTGAATCTCAATATACACTTTAGCCGTATTGCCTGGAGGATAAGAAATAATATATGTTTAATTGGTGGCTACTTACCTGAAAAAAAAATGCAGCGAGTAAATACTTATTGTACTTTTTTGGGGTCGGAAACAATGGAAATGGCTTAAATCAGAAAGTCATTCCCAAGTGGCATGGCTAATACCCCGGGGTCACTGAGGACACCAATAATGCTGCTCCTGGCGTAATAACGTTAAGTGGCTGCTATTTCGTTTAATTACAATGTCTTGGTAATTCATCTTATATGATTTAATAGGCACTAAAGTATTCTGTTCTGCTAATTTTAATATGCAGAACAGAACAATTCAACTGTTCATGCTCACAAACACTTCACACACACTACCAATTACACCAAAGTGACACAAATGTATAAACACCTTATGAAATAATAGAAACTGCCATAAACTAAAACAATATTGTTTTAGCTGTAAGTGTAAAACTAGCAACGATATTCTCTCTGTTTAATAATGTAATATATATAACATATAGGACATAATTATACATATGTATTCTTTTAGAGTGGAAAGCAAACAATGGTTGGGCGAGGGGCTTATTTCCACAAAGAGAAAACCAGTTTGATCGTGGCTGCAGGCGATCACTCGTGCAGCGAGATGTCTGGAGAGAGGACCGGGTACGACCTAATAACGCTAGGTTTATGAGACATACTCGTCACGTCTGCCGTAGTAAACATGGCATAAAGGACACAGTTTTGTGTCAAATGTTAGCATCTCACCCCTTCAATCATCACCCGGTTAATGAGAAATGTAGCACCTGTCCCTCGTCCACGAACGAGTCTTTACCAAAATCCGGTACAGAAAAATAACTCAGAACCCAGAGAAACTGGGGAATGAGCGGTGAGCATTCTGCAGAAAAAGCAGATCCACACTGTAGAAGTATTCTGATGCATCGCCTGTGTGAACGTTTCTCACGCATTCCAGTTAGGATCGAGTGTAAGGCAACCGAGCTACAAAGTATTTATCAGGGCTGCACGATTGTGTTGCTTTATCACATTCCCAACTCCAACCAATTAACACCGATCTCTTAGCACAGTGGGTCCATCGCGGGTGAACACCATGTCTGGGCCGATTAAACAAATGAAAGAATCGCCTTCATTGTCTGAGCGAGAACTTAGCAACAGGGTGCTTTCTGGCTTCCCCCGAAAAAGGTCAGAGAGACAAGAGACTTAGGATCCCAGGTTTTGAACCCTCCCCTGGTGCTACCCGTTTAGTTTGGCTCTTCCTTTCTCACCATTCCTGCACTGGAAGAGGCAGAATCACCAGGGGCACGCATCAGGTCAACAGACAAGGGTGTCGGCAGGGGGGCGGGGCTAATGGCGGAGTCCTCTGGCCCTTCCTGCTGACTGGATTCCTAACTGCACCCTGGGTGGCCACCAACCGAGTTCATCCAAGATGAAAACCACTTTCATCTTCCCAGCTGGCCATTTTTATCTCTGGAATCAAAGGCGCTAACAGCGCTGAATTTAATATTTTTTTTTTAACAAAAGGAATCTTGATCTATAATATCACCTTTAAACTTTTTTATGTTTTTGATTAATGACCACATTAGTTACAGTCCCGATTCACAGTACGTGAGAAAGTAAAGGTTGATTTTAAGCTCGTTGCACAGGAACAAACGTATGCGCTGCAACTCCTGCTTTCCTCCGGACACTTTGCAAGAAGAAGACAGAAGCTACCACGCAGGCACAAATGTGCCATGTCATCAGGGATAATCTGTGCCTTACCACTCTTTTAAAAACCTCATATTTCTTTAGGTATTGGGAAATCATGTGAGGATCCGGTGTAACTTAAAGCAACACTTACATGCTAATTAAAATATTACATGTATACACTTTATAAATTCCAGAGAGACTGCAGTGAAATAATTCTTTAGGTTATCAGTTGAGCAGTTATTAAAACTCTCAAAAATTAACACGCAGAGAAACATGTAGATAAATCTACTCACACTATTGATACTCAATCAGTGTGAAATAATTTCTCAAACTTCAACATCTGGACTAAAGTTTTTCCATGTTTCCTTTTATAAAATGCTTATCTCACAAACATCATTATTACTACGTAAGATCTCATGATTCAGAATCAATTGTGTGTAAGTCCATATTTGTGTGAGACCGATAGAGAAATTAACCACATTTCATTTAGTGTTTTTTTTTTAATTTTTAAGTGTTTATTTATATTTGAGAGAGAGAGGCACAGAGAGAGAGAGACAGAGAATGAGTAGGGAGGGGCAGGGAGAGGGAGACAGACTCCGAAGCAGGCTCCAGGCTCTGAGCTGTCAGCACAGAGCCCGATGCGGGGCTCAAACCCACAAACTGCAAGATCATGACCTGAGCCGAAGTTGGACGCTCAACCGAGTCACCCAGGTGCCCCATTAGTGCTTTAAATAAACCATAAAATAAATTGATACTATTTCCATGCCATAATTGCATGAGGGGAAGCATGACTACAGAAGAATAATCACAGGACTGAATTACCTAAATTTTTCATGCAGTTTTTCTCTGCCAGTTTTGGGCATCTTTATGTAATAATAATAATAATAATAACAACAACAACAATAATAAAACATGTATATGTAACATACCTAATTTTGAGTTTTCTGTTGTTATTTTTATTTTTTTAATAAAAAACTGTTTTTGTTTGCTCTTCTTCTTGCCTCTAACTTCTTTCAATATGGCGTGTATTAGTCTCTCAGCTTGATTTTTTAAAATCTTGGCCTAACAACACTGCAGTTTAATAAAATTGCATTGGAATTGGATCGTAAGTCTGTGCTACAGAACTGCACACTTTCTAACTCCTCTGCCGGAAAAAGAAATGGAAAGGAAATATCATAAATATTTTATCTGTGCTCAGTACACAATACCGGTGGGTTCCACCTAAGTCTCATCTTTCTATTTTTATACCAATAACTTCATAATAATCACTACCACCCTACTGCATATCATACACTGGAGTTTTGTGCAGTCACGATTTTATGGAAATAGGAGAAAAAAAAACAAAACAGCACCAATGTTTGGTAAATAGTATGAACAATTCTTTTGTACACCTAGGGGAACTTTTAAGAAATACTTTTCATTTTCATTTTTATTATTTTTTATTTTAGAGTGAGAGAGAGTGTGAGTGCTAGCATGAGCAGGGGAGGGGGGAGAGAGAGAGAGAGAGAGAGAGAGAGAGAGAGAGAGCGCTGAAAGGTGAGTAACGGAATTAAGGAAATCAGGGCATGTAACTATTGGCTTCAAAACTGCACCTGAGGTTACTTGTTTTTAACTAAGTCTTTAGTTAAAGACTAACAGACACAATCAGAAGAATAATATTCTGCACACCAGCTGAAGTCTGGCTTTGTATCCATATCAACACATTTTCCTGTTAGGTGCATTTAATGAACTTAAATTTCTCTGGAAAGAGTAACCAGAACAGTAGGAGCTAAGAATGCAATATTGTTTCTTTTCATCGGTATTGCCAACATTGTGCGTTAACCCTGTGAGACCAAACTGATACTTTAGAGGCTTTGCAAGGCAATGATTGTGACGTTTAGCTCAGTCTGTTTCCATCCAGATTAAACAGAATAAACACTATTTTAATTCCTTTGTGTGTATAAAATGCCAACTCTCTCCACAAAGCAGCTTAATACAAGACCTCTAACACCCAACATAAAATTGCTGTAGTTGTGAACTGGGCAAGAAAAAAGTTTCAGCACAAGCTATGGAGGGAGAGTCTGGGTCAAACTCCCAGTAACAACCCATGTATGCAGCGTGACCTTACGCATGTCAGGTATCTTTTCTGAGCTAACGTTTCTTTTTCTTTTTTTTTTTTTCTTAAGTTTATTTATTTCTGAGAGAGAGAGAGAGATTAGAGAGAGAGAGAGAAGGAGAGGGGCAGAGAGAGAGAGACACACAGAATCCAAAGCAGGCTCCAGGCTGAGAAAAAATAATTATATTTGACTATTAAATGGTCTTTTTTTTAAATATACAGTTAAAAAGCATACTTTAAGCTTAAAGCTGTTTTATTTCAATAGAAACAGTGATTGATGAAGTTGGTAAAATATCTAAATAGAAATAAAAACGAGTCCACAGACTAAAAGACCATGTCTTGGAAATGCAATTTCCTAAGCACTTGAAATGGTACACTGACTAGTGACTAATGTCCCATAGGCAGTCTTGATTTGTCATACACAACCCTAAACACACACACGGACATACACAACTGGAAAGAAATGTTATACTCTTGTTTCTTGAGACAATAAGGAACTGCATCTAAGCAGGTAAAGAATAAGCCTTCAAGAAGAAACTTAATAAGCCAACTAGGGTTTACTGTATTTTAATGGAAGAGAGACATAACTCTCTTTAGGATAGTTTCTCTGCATTAGTCCCTTGTCTTAGCTGCTTTGTTTTCAATTTCTCTTTCAAAATCTTTTAAATGATCCATGAAATAGATACTGTCATCTCTGCTTTTCAGATAACGAATCTAAGACTTACAGAGATTAAGTCAACTACCATAAGGAAGAGCCAGACTTTCCATCCAAGCATGGCTGAAATTCATACTTAGGTCTCTCTCCATAACAAGAATAAAATCTCTAATAAAAACCAGGTAACTACCTTTTAGAGACGAGGGATGGTTTCCCCCAGTTTCTAGAATATAGGCTAGCAAACAGGAGACGTAAAATAAAAGATTTCTGAATAAAAGGATCAGCCGATTTCAGAGAGCAGACGGTGACATTCGCGTCTTCTACACTTGGTTCTCCCTCTAAGAGTACTAATGATTTGAAGGAGTTACAATGACTATGGTATTGCTGAAGGAGGAGAGAAAACAGCATTTAAAATAAGATGTTAGGGGCCCCTTGGTGGCTCAGTTGGTTAAGCATCTGGCTCTTGATCTCGGCTGAAGTCGTGATCTCACAGTTCCTGAGTTCAAGCCCCACATTAAGTTCTGTGCTGACGGCCGGAGCTTGCTTGGGATTCACTCTCCCAATCTCTCTGCCCCTCACACACACAGACACACGCACACATACACACACTCTCTCTCTCACAAAATAAATATTAAAAAAAATAATAATATGTTAATGTATTTAACAGCACAAACAGAAGCCTCTACTCTTTAACGAAAAGAAAACACGGGTGCTGTACTAGTCTCCTAGTGTTTCTGTAAATCGGTGGCTCGCACAAGACAAATGCATTAGGTTACAGTTCTGTAGGTCAGAGTGGGTTTTCCTGGGCTAGAACCAAGATGTGGGCAGGTGTGCATTCCCTTCTGGGGCTCTGGAGGAGTATCTGTTTTATCGCCTTTGCCGGCTTAGCCAAGCTGCCTGCCTGCGGGCCTTGGCCCTGGTTCCCTTCATCTTCAAAGGCCTCGGCAGTCCCTGGAGTCCTTCTCAATCTGCACCGCCTCACCGGCTGCCCCTGCCTTCTTTCACTTACAAGGACCCTTGCAATTACACCGAGCCCACTCAAATGATCCAGGATAAGCCATCCATCCCAAATCCTTAGTTTATGAAACTTCTGGGGACCCCTTTGCCATACAAGGTGACATTCACAGACTCTGGGGTTTAGGACATGGACGTCTCTTGCGGGAGGGGGCATTAGTCTGCCCACAGAAGTTATATTAGGGCTGCTGTTAAAAAGTGTAAAATGTAGAGAAGGTACCATATTCATGAAACAGGAAGGGCTTAGGGTGCTCCCAAATGATAAATTTAGGAAAAGCAAAATTCTGTGAAAATACAAACACAGGACTATCTGTAGCTCTTTCTCATTCACAAACGACATTACTGACAGAGGTCATGAACAGTTGCTGGGGACTGAAGTCTGTCTTCCCCACATGCATATGTTAAGGCCCGCCCCCTGATGTGGGTGAATGTAGAGACAGGGCCGTCATGGAAGTCACTTAGGTTAACCGAGGTCATAGGGTGGGACCCTTATCCAAAAGGATTAGTGACCATATAAACAGAGACCAGAGAGCTCTCTGTCTCTCTCTGTCCCTCTGTCCTTGTCTGTCCCCACTCCCATGTGAGGACACAGAGAGAAGGCTGGCCACGTACGAGCCAGGAAGGAAGTCGTCACCGGAAACCAACGCCGATGTGTCTTTGATCTTGGACGGCTAGCCTCCAGAACTGGGAGACAATATACTTCTGTTCTCTGAACCACCTAGTCTGTGGCACTTTGTCCCGCCAGCCTGAGCACACTAGTGCCATCATAACGCTCACCACTTACAAGTGGAGATGTCCTGGCGCTAAATGCTCTTCTAGGCGTTACTTCCACGTACCCCATAATAACACCGTTACGGATTATCCCCATTTTATCAATATAGATGATGGGGCTGGGGGAGATTAAACAATGCACCCAAGATTGTACAACTAGAAGATGTTGTAATGGACAAGGAGGTGCTTACCTTCACCCTAAAAATGTAAAGTGATAGAGTTGTCCACAAAACTGAAAAGTGTTTTGGCATACATGCTATTTTCGAAACATTCACATCGTGGGTGCATTATAAGGAAGCACGCATGAGCACTTATATATACTATATACGTACACATTCAGGCACGTATACGAGCAACAGCAAGAAGATATATATATTGTCTGCTGCCTCTGGCTGCTGACACGGAGCCCCTAAAACCCCTTGTAAATAGGGACACTACCAGAATCTTTCGTCCTAACAGTTAGTCTTTTACCCCATTTCCCGGCACAGAAGGGCTAAGACCTAATTCCTGAGCGTTAGGAGCATCTGACAGGGAACTGTTAAATCCCTTGGGATTCCTAGATGACAGCGATGTCTTCTTTTCCAATGAAGGGAGTCTCGCTGGGCTCCAGGACAGCACTGGTCAGCAGAATGACCAAGCTCCGATTAGAAGCTTGGAATGTGTGGCTCACTGCCCGCTGTCTGGGGAGGGCAAAGGGGCTGGAAATGGAATTGACAGTCTATCACACTTTTATGTGATGAAGGCTTCATAAAAGTCCCCATAACCCGGGTTTGGAGACCTTCCAGATGGTGGACGCACTACCTCCCGAGCAGGTGTTGTACCTGAGCTCCATCGGGACAGAAGCCCCTGCACTGAGACCCTTTCAGACCCTGTCCTCTGTATCTCTTCATCTGGCCCTTCACCTGAGTCCTTTATCATGTCCCTCCTTGGACAATAAAGAGGTGAACACACGTGTTTCCCTGACTTCTGTGAGCTGTTACACTGAATGGCTGAAACAATGGGGAATCATGGGAATCTCTCATTTGTAACCAAGCCCAACAGAAGTTGTGGGTGACCCGAGGACCTACTATTTTCTTATTGTAATGTTTATTTATTTATTTATTTTGAGAGAGAAAGAAAGAGAGAGAGAGAGAAAGCACTGTGGGGGAGGTGCGGAGAGAGTGGGCGAGAGAGAATCCCAAGCCGGTTCCATGATATCAGTGCAGAGCCCACGCAGGGCTCGATCTCATGAACCACAAGGTCATGACCCAAGGTGAAATCAGGAGTCAGAATCTTAACCAAATGAGCCCCCTGGGCACTCCAGGACCTGCTATTTTCAGTTGGCATCTCAAGCGGGAGACAGTCTTGTGGGACTGAGCTTAACCTGTAGAGTCTGTGGGGTCTACACTAATGCTGATAGGTGTGAGAATGGAACTGAACCATAGGACATCCAGCTGGGGCTGCAGAGAATCACTGGAGCGGTGAGAACACGTACCTGGTGTCAGAGATGTTGTAAGTGAGCAGGCAGCAGGACAGTGAACGAGAAACCCACAGGAGGGGTGTGTTAGGATACATGGGGCATGTTAGGCTACTAGCAAACTTACTTGATCATGATAAGTCATTTAAAAAGAGAAATAAAGACTTCAAATGGATAGTGTATAACCCAGTAGCTGGATTTATCCTCCTTTGGTATAATTGAAGCTTCATTTGGGGGGAAATGACAGACTGTATCTCCATGAAAAGGCCTCTTGGGAATCTAATGATTTTTCATTTTAGGACAGTCCTATGTTCCACGGAGCTCAGATTAAGAGCAACGACTTCTTCCAAATGCCACTTGCAAAACAAACTAGATGATCACTAACATAGAAAGAGGTAAATAAATCATGATATGTCCACATGGTAGAATATTAAACAACCATTAAAATAATGTTTTTGAAGAGCATTTAATGACATACATTTTTTTTGATAAAATACTAAGTGGCAATACAAAGTCTGAGATTCTACACAGAAAGCATGATCAAAATTTCTGTGTGTGTGTGTGTGTGTGTGTGTGTGTGTGTGTGTGTAGCCACAGGAAAAATTACTGAGAGAAAATATCCAAATTTTAAAAAGATTCACAAGTGTAGGATTATAGATTATTTTCTTCTTTATGTGTTTTCCCTCATTTTATGGAGTGATACTACTTTTATAATTAAGAGAGAGTTACTGTTAAATATGTTGAAAGGGGAAAGGGGAAACAGATTATGAAAGGCATAATATTCACAGAGATGAAAAATCTTGAAATTAACTTCACTGGTTACTTTGTGCGCCTTTCCCTGAATGGCATAGCTTATATCTGAGGACTCTGGGGAGATACCGTGGGAATCTCTACTCTTTCTGCATCGACAAGCTCGGGCAGTTGTTGGTTAAGCACATTTCCCCCCTAAAAGAAAATGAATTTGTTTACTTGTTTGCTTGTTTGTCTCTGAGATGAGATTTCCCCAGGCATATATGATTGAGTTCGGAACACTTAACAAAAAAGCAACGAGTGAAGAGAAAGGTGACCTTGTTAAACGCAGTCTAATTACGCGTTATGTGTAGATCTTGGCTTCACTCATTAGTCATCTGGTACACAACATATTAATAATTAGGTTTTTGCAGAAATTTTGGAAGCAATTTAACGACAACTATTTAGTGCAACGAACAGGCTAATTTTAGTCCTTAGAAAGTACTTAATGAACACTTGTCACATCGGGGTTCAGAGTTCTTGCGATATGTCATTAAATGCAAGCATTATCTTTAATCGCTTCCAAAACTTCTCAGAGGAAAAAATCATGTTTTGAAGCAACATACACTTGTAAACTTTCAAAAGTTCAAGTAATCAGCTACTTAAACTTCAAGCATCAGTCCCAGTAAAAATGAAAATTAGGCTTTCATTATGACAGAAAGTGAAATCTAACACTATAACTTTCAAATAATATGCAACCGTTTCCACACTGCCTACCTAAGCACCTCACTCAACCTCATTTGGGTCCTAAATTGATTTTTGAAAAAGTAGAATTTTATATGTATATATACATACATACACACACACACACACATATATGTATATATATACACATATATATATATCCGCCCAACATCCCTTCCTCCCTTATTTTAGACATAGAACTCCATCTTTTCGCCCTTGAGTTACTATGCCTCCATATGCCTTGTGCCTCATTCATTCACAGTGCTCTGCACGCTGGCCATTTTCAGAGGTACTTGTGTCAACCCAGCTTATCAGATCCCACCCTCAGACACTTGACCTTTGAGCTGATTGCCATTTGTTTGAAGGTTCATGATCCCAGGTATCCAAAAAAGCAGTGTTCTGAGTTTCTGACCCAAATTGCCAAAGGGCATCTGGTATTTTGTCCCTCCTTAGATCCTATTCAGATTCTCCATCAATTATGCAAGCCACCAAGTACTCTTCTGGCAAGTTCGTCTCAGGATAAGTCAGTCAGAGGGGGTCCCTGTTGCTTCTAACCAAAGAATCATTCCAAGTACAGTTTGTGGGAACAAGTTAGCCTACCTCAGAGAATAGGGACCATATCCTCCTATCTAAACAAAAAGTTAGGATTTTCTCTCTCAAGTTACCAAAAGACATTAATTTCACCAGCCTTTTTGGGAAAATGTTGACCGTTTTTGCTTTTTGTACATGCATTATCTAGTTGTCAATCGAGATAAGAGTACTCAAATCTAAAAATGCCAAAAGATGGCCTCACTACATTCCTACCATGTCACAACCTATATCCACTGGTTACATGAAGAACTTACAGAGAAATGCGGACTCTCTCCTATACGATGCTCTGCAGGAGAAGACAAAGCACTTTCAGAAGGTGATTACTAATATTTAAGTGTCACTCAAACCGATCACAGCTGGTAACAATAATATAAACAATAGTGATAATAATTATGATTTTTTTTTTCACTGAGTGCTTCCAATGTTCTAAAAGTTAAGTACTTTGTAGACATCATATTGTTTAAAATTCTCAAACAGCTTAGAAGGAATAGACATATTTATTCTGATACCATGTTGAAGATTCTAAAGCTTAAAGATATTAGTAAAGATCAGAGATGTGTATAGAATTCAGGCCTGTCTGACACCAAAGTTAGGGACCTTAAACAAGTCATTATATTAGATTTTTAGTTATCTGTCTTTTGTCTGCTGTTCTGTTAAGGTTATTTGTTTCTGCGTTTATTTAGTTTCTAGAGAAAGAGTCCGTGAGAGGGGAAGGACAGAGGATCTGAAGCGGGTTCTGTACTGACAGCAGAGAGCTCAACTGGGGCCTTGAACTCACCAAGTGAACCATGAGATCATGATCTGAGCCAAAGTCGGACACTCAACTGACTGAGCCACCCGGGCGCCCCAAAGTAATTTTGATTCTGAATGGTTTCATTGGTAAATTATGAGTTATAACATTTTCCTTAATAAATATTTTTTTATAGAATCCTCTTTACCTCGGATGTTTTAGTTTCATGCAGACCTCAGCATTTATGGACTATCAGCTAATATGAATATTTCCTAAGTGTAATTAAGCTCCTGGACAGGTAAGAGTATCTACCTGTCTCGTGCATTTTAATAAAACATACATACAGGAATCTCTATTACGGAATCTTGAAGCAAACATATGCTGTCAATTAATAACTGGATCAGACATTCAAAATTAAAAGTGACAACATTGAAAATAATGATTTCCTTTGAATTGTTTGTCCGTAATTATTTTTAAGATATTATGTAGGGGACTAATTAGGTACAAGATACCAAGACAGAGAAGGGACAAGATTGATTAACTGAATGTACAAAAGTTCCTAGGGATAAAGAATGAATTAGCTTTGGAGGAAGAATGGACTACTAGACTTGCATTTTGAGTATGACGAAGAAGAAGAAAGGCTACATTTAAGCTTTTTATCTCTGAAACCTAACGTTCTCAGCACTGGCTTTTTAATGCACATAATATGTAAATTAAACTGAAACACATGCTCATAAATACATAAAATTAATAGAACCAGGGACTGTTCAATACATGAATTATGTCTATTGTGTAGATAAAACGAAGAAATTCTTTACCTACTGTGATTTCCTTGTTTTCCTTCATGTGCAAGTCTCTATTTATTTGACATGAATCACAGTTTCTGCATGGCCCAGCTAAGTGCCATCCATCATAATTTCTTCAGGTGCAAATTTTCTTGAATATCCCTGATATTTGATGTTTTCATCATCCTTCTCTCCTTTGGATAACAGGCCATTATCACACGAATTTCACTCCTGTTTCCTAGGGCCTCTTCGATTGGCTGTTCTTTTCTCTCATCCATGAAATGAAGGGCTTCCTTCAAACTCAGCTGTTTGCTGCTCTTCTCTCCTGTTTGTCTCTCTCACAGACAAAGTCAGAGGGTACTCATTAATTCTCCTCTTCTGGTAGATTAACAAGTAACAAGGTCATTGGCCTTGGGAGGGTCCAGAGGATCCCAACTTCCTCCTGTTGGTACAGGCTGGTTGGCTTCACCAGCCCCGTTGTTTTAGGACTTATTTCTTTGACCAGAAAGCTCCACTGTAAGGTGGACGATGAATTTTTCCTTATCCTCATTTTTAAATTATCTTTAAATATGTAGAACCATACCATCATGAGTCCACTGATTTTAGCTACTTTTATGGTATGTTCAAGTATGTGCAGATTAAAGTTCTTTCTGTGGGTAACAGAAGGTAGACAGATGCTTTTTCTCATTGATGGCTTTCTGCTTGATTTTCCCAGTTAAACCTCATTGATATTTATAGCATGTGATGCCGGTGATCCTTGGCATAACCATCTTTTGTCTATACGACATCTTCCAAAATCTATAAGCCAAGTCTTGAACATCCTTCAGAAGTTCAGTTCCTTTTTTTCACCTACTTTCCAGATTTAGTTTATGTTGCCCAAGATCAAAAATATAAAATGATCCTTGACTTTTTCTTTCTCTTTATGGTCAGTCATCAAGTCCTATCAACTTCTCTCTTAACATATGTCCACATTTTCCCCATCTTGCTGGCCAGTGAGGGTTAATTTTATGTGTCAAACTTGACTGAACTAAGAGACGCCCAGATAGCTGGTAAAACATTCTTTCTGAGTGCAGCTGTGAGGATGCTTTGAGATTTGAATTAGCAGACTGAGTACAGAAGATCGCTCTCACCAATGCAGGTGGGCATCATCCAATCATTGGGAGGCTGAGCAGTAGGAAAAGATGGAGGAAGGATGAAGGCGCTCTGTGCTAGAGCTGGGTCATCGGTCTTTTTCAGACACTGGTTCTCCTGGTCTTTGAGCCTCCAGACTCACACCGAGCTCTGTTGGTTCTCAGGCCTTTGGGTTTGGACTGGAACCACACCTCCAGCTCTCCTGGGACTCCAGCCTATACACGCTGATAATGGGGCTTCTCGGTCTCCAAGATCACATGAACCAACTCCTTACAATAAATCTTCTTCTGTATATTTATACACATATCTTTTTTAAAAAAAATTAAACATTTTTTTTTCATTTTTGAGAGACAGAGCATGATTAGTGGAAGGGCAGAGAGAGAGGGAAACAGAATCCAAAGTAGGCTCTACGCACTGAGGTGTCAGCACAGAGCCTATAGGTATTTTACTGATAACTGCTGCTATGAATTTTAAACAGTTGTGAAAACATACACACACACACACACACACACACACACACACACACACACTGAACATCCTAACCACTCAGATTTATTTTTTAAAATAAAGTTTATTTATTTATTTTGAGAGAGAGAGAGAGTGCCACTGGGGGAGGGGCAGAGAGAGAGGGAGACACAGAATCCAAAGCAGGCTCCAGGCTCTGAGCTGTCAGCGCAGAGCCCGATGCCGGACTCGAACTCAGCAACTGTGAGATCGTGACCTGAACCAAACCTGGAGGCTTAACCAAATGAACCACCCAGGCGTCCCTGGACTGCACATATTTTGAACACTGCTTTCTGGTTTTTCCTATACTTATCTGGTTCCCATTTTTCTTCTCATAACTCTCTGCTACCTCAATGCTGGTCACTGGCCCCTGGACTCACCTTGTAAATTCCTTCCCCCAGCTTTTCTTCCAATTTTCTCCCTTAGTCCTTTGTCCTTCCTTTTTTCCACCTACCCTAGCAGAATGGATTAGCAGACAAAACCAGGTATTGGTTCAGCTAAAGCTTTCATTTCCCAGCTTAATCAATAAACGATTCGGTCTACCACAGTGATTCACTCTGTTTAAACTCAAACCATGGAGGCCAACGCCTCTCTTACACCAATTAGCCACACACTTTCTCAGTGCTATTACTTATTTCTACACTTGACAACATGTGTAGAATGTTGGATGTGTAGAATGTGTAGTATCCACTGGAAGGGAGACCCTTCGAAGACCATGAGCCCACTTCGTAGGCACCTATCCCCTTATAGCATTTTGAGAAATGCTTATGCCTTTCAAGTACTCAACATAGTTGTCTCATATACAGTTTATCAGGATCCCTCTAACAAAAGAAAATATTTCCAGGGCCACGTGACAGGAAACCTAGTCATGTCAGATGTGTTTCAGAAAACAAAAGGATCATAGTTGCTGTAGTAAAACAGTAACTTAAAATGCATTAGCACATTTGAAAATACACATATGTGTGTATATATAATGATATGTATATATTAGTGTGAAAGTGTATATCATATTTAAGTATATAACTATACCCACATCCTCTCCCCCTCCACACCCACATGTCTAATTGCTTGATTTCCTTTGTTCTTACATATCTCTCAAGGTGTCTATTAGCATAAATTAGGATATCATTCTTAAAAATAAGGTACACATCTTTCCTGTATAATGACATAAGAATTATAGCCCAAGTTTTCGTGTCTTTAATATAAATTCCTTTGACTACTAATTGTAATTTTGGACGCTAGTGTTAATAAAAGAATAATTACAAGAGAAACTACAAAAGTTTACCAATCTATGTTATGTAATCTAAAGTGAATACTACCTGATTTCAGGATCAAAATAGCGTAGTATTCTGTATCCCATGCTGTGCATCAATTCACAGCTTTTATTTTGGAATACACTAAATTCTGTTATTTTGCCATGTATCTAGTATTTTATTATCACTTCATATGCTTAATGAGTCACGATCACTGAGAATAATAATAATATTATGGTTCTATTAGTTATTCCAGGTAACAATGACGTAAATGTTGGCCAAAGTTGGTCATAACGAGATCTAAGAGTTAAGTACAATATTATTTTTAATATAAATAATAGATGTCAGAAAGGGAAAGTTGAGTAGAGCAAGAGAAAACACAACGGCCATTTTTCTGACAGAAAATGTTAGCACATTGGATCAAATATGGTTAACCAGGTAAATTCTCCTTTGCACAGGCAAAGAAGTATTTACTATTTTCCCCTGAAATTGACCTTTCTAGACTTTAATCCATACTACTATCTCCTTTAGGATATATCTCAAACTTTATATTCTCTGAGCTGTCTCTGGGATGGGAACTGAGGCAGCAGAAAGTTGGATATCACGTCCTTGCCTTCGAAAAGTCACAGGCCGGATGTACTTGTCACTCACTTGATAGCGGCCCTGGGTGATTAGGGAAAGGTAAAACATGGAAGAGTTGTAAATGAGCCTTGTAAAATAATGACAGAAGAACACTTTGGACACAGGGAATGGTGTAAACGAAAACAGCAGGGTGTGGCAAGTCCTTGAGAGAAGGGGGAAAAACTCAGTCAACACGGAAATAAAGTGCAGGGACCTAGGAAACGCTCAGGAGGACGGGGAACCCCCTCAAGGAGAGACAGTGAAAACTTCCGAAGGCTCACCTTTCTTACGTTCCTTCTGGATGGCTCTTTCCCCCATGCTTTTTATCATTTAAAAATAATGCTGAAATGTATTTTTGTCTAGTTGATGGGCAACTTTTTTTTTCTAAAAATAATCTATCAGTAAGTTTGTCAGCTTGTTAAAATTGGTCAAAATTGAACATGTCAGTAAGAAAAAAGAACGTTCACTTTCGACTTGTTATAAGAGATAAAAATAAACACAATCGATCTAATGGCTATCTAAATCTTAAGCAAAATAGGAATAAGACTTGTGCTGCCTTGCTCTACAGAGAATAGTGGACCTTGGCCGTGTAACAGCAGGCCGCGGAGGGCCAATGGCTATGCTCATCAACAATATGAGGGATCAAGGTATTTAACACAAAAATTCTGACAATTTCTCCCGTATTTTTAATAGGCAAGATAAATTTTATGCTTATGTTATCCAAAGTTGCTTCTGTTTGCCATTTCTGGAAATGTTGCTATTTCTATATGTATAGGATTTAACAGATTTCACTTCTGTTGTGCATAGGTTCATGAACATTTTGCAGAGTTTAGTCTGCCTCTATTGAAACGGGAGTTTTTTGAAGCAAAAGGTATAGAGTTTCTATTGTATAGTTTTGGGCTTTGTTATTAATGAAACGACTGTTGCTCTCAGAAACAGAATGTAAGCTTGAAAAAAAATAGTCGTGGATCACTGAATGGGCTCCATTTGAAACTGAATTTTAATTCTGGATGAAAAGGCAAGGAAAATTAATTATTAACTGTATTAATTAAATAGAAGTCACCAAAAATAAAGAAATTATGTCACCTGGCTTAATCTTAGGTATAAGTTAAGGAGAACAATCTTATGCATTCCTAAACTCTCAAGTATTTTAGTTTTAATTGACCAAGGAAGTGACATAAAATGTTTTCCTCATGAAACAGGACTTCTTCTTCACAATACATGTGAAGAAATATGTATTATAATCTGTACTCTCATTTAGAAGGGTTGATCACACATCTTTTTCACGGGTTCAACAAATCGCTTATGGGGTCAATGGAAGAATATCACGTGAATGCACTCGGTTTCCGAAATGTATTAATAAGATCCATAACCATTTTTAAAATCACATTTCCAAGCAAAGATATTTTGCACAATTCAGTTGTTTTCTTGGACAGATAAATCTTTGTTTCATTAGAATGTAATTGTTGGAACTGTGTATTTATAGAAGATGCCTAGAATATTAGCGACAAAAACACAATAAAGGATTTAACGGTATTAGTTTTCATAACATAGTCTCCAAGTTTTAAATTAGTAAAATATATGAATATAGGTTCTAAACTCGCGGTCATATATTTATCGACCAAGTGTAAGCTCTGGAACATATCTGGGGTTTCAGGACTGAAAATCACATGTGAGATGCTACAATATGTCACCCAACTTCCATGAGGAAGGCTTTGTGAGTCGGTCAATCACAGATAAAGAGTCATTAGCGTTACTTGTCACAGACCTTCTGTTTGGAACCAGCAAAGCCAAGGAAATGAAATGTATTACAAGCCTGTACCCTGAAGCAAAACTATAAAATGAGATCAATAGCATTTGAGTTGTTTTATCACCCGTTTAAGGTTTATCTTAATTGTCCTGTCATTTATTCCTGATTGAAAGGCTAGCTATGGAATCACAATACAATGCTACATTTATTAAAAAGCAGTTTTTTCGTTTCTTCCACATTTAAAGATAATTATAATTTTACCATGAAAGAAAAATTGCCTTTCAGTTGTAGAATTCCACAAATCAAACTATACAGCTAGGAGCTAAGCTTCTGCTCTACATTAGAATAAACACACGGGATGGCTTCGTGGTAGAAATACTGACCTAAGTTTCTGTGGAATGTGGGCACAGGAGTCCTCGGGACTCTCTGGGGACAGCGACGTTCCATCCTGAAAACCCAAGAGAGAACGAGCTGCTCTGGGGAGATGGAGAACGTAGACAGGCACAAAAGGGGACTCATAGTTTTGAGATAACATTAAAAACATCGATACCTTCACAATTATCTTTCTTTCATGAAATGAAGATATTTATTTGATCAAAAATAATGCTCAATATGAGAGCCAAGCAGGAAAATAGGGATAGCTGAGAGTACGGGACTGGCAGAAGAGACATAAGGAGAGAATATGGGCTAGGTGTATATGGTGCATGTGTGCATACCATTAGCCTGAGAGTCAAACCCCTTCATAATCTCGCCTTCATTTTCCAGACTTGCTCATTTACTGGATAAATCTTCACTGAGTATATTTTTGTGCTATGGCTTTAGGCTCCTGGAATATAGCAATAATCATAACAGACAAAAATCCCTATCCCTTAAAAATGTTTAAGGCTTTTTGGGTGGCTCAGTAGGTTAAGCATCCGACTTCAGCTCAGGTCATGACCTCACGGTCTGTGAGTTCGAGCCCCGCGTTGGGCTCCGTGCTGACAGCTCAGGCCCTGGAGCCCGCTTCAGATTCTGTGTCTCCCTCTCTCTCTGCTCCTCCCCTGCTGTACTCTGTGTATCTCAGAAATAAATAAACATTAAAAAGCAATTTAAAAAAATGTTTAAACTATAGTCTGTTCTCTAATGGTGTGCTTCATATGGACACAAAGAATACAACTAGACAAGTCTATTTTGCCTTTTCTACTCTTCCTTTTATCCTACTGATTAGGGGGCAGTCTTTTTCCTATAGCTGAATAAAAGCTCAGGCTACTCACAATATTAAAACAAAAAACTTAAATTAATTTCTAATAATAATTTTAATTAATAACTTTAATTACTAAAATAATATATTAATCAGTAACTTCAAATTTAATTTAATGGTAAAAGGTTTCTTCCTTCCCAGTTGAGACATGTTCCTGGAAAGCCTCCTGCCTTTGGGGAAGAGACTGTAAGAGACTTCTTTTTAAATTATTATTTTCTTAAGTTTATTTGTTTACTTAGAGAGAGAACGACAGAGAAAACAGGGAAGGGGCAGAGAATCTCAAGCAGGCTCTGCACTGACAGTGCTAAACCCGATGCGGGGCTCGAACTCATGAACTGTGAGATAAAGACCTGAGCCAAAGTTGGACGCTTAACTGACTGAGCCACCCAGGCATCTCTGATCACATATTTATTATAACTGTCCAATATAATTAATGGAGTTTAATGATAAAAGCAGTTAAAAAAAAGAAAATGTATCTAGAAGTTCTAGATTAAAAAATCTAAAGCACATGAGTAAAATCAGAATCCTAAACTTGGCAGCAGCTAGCACAGTGTGAAAGGCACAGAAGTTTCTGGAGCTCTCATTCTTCAACATCCATTAACTGTGAAACAGTTCCACTGGTTCAACAATCAGTTCCAATGTACATTTAGGGATCTGAAGAAGATGATTAAGGAGAAATGTAACATTTGAATCCTCCCGAATCACGCCTCATTAAATACAGAACAGGGTTTGGATGGTCACCTACTATGGACAGTATTCCCTGGGGTCTTGCAGCCCCATGTGTCCTGCTGATTTTGCCAACATTGTGATGCCTGGGCCTTCCCCCCATCCCCCACCCCACTGGGGACACCCAACTCTTTATGCGCTGGCAACGCTGAGAAGTGAGGTGAGGTGATGTCCGCATCGTGTAGTCCAGCAATGTCCCCTGCTCCCCCTTTCCAGGAAGACTGCCAGGGTTTGCGATAGAAGTGGCAGCATCTCCAAGCCCCTTGGTGCTCCCCCACCATGCCCTCCCCCGAGTGCCTTCTTCCCTGGGCCTGGCCTGCCGGTGAGGTCTGGAGCTGTGGGGCCCTACACTGTATGCTGACTGCTATGCTGACCCTCCAGCTGGTACTTTCACTGTGAGAGCCCAGGTCCTGACGCTAACCCGAGGGTCTCTATCAGCAGCCGTGGAACGAAATCATTAACCTGTACAGTTATTCTTGTGGGAGCCTCCTACTCCGCGTCTGGTCCTCGCCTTCACGTTTATGTAATTATGCTAATATCCTAGCAATCAACCCAAAACACACAGATAGTACCTCCAGCTACACATGGCAACAAGCTGGACCTGAAATCACAAAAGGGGAACAACTGGAGAAAACAACTCTCTGTATTATCAAGGTCTGTGTATTTTCAAGGTCTCTGCCATTAGCGACCATGGTGAGTGTTTTTAGGGAGACTGAGGGAAGGCCAAGCATTTCTGCTGCCTGAGAGCCAGTGAAATGAAAGAGGACTACAGCAAGAAAAAAAAAAAAAAAAAAAAAAAAAAGCAATAGGGCAAACTCCACACTGAGGAGAATGGAGAAAACACTGAGGGCAAGGCAGTGACAATGAGGGGATAAAACAAAAACAAAAAAAAAAAACAACCAAACCAAACCAAACCAAACCAAACCAAACCAAAACAAAAAAACGAGACAGAGACAGAGAGAAAGATTCTCCAGTGAAAGTGAGAGTGCAGAAAAAAGCAAGGAGATTTCCAGGGGCGCCTCAGCGGCTCAGTCGGTTAAGTGTCGGTCACAATCTCATGGTCCCGAGTTCGAGCCCCGCGTTGGGCTCTGTGCTGAAGAGCTTGGTGCCCACTTTGGATCCTTTGCCTCTCCCTGCCTCACACTCACTTTCAAAAATAATCAAAATTAAGAAAAAGGCAAACAGATTTCTAAAAAGTAGAAGGGTAATGTTTTCTGTATCAGTTTGTGAAAATATCAAATAATATTCTAGAGCTAGTAAAGCTATCTTAGCCCATCTTCCTCTTTTAAAACTGTGGAAAATCTAATTTCACTTAAACATAAAAAACTGAAAAAAGACCATGGTTAAAGCCCACATGGAAAAAAATAGTGAGCAAAATAATGGCTCTTAAAACATCAAGGCATTTGTAAAAATTACGTAAGGTGTACCATAGTATGTTGAAACAAACTAAAATTATTTATGAAAGAAAGAGAAACCATGAAAGAAAAATGTGTGTCAAAAGTTAGAAAGACTCAAATTAAAATCTTAAAAAAAAATAAATGCAATCAAGAGAGAGATTAATGAGATACGAGAGAAAGGGATAGGAAAGATAGGAGAATATTCATCGCTTATATGGCAGGGGTCTCCTATGATGAAAACCAAATAATGAAACAGAAATATTTTAAAAATTAGAATTAAAAGGTTTTCTGAAATAAGACTTGCATGGATATACTATATATAAACATAGAAAATGACTCAAAATAGCCAATTTGGAGACACATTCCAATAAAACTCCTGAACTTTAAAGAAAAAGAGTAAGTTCCTTGGAAATTCAGAAACCAGACAAACAATCACTAAAAGAAAACCAGCTTGTCATTATACTTTCTGACAGCAGTACTCCATGGGGGAGAAAAACAGAGTGAAATATTTAAGACCGATGAAGAGAATCTGAGTAGAGGCTTTTATATCTAGTCAAATTATGTTCAATTTTCAGGTCCACAGATAAACTGCCAAAATGCACCAAGATACAGGCAATGTTGTTCTTATAATCCCACTCTGAGGATACACTGTAGACAGTTCAATGACTGATGATCTTATTAACAGGGATAAGTCAGTATTTCTTCAGATGAGAAGTGTGAGAAAAGAAAGTGGATGAAACAGAAGCATTGCTCACAGTAGGAGGTACACAAACAGGAGAGGGGAGGCTTCCTGGATTTCGTAAAGTAAAAGTAAGAATCACAGCAAAGGTCAAGTCTGGCCACAGCCTGTTTGGACAAGTAGAATTTTGTTCGAGCACAACCACCATTTTGTTTATATATGGCCTCTCCCTTCTTTTAAGCTGCAATGGAACTGAGTAGCTTAACAGAGACCGTGCGGCCCATGAAACCCAAAACATTTGTTAATGCAGGGGTCACATTTGGAGGATGACAGTGAAACAGTGCATTGTTTTGAAAATCAGAAAATAAAAGGGAAGAATTAAACACTTTTTTTCCTGTCTTCCCTACAGGAGGAGAACCTTGGGGTGATTAAATATTTGACATGGAGAAGTTTCTCTTTTTGGAAATATTTGGCTAATAAATGCAGAAGACATGGAAGGAAGGAATGAGCAGATAGGAAATGACCATTGGTGGCTGCATCCATCAGGACAGTCACGGAAACTGGGGTGCCTCTTTAAGGAAGCAGTGAATATCACCTATAATTTATTTGTTAAAAATAAAAGAACAAAAACAAAAACAAAACAGCTAATCAAACAGAGCCTCCAGCTCTCACTACCATTTTATAGGAAATAAAGGAGACAGAGCAAGATCTAGTGAGACCCCTTGGAGATTCAATAATTGAAACCCAGTCTTCAGAAATCTGATTTATTTTCCTTTAAATGTTTATTGGTTTTGATAGAGAGACAGCATGAGCAGAGGAGGGACAGAGAGACTGGGAGAGAGAGAATCCCAAGCAGGCTCCCTGCTGTCAGCACAGAGCCCAACATGGGGCTCTAACTCACGAACTGGGAGATCATGACCTGAGCTGAAGCCTAACGCTCAACTCACTGAGCCCCGTAGGGCCCCCCGAAATCTGGTTTCTTAAGCAAATAAACATCAGAGGGAATTAAATGAGGTGGTGCTGGTGACGCCTGTATTTTAAAAGAGACAAAACACTTTTCAACCAATTATAATAGATGGATCTAATATATTAGTTTTTTAAGGTGAATAAATTTTTAATATGAATATTGACTGGATATTCAATGATACTGAGGGATTTTTATTAATCTGGGGGGAGTAATAACAGTATTGTGATTAAGTTTTGGGTCCTTATTTTTAAGATACATGTACTGAGATATTTGCAGATGAAATATTGAGTCTGACCTGCTTCAAAATAATGAGGGAGGAAGTAGGCGAGAGTATTTCCAGGGACTTGGTAATGGACTTGTGTAGCCCACACTTGGAGGTTCATTACAATTCTCTCTGGAATTTTATGTATGTTTGAAATGTCTGCACTAAAACATTAGCGTGTTTCCAATATTCCTAGTATCAAATTATGAAATGAGTCCTGAAATGATTCTATTTTAAATATGAAATTTCATTTAAGCATTAAGTCCAGTTACAGCATGGTTATAAAACTTACTTTGAAAATGATTTCATTAATAAATTCTTCGTAAAGGAATTACGATACAGTATTTTTTTAATGCATCAAATCTCTTTTCTTTATACTTTATTCACATGACATATGGCTGACAGCCATGGGGCAGCTACTTCTAAAGCAGGGATAAACCTTTAGACCATTAATTAATTAACCCAATTTACATAATGTTCTGATTTTTGCATAGCTAATGAACTAGGGTTGATTACAGGCCATTAAGAGTCATTAATAAATGAAACAGTGATTTAAATGTATGAGTTTGCATTTCATACTCAAGAGGCAGAGGTCAGTCACAAAATGTTAATAATATTAAAAGTATCGGGCATTAAACAAACTAACATTTAGCTTTGAGATTTCATTCACTTCTGAGAGGCTAATTCGGGAACCTGCTAACTGGTCTCAGGTCTAGATGCGCACGTGGGCACCTGTAAGAATGCTAATGGGCATATTAGCTAAATTTTTATGAGTCTCATGACAACTAGTCATGAGAACTAGTTGTAACACGCTCAGGTAAAAGCTATTGATGTCTCTTTATTCCAAGAAATCGGGGCTGTTTCTTCAAACTGCCAGATTCTATGACCTAAATATTAGCAAGTTTTCCTTTCAAAATCTTTTTTTTTTCAAAGAAAGATGACAAATATAGTTTTCAAATAGCTTTCAGATTTTCCTAGTCGCAAGAAGGTAGTTTACATTATATAACTTAGAACCACTCTAACCTTTTGACTCCTGGTTTAGTCAATTCACTTGACAATTCAAAACTTCCTCTATATTTTATAAAAATATAATTGCCTGCAGTTTAAAGATTTTGAAAAATGAAGAAACTGGCCTGCTATTTAAAATGTAAAAAAAAAGTGTTTATTCATTTTTGTGAGAGAGAGAGAGAGAGAGAGAGAGAGAGAGAGCGAGCATGAGTAGGGGAGAGGCAGAGAGAGAGGGAGACACAGAATCCAAAGCAGGCTCCAGGGTCTGAGCTGTCAGCCCAGAGCCTCATGCAGGGCTCAAATTCATGGACCACAAGATCACAACCTGACACAGAGTCAGACGCCTAACTGACTGAGCCACACAGGTGTCCCTAAATTATTTTTTAATGTTTATTTTTGAGAGAGAGAGACAGACTGTGAGCGAGGTAGAGACAGAGAAAGAGGAGGACAGAGAATCCGAAGCAGGCTCCGGGCTCTGAGCTGTCAGCACAGAGCCTGAGGCAGGGCTTGAACCCACAAATCATGAGATCGCAACCTGAGTCAAAGTCGGATGCTTAACCAAGTGGACCACCCAGGCGCCCCTGCCCTGCTATTTTTAAATAATTTGATTATCCAAGTGATGAACAGTCATTGCACACAACTTAATTCCTTTATTTCCAAAGACACACCATGTATAATCTGATTTTTTCCGAATGACTTGGTTGTACGTTTGCGAGCAAGGTGCCGGCCTCTAAATCAGGAGTCATTCTCACGAGCACCCACTACTGAACTGGAAGAGAAAACTCGACGGCACACCTCCCGCTCTCCTCTCTCACACTGCTTGGAGCTCTCTCTCGTTCTGGCACCCGCGTCCAACCGGGGCTTCTCTCTCGGCCTTTTCCCTGCTCCCCCTTCTAAAGACGACTGCACGGGATGCCCAGGAAGGACCTGGAGCCCGAGGGAACCGTTTCAGAGCCTCACTTCATGCTCTCGCTGGGCCTCTGTTCCACTCATGGTTCAATCAGATTTGTTTTTCTCCAGTCCTCTAGATTCTAAAAAAGTTGGTGTGATTATAAAAGATGAGCTCCCTGAGGCGCACAGGAGTATTCCCTGTATGGATGGGAAAGACTAGCCTTTCTCCGGTTATTAGTAACATCTCCCAGAACCTCTGCCGGCTCCCTTCACAAATCGGCTTAACTGGTTCTCTGGGGTCGGTAAACGGCATCACACAGACAGATGTTGGAGAAAGATTCTGGAGTGAAAAGGTGTGAGCAGTAAACTCCAGGTTTTCAATTAGTAACAGTGTTTTTTTCATTGTTGTTTTGTTTTGTTTTGTTTTTTACATTTATTCACCTTTGAGAGAGAGACACAGAGCATGAGTGGGGGAGGGGCAGAGAAAGAGGGAGACACAGAATCCAAAGCAGGCTCCAGGTTCCAAGCTGTCAGCACAGAGCCCCACTTGGGGCTCAAATCCACAAACCATGAGATCATAACCTGAGCCGAAGTTGGCCACTTAACCAACTGAGCCACCCAGGTGCCCCAGTAACAGTGTTGTTCTTACAAAAGTCACTTAACCTTTTCTTATCCTGTCTTTGTAAAATGGGAATAATAACTTTCACCTCCTAGAAATGGATGTGAGTTAAATATCACGTCACGCATAAATTATAATACATGTGACTTTTTTAAGATACATTTCCCCCCGCCCCGCACCTAAGAAAATCTGTAAGTACAAAGAGCCACACAATTCGGAGAATGTGGAGCCATCCCGCTCCCGTTAACAATGTGTTCCAGAGAGTTCACCAGAGCCTTGCAGCGAGACTGAGAATAAAGTTTATTCTAACAACATCCTCTACAAAATCTGAAGGCGGCATGTTACTGCCGTGGTATTTCAGGATATGAAATCTCTCCCTGTGCTGTCCCGTAGCAGCAGCCGAAGCCTACATGGAGTCAGCCCCATGCACGGATGATGCCAAGTCCTCCCCTGACAACTCTGACACATGTGTACCTCATACGAAGTGAGCAGAAGCAGCCCGAGACTCTTACAAAGTGGTAAAGTAACACGACTCACTTTTGGAAGGAACTCGGAGGTTGGCGAGGACCACTTCCAGGGAATCGGCCTGGACGCGGAGCACGTAGCTCGTTCTCGTCTCGTAATCCAGAGGCGCGTTGACATAGATGACCCCCGTGATGTTGTGGATTTCAAACAGGCCTGCAATTCAAACACAGCTTCGTGATCTTCCTTCACACTCTAAGAAGAAAACTGAAAAATCACTTTGATTTTAAAAACACTTCTTGAAAAAAAAAAGTTTATTTTCGAGAGAGAGAATGAGTGGGGGAGAGGCAGAGAGAGAGAGAGAGAGAGAGAGACAGACAGACAGACAGACAGACACAGAGAGACTCTCAGGCAGGCCCCCGCACTCTCAGCATGGAGACCAGTGAGGGGCTCGATCTCGTGAACTGTGAGATCATGACTTGAATTGAAATCAGGAGATGGACGTGCAACCATCTGAGCCACCCAGGCACCCCCAAGACCCTTCTTGTAACAAGAGTAACGTGTGAGGGGCGCCCAGGGGGCTCAGTCGTTACGGTCCTGACTTCAGCTCAGGTCATGATGTTATAGTTCATGAGTTCGAGCCCCATGCTGTGCTCTGTGCTGACAGCTCAGAGCCTGGGGCCTGCTTCAGATTCTATGTCTTCTCCACTCTCTCTGCCCTTCCCCACTTACGCTCAGTCTCTCAAAAAAAAAAAAATTAAAATTATTAAAAAACAAAACAAAACAGTAATATGTGGACGTGACAGGAATCTGGCTTTTAGAAACTTCAGATTATCCTCAGTGCATCCTTTCGTGAATACGCTGGTTTTCCAGTGATTCTGAGATTCTCCTGGAAACCAGCGTCTCAACAGTCAATCACATTTGGGAAGCACAGCACGCCGTATCTCTCATGGTAGATCCAGACGGCCCTCCACATCCTAGGGGTCCTTAGCCTTTGGTCATGTTTAGGGAGGGGGCCTAGCGCCACAGTAGGAACAGAGAAGAAAGAAGAAGAAAAGGAGATGAGAACATTTGCTACAGGGAGAGTGATTTCTGGTAATGCCTGCTCATCGAAACACTTAGAAAGGGCCTTTAGAATTTCCTTGCAAATTGCTCAATGGCATTTATTTTATATTCATTCACATAAATATTAATTATTGAATATTTATGTACTTGTTAAATGTGTATTGGCTGTTTATTGACCACTTATGACATGCCAGGCCAACCGGTTTAACAAAATAAAGAACAGGACAGCAGGTGGATAACGGTAAGATAAAGAATGGGTGAGAAACGTGACTATGAACTTATTCCCAGAAGCTGGCAAACCATCCCGTTCTCTGTGAAAAGTGCTTGGCAGGCAAAACTCAGATTAGTTATTCACTTACAGGTGTTCATTGTATATCGAAGTCGGCCACTTGAGGAATCATATTATACCACGTGCGTGGGTTTTATCATGGACGTGGCTCTACGGGCATTCAAAATTATTTATGATCCTAAAATTTCTTCAGTGTTAGCCTAGGCGTGACACGGGGTATATCATTGATGGTCCAGAACCCTGGGAAGAGACTCCTTTGGCAAGAATTGTAACCAAATGCTAGGAGTACGATGCATTAATTCTGAATAAATGTCATTGAAATATCCCTAAATGAGGGCCTGGTGGAAGACTTTCAGAATTGGATAATTAGTATTTCCTAGGGAGCGAATAATCATGTCTGTTAATATAATCAAATTTTAATCAGATGGAGCATAAATGTACCAATAACATTTTTATTTTTTTATTTCTTTAAAACAATTTGTAATATTTAATTTTATGTATGAGAGAGAGAGCGACAGACTACAAGTGTGGGAGGAACAGAGAAAGAGAGAAAAAGGGAAACACAGAACCCAAGCAGACTCCAGGCTCTGAGCTGCCAGCACAGAGCTCGATGCTGGGCTTCAACCTAAGAACTGCCGAATTATGACCTGAGCCGAAGTCAGACGCTTAACCTACTGAGCCACCCCGGCGCCCCAAATGTACCAATTAATCTTAAGTTGGAGAGGATTCTATTGGAAAAATGGGATAAATAGTAATTCAATCTGAAATGCATCTCAGAGTCTCCTTTGTTAGTTTACGGTGAAGAGAGACGGAAGGTCTACTCACCCTCCTCATTTCCTGCAACAATGGAGTAGACGATGCTCTGATTGATGGCCGCTGCGGAAATGACACCGACCGTGGTGCCTCTGGCCGCAAGTTCGCTCACTGGAGGGGGTCTGCAGGTTTTAGAAGATGATTCAGTTTTTACACTCCACTTGTCATGACAGAGGGTTTGAATTCAATAATACGATGTGTTAATTGCAGCGTGTGTGCGTGCATTGATCTGAATAACGCATTTTCCGGAGTTTTCACAGTAGTCCCACCCTGAGACTCCAGCCCTAAAAACTGGGTTCAAAATCGTGCAGATGCTCTTGGTTATGAATGCGTATCACCTGCATTATTTTTAATTTGGGATGGAATTTAAGATACTGTTTTATTATCTGCCAAACATCATACATAATTCTCCCCACTCCTTTCTCTAAAGGACCTTCTGAACTGAAAGCTATCAGTTACAATTTGCTACCACAGTTGCTGAAGTAGAACGTAGCTCCTGTGTTGTCATCTTAGCACATTTAAGCAAATAGCTTCCAGATGACTCTTTCTAGTCCTTACTCTTGCTCAACTGTGAAGCTCTAACTGTTCTAAAGTATTTGAACAGATGGTGTCACAAAACTCACCTTTCTCTTGAACTCACTTATTTCACTTAACTGCAGCCAAGTGATGTCCTCAGTATTAGGACTATTTACTTAGTTTCAAACCTATATTTCCAACAACGCATCTCATTCTCAAAATCTTCGCTTCATTTTACGAAATTGTTCACTGTAACTAGGCTATCATAGCTTTACTCATAAGTTAATGCAAATAATCTCACTTTTATAAAATATGGGTATTTATATTTTTAAAAAATTTTTTTAGCATTTTTATTTTATTTTTGAGAGACACAGAGACAGAGTATGAGCAGGGAAGGGCAGAGAGAGGTAGACACAGACTCTGAAGCAGGCTCCAGGCTCTGAGCTGTCAGCACAGAGCCCGACGCGGGGCTCGAACTCACAGACCGTGAGATCATGACCTGAGCTGAAGTCGGCCGCTTAACCAACTGAGCCACCCAGGCGCTCCATGGGTATTTATATTACACAGATGCAACAGATTAAAAATATATATAGTGACTAAGAGGTCTTAACAATATCTCTGAATCTTTCTGTGGTCCAGCCAATCTACCTAGTGCATCCAACTTCTGTAACCTTCCTTGATTTTCCTCGTGCTGACAAGACAAACCTTAACATCATTTCTTCAACATGGCTTTTTCTTAGAATAATACGTACTCTTCTAATATCGCTCCTTATTTTTATGTCCATGTTCTCAATTCTTCTAATCTGGATTACACTGTGCAATTGTACTGTGCTGTCACTGAACCCTTTTATAACAAATACTGAACTATAATACAGTCCGGAAAGTTAATGACACCCAACTCTTTATAAACATGCCCAGATTGGTAAGATCTTTGCCACCTTAGTCCATATGCTCAGTTAAACGACCTAAATGTTAATAAAGTGTTCTCTTTTACAGAAGCTCTAACACTTACTGGGGGCCCATATACATTGACTGCACATTCAAGAATTGTCGTTTTGTTTTTTGTTTTTGTTTTTGCTAAAGAATAAAAACCAACCTATATAACTCCTAATGAAAGTTATAAAGTATGTATAAATGAGAACATATTTGTTCTCTTTAATCTTTCTGTCTTCTTTTGTTTACAGTATCCGAATGTTACTTTGGATAACCACACCTCCTCCATACCCAGTCAGTGGTCTGGGTAAGGCTGGCCCAGTTCCCAGGGTGTATGGATACACTCATTATCCACCTCTGGCCACTGATGGCCCCTTTTCTTCTTTGCTCAGTGTTCATGTCTCATGTAAAACCAACGAAAATCTTGCCCAGAAATTTTAAGTGCTAGAAAAAAAAAATGTTTGCAACGATTTCATGTTGTTTGGTGTTACCCTGTGAGAAGGTTCTTGATCATGATGCCAACACAGATGAAATAACGACAGGTTGGCAACAGATCCTTCATCCTTGACTAGGATTCTAAACGCTGCTGAGTGTAACGCGGGGTGAGTTCATCACTACAATCACTGAAACACATCGTCTTCTATCTCTCCTATATCTGGATTTCTACCATCTCCAACCAAAAAATGCTCCCAGTAATGAAAAAGAACATGTTTGGATCAGAAAAGGAGAAGTTGCCTAGGCAGATACTTCGCAAATAAGATATCTGAGACAACACAGTTATATTCCAAGAGCAGTTCCTGTGCACACTGGCATAGTGTCAGTTTAGTGATCATTTGAATGGAGATGTCCACAGTCTACTACAAAACAGGGACATTCACAAGAGTGACACCAATGTCGGTTTTGATGCGCTTTTGTATGATAGTTTTGTACGATATTTCAGATGATAAAGGAGACATTAAGGCGATGTGCTGTTTGTCCCACTGCTTAGTGACTGACCATGGTGGCTGTGGAGTCGAACACCTGGAAACGATTGAAATCAGAGAGACATGGAAACATGGTCGTCTCCGAAATGGACCTCGAAAATCACTCCTCCTGATAGCCCTTCCCCAGAGTCTGTGACTCTGCTCTCCCAGGAGAGCCGGGCTGCGGCTGGACGCTAACCACCAGAACCAGGCACAGAAAACGAGATGTCACTCCAGTGATTCCATTACGTAAGACTGTAGTTTGCAAACTGGTTCTAGCTTGGAGACTCTACATCCCTCCCTCACTGGATTGGATGAAGGGGACAAGGAACTGAGAATGACGTTAACCACCATTCAGCAAGGAACTGAGGCCCTCAGCCCAATGTCCCCCTCATAACCGAATTCTACCGACAACCACATAAGTTCAGAAGCAGTCCCTTCTCTGTCAAGCCTCACAGGAGACCCTAGCCCTGGCCGCCACCTCGATGCAAGCCTGCATTAGACCATGAAAACAGAACACAAGCAACCTCCTTCTGACCTTCAGAAACTTCGAGAGGATACATGTGTTGTTTTCACTCATTACGTTTGTAAAGATTATGTCATGTGCAAGAATAAGGGACATGTGTGGCTTGAATGTTAGGAGCAATGAGTTGTCAACGTATGACTGATCCATCTACACACAACGTAATGTTGACATAAGAAAGCATTACATGGCCGTATTCTGGGCTGACCTTCATAAACTGAATTTCCTCTCATGGAGGTAAACACTGCTTAACTTGTTTGCATGCCTATCTTGGGGCTACTCATGAGATAAGAGGCTAAAGTTTCTATGTGCCATAATTAATTTGCTGTCTGATCTTTATAAAGTGCAGAAATATAGAGTCTACAGCTAATGTACCTTCAGCTTTAATATCGGAAAAATGCTACCATTCATTTCAAACTTTAAAAATAACAATGCAGGGGCTCCTGGGTGGGCTCAGTCGGTTAAGCATTCGACTTCAGCTCAGGTCATGATGTCATGGTTCATGGGTTCAAGTCCTGCATCAGGCTCTGTGCTGACAGTGTGGAGCCTGATTGCGAATCTCTCTCTGCCTCCTCTCTCTGTCTCTTCCCTGCTCATGCATTCTCTCTCTGTGTCTCTCCAAAATAATTACACTTAAAAAAAATAAAAATAACATTTCATGCATATTTTTATAGAATTAGGATGGAAGTGACTAATTCTGGAAAAAGTAAGTGGCATAATTTAAAAAGGACATTTAATCCTATGCAAACCACTAAAAGCATTTAAAACTCTATTTGTTCATAAATGTTTTACACAGATTTACTTCTAGATAAAATGTCTCATTAACCTTTGCTTAATTATTCCAAAACACTTCTTTCTATCAGAATCAAAACATCCTATAAAAATGCAATTTTCTCCTGGCTAGAATTAAACGAACCTCCATGACAGTGGGCACTAGATTAGAAAATTTCAATTCTTTTCTATAAAGTGCAAGGCAGAACCCATTTCATAGTTGTTTGATGCTTAGAAAGTACCAGTTACCTGACTGGGGCAGATTACATATTTCCTTAGGAGCCACCTATGACTGGAATACGAAATGAAAGAGTAGGGGTTAGTCAGGATCTATGAAACTAGAAGGCAGGGCGGAGACAGAATAAAATTCAATCAGGTGGGTAGGCATACCTTAAGAGGGAGAAAGGTGGAAGGGAGGAACGGGGCGCTAACGGGCAGTGCATACTCTTCTGAAAGAAGGATAACTACTAAGATAAGGGCACGACTACAGGGCCATGTGAGTTCAAAATGGAGGGGCGAAAAAGGAGTTGAAATTTTTATGTAAATTCTGTGAATTTTGGAAACCAGTGAAGATTTATTTAAAAAAAATCATGTTTATTTGTGAGAGATGACGGAGAGCACGCCCAAGCCAGGGAGGTGCAGAGACAGAGGGAGACACAGAATCTGAAGCAGGGTCCAGGCTGTCAGCACAGAGCCTGACACGGGACTCAAACTTATGAACCGTGAGATCACGACCTGAGCCGAAGTCAGATAGTTAACCGACTGAGCCGCTCAGGCGACCTGAGATTTATTTTTTAAAGCATCATCTGACTTGGTTTGATCTATGGGCTGACAGTTTATGGTTCTTAGACTAACTGTCTGTAAGGTATTTTCCAGTCCTACCCCACTGAGTCTGATGTGATGTGATTTATCATTACCTCCCTTCTTTCTGTTGAGTGCAATCAAATCTATTGATTAATTTCAGAAGCAATGATTTATGGCCAAAGAAAGGATTTTTCAGCTTTAAAAGCTTTAAAAAAAACAATAAATACTTTTTTCTCTTGTTATTCATTCATATACTTGAAATTCATCCATTTTATAATAAACGATGCATCAATAACCCTCTTCCAATTTAAATTTTTAATACCTAACTCAAAACAAAGAGTTGTTGGATGTCTGAAATTCAGGAGTGCTGCTTCTTAAAGCTATATTTATTGCCAATATAATTGAGAGCAGTAAAACACGCAGTTGAAATGGATAGGGCTCGAGAGTGGAACTGAATTTCCTCTCACGGAGGTGAACACTGCTTAAATTGCCTGCGTGTCTATCTTGTTACTACTCATGAGATAAGACCTAAATTTTATAGTTGCCAGAATTAATTTGTTGTCTGACCCTTATAAAGTACAGAAATATAAAGTCTGCACCTCATGTACTTTCAGCTTTAACCTTAGAAAAATGCCAACATTCATTTCAAACTTTAAAAACAACATTTCCGGGGCACCTGTGTGGCTTAGTCAGTTGAGTCTCTGACTCGGGCTCAGGTCCTGAGGACAGCTTTCCTAGGAATCTTCAGTCAAGCTGTGTCTCTGTTTCCCGGAAGAAGACAGACAAGAGCACTCAAAGACAGTGGGTCTATCTTTACCAGATATGGGCCTTGAACACTGGGGAGATTAATGGTTTTATCCCTTTAAAATACCTTCTGGAGGCCCTTCCAGGAAGCTGGACCTGAGCGGGGTTGGAGGCCCACATGTACCGCCATACCCGCAACGGAGCCTGACTCCATGTATCCCCCGAGGGCAACACTTTGGGCTTCCTTGGGCATTTTAAATAAAACCTCCAGATTCTGAATAAAACTCCTACATCACCTTAACTAGCTCTTAAACAAACTCTAAATAATATTTCAATTTGAGAAGCTCAGTTAAGAGGGACACCATCTACATTGTATTCAGTCATTAATCTTACTATTTGCATTTCCCTTGCCTCCCCTAAATTTCATGTAAAACATCTGTATATTTTTTGATACCGCACTTTTTTTTTCTTTAGAGCAGTAATAAATTATTTTTTTAAGTTTATTTTGAGAGAGAAAGAGAGAGAGCGAGAATCCCAGGCAGGCTACGCACTGACAGCACAGAGCTCTAAATGGGGCTCAAATTCACGAACCGTGAGATCATGACCTGAAATCAAGAGTTGGATGCTTAACCGACTGAGCCACTCAGGTGCCCCCAGAGCAGTTTTAAACAGTTTTAAATTTTCTGAAAAATTAAACAGAAAGTGTAGAGATTCTATATGCACTCCCACCCTAGTTGTCCATATTATTAACATCTTGCATTAGTGCGGCTCGTTTGTTAAAATTGATGAGCCCTTACTGATATATAATGATCAAGAGAAGTCTATTGTTGATATGAGGCTTTGTTCTTGCCTGTACGGTTCTATGGGTTTAGACTGACTTACAATGTCACAGAGCTGTCACTACAATACCATACATGATAGTTTGGGTGACCTCGATTTCTCCTTTTCCTCAACTATTCATCCCTCCTTCCCCCTGAACCTCTGACCACCATTGATCATTTTATTGTCTGTATGCTTTAAAAAAATTTTTTTTAATGTTTATTTATTTTTGAGAGAGAGACAGGGCACCAGCGGGGGGACAGACAAAGAGAGAGGGAGACACAGAATCTGAAGCAGGCTCCAGACTCTGAGCTGTCAGCACAGAGCCTGACGCGGAGCTTGAACTCATAAGCCGCAAGAGCATGACCTGAGCTGAAGTCAGATGCTTCACTGACCGAGTCATCCAAGCGCCTGACTGTCTGTTTACTTTTGTCTTTTCCAGACCATCATATAGTTGGACTCATACAGTACATAATCTTTTTGGACTGGCTTCTTTCCATAGCAATAGGTACTTAAGCTTCCCCTATGTCATTTGGTGGCTTTACACTTTTAATGGCTCAGTCACACTACACTGTATGAATGTACAACCAACAGCTGTCTTTTATTAGGAAGAAAATTGATCAAAATAACTCCAAACCTGTCATTCAGAAATCAATTTTTGCAGAGGAAGTGGAATCCAGAAAAGTTAAGTGATACAGAATTTATATGCAAAATGCTTCCAACATAATTTTCTTATGGATACATAAATCAATTCATAGATATCTGTTTATCGTTTCAAATTGGTTATTCGAAAGTAGAGATGACAATAAATCTCTCTCAATTAAAAACATTTTAACATATCTGAATCCTCTGAATAATGACGACACAGTAACAGATTTTGCACTTTTCGATGGCCGACCCAGTTTTTACAGTATAAATATAGATGCAGCAATTAACCTACCATTAAAATCTACTTTTATTGTTGGGTTCAAGAAGTAACAACGAAAGTAAATGTTATATGTGTTACATAAAGCTCCTAATTATTTTAAATGCCGTGCAGTTTAGGATATAAAAGTGTGTGTAAATAGAGGCTATAAAATTTCACTAGGATTCAATCTCGTTCTATTGCTTTCTTTCTACTGAGAGACAAATCTAATTTATTTTGACATGTTTGAATTCAATATATTTGCAAATCAGTGTCAATTAAGGAACTGTTTTTATATCTACTATAAGGGAATTTAATGAAAATAGGAAGAAAAAAAATTCACTGGAACTCTTATTATTTGCAACCTTAGAGTAATTGCATTAGGGTGATTTGATTTTAAATATTTAACCAAGACAAGCAGTTTTAAAAGACCTGAATCGGGAGAGGAATGGGAGCTTTCCCAGTGTGTTGAGGGCAGGCTATAGAAAAGAAGATTAGTAAAGGACTGTTTTTTTTTTTTTTTTTTTACATCTTTTCCAAAGTGTGCTTGCTATTTTAAGAGTTTTGGTTCTTTTCAGATTGGCGACGTGTCTTCATCTCGAAGCAAGGAAAAAGAATCCCTAAGTAGGAATCAACTGCTCAAGTCCAGAAAACTATCTGAAATGCAAATCTGCAATCTCGGGGGCGTGTCTTCACTGGCTTCATTTATTGTTCTCATTAATAGAGTTTTTTGAACCTTGCTTTGTCATTGGTTCTCAAACTTTATAAGAATTAGCTGAATAACCTATTAAAAGTTTCAGATCTTCAAGGCACCTGGGTGGTTCAGTTGATTAGGCATCCGATTTTAGCTCAGGTCATGATCTCGCCTTTCATGAGTTTGGTCCCCGTGTCAGGCTTTGTGCTGACAGCTCAGAGCCTGGAGCCTGCTTCAGATTCTGTGTCTCCCTCTCCCTACCCTTCCCCGACTCACACTCTCTTTCTCTCTCTCAAAAATAAATAAACATTTTTAAAAAATAATAAAATTTTCAGATCTTCTGGCTCATGATTAAAGATTCTGATTTAGTAGGTCCATGGGGTCAGACCTGGGAATGCTATTTATAAAATTCTGGCTCTCATACTTACTACCTATGTGACAATGCAAAAATTCTTAGCTTCCCTGTTCTTCTTTCTTTACCTATAAAATGGGGACATTACTTAGAAAATTGTGGACTGTACTAAGTGACATGTGTTCAAAAAGCTTTTCTTAAACCTAGCATATCATAGGTACTCCATAAATTATGGCTTTATTAGTGCACTATTTTATGGGCTATACTTCTGGAAGTTTAGCACTAACATTATAATGATATACAAGTTTGTCCCACAAACAAGATCAATATAAAAGTAAAACAAATACTTTTAAGCAAAGGAAGCCACTAGCGAAACAAATGCAAATATTTGCAAACAATATATCCGTAGGAGTTATTATTCAAAATACATTAATAACTTCTACAGCTCAACATCATAAAAAAGTCTAATTTAAAACTGGGTAAATGAATAGACTCTTCTCCAAAGAAGACATACTAATGACCAACAGGTATGTGGAAAGATGTTCAACTCATCCTCACTCATCACCAGGGAAATGCAAATCGAAACCACAATGAGATACCACCTCACACCTGTCAGAATGGCTAAAATCAACAGGAGAAACAGCACACGTTGGTGAGGATGTGGAAAAAGAGGATCCCTCCTGCACTGTTGGTGGAATGCACACTGGTGCAGCCGCTGTGGAAAACACTGAGGAGGCTCCCCCAAAAATGAAAAGCAGATACACGTGAGTGATGACTCGCTGAATTCTACTCCTGAAAATAGTATTACCGTATATGTTAACTTAATACAATTTAAATAACAATTAAAAATACAAACATATATCTGAATATTTAAAAAAGTAAGGATTTTGGATTTAAGATAAAAAATTGCTTGATTTAGCCCTAGATTGAAGAATGACTCCCACTTTTTTCACGTTTAGACCTCCTGAAAAATACGCAGATGGCCTCCGTTCAATCATAAAGACATAGTCACATCGATGCTTCTGCTGTAGGACACTTGTGAGGATTTTCTGTGGTGACGGAGTGAACCTGTCCTCACCTTCCTACATGTTTCTCAGGGCTTGGGCTATGCCACTTGGTGTTTCAAAATTAAGAAGTGTATTTTGTCTTGTTTTCAGAAAAAAAAGAAAAGAAAGAAGAGAAAGAGAGAGAGAGAGAGAGAGACAGAGAGAGAGACAGAGAGAGAGACAGAGAGAGAGAGAGAGAGACAGAGAGAGAGAGACAGAGAGAGAGAGAGAGAAAAGAAACGCAGAATTACAGCGATGCCACATCTGGGGTGAATACCCAGAAGAAACGAAATCACTATTTTGGAGACTTATTTGCATTCCCATATTTGCCGCAACAACACAGTTTACCACTGGAGCTTGTTTATCCCAGTCGAGTCACGGAAACAACCTGCGGGCCCGCCGATGGATGAACAGAGAGAGAAAACACGACGTATTTTATAGTATTGGCTTCTACTTCAGAAAATTGGCAGTTGTCAATGATTTCTCTGCCCTCTCCAAGATGTAAATCTCTTTTTTTAAAGCCAGGACTGTTTCTCCCAAGGACCTGGGAGCCCTGCGTTTGAAACATCATCAGGGGAAATAGAGGTCCTGTCTCTCAGAGGGTAGGGCCTGGACTTTGGTGGCAATCGCTCCAAACTGTGAGTGTTATGCAGCCACAGGTGATGGAGGCACATAGGAAAAACAACATGATTCTGTTCGCGAATATCAATCGGGAGTCATCGAGCATTTACAGGCCAACTATCTTGAGCAGAGGGCTGTATTTATAGGTAACAATGATCATATCATTCATTTACCGGTGACAATTCCTATTCGTGCCATTGCCCTCGTTTAAATTATTATGGGGTGTCCCCTTTACTCTCCTTAGTGTCCTACTTTGGGCAATGCATCGTACGATCTTCCCTGAATTAGACGCTACGTGGATACAGTGAAGGGGGAACTGTAGCTCTCTCACGGAAATCTACATTCTACTTAGTGAGATGAAGTGTATATGTACTCAGGTTTAGTTCTTTCCACTTTGGATTCCACATATTTTGGCATTAGCGTAGTAATTCCTGCTTTCCCGTGTTTGCGACAGCCTGGCGTATCTTTCCCTGTCACTCTCTTGGAATGTGTATGTGTATGTGTATGTGTATGTGTATGTGTATGTGTGTGATTTCCTCTTAAATATGCAGTTTAGGGGTGCGCCTGGGTGGCTAAGTCTGTTGAGCGGCCGACTTCCGCTCAGGTCATGATCTCACAGTTCAGGAGTTTCAGCCCTGCATCAGGCTCTGTGCTGACAGCTCGGAGCCTGGAGCCTGCTTCTGATTCTGTGTCTCCCTCTCTCTCTGCCCATGCCCTGCTCAGACTCTGTCTCACTCTCTCAAAAATAAATAAATGTAAAAAATATTTTTAAAAATGTGCTGTTTAATGGCATAGAACCCTGTGTGGAAAGTTGACCAGAAATAACACAGTATGAGAAGATGAAGCAAAGTGCACAGCCACTAAGCTCAGAGCACCTTGGAGATGAACGACTTCGCCGTTATAAATCGGCGATAAAAATGCCGTGATTGCAAATTGACATTTCAATTGTGTAAACATCGATTTTCCCGGTGGAGTGTGGAAGCAGGGCGATCGTCCACCGAACGCCTCTGCTTGGGTCTCTTGCTTCCCACGGTCAGCGTCCCTGGATTCTCTGTGACAAGGAACAAAGTCAGTAGAGGAGCTCCTAACAGTCTTCGCGTCTGCTCCCCTCCACTCAGCCCTCCCCGAGATCCATCCGGACGCTCTACGCCAGCCCTCGATTTAGGCCAGTCCCTAGCTGCCCTCCTTCTGGTCCTTACTGCATCCTGCTCTCTTCCCGGCACAGTTCTGCTTCATCCTTTAGGGCTCTACCTCGCCGCTGCTTTACCTGGGGGATTGTCCTGTAGGTCTGACCCATGTCTGCCCCTCACCACTGTCCCGATGCGGCCACTGCCCTTTGCGTGCGACCCTGTGCCTTTCTTTCGACTAAGCCCACACTGGCGCCCTTGGGTCTGTTCCCGGCTGACGTCCACAGTGGTCAAGTTCCTTTTTAAAGTTCCCACCCACCCTCATCAGCTTTAGTCCGAGCTTCCCTGGCCCCTGCACACTGCTCACCATGGTTCGGCAGTTTCCCAGCGCTCCGGAGGTTGGGGGGGATGTCCCAGATTTCCACGTCATGTCACAGCCTTGTATCCTCACTCTCCCTTCTTCGACAATTCTTCCCCCAATTCCTGGACTATGTCCTCCTTCTGTGCAATGAGACCTTCTTATTTCTTCCCAATTCCTGAGTCCATCACTGCTGCCCACGTATTCACGTGTCTGCCATTGCCAGGGAAATGTTCTCCCATGTCCCTTATGGCTGCCACTGTGTACCCTGTTGCGAGTGCCCAGAGAGCCATGTTCCTTTTGTCGACATGACTTGTCAGTTTGCAATTATAACCTGATTCCTATGGTCGTTGTTTTGTCCCAAAGGGGTGAGTCCCTCATCACGAGGGTGGCTGTGCAAGGATGTCTAATGGGACCTGATCTGAAGGTGTAGGGACTAGAACGGCTCCTGTCAGTCCTGCCTCTTGTATACCCAGCAAAAGACCTAGGTTTTGTGTTTGGTTCATTTTTCACTGAGAATATTAGTGCACGTGTGTGTGTGTGTGTGTGTGTGTGTGTGTGTGTGTGTTGCTGGAGACAATCACCTACACTTTGTTTTTTTAAATTATTATTATCTTTAGCTTTTTGGCATACATCTGCATGTGTGTGCTTCCAAGTGCTTACACGACAGATCTCAATGGGAAAGTCACGCCCCATTGTGGGCCATAGTCCCCAAACCTGGAATCCCCCGCAGTCGAGAATAGTTCTAACAGATCGCCAGGCCCTGCTCCAGAAGGGGACAATGCGAATGAAGAACGGAGAGAACAGACCATCAGTGTGAGTGCTGAAGTGACCTTGGCGCCCTGGGACCACTCGCTGACGGGCCCACTCGCCATCCCGTGTCCCCCCTCAGGCCACGATCTACTTGTTCGGCTGTGGCTGGTGTGGGTTTATCTGACCGTGCTTGTTTGGTTTCTTCCTACAGTAGGCGAGGCAGGCCCTTCACTCGTGTCCCCACCCCCGGCCCCAGGACACGTCTGTGTATGTTCTTACATAACTGACAAGTGATTCCTTTTCCACGTGATCCGCAGTTTGATTCAGTGTGAGGCACTTTTTGGGCTTCTTTTATTTTTTGTTTTGTTTTCTTGTTCAGTAACAACGACCATTTGATAAATCTCTGGCTGCCACGCAGATGATAAGATCTCGAGGACGGGACCATGTACCTTTGGTCCAGCTTTATTGTTCCTAGTACACTGTGCATGCTCAGTGCAAATTCATTGGGAGGATGAGGGGAGGGACAGATGCCACTAGAACACAGCACGCATGTTATCTCATCTGTATGTATTTTCAGTGTATGTTTTCTCCAATGGACTGCAAACTTGAGAGAGACCATGTTTATACTTCAATTTAAAAAAAAAAAAGGTTTTTGTATACATTCATGGACAAAATGCTGGGCGAATTAGTAAAATTCAAGGAGAGGTAACTTTAATTTTCCTGCTTCACCTATCTCACCCTGCCCTCAACTGAAATGACAGCTCACACAACATTCTGGAAGCTTCTCAAATAAACAAGTAAAGTATAGCATCAGTGGGATAGAAACAGGCTCCAAAGATAGTTCTGTAATGGGTTCTTCTCCAGCTATGCCCTTCCAGAACATCGGGGCTCCAAGGCATGGGGAAGTACCTCTAGATGACAACAGTAGAAGGAGTTATTTTCTTTATGAACATGGTTCACAGATGAGATCAAGAATAACAAAGCCATATGCGGTCATGAGAACCATGTAGCTTTAACCATTGCATATAAATTTAAGGCATTACTGTTTAAACTAACATTCAATCCGAGTAGAAATCCATTCTCCACGCTGCAACTTCAGTGATATTTCCCTAGGATTTATTATTATTATTATTTTTAATCAAGAAACTGGTGACCATCTATTCACCAATGATGAGAATGGGCTTCTGACATTCTGGTTTGCTGAACATCTTCTTTTCCTTCTTCATGTCAAAATTTGCTTTTCAGCAATCACTCCTTTCCACTTCTCTTGTTTTGATAATAAGGTAAATGTAAGTCTTTCTTCCAGTCCCAGAAGCAGAAGCCTTTGTATCTCATCTCCAGCAGGGCTTCCATAACACGTATGTAATCAGTATTTCTTCTATTCTCACAGTGTATAAACTCCTTTTTTTTTTTAATGTTTAGGTTTTGAGAGAGACAGAGCATGAGCATGAGAGGGGCAGAGAGAGGGGAGACACAGAATCCGAAGCAGGCTCCAGGCTCCAAGCTGTCAGCACAGAGCCCAACGTGGGGCTTGAACTCACAGACCGGAGATCATGACGTGAGCCAAAGTCAGACGCTTAACTGACTGAGCCACCCAGGTGCCCCTCGCTGTGTATAAACTCCTTGAGAACAATGCCTACATCTTAAAAATCTTCCCATGGCCAACATCTGGGATGCGCCTGTTAGTGAATAATATCACATCTGTTTGCTAAGCCTGTGCTGCATACTACATTGTCCGCAACGCTCTCTGTCTCACATACAAAGTAAGTATCATGTCGCTGGCAAAGCTGGCCTCAGGGAGCTTTAGGAACTTCCTCGGGTTCAACCAACACCTGACATCCAGCAGCCCGGATTCAAACCTTGGTATCTATTGTGTCATTTTGCCTCAGAAAAGTTTGCATTAATTATTAATAAAATAAAAATAATGTCCCCTAGTATATGTTGCACTTGAACTAAGAACTTCCCATAGATGTAATGCAATGAGAGAAGAAAGGAATATATGATAACAGTCTTTGTATCCAAAAACTTGTTTTAAATTCTAAACAGTGGATTTAAAAAAATCATTGATTGATTGATTGATTTGAGAGAGAGAAAGAGAGAGAGAGAGAGAGAAAGACCTGGGGGTGGGGATGGGGGGCTGGCGAGAGAGAGAATCTCAAGCAGGCTCTGCATTGAATGTGGAACTTGTGGGCGTCAACATGGGGCTCAATCCCTTGACCCTGGGGGGATCATGACCTGAGCCAAGATCAAGAGTCAGATGCTCGACCAACTGAACCATCCAGGCACTCCTCTAAATAGTGGATTTATATTTTTTTTAAGTTATCCATCTATCTATCTATCTACCTACCTATCTACCTACCTACCTATCTATCTGGAGGGGAGGGGCAGGGAGAAGGGCAGAGAGAGAACCCCAATCAGGCTCTGCAATGTCAGTGCGGAGCCCAATGTGAGTCTTGAACTCATGAACTGTGATCATGACCTGAAATGAAACCAAGAGTCCGTCACTCAACTGACCGAGCCACCCAGGTGACCCGTCATTAGATTTAAAAAGAACTGCTCAAACTTGAGCCCTTTGTTGCTGGTGGACTGGCTTCACTCTGCCAAATGTCAGACTCTATTATAACCTTGAACATGTGAAGGAGAATTAAATTCCATGTGGATACACAGAGAGCCTATGAAAGCAGTAATGAAGACCACCAGAGCTACTCTTTCAGTAGTTAAAAAGGCGAAATCTATTACCCTTGAGGCAAGATTTTAGTAGTACCGTAAAAAGACAGGAAATGTTACCTTCAGGTTAAGTCAACTCTCATATTGGACAATAAATCTAAATTAAAACAGTAAACCACCCTACAAACAAGGAAGGCTCTCTGCTTGTGGATTTAGTCTATATGATATTTATAGTTTTCAGATCGTTTTTTTCTTCTTTTTTGAAACTGAGACGAAAAGTTCTTCCTAAACTAACCTACTTATTGATTAAAAATCTTTCCTCAAAATCCCACATCCAAATTTGTGCAGTTTATATGAGAACAATGGCAATGCTCCTCGACGTAAGGTAACTTTAATTCTCTTGAATAATGTGATGGTAACTAGAACAGCTCACTCACCATGGCCTTGGCCACTGTGATAACACTGTTTTCATTTTTCAATATATATAAAAGTGGATTTCTGGATTTTAAATTATACTTTTTCTCTGTTTTTGCATATCAGGAGGTAGACTGATAATCCTTTTTAGTTCTTCATAAAGTCTGCTCATTTTATTCTTTAATATAAAGCCTTTTGAGAAACTTGTTTTAAATATAAGTTGTATGAGATTTTTGCATTGCCGTTTGTTATAAGATTAATTCAAATTGATCAGCAGAGTATCAAGTTTTTACTTTAGTAGGGAAACCAGAAAGATTATTATCTATACTCAAGGTATTTGCATTTTTAAAAGATGTCAAGATATGTATATGTGTAATATTCTTATTTTGGATTTAATGTATTAAATTTGAATAAGACTGGAGATTAAATATGACTCGACATTTTTCTAAGAGTCAGCAAATATCAACTTGTTCAAGAGGCTAATAAAAATACCTTAGGAGCATTTGCCACTTTGACTTGGTATACCTATGAATATAAATTGTGAATTTCTGTTTTTATGGAAATTACATTTTAAAACACAGGAATCCTTAAAAAATGAATATAAATGTGGCATTAAATCACGCAAAGTTTAATAATCAATGTTGATACACTTCCATTTTAAATAAATACCAAAGGTATGTCTATATTGTAGCGCATTTGGAAAATTTGTAAATAATTGTCTTAGGTAAAATTTTTGAGAAATTGTATAAGGTATTGCACTTTTCATTCAAAATCAATATTCACATTTAGACCCCATGATCTATTCCAGACATGCTGACCTTTCCATGATATTTACCTCTAGAACTGAGGACAAGTGAGTCCCTGTATGTTTAGTCCATCATCCTGGGATGAAGGTCAAATATTCTTCGAATGCTAACTCACTTGACCTATAGGAGTCAATCTATTCTTAGGTAATATGTGTTTTGAACTACCATGAGGATTTTTATACTTCTGTCTGGATTAAATGAAAAGATTACACAAAACGTATTTTCTGACTAGGACATTATGACTATTTTCCAGAAGAGCCAAGTAGATAATTGCCTGAAACCTCTTATCAGATATGGCCGTGTGGCAGCAAAGAGAGTGCCCCCACAGACCTCCAGTGACAGGAGGCACACTTGACCCAGCTTCCATTGCTGTGCCCTGAAGTCCATGGCTGTGTTTATGTGCAAGTCATGCTGCCTAGATGCCGCTTACTGGTGGTGACTCAGAAAAGCGGAGATGTTGAGGTGGGTCCCTTCCTGGGACATCTACCTATCATTTGAGGGATCCCTTATCACGCAGAATGAATTTAAATGACACAGTAGCCACTTCCGTGGCACGCTAGCCTAGGCTGTTCTACACAAACTTCGCTCCTCTTCTTCCCTTGAGCTCAGATGAACGTGGTTTGAAAGCTCCCTAGCCTTCCTCTGCCTTCTGCTCATTTCTCTCACAAAAGTATTTTCCCTCAAGAATCTGTTAGGTCTCATCTTGATGTTTCATTCCTAGGGGATGGACCAAAACTAACAGAGGAGAGCAAGGGCACTGAAGTTAAAGAAGGTGTAGTATTTCAAAAGATAAAAAAAAAAAATTAAAATATCCACGGACATTTAGAAAACAAATTCTAGGGAATGTAAAGACATTTAAAAGATGTTAAGATAGGTTATTAACATATAAGAAAATCAGTATTAATATACAGACCCATTAAAATAAAGATGAATAAACTGAACAGACTTAATATACATTGATTTATGTAGAGGCAAAAAAGAAAATCTTGAGGGTTACAGTTAGCCAGTAAGTAAATATTATAATGAGGAAGAGTTTGTCATATGTTGCAAGATATACTAAACTAGTACGAGAAACTGGAATTAACATTTATTTTGGGTCAGCAACTACCTGGTTAATACAATTTTTTTTTTCATTAATGGCAGACATTGCCAAGTATACAGAATTCTTTTTTCCAATAAGAACGATCCTGGTCAAGATACCCGCTAATAGGAGGGCGTTATTTGTCACCTGTCTTACGTTAGGAGTTTAATTAAAGGTTCGGTAAAAGGGCACCACGACGTGACGCGCTGAAATCTGCCATGCCACTCCAAAACACGCCACTTCGGCATATTGACTGTCTTGAGCTGGAGGCACTCAGAACACAGCAAACACAGGGAGATGCTTCCGCTGAGCTCCACTGATGTGCCCAGAGACAGGGCCTCCGAAAGGAACACGCTTGTCACGGGTCCCCTCCCCAGGAGTGTCACTGACCAGGGAAACTGAGTGCCACAGGAGAGGACGTCTGAAGAAGACAGCACACCCAGACCTTACCACTCACACCGGCAATCTGTTCTTTCAGGGCCGGTCCTCTTTCCTAAAAATCAGTTACCCCTCCCTGAGAGGGCTTTGTCCCCCCGGCTTTCCCTGTGAAGACGACATTGAATCCCAAATTCTAAAGCCGCCTCTTTGCGTTCCTTATCTTTCCTGGTGTCTCTCATGTATACATGAAGTGTACATGTTAATAAACTTCTCCTTGTTTCCTTTTGTTAATCTGTCTTTTGTGACAGGGAACTCAGCCAAGAACTCAGAAGGGGAGAGGGAAAATTAATTTTCTTCCCCTACACAGTCATACTACTTGAAAGAGGAAGCGAATGCACAACTGACAACGGCTCAGAGAGAAAAGCATAGAATATAAATAAAAGAACAGATATAATAACAATCTCACCATGGGGAATGGCTTCCCAAAATCCACAATTATGTGAAGATTGAAAGGGTGAGTTCCTCACAACTGAAGGAGACTAGTCAACTTTGTGGCAAGGAAATCAGAAAAGCAATTATTACATTATCTGGCTGACCACGTGATTCCTATGGCCTGTTTCACCCAGCACCTTCCATGCCCTTGAGAACAGAATTTTCATTATGATTAACCTATTTCTTTCTGCTTCCAATAAGAATGAATCTGTGGAAAGTGGTTTAAATTAAGATATGAGGTTACATCTGGATATAGAGACACTTAATCACTTGAATAACTCAAAAGTAATGATTATTTACCTAAGGTAAGGGCTAGTATTTAATTAGTAATTAATTGCATTTAATTCAATGCAAAAATAAAGAAAAATGAGGCCAGCTGGAGACACTGGAGAAGAGAGAGGTATTTTAACAACAAAGGGCTAAGAGATGCCACTGACTCTTTAAGAAATTTGTTTCAAGGAAAGGGAAAAGACAGAAAGAAGGATGACTCGAGATACAAACTGTAAGAGACCGAATTTCTGGTGTTTCCTAGTCTGTCAAAAAGACAAACGGGAAGAAACACGTAAGACAGAACTGTTGCATGTAAACCGGAGTCCGTTACACTGCTGACAGTTTTGGCTTTGTGTTTGTCCCCAGTAATATGAATGTTTGTCTATAATCATAGAAGTTTATGTTGTACAGTCTGAAGAGGTACATGCTTTTTAAAATTTTGAGAAGAATTTGGTGATTTCTGGAAAATATAAAAGTTCATCCAATGACAAAGAGAAGAAGCCAACGATGCTTTGATTCTCCATTTACCCTAATTAAGTGACTCAAGGAGAGACTGAAGAGGCCATGGAATGAACAAAATAAGTCTGTTTCAAGCACTACAACCACACAGGGACCAAAGAGAAATGAGTGTATACTTATCTTAAGAACTGCTTTAAATCTGGCCATTAGAAAAGCACACATATATCCGTACGGGGCAAATTGCTTTCTCCTTATGAGATCCCTCCTACCCTCAAAAATTACTTGAAGTCAGCCCATCAGGGAATAACTTCGGTCCACAGGATTTGAAGAAAATCAAAATCAACTCTTTTTTCAGCACATATAAAATATTCCAATATTATACATTGTAAACAAGAAAATAATGTGAGAACTTTTTCTCTTAGTCTTGACAGGCTAAATTATTTCCCTTAACACAGGGTGGTCTTTGTAAAGTCTTTGAATAACTTTACAAACTCCATTCTTTCTTTTTCAAAGAACCATTAGCAGAAAGTGAGGAAGTTTTTAAACAGGCATTGGGGCAGGGACACGGGAGCATATGTGAAAGGTGGGCAGGTTGGCATTTCGTCATCTTGCTACTTCTACACTGGTTTCCTAACCTGGTAACTATCTACCGTCGGAAACTTAGCTGGCAGTCCCGGACGCTTCTCCTTTGGTAAATATCCAAGTATTTACTACGATGTTTGTTATTTGTGGGTTCCTACCTGTACGTTTATAATTTTAGAAAAGGTAACAATAGGTCTATTTTTGCACTCCTGCAAGAAGCAATTACCAGTAGCTGGATGTTTAATTGTTTTGAATGCTATAAAAAGACTAATGGATTTTGGGTCTCTGTCAATGTAGAACTGGTATATTGGGAAAGGTTTCAGCAAACAGTGAATGCCTCCTCTCAAATCTCTTTGACAGTCTCCACAAAGTGAGTTTACAGCTTGTAACTCTCATTTATACTCTGCCATAATGTTTTCTTTTTCCTCATCATCAAGACAATTACAGTTCTCAGGAATATGGAGAGAGCAATTGATTGTAATCAGATGACCAAACTTTAGGTTGACGTCCAGAAAGGTTTGGTTTGGAATATGTAATATTAACATTGGATATGCTGAAGTCACTAGAAATATTTTAAAACAATCCAAAATGTCCATCTGCGATTCGCTTTGAATTCAAACAAAAAACAGTGTGCATTCTCTTGCTACCTAATTAAGAAGAATGTGATCTATTTTACCAATACATGTTTAAGAATAAACATGTTTCCATTCCATCATTGGTTCAGGTACCCAATCATATATTCTTAATGTAAAACAAGTCACCTTAAGATGAGGCAGCAATGAAAATCTGTAACTTAAATCCTAGAGGAGAAAGCAGGAAAAAGCCTCTTTGACCTAAGACGCACCAATGTCTTACTCGACACGTCTCCAAAGGCAAGGGAATTAAAAGCAAAGATGAACTACTGGGACCTCATCAAGATAAAAAGCTTCTGCACGACAAAAGAAACAACCCACAAAACTGATAGGCAACCAATGGAATGGGAAAAGATAATAGCAAATGACATATCGGATAAAGGACTGATATCTAAAATCTCTAAAGAACTTACGAAACTCCACACCTGAAAAATGAATAATCCAGTGAAGAAATGGGTGGAAGATATGAATAGACACTTCTCCAAAGAAGACATCCAGATGGCCAACAGACACATGAAACGATGCTCAACGTCACTCATCATCAGGGAAATACAAATCAAAACCACACTGAGATACCACCTCACACCAGTCAGAGTGGCTAAAATGAATACATCAGGAAACTATAGATGCTGGTGAGGATGTGGAGAAGCAGGCACCCTCCTACACTGTTGGTGGGAATGCAAACTGGTGCAGCCACTCTGGAGAACTGTGTGGAGGTTCCTCAAAAAAAAGAAAATAGAGCTACCCTATGACCCAGCAATAGCCCTGCTAGGAATCTATCCAAGAGACACAGGACTGCTGATGCATAGGGGCACATATACCCCGATGTTCATGGCAGCACTTTTGACAATAGCCAAATCATGGAAAGAGACCAAGTGCCCATCAACTGACGAATGGATAAAGAAGATGTGGTACATATATACAATGGAATACTATGCAGCAATGAGAAAGAATGAAATCTGGCCATGTGTGGCAACATGGATGGAACTGGAGGATATTATGCTGAGTGAAATAAGTCAGGCAGAGAAAGACAGATGCCATATGTTCCCACACATAGATAGGTTTTGGAAGACCTAACAGAAAACCAAGGGGGAGGGGAAGAGGGGAAGGAAGGGGAAAAAAAAGGCACAGAGAGGAAGGAAGACATAACATTAGAGACTCTCAAAGACTAAGAACAAACTGAGGAGAGAGGGGGTGTGGGAGGGGGAAGACTGGGTGATGGGCACAGAGGAGGGCACTTGTGGGGATGAGCACTGGGTGTTGTAGGGAAACCAAATTGACAATAAATTATTCAAAAAGAAAAAGAAAAAAAATGAATTATATCCAAAAAAAAAAAAAGAAAGAAAATCTGTAACTTGTCTAAAATTACACATTCAATCTGCTAATTCTCCACCAACATGGTTTTCCTTTTTCCCTCGGTAAGAGAGGCGGGACTGAAGTACATCTGTACAGCAAGGGACAGAAGTAGTCTGCCCTCTCTGAGCTAGCTGTGGATATATGCCTGGATTTCTGAGGTAGAACATGAGCTGAGGTGAAATTTGGGAGCCCTACCTTACCAGGTTCAGGAACTCTCTGGATGTGGACTCCTGCCCCCTTTTCCCTTTCCAGGGACAGAAATGGCAATGACTGTACTAATTCTGAAACAGTGGTAGGGACAGAAGACCCTAAATTGGCCCAGCTTCCTCATGACCATGTGAAAGAACTGCATGAAGAGTTACCACCAACCTGAAACGCTCACTTTCGACGGCCATGTGAGCTGAAGCATGTCTTTTGTTGTTGTTCTTTAAATTGTTGTAATTTAAGGGTTTCTTTTTACAGCAGCCTAAACTACCTGAACTAATCTAATTATCCAAGATTTAATGACTGACCATTCCAAAAACTAGATAATTAGGTGACGGGAGAGGGTCAGTTTAAGAATTGAGTTCAAGGGGCACCTGGGTGGCTCAGCCAGTTAAGCATCTGACTCTGCTAAGGTCATGATCTCATGGTTTGCAGATTCGAGCCCCGCGTCGGGCTCTGTGCTGACAGGCTCAGAGCCTGGAGCCTGCTTCAGATTCTGTGTCTCCTTCTCTCTCTGCCCCTCCCTGCTCATGCTCTGTCTGTCTCTGTCTCTCAAAAATAAACATTAAAAAAAAAAAGAATCAAGTCCAATATTCTAAAACGAATGAGTATTTTGTCGTTAGACACTTTCTTCACACCTAGACATCTGTTGAAAACTAGCTTTCCCTAAGCAATTCCAAGGCCAATATGGGAATGAAGGCATTCCTGACATGTAAACATGGAGGTATCTCAGCCGGCAGAGCTACTCATCTCTGGTCACCGCTTTCCCTTTGCAACCTGGGAGCACGCTCTTCCCACCCCACCAGGAACACAAATCTTGCTTATTCTTTTATGTCTTCCCGAATTGGATCATATGAAAAAGTTTTCCCACCAGGACCAATTCTGTAATGGAAGTAAGATTTTCCCTCTCCCCTTCAGGGTTTTCAGGCTGGGTCTAAGTAGGAAGCAGATATAAGTCACGTTAGTAGGAGCGAACATACACATTTATATAAGTTTTCAGTGACAGGAGAGCCCTCGTGAGGCAAGGAAGATCCAGAGAAATGGCAACACCAACAGACTTTTGTATTAGGATGAACAGAGAGGGGCCGTCGTGGAAAAGTAAACTCTAGAAGGAGGCTGGAGGGAGATGTGAATTATTCTAACAAGTTCTGTCTGTATCAGCTCTCTCGGCTCTGACTCCTCCTTAAGGAGCGTTTTTCCTCCTGCTACAGGGAAGCATCCTTCATATGAGGGTGTGCAGGTCTTGCATTCGGGAAGTCAAGGGGAGATCAGGATGTCCTTCCTGCAGCTGCTACTTTTTAAGTGCTTTTAGTTCAAAATAATCTTTATGCCAAAGTGGCATATTCTGCCACCATTCAATTCCAACGCAAGGGATCATACTGACAGTCAAGGTCTAATCACATTGTTTAGCATCTCTGGGAGTTATGTGCATCTGGCCAAGGCTATAAATGATTTTGAAAAAAAAATATATATATATATATGATATAATACATATAAATATTATATATATATGTACACACACACACACATATGTCTTTCCTAGTTCAGATTCCTCTTCCCATCTGTGACTCAGAGGCCAAGCCTCCTTTATTGTTATATTTCTACCAGTGTCAATATAAGACTCCCGAGGGTCTCTGGGTGTTTTTTCCATTTCACCTGTCCATACAGGGAAAAGGTTAAGTCAGGTGAGGAAACAACACAGACCATACTTTTCCACATTTTTTTTCCCAGAACTCAGTCCCACAGCTCAATTTAGCAAGCTGGGCTGGGATGTGGAGTCTAGCTGTGTGCCCAGGAGGAAGAAGGAAAGACTGGGAGGGGTCCAGCCTCGCTATATACTTGAAATCAAGAGCACAGAGAGAGAACTGGTGAAGATCAGCCCTAGGTCTTTTTTTTTAAATTATTATTTATTTAAAATAGATCATCCCATACTCTAGATCAAATGTAAACTTACTGAAACAGTTAAACTCAATTATCGGTACTTATTCGAAAAGTAGTGTCTTCTGCCAATGGTTGATACAACTTTTTATTATCCATGGTTTCTAAGTGTCTGATAAAAAAAAAACAATCATAACAAAAACAAAAACAAAAACAAAAGGAAAATAAAAAAAGAAAACAATACCATTCAGTTCTCAGGTCCTAGCGAATCCATTATGGCAGTTATATAGCCTCTTAGGACTTACTTCATAAAGTGTAGGATACAACAAGATTATCAAATTGCCCTTACGTGTCAGAGTAACTCACACATGGACCAGGACAGTCAAGGGCAAAAACACCAGCAAATGTTAGAAATGTTCTTCAGGAAGGTCAAAAATTCTTCCACGTGAGCTACTCTGACTCCTCTTAATTTTAGCACCAAGTAATTGGTTTTTTTCTTCTCTAAGTTAACAACTTTATTAATAGAATCTATTTGCAGTTAGTAGTTGTATGCAGAGAAGGTAAGGACTGGTGAATTATTCATTGAACAAAACATTTTTATTCTTAAAAAGTGGCATAAATAGGGGTAATTAAAAAAAAGAAAGCTAAATGAGCAACACCCTGATGAGATCTATGACCTTGGCATTCATGCCACAATGTTTAAGCTAAAGGAGATAACAAGCATTGTGTTCCTAAAGTCTGGAGGCATGCTGCTATTAAGAGGAATGAGCAGCAGATGAAAACCCAGACGGAGGGGCTCCGTGGACAGAGCTTATTCAAAGGGACAACTTTGGGCAGCATCCCTCTTGCCTTCTTGGGAGCTCCAAGGATGGACTAGATGGGAGGAGAACTCTGGGAGAACACACGTGAGGATTTTGTGCCACTGAAACTCTGAAGGAATTTTGGACCCACCCAAATAATAAGCACATGTTTTATGAACATTGCATCTGGATAAGTTGGGGAGAAACACAAGTGAATTTACATCCATTTGGGTTCTCGTCATGATCATGATAAACATGATCAAGGAAGGTCTCTAGAAGCAGAAAACTACATGCACCTTAGCAAAGAACGAGAGTTCACAGGTTACCATGACAACAAAAGAAAACGGGAACGGGTAAAAATGGACATGACGAAGAACATGGTCTTTCCAACAGACTGACCAATAATTCTTACCATTTTAAGCCTAGTTTTTTTTTAAAGTATTTTAATGGTTATTTATTTTTGAGAGAGAGAGAGAGAGAGCAAGCAAGCACAAGTGAGAGGGGCAGAGAGAGAGAGAGAGAGAGAGAGGCCCAGAATCCTAAGCAGTTCCATGCTCTGAGCTGTCAGCACAGAGCCCGTCGCAGGGCTCAATCCCATGAACCATGAGATCATGACCTGAGCTGAAGTTGGACACTTAACCGACTGAGCCGCCCGGGTGCCCCATGTTTTAAATATAGTTTCCATCTCAGTGGTTTACCTATATGTTATGTAGAGTTTTATGCACATAAAATTACATACTTTAATTTATTGCTTGAATATTGCAAAGGTAACTTTTTATAAAGGAAAACACTATGCGGTCAGCACGGTAAATGTTCCCCAAAACGTCATCTGCCTCCTCGCCCAGTATGTCAGCCTTTGCTCTAACTTACAATTCTTACGTCCTTCTTGAAAATTATCAAAGCAATAAAAATACAGATTTTAGAATATGATATGGTGTTCTATTATATGAAGTCTTCCTTTTTTCTTGGGTCTCAGTCAGCATCATTATGTAATGTCAAATTGTCTCTAAATAGCCAAACTACTAAACTATATCATGAAAGAAAGTTCTACTCTGTTTTCAGGAAAGCATTATAAGTCTTTCACTCATATGCAAGCATAAAATATAGTAAATTTAATTTTATGATTTTTTCAATTCTTTACTTCCTAAGAATATCTATCTATCTTTCATCCATCTATATCTATCAATGTATCAATCAATCTATCTATCCATCCATCCGCATGTGCTGTAGACTGTCCTAAAAGCCTCAACCCTCAATGGCATGGTATTTGGAGGTGAGGTCTTTAGAAATAAGAGGTCTTTAGAATTCTTGGGATTAGTGCCCTTACAAAAAGAGACACCAGAGAGTTTGCTTTCTCTCACTTTTCTCTATGTGAGCCGGGAAGAGAGCTCTCACCAGAACTCAACCACGCTGGTACCCTGACATTAGACTCTAGCCTCTTGAACAGTGACAAATAAATTTCTGTTTGAGGCACCTTCTCCGTGGTATTTTGTTATGGCAGCCTGACTTAAGACAGTATGTATACGGACTCTATATTATGATACGCACTAGGTATTATACACATAAGCACACATAAACATTCTCTTCCCTCTTTCTGATTATATGAACAATATCATTTCAGATACATGTCAAATTATGTCTCCGACAATAACATGAAACTAAATGCCTACTTCTCACCGTTGAGATTATTAATTAGTTGCAGTTTAAACCCCAAAATATAACGTATTTTTCAGAGACTGTGTTATTTCTTCTTAAAGCATCCATTATTCATCAAAGCGTTACGAAAGCTGATAATTTTTAGACTAAATTGTCATGTTAAATATATATCAACTCTTAAAATAAGTGTAATATTATGTAAATTTAGAATAACTTAAACTATAATGGGAAGGATCATTCACTAATTATTTCTTATCACATCAGCTTTGAGAGGCCAAAACAAAGCAAATCGAAAAACCTTTGCGTATTACAAACAGTGATGGAGATCAGTACCTATATTCCTCCTGCGTGAAGCGTGGGATTTCTCCAGGATGTAACACGAGAATTTTCACCGTGGCACTGCTGGACATCACAGGCTCACCATCATCAAAAGCAACAACCACCAACTTAAAAAGTAATAAAAATTCACGTTAAGGATTATTAACAAGAAGAAAAGAAGGCATCATTTTAGTCACTGGACTCCCTGGGGAAGCAATCATCATTCCCTCACTGTCTGCCAGGTTGCAGCCTCAGTGCCAGGATATGTTATGTACACTCTCACTTAGTCTTTACAACAGTCCCGCCAGGTGGACGTTCTGTGTTCATTTCCTAGACGAGAAAGCTCAAAGAAATAGTTACTAACTCTGTGATAAAACACTACCAGTAAAAACAGGTTTACCATACGGCATCTCTCTAATGATTAAACTGATTTCTCTTACACAATCCCACTGGGGCCCACAGTAAAAACAGGTGCCATTATAAGCAACAACACTTATTTAAAAAGTGTTAAATTCAGTCACATCGATAGCAAAAAGCTAATTAGCTTGCTTATAAAAGGAAATTAATTTTTCCAGTGAATTAATTTTCTGCAAGATTATAGGGAAGGAATACTGAAATCTGGAGGATAAAACTGGAAATCTTTCCAGTTTAACACACGTAGATACACACTCTCTGAAAAATATAGACAACCAAGTTCATGCTGTGTAGTACAAACTGTTCTAATGATGCAAAATGCAGAAAAGCTTTCATCTCAAGATGGAGCGACTGTATGTTATTTATTAATAATAATATCATTTATAATTGATTTTTTGGATAACATATATTATGTCAAGAATAATTCTTCTATTTAAGATATGTTAAATATTTTCAAAACTATGTGTTTCTCCAGAATGTGCATAATTTTGGAAGCTGCAGGCTACTAATCTAAACCAGTTAAACCTTGACCAACAAGTCATAACTGAGGATCATCCTGCAGCCCATGAGTTAGCCTTGGGTTAATATTTCACAAACAGAACAATTTCTCCCAATAGGGGTAGATTATGTGAGGCATAGTACTCATGACACCTACAAGGTTAACTGATGAGGGCATTTCCTCATTTCAGGGTCAAAGGCTTTAGTCACAATGAAAAAATTATTGTAAGTAATTATAGAAAGGAGAAAGACTCACATATTTAATAAAATAGATTATTTATGGTAATAGTGAAGGGTAGCATTATTTTGAATTTTCTGAAAGTATAACTTGTCACGAGTATGTAAACTTGACCCAAAAATTTTGCATCTCGGCATTTACCAGAAAGGAAAAAAAAATCGGGTCAGTGGCAAATGTTACTGCACAAGGAGATTCACGACAATAAATATTGTTACAACAAAAAATTAGAAACATCCTAATTATCCAATAACAAAGTATTAGACAAAATAATAATATAATAAAACATCATATAACCATTCAAATAATACCATTAACAGTATTGATTGGTATGGCCAATTATTAGGAAGTTAAAAAAGGAGTATGAATAATAGGATTACATTATTTTATTTACTTATTCATTCTGTTCAGTTTATTTGGTTATTTTGAGAAACAGGGTGTGTGCATGTGTGAGTGAAGTGGGAGAGGGGCAGAGAGAGGGAGAGAGAGAATACCAAGCAGGCTCCAGGCTGTCAGCACAGAACCCAATGCGAGTCTTGATCCCATCAACTGTGAGATCATGACCTGAGCAGAAATGAAGAGTCAGACGCTTAATGGACTGAGCCACCCAGGCGACCGAGATCATATTATTTGAAAAGACATTATGTATATACTTGCATTTGCATGGAATGCCATCATAAGGATAGGTATTAAAGCGGTAAATTCTAGTTATCTCCAAGATGTGAAGTATCAAGTGTTTTGTCTTTTTTTTTTTTTTGTCTTTTGTGTATCTGATTCTTTAAATAGCTATGTGGTTAAAAAATATATATATTTGTAATTTAAATTATTTTGTACAATCATCTGTTAATCCGAACTCTCAAAGGTTAAATATCAAACAGACAATGTAAGAAAAGCACCACACCAACCTTAAAAATTGTTGTAGGTTCTTCATTAAGATTGACCCGAGTTATTACTCTTCCAGAATCTTCTTCTACGTCGAAAATACTGGCAGGATAAGGAAACTGGACATCATCTACTCTGTACCTCACATGACTTGCAGGTAATCCCTAGAATGAAATTATATTATAAATTTACTCTTCATAAAATGAAAACAAAGGGTATTGATGATGCCAAATTGATCCATAAAATGCATGGCCTTTTAGAAGGAAGAAATCATATTAAGTATTCACATTTCGAGGTGTGAAATGTAGCAGCCTCTCCACCTGTTACTGAAAGCTATTTATGTGAGAGAATAAACCAGCGGTTGCCTTGAGGATCTTGTCTTCTACTTTCCTTTAATTGTAGGAATCTCACCCAACTGAAACACCATGTCTGCTTAATAGTTTAGCTTCTGAGACAATTAGAAAGTATGTTCCTTCATTGTGCTTATTTTAACTCTGAAACTCAGAGCATGATGAAGCATGGAAGACTCTGGAAGACTCTTGTAAAGTGGAAGGGTAGGTATGGATGTGGAGGAGACAGAAAGTACTTACTGTCTGGTTTGTGCTGTTTAACACCTAGGTTTTGTCATACCTAAATTAATCCTTCTAACAATCCTTTAGGATATATCATTACTAATTATGGTGATAGTAATAATAGTAAAATAATGAGGTCTAACCTCTGTTGAATGGTTATTATGTGTGAGAAGCATAATAAAGGTGATACATATATATTCTACCACCCATTTTTAAATTTTTAGTTAATGAACTTGAGGTTTATGGTTAATGAATTGATGCTGATTTGTTCCAGTTATAGACTAAGATATGTCAGGATAGTTAAAAGAAATTATTTTTTAGAAAACATAAATTAAGATTTGATAAAACTTTTAGACTGTAATAAAAATAGTCAAAATTGTTGGACGTCCTCACTTACATTAGGGTTTAGGTTGATCTTATTTTGAATTATATAAACTGACACTAGTGTGGCAGTCTAATCTTTTCAGTGCTGAAGCCAGTCCTTGAGGTCAAGTACACAATTGGGACACAGAGTTACTATGTGGTAGATTTGACCTCAAACCCAAACAGATGCTATAGGAAACACTAAATTCCTTAGAGGAAAACATTCCCAAGGTTCAGTCATGGGCACGTCTACCTTCTCTACCTCTATTTTCTAGTCTCATACCTTTAAAAAACTTCTGTTTGTTCATAACTCCTAAGGTTAAATTCTGGCTACGCTTACCCTTTAAACTCCCCATAGATGTTCTATGTTTTCACTCTCCAAGCCAGCATCTTGATTTCCTCTCCTCTTCCTGTCCTCCTCCACTTTAGGTCAATGGCCCCACCTTTTACAAGCTGGTCTCTATGAAAGCCTAGGGAAGGCCATTGACCCTTCTCATTCTCCCAGAGTCCACAACTCAACTGTCCTCAAGTCCTGCTGATAGCTCAATGAAAGCATGTCTAATGTAGGTTATTCCCATCTCCTCTATCAACTTGTTTCCTGCAGTGGACCCTTAAGTGACCTTCTCCTTCTAATCTATTTGAATTATCTTAAAATATATAAACTGTATCTGTGATATAAAAATATAAACCATAAACTGAGAGCTTTTCCCCTACAGGTCAGGAACGAGACAAGAATGCCCACTCTCACCACTTTTATTTGAAATACTACTAGAGATCCTAGCGACAGCAATAAGATAAGAAAAAGAAAATAAAAGTTATCCAAATTGGTGAGGAAGAAGTAAAACTTCCATTATTTGCAGATGACATGATGCTACATATAGAACCCTAAAGACTAGCAATAAACTATTAGAGCTGATAAATTCAGTAAGGTCTCAGGATACAAAATCAATATTCAGAAATCTATTGCATTTTTATATATTAATAATGAAGTAACATAAATAGATATTAAGAAAACAGTCCTATTTGCAATTGCACCAAAAGTAATAAAATACCTAGGAATAAACTTAACCAAAGAAGTGAAAGACTTATTTCAAAACTTGTAAAATACCAAAGAAGGAAACTGAAGAAGACACAAACCAATGGAAAAGCATTCTATGCTCAAGGTTTGGAAAAATAAATATTGTTAAAATGTTCATACTACCCAATAATCAAAAATTTTCAAGCAATCTCTATAAAAATACCACCAATATTTTCACAGAAATAGAACATAAAATTTGTATGGAACCAGAAAAGACGCCAAATAACCAAGGTGATCTTGAAAAAGAAAAACAAAACTGGAGGTATTACAATCCCAGCTTTGAAAATATACTACATAAAGTGATTAAAACAGCGTGGTACTGCCACAAAAACACATACATAAATGAATGGAACAAAAGAGAGCCCAGAAATAAACCCATGATTATATGATCAGTTAAACTTCAACAAGTAAGGCAAGAGTATGCAATGGGAAAAGGCCATGTCTTCAATAAATTGTACTGGGAAAAGTAGAAGCACATGAAAACAAATGAAATTGGATTTATCTATTGTGCCATTCTAAAAATATATTCAAAGTATACTAAAGACTTAAATGTGAGACCTGAAACCATAAAAATCCTAGAAAAGAACACAGGTAGTTAATATCTCTAACACTGATCATAGCAACATTTTTCTAACTATGTCTCCTTAGGCAAGGGAAATAAAAGCAAAAAAAAAAATGAACTATTGGGACAATATCAAAATAAAAATTTCTGCACAGTAAAGGAAACAATCAATAAAATTAAAATACAACCTATCGAATGAGAGATTTTGCAAAAGATCTAACTGATAAAGGGTTAGTATCCAAAATATACAAAGAAGTTAAACAACTTAATGTCAAAACCACCACAGATAATCCAACTAAAAATGTGCAGAAGACATGAAAAATCACTTGTCAAAGATACACAGATGGACAAAAGAGACATGAAAATATGTTCACATCACTCATCAGCAGGGAAATTCAAATAAAAACTACAATGAGATATCACCTCTCACAGGTTAGAATAAAATAAAAAAAACACAAGAAACAAAAAGTGTTGGTGAGAATATGGAGAAAAAAGGGACCTTCATGTACTCTTGGTGGGGATGGAACTGGTACAGCTCCTCTAGAAAACAGTATGGAAGTTCCTCAAATAATTGAAAAGAGAACTACAGAGGTGCCTGGGTGGCTCAGTCAGTTAAGCATCTGACTCTTGGTTTCAGCTCAAGTCACCATCTCACAATCCGAGGGATAGAGACCCACATTGGGCTCTGGCCAGACATCTCAGAGCCTGCTTAGGATTCTCTCTGTCTCTCTCTCTCTCTCTTTCTTGGCCCTTCTCTGCACCCCCCTCTCAAAATAAATAAATAAATATTAAAAAAACTGAAAATAGAATTACTGTGTGATCCTGTAATTCTACTACTATAATTACCAAAGAATACAACAATACTTTATTCAAAAAGATATATACATTGAAGCATTATTTACAATAGATAAGATACAGAAGCTGCCCATGTGTCCATCAATAGGTGGAGGATATGCATGTTTATTTATATTATACTTATTCATATGCACACACTACACGTATATACTGGAATAGTATTCAGCCACAGCAGAGGATGAGATCTTGCCTTGTGTGACAATTTGGATGAACCTAGAAGGCATTATGCTAAGTAAAATAAGTCAGAATAAGAAAGACAAATACCATACGATTTACCGACGTGTGGAATCTAAAAAACAAAACGGATGAATAAACAAATAAACAAAAAACAGAATCAGACCCAGAACCACAGAGGATAAATAGATGGCTGCCAGAGGGGAGGTAGGCAAAACGGGCAAAGGGGAGAGGGCGGTCCAGGCTTCCAATTATAGAATAAATAAGTCATGCGAATGAAGGGCACAACTTAGGGGATACAGTCAACAGTACTGTCAGAGTGATGTGTGGTGACCAGGAGTAAGTACACTGTGGGCACAGCATAATGTCCTGAGTTGCTGAATTACTATGTTGTACATTTGAGAGTAATAGGACATTGTGCGTCAAATATACTCAAATTAAAAAAAAAATAATGACAATAATGACAGGAGTTGTTAGCCCATTTGGGCACTTCACTACATTATCAAAGAATGTTCATTTCATGCATTCTCATGTTTAAGCTTACAAGAAATGCAAGAGTTGATATGAGTAGTAACCATACTTGACAAAAAAAAAAATCAAGGCTTTTAGAATTATTTAATTTCCCGAATTTCCTCAGCTAGTACATCGCAGCGTTATTAGTCAGATGAAACACAACTCATACTAAAACAGGTCCTTACACATTAACCCAACTTAACATTTATCTATGCTATCCTACAGGAACAGACCTCTGACATGACAACAAATAGTGATACAACTGAGCAAAGTTCCTTGGGAAAAATGCTCTAGAATTAGAAGCCCCCGTAAATCCTGCTGTAGGGCTCTGCCCTGGGAAGTTATGAAGTTATGGAGCACATATTCCATGAAGAATGCATGAAGAAAGAGCAAGATGACAGCACAAACTGTTTCAGGAACCAAATTTCAGAGTTTGTGTTAGATTCGGCACCCGTTCTTTCTGTAGTATAACCAAAATTCTTATGGCGATCACACATTAGTAATCCAGAAACCTAAAGAAGTTCATTACACTTAGTACGTACTCTTGACTACAGACAACATATTCATGGTCCATCGTGAAGTACAGCTTTAATCAAATAAAAAGAGAAAGAGATTGGTTTATGGAGGGTTCTCTCTCACATGCCTCAACTATTTTGCTATCCAGAAGACCAGGTCCTTCCTAGACCAAGGATCACTAGAGATAAATGTGTATGTATATGAACGCATGCGTTATAGGTCAGCTACACCAATGAACTTTTTGTTCTGTGATGTCTCCACAGGTTACGACCACATAGAGAGAGTATGGCTTTCCTATGGCGTCGCTAGCCCAACAGGGACATTTTTAAGTGTTCCCTCTATCGCACTTGCTATCAAAGCACTGCATTTTAGTTGATATCACGTGCAACAATAACTAAATACCTAAAATTATTTGGATTTTTCCTTTGAATATATTCAAAAGGTTTTTCATTTTCTTTCCCTCCCTTCATTTTTTCTCCCACAGCACTTTTTTCCCTCTTCTTCCTTTCTTACCTTTCTTCCTTTTTTTTTCTTTCCAAAATCTTTAAATAAGTCTTAACTTATGCTTAAATAATTAAGCTACATGATACGCAAAGGTAATTGGCTTTGGGGACAACCTCAATTAATGTGTCTAAGGTTGTCCCTAGGCCATTTATGACATGAATCAGGTCAACTGCATGGTTCTCAAGTAGTCATAAAAAGTAAAGTTAATAGGGTTAATCTGGAAAACTATGTCATGTAAAATCCACATATTCAACCACACTAAAAAAAAAGGACCATTATATGTTTTATCACATAATAATTATCATTACTATTCGTTAATTACCTTTTAGTACTAATTTCGTGAAAAATTTAATAGATATGATCAAAGTATCCTAAATTCATTCAACTGTATTTTTAAAAATAAAATGAAATAGTTCATTGAGTTTATAAATTATACATTTTAATAACAAAAATATATTACATACATCCTTAAACATCATTTAAATACATATAAATTTAAAATATTAATTTAAAGACCCAAATATTTTGTAATTTAGATAAATATTAATTTATCAAATTTGTTTAATTTAAATTGTGCTAGAAATTGAGGGACTTCGGTTTACACTCACATGTTCCCAAGAGGTTGATATTTTTCCTAGGTGAATACACTGAATACATTTATTTTTAAAAAATAAACCAAGTAAATCAAGCCAAAAGCTTGGTAAACCAACCTACAAAAAAATACTTAAAGTTGAAATGAAAATATTTATTACTTTCTACTTTACTTCAGGATAAGACAGTACATACTTTATCTCTCTGTATATGCATTTATATGTTTATTCAGAGAGTGTTTTGGACCACCAACAGATAGGAGGAAGATCTATCTTTCTATAAAATAGTCAATCTTTAAAATTGTATTACTATGGCAATAGATTGTTTCTCCATAACATTTCCAAATTATAATAAAGTCACTAACAATGCAAGTGGTTTACAAAAATTATTTTCTTAAACTTCGTACTAAATTAAAACTAGGCTACGGTTTGATTTATAAATGACAAGCAAATGACTTCTTGGTCCTGCACTCTGATGAAACAAATTGATTGGTCTTTGTTTAGAACCAAAGAAACATGGGGGGGCTACCAGTTAGCTCCCTGTCTTTATTTATTTTTTAAAAATATTTTCAATGTTTATTTATTTTTGAAAGAGAGAGAAACACAGAGTATGAGCAGGGGAGGGGCAAAGAGAGGGAGATACAGAATCCGAAGCAAGCTCCAGGCTCTGCGTTGTCAGCACAGAGCAATAATGTGGGGCTCAAACCCAGGAACCATGAGATCATGACCTGAGCTGAAGTCAGACGCTTAACCACTGAGCCACCCAGGAGCCTGAGCTCCCTGCCTTCAGACACTACCACCACCATACCACAGCATTCAGATAAAGTTTTAAAAGGTTTTGGCCAAAGTTAATTCATACGGTGCTGTTAAGACCCACGGTGGCATTTCAGGACTTCAACAATTAGAAAGTCTCTTACTCAGCAAACAATGTGCTGAAAGCCAAGCTCATCTTGCCCTCTGTGTGATGGAGCAGAGTCTCTCCTTCTCAAGAGAAGGTAAGTCTTTCTAACTGTGAAGACCAATGGTTTACACCCCCTCCCCCCAGCCTCCTTTTGTTAGGATAGTTCTGTGTTTGTATCCTCTAAGAGATTATTTTCTTGCCCTTCTGTCTCCATGCCCTTACTTACCATAGTTGTTTAGAAATGCATTCAAACTGTGGGTTCAAAAGAAAAAAACAAATTATCTGTGGTTTTAAGTCACCGGCAAGGAAGACAAATACTTTAGATATCCACATAGTGGAATCCATTTAGTTTTATTCTTTAGTTAACTAACTAAACTACAATGTCTCTTCCTTAGAACAGATATTTTAATATCATGAGGTAAAATGTATTTTGACATTTGAGGCAATGTAAAATTTCAAACAGGTAAACTTTGATGCAACATGATTTATGGAAATTTAGTGGGTGATCTCATAATATACATGTATGTTAAGGGTCCAACTTCAGCTCAGGTCATGATCTCACAGTTTGTGAGTTCAAGTCCCGTGTCGGGTTCTGTGCTGACAGCTCAGAGCCTGGAACCTGCTTCTGATTCTGTGTCTCCCTCTCTCTCTGTCCCTTCCCTACTCATGGTCTGTCTGTCTCTGTCTTTCAAAAATGAATAAATGTTAAAAAAAAAGGAAGACTAAACAATTTTGGAATTTTGCTCTATTTACCTAGCCACCACGAAGAGGTATTATCAAAAAAAAATTGCCAAAAAACATAACATAAATATTATTTTAATAGGAAGGTGGTAAAACTGTCTGCAAAGATCTTCTCAGCAGGCGGTGGTGGCAAAAATAGACTTTCTTATTATTCTCCCTCCGGGAGTCTTATCAAGGGTAAATACAATGAGTTTCTTCTTAAAATTTTATGGAAACTGAGGACAAGTGAGAAGCATAACACGACAGCATTTTTGAAGCCTCCTCACTTCCTGTAACAGCAATTTCTATAAATTCAGCTGACCTTATCTTTCTATTGGAGCGAGCATGACTTCAGACAACCATGGGTTTCAAAGACTAATGAGATGCCGTATAGCAATCCTTCTTAATGTCACTTCCATTCACCACAAGGGTTGAGATATTTTTTTCCTGAATTTTCAAGTAGGTGACACATTCTCCTTTAAAGGGAACAAAAAGTTTGAAAAAGGACCATGGTATTAGTGGGAGCTTAATCATGCAATGGGTGCTGAAAACTTTGACTTGGCATCATATAGACCACTGAAATTGAAAATTACATAAATTTAAATTTAAAAATTATATAAAATGTCAGCAATTGAAAATTTTATAAATCACCTATTTCCTTATCATCTTGCTCATGTTTGTAGAAAAGGGATTAATTCATTATATGTGGAATTCATTCATTCATTCAATGCATCTACTGACTAGACACAGCTGAGTCCTGAGGGTATTAGAAGGAGAACTGAGTGGAGGAGACAGACTTCATCTCATATTCCTACCTTCCTGATGGTCATCAAAAGTCAGCCAACGAGACTGGTCTCACATAACACCAAGCTCACACCTACCTCAACATTCTCCTGTGGTTCCCCCTGCCTCATCACTCCCGTGCTACTGGTTCCTCCCAACATCCAGGTCTCACATGACCCCTCCTCTGTCCATGCCCTTCCATAAGCCACTTGAGTCAACCCTTAACTCTGTATATTTTTTAGACTCTGTATCTTGGTCTGAATTATGTGACATATTTAGTAGACCATGGGTTTGCAGCCTGCATCTGTCCCTTGATGGTGAGCTCCATTTGAGCAGATGATTTTTGGCCTTGTCATTAAGAGGTCAAGAATAATTTGTTAAGTGGATACTTAACAAATGATCAGTGTGGCCAGGACGCCCAAATCTAGGGACGCCACTCACATGGACATGATGCGTGGCTGTGTGTGGAACCCCCACAGTGGCTGAAATGTCACCTGCGTCCCTGCTTGCAGTGGCCACGTGCACTTTTTTTAGAGCAGAAAGGAAGTAGAGATTATATCTGTGATTTTTTTTTGGGGGGGGAGGAGACACAAAAGAGATGATAATTGAACCTATGAAAACATAGCTCCTAGAGTAAAAAAGAGGAGAATAAATATTCTTTCAAAAAGGATCCTTGAGTACAGTGCTGGAGAAATGAAACTACCATCATGAAAGTTCTTTCTCCTCCTCCCCATCCCCATCCCCCTCTTCCTTTTTTTTTTTTTTCTGGACCGTCTGAATATAAAGCAGTATCTCTTCCCTACTTCGCAGCTCCTTCCTGTGTATTCTGTTACTCCTCTAATTAGAGTTAATACATTCTGTCCTTTAAAATAATGATGTAATCCTCTGGAGTTTTCTAATAAAGGAATCCTCACACGGCTTATATTATTAAGATACAGATAACATTTTCTCACACCATCTACATTGCACAATGTGCCAAATCTGAGTTATATTATGAGACAACCGAGTGTTGAAAAGGATTGAGATTTCTGAGTAATATTTTTGGTAATTGTGAGAATCATAGTTACACAGGTAATTTTGTGTATGGTTTGGAAGACCTCTAAAAATGTGCTAATCTTAGAAAGTAGCTAAGTCGGGGCACCTGGGTGGCTCAGTCGGTTAAGCATCCAACTCTTGGTTTTAGCTCAGGCCATGATCTCATGGTTCATGGGATCAAGTCCCATGTCCGGCTCTGTGCTGAGAGCACAGAGCCTGCTTGGGACTCTCTCTCTCCTTCTCTCTCTGATCCTTCCCTGCTCACTCTCTCTCTTAAAATAAATAAACCTAAACAAAATAATAAAATGAAATGAAATAAAATAAAATAAAACTGTTTAAAAAGAAAGTGGCTAAGTTGTTGGCAGTTTTGAATTTAAAACCCACTGATATCGGTCCATAGATTCTCATCTATAGCTAATATTTATCTCTCAAGATGACAGACAATGATGCGAAACACAGATATAGTTCTGTATTTATGGGGCTCATAGCTGGGGCTGGGGGACAAAAGGTGCACAGATAAACGCGACTGCCTACTAACGTTTCTGATAAAAGCTCAAAAGCAGCATGGCCGCGAGCACATGAAGGTGCTGGAGTGAGATGATGCATTTTCAGGATTACAGTCAAGTGGACTGTACACCTCAGTGTGTAGATACTTACCTACGAAGACGTGCCTTGAACAGGTACTCTACTGTACAGACCGTACTGACTGTTATAGGTCGGGTCTGATCTGGTGTACATTGCGGTATGAAAGTGACAAGCTAAAATGTAATGTAGGTGTCAAGATTGTGACACTGTATCTTCAACTCAATGGGATAAAAGTAGAGATGTATCATTATGAAGTGACATAAATTAAAGACGTCTATTTAAACAAAATACCTTGCTAATTTTTGGCAGAAAAAAAAACTTTCTTAAAGTATGTACATATTTATTGGGGGAGGGGCTTGGAGAGACCCAGTTAGCATGGTGTTTTCATGAAAATTTTACTCTCAGATTGTACAATGTCATAGATGACACTAAGATTACTTCATGATTCCAGGCATCGGTATCCTCAGGGGTACGAATGCTGAGGGTGGCAGCACTGTACCAGACCAGAGGTGAAGTTCGCCATCTTTCCCGTCTCCCTGAAAACAAGGACGAGGGGAACGAAATATCAACTAACCTCTCTGTGCCTGACATTGGCTAAGTGCTTTCATTCTTCATTCAACCCAAAGCCAATCCGGCGAAATGGTCTTATTATTCTTACATGGAAACGAGGTTGAAAGAAGTCAAGTGAGTGTAGTACAATATCATTTTTCTTGGTTAAACACAAATGACAACTCCTGTGACAATCATCAATAGCTCTGAAGGACTCGGGGTGTTTGCCAACTCTAACTGCCCTCAGGAAAGACATGACTTAATGACATCTATTAATAAATGAATTAATTTTTTGTTCATGTACTTGGCTCCTTTCCAAATATGATTTGAGGTAGTATGTGACTTCTTTAAATAGAGTGTGGATTTCAGAGTGGGAAAGGCATTTCCACTTTGCGATGTCCTTCTGTCTCCTAAATTTGACTGCGTACGGCTCAGTAAATATTAGTACGAGACATTACTGGCATAGGCATTTCTTCAGCACACATACAGCAATATGGTGATACAGTGATCATGTGAACCAGGCATTTTTCCTAGACGATGGGACTATGACGGCCAAAAAACAAAATAAATAAATAAATAAATAAATAAATAAATAAATAAATAAATCCTGTCATGATGGTGTTGACATTAGACTGTTTTACATCAAAAACATTTATATACTACAGAGTGGATCAAATTAACATGGCAGAATAAATGTAGATTTATCTCAAGAAAATAGAATCCTGAGATTTCAATTACCTTCTTTATTGCTCAGTTCATTTTTACTTTTGACTTCCATTCTTATAGTGAGCATTAAACACAATATGTTTTGACTTAATGATGGTAAGAATGTAATTAATTACTACAGAAGGTAATTGCAGGTCTGTGTGAAAGATGTTCCAAACTTGCAAACATAGGGAATTTCAATGAGACTATAATGGGCCAAAATAATTAAGTTCTTAATATCAGGGGATATCTTGATTTAGTAATTTTTCTTATGTACATAATTATCAAGAAATTACTTATTCAGACCCACATAATTTTGTTTGTAATAATGGCAATCACATTAAATCAGGGAATACTAAACCTGTTATTACCATTACACACAAACATGAAGTAATTTGTTTTCAAGTATACAAAGATTCTTCTCCCTGATGTGGTTTCCAAAATTCTTTTTCCTCATGTCTTTGAAAGCAACTAATACGATGTATTTTGTAATGGTGTAATTCACAAAACCTCCCAAGACTGATTTAGCATTAAGGATTACTGTAAAACGGTTTGGGTTGTGTTTTCCAATCATAATGACTTTTGTAGCGGATCTGACCGAACTCTAAGGTATCCTTGAAAAACCGTGGGAAAAAGTGCAGGTCAAACTCGCCAGGTGTGTTTTTTCCCTCCCTCTCCCTCCCCTCTCTCTGACACATGTAGTGATTTCAATGTGTTGACAACACACTGAGTCCACAGGTGCCCAGCTGACTTCCTCGTGCCAGATGTCATGACCTGAGAGAGGTCACGTAGTGCACCCGGTTCAGTTTCTACGGATGTGGTGTCAACTACTGCAGATCTGAGGAAGTACTTGCTTCAGGGTTATTTACCTCTGGATCTTTGGGGAAATAGGTTTTTCAAAGGTAAACAGAACTCAATCGCCTAAAGACATCAAATAAATAGCAAATAACACATTCCCTGTACAATGTTTTCATTTATGTACATTTTAAAATTTATAGAAATAACAATGGGCACCATTCAACTTTCCTCCCAGAAGTCAACTCATAAAAACAAAGGAACTTAAAAATAGGGGCGGTTATGAATGAGAGCTAATGATCAGTGATCCTGTCCCTCTGGCTAAAAATCCTATTTTTTTTTTTTTTTTTTACAACCAAACAAGAAATCTGGGCACTATCTTCATGGACCAGCAGACTCCATGGCTTGTAACTAGGGTTTACCTCTCCAGACTTCTGACAAAAGTACTTCCTTTTGGTTTTTGAGAATTATTTTTCTTTCTCCGACTTTAGGGCCTAATTCTGCCATGCCACTTTGCATTGGAAACACCTCTTCATCTTTCAGACTTCAACTTTCAGCCACTTTTTCCAGAAACTTCCTGGACTTTCCAGACAAAATCGGGCTCCCATTGGTCTAATTTCACAGCAGTCTGAAGATTTATTTTTTAGAGATTTATGGTCTGTCATTTCTATTTCCTTGAGGTCTAACTCTTTGAGTTTGAAATTCTTAGGCTACGAAACATGACAGTTTTAATTCTTCATACTTAATGCAGTGCTCTTAATTAATACCGGATACACACACGTGTAATAAATGTTGAGGGATTTCTATTTGTTTTGGAACACAAGGACAGATATTTAAGTTAAATATAATTCACAGTTTATGAAACATTGCCATCGGTGGAACAATGGGACTACTGACTTCTCATTTCTCTCTTTCTGTTTTTAAAGCTTATTTATTTATTTTGAGAAAGAGAGAGAGAGTCCCAAGCAGGCTCTGTATGGTCAGCACACAGCCTGACGTGGGGCTCGATCTAACCAACCCATGAGATCATGACCTGAGCTGAAACCAAGAGTCCGATGCTCAACCGACTGAGCCACCCAGGAGCCTCCAGTTCAGTTCTCATTCATCTTTCATTCCCACACCTCCTCCTACATCTTCTTCAAAAGCAATCACGTTAATGAATGTAAGGAGACTCTTAACTGAACAGATGTGGTACATCCTACTGTCCTTCAGTAAATATCCACTCCTTTTTACTCCACTTCCTGGCCCATTGATTCTGGCCTTGGCTGTGGGACTTGCTTTGGTCAATGGAATGTGAAAGACACACACACAACCAGTGGCTTGACCTGTGGCCGTGTCAGTCGGGCAAGTTCTTTTGTGGTCTCATCCTCAGTGTGGACAGGGCAGGCTAGCTTTGGCATGGAGCCCCAAAGGAAGAGGCACGTGGGACAGACTTGTGGCCACTCTTCAGCCTGCGAGCAAGGTCGGCCAATTCCTAGCTGCGTTGGAGATCTATGAGTAAAAACATCAATCTTTGTTATAAGGACCTAGTAAAGTTTGGTAGGGTTTACTCTGCAGCATTTTGGGGGGAAGACCTAACTGCTGAGTACTGCATGCAGTTTTACTTTTTTAAAAAGACTATATAATGGAATTATTTTCTTTTTCTTACTGTTTTCACTGAGTATTATGTCCTCACATTTCATTCTTGTTGGTATGTGCTCATAAAATCCTGCTGTGCTAGAAGTTCTGAAGACACTTCACACTTAATAATGATCATGGCCTTGGGGGATCTCTCTGACGTGTCAGCTCCCAGGGTGTGTGATAATATTCCTGACGCTGAGATTTCCCCGAATGCTTTGGGAGTCTCCGACTCTGCAGCCAAGTCCGCCTGGAGAGACAATGGAGGTGAGGCCCCACTCTCATCATGCTGGGAGAGCCAGGTTTGAAGCCGGACACGCCGTCGCATGCGGCTGGTCTGGTCAAACAGAACCCTGAGGTCAGAGCGCTCGGCTCAGGCACGTGCATTGCAAAAAGACCCCGAGAAGAGACCTAGCTGGGAAAAAGTTGTCACAGAGGCCGGCTCCTTCTCCACTGCCCCACCTTACACATCCCCCAACCCGTGCTCAGCTGACTGGACCTCTGACCTTTCCAGGCTTTCCCAGAGTGCAGGTGAAAAGAAAAGAGAGAAGACAACAGAATATAAACAATAAATACAGAAGGCAACTATCAGAGACGCAAAGCCTGGAAAAGATCAGGGAAAACATAACAACACTGACAGATCATATTTACTGAATAGTCACTGTATGGCACAAATTGTTCCACAGAAAGGCTATCATATAATCCTCATACCAATCCAACAGATTAAGAATATTTTGTTATTATTTTTTTTTAATTTATTTATTTGGAGAGAGAGTGTGTGTGCACATGAGTAGGTGAGGAGCAGACAGAGAGGGAGGGAGAGAGGATCCCAAGCAGGCTCCATGATGTCAGCACAGACCCTGACGTGGGGCTCCATCTCACACACAGTGAGATCATGACCTGAACCAAATTCAATAGTCGGACACTTAACCAACTGAGCCACTCAGGTGCCCCGTAAGTACTATTTTTTAATGTCATTTATTTATTTTGAGAGGGAGCGCACAATTGGAGAAGGGACAGAGAGAGAGAGGGAGAGAGAGAGAATCCCAAGGAGGTTCATGCTCAGAGCAGAGCCCAGTGTGGGGCTTGATCCCATGAACTGTGAGATCATGACCTGAGCCAAAATCAAGATGTGGATACTCAACCAACTGAGCCACCCAGGCACCCCAATACTTTTTTTTTTATTGTGGTAAGAACACTTAATATGAGATCCATTTTTAGACATATTATTATGCATACAATACAGCAGCATCAACTATAAGCTCAGTGCTGTATGGGAGATCTCTAGAACAACAACAGAAGCAAAACAAATAACCTGGTTAAAACTTGGGCAAACAACTTGAATAAAGATTTCTACAAAGAAGACATACAGACGGCTAACAGACAAATGGAAAGATGCTCACCATCACTCGTCATCAGGGAAATGGAACCAAAACCAAAACGAGCTATACTAGGATGGCTATTATCAAAATAATCCAATAGGGAACACATGTTAGCAGAGACGCGAACAAATGTGAACGCTTGTACATTAATGGCAGGAATGTAAACTGGTGCAGCCACTATGGAAAACAGTATGGGGTCCCTCGGAAAATTAAAAAGAGAACTACGTTATGACCCCGCAATCCTATTTCTGGGTGTACATCCAGAAGAAGTAAACTCGGAAACTCAAAGAGATACCTCTACCTCCGTGCCGGTAGGAAGCTTGGCTTCGAGGGTGTGAAAGCCATGAACCCAGATCATGAGAAGCCAAGATGCTCTTCCAGAGGGTCTTGTCCCATGTCGTCTGGCAAGAACTTGGCGATACAGCACAAGACTTAGGCCATGAGGGAGGCCTATGGGTAAGTCGCAGGAGGCTTGCTGTATTTCACTCGATTTCCTCGGAAACCTCCTGCTGATGCCTACTGGGATCCTAACCCCATAAGGTTTATTCTCATAAGAAATATGGTGTAAATCACTAATGTATAACTGGATGACACTTTCCCAAAGGACAAAACACCCCCGAAGCTTCAGAGCCCTTGCCATTTATAACAAAAGCAAAATGCCCCTTTAGTCCTAGAAAGACGGCAGGCTTTTAATTAGAAGAGCGATATTTACATCTGAAACAGTTAAATCCAATATTGATCTCAAGTAATGCTAACAACGTAATTGTTCTTGAAAGGAATCAATAAGCCACAAAAAGAAAATGGCACAGATTCTTAAAACATTAGATAAGCCTTTTCTAGACATTAATCATGTATAAACTTTCTCACAAAACCTTCCCTTTTGTACTCATTTACACTCTCAAATCTAATTATAGCTCATTGTCATTTTAAAGATCAAGTCCCAATTGTCTCTCTGTGTGCTTTCTTTCTAATTAAGTATTCGAGACCAGAGGAAGGCAGTTTGAGGCTACCTCATCTCAATTTTCACAAGCTGACATGCTTTGCAAAAACAGTTTTTGATAACTGTTCCCTGACAGCTTTGATGCGAAGGGGAAAAACCCCGAGCCTTGTGCACTCCCCCGCAGGCGTCAGGGTCAGCCAACACGGTTTAGTATGTGGTGAGCTTTGACAACAGAGTCTCTGCTACTTTGCTAGCAATAATCTCAATCAGTATAGCGTGGCAACACCAGTGACGAAAATCAGATCTGTAGAGACATCAGCGGAAAACAATACCGAACACTGTGTTATATGGAGCCAAAAATGTCATCTCCAACTCCTGGCCCTGAATGGTTTTAACTCTTGCCCACGAAGCAGCCATGGATAGAGACGATTGCTGCTTTGCCTCTACGGTGAGAGCCTCTGCTGGCGGACCACAGCAGAGTGCCTCACTTGAGGGTAAGCATTTTGAGAAGACAACCATCATTATACTTGGCATTATTTGGTGACATCCTGGCGATTTAATAAGACACAAGGTATGCAGCACAGAAGAGAGACCAACAATACTTGAATGACTGGGAAGGATGTTAAAGGTACCGGTGAAAACACTTCGAAAATGATTCCTCGGGCAGGTTGTCTGAACTCTGAATGGCCAGGATAGCTCTCAAAGTCTCAGCAGAGGGGAAGAAGTACCCCACACTCACAATTATTGACCCTTTACAAAAATTATTTCTTTTTTAAAGATTATTTATTTATTTTGAGAGAGAGAGCAAACAAGGGGGCGGGGCAGTGAGAGTGAGAGAGAGAGAGAGAGATAAGGAAACCCAAGCAGGCTCTGCACTGTCAGCACAGAGGCTGACATAGGGCTCGAACTCACAAGCTGTGAGATTATGACCTAAGCTGAAGTCACATGTTTAACCGACTAAGCCACCCAGGTGCCCCAAAATTATTTCTGACAAAAAAAAAAAAAAAAAAAAACGAAAACGAAAACGAAAACCAAAAAACAAGAAACAAACGAATAAACCAAAAAACACAGTGAGAACACTCAACTGATTTTTAAAGCCAGTTACTATTGAGAACTTTCAAGATTTCTTTCATGGCACATACTTATTTCATAAAAGAATATCCAAACCTGAAAAAAGAAGTCTTCAAAGTCTCAGTAATTCTCACACCAATATAAGGAAAGAAGAAAGTTCGTCACAGTTGCTAATATTGAACATGCTCCTAGTAACTACTTTAAACAGGAATCTTATAAATTCCTGAAATGTATTAACTGGAAAGAGTATTACAACAATGAGGGGAAAAATCCTCTGTGGGTTCCTCATGAGCAATAATGTCGGCTTCATGTATTTATGCCAACTTTTCCACGTCGACAAGCTCACAAGGGCTGTTACCCCGTCGGGCACTCGCCCTGCCCACGAAGAGAGCCCCTGTGTCCCAGGGTCTGGTGTGCGGCTTCAGAAAGAATAAAATATGCAAATGGAAATTACACTTGCAGTTTTGTTTTGTCAAAGTCTGGAGTGAGAAGTCTCTGGTGAGCAGAAAGAAAAGGTTAGCACTTTTTAATATCCAGAATGATCACTCATTCCCTGTTCACATCTCTGGTGAACTACATAATGCCAAAGCTGTCACAAAAACAGGGCAGAAAATAAAGTCCTAACAGCTTTAGTTCAGTGGGGAAAACAAAAACAAAAACAAAACAAAACAAAACAAAAATGCTTCCCTCTAGAGCACTCCAGTTCTGCGCAATCTGCATTTTATAATTCTTAATTTACATTCAGCAACAATGTTCTCTCTGGCTCCAAGACCTTACCCGGTTTCTCCATCTGATACTTCAAAGGAATTTGTTGTTGCTATTTTCTAGGTGAAAACGGGTGGTTCTCACTTCATTCAGAAGACAGATGATGCCTTGAAGAAGAGGCGGCCAGCCTCTTGAGGTGAAAGTGGTTACCGCTGACTTGTAGCAATGCCCGGTGTGGAAGCGGTGTGTGACAGTGCACACGCCACTCGCTATAACCTCACGGCCCTCAGATGGCCACACTGGGGCTTGGAGATATGCACGCATATCCCCAAGGTACCAAATAACTCAGTTTCTGAATACCTGGCATGCATCCGTCAGTTCTGAAGAGTACAGAAATAACTGTGAATTTATTCATTTATTCAATTATTTAACAAATGTTTCCTAACAGACCACTAAATAACAAGCATCGAGTTGGACACGAGAATGCAACTGGAGTGAAGGTTTGATTCCCGTCCTCAAGGACTTTAGCACCTAGTCTGGAAAAGAGACCGTTCAATACACAACGTGTCTTCATAGATACTTCTGCACGGAGCCCTGAAAGGTATCTTCTCATCACTAAATGTTTATGATAGCAACGAAGTAGAAAACACTTGGCAAACTCATCCCCAGAATATTTATTCTGTATTTATGGCACCGTCATAAAATAAAAGTTAAAATCAATCATAATATTTTTGAAAATTATGAAATATATTTATCTTCTGAAATTTTTCAGGAATTGAGCTTTTCTTTCTGATGGTGCAGGGGCAGCCCAGCGGTGACCATGCTGATTTAAGCAATCCAACTTGCAGCGAGGATTGGAAAACTCAGGGATGGATAGGAGGCAGGCCAAAGACTACTGGGGTGTCAAGGATCAACGCGGAGTCTGATAAGCTGTCAGGGCGGCTAACATCAACAACACGAGAAACAACGGGGGTTGGTGAGGATGTGGAGAAAAAGGGACCCTAGTGCGCCGTTGGTGGGAACGCAGACTGGTGCAGCCGCTGTTGAACATGCTATAGATAGGTTCCTCAAAAAGCTAAAAAAAGAAATACCATACCATCCAGTAATCACGCTATTGGGTATTTACCCCCAAAATACAAAAACACTAATTCAAAGAGATATATGTAGCCCTATGTGTATTGCAGCATTAGTTATAATAATAGCTCAATAGCTCAAATATGGATGCATCCAAGATCTATTGATATTGTCTATCAACAGATAAATGGATAAAGAAGATGTAGTATGTGTGTGTGTGTGTGTGTGTGTGTGTGTGTACATATATATATGTATATATATAAACATGTAGTATGTAATAAATAATAGATAATATATACATAATGAAATGTTACTCAGCCATAAAAAAGAATGAAATCCTGCCATCTGCCATGACATGGTCGGAGCTAGAGAGTACAATGCTAAGCAAAATAAGTCAGTCAGAGAGAGACAAATGCCATATGATTTCACTCATGTGTGAAACTTAAGAAACAAAACAAATGAAGAAAGAAAGAGAGAGAGAGACCCAAAACAGATTCTTAACTATAAAGAACACACTGATGGTCACCAGAGGGGAGGTTGGGGGGATGGGGAGACGGGGGATGGGGATTGAGGAGTGCACTTGTTGGGATGAGCCCTGAATAATGTATAAAATTGTTGAATCACTATCTTGTACACCTGAAACTTCTATAACAGTGTATGCTAACTATATTGAAATTAAAATAAAGAGCTTAATAAAAAATCCTGGGTCTGATAAAATATATATTCACTAACTGAAATACATATGCTCCGTATTTTGACAGAATGACTGGCATCTGCCTTTCATCCACTGAAAAGCGGGCATTAGACATTCAATGGTAAGAGCTACTGTGGGGAATGCAAACCTAGGACCTTCTTAAAAGAAGTATGGAACCACAGCCTGGTGAACTCCCATAAAAGAGCTTCGGGATATAAAAAGAACAGGGCCTTCTCTCTGGATATCCTAGATAAGGAACAGCATTTCTTTATAGAACAGATAACAGGCCAAGACAACTTCTGGGCACATCAGTGGGGTGACCTGAGTGTCACATCAGGGACCAGGTGGCAGGTGCTAAAGGTGAAAGGAGGATTCTGTCATCCCTAAAGACAGTGAGGTCTGTCCCACCGAGGTGATCAGCATACCCAAATTAGTCTTCATCATTAATACCATTAATCTTAACAGTGCCTTAAACTCCGTGCTAATATGAATTTCTTAGAAATATGAGCATTTTCAGATTCTGATCTTCTTTATACTCATTTAGTACAGCGTGTTACAATTTCTATGTGTGGTTCTTTTCTTCCAGTAAGATTGTCAGCTCTGGAGAGCAAACACTGGTTAGCACAATAATCAGTCAAGGCCTGGTGTTCACAACACATGTCTTGAATAGAATCGAATGTGTATTCCTAATTTCAAAGTATTTTCTGCCTCTGACAGTTTACTTTAAAAGCAGAAAAAGAACCAAAGTCACATTCAGCATCTGTACCGGTGCGCTCACATCTATGAAATTTCGACTACCGTATTTCCCAAAATGCAATAAATCAGTTTCAAAGACATTTTAACACACTCAAGAAAAGGAGCTTCTGAGTGAAAGGTCATTGCTTTCATGTTAACATTATTATTTTTCAAGACCTTAGAGTCACAAAAGGCTTTCTATGGCCTGTCAGAGCTGAAATTGAAAAATGTTATGACTGCAGTTCGCCTTTTATTAAATAAATAGCATTAGACAAATACTATTTATATAAGCAATATAAAGCAGAACTTCTAAGTCACTTATAAAATTCAGGTCTTCTATTTTCTTAATTTTCTAAAATGGCTTATTAAATATTTCTATTATTTTTCTAGAGTATATCAGCTACTGACTAACAGTGGGAGCTCACTCAAGTAAAACATTTAAAATCTTCGTCATGTGGCTATTAGGAGAATAAATACTTATTTTTTAGAAGCCACTCAAATTATTTATAGAAAACATTTTATATAGGTACTATTATTTCTATATGCTACTTTTAATACAGTAAAATAATAACATTAAGGAACATTTACTTCACTTCTGCTATAATAAGGTTTTCATTGAAAACCCTCTGTTTTGGAAGGCAAATTGGGATATCTTAGAAGAGGTAAAATTCTGGATAAAAAATAATGCACTAAATATGTTCTAAAAGCAACAATATTTTAATTTACCCAAATTAACACGTTTAATATAAGTATTATGCCACCTGCTGATCTAGGGTTTGTTACCAAAACAGTCGTATATGAATAAAATGGAAAATACATCGGGATAAAACCCAACTAAACTTAGCTTCCAACTGTTCTAAAGAAAGAATGCAAACGATGCTGATGGTGATTCCTAACCCAGAGAATTCTTTCCACATACATTTATTATTAGAGCTAGATAACCTGGTGAATCATAGATTCTGAACTCCAACGAAACAAAAGCGTATACCTCACTGTCTGCGTTCAACAATAATTCTGTGCAATATGGTGTGTACCTGTGGGTGGAACAGGCCAGAGCACACAAAATGCCTGAGAACAGAGTGGAGCTCAACTCTGACGTGCCGTCCCAGAAAACGCGTCATTTGTGAGCCTGCGAGGTTTTCTGGGCTACAGCTCAGAGTACTAACCAACGTCTTCTACTTACAGGCGGGTCTGCGTCTTCGGCATAAACGGTGGTGATAGGTGTGCCCTTGACAGCGTCCGGAGCCACCATCCCTTTGTAGATTCGCTTGCTAAATACCGGAGGATAATCATTCATATCCTGTAAAACACAATGAAGGGTTTAGAGCCTCCCATGAAACCAGGTGAGGGACACAGTTACTAGACTGGCCTCGTCTCTTCCAATCACACAACCCATTAGCCACTGTCAACCTTCCACCTTCTCAATTCCATTACTGTCCCCACACAATGTGCCCCAGAGGAAACCAGCAGAACTCCTGTACAATATTAATGTGCGGGGTATGGGCTGAAGGCCATTCAACTTGAGCTAACGGGCTGAAATTATGCCTTCTGGAGACAGGAGTCATGGTAGAAATGTTAACCAAAGATGCTTCCAGTGGTATGAGGCGATTTTGAGCTTTGAAAACAAGGACAGGCACGTTTTCTAAAAAGTGCCATTCTCTGAAACAGGTGTAGAAGACAGCATTTTTGTTTTGTGGTTGCTCCTTTTTTTTTTTTTTAATGAAACAGTCTTTAATGCGTCTGTTGCAACTGAAAATTATTTCTATACTTAGTAAAATAATATGATGAGCACATCCTAAATACACACTGTGAGATCAGCTTGGATGCATCTTCCTTTTCTTACCAACCTAAGAGGATTAAGGCATGTGTTCCCCGCAGTACTCTGTCTACAAGGATGGTGTAGAGAATTAGATGTTCCTACAGACAGAACGTAACGGTAATTTCCTGAAGGGTTTTTAATTTATAGACATCCTTTTTCTGTTTACAATTCGGTGATGCGAGCGCATTCTTATTCACGCAGGGTCAATCATGAAACAGATATTTCTCGAGTTCCTCCACTTTTACGACTCAGCGCCAGGCACTGGGGATACTGTGGTGACTCACAAAAATGACAGGCCCTGAATTCAAGTCACCAAACCCCCACTGGACAGGTAAAGACACTGATTCTGCGGACAGGTAATGACTTCGCCTCTATTGATCTACTTATCGGGCAGAGCCAAGTTAATAAATCTGGTTCCTTGAGAGCAGACCATTCTGTTTCCTCACCATTTTATGTTTTATGGATGATTGCACATAATTTTCTCTTCAAAAATAATGCTTATTAAGATGGCTGATTTGTATTTCTTAAATATAATTATTTTAGAATAATTATTATACCCTGCATTGTTGTGGGTACTTTGGGTGAGACACATTTGAGCCTAAAGCTCAATTTGTTAATTATCTTATTCCCCGGTCACCTTCTTCTCACTGGCTATTAAAAACAAAAGGAGAACACTGCCGTACAGGCTTTCGCATTTCCTATGATAGAACAACTTTCCTGCACAGTGTAAACTGGAAAGTCACTAATTAACTGATTATAAACACCTCTTTTTGCAAGGAGCTCGGGATAATTATCTTTTACAATCACATGGAGGCTTGTTTTTATGTTCACAATAGAGTTGACTTCTGAGTCATAAATCCGAAAAACCCTGTAGCCTTTAATAAGAGATAAGAGATTTTCAACAGTAAGCAAAACTAAAAATTAAAAATATTTCCTCTACCTGGCAGATAGTATTCATAAACATCCATGAACTAGCACCAAAGGCTTCCTTTATAAATTATGACCTTTAGACTCTAAACAAGTACACGAACCTGAAAGCACTCACTCTTGGTAACGAGGGTGGTGCAGGGTACTGATCTCCTGTGTCTACGCAGGGGGTAAATACAGAAGACGTTTGCATGCACACTTTTCCCCTGCTTTTTTCAAGAGTGCCGATTAATTTAATGGGTGCATCTTGAACTAACGGGGTGGAAACGAATCCTTCTGCACCCCTAGTTGTCCCACCCCGGGGGTCAGAAGGAGCCCAACACCAGTATTTTTGTACATGAGTTCCCAAACCTACTGGGAGAAACATTTACTGAGTCACACGAACTCAATATGTTCCTATAAGTTGTCTTCTTTTCATCTCAAAGGACACTTAAAACCTCAACGGTATATGACAATTTTGGATAATTTGATTCTTCAGGGGGGAAAAAGGCAGATGACTTTCCAGTTATGTCACATAGCTGCTAACAGTATCGAGTATGGTGACACACACACCTTCTTTTCTGAAAAAATACTCACTAGATTCACCCCTAACTGAATTAATAGTGGATATATAGTATATATATATACACGTACAAATATATATATATAAATATATGTATATATATGTATATATGTGTATATACATATGTATGTATAAATACATATTATAAATATAAATACATATGTATTAATAAGTATGTATACGTGTATATATGTATAAATACGTATATATACATATAAATGCATATGTATACATATAAATATGTATATGTATATATGTATACATACTTGTGTGTGTGTGTGTGTGTGTGTGTGTGTGTGTGTGTGTGTATTTTATAATCTGTCCTCAAACTGATTAGGCACAAACCTGAGGCGATAAGTAACTGAAGGCCTTTAAAAGATGGGTTCCTCTCCCGCGTTCGCTTGCTGGCCTTTGACAGGGTGAGGAAGAAATCAATGCAGCTACTATAGCAGCATTCCCTTTTATAGCACAGTGCACACATTGTGGGGTTACAATCTTCTGTTGTAGCTAAGGCGTTCTTGCACAATGCATTATTTCAGATGAGAAAATTTATTGAAATGCAATGCCAACAAGCCTAATCAATAGTTCATTATATTTATGCTCCAGGGATGTCTGAGACAGAATGTACATGAATCTGCTTCTGTGCAAATACTCTGTTCTGCAGCAAATTAAGGCGAAGTTCCACTCTCCAAAGACAAGCTCTTTCTCTTGCCCATTTTCCACTAGAGGGCAGTATTGGCAAAAAGGAAGCAAATCCCTTCCTTGCGTCTCTTGTTAACAATTTTATCATTAGACCCATAATAGTGTGCTCACTGGGGTTATAGTTTTTGTGGGTCTGGACAAAATTACTGCTCATGTTTCTAAAGAGTGTTCTGAGTGTTGGCACGGTTCTCATCCAGAATAATGCTGTCCTCTTCTTAGGAAAAAAAAAAAAAAGTTGTACCAGTCAATTTATAATTTACTTCCATATATTAAGCAAATACAACTGCACGTAAAGTGAGCTAAAAAGAAGAAAATATGAGTTTTATTTATTTATTTTCTAAATGAAAGCCTAAAGTAACCACAGAAACCTTTTCTACTTTGGAGGACCACAGCAGAGATTTAAGGAACCTTTTTATTTATTTTTTCTTTAAAAATTTTTTTAAGTTTATTCATTTTCGAGAGAGAGAGACACAGAGTGTGAACGGGGGAGGGGCAAAGAGAGAGAGGGAGACACAGAATCCAAAGCAGGTTCAGGCTGCGAGCTACCAGCGCAGAGCCCAAGCTGGGGCTCGAACTCGCCAACTGTGAGATCACAACCTGAGCCGAAGCAGGACACTCAATCGACTGAGCCACCCAGGCGCCCCTAAGGAACCTTTTTAAATGAACATCCCAGGAAAACAGGAGGTTGCTGGGGAGAGTGCAAATTAATGGCAAGGTTGCTACCAAAATGTAGAGAAAGAAATGATAAAATAAATCTTGATTTTCTGGAATCATGGGTAAGAACTGTTCTCCATAGAAGAGTTTTTCCGGATAGAAGAATAGTAAATGTGTACGCTCTGATTATCTTGGCCCGCCCTCTGAAAAGCCTTGGGGGCTCTGGAAGCTGATGTCTGTCTTTCTTGGCACAAGACACGGTTGACTTGTCCTCTGCCCCTTCCCAGGTCTGTTTTCCATGCCTGGACACCTGGTGTTTGCTGGCCCGGCTGCCGTTCCCAGGCTGAGCTGCCTTCCGTGACTTCTCTCCCTTCTCTTTTGGTTCTACCCAGAGAACCCATCTCCAGCCAAACAAATCTTGTGTTGTTTTTTTCCTGTTTTGCAGGGGATTCTCCTACACACAAATCATAAATTTACTTCATCTTTTCCTCTTTTTTGGGGTCAAAATCCATACTAGAAGTTTCTTTCTTAGAGGGTTAAGTTTGTTTTTGTTTGGTTTTATTTCTGAGTACGTAGGTATTTGGCATTCTTGGGGGGTTGAATACCTCGACGTAGAGATAATGGAAGGGGTGCTTTGCCACAGGTATCAATGTATGTACACAGTGGCACTCAGTGTCACCAACATTGATGGAACTCCCCTAGGCGTTAGTAAGTACGTTCCTTGTTGGGGATGCTACTGCCACAAAGACAGAAGTAAGACGTAGTGGCACTGAGCTGCCAGGTAGGAGCAGGAGGCAAAGATGAAATAATTACCGCTGAGAGCCATGAATGTCATGAGAGAGGAAGTACAAGGATGTGACGAAAGTGCCCAGGGAGGAGGTGAACTGAACTGAACGTAGGATGCGTCTCTGTTACTTTAGCAAATGCTCCCTCCCGCATGCCCTCTAGAACCATCCTTCTAGATCCATGGCTCCAGGAGGGGAGCACAACCCTAGGGAGTCTAATGAACCCAGAGCCTCGAACTGTAACCCCATTCCCATCTGGGAACTACCGGTAATGTAGGGAGCAGGGAGCTGATGAGCTTTTGGGTTGTTTTCCAAGCCGGCAGGCTCGCGGCAACTGAAAGAACACACACATATCCTGAGCTTGAATCTTTGAATAGATCCTGTCTAACTGTAAACACCCCTCGGGCTTTCTCTGATGCGGGCAACAATTACGTGTGTGCACAATCCCTGTGAGTCGGGCATCAGGCCAGGTCTGTTAAACTCCTCTTCTCATTTAATTTGTCTACAATATGTTAGCCGCTGGCCGTTCTGTTCTGTATATAAAGAAACCCAAGCTTACAGAGGTCAGCTTGCTCATGGTGGTCAGCTGGTGAAGGAAGGACCCTTGACTCCACGCAGGCTGGTCAGAGCCTGGAGGAGTCATTCTGCAATGTCGAGGGGAGGGGGTTGGGAACGGGCCATGTCGTCAGAAGACTATGCACATGGAAGGCGATTTGAGCAGTATTTTGATTTAAAAAATCCACATACAACTTTTTAAAGATCTCTGTTCAAAGATATTTAACAATTTGAAAATTCTTCCAAGTAGTTATTATACTTTTATCTTGGCAACCTGCTAAGCTTCTAAACATTGCATAATGCAAATCTATGTCCCTGAAGATAATGTTTATAATCATTTATAAAGCTTATTTTTGTTGGTTGGTTGGTAAAAAAAAAAAAAAAGAGCAAGACTTGTATGAGTTGAATTTGTACACTTAAAATAACTTACTCAATCTTTAACCCGACTGACAGTTATTTTCATTAACACCTGAGAAATCTGTCCCCAGATCTCATTCTTTGCAAAATTAATCCTATCAGAAGGTTTATAAACAAATAAACCAAAAAATCCCATAGTCGGCTAATGACAATATGGGAAATTGTTTTTTATTTTCTTGACGTTGACATTATCAACACGTATATGAAGGTCTACGTGGGGACATCTCTTTACTTCTGCGTATTCCAGTGCTTCCCAAATCCATCTGCCTATGAAATTCTTTGTATGTGAGACCCGTTACCATCTTGGGGAGCCCGTGCTCCAGAAAATGCATCCTGAGAGATCCCAAAGACGGCGAAATATCAAGGGCGCACGCTCTGTTTGGAACGGCACATACTTCAATGAATGAGAGGGGTCAGAGAATCTATGGAGAATTCTGATGCATTCTGAGAATGCCCCCGTGTCTGGGGCAGTCAACTCAGTGGAACGGAGACAGCCCACAGGTAGGCTGGCCGGGCACCGGTGGAGGTCATGGCAGTAACCGCTATCAACAGGTTTCTCGGCATCTACTGAATCATCCTTTGTTCAACTGTCTCCCTCCGGAGAAAGGGAATGAGGATGCTATAAATCTTGGACTGTGCCAAGGTTCTCATTCGTTGAGTCCTGGACCGTCTCCCAGTCTCTCAAAGCGTGACTCCTCTAAGCGGATGAAAACCAGGTCTCTAGCAGTACATGACGATGGAGTATTGGCAGCACACTGCCACCTGTCCGGGGTCCGTGGTGTGACAAATGCTGCCTCTGTACAAGGCGTTGAGCTTCTATCTGAAAAAGCTATCCCATTCGTCTATTCTATGGGGACAGGGACATGTATCTTTCCCCCTGGAGAGGAAACACCACTGAAAGATGGCAATGTCAGCTCCGTTTTCCAGGGCTCACTGCATCTCCCAGCAGCCTCGGGTCCTTGTGGATGTTACGTCACTTCTGGCCCTTCCAGCTCCCCTGCCCTCCTCCCGCACCTGCACCTGCCAGACAGGCAAGCACTGGGGAGCCGAGGCTCCTGCCCCCACAGAAGGACCTCGTCCCCCTGCCATCCTCCTGCCGTCATGCCAGCCAAGTTACCATCAGTAGAAAGACTTAGGTCTTCTGTTCGTCCTACACGAGCCTCCACAGGCCCTTCAGAGCCGCCCTGCATCACAGAGCCAAAGTACATATCCCCACTCTTCTGTCTGGTCTTCGACTTTTGCTTCACGATAGAAGACAGACCTTCTCTTTGTGCACCTTTTCTGTATTATACCACAACTCCTTTTGTAAGGGTAGGTTTTTCTCTGGGTTTTATGCTTTAAACTGTACAGAATTTTAGTTTCATTTTTCAGAGTTTTACTCATATCATCTAATTTAACTACTATTTGGTCCACTTTTCAGTTATATTCAAGCAAGATAAAATGAGGACGGCCAAATGTATCAGTGTCCTATAAAAACACCGCAACAAAAATACATATTAGTTGTCTGATCACCATTGGTTTGTTCTGTATCACTCAGAAAGCACTCTCCAGCTATCTGTGATAAACTTCTACTTTCTTTATACTATAAAAGTATCTTTGTTTCCAAGAATCACTTCAATTTTTCCATCTTTGCTCCTATTTTAAATAAGTTTGATGGACTAGATATTAAGCATTGGATCTTTTTTTTTCTTTTTCTTCTTTACAAAAGAAAATTATGTTTCTTCTCATTTTCAAAGAGAGATCTTCAAGATGCTTTCCCTGTGGTGACTGTTTTGGGTAGCAATATCTCTTAGCGAATACTATGCAATTATGTTACCAGCAAAACAGCCTGTCGAATTGCAAGTAAACAAAACAATATCAGAAAAATCTGTATGTTTGGAAAAGACGAACATTTGTGGCGAAGTGAAAATTGTACTCCATTCTTCCTTTCACAACAGACAGGCATGATGTATTTTTTTTATGGCCCCTATGTTACTCAGCAGAGTTCTGAAGCTCTTTGTGGTCATCATCTCAGACCTGAGGGATGACAAGAAAGAAAAGCAAGTGTCGGCCTGCATATGGGGAAGTGTTAGGCAAATTTTATTATGCTTGCATCACCTTGAACGAAGAAAGTGGCATTGAAAATGTCTGAAGTCAAATACTGGTTGATCAAGTTTTGTTTTTAGAGTAATGATAAATCAGAAATAATTCTGTGTAGGTGAGTAAGACAGGACCCATGAAAATGTTTGACTTTTCTAAATAGGATAAGGCAATTGAGACAATGAAAATTAGGTCAACAGTCTCCTATTTCTGAAGGGCTGAGTCCATCAGTGAGCAAATCCTTTCTGACGTGAAAGCTCACATGGAAGCTGGAAAGGACACCCAAGTGTCCAAACAAAGGAGTGGGCAGGCAGCATGAAATTCATGTTTAGAGACACCAGTCCCAGACAGAATGAGACTTATTGAGAGCACAATTTACTTGATTGGATGAGATTTTTGGACCCCGTTTGATTCCAATGACTTCTAACCTAAGCTGAATGAAGAACAGCCAGGTCAGAGTCTGTGATAGTCTAGAAGTCTCCAACATCAGGGCATCTGGGGAACTCAGTTGGACATGGGCTCAGGCCACGATCTCACGGTTCATGAGTTTGAGCCCCATGTCAGGCTCTGTGCTGACAGCTCGGAGCCTGGAGCCTGCTTTGGATTCTGTGTGTGCCCCTCCCCTGCTTGTGCCATGTCTCTCTGTGTCTCTCAAAAATAGACAAATGTTAAAGAAAAGAAAAGAAAAGAAAAAGAACTCTCTATTATGAACCACACTCATTCTCAGAAACCATCCCATCTGAACATCCATTTGTGGTCTGGAAATAAGTAGGGATGGTCAAGAGAAACAAGGCTTTTCTCTTTTTATTATCCAAAACAGCCAGTTACTAGCCACTTTTCCATTTTACATGTTTTTAGTGGTCAATTCCACCAAACCACAGAGGCAGGCAGGCAAGCGTAGCCTGGGGTAACGTGGCCTAAGCTTTTCGGCTGGTTCAGAGCCATTCTCCCACGTGGTTAGTTCACTTGGGTCAGGCTCATCTCGGTCTTCATCTCTGTGCCTATTGACACATCTTCATAACCAAAACACTGGTGTGGTCCTCAAGTGTTTCTGTAAACAGACCTCTACATTTCTTAGGCTAAACAAAAGAAAATAAATTCCTTAGGCTAGAGAGATGCAAAATGGAAGAAGTAGGCAATCCATTGTGGATGCCTGAGAAGGACGGAATTCAGGCCTCACAAAATTCTCCAGAGAGCTACTGGGCCTCTGAGGGTGGAAGGGACACGTGTCCACTTCCCAATGTAGTTTAGAAGGGACAGCAGGACTCCAGGGAGGAAACAGGACGTGTGCTCTGGCAGATATGCTAGGTCAAATGTAAAGAAGAAACAGTGGACTAAGTTTTGTGTCCCTCTCTGATTACAGGACTATCTACAGAACAACAACAGAACAAAACAAAAAACCAAAACCCAGACCCAAAGATCTTATAGTCAAGAACATTAGAGCAATTAACCTACCTGATGAATAAGGTCATGCTAATTATCTACTGGCACCGTCTTTAACAATCTATGTTTTCATATCAGTAATTAATTATCAAAGAAAACCAAAAGTATAGATTAGTTATTTGCTAAATGATCAAACAAAAATTCAAGAAAAGTTATTATTTCTTATTCTACCATTTATATATTGTAGATATAGAAATTGTAGAATTTAAATATATATTATAAATATATATATATTCTAAAATTTATATATTGTAGTACCCTACAAAAATGTGCATAGTAAAAAACAAACAAAAAAAACAACAAAAAATCAAACATGAACATAGTAGAAAAGTTGCCTATGATCTCAGGTACTTATGACCTTGTGTTCCTTGTAACCTCGTATCCCTACAGCCCTCTATGGATAGCACCTTTCAAGACCTGGACTCGTCCTCAGAACCTAACTTTCTCTCATCGTAAGCAAACATCCGTCTGCAGAAAAAACATCTGTGATGCTTTCCCCATGGGAAAAGCGTTCCTTTGGAAGGAGCAGAGGGACCTTACAGCTGAGCACACAGCTTAGTTGATGTTTACACACACTAAAATTCAGAAGTGACAAATCTTCCCTCCTGTCTTCTAAAGGCGCACCTTACAAATCACTGGAATCCTAGCAGACTGAGGATACCATGCTTTCTTAGGCAATCACCCGGCACAGGTTGCTACAATGAATCGGATAAAAAATCTGGAGCAGCTAACAAAGTCTTCACGGTCACAGACCCTGAACGTGACTGAGCCACACCGTGACCCCAGTTCTACCTGATCCCCAGGCTGATTACATTACAGAATCTTGGCTTGTGACCTAAATGAAACTAATTAGTTCCGGGTCTTTTGAACTCTTACTTTTTCAGTAAGCTTTTTCTTCTTAAAAATTTAAGTTGGAGGATTCAGAGGATGTGATTATCCCTGGTGCTATGAAATTTGGACTGAACTGTAGTCGGGGGAGACTGTAACCAGACTGAGAATCCAGAGCTCAGGGGACATTCAGGCAGCCAGTGGTAACATTCTCATCTACTGTTCCACTAGAATGTGTCTTCTGTACTTTAATGATACGGTGGTTCCTCGGGTCTTTCACAGCGAAGACCCTCTGCTCTGGGTCGGGTACTACTGGGCTAGGAATCCTTGCCCCAGACATTCAGGGGAGCAGAGACCCTGTAGAGAGGGCGGAGTAGGCGACCAGGAGTCACCTGTGCTGCCTACCTTCACTATCACCGTGACAGTAGCGATGCCCGGCGGCATTGTTCCATAAATGTCGAAGGCCTCCACGAGAAAAGTGATGCTTGCCTCCTGGTCTGGAAACGACTCATAGTCCAAACTCCTTAAGAGGGAGAGTTCTCCTGTAAACGGATGCAGTGCAAAAAAGTGCTTTACTTCTGGGCTTCTTATCCGATAAGACACATTGGCTCCAAGGTCAACATCTTTGGCCTGTAACAAGTTAAGCAGAAATATGGTTCTATTAGCGGTGCTACCAAACCACAGGACCACAAGCCCGATGGAAGTCACGTGTCAGTACCTACGATCACATGGATTTCATGATGATCGAAAGACGTGTTTTAAAGAAAAGGTTTTTTGTTAAGTAGTTTATCAAAAAGAGGAAGAAGAGAAAGAGAAAGAAACAGAGAGACACAGCCCCATGACTCTGTCAGCTTTTATCTTATCACTATATGCATTTTACCTGAAAAATCACTAACTAAAAGAATCATACCACAGTAAAGAAATGAATAGAGTCATAAATTATTGTTTACTATTTTCTGCTATTGCGTAATCTTGAAAAATGTTTTAAATAATTTTTTTAATAAAAACTTTTTTTAAACTTTTTTAATTTTTTCTTTTGTTTGTTTTTGAGAGACATAGAGACAGAGTGTGAGCAAGGGAAGGGCAGAGAGAGAGGGAGATACAGAATCCAAAGCAGGCTCCAGGCTCTGAGCCATCAGCATAAAGCCTGATGCAGGGCTCAAACTCACAGACCACGAGCTCATGACCTGAGCTGAAGTCGGCCACTTAACCGATTGAGCCACCCAGACACCCCTTAAATAATTAATTTTTATTGAGTGTTTTTCACACACATAATAGATTATTAAAGGAGTATAAGGAAACTAAGGAAACAGAAGTAATAATTGCTCCTTACAAAGATCCTATGATATATTCTAAAGATCACTCTATTATACTCCATTTATTTAACATTTATTGAGTAGTTATTATGCATGAAAGCATAAGATGAATCGAGACACAAATCTAGCCCTCCAGGTTAATGTCTCAAAAAAAAAAAAAAAAAAAAAAAGACAAATACCAAAAGAGAAGGGACACAGGGACATGGCGGCTGAAAGGCATTCAGAACTGGGAGTGGCATGTCCCAGCTGTGGGTCCTGCAGGGCTAGCACAGACGGCGAAGACAACTCTGGTGGAGGCCGTGGGAGCGGGCCAGGGGAGAGCGGCGAGACAAGGCGTCATGGAAGGCGCACGCACACAGCAGGGCTCGCGCCTCCTGTGGGAACTGGTGTCCTGGCTCCCTGGTCAGTTACTGACACCATGAGTGGAAGACACTGGGGAAGCACAGAGTTTATGATGCCATTTCCCTAACTAAAATCCTTCTTGTTTCCCATTCCAGCTGGGGCTAACCCCCATCTCCTGACCACGGGGAGAAGGAGCCCTACACTTTCTAGCATCTCTCTGTCTCCTCTCCGCCAGGATTTTAAGCAGATTTGTTCCAATGCTTTGAATATCTCTTCTGTAGCTTGCATCACTCTGACTTGCCTCTCCGTTCACAACGTAGGGAGCCACTATCTACGTCTCAAGACTAGATTTCTAAACTCTCGAGATGAGGTTAAGAGTTCCACCTGTGATCTCTTAGGCCCCTTGCAATGAGAACCTCTACTGTAATTACCGGTCGGCTTGTCTGTTTGCCACACCAGACTGAAAACCCCAGAAGGCATGAAATCTGCCTTGTCCACGCTGGAATTGCCAGAGTGCAGCAGAGGATAAAAGCATGCGACAAACAGTTAAAATACGCTTGATGAATAAATGGATGAATAAATGAATAGACGGACAGAAGAATAAATGGAGACATACAGCCCTTTCCCTGGTGGGCACCTGCCATTTTTAGATTGATTGATGTTTGGGCCTAAATATCTATTGAGTGGAATTGTGAAATCCATGTTCTTTAAATCCATGTGAACAAAATTCAAGCTGTGGATGGCAGGTCAAGCTAGATTTTTTTTCCCCCCAAAATATATTTGGTAGACTGTCTGTGTCAGAATTAAAGCGGTGGTTGATTAAAATGAAGATTTCTGGGCCAACAAAATGTACTCAATCAGAAAGTCCAGAGTTTCTGGTAGTATTGTTGCTGTGGACTGAAGAAACAGGCTTGAGTGTGGGGACTCTGTTAAACAGGACAGTGAGACTTCTGAAGGATGTCAGTTGTGCACTGAGAGTAAAGGTGGCGGGTTCAGCAATATCCTTTTTCGGTCAAATATAGGGCAAATCTCTACACATGTCTGTAGACACATATACACACATAGATACATACGTATGTATATGTGCATATACTGTCATGCATGCATATTTGCATATCTGTGAATATGAAACTATTTAACTGAATACATATACGTATACATGCATACACTGGCATGCATGCACTTTTGCATATATGTAAATATGAAAATATTTGACTATACATACATTGTTATATATGCATACATTCTCATGCATGCATATCTGCATATATTTAAATATGAACATATTTATTAGAAGATACACATATGCAGATATATGCACACGCATGAATATTTGCACATATGTAAATATAGAAGTATTTATTTGATATTCTGGGAGCACAAAGGTAAATGTCACACAATACTTATGAAAATTTAACACTGAGTGCCCTGGACATACAAAGTGCGAGATTATTAACTTCCTCCTTAAAGACAATTGCATTGTCAATTTTTATAATAAATATATAAAATTAATTATATAAATGTAAAACATTATTAAGGAATGTTATTTGATTTCTTACAAAGGTACCTTTTCTCCTCTTACTTTTGAGCATATCCCTAAAGTAGACTTGTTAGATAAAATACGATATGTATTATTTGAGAGGCGCTCACATTAAACATTTACGATTTATCTGAAATTGGAACGTAACTGGGGGTGTTGGTTCTTTATTTGCTGAGTCTGCAACCTGACACTGATGGAGACGGACACTGAGGAATTCGGGAAACTAAGGCCTCCTCCACCCACCTCTATCCGAAGGAAGGTGGTCCCGGCCGGCAGGTTCTCCTCCACGACGACGGTGTATGTTGAGTTGGTGAACACAGGACTGTTGTCATCGATATCCAAAACTTTGACGGCCAGCGTGAGAGTTGAGTGCCGCGGGTGAACCGCGCCGTCGGTCGCCACAACGACAAGTTCGTAGTAGTCCCTGACCTCCCTGTTCAGCTTCACCGCCGTGTAAATGCTCCCGTTGGATGTGATGCGGAAGAGGTTATTGAAGGTGCCCAGACTGTAGTGCACCTGGCCGTTGATCCCCGCGTCGGGGTCTGTTGCCTGCAGAGAAATTGAAGACAGAGGAATTCACATCGTGTATTTTGTCATGCCTGTTTTCACACTATATGTCGTTACACTGCCCGACTAGATGGGGATAGTTGATAAATTATGGCATAGTTTTAACTGAATATTCTTTTTCCTCTCAAGACAAAACTAAAAAAAAAAAAATAATGACGATGTAATGCAAAAATCTAGACCACGAAAAGAAATGTGCTACAGTTTAACAAATTATTCTTCATTCAGAAGGACCATAACTTGATAATATAATGATATTATTATTATATTGTTATTAGTAGTAACATTATATTATGATAGAAAACTCATATTACAACAATACTGAATTCTTCCTGGATTATTTCTTTAATGATTTTGAATTCTAAAATAAGAAACACACGTCTAGTTTTTAATTAATTTAACATAACCTACTAGATGACAACTTAATATTCTCTATTAATTTTTTTCAAGCAGTTTATACTTTATTTTCATATATATTGCTCAAGCACTATATATATGATCTCATTTAATCCTCACCATGTTCTTATGAATAAATACAATTGGTCCCATTTTGCAAATGAGAAGACTGTGGCTTATGGAATTTAATGATCTTGCTTACAGTTATGTAAGAAATAAATATACAGTGCCTCAGTTCTTAGTACAATGTCTTGCATATAAAACTACTCCATAAATATCTGTGGGATTAATGAAGATTAGAATAAATGAATGCATGTAACTAAGATTTTAAACTAAACCTGCCCCCAGTTCCAAATGGGAGTAAAACTATAGTCACTGTTAAGCACTTGCAAAGGGCTCCTCTTCATAATTTGATAATTGAGAATTATTGACATTATAGTAACCTGTTAACTAAAAAATTTAAGTCACATAAAAAAACTTTGCATTAAATAAAATGTGTAAAGTTTGAGTAAGCATTCTTCCAATGCAGTGTTATGAGAAATAATCTTATCCAAACTATATTGTCATATAAATTTTGATAGTCGCTCTCAGCTGCTGTGCATTTTGTGTTAAATAGTTCTGTGTTACTGTTTTTCTTTTTTTATGTTTTTTTAAATTTTTTAATGTTTTTTAATTTTGAGACAGAGAGAGACAGAGCACTAGTCGAGGAGAGGCAGAGAAAGAGGGAGACACAGAATCCAAAGCAGGCTCCAGGACCTGAGCTGTCAGCACAGAGTCCAACGCGGGGCTTGAACTCATGAACCATGAGACCATGACCTGAGCCGAGGTCAGATGCTCAACCAACTGAGACACTCAGGCGCTCCTGTGATATTGTTTTTCAAAGACACTGGAGTGAATATTAGAAGCCATGATATGTTATGCAATTGTGCCCCAAAATGTTGTTAAGGAAAGGAGGGTAGATAAGACACTGGACTGCGTTAGGAGCCAGGGACCCAATATAATCACATGGTCCAGAGAGCCTGAATGCAGCATGGTGTATTTGAACAGGACATAGACAGAGGTACGTCCAGTTTTACAAATCTGGACAAAGAGTGTCGGGGCCATGGCCGAATGCTTCTGTTTTGTTTGAAATGATGAAGTCCAAGATGTAAAAGCCATGTCTGTAACTTGACATCTCAGTGGGATTTGTCCATTTGACTCATCAAAACACAACTGCCCCTTGGAGGTCATTATCTCTTGAGGCTAAACCTTAGAACAGACGGAGAAAGGACCCCAGGATGGCCACAGAGGAAGAAACACTGCGAACGAGCTGAAGACTGTCCACAGACACATGTTCTTCTACTTTTACCGTGTGCCCAGAATTTGCCATAAAAATATTGACAAATCAGTCCAGCTTGTCACTTAGAGGAAAAACCAAATGACAACACTAACCCACTTTGGGGAAAACAACAACAACGACTTATTTTTTGTCTGAAATCACTGCATAAGTAAGTAGAAACATGTAACCCAGTGATACAACATAAACGGGTCTAATTTATTAGCACCAACATTTGGGGAAATTTCAGTGAGGTTCGCTATCTGTGGGAATTCTTCCTCTCTCTTTTTTTTTAAGTTTATTTATTTGAAAGAGAGAGCAAGCAGTGGAGAGGCAGAGAGGGAGAGAGAGAATCCCAAGCAGGCCCCACACTGTCAGTGCAGAGCCTGACGCAGCGCCCGATTCCACAAACTGTGAGATCATGACCTGAGCTGAAATGAAGAGTCGGACACCTCACCGACTGAGCCACCCAGGGAACTTAAGATCGCAAAAGCAACTGTTTATATAACCAATACTTTAAATGATCCTGGTTCAAAATGTGTTTTTATTCATCCAAATAAGGGAAGCTGTGGTAGAGAGTGATTCAATTTGACTAATACAGCTGTGTGTGCGCACGTGTGTGGGGGGGTATCGTGTATGTATTGTTTTATATACATCTGGCTGCTTGGCTGATACCTCCCAAATGCCGCGTATGTATCTGTGTCAGTTTCCTTTTGCCGCCATAACAAACGACCCCAAATTGAGCAGTTTACAAGACACAAGTTTATAATTTTACAGCTTTGTATTTCAGAAGTTCAACACAGGTCTCATCAGGCTCAAATCAAGGCACAGGCAGGGCTGTGTTTCTTTCTGGAGGCGGTAGGGGAAGCCCCTTTTCCTTGCTCATTGGAGGTGCTGACAGAACTGAGCTGCCTGAGCTATAGGACTGAGATTTCCCCACCTCCTTTTTGACTGTCGTGTGAGGACAATTCCCAGCTTAGAGGCCACCCACAGTCCTTGGCTCAGGGCACAGCTCCTCCACACTCAAAGCCAACCATGGAGAGTCAAGTCTCTCTCACTTTTGACTCTCTCCCCCTTCTTCCATCTCACTCCTCTGACCCACTCACTCTCCTGTCTTCATCTTCCAGTTTTAAGGGTTTATAACAATTACATCATGACACACCTGGAAAATCCAGAAAAATCTTCCTATCTTGAGATCCTTAACCTTAATCACACCTACAAGGCTCCTTTAGCCATATAGGATAACACAGGCATATGTGGGACATAGTTGGGGCCATGATTCTGTCTAGCATAGACTCGGAAACTTCACATGCTCCTGGTTGAACTCTTGATTTCTTCTGTGTCCAAATCTTGTTCACCTCCAATGACCCCCATTCAGTAAATGGTCCTTCTACCAACGTAATAGGTTATATGAGAAATAGAGTCGATACTCAGAATATCCCCTTCATTTATCTTCTCAGTTATTCATTCATTCAATAATTTGAGAAAGCAAGTTTAATACTGTGTATGAGGCTCGGTTGCAGGCTGTGAGAATCATGGTATATTAAGTACCAAGCCTCAAGACCCAGTGTCATTTACAAAGTAATCCTTATCTGTCTACAACAGTTGCCGCCACCCTTATATAATATCTTACTCCTAACTACCTTGGTCTTAGCCACCACCGACAACAACTTAGATTACTAAATTACTTCTCTCTTTTTTAAATTTTTTAATTTATTTTTGAGAGAGAGAAAGAGAGAGAGAGAGAGAGAGGGAAGGAGAGGGCCATGTGAGAGAGGGAGACATAGAATCTGAAGCAGGCTCCAGGCTCCAAGCTGTCAGCACAAAGCCTGGCGCGGGGCTCCAACTCACAAACCTTGAGATCATGACCTGAGACGCAGTTAAGAACTAGATGCTTACCTGAAGGAGCCACCCAGGTGCTCCACTAAATTACCTGTAACTCTTTGCTTTTAGTCACATCTCTCCAGAGAGACCTTTTATAGAAGGAAAATAATGTCATCAGTCCTCTGCTTAACACCCTTCAATGACCTCCACTGCCTGGGGCAATATTCAAATCCACTATTCACAGCCAAGAGGCTCCATGGAAAATGCTGCTTGCACTGCGTTCCCTCCAACCTCCAAACTTCTCCAAAAACTTGTGCCCCCTTGGCTTCTGCTGTCACTCACCAGGCTACCACCTCCTCCTCCTCATCTCTCACGTGTCAGCGTAAATACCACTTGCTCAAAGCAGTCTTCTCGGATCCTGCGAAGGAGATTAGACTCTCCTGTCACACATGCTGATAGCTACAAGTATCTGTCATTTATGCTACCTTGGATAACTGAAAATTATATATTTATCAGTGTGCTTATTTGTGTAAGAACTTCTCTCCTTTTTCCCAAGGCAAGCCATGAGAGCATGGTCTGGGATTTTCTGTTTTCACGGAACACTCCATGCCTAGTACGGTGCCCGGCGCACTTTAATTCTTAAATGCATTCTATAGATGAACATATATAAGTGGGTGCATTAGCACGGCTTATGTAGCAGTTGTAAGAATCCTTAAAATTATTTTATTCCTCGTTTATCTTTCGTTTGGTTTTATTTTGATTCTTGCTTTGTTATCCTCTTTGATTTTGGTTAAGAATCTGGAAACAAAAACTGTGGAATTAGTAGAATTCCATCTAGGACTCTGATCACCTTGGTGAAACCACTGATTCCAGGTCTGTGCTGAAAGAGAGCATTTTTTAGAAGAACACCATAGCGTTTTATCTGACAGAATCAAGCATATGATAACATAGCTGCGCTTTTAGCATTTTGTAGCCTGACTGGGGGGTGGTTAAGGAGATTAAGGTGGCGAATGACTATTATGTAAGGAGAGACTTCTGTGCTGTGGAAATGCTGATTGGTCTCTGTGTTCCCGGCGTATTAATTTTTGATGTCATTAACTTTGGTAGGTTACTTTTTCTCCCTCGGTCTCAGATCTTTCAAGTATAAAATGAAATATGTGAAGTAGGAGAAGAGTTTTGAGTCTCATTTCCTACCACTTATGCATGTCAGAAATAAAATTCACAAACATGGCACAAACAGTCATGATAATGCAAGATAGACTAGAGCTTCGGAAGGGTTCTCTGTAAACTAGTTGGAATGTCATTTTTCTGTTCCAGTGATTAAGATACATGTAAATTTAAGCAAAAGGACATTATTACAGATTTAACCCGATAATTAATATTGGAACAATGCAAATGCAGTACCTACAAGTGACCAGAGAAAGACCTCACGTTTTGATTACAACAACCCACGCCTGTCAACGGCTGATCTAGAGGATTGTTAGGACGCTTGCTCTGACAAGAGATTGCGGTATAGAAACAAACTTCCATTTCAGAAAGAATCTCCTAATCGTGCCTGCATTCCCCAAACTGCTGCATCAACCGTGTTTTTCCCTGGGGACTTCCTAAAGCACATTGGCTCAGAGAAGCACTTTATTAAAAGATCTTTATTTAGGAATGTTGAATGGGAACTAACTTCCTCATGTTTCATCTCGTTGAGAGGAAGGACAGTTTACAAGACCATGGCCCTGGCTCTGTTCCCTCTGTCATTTGAGAGTGGGGAATCTGGCAGGACGAATTGGGTAGCTGTCTGGTTGAGGATCTCTCTGTAAAGATAGCATACAGTTTGCTTCTTTAGCTATGTAAGCGCTTCCCCTGCGGACACCGACAATCGCAGTCTCATCTGTAGAAGAAGACCTGGTGGGTGAGTTTAGATGTAGTGTGTAAGCCGTTACTAATTTCAAACCCTGCAGATATTAACAGCAGTTTCCAAGTGAATTTAATCATGGACATTTTTACACTATTATTTGGTTAGCAGAATACTTACTAATATCTTGTGGGGCACACAGTTTGTTAAATACTGCTACAGCTCACTGAGAATGCCAAGAATAAGGGCTCCTTTTACTAGTTGTCCATGATTATATTTCCACTTTGTACCGTTTGTTCTCCAGGGCACACTTGAAAATGCCTACTGTGGGGTGCCTGAGTGGCTCAGTTGGGGAAGCGTCCTACTTCAAGCGTCCTGATCAAGATCAGGTCTTGATCTCGGGGTCATGAGTTCAAGCCTCACGTTGGGCTCCATGCTAGGCATGAAACCCTACTTAAAAAAAAAAAAAAAGTGTATCATAATGGTGGATCCTCTCAGCCATGTTGGGATTCTTAAAATAGTTTTCGGTAAAATAATAAATGGCAGAGAAAACATAAAAAAATGCTTTTAGCAGGTCAACGGGAGGTTTTTCCAAATGGCTGAAGTTGATAGACAAGGCCGTGGGGAGAGAATGAAATACTGGGTTTCAGGCCTGGCTTTGATAAAGGAACTCTGGGTGTGCGTTTTCCTTATGCTACACTCATGGCCTGTGAGTTAATGCGCCTTAGAATGGTTTTTAAGGGGAAAAAGTAAGAGGAGGCATAGACCAGGGGAAGTCTGTGTTCAAATAAACAGATTTGGGAAACGGAGATGAAAGAAAATTTAGCGTGTTTTATTTACTGCATAATTCCTGCAGTGTCATTACTGTTTTCAGTGAACCAGGGGACGCTCTTGAGGGATATACCTCAGGCCCCAGATCTAGAAGCCCCGAGCAACAGAGAGGTAGCCTCCTTTCAACATGCTGAGCAAAGTGTAGAAAGCAGTCGAGATGCCTGTGCATGGTTTACGCCAACCCACGGTTTCAGCACTGTCTTACTCTTCCCTCTCCTGTACGAGCTCTCTGTGTAGGTCAAATCAAGTCTCCACCTTTCCCTGGGACTCGGCATAAAGTTTTTGACATTTTCCTCAAGGCTTGCCATGACGATACCTCAATCACTTCTGAAATTCCAATCATCCATCCAGTTTTCAAATTCCCTGGCTCTGGTTGTACCACCTCTAGGAAAATTTCTAGCATTTTGATGTCATCTCTTGAATCAGAATGTTATACTCGACAAACACCTCTTTGTATCACTTTTAGTTTACACTCTTTTCCCAAAACCATGGGTCCTTTCCGAAGGAAGCTGTCTCATAACCCTCTGTGTATTGGGTTTTTCTAAAATATATATATCTGTCTCTTACGGTGGGATGATTTGTAGGAAGGAAATATCCAAACACATATTCAATGGGTGAATCAAAAATAAATGGTAGGGAGGGCATCCTCATACTAGGAGTATATAGTTCAAAGCCAGCTGAAGTATAAAACGTGAATAATGCATTCGAAGTCAAGTGTGCCCTCCCCCACTAGCACACGCACGCACACGCACGTTTTGACCCAATTCACCACAACTTAATTCTCAGAATGCCTAGCTTCCATGAAAGAACTTGCATTTGGTACTCACAGAATGAAAGGCTATAATATTCTGTAGGAAAATACTCTGAAAATGTTAAGGAAATGGAGACTCTCATCTAATAGAGACAAAGGGACTAGAATGTTTGCAAAATGCTATTTCCTTCCTTTTCCATCGCCTAGTTAACTGCGGAGCAGAAATAAGGTCATGTAAGTTAAGTGACATGGGCTGGCTAAGCAGGGGAGTTACTTTTATTTACCATTACAGATGAGTATGAAGATGTTAGACAAGATAACCAAACGTAAAATCCCTTATTATCAGCAGTTCTGTCAGGAAGTCCGCACTGATGTTTAATATCTGGCCAAGGAGCTCAGTGTGAATGCTATAATGAAACCATTTATCTTCCCAGAAATCAATTAAAAGTTAATTAAAATTGTTAATAAGAAAATCACACATCTCTTCTTCCCTTGTACTACATCAAAGCGATAAACAGTAATAGCTGCAACTTTATAATCATCTGTCCGTGGTGAACGCATCTTGTAATATACACCTTCCTATGGGGCCTGATTTGCGGCTACTTTGTGAATGCCTATTGTTGGGAAGTTGGCTGATAGTCTGAGGTCAAAGACCTCACCGGACAAAACTTTGAATATTTACTAGAAAACATTCTGGGCAATCGTTAATCATTAGGATAGAAGTTAGAGTATATTAACGACAACCAAATAATTCTGTAAGAAAGAAATCAGATGATGTATAAGGGCATTTGTTGAAATAAAATTTGTTGACTATTACTTGAGCACCATTTTATAGCATACTACTTAAAAAGGGAAGAGGAAGACATATTTCTTACACATATTCATCCCTCCCCCCTTGTTATCTTTTAGAGCGGCCAACTATGCATTATTTCACATCAACAGTAGGTCATTTGTGGGATACTTACATGGAGGGCCCACCACCTCTATCAAGACCTGAAAGACTATCTCTTAGACAGGTGGAACTACTTGGACAAAGCCTCAGGAAACAGTCTGATAACAACAACCTCTTCCATTGAGAAATCTCTGGAGAGACTACTTGTGCATTCTTTCAGTGTTTAATTCTGATTTAGAGTATGTTTTATAATCATATCCATCCTGATTAATGTTTAGATGCAAAATGATTTGTTTCTTCTCACGAAAATCAAATACATACAAAGAACTCTGAGGACAGAGAGGAATTGCAGCTATGAGACAGGTGTGAACCCCCACGCAGCACCTAGTTAACCCAGTGTGAAGCCCGGAGGCAGTGAGTTCTACTTTTTGCTTGTCCTTTAGAGCAGCTCAGAGTCTGTGCATATTGACAGGTGGGGAACAGAAGCTGTGAGCCGGGAGGTCAGAGGGAATGGTTGGGCAGTGCACCCTAACGACATTACTAATGGAAATACATTTTTACAAATGTCTAAGAACTTCAGAAATGCATAAAATAGTGGCTGTCGTTATTTCCTTAAAGAAGCTGAGTTATATCAAGGGCTGAGATTATGAGTGTGAAAGGAGAGAAGTGAGTGAGCGAAGGTGCTGGTGAATTTGTCCTCCCTCCACACAGACGCCTTATGTTCACCACTGAACGGCAGCAGACACCACCTGGCCAGAAGGTGGCAGGTGTGTGTGAACTCAAGTCACCAAAAACATAACCAGAGTGAAAAATGCTTTTATCAACTACTGGAACTCTCAAATACTCAATCCCTAGGAATCTAGAAAACCAAATGTAGACTCGTGATTGCTTACAGGCTGCAGCTCTAGGTTAGAAGCCAAAGCTTTCCTATACCCACCCATGGCTTTGGGCGAGCTGGTCACTCTCACTTCCCACCCTTCGTCTGTGAAAGGATGATGACGATGACGACGGGGTGCCTGGGTGGCTCAGTTGGTTAAGCATCTGACTCTTGGTTTTGGCTCAGATCGTGATCTCACAGTTCATAGGTTCGGGCCCCACATTTGACTTTGTGCTGACAGTGTGGAGCCTGCTTGGGATTGTCTCTCCCGTTCTCTCTGCCCCTCCTCTGCTTACTTTGTCTCTCTCTCTCAAAATAAATTAATAAACCTGAAAAAATTAAAAAATATGATGATGATGATGAATATTTATCTTACTGCCTCTCATGAGAATTGAACATACTTAGCATGCGTAAGGGCACATTAAGTAATCAATTAAAAATAATGTGCTTATTGTTATGGGTTTTTTGATATCTACTTAGAAACTATAGTTTGAAAAAGATCAATTCTGTCCTAAAGTTCTTACAGAATATTTTTTGGTGAAACAAATCAGCCTACTTTTATTAGGTTTAGCTACACATTTCCTTTTACGTCGGATCATGTTTAATTTGGTAGAGCGAGCCTATTATTCTATTAACATTGTTCTCAACACTCTTTTCTGAGAACTTGTTGTCTGTAGTGATCAAATAATTCATACGTGAAAGATCAAGTCTGTCTATACCGTGTTTTTAGTGTAATAAATACAAACATAAGAAAACTTATATGATAAATACAAAGGAAAGAGCACTTTAGATACTATTAGAAACAATGGTGAACACTGAAGGCCTGTAGTGAATAAATTAAGGTTGTATGGACACATGAGAAAGGAATTTCTATGAAGAAATGAGTCTGATGATTTTATGGATACTGCCACACACTGCTATGTCTGGCTTGAGAAAGGTCAGTTACATTTCTGAAATATAAAAAATACATTCCGATGGAAAGTAGAAGAGAAAAAGATGGTAACTCTCAGTTGCATTTGACAATTTGAAAGTAATTTCATCACAGATTGGAAAACAAATGCATACCTCAATGGGTGAATGGTCATAACCTGCCCGTAAGTTGGGAGGCTTTAAAATCGTTATGGAGGGAGCTGAAAGGGTTTGAAGCATTATTTCACACAGAACATTTTCTTCCTTGTCATTACTACAGGCCATCCTTCCAAATCTGGAAAGATAAATTCTACACAGAGAAATCAGTAAATAGTATTTCTCCACATAAAAAGTTTGACAGCTGCCCATATTTTTCTCCAAACCTATGTCTTTTTTAGTGTTTTTAAATTCTTTCCATTCCCAGCATGGAGCACACCTCAATTAAACTGTCTTTAAGGGATCTGGGATGTCTTCCCGGTCCCCCAAGTCAAGACAGGGGCTCTTCTGCGGAGACCGCCTGCCACTCTGTGTCTATTTAGCTCTAGGTCACAACCCAGTTTCCTGCTTCTCTCCTACACTACTCGTGGCGCTAAGGACACGAGAAATGATTGCTTGTAGCTCCCTTTTGAATGCCTATTCTTCATAAGTGGTCAGTGAATATTAGCTGAATAAAAGCTGAATCGAGGACTTCTTTTCATCAAGCAATACGTACCCTCCTTCAGTGCTGTGTTGAATCTACCAAGGGTCAAAACAATTACGGCCAGTTACAGAGTAAATCATATTTCACCTGAACACTCAGGGTCTTGTGCTACCCTTTCTGCATTGATCTCCGCCAACTCGCCCTTTGATACCAACTCCTTTTAGTCAAGCTGGTTTATTTATTGTATCAGTCAGCTTTCAAACAATTCTGACTCTCAGCGGTGTGCCACCGTGGATGCTTATTTTCTCAGGTAGCATCGGTCCTGAATCCCCCACGGCTCTGTCCTGATCGTCTCCAGTCTGGGAAGGAGGCTGAAGGAGCAGCCTTGAGGGAAGCATGCCCCTCCTGTGACCAGGGGAAAGATATGAGACGACCTAACCAAGCCACATCTCCCTGTGCTCCAGCTCGGGAGTGGAACAAACCGCCTACACAGCCTCTCCATTGGTCTAGACCAGCCTCTTATGACCATGGCTGATGCCATGCTGGGAGGGGGCGGCATGCTCACACTGTGTGGGAAAGCAGAAACCTGCAAACAGTAACACATCGTCCTTGAAACACACCAACCTCAACCACCTTCCCTGATCATTTTTTGTTTCTAAGTCCTTCCTCGAAACCCGCCTCCAGGCTAACTCAAACTCTTCCTGGGAAGTCTCTCCACCCAGCCTTCTGACCCCTCTTGCACTCGGCCCAAAATGCTTTCTGTTGTTATTGATGAATGCTGTGCGATCAAATACTAGGCATCAAAGTCATCGGTAACCCACTGTTCCGTGAGGGGAGGATGGGAGGCACCGTCAGGGAAAGGACTCTGTGAACTCTGGCAGGGGAAGGTGTGAGCGGTGCTGAGCTGAGGTGTGGACGAAAGGAGGAGAAGAAAGACAGATACGAAACAAATAGAAATAAACCGTCTTTCTGGAGTTGGGTGATATTTGCTGCACCTGAACTGAGCGTCAAAGTAAGCAAGCCTGTTCGGGGAGTTACAACACAGCCTAAAGTTCTCTGAGCAATGGAATCCAAATTAACTCCAGGTGATTAAAAAAGCAAGCATTAGGAAAGAAGCATGTAGCCCTGTATGGAAAATTCTAAATGTTCTTTTGTCACAAAGTGGTAAACACCCAGGGATCAGGACTCGGACGCTTCAGGAAAAGAGCTTTCGTCTGGTTCGTTTTCATACAACAGATACACAAACTCATGTTTCATGTTCACTGATGCCTTTCTCTATTTCTATAGTAAGGTTGTAGAGGCCAAGGGCAGGCCACCGCAGATGGGCAACTTGGGCCTACTGATTACTTTAAATACTAGTTACTTAAGAAATAGGGTGAAAGGGCCCTTAGACCCTCCTCCATCCCCATGAAAGCAGGGAGCAAATCTCCCATATGAAAATACTCTCTGTACTAGAAGTAAACAGATATCCTTATAACCAGCAATAAGGACTTCAAAGACAAGAAAGCTGTAAAAACACACCTTCATACTTTTTTAAATTAATCTACTACCTCAGCCTAAACTTGACCTAGGATTCCACACTAATTAAAGCTTCCAAACACCCATTTTCTTTATCCTGTCCATTCTTCACCAATTCATTGTCTCTCCATCCAAACAGCATAAAAACTGCCCACTTTGGTCATTTCATTATTCGTGCACATGTAATAAAACATTTCTTTTTTTCTCCTGTTAAAATGTCTTGTGTACATTTAATTCTTGCTCCAGCTGGAAGACCTTGAAGGGGAGAGGAAGAATGGTTCCTGCTGTACAGGATCTTTGACCTTCATCAAATATTCCCTATGGTCCTGGAAGGGGACAGGGAAACTGGGGGGACTCGGGTCATGATTCTCATATTTTCCCCTTTTTCTGCACGTTTGGTAGTTCTGGGGTGTATGCCACCATTTTGTATGACAGTGGAAAGGCGTATGCTGGGATTAAATTCCGTCTCCTCGCTCTCCTACTTTTATTTCCCCAACAACTCGACTTCATCTTCTCTCTGTGGAGAAACACGTTCCAGGCCCTACACTGAGGGGTGCACTTTCCAAACTGCTTGGTTCCGTCATGGAATCCTCCCCCAACTTCCTAACTCACCTCCTCCAGCTGGGGCTGCTGAGACTCACTCTTCGCACCTTCGCCGAGGGCCTAACTGCTCCTCCACGAAATCTCACCACCGCAGGAACACTGGGTATCTGTTTGTGTCATAGATGCATCTGTCTCCTACGCATAACGAGAGCACTTGCCGTGTGTGTGTGTCAAAAACGGACATTTGCCATTTTGGCGGGGATAGGCCCCTGTTGAGAATGAATGCTCCCATCAAAAGAAAGGACTCTGTAAATTCCTAAAATAGCATAAACATTTTCATGTGATTATTGTTCCTTGAGGGCCCATTACAATGGCATCCCTTTCTAAAACATTTTCCTAAAGTGTTACACAGCATAAATCTTTCAGGGCATCTCTGAAGTTGAGGTCAGTAGATGCTACTTCTTGAGTAGGGACATAAGAGAAAAACACCACCACCATGGATCATATTTCAGATAATAATCTGCTTGGCTCAGGCATTTCTGTTTTTGTTTGTGCCTGCCTTGTCTGTCAAGTTCTGACACAAAGTATTGTTTTCCTTTCCCTTTTGAAAAGCTTGTTAAATTATTTCCTCTGTGCTTATTGAGGATGCAACAGTTTGCTTTTCAGATGTCTTTGTGGTCCTCTCCATGAATCCCAAGTTCCAATTTTACTTTTATCTGAGATTCTTTTGTATTAAATGTAAAGATACCTATGGATTTCCCCGAAGAGCCAAGAATAATCTCTTCCCTGAACGCTGCCCTTCTGTCTGTCACAGAGCTTTCTCGTGTTAGCACGTATTCTCTCGCAATGATTTGCTTGGATCAGTGCTGGAAGAAAATCATAACTGGAAATTGGAAAAACACACACACACACAAACGTGACAGCTAGGATGGATTCTCTGTGAAATTCTCCATAATTGCATTTTCTGGAGAATATTCAAGTATTAGATTATCCGATGGATGGTGAAGGCAAAAGAAATAAAAACGCCTTTGGCCAATATGATATCCATCTAATGAAAGAAAAATATCGCCTAATCCCCGAGTACTCTGAAAATGTCTCTTACTAGGTATAAGCACACATTATCGCCTAAATAACAACCATAAAATGAAAATGGCTTTCTCCATTTCATATACATTTGTCACCCTCTTATTACAGTCACCTCCCCTGAGAACATCACTGGGGTAGAGCCTGATCTAGGTTCTGATCCTGGGATTTTATTTTTATCATTTTTCATTATCATTTGGGTGAGTACTAAAATTTAGTAATTTGAGTTATGCTCCATCTCCCAAAGCTGGGATGTCACCACACTGGTAGATTTAGAAATATGTTTTATATTCACTGCTCCGGCAACAATGAGCGGAAGTAACTGAAGACTGCATTTTCTACTGTCTTGTCTATCATGTTCACTTAGAGTAAGGAAGCAGCATTAGTTAGAAGGAATAACTCATCTTTTCTTAATTACTCTGATTAATGCACAGATGAATGAGTGAAGATGTGAAAAACGGAGACCTGCCTTTTGAAGGAGAAATGTTGAATTCTGGCATGCCTTCTTTTCCCGGCCACCTTCCTTTCATTGTCACGTTCAGAGCACAGCCCTGAGAGCCCCTCACAGTAGACACAGTCCATAACTATTTTAGAATCATTCCTCCCCAGTGGGCATTGTGCAAATTGTTGTTTCCTTGAGTTTGGGCATAAACTGCATTGGTGTTCACTTTAATATTAGAAATATTTATAGATTTTTAAAAGTTATGAATGTATAAATGAATAAGATTGTTTTATCGGCATTCTTGTTTTTTCTTTTGGTTAAATGAAAGAAAATATGCCCAACTGGAGATTTGAAAAAGAGGGGAAAACTTTTAGACATGCATTCTTTTATTGTTAATGTGTTAATGTATTTTCGATAAGAACAACTTAAGATCACTTGGTCAGGCAGAAAATTTTCCTGAGAAAAATGGGATTTACTCTGTGAAAGTATCTTGATGGCTATGGCTAATCATGGTCTAGTCAGGGGGCACCTGGGTGGCTCAGTCAGTTAAGTGTCTGACTTTGGGTCAGGTGATGATCTCATAGTTTGTGGGTTTGAGCCCCGTGTCTGAGCCTGCTTCAGATTCTGTGTCTCCATCTCTCTCTTCCCCTGCCCCTCTCAAGTTCTGTCTCTTTCTCTCAAAAATAAATAAACATTAAAAAAAGACTCAATTTAAAAACAATGGTCTAGGGGCACCTGGGTGGCTCAGTCGGTTGAGCATCCGTCTTCGGCTCAGGTCATGATCTCGCTCATGGGTTCGAGCCCCGCGTCGGGCTCTGTGCTGACAGCTTGGAGCCTGGAGCCTGCCTTGGATTCTGTGTCTCCCTCTCTCTCTGCCCTTCCCCTGCTCATGCTCTCTCTCTCTCTCTCTCTCAAAATAAGTAAATGCCAAAAAAAAAATTAAAAAAAAATAAAAACAATGGTCTAGTCACTATAATTAAGTGATATGAAAGAACTGACATCTGGCATAAAAATATAAAAAATTCAAGTTAAAATAAAGTGTATTGTTCTGAAAAACCAAAACTCAATAACCTGTCTACCAAGAATCCTTGCAGATAATAAAGCAGAAAGTTATTGACTTATTTCAAACGTAGAGTCTGAAGAATCTAAATGGAGACTGAAGGTACCGTCCAACATGACAAGTCTGAACCACTTTGATTTGGTTTGCACAGAGGAAGCATTACTCTTGCTACTTTCATAAAGACTGATCGCTTTTGACAGAAATCTGTCTGTGCGGACTTGGATGAGTCGGATACTGAGGAGTCATAAAAACATTAGAGAAGGCTGTAGGCTCAAAGGAGCTACTCATAAAAATGTTCAGATAGAGGGAATGAGACAGTGAAAAAGAGACTGCATTTTCAACATATCCACATGGTGAATTATGACACCCATAGGGAGTATTTCCAGCCCAGGTTTCAGAATCCCAATGAACTAATCCTTCTGAGACATCATAAACTAAATAGTGAGAAAACAAGCCCAAGAAATATTGCCTGTTTTTATTTATTTATTTTGTAGTCTGAATCAGATTTAAGAGAGAGAGAGAGAGAGAGAGAGAGAGAGAGAGAGAACCTCTCATCTTTGATTCTTGCATGACTCGAGGACAGACGCTCATCTAAGGGTCTTTGTCTACAAACTGTGTTCCCTGTGAAGCAGTGAGAACTAAATTATTTGCGAATGGTTTACTGGAGTTACTTTCAGAATCAGTGCATGTGGAAAGCAGAGGAAGAAAGCAGGATTGAATTGAGAGAGAAATCCAACTACTCCGCAGGGCCAGTGACAGAGCTGGCCAAGGGTGGAAGGAGTCTGGGATTAGAATTGCATGTTGGGGTCATTCGCAACGGCCCAATGGCTAGGTCTTTACATGTGGCCACCGGTCAGGATGTGCGCTACACTGAGAAGAGTGTGACCTTGGGCAAGGCAGCTCTCTGCAAATGAGGTGATCTCTGACGCACCTGGGTGCTGAAGGAGGTCTGCCTACGTCACTTCCAGAAGCTACAACATCCCGACCTCCCTCGAACGGGCCTCCGGATCATGCATCTCTGTGTCCAGTATGAGCCTATTTCTGTATTGCCTCCTTGTTTCTCAGGACACACACATACACACACACCTAGAATCACTACAGTATCATTCATTCATTGTATTCAAATGAAAGAATCATCAACAGAACTCCAGTATGGTCTCAGAGTTACAAAAATCTATGGTTTGATGGTTCTGATCTAAGCTAAGAATGGTCTACACCTATCCCCATGCCCAGAGATGTAACTCATATTTTCTTTTTGAATCTAATTTTCATGTAACAGTGAAGGTCCTAGCTATGGTGAACTATACATCTTCTACAGATTAGTCCTCACAAACACCCAGCAAGACAGTTACTAGTGACCATGTTTTATAGACAAGAATATTGCAAAAAAGCTAAGAAATGTGTTCAGGTCTCTACGGCTAGCAAATGTGAGAGCTTGAATTTGGTTTTAGAACATTAATATGCCATTTACTTAAGATATTTCTTAAATGGGGGGAGGCTGTTACATGTAGTATATCATTATGAATTATTCCAGCTTAATTTAGACAGGAGCCCAGATACAAACATTAAGAGGATCTGGAAACAATTCAGAATTCACTCTGAAATACTTGTTTTAATTTTGGAAATTAAGAGCCATATCACAGAATCCACTCCTTGAAAATTATTATTATACAGCGTCTCAGGACTTTCATGGATTCAGTTAGAAAAATAAAAACCTCAGTTTGTAGAAAACTGCTGGTGATTTCTCTCATATCCATCGTTACCAGCTCATTGGAGGTGATACCAGAACCAAAAAAACACTTTAGCAAAGTCAGTGCAAGTCATGCCATGAAATCCTGCGACATCCAGCGTGCAGAGTACCCAGGGCTGTACAATTTTACTGATAATGTGGAGACCTGAAGGTCATCATTTCAAAATACATCCATAAATCATCCAACATCTGCCCCTGTCTTCTTCACCCTCCTCTTACTGAAACTGAGAAGAACCCTCACCAGGGGATTCAGTTCTTCCTGATCTTCCCAGGGGTCATTTCCTGGGGACTGTGTTGTGCCTCTTTCCAGAACCTTCCACATCCCTGTTTCCTGAGTCTATCCCCATCAGTCTTCAAATGTGATGACGAGTTTATCCTTACAAAAAACAAATGGAAACCAAAACTAAAAGAATAATCAGTTCTTACAGGGTCTGTCATCTTACTGCAATCTGTTCACATCCCAGGCTTCTGGGAAGAACGAAAAGGGTGATTTACATTATCTCCATCGCTGTATTCCTGACTTAATGAGCTAGTTACCGAGTTATCCATTCGGTCATGCCAAAATTTCTTCCCCACCCCCTGCTTCAGTATTTGCATTTTCTTCTATTTGGAGTGGTCTTCTCAGTAATCTACTGATCCTTCAGACCTGAGCTAACCAGCTCTGTTCACAGGTGCTCTCAGTATGTAGGAGTTTCCATATAGAAGGGGGTCCCAAATATACACATTCGGGGTATGTCTGTCTCCCCTCAATGTGCTCACAACAACTTTTACTTTTGCATCCGATGGTGTGTTTACGTGCCTAATGTCTGATGCTTCGCTGGTCTGTGAGGTCCAGTTATACACATTTGGAGTATGTCTCTCTCACTGTGCTCACTTTTACTTTTGTATCCAATGGTGTGTTTAAGTGCCTAATGTCTGACACTTTGCTGGTCTGTGAGGTCCACAGGGACAGAGACCCTTCCGCTGGCCCTAGCACTGTGCTCCACGCATAATACACACTTCATAAATATGCACTGAAGAACTGGGTACATGACATATAAAAAGGATCATAGCCATCCAACTCAACTAGAAAAGATATTGATGCAATCTGTATTAAGCAGAAACACATATTGATAATACACTATCATTTCCTCCTTTGTAATGAGAGACTCTAACTCTTCCAAAGGAGGCAGAGCAAAATATTATCTGGTCTACACTCAGAAACACATGTAAACATTGTCTTGGTGCTGGGTGAGGAACGCTATTCTGATCACGAGGCTCTTGGATTCTGACCTTAGAACAGTGCATTTAAAAGAATACCACACTTTTAGCCTTAAAGTCCAATTTTTTACTCCCAGTTGTTTTATTCATTAGCTATGTTACAGTTACTGCTTACTTCTTTCTATCAGAAATGTCGTGACAGTAAAATGGGAAAATAATTTAGGTCTTTAAGTGCTCTATAAACATTCCCTGCTACAAATCCTTGTTTGCAATTAATCTTTTTGAGAGGCGACCCTTAACCCAATTGACCGGGGTTAAAATTGTTATATTACTCTTTGTTCTTAATATCAGAGCTGTTATTTTAATCACTCATTTTACCAACGTGTATTAAATATGCAGTATTTCACAGATACAATGCTTGGTTAGATACACAGAAGCATTAGATATGGTACCCACTGCTGGTTACTTAATCGCTCTTAAAGATGCCACGACTGCTTATTGAAACAATAAAACTAAACTACAAAGTATTATGTCAAATCTTTGCTGCATTGTTACTAAATGTGTTCTGCGAATAAAGTTGGAAGTTGAACGCAGATATGAAGGAAGTGCTACATGCCAATCAGACACAATTATGTAGATGTATGCACACATATGTAGTAATTTAGATCCTTATTTAGTGCCTTCTACTTTAAAAGCTGTCTCTGTTCATCATCTCCATCATATCAAAACCGTAAGTTACTGTGACCACCTCGTTTTACAGAAAACTGATGTTGTAAGAAATTAATTAATTGAACAATTCGTACAGCTATGAAGTAACAGAATGGAAACCCCAACCCATTTTCCAGTACAAAACTTAGGCTTTCCTTGAGATACCAGTTTTCGTCCCCCTCACTTTCTCTCCTGCTCTGTCTGCCCATTACCGTGTCATGCTAATCTATATTATCGTGCCATGCTAATCTATATGATAACTAATATACTAAATAGTGCACAATACCATTCCATAAGTGCCTTAAATCCTACTGCTTATGCAAATCAGCTCAGATTACCTGAAATTAACTTCTCTGAAAACTGATATAAGCATGAAAAAAAAATTATCAACTTTGCTTAACTGGTGAGATAATGAACACTACTCACAGATATGAACTAAAATCTATCTTCACCTGTGTCAAAAAGAAAACATTTGGATCTAAAGCAACCCAACATACTCTCAGTCCTTGTCTTAGTTGATTTGACATCAGTAGATACTTTATGAAAGCATGGCCTGTCAGCCTGCAGGACAATGCTCAGAGAGAGAAAGGAAAAACAGGACCCTTAGACTAACAGTTACATCTTAAACCTGGATTTAGAATTCTACATAAAATTGTTGGCAATTCACATTCAGCATGTACGTCTATCCGGTTACAAAGGCAGCTTTCCTAAGAGTTGAGTGTGTCAGCACAGAGTCCGGATAGCCAAGGTAATACTGAAGAAGAAAACCAAAATGGGAGACATCACAATCCCAGACTTTAGTCTCTACTACAAAGCAGTAGTCATCAAGACTGTATGGTACTGGCACAAAAACAGACACATAGACCAATGGACTAGAATAGAGAATCCAGAAGTGGACCTGCAAGCATATGGCCAACTAATCTTTGGCGAACCAGGAAAGAGTATCCAATGGAAAAGGGACAGCCTCTTTAACAAACGGTGCTGGGAGAAGTGGACAGCAACATGCAGAAGAATGAAACTAGACCACTTCCTTACAACTAGTCACAAAAACAAACTCAAAATGGATGAAGGCCCTGAATGTGAGACAGGAAAGCATCAAAACTCTTGAGGAGAAAGCAAGAAAAAACCTCTTTGACCTCAGTTGCAGCAATTTCTTACTCGACACATCTCCAAAGGCAAGGGAATTAAAAGCCAAAATGAACTATTGGGACCTCATCAAGATAAAAAGCTTCTGTACTGCAAAGGAAACAATCAACAAAACTAACAGGTAACTAAGAGAATAGGAAAAGATAGTTGCAAATGACATATCTTATAAAGGGCTAGTATCCAAAATCTATAAAGAACTTACCAAACTCTACACCCCCCCAAAAAAAAAAATAATCCAGTGAAGAAATGGTCAGAAGACACAAATAGACACTTCTCCAAAGAGGACATCCAGATGGCCAATAGACACAGGAAATGATGTTCAAAGTCACTCATCATCAGGAAAATACAAATCAAAACCACACTGAGATACCACCTCACACTGATTAGAGTGGCTAAAATGAACAAATCAGGAAACTATCGATGCAGGTGAGGATGTGGAGAAATAGGCACTCTCTTGCATTGGTGGTGGGAATGCAAACTGGTGCAGCCACTCTGGAAAACGGTGTGGAGTTTCCTCAAAAAAATGAAAACAGAGCTACCCTATGACCCAGCAATAGCACTGCTAGGAATCTACCCAAGAGACACAGGAATGCTGATGCATAGGGGCACGTGTACCCCGATGTTCACAGCAGCACTTTCGACAATAGCCAAATCATGGAAAGAGACTAAGTGTCCATCAATTGATGAATGGATAAAGAAGATGTGGCATATGTATACAATGGAATACTATGCAGCAATGAGAAAGAATGAAATCTGGCCATGTGTGGCAACATGGATGGAACTGGAGGGTATTATGCTGAGTGAAATACTTCAGTCAGAGAAAGACAGATACCATATGTTTCCAGGCACAGGTGGATTTTGAGAGACTTAGCAGAAGACCATGGGGGAGGGAAAGAGGGAAAAAAAAAGTCACAGAGAGGGAGGGAGACAAAACATAAGAGACTCTTAAGGACTGAGAACAAACTGAGGGGTGAGGGGGGGTGTGGGAAAGGAGAGAGTGGGTGGTGGACACTGAGGAGGGCACTTGTTGGAATGAGCACTGGGTGTTGTATGGAAACCAATTTGACCATAAATTATGGCAAGAAAAATAAAGTTGTTATAACTCTCTCACACACACACACACACACACACACACACACACACACACACAACACACACGAGTTGAGTGTGTCAATATATGGAGATTCGGATGCAATTATTTGCCCTAAAACTTAAGCAGGTCACTTTTAAGTAGGCCTTTTGGGATTGTGTACACATCAAGAAACAGGCAAGAAATCTTTTTAAAGAAGCCTTGAGGTAGAGGTACACACTTTAATACTAAACATTGAAATTGTTAAGCTTAGGTTAAGTATATGGCAGGAGGAATACACATTGAAGGGCATGAGGGAGCCTGGGTGGCTCCTCCCGTTAGGCATCTGACTCTTGATGTCAGCTCAGGTCATGAACTCACAGTTCATGGGTTCGAGCCTCGCACAGGGCTTTGTGCTGGCAATGCAAAGCCTGCTTGAGATTCTCTCTCTCTCCTCTCTCTCTCTCTCTCTCTCTTCTCCCTCCCCTGCTAGTGCTCTCTTGCTCTCTCTCATTAAACTTAAAAAAAAAACACACAAAACAAACAAACAAACAAAACCCTGAAAGGATGGAGACCCGGGACCCTTTACCTTTCAAGAAGGCGCATTATAAACAATGAATGTTTTCGCAACGGAGTACTTTTCTGAAATATGGTTGTATGTAGACAAAGAACCTACACTATTTTTATCAAGTAAAATTAAGCAAACAGAAAAAAAAATTAAACACACATGTACATGATCGTTTAAATGCCGAGGATGGAAATAAATTAGTTTCCACTTCCTGTGATCACACAGCACTCTGCACAGACCAGTCTCTGCACTTCTCACTTTCCCTCGTACATAAATGTTCGCCCTTGCGCTTCTGCCCTCTACCATAAATCCTAAAAGAGGAGAGAACATTCTTTGTTCACATCTATGCCTTAGTGTACACCTGAGTTTCCATCCCAGTGAATATTAATTTTTTGAGCACTGCTATTTTTCCCACTACTGTATCAGGCAGACTATATCAATGCATAAAAATACAAAATAAATGTGTGTGAATTTGATTTGACCCCATCATACATGCTTTCATTCATTCATTTATCCCACATATTTATTGCTAAATTTGTGATGGACAGCATTTTAGTGGTTAAGACAGAAGAAAAAAAATGTTTCCCAGGTGACAGCATAGTGAGCCTCAGACCAGACAAGACTCTGATAGTAAGCAGCAGACTTCTAAGGTCATCAGTGATGGGTGCAACGTTGCCAGCCACTTGTATGAGGCTCAAAGGACTTGCTTTTGAAATGTACGGATGATACAAAGCCTAGCAAAATGGCTCATGCCATGGAAGCCTGAATCAAAAATGACATCATCTGAGTTTAGGTCTCATGATCCAAGTGTTCAAAACGCACTGATGCTACTGCTCTCACGATCGCACTAGCTCTCAGCGTTCTGAATGTGGCTGGGGGACTGTGAAAGCTCTGCTTCAAGCCTCGGTGACCCGATAAGCTAGACCTATGCTCTCCAGTTTGTAAATGAGGAAATGAGTTTCAGGTAGGTAAGACTGTGTGCCCCAAGCCCCAGAGATGCTAAGTGATATAGGGAGAATTCGAAACTCAGACTGTCTAATACAAAACACTCTTATCCAGAATTTTAGGCTGCCTCCAATTAAGATAAATAGAAGCTCTTTAGGGTTTTACAGCTTGATGCAACCGATTCTGCCACCTGCCAGGGACCCGGTTGTGGTAAATGATTCACCTCTTGAGGTCTGCTGGTAGAGAGAGCACCTGCTGCATCAGATTTTGTGAGTATTGAATAAGCTAGCCGACAGAAAGCACTTGAACCAGTATCTGGCATGGTGCAGTCAACATATGTTAGTCAATAATGGTAATATTCTTATTTTTTTATGTTTATTTTTGAGAGGGACAGAGTGCAAATGGGGGAGGGGAGGGGAGGGGTAGGGAGAGAAAGAGAGAGCAAGAGCGGGAGAGAGATTGAGAGAGAGAGAGAGAGAGAGAGAGAGAGAGAGAGATTGAGAGAGAGAGAGAGAAGACACAGATTCTGATGCAGGTTCCAGATTCTGAGCTGTCCCAACAGAGCCCCATGTGGGGCTCGAATCTAGGAACCATCAGATCATGACCTGGGCCAAAGTCAGATGCCTTAACAGACTGAGCCACCCAGGCGCCCCTAAAAATGCTTCACAATACATGTGTGATAACAAATGCAGCTGAATGCCCACAGACGTGTGCTGAATCTAGACAGTCTCCCAAAAACCCACTAGGCACTCATTCATTATCATCTGTTTACTTCCGGTAAATCCTAACAAGGTCCAGACACTCCTCTCCCTTCTTATTTCAAAAGGAATTTGGCTGACAGGAAGCCAAATACAAGAAGAAAATAAAGTGAAAGTTAGGATGTTATTGTTCTAGAATATTTTCTCTGAATGTTTTTATGCACAGCATTCCTTTAAGGCAAACATGGGAAGCACCGGGAGGGTTTTATGCACTTGTAAATTACCCTTGAGCTCATGGGATTTGTGATTTCCAAATAAGTGACAAAGAGAAAAATCAGAAAGCTACACTTGCTTAGAAAAGTCAACTAAATTTATGTAACCGATTATACTGTGTTCAACTGTGTTAATTCATTAATTTCTTCATTTCTTCATGATGTCCTTCCAACGCTCTAACACTGGCTTTCACTGTCTTCAGGACCAAGACTACCCAAAATTTATGTTTTCTAGGTATGCAAAGTTCCACCTGAAATACATGTTCCATTACTTAGAGGAAATTATGGTCAAATAATTAAAGATTTCAGAGGGGAAGGTAGGTATTCTTGTCTTTTTTGAAATCTTTGGAAGGCAGCTATGCTCACCACTATACCACCAATGCACACATGGAATCTTTTAAAAAAAGAATTGATTGGAAAAGACAAAGGAAAACCTGCTCACTGGGATCTTCTTGCATCTCCATCATTTCTCTTTTTTTCCAGTATTCTACATTATTATTAACTCTAGTGACCATTCTGAACATCAGATCTCTAGAACTTATTTATCTTCTAACTCAAAGTTTGCACCCTTTCACCAATATCTACCCATCCTCCCCGCCCTCCAGCCCCAGGAGAACACAATTCTACTCTCTACCTCCACGAGTTAGACTTTTCTAGATTCTATATATATGTGTGTGTCATCATGTGATATTTGTCTGTGTGTGGCTTATTTTGTATAGCGTAATGTCCTCAAGTTCATCCACATTGTTACAAATATCAGGATTTTGTCCTTTTATAAGGCTGATAATATGCCATTGTACATAAACACCACCATTTTTTTATCCATTCACAGGTCAGTGAACATTTAGGTTGTTTGTATATCTTGGCTATTATGAATAATGCTTCACTGAACCTCGCAGTGCAGGTGTCCTTTCTAGATGCTGGTTTCGTTTCCTTTTAATTTTAATTTCCTCTCCATCCCTCTGCAGCCAAGTCTCCCGCTTTGGGCCTCCACCATTCCTCATACCAGCATTAAGCACTATGCAAGAGAAAAGTTCTGGGAAGCAGAAAGTGTTTAATACCAAGCCATTTGATGAATAACTCAATTAAATGAAAGTGAAGTACTTCATAAATAACCAATTTTGGGTAATTGCATTTTACTATTCGATGTTTAATTTTTATCTACAATGAAATGGTAAGAGGTATCTGGTGTTGATAAATTTTCCAAATGTGCTTTTAGTAATCCCATGATTCTGCTGGTATCCCTTAACTGTACTATTTTTTCCTATTTATTATGTTTCTTTTATTTCCCATGGACTCTTGACTGTATAACTAAATCATAAGGGAAGTCAAAGAAAGAGAAATGGATGATACCCTAATGCATAGTTTTAGGTATAAAAATAATAGCCAGGTGGTAAACATCACAGTCAATTTCGGGCTTCTGAAGAAAAAGAGTAAATTCTTCTCTAAAGGTACATAAATTTGAAGATTATAGGGCTACATGATATGGCATTTTGTCCTTAATATCCTGGAGCTCATTAACGGCTATTTTGAATTTCTTATAAAATTTAAACTATTGTGGAATGAACCTAATGAGCTCAATAACATTGATATCAGGTGGCATTCTGAACTATTATTTTTATCAGCAATAATCAAAAAAATTCCCCCTTCATGCATCTTATTAAAGATCAAAAGTGAGTTATACATCATTTGGGGGAATCCTTTCAAAATGTATACATATATTAAGTGATCACATTGTATACTTTAAATCTCTTACAATTTTATTTGTTATTTATACCTCAATAAGGCCAAAAAGAGGTGAGGTGTGCACAGAACCCACAGCCTGCTTGACAGTATGAACATCTAAACCATTATCTCTTCAATGATTTGGTGAATTTGTTCGTTGTACTTAAGTTCTGTTTTTAAAAATCAAATTCCTTAGATATTTTATGGCAATTTGTATTTTGAAATTTTTTGGTAAAATTTCTTTATATTACTCATAAATATCAGGTTAGAGAGTTCCTGCAAAAATTAATTAATTAAAATAATTAATTAATTAATTTTGTCTTTTAAAAATTAAATGAGTAGGGGTGCCTGGGTGGCTCTGTCAGTTGAATGTCTGACACTGGATTTCAGCTCAGGTATTGATATCAGGATTCGTGAGATCGAGCCCCATGTTGGGCTCTGAGCTGACGACAGTTCAGAGACTGCTTGGGATTCTATCTCTGCCCCTCTCTCACTCATACATGCTCTATCTCTGTAAGTCAATAAATAAATACTTAAAAAATAAACAAAAATTAAATGAGACAATATTGGTAGAACTAAAACATATGAGCAAAATCAGACTTTCCTTTGTATATCAATCAGTTTCATCATTACAATACCAAATTAAGACTCAAGCATAAAAATAATGGTACCATTATAATGCAATGTCATATAACATACCTGAATTAACTGGACCAGAAATGATTTAGATAGCACACAGTACAGTGTGAAGATCAAAGAGAAGATGTTTAATGGGCACTGGAAAGATGGGTAGGGCCCTCTCCGTGACGTAGCTCAAAGGATACTGAGCTTGGAGATGAAAGACCTTAGTTTGAGCTCTCATTCCCACAAGCTGATTCTTTGGCCTTTGGTCATCCTTCTCCTAATTCTTTATATTTATTTTTATTGTTTTAGTATGATTTATTGTCAAATTGGCTTACATACAACACCAAGTGTTCATCCCAACAAATGGCGTCCTCAATGCCCATCACCCATCTCTCCCCCCATTCACCCTCAGTTTGCTCTCTATATTTAAGAGTCTCTTGTGGTTTTTCTCCCTCACTCTCTGTTTGTAATGATTCCTTTTCCCTTCCTTTCTCCCATGGACTTCTGTTAAGTTTCTCAAGATCCACATATAAGTAAAAACATGATATCTGTCCTCCTCTGGCTTTCCTAATTCTTAAAAATAAAAGATTGTTCTGGAAAAGGTATTTTGAATGGTGCTTTTCAACTTTAGGATTTTGTTTTTATAATTTATTTTAGTTGATATATTTATTTTATACCAAGCTAATGATGATATAGACCTGATAGAAGAATTTGTTCAGGGAACAAAAGTGACTTTGTATAGATAAAAAAAGTTCTACTACAATGAGCAACGGATGCTTTTCAAAAATATGACAGATAAATATACATGTGTACATTCAAGGAAAATGTGTTATTATGATTGGATTTATTAAAGGCTTTATTTCCTTATTAGCTGCTAGGACACATCACAAAAGTAAGTGGGGCTTTTTCTCTGAAAGGATGAGAGTAAAACATGATCAATACATATGTGCAATTAAAATTAATATAGAATTAAATTTAATGTAAATTTACACATATTTATTTGGATTTAAATCAATATTTATTTTAGTTTAAAAATTTTTTTTCACATCCTTGAACATAAAATTTTCTCTTTACTTTGCAAGTGGATATGATGAGATGTGAAGGTTTTCAACAAAGATAGTGCAGTGTGGTAGAAAAATATAATTGGCTTTGATAGCAGAAACATCCAAGTTGAAGTGGTAGTTGAATCAATAAATAAATCTGTCAAAATGGTCAAGCCACATAACTTTTCTGACCCCCTGTTACCTTATCTATACATTAGGTAGTATTATTGGTATGATTTCCCCATGCCATACTGTAAGAAAAAAGATACTAACAAATATTCATTTATTCACTGCATTCATATTTTAAATTTTTTGTCGTTGTGATTCACAAAGCAAATGGATGATGAGGGTAAAAAAAATAACAAGGCAATTTAAAGTAATAGCATTTTTGTGAATATTTTGCAGCAATATACTTTAAAATATGTAGATTTTCTTCTCTTGCATAATTAAAGAAGGGGTTTAAATTACATTCAACAACTCAAAACTAGTATATGGACAATTTTATAAAGTCATTTCTAATACTTTCTACAAAAATGACTCTCAAGAAGGAAATACACTTTTTCCCCAGAGGAAAATACATTGATTTGCTATTCTTTGGGTTAAAAATGATGGTTGCAAGAGTCTAGTTGAAAGATAATTATTAAACTGTTGTGGAGCTGAAGGAAAAGCTTTTTCTTCCCTTTGAGGCAGGGAGAAGAGAGGAGGTGGAGAAAAGCCTAAGAGATAGGCTTCAGGAGTGCTCTGTGAGATGCAGGTTGAGACAAGAGTGGACAATGACCAGAGCTCAGATACTCAGCAGAATTTGAAGAACGCTGTTGAACAATAAAAAACTATTTGTATTTCCTTAATGCTCCTACCTCCTCTAACATGCCTAGTCAGACAGAATCTCTGAGGACAAATCTCTGTAAACAGATTTTCGTGGAAATCCAAAGGGATTATCGTAAGGTGAAATAATGTTCTGATTTTCTACTTTCTCCCTGTTACTGAATTTTTCATCCCATTCCTTTTGCCAAGTGACATTGCAGTAGCTCCCACTGGCGGACACATATGCTACATGTACAGGTGTAGTTATATGTCCATGTGTGACGGGGTGTGGCCTCTTGCATCCCCAAGCTTCATAATGAAACATATTCAAGGAAGTGCTGGTGCAGAGAAAGACTTCTGTGCACCATGTCTAAACCTGAACCAGAGCCTTGAGCCACAGCTGTCAGGAGCCCAGTGAGGTAAGCCAACAAAGCTGATTTTGCTACTGACCCTACCAATTCTACAATTTTCCACAAACCCTACCAAACCTACTAACCCTTCACCCCCCACCACACCTACTACCCCACTTACCCCTACCAACCATAGTAAGCCTACCACCCCTACCAATCCTGCCAACCCCACAAACCTCTACCAACCCTACCAACCCTACCAACCTCTACCAACCCCCACCAAACCTACCAACCCTACCAACCCTACCAACCTGCAGACCCATGAGTGAGAAAAGTGAATATTCACTACTGTGTGTCATGAAGATTTGATGTTTTTTGTTACACAGAATTATTTCAACAACACTGAGTGCTGCCAGGATTAAATTTTACAGATACAAATTGAAGATCTAAAACAGAGTATTCCCTGAAGCAGGAACTTAGAGATAGAATTAGCGTCATGAGAACAGAACTTCCTTCAAAACGCCAACTTCAACCATGAATCTTAGGCTCCACTCAACCTGACGTATATATCAAGAGGCCTAGAGATGCCAGGGACATATGAAAAATATATTTATATATACGTGTTATCTGTGGAAAGTATATAATTTATGTTCAGAAATTTCTATTTGTGTACCTTTCAAGTCTATCTGAAATCTATTTGTTATAAAACAGAGCCCCCAATTGATAATGCTCTTCTGTCCTAAGTATGAAGTTAATAAAAGGAAACAAAATCTTGCATTACCTTTTCTAAAAGCAAGGCAAGATTTGCTTAACCAGTGGAGTTTTTTGAAAAAGATAGATTGACATAGAGTGAACCAGAAATTCACTTAGCAAGAAGTCAATGAACCTTGTGTGTCTTTTTAATGCAGAGGATAAATGTTTAGTAGCAGAAAATAAATAAATAAATAACTATTACAAATCTCTTCTTTTGGACACAGTGTGGGTAGTCCAATATGTAATACAGGAATTTAAAAAGCTGATAAATTCTCCAGTAAGGATCACTGAAATCTGAATTAAGACATGAATCACATGGAGAGTCAGAGAGTTCTAGGCAGAAGCATGACAAGTAGAGTCTATTTGTAGGTAGGCAGGAGTGGCTGTCTTCAAGAACTATAAGAAGCCCAGTGTGGCTGACATGGGGTGACAGATAATGCATGGGGGGGGGGCAGTCATGCGGAGACAGGTAAACCATGGGAAGGAATTTGGATTTTATTTATAATGGAAATTCACTGAGAGATTCGAGCAGAACAGGGGTGAGGTTTAATTTACATGTAAAACTATAACTTTTGTTCTGGGGTCTAATTTACATTTAAAATGTAATTTTGGAATTGCTAGGGAAGTTGACTATAGGAGAGGAGGAGTGACCCAGGTCAACAAGTAACAAATCTACTAATTTAATCTAGGGGAGAAATGACTGCGGGTAAGGCTAAGTGAAAAGTGCTTGCTTTTGGAATATGTTTCAGAAGGACTTCGTCATCCAAGAATCAGAAGTGACCCTGGAAAGCAGATACTCAATATGAGTATCTTGAGTATCTTGAGTAACTTGATGAGTTACTGGACACATGACTCTTTTTCTACTGTATGGAAGTTGAGGGTGATTTATGGTTCACTTATAACCGTCACCTGCATGGTCTATAGGGGAAAGGTGAGACACTGGCTAATGCAGCTTAAGGTTTATCAGTCTATAGGTATTTATAAAAATTGTGGAGATGATTGGTTGTTAAGTGAAATAGAAATCTTAAAAAAACAAATGAAGCTCAAAACCAGTAAAATAAACTCAGAGCATGAGGTAAAAGTCGGGGACATTAACAGAAGCCTCGGATCTGCAGCCGAGGGCGGACTGTACTCACAATAATGCTCAAGACCTAATCACAAAGAAAGATGTCTTCGCAGCCCTGACAGATCTAATACCAACTCAAAGTATTGGCGGGGGAGGAGAGCTGGGCTGAGCACGTGTGGCCCGAAGAACTTCAAAGCCTTGAACAACTTAATCCTCCAGGAATTTTGAATGAGAGATTCACTGTCTCTTTATTGCTAGAGGATAGCAGTCTCACCTTGCCAGGAGATGATAAAATGACCCTCACGAGATAATGTCCACCCTCCTCAGGATCTATAACTGTCTACTTCCATTGCTTCTGCACCAATAACTAAGGTCAAGTTGGAGCATAGCTAATTGTCCCTGCTATGAGAAGAAAAATAGAATCCACCAAAAGGACCTCAGGATATGGTTAACAACCCCCGGCAGGATCCGGGGGACTAGACCCGAGAATGAATCCTTCTTGGGCTGGCCGGGGTAAAGGGAGCAAACTGCAGGTCTGAATAACAAGAGAGTTTACTGATATGTGATGCACTGTGGTAAAGGCACCTGCGGCTGATACTAATTCACTCGGGTTACTCCATGAACCTCCAGAAAATACAATGACTTATAAGCAACAAGGTATACATCCTAGAACCGTCTTAGGGTTTGAAAAAGGGTCAGGGAACCACAGCTATGGGCATTTCAGCACGGATTTGTTATGTGAGACCTGAGAAGTAACCGGCTAACTTTGCTCTCCAGAAAGGTCTCGATAACATCTCTTCTTTGAAACAATACAGAATGGTGCTACTTGGGGGGCCCTGGCATTGTTAGGATACTCAGGGGGCGGCTCTCCTCTCTAGGCCACAGATAGGGTACTTACCTTGCCACTATGGAACTGTGTCCCTGAGTGTCAGTGTGAATGGCAGAATTCTGGATTATGGGCTCTGAAACCAGGTGACAGTACTCAAACACCAAAAGCAGAAGGATGAAATGTTTCATAACAATTTGCAAGGACGGAGTGGCAAGTGAATGGGTACGAAGCACAGGAATGCATGGGGCTGGCAAAGGTACCACTGTGCTCCTACAGGCAAGACAGCAGGGCAGTCAACAAGGGTAATTCGTGATGTATATAGTCAGAAACCACCCAAGTAGATGAACTAAAGACTCATTTACTATGATCTTTACTGAGGTTAATGCTCACTCTAAGGGTGGTGCAGTGCTCTAACCGATATCCATGAGAGCATTAAATAACTGACCTCTTGTATATGAGATTACACATACCATTTCAGGCTAAGGGGCTTGTTTTATGGCAAAGGAGGTACAATTATGTGCACGTAACCACAGGATCCATTGGCCCTAATATACTGTACTATACAACCATGCTGGCCTGGTGGACCATTGGAATGACTCCTTAAAGAAACAGCTAAGGACAACATTGGGTAAAGGGCTAAGAGAGCGATCGCCATTATATTGTACTGTTCTTGATAGGGAAAACAGGTGAGAGTGAGAATCAGGGTTTGAGGTATGCGTGGCCTCTGTCACCATCATCCTGACTGACCTACCTGGGGGACATACGATTCCTGCCCTTGCAAATGAGGCTCCGTGGCACTAGAATGTGTTGCACTACCAGCTCTGGCTAGGACTTCCAGTACGATATTGAAGACAAGTGGTGAGAGTGGGCATCCCTGCCTTGTTCCTGACCTCAGAGCAGAGCTTTCTGTTTTAATGTTGAGTATGATATTAGCTGTGAGCATTTCAATGATGGCCTTAATTAAATTGAGGCACATTCCTTCCAAACCTAGTTTGTTGCCAATTTTTATCATAAAAAGGTGTTGAATTTTATAAAACGTTTTTCTGCATGCATTGAGATGATTATGTAACTTTAATCCTTCATTTGTTTGTGTCACATATCGCATAAACTGACTGTGTCTGTCGAGCCATCCGTTACATCCTAGGACATGATCATGGCATCATGGTTTATGACCCTTTTAATGTGGTGATGAATTCAGTGTGATGATATGTTGTCAAAGATTTCTGCATCTATGTTCATTAGGGATACTGGCCTATAGTTTTCTTTCTTGTAACGTCTTTAACTGGCTTTGGTATAAGGGCAATGCTCGCCTCATAAATTAGCTTCTTGAAACTTTAGGAAGAGTTTAAGAAAGAACAGTGTGACTACTTCTTCAAATATTTGTTAGAATTACCAATGAAACCACCTCATCTTGGGCTTTCATTTGACAGGGGATTTTTGACTGCTGATTATTCTTTCTTCATTATTAGATAATTAGCTTTCCTTTTCTTTATGATTTACTGTGGGAGCTATGTTTCTAGGAGTTTACCCATTTCTTCTAAGTTATCCAATTTGTTGGATTATAATTTTTCATAGTAGTCTCCAGACTTTTTGTAATTTTGTGGCATCAGTTTTCATGTTTCTTCATATATGATTTTGAGTTTTCTCCTTTTCTAAGTTGAGGTAAAGGTTTGTCAGTATTTATCTTTCCAATAAAACCCCTAGTTTCATTGATTTTTTCCTACAGTTATTCTATTCTCCGTTTGATTTTTTACTCTAAAGTTTATTATTTATCTCCTTCTGCTTAAGTGGGGTTTAGTTTGTTTTCCCTTTTCTAGTTCTTTAAGGTACAGAGTGATGTTGTATACTTGAGATCTTTCTTCTTTTTTTACTGTAGACATTTATGGCTGTAAGCTTCCCTCTTAGTACTGCTTTTGCTACATTAAGTTTTGGATATGCTGTGTTTTTGTTTTCATTTGTCTTGAGCTATTTTATAGTTTCCTGTTTGCTTTCTTCTTTGACCCATTGAAGTATACTATTTAATTTCCAGGTATGTGTGAATTTCCAGGTTTTTTTCTGTTTTTTTTTAATTTATATATATGTGTGTGTATATATATATATATATATATATATATGTACATATATTATTTCTAGTTTTATCCCATTGTTGTTGGAAAAAAGTACTTGGTATAATGTCAATCTTAAACTTATTAAGACTTGTTTTGTGTCCTCATATGTGACCTACCCTGGAGAAGGTGCTATACCTCATTCAGGAAATAGGTATATTCTGTTCTTCTTGGGTGGAATATTCTGTCTATGTCTTTTAGGGCCAGTTGGTTTACAATGTTGCTCAAGTCTGCTATTTCCTTATTCATTTTCTAGATGTTCTATCTATAATTAAAAGTGAAATACATGGGGTGAGCAGGTGGCTCACTCGGTTAAGTGATATACTTTTGATTCCAGCTCAGGTCATGATCTCATGATTCATGAGATCGAGCCCACATTGGGCTATGCACTGACAGCACAGAGCCTGTTTTGGATTCTCTCTCTCTTTCTCTTTCTATCTCTAAACAAACAAACAAACATTTAAAAATATAAAGTACAAAACAAGATCTAGAGTTTGCGAAGATGTTTGAAACAAATGTAACAAGAAGTAAGTCCTATCTTGAATGTATAAAGAACCCTCACAGATAAAAAAGAACACTCAAGAAGAAAATGAATGGCAATCCAATAGATTCACGGATACCAGACTTAAAAATGTACTTTGGAAAAAATCCAAAATAGCAAGTGAGCATATTTTGCAAACATATTCAATCTCTTTAGGAAAATGCTGATAAAGACTGCAGTGTGAGACCACTAAAGTCACATCAGATTGGCTCAAATTAGAAAGACTGACACACCAAAAATGTAGATGGGGACATTCAAGAGCTAAGAGAACTGTCAGAGTCACTCTGGAAAACCATTTGGGACTTTCAATAAAGTTGCATATACTGGTATTCATAACAGAAATTCAGGCATTTGTGCACAGGAAACATTATATGAAAGTATTCACAGCGGCATTGACCATAATAGCCTCAAATTGGAAACCACTCCAGCACTCACCAATGTGAATGTGGCATAACCACACTCCGTAAATAAAATGCATGACTCGACAGGCAGAAAGTTGACTTTTCAAAAGATAAAGGTGGACAAAAAGGCAGATACTAAAGCATGCATCTCTATAATTCTATTTATAGAAAGTTTAAAAAAGACATAACTAAACCCTCTTGTTTATGGGAGCTTAGAGAGCTGGTTGGTCTATAATAGAAAGCAGGAAACTAATCACGGGGGTTCATGGAAGGTGGAGGCAAGTGGGAGGAAGCAGGCAGAGGGCTCTCCTGGTGATGATTACGTACCTGAGGTTACTTGCATGCATGTGTACCTTATAATAAATTGTGCACGAATCTTTCAATCCCTTTCTCTGTATTGCATGTTTTTCTTAATGTTTAAAGGATGAGGCTTGGTCCTAACAAAAAGCTCCAGAAACAGTGAGGCAGTAAAGCCGGGGTAAGTAACTGCAGCAGGCTGTAACATTTGTAAGGAAAGTTAACCGAACCCAACTAAAGGGAACAGGCCATGAATTTTCATCAGCCTATAAAACTGAAGTGCAATTTGTATAAAGTTGGATCTCGTCAATAAGTAATGTGGCATTAAAAGGCACAGCGAGATAAATGGAGCAAGGGTTTGTGAGGCAAAAATAGTCCGTATTTCTTCTTAGATAAATATTAAATAATTTAAATGGAGTATATATTGTAAATGGTGGAGTAGAAAATACAATTCCAACCACACGATCAAGCAGACTGGGAGTGTATCTGTTACACTGTTTCTCTATGTAATTTTCTTAAACCTACCATCTCCGGGTGGTACAGATTTTGCTCTATATTGATTAGATATTTCATGTGTTCTTGGCATTAACACTGGTTTTTAAATCGCCCCCCCTGTGTTCTATACTACATGCACTGTGTTTAAAAAATTCTAAAATTGGAGATCCTGGGTGGTTCAATTGGTTGGGTGTCCAACGTCAGCTCACGTCATGACCTCAGGATCTGTGAGTTCGAGCCCCGCTTCGGGCTCTGTGCTGACAGCTCAGAGCCTGGAGCCTGCATCATATTCTGTGTCCCTCTCTTGCTCTGCCCCTCCCCTGCTCATGCTCGCTCTATCTTTGTCTCTCAAGAATAAAATAAAATCCTAAAAGTAGACAGATATACAATATCAAAACACTATCTTTGTTCATTAAGATAAATTACTTAGTTATGTATATGTCTGTGTGGTAAGTCAAATATGTATTGTAGATTCAACATCTTCTCTTTCTACAACACATCTGAATCTTCATTGAAAAAATGTACTTTTAGTTCATTTTAATCCATTAGGTCTAGTTTAATTCAGCATCTTCTAAGAACCAAACATTGGACTGAGTATTAGTGTTCTTCAATCAATATGACACAGTCCCTGCCTCCAAGAAATTGGGATAAAGAAATGAGTTCAATATACTTTGCTAAATACTATCAACACATTGCGTGCAGTACGAATGGGGCCGTGAGGACGGGTCACACAGGACACGGAAAAATTTAGGTATGGTTTCCTGGAAGGGATTACATTCGACCAGAGTTTTCAAAGACAAGTCCTCTAAATAAGAATGGAGAAAAAGGAAATCAAGGTGAGGGCATGAGCAGAGCCAGAGAGACTTGGGGAGTTGCTGAGAACGTCTATTAGCAGCTGCAAGCAGGTTAGCATGGGTACAGGGAAAGCTGGGAAAGGAGCAGTGGGGGATACACTTGGTTTTCTGCACTCAGAGGTGCTTCCTGTGGCTGAGCTGTTGGTTAGAGATGGCAGTCCAGCAGGCGCACTGAGGATAACTGGGGGGTGTCAAAGACTACTGTCAGGATAATCAATTAAGTGGAAAAAAAAAAACAGCAATGAAGTCAAGAAACTATAAATAATTTTTTTTTTATGTAGCGTGTCCTTTAAGGATAGCAGAAAAATAAACTCTGTGTTTTTAAAAAGAAAGAGGTTGTGATATTAGTTCAGGTGAGAGACATGGAAAAGTATCAGGCCTGATGAGGGACCTGAGGTGGACAGTGAGGGAGAGAGAGAGAAGACACACAGCTCCCCAGATCAGGCTTGCAATTAAGAATTCCAGAGCGGGGGGTGTCTGGGTGGCTCAGTCGGTTAATCATTTGACTTCAGCTCAGGTCATGATCTCATGGTTCGTGAACTTGAGTCCCACATCAAGCTCTGTGCTGACGGCTCAGAGCCTGGAGCCTGCTTCAGATTCTGTGTCTCCCTCTCTCTCTGCCCCTCCCCCTATCATGCTCTGTCTGTCTCTATCTCTCTGAAAAATAAATAAATATTAAAAAAAAAAAAAAAAAAAAAGAATTCCAGAGAGGAAGCCCTGTCTGGGGAAGATGAAGGCACGGGTTTGGGGTTAATCATGTTGGATATGGGAATCTCTAAGACATTCAGGTGGGTGAGTTTTACAGATAAGTATCTACTTGAGGCTGTAGCTTAAAGGAGCAGAAAGACTAAGGGTAGAGCCGTAGAAGACATGAGCATCTAAATGTTCTAGAAGCTGTGGGGTACAAAGTGAGGGGAATGTCTCAGACCGAACGTGTAGAAGTGGAAAGCCAACTGAGAAGACACTCGCGAGACGCAAAGCTAGTTTTGGAGGAGATGGACTTGGCCATCGCCTCGACTGTGACCGTGGTACCAGGAACGCATCCGACTGTGACCGTGGTACCAGGAACGCATCCGACTGTGACCGTGGTACCAGGAACGCATCCGTGGGTCCACACTCAAACACACCAACTTGTACACATCAGTCATCTGCGGTGTTGTGAACACCAATCATACCTCAACGAAACCAGAAAAAAAGGGAATTATACATATCAAAATAAAAGGTTTAGGAAGCAAACAAAGCCAGGGAAAAGCAGGAAGAATCCGATGTGCTTAAACATGGAAGCCAAGAGCAAACAGGTAGGAGGGTCTCAAAAAGGGAAGAGAGATCTGCTTCAAACGTACCAGTGAAGTTATTCAGAGAAAGATGACTTAGCAACACAGAGGTGACTATGAGGCTGGGAGTGGATATCATTCCCCGTGCACCTGGGGCTATGCACACCTGTGAATATTTGCACACACACGCAGGCACACATTCATGCATTTACTGTAACAGCTGATAGGAAGACTCAACGCTGCTCCAAGGATAGCTCTCAAGTAAATATTGCAAAAGTACAAGCACAGAATTTTCTAATTCATTTATGAATTGCTAATCGAATCTGAAAGATTGACCAAGTTTCAAAAATACTCAGGGGCTCAGTCGGTTGAGCGTCCAGCTCAGGACATGATCTCATGGTCCCTGGATTGAGCCTCACGTCAGGCTCTGTGGTGACAGCGCAGAGCCTGCTTGGGATTCTCTCTCTGTGCCCACCCCCGACACCTGCTAGAGTTCCCTCTCTCTCTGCCCCTCCCTGCTCACATTCTGTCTCTCAAAGTAAAACTTAAAAAAATTAACAAAAAATAAACATTAAAAAGTTAAAAAATATTTGCAAGCAACAGATAAATCTCCATTATAAATATTTTTAGGTAACAGCATTAAAATACATGTCGCCAACTTCTGAAACCATGCAGCCCTCTTTCTTTAGTTGAGTGAGAACAGTGTTTGCATTATAGAGTTGGACTTGTCAAGAGAACGCATAAACCCCCCCCCACTTGTGGCCCACTTAAAAAAAGAAGTATTACAGTTTTAGGCACTGTTGAATGTCATAGTGAGCTACAAAAAATAAATAAAACGCCATAAAGCTCCCCACCTTCATTTCATTTTTAGAGCCCAACACGGAGACAACGAGGGCATTCATCAGAGACACACCACTGAGCTTCAGACTTATTTTCCTTCATATTAAAGTGTACATTTAGAGGAAATACCAATTTCTTTTTAAAGCAAACCCTTTCCTCCCCTTCTAAACAGTCATGTGCACTAATGATTTGAAAATGGCTCTAAGGGTTTAGACTGAATATCTAGCACTTTCCGGTAGCTGGGGCTTAGCATGCAGACCTCACACTGGGACTGCATTCATGTTTCAGGTTAAATAAATTCAGCCTCTTTTATTTTAGAACTGCAAGAACATTCTGTTGACTCAGGGCCTCTATTTGTGTTACTTAGAGTTGAAGAGGTCAGTTCAGCATTAGAATTTCTGCTAGGCACCGACTGGAAGTTTGCCAGGAAGCGGCTCACTCTGTATCGTCTACACCGCAAAGAACCTGCTTTAAACTTTAACAGACAGTGTGGTTTCCAAGCGTGCCTTCACTGCCGCTGCGTGGGCTCTCATGCCTAGGGCTATTCTGAAAAACAGGACAAATTTAAGCAGAAGTGTGGCTGCTGAGGACCCCCTCCACGACTGGCTGTCTGGAGGGCAGACAGCGGGCTGAGGCTCCAAAGAATCCCCAGGTCTCAACTCCCGCTCACCCCAAGTCTCCAGAAACGCCTCCTGGGCATGTGTGCCAAAGTGACAACAGTGTCTCCTTCCTCATGCTAAACTCTGTCAGACAAGTACTAAGAAGTCCCTTTTGTGACCCAGCAGTGAAGACCATGTTCCCTAAAACAGGTCGCCCCTTTATCTCCTCCGTGCTCCTCACCCAGACTCGGGGGTCCCTCCGTCAGGCAGTCTGAGCAGACAGATGAAAACGGCACCCACAGCACTGATGGCCTGCATCTGTAGACCCAGGGTGTTGGTGGGACCAAACTCGGCCACCTCGGGGTGGACCATTACTGGGGGCCTTTCTGATTTAGGAATAAACAGCGTCCAGGAAGAACATCCTAGCAGTTTACTGAACTTGAAAACAAATGATGTCATCCCAACAGTAGATGCAGCTGCTTCACCCTCCACTGTTTACCTTATTTAACAAAAACCTACACACACGAATCGTTCTATATGTACGTATATGTGTGTGTATACATATCTTCTCTAATACGTATGTTAGATCTTCTCTAATATACAGTCTCTCTCTCTGTCTCTCTGACGTGTGTGCACATCTTGTGCTACTTCTGTGCACACTCCGGGACCCGGAATGGGCAGAGATTTTGTCCGTGGCTGGTGTGAGGCATCTTATACCCCAGGCCCCCCTGGGGATGCCCCACTGGCATGCTTGCGGTCCAGGGTCAGAATATGCACGCAGACCCCGCTAGGTGCTTCCCCTGTGACACGCTGTGCAGGGCACGGAACGAGACTTTGCACCCACCCGCCAAGTCTCTCCAGCAGCCTCCCCGGTCTTCCCCGTCAGAACCCAACATGTTCCTAATCAATTTTCCAGAACTGCTCTCAACAAATCTTCCATTATTGTCAGACTATTGACTTGCTCTCAAATTGCCTCTTCAGCCCAACTCTGTCCTGGGTCACTTGTGCCTGCTATCTTTCTGTTCTTTTCTGTTTCAACCTAGAATCTCCCTAATTTGTCAAGATACTGCAGATGAAGACATTTTCCCATGAACCCTGACACAGCTACTTATTCCTCTGTGGTGTTCCTTATCATTCAGTAAGTCATCAGGATGACACCTTTGACACTTGACATAGACAGAGTCTGTTCTCCCGTGTTTGCTACGTTCTCACTCTGTATACATTCTCTTCTCCCCAACAATACCACTACTCCAAATGCCCTGGGAATATGGAAATGGTTTTCAAAGTTAAGTATTGTATCTCACACTTGCACGTTGTGAGCTCTACCCTAAAATGTTACTGGCTGGTAGTTTATTTTTTAATACTCTCGCTGATAAAACTTTGCTTTGAACAATCCATAAACATTGCTTCAGAAGTGTCCCCTGTTTAATAAAGTTCAGTTACTACAACACTTCTTATGACATAAAAAGTAAATAAAAATTTCCTTCAGCATGGGAATGTGAATGGTGGATTAACACGCTAAAACCTCATTAGAACAAAACTCTTAGGACAGTAACTCAAATTCAGTACAATAAATAACCATACATATCTCGGTTTTGAGTATGTCTTAATAGATTTTTAGTGACAATTAAAATTAAATTTTATAAGCAAAGCATGAGTCATTTAGTGAAATTAATGTATTATATAATTCTCATTAGGTAGCAACAGGAGACCATTATGATGCATCAAAATCCCATTCTGTGAACATTACAACTTCTGTGGAACTGTGTGGAATCCGTAGGATGCACCTGCCTTGCATGTTTTCATGTTCCTTTGTAGTTTCATTCATTTTAGTTTTTAATATGAAAAGATGTTATTGCCTAAAGATCAGGACAATTACTGTTTTATCAAAGTATGAGTGCCAAGGTTTGTATTTCAATTTTTAATTCTGAAATACATTAGGAAGACCATTCCTCATCAAATTTAAGAACTGGAAGACAAGAAACAAACTTAATGCTATAATTCCTTCAAAGACAAAGAATCACTAGGGAAAGTGACAAAAATAAAGAGAATGAAAAAATAAAAATAAAAGTTAATCATTATATTAATGTCTACTTACTTACTATTAATTATATATTCCATATGGGTTTTATCTCTCCAATGTTAAGTAAAGTATGAGAAAGAGAAAAGATAATTTTCCTAAGTGACTTCAGTACCTGCTTATTCTTTCTGAATAATGGTAGATGTGACTACATACAGCTTTCTGAGTTTAGAATCTCCCGTTACAATTGACTCCAGAGTAATCTTTATAAAAATCTAGCAACGCCATCCACCAGGCCTTAGGGGTCCCCCTAGTACCTTCTCCAACACGCAAAGAGGAATGTTTATGACGTGGGACATCTCATTTGCTGTAATGTGACGCATCAGTGCTCAGTGTCTGTGCCTTCATTCATGCAATCACATGCCAGACAGCTTCCAACCCCTCCCAATTTTCTTCTCATCAATATTCATCCTCCATGAGTCAATGCTAATCCTGCCTCCATTTCTGTGTTTTCTGCACAAGCCACTCAGATTTTATCACCTTGTCTGCTTGGTATTAGAGAACCTGCTAGTGCCCCACACGTGCCCCTCAGAGCATGTATACTCTCTGGCCGACTGCCACCTGCTGCTTTGTGCAGCCTGACTGAATGCTCTTGTGTCTGAGCTGCAGAGAGTTGGCTGTGGGCTTGCACTGGAGGTAAGAAGTACTGAAAAAGTCCTGCAAAGCCTCAGTGATGGAGAACTGTCAGGATTTCATGCATGAATTTGCCAGTTCCATCACTTCTCAGGATTGCTAATTCCAGGGCGTATTGTCAATCCCAATGACAAATTCCTAGATTTGTCATTGGGGTTGAGCTCCAGTCTTCCTCACGAGGACCCATGTAGTACCCAGCCCTTCACTGGTAACTGTCTTTTCCCTGCATCACTTCCTCACTTTCCTGTTAGTGTCACTGGAACTTCTCAACTGTTTGTCTACAGGTCTTTTTCTGCAGAGTCTATGGTAAAATTTTGACCGCAGCGGTATTATTACACCAGGTTCTGGAGTTGGATGGCTTGCTGGATACATGGCATCAGGACTCCATGGCATGCTGTCCCAGCACAATTACAAAGCCTCTGCCCTGGGGCGAGCTGGGGCGGCATAAAGGTGTGAGGGGATGGATGCCTCACGTAACCTCTCCAGGATTTGAGAGAGAGAGTGACAACGATGAAGATAATGGCCTTGAAGTTGTCGTAAGCTACTGTCAGAGCTCTAAGGGAAAATACTGACAAGCTCCAACTGTTCAGTCGAACCCTCAGGGCTTGGTGTGGAAGGCAGAGGGTCTCTGTGACAGTGTTTAAAGAAGCCCTCCTCTTCTGAAGCCAGAGAGGAAACTGAACTGAACGCCAGGCCCTTTGTCTGATGGGAAGAGCAGATGACGTGTAGAGAAGCATGCTTCAAAGCACTAGCAAACTTCCTGTTCACAGCTCGTTAACGGAGAAGGGGTGCGATCCTGAAATCTGGACTCATACATCGAGGTGCCCCACACCTTCTTCCCTTGCCTGTGGCCCACAGAGATGTCTCGTCTCAGGGACATACTTCACAATATGGGTATCATCCTCAAAATGTGCCCTCAGCTTATGGCTTCTAGACCCTTCACCAAGATCAAGACCAAGTATGGTCCAACTGAGGAAATATTGGCCATGATACAAGAAAAATGGGAATATTCATCAAAGGAACTACAGAAACTGGCTAATATATCCAGTCAAGAAGGAGAACGTGTTGGACAAGAGGTGTGTGTGAAATACAGGTAGCCGGCAAATGTTAAGGATATGTTTATACAACCAGATGGACTTGCCTCCAAACATCTGGATTTTGAGGAATGCGCCTACAAATTCATACTTAACGGTAGAGCTAATCACGTATTTCTTGACAAATACCTTACTATAATTCAGAAAATAAAAATATATATTAAATAAGAAAATACTTTAAATGAATCAACATTTAAAACACCTGATGGTCCTAAAATGTAAATCAACAAGTTTGGCAAGGCATAGCTAAATGGACACAATGTGATTTATGGGAAAAAAAGAAAATCTTGAAGGGTGCCCCGCCCTGTGACTGAGAACTAGAGCGCTTTACTGCTGTTTTGCCTTACACCCGAGTGACCTCACTCCCTGATCGCTTCCAACACTTCTGAGGCTCCACCACACCCTGCATCAGCTGAAAGTCTTTTCGAAGTTCAAATGGAAGAAACGTATTCGCTTAAAAAACACGCTTGATATACAAATGCCACTTACCCTTACTTGACCCACAAAGGCATTGGCTTCTTCTTCGACCACGGACAGATTCCGAGGCAGATAGGGATCGAACACGGGGGCGTTGTCATTGACATCTGTCACTACCACATTGACCGTGGCAGTCGAGGTCTTAAAGGGAGGAAAAAAAAAAAAACAACAACAAGATTCTGTGTGAAAAGAGTTATTTTGGTTTTGATGTCAGCTAATTGGCCATCTTGGCATTTGTCTATCTGAAGAGCATCTCGTTACTATTCCTACTCTTTTGCCTTCCAAAACACAGGAAAAGGAAAAAAAAAAAAAGAAGGAAGCTTGCAATTTTAATTTTCAAGCACCTCAGAAAACCCGATGGAAAAAGCAAATGACGACATTAAAGGGCAAACGTCTTGGAAATGCCAAGTATTTCCTGAGGCTTCCTTTTAGAGAGTGACTTTTGCCTTTATCTTCTTCACATTTCATGGGCGGCAAGCTTCTGTGTATAAGCACACATACCTCTTTTTCTCTGAAATGGAACATGTCTGTAGTAAATGATCACTTACATTTGTCACTATTTAAAAATAAAATCTGTACATTATCAAAGAGCACAGTGCATCAAATGGGTATGTCCAGGTAAGTCAGTGCTATCAGAAGATACTTCATCAGTCATTTTCTGGGTTCACCTATAAACCAAGAGTCTGAGCACCATATACCACTAGTTAAGTGATTACCTTGCGATCATACAGCCCAAGAAAATGGTAAGCAGGTACATGTACCCGTAGTATGTGCTACCAGGTGAAAAGGTACACCCTTGGTCTGTTGCAACAAGAGTCTATTATGTAGGTCAATGACTTTTGCACAATCAAGGAGCCTCAGATGCTCAGATGCGAGCCAAGCAGGAAAGCGTTCTCTCTAATCAAAGCCTGAGAGCAAATGCCCCACCCCCAGCTCTGTCACACTGTGGGGTGGGTCACAGAAGCCTGGGGCCGGAATCAGAGAAAGAAAGGGCACTCAGCTGGAACATGAAAAATCCGTTCTGCTATGACACTAACTATGTGACAAGACGTAAATAAAAAGTAGGAGAAAAGAAGTGGGAGAAAATAATTACCCAACTTTTATTTTGAAAGATACCAACACAGTTTGTCCTCCCTGGAAACGATGTGTGGTGAGAGGGTGACACGCAGAGCAGAAACACGAGGTTCAGGGGGAGTGACTCTGAGGAGACGGCAGTCAGGGGCTCAGGGGTCAGACCCTGCATTTCCTAGCCACCAAGAAGGCAAGGACCCGGGAGATGCCCCGTCCTTCCCGTGGGATCGCGGAAGCTCTACAGCCTATGAGTAATTCTGCATGGGGTCTAGACGGTGCCTCACTCTAACTAAACCCAACATTCAAACTCTGATCGAATTCAAGTCGTCTGCCCCCTATTTTAACAGAGGCAACAGTATATCCTCTTTAGAGCAAGTTTTACCCCAAACTTTTGTAATTTTTCCACATGTGATATCTAGAAGTCATTTAAAAATTACCATGCATAGCGGGGAATTCTTGGGTATTCATAACGGGTTCTTTCTCTATTTGTGTGCTGGCTACGTTGGTGGGTTTATTCTGTGAAAATTCATACAACTATTCAGTACAATTTGCACATGTTTTTATACTTAAAAGTCCAGTAAAATTTTTATTTAAAGGCAAGCAAAGGATGACCAGAACAATGTTGGCTAGTCAAAATGTGGAAACAACCTAAATGCCCAGAGTAGATGGTTATAGAGATTGCTTTCTGTGTACAGTAGAATAATACAGAGTACTGAGAATGAACAAATCACTATAACAAGTAATCGCATGGGATGATTTTCACGAACGTAAGGCTGAGTGTAAGAAATCAGACACAAAGCACTACATACTATATGATTCCCAGCGTATATATTTCAAAAACTGGCACGATATCTCCACTGTGAGAGAAGTCAGAATGGTGTCACTTCTGTGAAGAAGGTGGGCTGCGGAGGGCATACGTAAGGCTGGGCTCTTGGGGTACCAATTTACTTCTGTTTCTTGCTCTAAGTGTTGATTACATAAATGTGTTCGCTATGTGAAACTGTAGTAAACTGCACAGGTGAGATTTGTGCATTCTTCAGGGTGTGCGTCTCCATGAAACCACTTAATTTAAAAGATGCATGAGCACAAGGACACACTTGTAGGTAGGTAAATGTGGACCTGTAAACAGTCAAATATTATCTGATTCGATGACATACAGAAAATTTAATCTGCTTCTTTTAATTTTTCTATATATTCCAAATCTTCTCCAACAAGGCTACATTGCTTTTGTAACGAAAAACAGCTTAAAATATGTGATTTCTCTCAAAGTTGTGTAAGCGTTAAAACCAGTAAAAGGATGTTTTTATAGTAGTAGCTGTAGTTCCCAATTTGCCTGAGGGGAACAGGGCATTAAAATCGACAGTGTGGAGTCAAAATCTAAGAGTAGCCACACTAGAGTCAGCTGACTTTCCTTCAAATTGTCTGACCCTCTTTATAACGGTCTATCTGTATTTCCCTGTCAATCTATGATATGGGCTCTCATCCTATCCTTTAAAACTCCAATTCCTGACACTATGGCGTGTGTTTTCAGATTTTTTTGGTCCTCAACCAAGGACTACAGACTGTAGCTGGGCAATGCAGAAGACAGCCGGATCACCAAGTAATCTGAAAAGTTAAACGAGTCCGCCATTTTGTGCTAATAGGGACTGAAACTGATGGACTACGTAGATGCATGTCTCCGTATCGTAGTAACTGTATATGACATGAGGAGTATCCACGTCTCTTTGTCCAGAATGATCAAGTAATAAAGACAGAAAGAATAATTTCTAGCTTATGTATTTCTTGAAAAGGAGTCTGAAAACCATTTGCACCAGGATCACTTGGTTAATCATTAAAAATGCCCAGGCTACATTAGCCCTATTGGCAATGCTCATTTAAAACTACTCAATTTGTAGATTTTTAGTTGTAAACCACAATCATCTACATTTTTTGCTTGGTTCCGGAAGATGGCAACCGTGCTTCCACATGGATCTGTGCCCTACAGGGTGTTTACGTATCTTACCAAGCACAGATTTTCAACTGATTAAGGTTAAATACTTAGGAAAGCAGCTCAGGTCATTTTAGGGAACAGGTAAAAAGAACACTATGTCAGCTAACGCATGCTCCCAACTAATCTGAAAATCTATTTATATCAATTAAATAAAAAAGATCAGCTACCTAACTAACAAACCTGATCAGTAAAGCTACCTGCTTCCCACTAAGGGAATCTGTCTTACTGCCTGTTTTCTCAAAAGTTGTACCGACTTCTAATTCCACTACGCCAGCTGGAAATGCTTGCAGTTAAATACTACCTTCCACAAATGATCACTTTTGGGGTCATTACTTATTTTCATTATAGCATGTCATAGATTTTATTTTGTTTCACATCATGGATAAATCCTTAACAACACATATTAAATTCTCAACAACGCAAGCAGATATTACTGTTGAAACGGACAATGTGAACACACATTTGTATTCAGAAACTTATGGCCCTGAAATAAAGACACTAAATATGGCATCTTTGGTTTGAACTAGCACAAAATACAGGAGACGTGAAGTCAAAGTCAAAAACAAAACAAAACAAAAACACTAAACAAACAAACAAAGAACAAACAGGTACATTCATCTACACAAAGCATTTTCTCTTATTCCGGAGAACTTTGTTTAAGTGAGTGTTTTGTAATCTTCCTTAATTTATATTTTGACTTTACTCAATCAATCAAGCTAATTTCTTAAATTATTGAAAACTTGGTCAGGCTAGAAGACGTTTAGGATGTTCAAAATGTATTAATTCTCCAGTTACTGAAGACATAGTTAGGATGCCTTTCTATTGATAGGGGTCTAAGTGAAACTATATACTCAAAAACCGACAAACAGAAGCATGTGTACTAGACGCTATATAACTGAGAATTAGAAAATGGAACGATGTAAGTGCCTTTTTCTTTCTGTCAGTGTGGAAATATATCCATAGACACACACAACACACATACACACACAGACCCTTTACAAGTCTCTATGAACATGTATGTTCAAACTACCTTTTATTAGTACATTTAATTCCTTTCAATAAAAATGGGGAGTCTGGAATCTGAAATAATGAGGATGTGTCTAGGATCTGACCATTTCTGTTTTCAGTCAATAGGACAAGGAGAATACATATACTCTGTAATTTTTTAGGCAATATTAATCCGAAACATTTTTATTCTTAGCTACAAATCATCCTGTGGCTACAACACAAGAGTCAAGCCAGCCTGACCCACATTGTAGAGTTTCTCTGATGACTTAGACAGGGTGCCCTTCCTACCAGTGAGGCTGACATGGGATGCTTTTCCCCTTCTGAGAATAAAAGAGTATGAAAGTCTCCTGGAAAAGCAGATAAGGGGGATGCCTTTCTATTCTGGATAATGGGAGCAGAAGGGGAGACAGAACGTTTGGGGATGGGGTGCAAAGGTCCTCTTCTTCAGGCCCTCTCTGCCACCATTCTGGGCCACACCTGCAGCCAGGAGGCACTGGAGAAGCACTTAGGGAAAGGGGTGATAGGTACTGAGAAAGCAAGAGAAGTCGGGGAGAGACAGTGGCTGACCCACGTGGAACACGGAAGCCCCCAGAGAAGCTCCGAGGCAGTCACATCTAGCAGCGCCTGGCGGTGAATATGCAGCAGTCACAGAGGCAGGTGGCCAAAGAGAGAATCGAGGTTTCTAGGTGTGCTCAGGCCTTCCCGACGCTGAGAGATCACTATGTGAGCAAGGCCTTGGGTGAGGGCAGGGGACCTCAATGGTCACAGTCAATTGCACGTCAGCGGTAGGTGGCAATAGTTGCACCCAAAGGGTCATTAGGTAACTGGATTGAATTAAAAAGCCAGCAGTTGAGAGGCCAAACCAGACACACACACGCCATATAAACAGACACCAGCAGAGGTGGAGGGCATTAGAGCCGGGCGCCCTCCTCCCAGCATCAAGAACTGGTAATCACACCTGCGGGTGTTTTAGGGGGAGGGCAGGAAAGAGAGGAAGAGACTATTAGCAGTTACACTGGTGAGTGTTTACCTAGAAAGGAGTGTTTAAAACTGAACAGGCTGAGATGTTGTTTTAAGCAAGTGTGACGTGACGCAGCCCAGGTACAGATTACAATCTAGGCAGCTGATTGGGCACGTGAAGATTATATTAGGTGTAAAAAATAAAGGAGCTTTTAACTCTGTGCACATCTGAGTGCTGTGTGAGGAGAATACGCACTTTATAAAGTATGTAATGTATGTTAATAGTATAAAATACAAGTATAAGTTAATATATCACATAGAATATAAACATAATAGAAACTAGAAGAATATCATAGATTATATCACGATTAAAAATAGTCAAACTTCTAGAATATTTACACCAGAAAACACTGAAATATCAGTACTTTGTTCCCCAAAACCAAGAAATATAAATCTATGCTTTTCAAAGAGAATGAACTAGAAGCTCATTCTTTTTTTAAAATTACATGGTCATATCTCTTTATAAGAGTACACACACAAATAAACCTGCTGCAGTTTTATTTATTTTTTTTTTTTTGTCCAAAAAATGCCAGGATATATCAGGATGTGTGTGTGTGTGTGTGTGTGTGTGTGTGTGTGTGTGTCCACACATATATGTAGGCATCATTATTTTGTTTGGCAATTTTGTTAAACCAACTATATTAAAATTCAGTTACTTGAATTTCACACACCAGTCTTGCATATATATTTTTCCTTTCATTTTTTCCCATAGTTTGATTAAACAGTTAAATGTTCACCTTTCAGATTCTAACTGCTAATTTATAGCAGCATGTTTAAAAGACATTTGGGAAATAATACTAGTTCAAGGCCCAGGCATATATGCTAAGCCTACTGCCAATCTGAAATTTTAAACCATCACCATTGTTCACCGTAAAAGCCGTAACTGAATAAGTCGAGCTATGCATTCTAGAACATTCTACAGATACAGCAAACACCATGATTATAATCACGTTATCTGTCGTATCTTTCAAGAAGGAAAACAAGACTCCTGAACTCATGGGATCTGGTCAGAAATCTCCACATTACAGAACACATTACAAAATTTGTATTTTGAACAGGACCACCAGTCTGTCGGAAAATGACAACTGATACATTTGTTTTAAAGAAACAACAAAAGAAGAGGTGATCCTGCCCATGATTTGCATGTTTATATCTTTCCCTGTGATTTGCATATGGATATATTTTGCTGTGGTAATCCTCAAACCCTACTCCCTGCTGTCTTTCAGCCCAGTATGAATAATAAGATAAGAAACAGAATGCTAAGTGTGGTGCCTGAAAAAGCTCCAGTGCCCTGTAGAAAAGAGGGCATCTTTCCCTCTGCTCTGTGCGAGGCAGAGTAGATGCCTGGGGTTGCCTCAGCCACCGTACGACCATTAGGAACCAAGGACGAAGATGAGAGCAAGCACACTCTTAAGCGCAGAGCAGAAAAGAGACAGTGGGCATCCCTGATGCACCGTGGAGCCCCAGCCCCAGCGCCTTCCTGTCCACCTCCACTTGTCTTTATTTTTGAGACAAGCCCTGCTTTGTCTAAGCCACTGCTGTTTGGGCTTCCTTGTACTTATAATCCCATTCCTACAGGCTACTGCTGCCACTGATTGTTGAAGGAGTTCAGAGACTATCATCCACTCTGGTGTATTAACTCTCGGGTCAAAGGCACTTGAAGAACAGCGAATACAGGAAAAACACTCAGTCCTTCTTTCTTTTTCTTAAAAGCAGCATATTAAATTGCTATGCGAAAGATGTATTCCCTGTATGAGAAGGAAGGTAACATTTTTATTCTCAACAAGAGCAAGAAATTGAGATGGAGAGAATTCTATGGAAGTCGACTCTGTTAAAATAATGTGTACCTCCCTCCAGCCTTGTCACGTAGTTCAGTTGCTTTTCTGCACCTGTGGCTGATCCTTTAACTCCCTATTACAGCAAGTAGATGTCACTAATTCTTTGGGTCATTTCTTTATGGGGGTTACCGTATCATATAAAACTTCAATAAATGTGTGTGCTTTCTCCTGTTAGTCTGATTTTGTCAGTTTAATTTTTAGACCCAGCCAGGGACCATAAGAGGGTTGAGGAAAAATCAAAATTATATTTTTGCAATCTGTTTCACACTAATTGCTGGTAATTGGTTTGATTGAAGCAGAGTCCATCCACCCGGAGTCTCTGCCCAGGAAATATCTTTCGTGAAAACCAAGATCATTAAGGTCAAATGGTTCGTTTTACCAGGACTAGTTGAAACGTGTCGATAAGAAGAACAGTATCAAAATGTGATATAGTTGTGATTACGTAATCACCCTCCCCTTCCGGAACCTGCTATATGTACCCATGTGTAAGTCCATCCCTAACATTATATGAATAATGGAATTAACTAAAGAAACTTTTGTTTGAAATCTAAATGTTCCTTTCTCTACTGATATACTCAATATAAACTTCTGAAAATAAAACATTTACTTAAAAGGATCAGAATTTTAAAGCTGAAGGAGACCTTATTGATCGTAAGAATGAAAACATGAGGGAACCAGAAATGCCAAATGACCTGGCCAAGGGGACTGAAATACACAAGTAACTAGAAAAAAAAATGCTCTAGAAGGAATTAAACCACTATATTTAACCCAGAATTGATTCTCAGTTTTTGATGGAGACAAACACATAATTAGTGGATTGAGACTGTGTCAGATATCTGAATATTCTATTTCTTTTCTATCTGTTCTCTTGTCTAAGAAATTATTTTTAAGGCCAGATTTAAAGGGTCCTAGCTAACACCACCACCATTAATATCTGATTTGTAACGTGATGCAGCTCAAAGCTGTGTATTATATTTTATCTTTTTCCTATCCTAATGGCCGACCTGAATGCTCCTTGTTTATTTTACTTCACTCTAATGATACCCCTCCCTGAATAATTCCTCAGGACCCCCCACCCCCATTATTTCCTAGCCAAGTTACCAATTAATCTTCTACCATACATCCAAGTCTTCACTTATTTTCTTCTTGAGACTCCCACTGACTTCTTTATGTAGATCTAACACAGGCGCTCTCTTAATCAAGGACGCTGCATATATAAAACTAACCTTAGTTTTATTTTTCTTCATACATATAAGTACTTTGTACCGGCTCGACTATTTACTCAGACTATTCTGTATACAGTGAAACCTTGGAATGTGAGAAACTTGTTCTGCGAGTGTTCCGGAAGATTAGGAAACATTTCTAATAAATTTTGACTTGCTAAACAAGCGGTGTCTTGCAATATGAGTAGAATGTGAGGTCCAATGTCACTTGGTCACAGCTGAGCCAATGGTTCTTGTAACTGGCTCTCATAGACGAGTGCTTTGGCTTACAGGCGTGCTTCCAGAACGTATTACGCTTGCAAACCAAGGTTTTACTCTATTTTATTTTCTACATATAACTGTTCTACCTAATGTTTGAGAAATGGCAAATGGCTTATTATTGGCAGATTTATCAATTAATTTCCTGAACCATCCTCTTTGAAGAAGTGTGAGGAGAGCATTGCATGCCCTCAACCAATCTATCATACAGATCAAACAATTACTTTCGAGTGAGGTGGAGCCATTTTGCTATTTTAATTGGGTAAGCTTCACCTATGCTCCCAACCTGAATTTGAAATTATTTCCAGAGAACAGTGCTGAATTGGCCTATGACCTGCTGAGTTGGGTATAAGCATTTGACTAAAGAAAAAACTACATCGTGTCATAGAAATGGTGAAAAAAGTCTAATGGCTGGTTACCAACAACTGAAATGTTACAGTGTTTAAAAATTAAAACAGAGGTTGTAAGCAAGGTAGTTTAAAGAATGTAGCCAAATGATTTTAAAACACTCTAGAATGACTGAACAATTTACTTATTCTTAAAACTGATTTTTGGGTGCACATAAAATAAAATTTATCCTCTCTGGAATTACGGGCCATGTAAACCACTCCAATCACCAAGGATCAGTCAGGAGCCTGAGTGTTGCTTACGAATGACCTGTGGAACCAATCAACTTGGTTTCCCAAGTGCTTCAAGACATTCATCTGCAGTCCCCCCAAAAAAGTGACATTAAAGGGAACAGGCTGCAACAGGACCTATAAAATAGCCAGGACGCATTTTGGGGCGCGGCGCAGGTGATGATCACCACTGGCCGCGTTCTAGGCTGTTAGAGTTTGATTTCCCCATGAGTTGCATAGAATGCCAATCACAAGTATCCATTCTGTCAGTTCAAAAAGTTCCAATGAGAAAGATTCAGAGTAGAGGTTCATCTATTAAAAGAGCCCAGTGGAGAAAAGACCACTTCTCCAAGTAATTTAAGGAGTGCTCCTGGTGAAAGAGACTATTCCTGGACTCAGGAGGGTATACACTGTTTCAGAGCCATCAGACTACAAGGCTCTCAGTTTCTCCAGCACTGTGCTTACAACCCGTCGGTCCCCAGGCTGAGTACTCACCCCGTCCGGCCTGCCGTCTGAAGCAGTGACGATCAGAATGTAGCGATCCGTGCTCTCCCTGTCCAGGGCTTTCCCTAAGGTTAGAATCCCAGTACTAGTGACAGAGAAAACAAACAAACAGATAAGACACACAGAGACCTTATGTCACAGGGAGTCTTCCTCCCATTGGGAACTACTCTTGAAAGGTTTTTCCCCTTCAGCAAATGTATCCTGAATATTTAAGACGCATGATTCTAGGATTCACGCTGATGGATGAAAAAAGCTTTTAAGGCTGTTGAGCTTCTTAGCGCCAATGAAAAACTGCCCAACTGAATGAGATTAACTGAGCTGATTCTCCAGCCTCCAAGAGAAAAATACAACTACGCTTAATTCATTCCGGGAAGAAAGATATCTATCTCGTTTATGATTATTTCAAAGGTAAAAGACTCCATTAATCTTTAGTAGTTTCATAATCCTTTGAATCAAGAAACAGTTTGATAGAATACACATCATCATTCCCGTTCGTGGACACATGTGTCCATCCTAGAAATGCAAACATCTAAATTCTATCTTTGACAAACCCTAGTGATTAACATTTATGTTTTCTTCTTTCCCAATTTCAAAACAATGGAGGCTCATTGTAGAGGATTAGAAAATATACAGTAAAATGTTAAAACTTTTATGGGTATTAGGATTATTTTAGTTATATTTATTTTTATTCACTATAGTAATAAGATTTAGATACATTATATTGTTTTCCAAAGAGGATTCAGACTGCAATATTTGACATTCTTTTTAAGGAAACAGTTTTATGAACATTCACTCTCTCATTTTATAATTCATAAAAAAAAGAAACTTTTGTTGGATACACTAACAATTTTATCATTTTTTTTATTCTTTTGAAATTTAGATGTTTCTTTATTCATTATATACAATGGAAGATGAAGAGCCTTTGGACAAATTCTCATAATTAGAATGTTTTAATACTACTTCTTACCCTTTGGCTATTTAAAATAAAAGCCTCCAAATATTTAAGACTTTCTTCTCCAATGTAATTTGTTTTATATTCGTTTGGTTACTTCTAATCCTCTCTAAAACAAATTCCACATTTAAATCTTAGATTTTACAATCTGACATCTGATATCTGACATTTTAATAAAGGGCTAATGAGCATCTATTGTGAAGGAGAGGTTATATTAATGCAATAAAACATTAAAGTATTTATTCGAGCATAAAAACACAATTTGTTTCTGATTGATAGAAGGTTTTCACACTTGAACACAAGTGTGTTTATTGTTACAGTGGAATTTAAGCAATTCACATCACACATGGTAGTTGGGTAAAAAGAGTCAACACCAATGAATCAAAGTCAGAGTCATGGTTACTCTATTCGTTTCATTCTGTTGTTGCTGATGAAATGGACTTTAAAAAGTTCTAACATATGGTATAACTATAGAAAACTAAGTTTACTACTTGTACATTTTTAAATGATTTGTCAAAAGAACTAAAAACCCAGAGTAGTTCATAACAATGGCTTTTGGATTAACTTCCATACCTCAGATGGCTCAGATAATCTTATTCTAAAATGACTTCAAGACAAAAGTAAGACATTATTGCTTCTGAGACTTACTCACAAGCAACTTAAGAAACAGGAAATCTGAAAGCCTAGCTATAGGATGAAGAAAGAAAAAATAAAACTGAGTTATTGCTTTCCATTATTCCCCTGGGTTTAAGGTTCTAACATCTATATTCTTCCTTGTAAATTAAACTAGAGAATCCCTAGAAATTTATATAATATTCCCATTTACAGCCATATTAAAAATAAACAGCTAATTTTTAATGGTCTGTTGATTGTTAGGAAGATACCCTTTTGCTCAATACGATATGTGCCTTGTGCCCAGTAGGCATAGTAGGCAGTTGGCAGGATATTTGGGAGATGGAGGAGAGAAAGAATAGGCAGTATCTTTTGGTATTTATAGTTGAAGGACTAGTTGGTGGGTACATGCAAGCATGCTTTCCTGAAATTCCTGAAAGAATCGTCAAAGGCAGTCTTCCTACCAGCTGGCTGGAAGCTACAGAGCAGGAAACACTGGCTGCATTTCAGAATGCAGTAAATCCTGTGTGTTCATATATTAAAAGTATGGAAGAATCGTTTATGTTAAAACAATAGTAGTGCTACTTAAATTTTAGATGACTGAAAAAACATCGCCCAGGAGTGACATCAGTGGTCTTGAAGATGGCAACCAGCATCCCCAGTGTGACACTGTGCTCCCTGCTTCTGGAAGGAGCACAGCTACTCTGATTCACAAAGAATTTTGTTTGTAGGTCTGGAGGGTGTCAGAAGGAATGATGCACGGTGCTTGTCTTTAATTTGCCTAACCCAGAACTTATTGAGGCAGAAGAACAGTGGGTTTTTCTAGAAAACAATGCAAGACTACGAGCAACCTGCAGTCACCTGAGGCAAAAGATGACAGCTGAGGCATACAAGAGTGCGCTGGAGGCCTAGAGGAAAAAGTGGGCAGAGTTTCCTGGGAAATCAGGGCACTGAGAAGCGGATACATCTACTGGGGCCTGGGATAGCACTGAGATCCAGAGACAAACCCACGCCTCTGTGGCCAGTTGATTTTCAACAAGGATGAAGATTATTCAATAAGGAAAGATTAGTCTCTCAACAAATGGTGGGGGGGCAATTGGAGATCTAGACATGAAAGAATGACCATGGACTGTCTTATTACACCATATATAGAAGTTAACTCAAAATGAATGAACAGTCTAAACATGAGTACTGAAACCATGAATCTCTGAAACAAAAACCTGGAGACAAATATTAATGAACTTGGATTTGACAACAGATTCTTAAACGACACTAAAAGCGTGAGCAGCAAAAGAAAAAATAGGTATATTGGACTTCACCAAAATTAAGAATTTTTGACATCAAAGGACATCGCTAATAGAGGCGAAGAAACATACAAAGTGGGGGAAAATATTTGCAAATCTCTATCTGTTAGGTCTGGCTCCACAGATGTATAAAGAATTCTTAAAACTCAGCGACAAAAATACAAAAAACTCAATTAAACATTAGGCGAAGGACTTGAACAGACACTTCTCCAAAGAAGATACACAAATGAGCAATAGGCACGTGAAAGGGTACTCAACATCGCTGGTCAGCGGGAGAATGAAAACCACCGCTCCACGTCCGCTAGGACGGACACCATTACCAAAACACATGGGAAAAGAACATGCTGACAGAGGTAGAAAGGAATCAGTGGGAATGCCGGCACATTGCTGGCAGGATACAAAATGGTCCAGTCACTGTGGGACACAGTCTGGCAGTTCCTCAAAAAGGAAACATAAAATTACAGTATGGCCCGGCAATTCCCATTCTGGGTCTGGGAATATACTTGGAAGAACTGAAAACCGATAATTATATCCATGTACATATATGTTCATAGCAGCAGTATTCACAAGAGCCAAGACACAGAAAAGCAGCCAAAAGGGCCATCCATTTATGAATGGATAAAAAGAGTGCACATATCCCCCAATGAGATATTACACAGGCACGAAGGAATGGAGTGCTGACACCTGCTTCAACATGGCCGAACTGCAAAACATTAGGCTAGGCGAACAAAGCCAGACATAGAAGGCCACAGGTTACATTATTTCATTTATATGAAATATGGACAATAGATAAATCCATAGAGACAGAACATAAATTGCTGGTTGCCAGGGGTGAGGAGAGGGATGATAGGGTCAGCCACTTACTTAATGGGTCGGGATTCCTTTTGGAGAAATAAAGATATTCCAAAATGAGATACAAGGGGTAGCTGTGCAACGGGGTGAGTCTGCTAAAGGCTGGTGAACTGCTCACTTCAACGTGGTTCATTTTATGCCATGTGAATTTCACTTCAAGTATATTAATTAGAGCACACAGAATCCCCTCACCACGCGTGAAGGCTCTATTTGAAATGTGTCCTGCTGGACCAAATTGAGGGTTTTAAGACAATGAGGTGGTTTGCTGAACCACAAAAATGGAGTCCAAAAGTTGTTTAAACGATGCGTATAAAACGTCCTGGAGGGTATCTTCTCTCCAACCAACCAGTCTGCTAGCACTGAAAACCTGCATCTCCAAACTGTTGACTAGGAAACTGGAGCAACCGAGTCACAGGCTGAGAAAAACGGTCTCGCAGATTCCATGCTTCCGTCATATGCTTCTTTTAAACGTTTTCAATACATTCTGCTGGCTGTGATTTAATACTGTTTCCACTCACAAATGTGTCGTTCAGAGATTTATCATGTTGCCTGCAGGTATCATGTTTCAGGCCTCGTGGGGACATCTAGAGAGGACAGAGTGTACCTGAAAGTCTGTGCTTGCTTCAAGCCGGACGTGGTGTTCCGTGTTAAATAGTGATTAGTGGTTAATAAACGCAGACCGACAGAAGGATGGAGGTGTGAGCTGTGGCTGAGGGAAGCGGAAGGCGGCAGGGGCAAAGGTGGAGCGAAAGGCGTGAGAAGGAGTTCCTCTGAATACGTATTTTGAAAGTAGGGTTGACAGAAAAGAAAATGCCTATCATTTTCTTATATGTTATTTAATCTTCAGGGAAATCATAAAGTTCACACTGATGTGAAAACTATAATCAACCCTTAAACCTGGTGTCAAAATGAGTGTAGCCACGCAGAAAACGAGCACGATGGCAGTGAAGATAAAAGAATTTTCAAATAAAATTCTAACCAAGCGCAGTTATAACTCTTTGAGGTTCTTCTGTTTTGCCTTTTAACCTTTGTGTTAAACCCACACCCTCCTGACAACTCTGTCTATAGGAATTCCTCATCCTCCTGCAATAAACAACTTAAATATTTGACCATCGTACTATAAAGGAAGTTTTTAAATATATATTGTTTAAATGTTTACTTCTCTATGAATGTTTGATTAATGATATTTGCTGTGTCGTGTGCAACCATCGACAAAGACACTATGAGAAGTTGTTAAAATAATTCAGTCCATTATGGAACCACACGGATCTGGTCATTTAATACATGATACGGGATGATTTCATACAGATGGTTGTGAGGTTTAAGAACAAGGTCTTTCCTTTAAAGAGTGTGTTTCTTTCAGGGCTCTATGATTAATCCGATACATTAATATGCATATAACAATCCAACATTTGGGAGATCTGTACTAGCATCGAAATGATTATTTATTACTACTGATGTTTTTAAAGATTTATGAAAATTTTGGCATATTACTTTTTTCTATCAAAAAGTAAGTTAATGGGATTGTAATAATGATTATTGCTAAAATTTATATCGTAGCACAAAATAATATAACAAAGTAAATATGAATTTGTACCTTTTTTTTGTTTGAAGAAGGAAAATGTAACTAGAAACATTATTTGTATAAATTATAGTGTCTCATAAGGTAGACTATTATTTCTTTTCTAGTACGTTTTTTTTGGTATTTATTTATTATCAGAGAAAGAGGAAGGGGAGGGGCAGAGAGAGAGGGAGAGAAGGAGAGAGAATCCCAAGCAGGCTCCGCTCTGGCCGTGGGGCTTGAACTCATGAGCTGTGAGATCAAGACCTGAGGCAAAACCAAGAGTCTGATGCTTAACTGACTGAGTCACCCAGGTGCCCCTTTTTTTTTTACTTTCTAAAAGAGTACCTGTAGTATTTGAATCCTTAACACTGACATAGAACCAGTGGTCACATTTGCACAATTAGCCCAGAAAATTCAGAGAGGGAAGGGATTAAAATTTCAGTTTTTCCTCATTTCAAATGGGGAATATATTGGTAATGAATACAATCAATTAATATTATTCAATGAATATTGAAATATATTGCTAATGGTTGAGGACAGAGTGCAAATACAATGGAAGCGACTGCACTGAGATGGCTGAAATAAAATGACGGTAGAATAGAAGGCCACAGACCCGGTGTGGAGGACCGAATCAAGAATGGCCATCAAAGGAGGCCGTGCAATCATCACTGGACGTGCCCGATGCAAGCTATCCTAGAAACATCTTGCATTTAAGAAGATGGCTGCCTGAGTAAGGGTGGAAGAATTACTTTGGTAAAGCTGGTGTCTCAACAGATGTCACAGCCAGCAACTGGAAATCTTTCAGCCTCACGGAAGAAGGGGATAAACACAGGGATGTAACCTTTAACGGACAGTCAGGCCTGGGCTTCTGGCTCACGAAGGGCAGGTGAAAGGTTCACTCTTGTCTTTTTTAGAAACAGCTTTATTAATGTGCTATTCACATGTGATTGAACTGATCCATTTACATGGTACAATTCCATGAGTTTACGTTTTATTAATGTGTAATTCGTATGTGATCAAATTCACCCATTTACAGGGTACAATTCGGTGAGTTTAAGCTTATTTGCAGAGTTGTGCAGCTACCGTGACAGTCAACTTCAGAATCTGTTCTTCACCATTAGGATCGCCGGCTGGCAGTGACTCCCTGTTCCCTCCCACCCCCAGCCCCCGGCAACCACTCGTCTACTGGCTTTACCCCTAGAGATTTGCCTATTCTGGACACTTCATAACATGTGTGGCCCTTTGTGAATGACTTTTTTCACTCAGTCTAATGTTTTCAAGGCTCGTCCATGTTGTAGCAGGTGTCAGCACTACGTTCTCCTTTATGGACAAAGGATCTCAGCGTATGTGCATTTTGTTCATCCATACATCTGTCGATGGACACTTGAGTTGGTTCCACACTCTGCTCTTGCAAATAATTCCACTGGGTACATTTTTGTGCAATTTTTTTTAAATTTTTTTAACGTTTATTTATTTTTGAGAGACATAGACACAGAGTGTGATCGGGGGAGGGCAGAGAGAGTGGGAGATACAGAATCTGAAGCAGGCTCCAGGCTCTGAGCCATCAGCACAGAGCCTGACGCGGGGCTCCAACTCACAGACCGTGAGATCATGACATGAGCTGAAGTCGGCCGCTCAACCAACTGAGCCACCCAAAGGCGCCCCTTTGTGCAACTTTTTACGTGGATGTATGTTTTCATTTCTTGAGCAGATACGGGTAGAATTACTGGGTTACATGGTGACTCTATGCATAACATTTAGAAGATGACATATTGTTTTCCAAAGTACACACTTATTTTACGGCTCCTCCAGGAACACAGGAGGACTCAAAGCTCCATGTGCTCACCCACACTTTCTAACTCCTGCTTTGTTAGTACAGACTCTCTAAGGAGGTGAGAAGCAGTGCTTGGCGATTTTCACCTGCCTTCTCTAAGGACAGGTGGCCATGAATGGTTTCCATGTACTTACTGGCCATTCATGCGGCTTCTTTGGAGAAACGTCTTTTCAAATTCCTGTCCACCTTTGTTTGGGTTATTTCGCTATTTACTTTGGCGTTGTAATGGTTCTTTATGTACGTCTCTATATGCCTTTTATAATCTGCTTTATTTAGGGGGCGCCTGGGGGGGCTCAGCCAGTTAAGCATCTGACTTCAGCTCAGGTCATGATCTCAGAGCTCATGGGTTCAAGCCCCACATCAGGCTCTGGACTACCAGCACAGAGCCTCCTTTGGCTCCTCTGTCCCTTTCTCTCTCTGACCCTCCTCTGCTTGTTCTCTCTCTGTCTCTCTCAAAAATAAATTACATTTAGAGAAAATACTTTCTCTCGCACTGAGGGTGGTCTTCACTTTCTTCATAGTGTCCTCTGAAGCATGCATTTTCCAAATTTTGATGAAGTCCAACTTCCCACCTTGTCATTAATCACTCATAATTTAGTGTCATGTCTAACAGAAGCATTGCCTAATTCAGGTCATGAAGATTTCCTTCTGTATTTTCTTCTAACAGTTATATATGGTTTTTAAGGTTAGATAATTTTATCTCTAACAGTCAGGTCTATGATCCACTTTGAGTTAATTTTTGCAAACGGCGTGAAGATAGAAAGCCAACTTCATTCTTTTGTATGCTGCCCCAAACTTCATTTATTGAAAAGATTATTCTTTCCTGACTGGACTGTCTTTGGCTCTTTTTGGGTGGAAGGAATCGATTGACCATAAGTATCGGGGGGTATTTCTGGACCCTTAACTTTATTCCAGTGACTGATATGTGTATTTTTATACCAGTACCATGCAGTCTTGATTACAGTTAAAATGTCCCTTTAAAAAGTTTTATTCATTTCAGGATGATTGAAAATTATAGTTAATTTAGATTTGTATGCACCTATCAGAGAAAATTCAAAATAGTTAAGTCCTTCCATTTTTTAAATGGAAATTTCCTCATCTGTAAATGCTAAGTCTGAGCAATACTGTTTCTAACTGTTTACTAACTCATGCTTGGAACATCCTAGTCAATGTGAAATTGCAGGTGCTTTGCCCGAGACCGGTGACCAGGCGCGGCTCCCTAGAGTTGGCCTTAGGTACCACATGTTCCTGAGACTGAGGCAGTGCCTGCATCATTTGTCACGATGTTCACTTTATAACCATGGGCCAAGTTTAGGTTTCCATTCTTTTAGGGGGTAAAACAACTCCAGGCTGCATGGAAAGAACCAGAGAGGTAGCCAGTCTACCAGCCATGTGTGAAGGCAGCAAGTCTACTGTGATTTTGCAGAAGAAAGCCAGTGATCTCTCTGCAAACCTCAATGGTTCAGTGTCCCTCCCGGCTTTCTCCTGGTGACGGCTAACGTGATCTCTGCTGTGTGCAGAGAGTTAAGTCCAGCCACACTGACAGAGACCCCAGGAGGCTTGGCAGGGACATGGTATTCTTGTGTGAGCTATTTTAGGCTATACTTACTTTACTCAAAAACTGAAGGATGGATTTTGGTGGTACTTTAACTTTGAATTACACTTTGTCTTACACAACTCTCTTTGAATGAACAATTTAGTGCCACGTTACTCTTTGTAGAAATGCCCTTGTTATTATGAGTAACTGACAGCTTTAAAGGGATCTAATTAATCCCAGCCTACAAACAAAATGCTTCTGCCTCGGTGGATTCTACCTAGTAAAAATGTTTAAAATAAATAGTCTCCTGGGTACGATTTCTGAATTCAGAATTATCCCCTGCCCCCAGATCTTATTAACATTCATTTTTCTATGGAAAAAAAAAAAAAAAGCAAAATAAAACGACAAACAGCCGAAAGCCTCTGATTAGAAGTCTGTTCCCCTGCTACCAATACATTGCTTAATGTTGTGTTTTGTTTTTTTTTAATAAAATTTGAAATCATTCTTAACTTACGTTTCTGAAAGATTAAAGACCCGCTGGGGATCTCCATTCTCAATGGCATAGGTTATCGGGTCTCCCTCTCGATCAGTTGCCTTCGGAGAGAAAACATGAATGAATCAGCACGTGAGTGATACCCTCCTAGTCAGCCCACTGTGATACAGAAGCTTGAACCCAACATCACAGGATATCCACGAGATATTCTTAAAGAATAAAAAATGCGCTAATGGCAGGAAGTGCAATGCAGGATTTCATATCCGACCCCAGCATCCTGTCATTTTATCTCATGTGAAAGTAGCAACGGTGAATAAGAATAGCATTTCTCCACACATACGTAATCTTACCTGGTGCGGAAATATAGTAATGACGCTCCTAAGGTTTGTGTATTTAATTTTACCCAAGCGTCTTACTACAGTCTACGTGAGTGTTTACAGCACAGAGAAATTCCTTCTTCTGCTCAGAATATATCGAGTCAGGAAGCTTTGTGGTTAAGAATTCCGAATCTGAAGACAGAAGCCCAAGTTCAAAACGGGCTCTGCTGACTACATGTGTGATTATTTTTCAATTTCTTCATTTGTAAATGAGAACTAGAACAATACAAAAGTTCATCGCTATTGGGAGGTTTAACTGAAATGATTTATGTCTGGGCACATAGACCAACATCTGGTGTGCTGAAAGTTTCCAATAAATATTACCCTCTTTTTTTTTTTTTTGGCTTTCCTCTCCTTAACTCAATTGGGAAAAGACAAAACCTGTAGCTTCAGAGTTTGAGTGCATTCCCCTAACCCTGCCCTTTCCTCTGAATTTCGGGCATATGCCCTGCCCACTTGAACGCCCAGTTGGATGAGTCATAATCATCCCCAACATAAAATGCTCAAACCCCCAAATCCTGCTCTCTTTCTCCCTCCTCTGCCCTCGAGAAAACAATGGCCTGCTCCTCCGAGTCTCACTTATCTCAGTGATGGTGGCGGATGTACCCCCTTCTTGCTCAGACCTCTTATCTTGACATGACCTGTTCATTCCTCCTGCCTGGTGCACCCCAGCAGCAAATCCCACCGGGTCTTCCTGGTGGTCCCCATGTTTCCCTCGTACCCTCACTGCAGTCAAATTTTATCTAAGCAAAGTGATCACTTTTTTCAGGCATACATTTTTTTTGAGTAATGCTATTTTTTTAATTAAAACATTTTTATTAAAAAATAATGTTTACTTATTTTTGAGAGAGAGAGAGAGAGAGAGAGAGAGAGAGAGAGAGAGCACAAGCAGGAGAAGGGCAGAGAGAGAGGGGGAGACAGAATCTGAAGCTGGCTCCAGGCTCTGAGCTGTCAGCACAGAGCCCAATGCAGAGCTTGACCTCACAACCTATGAGATCATGACCTGAGCTAAAGTCAGACTTAACCCACTCAGCCACCCAAGTGGTCCTTAAGGAATGCTATTGACTTATCACAGATACGTACCTACTAAAGTATAATGGAATAAAATAGTAAACTACAATGAAACAATAAAGTACCTAGGGTAATATCTTTGAAACATTCCGTATATATCTAAATCTAAAATTTTAAATTTCGTGGCATTAATTAAAATAGAAACCTGAGAGTAGACAGTAAGAAACAAAGTATTAGTTTTAAACAGGCTCAATGGAATTGATAGTAGACATTTGATATTTTCCTCTTGTTTCTTGTTCTTTGCCAGGCAAGTATTAGCCAAAAAGATAACACAAATAATGACACAGTCACTTTTGAAGAATCACAGCATCCTGCTATATTAGTGAGACAGAGAGACTGAAGGACTCCATAAAAATAGACATTTTGCTCATTTCCCAGCTTCTTTTCTTACTAAGACCAACCCCCACCTTATACATGTCTTGTACTAAGTCCTCCTTGCAAGGTGCTAGGAGTTAATGATTTCTTCGGAGTCTTCCATTACACCCGAAACATCTAAGGAGTGACTGGACAAGAATGTCCGCCTGAGGCCATCCATGGGGGATTCCAGAACCCGTTTGCTAGACATCTCGATCCTGAGACTCTTGGCTCCAGGAAGTCAGTCAGCTATGGAGGACACCTGGACACTTGTCCTCGGTCTGACCAGTCAGGGGATGCGTAAGTCAGACCACAATCCTCAAAAAAAAATAAAACCCCAGACTCTGAACAACAGGGAGATTCTCTCTCCTTTCCTTTCCGAGTCTCCCTGACACTTCATCTGTATGGTCCCTCTGGACTTTCAGTAAAGTTTACCCTTGCCTCCTGCTGGCTCAAGTTTCATTTCTATCCCACGTGCATCAGGGACCCTCAGGCTGGTCCCGAGGGACCTGCTCTGGGTCCTCAGACCTGGCCAGCCTGCATCATTAAGAGACCGCATTTTATCACTAAAAAGCACAATAAACTTTCCCTGTTGTTTTTCTGTTTCAATCAGTCATTTTTACCTGTCTTATTGTTATGGATATTATCAATTTTTTTTGTTTCTTCATTGGTGTGTAATTGCTGTTGTTTTCTGAGAGATGATTTATTGTTTGTATTTTCAAAAAAGCCGGAAGTAGTGGATTCTGAAACAAGATAGCCTTGTGTGAATGTTAAGTTCAGATTAATGTTACCTTTTCTTCTAATGTGTCGGGTCTGCTCTAACGCTGCATATTACTGCTGTGGGATGAGAGCATGGTGAATGTTGCATCATTTTATTTATGTAAGTCGTTAGGTTGTTATGTTCCTAAAATAATAAAAGAAATTACTAAGGAATTTCCCATTTTTTCATTCCCATTAATTACTTTCAGTCCCTGAGGTACCTTGAGATATTCCTTCCAGTTTTGTTAGACCCTGTAAATACCTCAGGCTTTTAAGAAATGTGAGAGTCAGTAATTTGCCTATTTCATATATTTTTAAGTATTATTTATTTGTTTGTTCATTTATTTATTTTAAGTAAGCGCCGTGCCTAGCATGGAGCCCAGATAAAGAGCTGGATGCCCAACTGACCAAGCCACCCAGGTGCCTCACTTACTTCATTCTTTTTTTTTCAAGTGTCTTTATTTTTTGGAAGGAGAGAGAGAGCAAGGAGAGAGAGAGAGCACGAGCGAGCACATGAGGAGGTGAGAGGCAGAGAGAGGGAGAGACAGAATCCCATCAGGTTCCCTGGATGCAGGGCTTGATCTCACAAACCATGAGATCATGACCTGAGCTGACACCAAGAGTGAAAGGCTTAACTGGTTAAGTCATCCAGGTGCCCCACCCCCACCTACTTCATTCTTATGTGACGGTCGTGCCCATATTGGAAAGGTTGAAGACCCAGGATGTGGAAGGAAATCCTTATTTGATTGTTTTGTTTCCTTCATTCTTTTAGCCAGTCCTCTGTGGTTGTTTTGAGACCTGTGGCCATTGGTATAATAATTAGGGAGGATTCATACTTTCTCAGTCAACCAAGCAAGGGGGAATGGTGTCATGCTGATGAGAGCTCTGAAATCTGCCCATTACACATGTCAACACTGGTGCACATACTCTGTATCCCCTTCTGTCAACATTTAGGGAAAGAAATGATTTAAAGGGAGAAATAACACATGAAAGGAATACATGGAAAAGTCAGGAAAAGCAAAGATCTTGTTCTAATAAGATTTAATCATGCACACATTTCTAACCTAAAATACATTTCTGAAAACATTTTATACTTAGTCTTTTTTTTTTTTTCTTCTGTATGTGAGTCTAGCCAGTCAGCTCTGAATGATGGGCAGAAATTCAAATATGGTTTTGAATAGTGGATCCTTAAGTTAAAATTTATTGACTTCTTACTTTGTGTTGGGAACTATGTTTGCATGCCTCATCTCATTTAAACCTCACAGTAACCATGTAGGTAAATGAGAAAGACAAAGGACTCCATTAACACGCCAATTAGAGTACTCTATAACTTTACTTCATTGGAAGATACATTTTTTTAATATGGAAATTAATAGTCGCCATTTCATCTGAAAAAGCGAGAGGGCTTAGGGCACCTGGTGGCTCAGTCAGTTGAGCCTCTGACTCTTGATTTCAGCTCAGGTTATGATCTCATAGCTCGTCAGATCGAGCCCACTTCTGGCTCTGCATTGACAGTGCAGAGTCTGCTTTGTATTCTCTGTCTTTCTCTCTGCCCCTCTCCTGCTCATTCTCTCTCTTTCTCTCGAAATAAATAAATAAACCTAATATTTTAAAGGGGGAGGGTAGTGTCGTTTAAGGTTTTTCACGGTAGGATGGAAAGGGATTTCTCATCCTTTGTATAAATACATTTTCTATGCTTTATTTCTGATCAGCCGAGTCTAATGTGAGCCCCTCAGGCTAGGTCTGGGGGAGCAGTCATCTCCCAGGGGGTTATGACAGCATGTACTGGGAAGGCTCTGGATGCATGCTGCCCTGTTCACAGCCACGGTGCTACCACCTCTGTTCAGACGGGATGCCTGACTACAAGATGAAGCCTACAAGAATAACATGTATAGTATTCACTCATTAATGCAACAAATATTTATCAACTGTCTGCGCTGTGTCGACAAGCACAATAAGGCTTCAATAAGACAAAATTCCGGGAGCCGCACAGACAAGGATTCTTCCTTTGTGCAACTTGTACTGTAACAGGGGGTGACAGAGACAAAGCAGAATAATCAATGGCAATATATAGCTTTCAGATCTGTGCAACTGCCGCTTTAATATAAAACAATTCGGGAAGGACATCCAGGGTGGGGAGGAGGCGTTCTTGCAATCATACACAGGTCATCAGGAAAACGTGAACATTTGGCAAACGCTTGTGAAAGGGAGACGGCAAGTCACATGGAGAAGGGCGTTCTGGCAGAGGGCACAGCAAAGGAAAAGGCAATGAGATGGGGACGTGGCTCATGAATTTGAGGAACAGGCGAGCAAATGGATAACAACCTAATGTTTTGTTTGGCCTCAAGGAAACAACCTGAGGTTAAATACCCTTGGTTAGATTATTAAAGGATGCTCACTTTGGATAGCTGTTAAGTCACAGAATTCAGTCACTGGTTTTCTGATAGATGTTCAAAAACATGATGAACCACAACAAAGCTAACTTTCCTTCGCTTTGTGCTTGCTGGACCCAGAGTATCTTTAAAGACCAAGGCCACTGTTGTTTCTAAAGTTTCACCCAGAGAGCTCACTGCATGTAATCCGGTTCCCGCATTTTTCAGAAGCACCAATAGGGGCGCAAAACTATTTGTCTCCATAAGCGCCGTACTTAGGCAATGGAAAAAAGGAATTTTGAAAAAGAAAACAAATCTTCTCTAAACTAATATTCATTCATGTTAAACACGCACACAGCCATCAAATACCATCTGGTCTAGTGCACTTTATGTGCACAGGATGGTTCCGCACATTTCACAGGACATTAAGACAAAGCACCTGCCCTTAGGGATTCTAAAACAGATAAAAAAATCAATGGATTTACATGATCTTTTCTTTTCTCGCTTAGGCAAACAAGTTCTGATTTATGTTACTAAACTACTTGAGAGCGAGAACTGAGGTTTTCAATTCAGGCAGCGGCGTTTCCAAAAATGTCTATGTGTGTTCTCCGGGCGTTCGCCCGCCGGCCCCTTAATAAACTGTTAATGTTTAATGAATCTATTTCAATGCAGACTCTTTAATGTCAAGAAGTCTTGTTTTGTCATTTATGACCCTCATGTAAAATTTCTTTTTTGAAATAAGTTCATTTATGTAAATGTCAATATATTTAATTAAAAAAGAAAGTAGTATGATAAACGCTATGCAAACATACCTATCTGAAAGTTGGAAATGCAGCTAACGTAGAATGCCTCTGTGATACATGAGCGTGCAGATCTGCAATTCTGTCTGGCTATTAAACTATATTTCCCTACTTTATTCACTTTTCCTGTGCCTGAGACTTTCTCCTCGGGTCTCCAACTACTCTACGTCCTCTTTATTCTCCGCTGGTGGCCATGATCACTATCCCACTGAGTACATTGAAGAAATGGTCTATGATTTCCCAGATTTCATAGCCATGCCTTCCCATACCCGTCCACTCTTTCTTCCTACTACTCCTGATAATGCACCGTCTGGACTCCTGTTTAGGGCAAAATTTGCAGACAGAGTTTTGCATCCTTTTTCTCAACTGTTGTCTTCTCACTCACTCATGAATGTGACAGGTCACTTGTCTGCTTTGTTACTATAGTGTGTTAACATCATTTACAGTGTGGGCTTGACTTTGAATTTCCTGTGGCTGAGAGGATAAATTTAATGCAATGGAGGAAGTATAGTGATCCAGTTTTGTTTTCTACTTCCATCAACTATATTTGCAGTAAAAACTGTGCTTTGACTTTCATTTACATACTTCATGTTTTTCTGTCTCAATGTCTTCTAAACTTGAATCAGAAAAGAGAGGGGGTGATGTGCAGATGTGTGTGTGTGTGCGCGTGTGAGTGTGTGTTAGTTTTATTCTATAGCAAGAATTTCATTAGGGCCAAAAAATGTTTCAGTTATCTTTATAACTCTGGAGGCTTGCTTATTACATTAATAAATGCAATAAATAAGTAATCACTGAAGATAAGGTACACGGTATGAACCGAGTGTAAGAGCCCAGGGGTTCTTTGTCATCTGGAATGGTCCCCGAAAGTTCATTCCACTAGAGCATTGGCTCAATCTAATGATTCAGTTTCTTACTGCCTGAAACTAAATAGAACAATACCGAAGCTCTCTGTAAAATACTGTTCAGTTTGCCTAAAGTGAACTTAAGTGTTAAATGTGGTCAGGCACAGGATGGGAAAACCTTGCTTGCTGATACGCATGTTTGTGTATAAGAGCATTTGGCTGAGACATAATTTTCTAAGCATTAGCACGTTTCAAACAAGAACACTAGTGTTCTTTCACTACTGCCTATTGGGATCTATTGATAATTGCTAAAGATAATGTAATTATTGTGGAAAGATATTTAGCTCTGGCCAGTTCTCAACACTCAACATTTGCTAATAAACTAAATAGATACAAACTGGAAATACCAGTTTTAACACTAAAAGAGCTAAACAAAATGACTCTGGTTCAGTTTTAAATAAATTGTGTGTGTGTGCGCGTGCATGTGCATGTGCGTGCGTGTGTGTGTGTGTGTGTGTGTGGTGTTTCCAGGCCTGTGGAGATCTAAAGACCTGCAAAGCCTACACTTGAACTCTTGCACAGGAGTACAAGGATTTCTCAAGTACCCCCCAAACCCCACCCCACAGCCTACATACTGTAGTTCCCAGACTTCAACACATTAAAACCAGATTTTCAAAATAGTGGAATTAATAGAGTGAGGCCAACTGAATGGGGTAAGTACATAGTGAATGGTCTGATAGTATTGATGGAAAAGGGCAGAAAAATCTACTTTAGAAAAGGGCATAGGTATCAAGAAGCATAGAGATCCATTAAGCCTCATGTACCACAATTGCATCTGTTGATAAAAATATAGAATCTAATCTAGAAACTAGTAGTCACATTATCCTGTGTTTATTAAGGCAAAAATGTAATGGACAACCATTACGGAGAACATACTTAATGTTAGGAATCAGGAATGATATAAGTTCTGCATTACGGTCCTTGCATTTGAGAAAATATTGATAATTTGTGATATTAATGCTAAGAAAGAGTTAAATAATGCTTAGTATGCTTTGGTTAAGCCTACAGTTATAAAAAAAAATAACCGAAAAGGGGGCCTGGGTGCAGCTGGTTAAGTATACGACTCTTGATTTTGGCTCAGGTCAAGATCTCACAGTTCATGAGATTGGTCCCGCAACAGGCTCTGCACTGAGAGTGAAGAGTCGGCTTGGGATTCTCTCTCTCCTTCTCTCTCTGCTCCTCCCCTGCTAGAGTGCACTCTCTCTCTCTCTCTCTCCCTCTCCCTCAATAGATACTTAGAAAACTCTAGAATTCTATTAATCTAAAAAGTATTATCTAAGGAATTAATTTGGTAGCTAAAAATCTTGAGTTTCAGAGCAAAAAAATACAATGAAATCTTTTACTTATTAGCTATGCAAATAGCTAAGCCTGTTTATGTCTCAGTGACTCCCTGCATGATGCAGAAAGAGAATGGCATCCAGTTCAGGGCTGTGTTGATGTTTACGCAGTGGTAAAAGAGTGCATTTCTATGATACAGCCTAGTGCATGGCCTACACTTAATATATACTTACTGCTGCTACTGTCAAGAAGAAAAATGCATCATACGGATTTACAGAAAAAAAGCTGTAAAGTATTGTTTTCTTAGTTTTTTTAATGTTTATTTATTTTTAACAGAGAGAGAGAAAAAAAATGAGAGAGAGAGAGAGAGAGGCAGAGTATGAGTGGGAGAGGGGAAGAGAGAGGGGAGACACAGAATCCAAAACAGGCTCCAGGCTCCGAGCAGTCAGTACAGAGCCTGACGCGGGGCTTGAACCCACGAACTGTGAGATCCTGACCTGAGTCAAAGCTGGACACTAAAGTGTTTTAAAGAGAGAATCCTTTGGTCAGCAAGAGAACTCACTCCAGGAAGACTGGACAATGTACCATACATGATATGTTACCAACATCCACAAGACATAAAATTGAAAATTTAAACAGAAACCACACAGTTTCCCCCTAACCACATATACATCAGAATGTTTGATGAGAATGCATCAGAAGATTAATAAATTAATTCTGCAAGGGGAGCGATGGGCTGGGGTCAAGGTGAGCATAAATAAATGATGGGGAAAAAAGTCATTAAAACTTGGAGCTGAAAAGGACAAATTCAATGAAATTCAAAATTCATAACAAGTAATACCTAATATGAGTTATTCTAAGCCAGTAAGCAGACCTAACATGTCAAGATTATTCTCTTAGTACATTTTTTTGCAATTGATGCATCTATTCAAAAATGAGCAAGAAGAGAGCATAGGAGGGGACACTGCAGGAAGGCCCGAGGGAGAGCTGGGTGGACCTCCCGCAACAACAACCACTACTACTAAAAAATATGATAAAAGTTAAAGTCTCTGGAAGTTGTTCTAAGAGCATACAGTAAAGTGAAAAATATTTATTTAAAAAAAATCTACAAAACTTCAGTAAGAAGAGCAAGAGTCTGTGGCATTGGAGCGACAGGTCTCAGCCAGCACGGCATGAAGAAACTCTCCTCTTAGCCGGTGCAGGATCACAGGACTCCTCTCTCCCACAGCTCGAGTCTGCGCCTGTGGTATCCGCCCAGGAGCTGCAGGCCAACGACATTCCTTCTGATCCCCTGCCAGCCCGTGTTGCAGAAACCCAGTGCCTCGGATCTGCTAAATCCTTCTCTGTCCATGATGGAATCAAATTAGAAACCAATAACATATCATCCAAAATGTCACAAGTATGCAGAAATTAAATATGGTACTCAGAGGCAAAGAAGACAATAGAAAAGTTATTAGAAAACACTTCAAAATGATAAATTTAAAAAAAATTATAAAAATCCACACTAAAACTTATGTAAGAGTATAAGGCAGGTCTTGGGGAAAAAATTAATAGCTATAAGCATCTATTAAGTCTAAAAGGGGAAAGTTCTTAAGTCAATAAATTTGCACCTTAGGACAACTGGAAACTATGAGTAAAATAAACCTAAATTAAGCATAAGGAAAAAATAAAAATTAAAGTGGAAATTAATGAAATAAAAATAGAAAAACAATAGAGGAAAAAAAATCACCAAAGCCAAAAGTTGGTATTTGAAAAGATCAGCAAAACCAACTTCTAGTCAGATCGGTTAAAAAAAAAGAAAAGATTCAAATTACTAAAATCAGAAACAAAAGAGGACACATCACTAGTGGCTTTACGGCAATAAAGCAGAATTTAGAAAAGTGGGATGAAAACCTGTAACCCAACATATTAAATAATCCAGATGAAATGAATAAATCCCTAGCAGTACACAAACTACCAAAACTGACTCAAGATGATAAAGAAAAGCTGGGCAGACATTTAATGAGTAAAAATATTAAATTAGCTATCTCAAAAACAAAACAACAAAAAAACTTTCATAAAAAGAACGGCCCAAACGGCTTTAGTAGTGAAATCTACCAACATGTAAAGAATTGGTACCACCTTCACAATCTCTTCCAAACTGTAAAAGAGGAAACACTTCCTGATTTTAACAGGTTTATATTAACCTCTTACCAAAATCAGACAGAGGTACCCCAAGGAAAGAATTCTATTAATCAATCTATCTTAGAAATATAGAAGTAAAAATCCTTAACAAAATACTAGCAATTCAAATTCAGCAATATACAGAAATTATTATACTCCATGACCAGATGTGATTGGTCACAGGTACACAAAATTGTTTAAACAAAAGAAAATCAATTCATGTAATACACAGTTTTTTTTTCCAAAAAAGATCATCTCAAAAAAATCAAAAAAAGCATTTGACAAACTGCAATGCTCTGTTGTGAAACAAATGGTTAATAAACAAGGAATTAAGGGAAATTCCTCACAGTGAGGAAGGACAACCACACAAAACTCTTAACTAGCATTGTTGTGATGTTAAAAGACTAACAGCTTCCTTAGGATCAGGAATAAGACAAAGATTTATACTAAAAACTACAACAACATTCTACTCGACATTCTAGTCAGGGTAATGAGGCAAGAAAAACATAAAAGTCATCTTGGAAGGCAGGATGCAACATCACCGCCATTTTGCAGACGATACCTTTTAAACAGAAAATCCTAGGGGCACCTGGGGGGTGTAGTTATGAGTTAAGTGTCTGACTCTTGGTTTTGGCTCAGGACACGATCTTACAGGTTGCATGGGTTCAAGCCCCACATTGGGCTTCGTGCTGGCAGCAGAGAGCCTGCTTGGATTCTCTCTCTCTCTCTCTCTCTCTCTCTCTCTCTCTCTCTTTCTCTCTCTCTCACTTGTTCTCTCCACCTCCCCCACTCACTTTGTCTCCCTCAAAATAAATAAACAAACTTAAAAAAATTAAAGAAAAAAGAAAATCCTGAAGAATCCACTCAAAAACCATTAGACCAATAACAAATGAATTCAGAAAGGATGAGGGACACGAGACCAATATAAAAACATGCATGGTATTTCTCTATATTGTGATGAAAAATCAAAAATGTAATGAAGGAAACAATTCCAGTTCATAAAATTAAAAAATAAAATACTTAGGAATAACTTTAAAGAAAGCAGTAAAAACACTGCAATCTGAAAATTACAAAACACTGTTAGAACTGACTGGGGAGTCAGACGGAGCCTGAGTGGGTGGTGGCAGCCTGTCAAGGGGCATCCAAACCCAAGTGGGGTGAAGGAGGGCACTCACAAATGCCTAGAATTAATGGCAGAACCCAGGGCAAATAAGCTGAGCTTCTATGGGAGGGAGTGGTGGCTTGGTGTGACTGCAAAGTCCAAAGAGGATGAGGAGGGCGCTGCATGGGTGGCTGTGGGGGCGTCCTGCTACGAGGGGCCGGACAATCTATAGTGCGATGTCATGGTGCAAGTGGAATGAAGAAGCCACTGTTTAGTATAAGGCGGTAGCAGCTGGTAGCGAGGGTGTCGTAGTTTGGACTCGGTTGGGAAGGTGTTTGCATGGCTCTCACAGCCCACCCAGAGTCCACACCAGGTGGGGAGTGCATGGGTGTCAGGAGAAGGGGAAGGGAGGTCATGTATGTGGCATTAAAATATGAGTGGGGTGAGGAGGACTTCAGTATGGGGGTCAGAAATTGGAGAGTGGTTATATCCAATAAGTAAATATACTAAAGATAATAAGGGCCAGTTTTCTCATTGTGACAGTTACTAGTGTGAACTAATGTTTTTATATACATACTGTTTCATAAAATACAAAAATGTATACATACAATATTGCATATAGTATGCATATGTATGTATGTATGTAGACATATATGGAGGTGTAACATTAATATGGATGCAAATGAGCATATGTGTGTATACTGTACACGCCTATGTACTGGCATGTGGACATACGTGTGTTTGAGCACATGCATGCATGCACATATATTTACACACATGTATTGTGGAGCTTTGGCCTTTGAGAAGGACTGCAAGCAGAGATATCTGATAGCGGTGAACATTCTGTGCCCTCAGATCTTGTTGTTTTTTTTTTTTTTTTAATGTTTATTTATTTTTGAGAGGGGAGGAGCAGAGAGAGAGAGGGAGACACAGAATCCGAAGCAGGCTCCAGGCTCTGAGCTATCAGACAGGGCCTGACGTGGGGCTCAAACTCATGAGATCATGATCTAAGCTGAAGTCAGATGCTTAACACACTGAGCCACCCGGGTGCCCCAACTTGGATTCTAAATGCCATGCCCATTAAAGAAACCAGGGCTTTTTCAAGAAATGGTTAGACCCAGGACCGGGACGAGAGAAGAAGAACACGGATCCGGAACATCCTGCTGAGCTAGAAAACAGCCAGGGGCTCCAAACGTGACGGGGCACGCTGACAGGACACAGGAGCCTGCCTAAACGAGCTCACCAAGACTAATTCTGGGACAACGTGAACATCGGCACAAATAATGACTATAATGGATTATAGTCAACCGAGGAAGACAACTAAGATAGCCTTCCTTTTAGCAGAATGTCAGCTAACAAATGTCGACGAGACGATGACATTAGGAAATCTGCATTCGGCAACACTCATGACAATAATTCGGCCAAAGAACATCAAGATGTTAAAAACAATGAGTGAAAATAAATGAGGGAAGAACGTTTGCGTAATCTCAAGGTAAGTCATCAACACACTTGAAGGCTGATACAACTCAGCTCAGGTCGTCTACAGGAATATTCCCTGAAACAGGACACACGTAATGTGATATGAGGAAATGAGGCTAATGCAGCACCACTTCCGGGATATTCTTGCCAAAATATACATAACCCATCTTTGAGAAACACCAATGAACCCAAATAGAGGAAAAATGCAAAAAATAAGCAACCTGGAATCTTCAAAAGCATCGGTGGAGGATTGCGGCAGATTGAGGAGAACAAGAAGGCATGACAGGTAAAAGTCCCACGTGATCCTGACTTGGGCCATCTTGCTGCGAAGGATATTACAAGTGGAACCCACACAAGTTGAAGAGAGTCATGGAGCGAGACCATGGTGATGTATCAAGCTACTTCCCGATCTCAACAGCCGCAGTTGTGTGGTGGCTCCATAGGAGACCACGCTCTTCACAGGAATTAGAAACTGCACTTGGTGATGGCGCATCATGCTGGTAACTTACTTTCCAATGTTCCTGTATGGTTGCCAAGTTTTACGTCATTTCAAAAGAAAAACTGACATAAAGTAAGTGTATGTGTATGACGACAAGAGTGAAAAGACCTGTATGTAGATCACATGTGTGTGCCCTTAAGTGTGCATATGTAAACACACACACACTTCTGCACCTTACACAGTCATATATGACCGGGATGGGAAAAATCCAGGAAGACGCACAGCACGTAGTGAACAGGAGTTCTGTCGTCAAGAAGGGGTGTGGGGAGAGGGCTTGAGGGGAAGAGACAGGTAGTGGGAAGTGAAGCAAAAACAGAAAATAGAAAAGAAAGCTGCAGAGAGAAGAAACAGCGTGCACGATATGATCGTACCTACGAATACATACATACCCATTGTAAAAAAAAAAAAAATTAAACAAGGAAAGAGGAAATGTGAACACTTGGGTCCCTTCAGCTGGCTTTTTTTGGCATTAATCTTTGAGTTTTTCTTCTTGACTCACAAGGGCGACTTCTGATTCACATCGCCCTGCTCATGCTGGTTAAATTAGCAAAACTTCAGTTGCAATCAAGCCTTACCATTCTTTGTAATCATCTGTTTATCGAAATCAGAATTGTTTACTTTCATTTGAGGGTAGGTAGTGGGGAACAATTGTTGCAAAGCTGAGCTAATTTTTATTGCCAGATAATTCTGCCTCTGCCTTTGAAACCTATGTTTTCTTAATCTGGAGCTTCTTAAAAAAAAATCTGTTTTTGTGTGAATGGAGTGAAGCAAGTATGTGAATGAGGATCAAAAAAATCAAGACTTTTTTCCCTTCGTTTTCTTTCCGAGGATTTCATGAATCCATGTAAAATAAAAAGTATTCAAAGCTAGAACAAGAGACACATTGAATTCTTCAGTTTTCTTAAGTATTCCAAAGCAAATATTCTTTATCTCTTTTCATTAAAAAAACAATAATAAATGTTTTCTCTGCTACGAATCTGCTAACTCCAGACAGCTAAGTGTAGAATGAGCAGAGGCCCCGCCTAGCACCAGCTGGGTCTCTTGCTGTTTCTCCCGAGATTGCTGACACCTATCTGCTGTGTATCGAGTATACCTCAGGAACACCATTTCTGTTCTTGTCTTATTTATCAAAATCTCAGGGAGATAACTGCGTTCGCATACTTAGGCTTTAAACAACAATACCTGTCAGAGTGCGAAGCAATAAGGAGCTTCAAGGCATGCAGTAAACTCAGAGCTTTATTTAGAACACCATGCAGAGAATCCTTTATTGCCAAGTACTAAAGGTAATACTGATTACTGCTATTGAAATACCAGGAGCTATGAAAGAATTGCTTGGCCAAATGTTATGCCACATTCAAACACAGATTTCAAATTAATCTTTAAAAAAAATCTTTTATGAAGAGCAGAATGGTTTAATTCTGGTCAATTAAAAAGGAAGAAAATAAAACAAAAACAAAAAACCAAATGCTTTTCATCGAGCAGGTTTAAAAATTGTAAACTCTTCTTTGAATGATACCCTAGGCCTCTGGCAGGAAGTAAATGAGAATCATCACTTTCATACTATACTCCGAAAACTCTGTTGAAAGATTTTATCAGAAGGGGGCGCCTGGGTGGCTCAGTCAGCTGAGGGTCTGACTTAAGCTCAGGTCATGATCTTGAGGTCTGTGAGTTCAAGCCTCACATCCGACGCTGTGCTGACAGCTCAGAGCCTGGAGCCTGCTTCCGATTCTGTGTCTCCCTCTCTCTATGTCCTCCCCCACTTGGGCTCTCTCTCTCTCAAAAATAAGTCAACATAAAAAAAAAATAAGGTGCATCTAGGTGGCTTAGTCAGTTAAGCCTCCCACTTCGGCTCAGGTCATGATCTCACAGGATAAGATTTTTTTCATGTCAGTGTGATAACACTATGCTATGCTTCCCAAATTCCCCTTCGAGGATATAAAGAAATTATTTCCTGATGTGTTGAAGATGTTGCCTGCTAAGAGCCTGCATTGTTGGTCCCCTGAATGTCTCATCTGACTACAGCCACTCTGCCATGGCCCAGGTGGGCTCTGAGGCAACCTGCAACCAAGTCGGGCATGCAGGTGTGTCAAGGGGCTACCCCACGCTGCCAACCTCCTAACTCTAAAGGGCTCTCTCAGCTCGAGAGCTTTCCGTGGGGCCAGCTGAAGCTCAACTTCACCCTCAACTCCATTCTGCTTACAGTCCTCTTCTTCCACAGGAATTGATTCCCAAAACACCCCTTAGTAAACATCTGTAGCTCAACCTTTGTCTCAAAGTCTGTTTCTCTGGAAACTCACCTGCAGAGGGACACCTATTCCATATCCGAAACAATACTGACGGTACGGTCTGGCACGGGTGGAGAGTTGCAGGGCAGGGAGCTGAGGTGGAGTTAGGAACTGCAGGTATGAGCATGTGACAGCTTAAATCCATGAGACCAGATGAACCAATGTCAGGATTGAACGTAAGGAGAGGTTAGGAGCCTGAGTGTCAGGGCATTGCAACTGTAAGAGTCAGGGCCGTGAAGAGGAACCATCAAAGTAGACTGAGTTGAGAGCTGCCAGGGAGGATGAGGAAAACCCCGGAACACTGTGGGGTGCCGGCGTCAGTTTCTAATGAAGGAGGGGATTATCACCTCTCCCACACCTTGCTGATGGACAGTAAGACAGGAAGTGCATTTGGCAGTGGAATAAGCACTCGGACAAGAAGAGCCACAGTGACAGAACACCAGGGACAGTGACCAAGCCCTTCTTCGAGCCAGGTGGATACCGGATCTGATTAGTTTCCACATCGAAGGGAAGCACAGAAATGGATAAAGAGCTAGAGCAGGTTATGGGATCAAGGGCCTTTCATGTTGTCTGCTGGTCTCTAATTGGGAGATGCCGCCGGAGACTTTCACGTCAGTGGAAGTGAGCAGATAGAGCAGGAAGTGTTCCCGCCGTAGGAAGTAAAAAGGTGACTCTGGGGCCACGTCTTGAGTGGGCCAGCTGGGCAGAGCCTAGGAAAGAGCTTCTGGGTTGGGGCACAGCACTCACACTTAAAAGGGGCTGCGTGTTCATTTTGCACTGGGCCTTGCCAACTACATCGCCAGTCCCTGAGTGCTGTTCAAAGCATGGTCCAAGGTCACGGTGCCATTCTGCAAGGTGGTTATTATGGATCATGATGACACACGAAATTTTGAGTAATTCCTCTGGAGTAGAATTTAGAGTAGTTTAGGAAAAAAAAAAAAAAGTGATTTGACAGTTATTTTTTGTCTGTCAAACCTAATAGTAAAAAATGGGCTTGTATTTTTTGTCTTGTATTTCAGGTTTCTAATAATTCATTCAGATGCATCCTTCATGACAGAGGCTTTCGGAAGCCCTGGTCTAGTATGCGGGTGAACGGTTTCCATAGACACAAGGAGGGCTAATTTTTCATCTCAGGAGTCAAAATAAAATATATGAATACAGGTGCAGAGAGATTGGTAGAGTGGAGACCAGAGGCTGTAAAAGTCTTCATCCAAGGGTTTGATGAAAATATGGGGCAGGAGAGGTGCCACGATGAGGCTATTCTCCTGCCAGCGAATCGGTGCCCCTGGGCTGCGTCCGAACCACAAACCCTGACGAGCGTCCATCACTACGGTGGGCCGCAGCACTTCCGCTTCCTGCTCAGTGATACCAGAAAACACCATTTCATCTTATTAAACTTATTCTTAGGTCCTTAATTATTTTTAACAGCGTTGGAGTATGTGGCTTTATTTCTCATAAAATGTCAAGGTTCCTAAGTGGACAGTCTTCTTTGAAAGAGAAAGAAGATAATTTTCACTCATAGTCTACGTGTCTTACTACTTGTAAAGCATAAGTCAGAGGCAGAAGTAAAGACTAGTTCTACTAAAATATGTACTTCGGCCAGACAGCGCGTATGTATGTATCTAAGAGATATAGAAGATATGAGGTAAAATGGATAGCTTACGACTCTTCTGGGGCCAGAGCTCACAATTTTTTTTTATCATTTTTTATTTCCTTCTTGAGGAAGAATGTCATGAAAAAAATAATTTAGGAGCTAGCTGTTTTAAATGTATCAGACCTAGAATTCTCCTTTCCCCACCCTCTCAACACTTTGCTGGCTTTATGCCTGTGAGCATATTGCTGCCTACAGAAGATTTACAGAGGCCAAATAACTGTTGGGGAAGAGGAAAACACATGTATGAATAGAGAACACAGTTAAAAGTATGTTTTCTCATATTCGACACATTTATATGCTCGTAGATGAAAAATCATTTCAGATGATATACATCCCATACTGCCAAGGGGATTGAACTTTTTTTTTTTTTTCTTGGAAACTTAGACATATCAGAACATCTGCTTTAATGGAGAAAAAATTAGTACTACAAATAAGACTTAAATATTGCAAAATAGTTTCTTGGCATTGTGAGATCTCTCTACTTGAACATGTATCTGTCTGTCCATCCATCTATATATTCTTAATACAAACTATAAATTATACTTCAGAACCAGATGGCCAGTATCAGTCAGTATTCAACGCATTTTCTCTTCTCTGTGTGCACCCACAATGCGATTATTCATTGGAGATAAGATTAATGATGAAAGAGCCATCTGAAGTCTAGCAGAAGGAAGGACGAGAAAATAGATCTCCCCCTACTTGTGATGAAAAAAAAGAACACAAATGACTTTCAATTCTCACACTTATAAAATTCAGGGAAACCTACTCAACAGAGCAAGTTATACGTTATCAAATTGAAGCAAAACCAGCCATCTTTTCGTACAATCTGTGGCATTAACCTTTGCAGTAATGGATTCAAGAAACGGAATGCAGAAGGAAAAGCTTCTTTGATGACAGAAGAGCAAATCTGTAAGTGACATATCCGAAGTGATCCCCATAATATAAGTGACATCACAGATAATGTGGCACGGGGTTTACGATTCACACACTGTACCTGCACTGACTGCGAAACATCCATGAATCCTAAACTGTTATCGTCTTCGGGGGTGGGGGAGATATCCTATTATACAAGAAATATTCCTCAAAAGAGAAAGAGAAGAAAGAACCCCCAAACCGACTCGAACATTTGAAAGATGTAGGAGAAACAAGTCGGCACCTCCGACAGGACCTGTTAACGCAAAGGGCATGCTGTACGAGGGCCTGCATTTCTCTCAAACCGTTCTAGAAGTGGATCGATTCTGTATCAAATCAAGGCACAGGCATTTTTCTTCAGGACTAAAATTAATAATTCCTTGAGGCGCATAAATTCTACAACTTTTTGAAACTATTAAAAAGGAGCAGAGCGGATGAGGATGAAAAGGAGCTGTGTGGGGCAAGCTGACCCAGGACCTCCTTACGCACACCCCGCAGGCAGTTTCCTTAGACAAATGCATGTTTTTCCTCAACATCCCACTTCTTGGGCTGCTTCTCATGGTTTCCTGTTTCCTCCTGGTATTCGCGTCTGAACTGTTCTGTGTCCCATTGCAGCTTCGGGCAAGAGAAGCCAGGAAAAGGAGAGGGGCTCAAACCGCCGGAGCCAGACAGTTCACAATGCAAGTTTAAAGTAGAGTCTACATGAATCTTTCCCGGTATCGGTCATCATTATCTGTGCAATAGTTTTCTTCATTCTTGTAAAGCGGCAAGAAGCAACCACAAGAAAATAAAATCGAGTCTGATCAAGCAGCTCTTAAAAAGAAAAGAAGCATTAGCTTTGTGAACAGAGCTATGCTGCTATCAAAGCGATTGCAAGTTCCTGCTAAGTGGAGGGCGCAGAGTAAGCCTCAGTACCCAGGAAAGACAGAAGTGAGCACAGTTAACGCACGAACTTGAGGGTTGTGCGGCTTGACTTGGAAGCCCCATTCCACAGCAGGGTTCTACTCGACTTTGGAAAAGCTACTGCACTTTGTTAAATTGATAAAAAGACAGAGAAACTTCCAGATGCTGAGTGTGGTTCCTGGCTAATAGCTGCAATTAAAATCAGATATTGATGATATTTTTACCTATTCACTTTTTATATTTTTCAAAAAATTTTAATGTTTATTTTTGAGAGAGAGAAAGAGCACGGGTGGGAAAGGGGCAGAGAGAGGGGGAGACACAGAATCCGAAGCAGGCTCTAGGCTCTGAGCTGTCAGCACAGAGCCTGACCCAGGGCTTGAACTTTCGAACCACGAGATCATGACCTGAGCAGAAGCTGGACACTCAATCAACTGAGCCACCCAGGCACCCCGTGATGTTTTTTTATTAATATTCATCTCTAAAGCACTTTTTTCTTGGGCTTCCAAAGTATCACTTTGTCCTCTAACTTGAAAGTGATCATGTCTTCTGAAAGGAAGAACTAGTAAAGTCATGAAGAAGATGAATATATTCTTGGCAATGTATCCACTGTCCCATGTTCTTTGATGGTCCACTATTCCTACTGTATTCCTTCCATGCCTGGTTCCTTCTTGCACATTTTTAAGGCCCCATATCATAGTATGAATTGGTGAAAAACAAGAATGGTAATGAACAGGAAAAACATAACTACCACGAGCTAAGTACTTTCTTTTATTATTTCTGGCACTGAGATAAGCAATTTATATGCTATCTGATTTAACCTCTGCTTCACTAACCCAAAGACAGTAATCTCCCTCCTGTTTGCCAAGCTCTTGAAATCATGCATATTATCTTTACAGATAAGGAGATTATGCCTTATCTCCTTTAACATGCTTTTACACTTTATTTAAGTATAATGGATGGGGACCATTGTCTGTTGGTTGTCTGTCTGAAGGTTGTTCTTTGCTTTTGGTTTTTGTTGTTTATATTATATGAATTGACCTTTGAAAAAGTAAAACCCAATCAGCAAAACTAAAAGGCGGCCAATGGAATGGGAGAAGATACTTGCAAACAACGTATCAGATAAAGGGTTAGTATCCAAAATCTATAAAGAACTTATCAAACTCAACACCCCAAAACAAATAATGCAGTGAAGAAATGAGCCAAAGACATGAACGGACACTTCTGCAAAGAAGACATCCAGATGGCCAACAGACACATGAAATGATACTCAATGTCACTCATCATACAAATCAAAACCACAATGAGAAAATACAAATCGAAACCACAATGACATACCACCTCACACCAGTCAGAATGGCTCACATTAACGACTCAGGCAACAACAGATGCTGGCGAGGATGTGGAGAAGCAGGCACCCTCCCCGCACTGTTGGTGGGAATGCAAAACTGTTGGTGGGAATGCAAACTGGTGCAGCCACTCTGGAAAACAGTGTGGAGGTTCCTCAAAAAATTAAAAATAGGGGTGCCTGGGTGGCTCAGTTGGTTGAGTGGCCGACTTCAGCTCAGGTCATGATCTCACAAGTTCGTGGGTTTGAGCCCCACATCGGGCTCTGTGCTGATAGCTCAGAGCCTGGAGCCTGCTTCGGATTCTGTGTCTCCCTCTCTCTGCCCTTCCCCTGCTCATGCTCTGTCTGTGCCAAAAATAAGTAAACATTTTAAAAAATTAAAAAAAAAGAAAAAATTAAAAATAGAACTACCCTATGGCCCAGCAATTGCACTATTAGGTATTTATCTAAGGGATACAGGTGTGCTGTTTCGAAGGGATACATGCACCCCAATGTTTATAGCAGCACTATCGACAATAGCCAAAGTATGGAAAGACCCCAAATATCCATTGATGGTGAATGGATAAAGAAGATGTGGTATACATATACAATGGAGTATTACTCGGCAATGAGAATGAAATATTGCCATTTGGAACTAGAGGGTATCAGGCTAAGTGAAATTAGTCAGTCAGAGAAAGAAAAATATCATATGACTTCACTCATGTGAGGACTTTAAGATACAAAGCAGATGAACATAAGGAAAGAGAAGAAGCAAAAATATAAAAACAAGAAGGGGGACAAAAACACAAGAGACTCTTAAATACGGAGAACAAAGAGAGGGTTATGGGAGGGCTCGTGGGAGGGGGGATGAGCTAAATGGGTAAGGGGCATTAAGGAATCTATTCTTGAAATCATTGTTGCACTGTATGCTAACTGGGATGTAAATTTTTAAAAAATTAATAAAAAATATTCTGATAATGAAAAATAAATAAACATTAAAACACACATAATAAATAAATAAATAAGTAAGCAAGTACGTAAGTAAGTAAAGCCCATTTTCAGTTTACCAGCGATAAAAGCAGGTTGCTTTGCCCACCCCTATAGTTTGTCAGCCTATGGCCTACTATACCCATTCTTCATGTTAAAAAATATACAATAAAATAAAAATCAACACTGGCAAATTATTATTTCTACTACCACTTAGTTTCAGAAATAAGCCCACATGTTAATAAAATAGAGGCATGGCAACAAAAATAGACAGCAAGGGAAAAGACATTTTAGTACAAGGGACTTTGCCAGAACTTTCCCTCAGCCCGAATCCTCATGCAAGGAGGGGCAAACTTTTACTCCATTCCCATTTATGTGTTTATTAACATTTGCAAAATGTACTTGAACTTTCCTTTGGCACGACCTCACCAGAAACAGGTGAACGGATGATTTGATTCGAACTTGTTTATAACGTAGACTAGCTCTTTGCTGTCAGGCATGGACTTACAGCAGATGAGTAGGTACTCTGACTCTGTAGAAATGTGAAGGAAACTGAGTTCTCCATTGTGAATGACCCATGATGGAAACAGAGTCAGAACCCTGAAAGTAACGCTCCTTTTCACTTGACCCAACAGGTAATGCAGGGAAGTGGAGGAAGGAAGCAAGGCAGGGCCAGAGTTGGTTGTTTTAAACGCCGAACACTACAAATCTGCACCTCCATTGCCGTCGCCGAAATTTTTCCTGGGTGTTTCCACTGTAAGTACAAGAGTTCAGCCCTGCATTATCCTATGCCTCATTTGAATACGGTATCTCCTGGGGAAGAAATGAAATGGTTTTATTTCTCCCAGGTTGCTATCAAGCTGCTGAGTTATCGCCCCCACCTCTCCTATAGTGTGGGCTTCTCCCACTGTGTCTCTGTTGAAAAGTCTACAACTGTCACTTAGTAAAACTCTTTCTTACTAATATGACACCTTTTTATTTTAAAAACAATTTTGTTCCTAGGGATGTATGTGTGTGTGTGTGTGTGATTTTCTCACTCATATCCATCTTTCTCCCTTTCATTTCCCTTCTGATGCTGGGATAGAGAGGACACAGAGGGGAAAACACACTTCTTAAAGGGATGCGCTGAGGTCGCCTGGGAATTAGTGTGGGAGAGACTGGTGCCAGGAGACTCCGTTCCTACAGGGCTCGATCCCCAGCAGCTGTCCTCAGGATTGGAGGTGCCTTGTGACATTCTGCTGGATCTAATGCTCAGTTGGTGGTCTCTTGTTGTGCATCTGGCTGTGCAAGCATGTCTCTTCTCTACTTGCTGCAGTCCCCTTCATTTTTATCGACACTCAGAAGCTCCAACTCTGAGATCTATGGTAATGGGCAGGATCCCATTACCCCTGGGCAAGGCTTTCAGGGGAGCAGGCCATGCCTTCCTGCCAACTGCCCCCTCCACCATGACGCCTCTTTCCAATGTCTACCCCCTTGGGTAGCTGCGCTGACTCGAGTCCCAGCAGCAATCGGGTAAGGAACTGGATGTCAATCTCCCCAACTCCCTCTTGGATTTTCTCCTCTCAGTCTTGGACTCAGAGAAACACTGGACAAATTAAATGCTCGAGCACTAGAAAAATCCATCCTCATGGTCTCCAAAACCATACGGGATCTCTCTTACTTGGAATCTTGGAGAGTATTCTACTAAGAACGAGGAATTCTTTGAGGTAGGATATGGGAATTTTAATCATTTTTTTTTCATTAACTGTGCTGTATCCAGGTTATAATCTTATTCTATCTATAATCTCTATGTGAGAGTGGAAAATAGTCACCATTCCCCTTAACTGTTTCTTCCTGAGACCATTGCAATAAATCATTCGCTTCCTCTCCACCTTTCAAATATTTTGCCCTCATAAACATCATAAAATTAACCTTTGGCAAACACAAAACTAACATAATATAAAAACTACCCACCCACCCCCCAAATAGGGAAAAATGAAATTTAGTAGTTTTTCTACAGCATAAACTAAAATAGCATGCTATAGTAGGGAGGGTCCTCATTTCGGAGCCAAAGGGGAAAAGATAAAAACAAAAACAACCCCCCAAAACTACTCTGGTTCCGAAACTTTGCTGTATCTGAGTTTCTACTTCCTCACTAGCCATATCATAAAGTCAAAATCTGCCCTCGAACTAGACCAGGGTAGCGACCAAATGCAATGACGCCCTATAGGCAAGCTGAAGATAGAGAACTGTTTTCAGTAGGTTAAGGTAGGCGACTTGCAACAATGGATCACAACACACAGGTTGAAAATTAGAATAAAATCAAAGAAATAACTGAGAAATATGGTAGAGAAAAAAATCTGAATGACGAGACCTTGGTAAACAGTCTGCTTTATCAAATTATACGGAACCAAGTGATTTTTTTAAACTGATGTCTTTATTTGTTATTAGAAACAATGAGTGTGATGCAGGATTTGGTGTTCTGACAACTAACTTTTAACCTTCGATCTCTAAGAATGGACTCTGTGATAGATGAAGTAGTCAGCTATTTCTAAAAGGAATGCATATCAGTAAGCTGTTTGTAAAAGGAATCTATATTTCCCTTGGTCTAGAAGCAGAAGTTCTGCTGTTGGGGGCGGTGGGGGGTGGGGGTGGAGGAAGGGTGTTTAACAGGTAGAGGAGACTTTCGAATGTTGAAAATGTCGAAAAGTGTTATCAGCCACACTAGAAAGTGGCCTCAGTGAGGAAGCAGTACCTTGCCTCCCACTGCGGAAGCAGGATAAAGAACAGAAAATGGCAGATTTGCAGATACTTCAAGAGTAAGGAAGCAATGTCGGCATGGGAGAGGTAGGGGTAAACATATGTGTTCAGCCAGATTGAGTAGGTTTTGTTCTTTGTTTACAACCTTTAACCGCGATGACTTCACAAAAAATATTCTTTTTTTTTTTTTTTTTTGTGGCTCAGTGTCCCCATTTATAGAATGACAATGATAATAGCTCCAATATTTTGAGTTTTTATAAGACCCAAATGGAGAAACAAATGTGTGCTAAAATTTTTATTTTATCTATATGAAAGTTAATTAATTTATTGATTTATGTATTTTAATGTTCAAAGTAAATATTGTGAAAGTAGTGGATGTCCCTTTCTTAGGGAAAATAAGATATCCCTGCTCCACAGACCTTGGCTTTTGCCACAAAACCCGTGGAGCCACCTGCCTACATGAAGATAACACTTTCTCAGGAGCAGTTGTATGAATTGCTTTGGCCAATGGAAACAAAATACGGTATGTATCACATGCAGCACGTGTAGATAACAACAAAGAACTGGATTTTATTTCATTCTGTTGTGTTTCCCCAGGAAACACTGCCCTCAAGAGATCTATTGTTCTAGACAGAGGCCACTCCTTTGGCTGGGTTGTAGAGCGAAGACTGAATACAGCACAGTCTGCGTAGACTTCTGATGGCACTGAATGTGGAGTTTGCAACAGAAACCGAGTTATCCTAACCGATCCTGGCCTCATTCTCACAAGTGGAGTGTGCCTAATATGCACACAGGAAATAAACAGCACTGTTCCAAAAGACTGGAGGCTGATGAGAAACCTGTTCCGGGGCTATCAGGATGAGAAATCATGGGGAGCAGAGATAAAGCATTCAGCAAAATGGTTGTCTGTGATAACTTGGAAGGCAAGTGACGAACCAGAGCTCATGGTTCCCAACATCAGAGTATCCAGGTGGTTCATTCATGCCTCCCATAGGGGGATAATGCATCCCTGGGGTGAGGGGCTCAGGATTAGCCTGTGCCTGAGTTTGATGGAAGAGCCTTGGGCTGAAGGGTCAGGGGTCACTTCTAGGAGAAGTGTTAAGATCCCAATTCTGGCGTATTGTGTCTGTCTTTTCACTCTGTCTGAAGAATACCACGGCTCCAGATAGAGGCTACCCCTTCACTGCCAAGTGGGGAGAAAATGATGGAGAACGGAGCAGGAATGGTGGGCGCACAATGGGAGTGAGAAACAACCCTTCTAGTTGCAAATTACTGAAATCTTGAGTCTGAGAGCGTATGGAATATAAGCTAGCTACCCATAAAGGCCGGTAAGTGAAGAACTTCAGCAGTGCCTCATCAAGCGACACATACGTGTTACTTATTATTATTATATTATTATATGAGCATAAGGGTGATGGTAATGGTATGTGGGGATTTCAAAATCTTGGAGGGAGAAAGATGCAGGAGGTGGATGAAAGTAACACATTTCAGTGATTTAAGCTCCACACTCGGGGTGTGCTGGGAAGGATTAACAACCGGCCGTGGATGAGGTGAAAGGTGCTGATTTGTGGCACCCATAATTTCTGTGGCATGAACGCGCCCACCACGGCTGATTTCAGGCTAGCGATGGATGTGCTGGAACAGAACGGGGGGCTCCCATGATGCCAGTGCACCGTCTAGGGATTCTAACAGGATTCACTGGCAAGTTGGGGTGCTGTACAATCATGCTTTGGTGAGCGATCTGACCAACCCCGGGGAAAAAAACCTGCCGGCTAGTGCTAACCCTGCTCAGCACGGCAACTCTGGAAAGCAGAGTTCTGGGCCGCATTCTCCTCCGCTGAACGCCATTGACGTGGCAGCCAGTGAAAGAGCCTTAATAACCCGAGGAAATCACAGCCTCCCCAGCAGCTTTTAGACAGAATGAAAGGAAAATACTTAAAAGGGGAAGGGCAAGGGGAGAAACAAGGACTGTTTTTTGAGAAGAAACCACTTTGATCTCAGCCAAAACAGATTATTCGGAAGCTGGGCTGCTGTTACCTTCGAAAACACATTTCTCCACAGATCTGTCTCTCTAAATTGAGCAGTGAGTCAGCAGCAGTGGGCAGTCTCACGAGTGAAAAAGATGAGGAGGAAGCCAGAGGTACCTCTGGGGCGTCGCTATTAGAAGTCTCTGGAAGAGTAATTTGGTGGAAGCTTTTCAGCTTTCAGTCACTAGTTTAAATTCAATCTCAGTGGATCATGAGCAAAAGTGAATGGCTGGTGGTTGAGGAAAAATTCCATCTGATGAGGACACCCTCGTCCCTTCCCCCGGCGACCGCCACTGCAATTGGCACCCTTTCTTTTGCTCCTACCAGAAGCAGAAAGGGTGAATAGAAATGTCATTCCAAGCATTTTCTCAGCGTTTGCAGTAGAGAAATCTGAGATATAAAAAAGACCAACTCCTTTTCATTTTTAACGCACAGGCAGAGTTATTCTCCTATAATACAGTTCCTGGACCTTTCTGGGATTTTTTGAAATGAGACCTCAGCCATCTCAGAACTAAGACTGTGTTACCTCATAGACAGTTGAATCATACAAAGCCACATTCTGAAGGACGATTTAAATGTAAAACGTACAATTTCCTAGCTTGGATCTGACAAATCTAGAATTTATTTTTTCTTCTTGTTTAAACAAATGAATTTCCTACTTATCTATCCATGTATCTATCTACAAAAGATTTCCACTATTCCATTAATGGTGCTTATCTTCACATTTTTGTTTTTCATATTTTTTTAGGACTCCCTCTTAAAGAGACTATGTGGTTCCTTTCTTTCCCTTAAAATACTCCAAATTCCCTCGTTGCTGATATGTCTACCTTCACGTAATTTTGTTCCCCACATGTTTTAATAGTAAATGAACAACAAAAGCAAATTCTCTCTAGTTACCCAGGGAAAAGCAACAAAATAAATACCGGAGCAGAGATACCGCCTCATCTGGTGGTAGAGGCACATGCTGGGACTTTCCTCCAGCATCGCAGTGACATCTCTCCTACCTGTCAAGGCCAGCTTCCCCAGCTCTCTGGTCACCAATGTCAGCCACTCCCATGTAACACCAGGGTTTCCTGGGCTCTAGACATCCACAGGGGAAGTGACGTGCCACGCTACGATTTGTACAGCAAGGGGCCGTTAGCAACACCACAGGGGCCCAACTTGCAGCTGTAGGTTCAGGTGAAGAGGCGGCCTTTCCTGGTCAAATGCGCTTTAGTGAGGAATGTCTAAGTAGTGAAAGCAGGCAATAATCCTGAAAGTAACTCATACGCCCACGAATCTGGAGCTGCAAATGGGAAGATCAGCTAAACCTCCCCTCTTCATCTAAATGAGCAATCAGGCCCAGAAATCACAAGACTGCCAATGGCCACAGACTGAAGTTTCCTGCCTCAGAATGAGACTGCCTACCGTCCGCCAGCAAACCCAAAGCTATTTTCTCCACACGGCACTGCGGCAAAAATAAATCCTGCTGGGGCACAGGACTCCGAGACAGAACGTCATAGGCGGCTGCAGACTCTTTGGGTCCAAAGTACAAAATGTTCAAGTGCATGTTTTCGATCCTGTCATTCTTTCTTGTAATGGCTGCCGCTAATCCCTGGCAGCTCGTGTTGGTTCTTCAGTGGTGGCAATCAATACAGTAGATGAGCTATGGAACCCCTCCTTCCATATGACCCCTGCTTTCCTGTCCAGATGGAGTTTTCCTTCGCTAGAGTGTCAGCAGACGTGCAAATTACCCTCCATGCCCGAATACAGACCTATTAGCCTTCCAGAGTGTCCCCACAGAACTTGACGTGTCTGCTAAGAAGCGTACCTGTAGATTTAACAAAACAGCACCGATCCTCATGGCTTCACTGATTTCAAGGCTGTACATCAGCTGTGGGAAGCGGGGAGGGCTTTGGTTGTTTGGAGGCAGCACTTCGATGTACACGGTGCAGATGGAGTGCCTGCAGAGAACGAGAGCACAGCGAGATGGGTACAACGTACGTCACCGTGGATGACAGACAGACAGACCGCATTCGGCGTCTGTTGTTGGGCTTACCGGAGAGGACGTTTTGAATTTCTAGAGAAAACAATACAACAATTCAGAATTTAAGGATGGAAAAATAAAAGCTACTGCCAAAACATCATGTTTCTATGAAATTATCTAGGAACAAGGAAATGCCCCAAGGGTACCGATTTTGCCTACTTAGATTAATAGTGTGAATTAAAAAGGAATAGCTGTACAAATAAAGCTAATAAATTTACAGGAGTCTTGACGCGTGACTTTACTTTTTAATGTCTTTCTAATAGCAAAAAGCATCCTATAAATATCTGGTAATATGAGCTGTCCTTGGGGCTCTCTTCCTACTAAACCAGCAGAGGGAGTATTGATTAAAACAATACACAAAACAGATATGGGCTGTGTTTTATTAGTTTTCTTGCTGACATCCATGGGTTCACGTAGATGCATGTCAAGAGTCAGGCTCATAAAGTAATCGTTCTGTAAAGCTGTGGCAGACAAAACCAAAAGTGGTTTTAAGTCTTCTTTGAAGACTACTTTATGAATGGCTAGAAATTAGATTTAAATGAAGGCTAACACGAATAGCAAAATTTTTCTGAAGGGCAAGAGGATATCCTATTACTATGAAGACAAAAACATTAGTGCTGTCAAAACTGTTTTGACATCTCTAAACTCTGAAATGTCTTTGTGCAACAAAAGCTAAAGCAGCAAGATATTCCAAGTTTAATACCAAAACAGCACCAGCTAAAATCATGTTAATGAGAGAGTTAGTGTTTCATCTGGATGAACATGTCACCGCTGACGTACGACTACCAAGTTAGCCTTCTGCCTTGAAGAACGCACAACCACTGCCCACACTGTATGCTTTAAATTTATTTTAACCACCACTTTTTACTAAAAACATATCTGTTGTCATTTCCATAAGGGTGCTATAATTTTCTTAAAGTAGTCCAAAATTCATCATATTAATTGCTTCAATTAGAACATTTTTCTGAGATTATGATGCCAAAATAGTCAACTTTTTGAAAAGCTTTGCAGAGAGAACTAGAGATCACAGGCACTAAAAATTTGTTTCAGCTCATCATCCTATAATATGCCTGTGTCCTGTTTCTGAACATGCTCTCAACAGACGAGATACCTGTAGAATTTTGAGCACCTCTACAAAGCTGCAGTGAATTTAAAAACTCTCACCCTTAACATTTATCATAATACTGTTCCAAAATGATCTCATTTTAAGTTAAAATCTCTTCTGTAATCGGTATTTTTAAATTTTATAATCAGAGGCTCTGTCTTCATTCTTGGGTCTTGGTTTATCACCTTATTGTTAAAATTTGTCAATAAAATTAATCAAATTGTAGTTGCTTTTCTTTTCAAAAAAATATATATTTACAATTGGACTTTAGGACTAAGATGTTTACAGCAGGTTAAAATGGTTAATGAAATGTTACTTATAAATATGCAGGTATTAATCTCACGGCTAGGTGCAAAAGGAAAACATAGTGGGGAGAAAAATACCCAGAAGTTACCAAACTTAATGTGCAGTGCAGAGCCCCACTTCTCATATGGGAAGACAGGAACTGCCATTTTGAAGCGGACCTGTTACCCTCCAGGTGGTGAACTGGCTCTGACGGCGGCCCCGAGACACGCATTCTCCCTGAAGTTCCCCTCGTGATCCTGGCTTCTTTTAGCGTCTGTTATTCATCAAGTCATTTAAACATTTTATAAATCTGTTCCTTGGGGTGTTTTGCAATCACTTGAGAGACTTACTGTTGATTTTAGCTCAGGTCACGATCTCTGGTTAATAATGCAGACCCTGCTTGGGATTCTCTCTCACCCGGCCCCCTCTCTGCTCCCAGCTCACTCAGTCTCTCTCTCAAAATAAATAAACTGACTTAAAAAAACAATCTGTTCCTTTTTCTGGCCAGCACATCGGCTACACATAAGAAGTCCCATAATGGCTGCCCTGTACCATATTGGCAATAACGCTGGGTGAGTGACCTTGAGCACAGGATTTGTAACCGCACATTCCTGAGTCAGAATTTGGAAGCTACCAGTGTGTGATGTTGAGCAAATCACATCTGTTTTACCACCTGCATCTAAAAAATGAGAATAATGCTAACATGTAAGGTTAGCATAAGGGTTAAATAAGATTATATATTTGTGAGTGTGTGTGCACATGTATGTATGTTGTGTATATATATGTATATGTACCCACATATACAAACATATTTATCCATTTTTTACTGAAAACTGTTCAAAATAAGGAGTCTTATTCTGTGAAATGGAGTAAATAAATTTGCATATACCTTATTGAATTCCCTTTGAATATTTCAGATATTTGACTTGATTTTTATGTTTTTAAGTTTATTTATTTTGAGAGAGAAAGAGAATGAGGCAGTGGAGGAGAAGGGCAGAGAGTGAGAGAAAGAGAGAGAGAAATCCAAGCAGGCTCCACGCTGTTAGTGTAGAGCCCGATGCGGGGCTCAATCTCATGAACTGGGAGATCATGACTTGAGACAAAATCAAGAGTTGGATGCTTAACCGACTGAGCCACAGGGTGCCCCTAATATTTCAGACATTTTATTTGCATCTTTTTCATTTTTATTAGGTTAAATCCCTACAGGCATGTTACTGGGGCCACCTCCCCAAAGTGATTTGTGATGATGACAGGGTTTGGGCCTATTAGATCCAAAGCATCTGATTTTGAAGAGTCTACAATTTCTATGTATATACAATATCCTCATACACACTTGCCCCCGAAGCTCTTGAGGAGCAAAAATGTTGAGTCATCTGTTTTTTTTTAAGTTAGTAGCCTGGGGGCTCCTCTATAAACTGACCTAAGGCTCACCTCGGTAACCCTGGAGGTAAGAGAGTCCCTCACTGATGAACGCTTTTTTTGACCCAGAACACACTTGTACTCCAAATTCAAAGTTTTCTTTCAAGAAGTTAGGCCGTTCCTGCTTTTGACGTTTTTTGCAGCTTCTGCTTACTGGTCTGACATACTTTATAAAGTCTTTACCAGAATATGAGGCTCTTTCCACTGAGGAAAGTAAGGTTTATATTAAACTTGTGTAAACTTTCTATGTTTTCTTATTCTTCCCCCTTTGACTGTCTTTGCGTTAGAGGACTAAACTGTTTATATCCACGTTACCACACTAAGGACCTCTACATTCAATGAGGTTGGTATATCCACTACAGAGAAGACAGTTTGGAAATTTAAAACAAACACATGAAAGCCCTGCACCCCAAGGCAGAGGAACCATGGAGGACAGCTTGATCCAACACAAGTTTCTCCTTCCTCTTTAGCTTCTTCTGTTCTTTTCCACAATAATTCCAATGCTAATATTGCTAATTACATATGTTTCTACCCACAGCCCCTGCACTGGCTTTTTGGAATTATTTGAGAAAGATCATGGTTCAAAGTCTAGTGTTTTTCATCTTAAACTTCCTACAAGCCGTTTAAACAAGCAGCCTTCCTGAGGGTTACTGCCTTTAGCTCCTTTTTATCCCTGATGTCAGCATTGTGTCCGAGTCAGCTTTCCTGAAAGGAAACACCAACAGTGTCCCCAATAAAATGATACCATTGATGTTGTAATAAATAGTTATTCAACAGCATCAGTTAAGCATATAATAAAACAGGACAGTCACTAGATAAATAGTTACCTTTTATGTGAACATTTTGTATTAACATTTTATAGCTAGTCTTAAATGCATAAAATTGAGCAGTTATGTAATGCAAATTTTATTTTTGTAATACAACCAGTATGATGCAGATGCATCTCTGTTCCTAAAAATAAATGAAAATCATAAAGCTCTTTCTTTCTGATTTGGTAACGAAGGTGAAAGTAGAACACAAGAGTGGATGTATTTTCACAGGTAATCTTAAGATTTTAAAAGACTTAGTAATCACCCAATTTAACTCTTCTCATTTCACAAAAGAGGATTAGAAAATCGGAAAGATTAAGTGACTGAATCAAGGTTAAAAAGTTAATTAGGAACCACAGATAAACTAAAAAGGAAGGCTTCTAAGTTCAACATCTGCTTGTCCTTTCTCCCCACTTCCTACAAGAACAAATTTGGGAAGTGAATTGGAGATAGTTTACTTATCTGATGTGTGTGTTTCTGTGTGTGAGTATAAGACATCCTCAGTAGAAGACATTTGTAGTGAAGGATGTTATCTTACAAGAACTTGTAGACTGTTTCAAATCTTGGGCTTAGGGGATGATATTGCAATTAATTTTAATTATTCTATGGATGAAACTTCTTAGAATTGTTTTGGTAAGACCAAAATAGAATATGAATAAACAAGAGGTTGGGAAGAAAGAATTAAGGGGCTTTATCTTTGCAGAAATATTTAAAAAGATAAAAAGTCAGTTTGTTTTGATACAGCAATAGTACTCAGTCGTAATGAGATGACGTTGCTCGAGTGTGGACTATAGAATCTGTATTGCAATTTTCTCCTGAATATGTGAACATATGCCATGGAGTGTTTGTATCTCTATATTCCCAACTTGCTTCTTAGGTGAAGGTGTGTATATTGCTTTCCCTTGTAGACTTAAAACAGAAATTGCGTTCCTTTTTTCTTCGTCTCCCACCAGCATTGAGCTGGAGAAGCTGTATTCACTGTTGAATGGGCAGTGGTTCTGTTTTACTAGTTTGGAGGGTGCATATAGGAATCTGTAGGAGCAAAGGTTTTAGATTTAAAACCAACAGACGATGTCAGAGAAACTTCTCAGGGGAAGTTACAGGGACCGAGTTTGAAGATGCAAGATGTACTTAGGTTTAGAGACCACAGAACATTTCAGACAGGGGAATGCAGGTGCATATTCACAGAGCAATAAAACAGAAAAGCGTGAATTTTTTTACTACAAAATTTACAAATATACAAACTTTGTGGTATAGGCAGGGAAATGGTAGGCGTTATGACCTGAGAGGGAGACAAAGCCCACATTATGCAGGGACTCGTGTGCTATGCTTAGTGATTTAAACTTCACCTTGACAACAGTGGTGACTGGTTGATAGACTGAAGTGTGTTAGCGACAGGCCCACATGTGCCAAGTAACCTATGTCCCCACACATACCATTCTTCATCATGTCCTGTGTCTTTGCTTTTATTGTTTTTATTGCACTCTCTATTTGGATATCACAGTACCCTTCCTGTCAAAGTTAACCCATACTTAATGACCCACTGCTGCTTGTCCAGACTTACCCTGGCCTCCATATGCATACTCTGAGTGAGGGCAGACACCTCATCTGACTTGTCTTGGTCCCCAAGAGGTAAAAATCGTGAGAACTCAGTAAAGTTTTGTTAACATGAATACTCCCATCATCTTTTATTAATGCTAAATATATCATATTAAGTTATTTAAAAAATAAAATTACTGATGGAAAAAATGATTTTATTAACGTTGTGTGATTTAGGTATAGCCTTGGGTTCCATGAAAAACAAAACAAAACAAAAGAAACAATTGGGAATCAAAAAAGTATGCCCTGCCATGTACTGATCGCTTGATCATAACTGTATCATAAGGTATTTGGGGATAGGGCTGGTCTTTATTCTCTGTCTTTATAAATACCTAATAGTAACCTTATTCATGTTAAGATTAACTAAATATTAATTTAATTCAATAAGTACAAGACTTACATACACCAATAGACTAAATACTATCACAGAATCTGGTTACTTTTTAAATCTGTTGGTTTTAATTTGTCCTTTTATGCTTGTGAAAGACTACAAGAAAACAGAACAAAAATTACCGACTACTGTTCCTTTCACTCTGAATTTTTAGCAAGTTTACTTAATTAGAATAATACATGAATAGTTAATTCAAAGGGCCTTATTTTGTTATTTAAGTTTACAAATTAAGATCGCCAATCTGCGAAGAGAATAAAATGGAAAATTGCCATTGTTTTTTGTGTTATTATTTAAATAGGTTTAATACCACAGTTGCTGGCAGGTCCATTTGTAAAGTAAATCACAGTCTACACATTCATGCTGATAATTTTCAAATATCAGCTTCCTTTCAAAGGAAACACCTAAAGCAAAACCTCACAACTCTTCAGTTCATCCCCTGAGTCAACTTGAAGGATTAATTTTCCTCCAGTAAACAGCAAATGTCACTATCCTACAGGGAACGTGACATTACCCCAGCAGGTAGAAAGGATGTATACAGATTTTATTCTCTGTAGGTCCCACTCAGTCTTTGACCAAACATTATAAAGTGATCGCTCAGCGCCCAAACCATTGTTTCAAAGGAAAACAATGAGGCCAGGTCAACTATATGCTTAGGGTCACTGAAAAGATCTGTGAATTCAGTTTCTGAAGATGGCATTTTGGTTCCTGAAGTGGAATACAATTTTACTCAAGTGAAATCCTCTTACTGTACTGATTATTGTAGGCAGCAGCTACGGAGGCAAATCACTGATATGACTTGCAAACAGGAACTGAGCAAGAAGTGGATTATAAAATCTCGCTCATTAAATTACAGAGTCATTATAAAGTCATCACTCATAACGTAGAAGCATATATAGATTAGACCAGATCTATACAGTACAGGGCTATTCTCGAGGAAAATAAAAAGTCTTAAATTGAACTGAAGACTGTTAAGGCATTTTTGTAAAAGTTTAAATGGTAAAAACAAAAAGATGCCTTCATTTTTAAAATTAGCATTGATAATAAATAGTTTTAGTATTTCTGCAAAAATAAATCAGGTAGTGCTAAGGTCACAGTGTTGCTGTTAAGATTAGAGTTTATGTAAAGAGATTAGCTTGCATGCTGTCTATTATATCCTAATTAAATAACATCTATCACGTTTAAGTCCTCTTTAGAATAACCCAATACAAATAAAGCTATTCTTTAAATTCACGCAAATTTGGACTCTTCCTTCAGAATCTGTAACTATTCAATATACCAAAAGTATTCTATGTGTTTCTTCTCAAGGAAACAGCCCTGAACTATTTTCTCACATTCAAACATATACATGTATTTGCTTTTGGTTTATATGAACTATGGCCAAGTCCAACAATATGTGTCCAAAATTGAGCTCATTCCTTCACCCAAACTATGCACGCCAACTTGACACCACCGCCTTGTCACCTTAGACAAAAACCTAGGATTTTTTTTTTTTTTCTTTTTATGATGATTCCATCTCTTGATTTTCCCAAACATGCCCAGTTCAAGCCATTAGCAACAACGGTGCCCCTGGACTGGGCCAGTGGTGGAGTTCTTCATCATTTCTCTGGTTCTGGTTTTGTTCCTCTCAAATCCATCTCCCACAGGGAGCCCAGAGGGATTTTCCAGAAACCCAACTCGTCTCACTCAACTTCTGATTTAAAGTCCTTCCACAAATACTCTCCACAGACTGGATAATAAGCCCAAGCTTCTTAAAAGAAAACAACAAATTAAATTTTCCATGAAATGACCCTTAACTCTCCTGTCCCTTCTGGAACCACAGTTTATGCACTGGTAACACTGACTAGACTGGTAATTACCCGTAATGACCAAGCTATTTCAGACCTCTCAGGCTGTGCAAATGATGTGACATACTTTTTTCACCTGATCAACCTTTACTCAATCTCTGAAACTCATCTGCTTGGGAGGCCTTCTAAGTACTCCCTCATTATAACGAGTGCCCTCCTCAATGCCCTAGAAACCCGAGAAATTGGCTCAATCACAAATTTGCCATGCTGAACTGAATTTAAATATTTATAGTTCTACTTTTCACCCTTTATTGCAATTTTTTTTTTCTTGCAAAAGACAGTACTATGTTTATCATTGTGTTTCCACGACACAGTGGATGGTACTTGTATAATAAATGGTTGGACTGAACAGAAAATCATAATTTAAAATGCTTTTCTTTAATGTTTTTTTTTAACTCACTAGCGACAAAATTAGAATTGGTGAATACTATGAAAGAAGGCAGAATAATTTCAAATCTGTGTCCTCATTTCAGGGGGCTCCTTAAAGTTATTTGAGTTTTGTATTACATGGTCTCATTTTCTCATTCCATTGTTTAAAAGAAAAAAACACAGAAAAAAACATGTTTAAGAAGTTAGAAAAAGAACAAAAATAGTTTCTTTTTTTGTTGTTGTTTGTTTGCTTTTAAGAACCTAGGGCATTCCAGCAATTGTTTTGGGTTCTGCAGACACAAGAGACAACCAAACCACAGCTATTCTTGCCCTTGTGAACTAGGCGAGGAGGTGAGGCAGAAACAGACTTCATACTGTAAATGAGGGCACAAAACAGCACATCCATGGCGACAAGTGCAGCGGATAAAAAGGCTGTGGCAATATGGAGAGGCTGTTGCAGTTGTAAATAGCTTTTTGGAGAAGACTTCACAAAGAAGGGGTAGGGGCCATAAGGAAATGAGTCCATGAACAAATGGGAGGAGGAGCCGTGCAGGCTGCGAGACGAAAGTCAAGGTCGAAGGTCTGAAGGTAGCTGCCGGCCACAGAGACAAGAGGAGACAGCATGAGGGCTGGAGTGGGCCAAGAGAAGCCAGGGGAGCAGGCCATGATATTACTGTGAAGAGGCGACTCTAGGTAGAGTCCTGTGGCTGGTGGCAGCTGGCAAACTGTGTTGGGCTCCACTGGCCTTCGCAATGATTTCATCTTTGACCCTGAGTCAGATGTGAGACCCCAGGAGAGCCTGAAAGTGTGTTTCCCATGTTACTAGGATCACTCCAGCCCTTGCACAGAGAAGGGTCTGAAGGTGCATGGACAGAAGTTTATGTAGAAGAGGTTTGGACAGCTGGGGCTGGACTGGGACACGACAGCTGGTACGGACTGGGATATCAATAAGGCGAGCAGGGGTCGTGCTTCTGAATCTGTTTCTAGGGTAGAACTCAGGTCATATTTGGAGTTTGAAAGAAAAGGGGGCACTGAGGATGGCTCCAGGGGTGTCTGACCAGAGCAGCTGCAAGCCTGGCCGTAAGACACTGAGAGTCTTTGACACAGGTCCTGTTGAAGCGAATGTTAGCTGCGAATGAAATTCCTGTGGGGGGGTTCCTGCATGTCTGTACATGATGGTGGGGGATGAAGTTAGAGAGGAGAGGAGGTGATGACAAGGGGCCTGTCATCGACAGGGGACCAGAGCAAGGAGGAGGAGTAGACAGCAGGAGACTCAACGAGAGGACAGGAGGGAGAGAAGGAAAGGTGCACAGACACCCAGGAGGAGCAGGGAGCCCCCTACCAAGTCTCCACATGAGAGGCAAGAGAGATACGGAGTGTGGCGCAGGGTGTGGGGTGTCCTCTGGGGGGCGGCCAAAGCGGATGAGTCCCTCCTACTGGTTATGTTACAGTCCTCTTGGCAAACTGCCAGGCCCCGACATAGTTTCAGGTAGTGGCTCTTTGAAAACTTTCTCTATTTCCTCTATGAGGTCCATCTCTTTGATTTCTTTTTCTTCGGGATCAATAATGATAAACTCTATCTTCTGGAAACGTGACCCATTTCATTCATGTTTTCAAATGTTACATATATTAAAGGAAATTTGTCTCTGAAGATTCTTTTCATTCCCTGTTTCTGTATTATTTCCTTAGAATTTATTATAGTACTTTTCCCTTTTTTGATTAAGTGAGTTAGTGGTTCATCCATGTAACCATGTTTTTATTTTTCACTTCTTTTTTTCGCAGAACCAAGTTTAGATTTACTCGCTGGTTTTAGAGATGGTTAGCCCTTATTCACACTTGCCATCACACTTGTTCTTTCTTCCTTGTGTTTCTTTGTGGTTTGTGTTTCTTTTATGAGGTATCAGAATATCAAATCTTCAGAAAAATTTCTCAAAAAAAAGCATAGACTCCTTTCACTAAATAAACAAACATAAGCTAGCAATTTAATTCAAGATTAAAACCTCACCATCTAGTGGGATTCATACCAAAAGTGCAAAATAGATTTACTCAGGGACTATATTGAGATCAATCATTATATGATTAGCTGAAGAATGGAAGGCATTACTCTCTTCAGAGATGATGGGTATGTATTTTCTTATTTTAAAAAGCCAATAAAATGGGAGTAAACACTTTCTTGACATAATTTAAAAATGTTTTCTTTTTTTTTAAACCATAACCCAATCTAATGGGAAATCTCGGAGATGTTCCTACGTGAAAAACAAGATATGCATTTTAAGTGAGATAATTAGCAAATGCAATTAAAAGGAAAAAAATGGAAAGAAGGACATACAATTTTTACTAGTTACAAAATACATTCCTGGATGACACTAGAGAATTGACTGGAAGACCACACAAATACGGGAGAATTAGACTAAAAAGTGGGTTAAAGTTAATAAAATTCATATATATAATATCATTATATATTGTTATATATAATAACAGCAAAAGATATGGAAACAGACCAGCAAAGAAAGGCAAAGAACTTATAGAAAGAAAATATTTAAAAAATAAAATAAAAACACAGGACACAAAAGAAAGTATGGACGAACAGACAAACAGAAAGTTCTTGGATAGAAAGATTCAACTTCGAAAACACTCAATTTAACTCTACGTAATTAATCTATAAATTTAATATGTTTCTAATAAAATATAGTTTAAAAAACTCACCTAACTAGCTTATATATAGTCAGAAAATTAACAGAAAGAGTAACCACGACACTTTTAGGGAAAAACATCACCGTCATATTATGAAGCACGGTTTAAAACATTAACAGTTGGGGCATCTGGGTAGCCCGGTCCATGAAGCCTCTGACTTTGGCTCAGTTCATGATCTCACAGTGTGTAGGTTCAAACCCCACATCGGGCTTTGTGCTGACAGCTCAGAGCCTGGAGCCTGCTTCAGACTCTGTGTCTCCCTCTCTCTCTTGGCCCCTCCCCTGCTTACACTCGGTCTTTCTTTCTCTCAAAAATAAACAAACATGAACAACGACAAAAAAATAAAAATAAGCATTAACAATTAAAATTGCGACAAGAACTCATGATAAGAACAAATGGGATAGAAGAGAAAGTTTCAAGTGAACTCCAAGTAAATGAGGAAATGTATGATATAATAAATGAACCATCTCAAATCAGTGGGAAAAAGGTGAACTATCTTACATATTGTGTGGAGAAAATGGCAGACGGGCCTCAAAATATAACTGCAGATTGCCACCTCCTGGGGACCCTGGGCTAAATCCCAAATGTGACAATGACTTAAACCTAAGCATGAATTTATAAAGTCATTAACATAAAATGTAAAATAACTGTAACCTGGGGCTGACTTATCAATAGGAAGATGGACAGACATGATGAACACAGACTGTACAGAAAAAGGAACAGAACTGGCTTGTGTGTAAGCATGGGAAACACTCAAACTTACTCCTGAGCAAATGGGAAAAAAAAGATTTTTAAAAAAATCTATCAGACTGGCAAAAATCCATGTTTGCTTTGACACATACAACTGGAGAGACCGTGGACTTATCCGCTTTCAGACCTGACAGTCGGAACTGTAAACTGTCGCGAGCCCCATGGGATACTATGCGGCACCATCAGTAAAACTTACAATCGCATATGCCGCCTGGTAAATGAGAATTTACTGCGCATATTCAAAATGACACATGTTCACTGTCATTTATCTCTTCATTGTCAGTACAAGAGCAACTGGAACTTAGATAGTTCCAACAGTGCGTTTCTGACGCAGTGTTACATACACGTGGAAGAATATTACGTAGCTGTGAAAATATTTTTGAAGAAACTGTTCAGCATTCATAGGGAAAGCAGCTCAGAATATGTGGGGGGCAGGGGAACACCCCAGTAGATGTAAGGATGAATTACTATTCATTGATTATTTTTTAATGTTTATTTATTTTTGAGAGACAAAGAGACAGAGTGTGGGCAGAGGAAGGGCAGAGAGAGAGGGAGATACAGAATTCGAAGCAGGCTCCAGGCTCTGAGCTGTCAGCACAGAACCTGAAGCGAGGCTCAAACTCATGAACCATGAGATCATGACATGAGCTGAAGTCGGACGCCTAACCAACTGAGCCACCCAGGCGTCCCTCATTGATATTTTTTAAAAGCTTACTGGAAATCTGGAAACAAGCAAGGGATTAATAAAAAAAGGTATCTCAGGTGAGGGACTAGATAAATGCAGTTATAACAGTCTTTTGCTTTTTACTGTCTTACATCATCTATGTATCTATATATTTGTATATGTATATATGGAACACACATAGGTAAAAGATAAGTTTTATAGTAAACCTATAGGTAGTATATATACAGAACATATATTTGGATATATATGTATATGTGTATATATAGAATTTGTATATATACAGATAGAATATATGTATGTCCATATGTACATATATGAATAGTTACCCAGACATTGAGAGGTGATTTCAAACCCCAGACATTTCATGTCGCTGCTATGTCTGTGACCTCTTACTGTGAGCAGGCTTGCCTTTCATCAATAAATTTGCTACATGCTTGATATTTTCCAGTCCCCCCCCCCCCGCCCCTTCCAAGAACAGACACCTGCCTCCCTCACAACTGTGAAATCGGCTACTTATTTTGTGGTTTAATCTTGTCTTTCTTGTCCTTCCCCCACAACGAAGCCACATAAGAACGTGCCCCTCTCATTTTCTGGTCTAATGTGTAGGTTTGTAGAATAACAGAATGTTTGCCGGCAGGGACCCGGGAGCGCAGAGGGCAGACTGCCTGTGCTCTGAATTACCTTCTCTCTGCAGGCGGTGCATTATCCGCGGCCTGGACTGTGAGAGCGTAGGTGCGCCCCACCGTCAGCTCCACCCCCTGAGCGATGGTGATGAGCCCCGTGGTTCGGTTGATGGTAAAGTCTCCCTGGGCCCCAACCAAGATGTCGTAGGTGATCTCCCCGTTGGACCCTTCGTCTGCATCCACCGCGGTGAGCTGGAATGGAAAATCACAACATCAGTGCTCTGGGGACTCAACGTTCCACCACAGCAGTGTCATTCTGCTTCCCCGACAAAAGGAGCTTGCTTTCAAAGACAAAAAGTAGGAGAAGGTAATTGCAAACAACATCTCAGATGAAGGGTCAGTATCCAAAATCTATAAAGAACTTATCAAACTCAACACCCCGCTCAAAAAAATAATCCAGTGAAGAAATGGGCAGAAGGTACGATGAAACATTTTTCCAAAGAAGACATCCAGGTGGCTAACGGACACATGAAAAGATGCTCAACATCACTTATCGTCAGGGAAATACACGTCAAAACCACAATGAGATACCACCTCACACCTGTGAGAATGGCTAAAATCAACAACTCAGGAAACAACAGAAGTTGGCAAGGAAGTGGAGAAAGGGGAACCCTCTTGCACTGTTGGTGGGAATGCAAACTGGTGCAGCCACTCTGGAAAACAGTGTAGAGTTTCCTCAAAAGCTTAAAAATAGAACTACCCTATTTCCCAGCAATTTTACTACTAAGTATTTAAACAAAGGATACAAAAATGCTGACTTGAAGGGGCACATGCACACCAATGTTTATAGCAGTGCTATTAACAATAACCAACCTAGAGAAAGAGCCCAAATGTCCACTGACTGAGGAATGGACAAAGAATATGAGGTTATATACATGTATATACATACATGTGTATACATATATCTATAATGGAGTATTACTCAGTGATCATAACCAATGAAATCTTTTCATTTCCAAAGATGTGTATGGACCTAGAGTGTATTATTTCAGGTGAAATAAGTCAATCAGAGAAAGATAAATACTGTATGATTTCATTCCTATGTAGAGTTTAATAAACAAAATAGATGAACATATTGGAAGTGAGGGAAGAAACAGAGAAGAAAGGAAAAAAAACCACAAGAAACCCTTAATAATGGAGAACAAACTGAGGGTTGACAGAGGGAGGTGGGTGGGGATGGGATAGGTGGGGAATTGGGCACTAAGGAGGGCACTTGTTAAAATGAGCACTGGGTGTTGTATGTAAGTGATGAATCACTGAATTCTACTCCTGAAGCCAATACTGCCCTATATGTTAACTAACCAAGATTTAAATTAAAAAAATCCTTCTTGTAATAAAACTCAAACAAAACAAAACCCAAACAAAGAAAATAACATTAAAAATAAAAGTAGGGAAAGAAATATCTCTTCGCACATTCACCATTCTTGTCTTGAGCCAATGCTATGGTGATCGAATTCCGAAGCGATCATGGCAAGAAGGATTTTATTTTTCTTTTCTTATGTAAGTAATAAAAGTTTTGGATCTTGAAGAGGACCTTTATTTTAATTTACTCAAGGAAAGAAGAGGAAAGCTCTAAGAGCAAATCTAATTTCACCATGGGAAATTTTATTGTTTTTCTCTACCTTCCCTCCTGTTCTGGACACAAAGACACATATTACTGCCCAATGACACCGGAGAGAATGAAGTGGGTGAAGTCTGCCTTCCTTACTCCCCTCCTTTCCTTTGTTCTTGTTTTCCACATTCAGACGATGTTCCTTCTGTGTCTCAGAGAATCTCTTGTCCTGGTAGCCTCTGTAGTTACATTTCGTTTGAACGAAGTTCTTTAAATCTTGTTCGCAATGATTTATGAAAGACTGAGAAGGCCTAGGCTATTACTTTTGCAAAATCACAGAAATGAATCTGAGGTAGAAAATCTTAAAATTAGACTATCGAGCCCAAGAAATATGTTTTGAGAAAAGGGATTGAATTCCGAGGCCCTGAAATAACACCACATGAGCATTTGTAAGGCTGATTTGCACGTGGTTATAGTTATTTTGAAGCAACTTGCATCCAATAGTTAAAACTAGACTTGTGTTATTATGTGTGAAAATGGAAAATAATTTAATTTAGTAGAGCAAAATTAAGGAAAGAGTGATCTAATGTGTTTAATACGGCTCCTTGACTTTCTGATAAATATAAATTTACCTCAGTGGGGATGGGGGGGCATGGAGAAAAAACAGATCCTAGTGAGAAATCTTATAATACGCATTTTAAAAACATACACAGAATTTTTTGTTTTGTCATTCTACAAGTGATGGATAGAGATAAGAAAGTTGACCTCATGTAGTTTACACATAAGGGTAAAGAATAAACGTTTCCTATTGAGGTCATAGTCTCATGACTGGTTCGGGAGATTGAGCATCCCCCTCTGTGTCTGTCAGGGTCTGCACTGATAGCACAGAGTTTGCTTGGGATTCTCCAGTCCCATCTCTCTACCCCTCCCCTACTTGTGCTCACTCTTTTCTTTCATAAAAATAAAGAAATAAATTTAAAAAAAAACTTTAAATAAATAAAATGCTTAAATAAGCATTCCTATTGAATAAAGAAAAATATACAAAATTATAATAAATAAAACCATAGAAAAATTTTGCATTTACTGACATTTTGCAAATATTTCTAGTCCCTAATTTTCACTTCTATAAAAGTAGTTATTTATCATCCACAGGTTCCTTTGGGCGACCACTGCACACCAGCACACCTTCTTACCCAACGTGCAAGTGCACGGTTACCTGGAAGCTTGAATTCCGTTTCAAGAACGCCGCGTTAATTAATGTCCATTCCAATTCCATGTTCACCATATTGGTAAAATGTAAAAAAATACTTTACACACACCATCATGCTTAAGGGGAAATGCTATGCATACTATGTTTCTACTGTCATTACCCACTGCATTTAGAATGGTAACGTGCACAGAAACAGCAAATTCGAAAACAACTGAGAGGAAATCAGGGAATTTGAGAGGTTGGCTTTCAGTTAGCTGAGATGTGGGGGTGAACAGATGTGGCTGCCAGAAGGAACAGCATTTCACAGAACCATTCTGGGGCTTACGGGGAGGATGACTGGCATGGTCCCAAAGGCAAGGGAGAAGGAAACTGTTTGCAGAAACAGAACAGATGAGTGACGCGTATTTATGGAGAACTATTCAAGCCAGACCAGCTCAATTCTCTTCCACGTGTGGGTAAAATTAGAACACCAGACGGTGTGGGAAGCAGAGGAGATATCAATTTTGATTATAGTAAATCACTTAACATAATGTCTCAGGAAATCTTAATTAAAATTTAGCTCAAACTGGATTCAATATTAACATTCTTCCTGGGACTTAAATTGGCCAAAGGAATTTGACGCGAAATGGCAATGCATCAGGATAAGAAGGGTTGCGGGGTGTGCGTGAGGGACGTAGGTATTGCAGCCCGTCTCACTTAACATTTTCATGAATGATGTCGGAAAGGAGGATGAACTGGATGATAATTAAATTGAGGAAGGCACCCATCTGGGAGGTGCTACAAATACCAAATAGTACAGCAACACGCAGATGAGAGAAACAGTCCCCAGACTGCACAGCCAGCCAACCACGGATGAGCTGATGTGTTCAGGGAACATCACTAGCTCCAGAAAAATCGTCGGGAAGCAGAGAGTTTAACAAATAAGCCAAAAATCAGTTCCACATGTAAGTGACTTCTATAGCATGATACTCATTTTCAGTCTTTTAGAACTAAATCTTAACACCGTGGGATAAAAGTCAAAATAACTAAGTCCCCACACACCAAACAAAACTATTGTGATGAAATCATTGGTGGTCTAAGATTTGAAAAGGGAACCGAGACAGTGACTAGGGAATATCCAAAAATGGTAATGTCCCCTGCACAAGAACTCGGCAGCTCGGCTCTGGTGGGATTTTATTCAGCCATGCCCCAAGAGCTGCCATCCGTGGTCTCTGAGATGAAGGTCTTGAGGTCTTCCCAAAGCTGAGGGGAAATCCGGCTCTTAAATCAAAGAGAATGGAGGAGAAGCCGACTTACCTGGAGAAGCCAAAGTGTCGCTTCCAAGTTATCACAAAATCAAACAAAATCTATGATCTATAACCATTTTACTGAAATGTTATGATACTGAAATGGTCAGACCTTTTATGTTGTGTGTCTACAGATCTTTTCTGCAGCATGCTACAGTCCTCTTCACGAAGTGTGACCCTACCCCCTACCTGTTCCTTCCCTTTGCTATTTCCATATGTGTGTGTTCCAGACAGCCCCAGTCACCCCTCGCTGCTACAACAAATAAAGATAAAGATAAATAAATAAATACAATATTCTGATTTGTCCTGCTATTCCTGTCTAGGTCTGGCTGCGGTTTATTTCTCTCTCCTATCTCTTTCCCGTGCCTGAGAAATAGAAAAATATGGCTTTAGGTAAAGGGACAAATAGAAAGAATAATGGATCATAAATTGAACAAAAACTTAGATAGGAGTCTCACAAATGAAGCAAGGATTAAATAAAAGGCATAGTTCATACAGAAAGCATCATCACACTTAAGCTATAATCAAGTGTGAAGATGGTATTTTTCCCAGAATGGTGGCTAAATTGACCACGACCATGTACGTCGACCAGTTGATGTTTTTGCCGCCTCTGCATCCTGGGCCTTACTTTTAGTAAGAGCCACTCACTTCCCTTGGGGAGCTGCTCACCCCTTGGCAGCCCATGCTTGGCTGGGGCTGGTCTTAGCTCCAGTAATGGGAGTGAGATTCTGGTCTGGACATTGCTTGGTTTCAAAACTGGCAAGCCATCCGAGTTGTAGAATCAGGGTGATGCCCAGAACCACAGGAGAGAGTGGCCCTTAATTCCTTCGAGGACTGGAGCTCTTAGTCAATTCATATCTGATGTGTTGCTCATGTTTATGTTTGCACTGGGTCTGCCCATGACCCATGAGGTCACTGCATTGGGTCTGTCACTAGGGCCCATGAGAAGATGACGACGCCAGGAAATAGGGAGAAAATATCACTGATGACACTCTTTACACTTATGCCTGAGGCAAATTCACCATTGAACTTCTCTGATATATGAACCAAATATGTACTTAAAAAAATAAAAAGCAAGTTTAATTTGAAATTATGTCAATTCAACCCTAAACACCCCAAATATGATAGGAAAAGAATGTTATGATTAGTTACTGTCCTTGGATTCCTTTGTGACTGTTTATTCATCAGGACTCTTGTACTTTGAGGTTTTGCTATGCAGTCCATGGGGTCATTAATACATCAAACCATCTTTAATCCAATGTATGATCATTCATTATAATGGTCAAGGGTCACGCTACGGAAGTGGTGGAGCTGCCCTGGTATAGAAATTGTGATTAGCTGTTTAACAAGTAAGAAAAATATGTATACACACATAAATAACAAGTATACATATTTCTCTGTGATAAAGCAATTCTTTAAAATAAAGCAAATGTCTAAATTATTAAAATTAAGAACTTAAAAAAATGTATGGTTCTTAGAATGTCTTTCTCTTGTTATTACTCGTGTTAACTATTCAAACCAGGCAGACAAAAACCTTGACATGTGTGTAAGTTCTGTGGATATTTAGTACAAGGTAAAGTCATAAATACTATGTTTAGTTCTTTTAAAAATGAAGTTCAATTTGCAAAGTGAACTTTGGATTGATGGCAGTGAAAACATGTAAAGCCAAGTTTAGAAGTGTCTGGAAAATTCTGTATGTTTCCACAAGAGTTATAGAAGTAAACTACCAGAGATCACTTGGTGGTTATCATAATAGCAGAATTAATTCCTAAGCTTAATTTAGGGAAAATAATAATCTTGAGAAAAACATCTATTTCTAAATAATTCATGATAACCGACAAATTTCCTAAGCACTGTGCTAGGAGCCGGGGTAGTAAAGTTAGTAAATGAAAAGGGGCCTCTCCTCTTTCTCCTTCCTCTTTCTTTTCTCCTCCCCTCATCCCTTCACTCCCCCTTTCCCTCTCCTTTCTCCCCCTCCTATTTCCTCTACCTTCTCCCCCTCCTATTTCCTCTACCTTCTCCCCCTCCTCCCTTCCCCTTCCTCCTCCATCTCCCTCCTCCATTCTCTCCCTCCTCCTTCCTCCCCCTTCTCCCCCTCCTGGTCCCATTCCTCTTCCTCCTCTTCCTCCTTCTTCTCCCCCTTCTCCTCCTTTCTTCTCCTTCTCTTTGGAATTTACCATCAGCAGAGGAAAATTGTTAATAAAACAAGGGCATCTATACTGCCATGTTGCGGCACGTACTACTGGAAACGAACATAAAGGGTAGGTGTGCGGAGCGCCTGGGTGGCTCCGTCGGTTAAGCTTCTGACTTTGGCTCAGGTCATGACCTCACCGTTTGGGAGTTCAAGTCCTGCATCGGGCTCTGTGCCGACAGCTCAGAGCCTGGAGCCTGCTTCAGATTCTGTGTGTCCCTCTCTCTCTGTCTGTCCCCTGCTCGCACGCTGTGTGTCTCTCTCTCTCACTCTCAAAAATTAAAAATTAAAAAAAAAAAAAAAAGGTAGGCGTGAAAGCCCTTTGGCACAGGTCACCTTCACGCTGGGGGTGAAAGACGGGTGCGTGATTGAAGAAGATGGGTTACACGCAGTCATCGGATACGGGAAGGGCATATGCGAGGTCCCTGAGGAAAGGGGAGTGGATAAGGGTCTTGGGGTCCCTGAACTGATGGCCTGGAGAAAGAGTAACACATGATGAAGCAGGGAGATGAGTGGAGGCTAGTGGTGAAGGGCTTCGGGGGCCGTGAGAACTTGAGAACCAGTGCGTGGCAACTGAACACTGAAAGGGTTTACTGGTATGTGATATCTGATCCGTGAGGTAGGAAAATCCTGTTGGGACAGAAGTCCCAGAGAATAGCAGTGGATCCACTGAATGGTTCTTACTTATGACAAAAATTGCAACAGAACTGTGCTTACCTCCAAAAACTGGATCGAGAAGTTTCACACCTGACTTTGAGAACAAAATAAATTTGAAGAAGGACAAGTGCTGGCTGAGGCACAGATGTCAGTCAGACCGTGGAGAGGGTGGCCTCACTCCTCTGCGGAGCGCTCGGCCTCCAGCTACCCCCAGCCTCCGGCCGCCTGACGCTAGACAGTGTTTGGTTCTGGGGCCCTCGCCTCCTGAATATCCGTTTCGATCTAGTGTGTTTTATCAGTAAGGGAGATAATCTATCAATATGGAACGTCTTGGTATTCCAGCCGCCGCTGCGTTTTGCCTGAGTGATGGTGCTGTGGGGAGGACTTCCTTGGGAAACACTCGCTGTAAAGCCAGTCTCTGACCTTTCCGGACCCTCGACAGCGTCTGGGGCTTCTCTACATTGATTTTTAACCAAGGCAGAAAGACGGCATTGAGTTTCTGGACATTCACTTCTGTTACCTAGTACGTCACGCCGGATTCCTTTCATTTTGTATTTTGCATTTACTGTAGATTATTTTTCTGTTTCTCTCCTGGTCTATTTGTGAAAATACCAGAAGTGCGGTTCCTGAAGGCTTGTGTAATATGTTGCAGAATCAGGTTTCTGCTAAACAATTTGTGATATTCCAATTCTCTTCAGACAGTAAGGGATTACTGAAATAATCCCCTTTGATTATTTAATTCAGCAGAACAAGGATTCAGCCCTAACACATCTGTTATCTTACAATTCTTATTAGACACATAGATGATGCCTGATATGAAAGTTAGAGCCTTGCAAGATGAATACATTTACACAGAAGTTATATAAAATACATGGATTTTCCTCAGATAAACATAAATTATAACCATGACTTATAATTGATACATGAAAACATTTAGTGAAATTATTTCAGCAAAAAGAAGAAAAACACTTTCTTCCTGTTAATACAATGCCTTTACTTTATTTAATTCACGTGTTTCTCTATAATTCATCATAGGAATCCTTATTTTCTTTTTTTTATTTATTTAAAAAAATTTTTTTAACGTTTATTTATTTTTGAGAGACATAGAGGCACAGCGTGAACAGGGGAAGGGGCAGAGAGAGAGAGAGGGAGACACAGAATCGGAAGCAGGCTCCAGGCTCTGAGCTGTCAGCACAGAGCCCGACGCGGGGCTCGAACTCACAGACTGCGAGATCATGACCTGAGCTGAAGTCGGCCACTCAACCAACTGAGCCACCCAGGCACCCCAGGAATCCTTATTTTCAAAATTCTGTCCCTTCCTTTATAAGATACATATGGCCCCATCACTATTCCTGACTGAAACTGCTCTTTCAAAAGGGCATCTAGGAGCCAGGACTTCTGACTCTTGTGGTAGGAGGAAGCTGGATAATTCCTTTCCCAGAAAGTAAAAATCTAAGAGAAATTATCAAAAACACCATTTAGGGCTCTAAGAATTCACTGAAGTAGACAAATGGAGAAAAATTTTTCATGAAAAACTGTTGCAACACTAGGGAAGAAAAGCAGAGGTTGGTGGCCTTCGTGCTTGGGTGTCACTCTACCCACCTCGCCCCTCAAGCACCGTTGGCACAGAACATTTATAGAAGTAGGGCTGGCCATGAAAAGCAGCCAATTTGCTTTAAGAGAGGAGAGACTCGAGCACAGTGGGAAATGAATGAGGAAACACCACAGCTCTGCCCACAGAGTTGTGGAGGGGGGGCTCTCAGCTGAAGTAAGATGCAAACAAGCCAGAAATTTCACAGAAAAAGGCGGGTGATGAGAGCCCAACAGAAGGGCTAGAGAGGCTCTCTGTTCATCTCCGAAACCACTCGCAGGCATAGAGGGGACATGGGAACACTTGGGGAATCTCCACGCGCACAGGAGGTCCTGAGCACAGCCTGCCTGAATGTTCCCTGCTCAGCTCAGCCTGCGTTCAGATCAACCGGCAAAGGTGTTTGTGCAAACCTTGGTGAGTGTCACAACAGCTGACATTAAGACATACAGAAACAAGAACTCGTAAAAAGCCAGCTAAAAACTAAAATTAGCATCAAAGCAAAAATCACGCAGACATTAGGAGCCACCAACTTAAGAGAGATAGGTTCAGCAGGTGAAGTCCAGATCTGTTATTAAAAAGAAAAAAAAAATCCTCAGAGTCGATATCAAGATCCAGAAGTACTACAAAAGAGACTTAAAATAAACACGGTAATTAAAAAAAAAAAAAACTAAATCTATAGATTGATAAAGAAGTAATTATTCTGACACTTGCTAAAATGGAGAGGAAGGTGTCATCCTGGACCTTTGTGATAGGTGTCAGGACTATCAGCACAGGGAAGAATGAATAAAGGCAGTAAAGGCGGCTGAGGATTTACAGCCAGTGAGCAGAGTGGGTGGAAAATTATTAACAGAAGACATCAAGGGTAGGGTGTCTTTGTTAAACCAACTTAACAAGATTTTTGCAGAAGGCAGGCTAGGGTGATCAGATACCAGGGTAGGTGATGAGGAATTTGATCAGATAACTGAGGGTAGGAGACTGTCTATAAACAAGTGCAGCAGGATTCTTGGTGAAACTGGGTTGGGCAGGCCAAAGACATGGCCCAACCATGAGGCCTAATTGGAAAGAAGGCTCACCATAGACGAACTGAAGTTTGCTCAAGGAGAGAGTTTTTGTCAAGAACTAAGAGGTCTGTGGACCTGAATAGTAGACACAAACAAGAAAGGCACCTAGACACATCACCCCCAAATCACGGATACACGAAGAATATCTTAACAGCAGAAAAAAAAGGACTCATTTCATAAAAGGAAACAATGTGTCATTCACGGCTGACTTCTCATTACAAATAATAGAGGGCAGTTAGCATAGGAATGACATATTCGAAGGGCTGGGATGAAAAACAACCCGCACCTGTCAACCAAGTATAATATATCCGGTGAGACAATCTTTCAAATTGAAGGCAAAATAAAGACATTCAATCATTTATGTAATACATCATATTGATGAAACCAAGGACAGAACCACATGATAATCTCAATAAATACAGAAAAAGCAATTGGTAAAACTGAATGTCCACTCATGAAAAAAGAGATTCAACAAACTAGAAATAGAAGGAAACTTCTTCGACACGACAAAACTATCTACAAAGCAACCGTCAGCTAGTATTACTTAATAATGAGGACTCAATGCTGTTCCCTAAGATCAGGAACATCAAAAGGATGCTCTCGCCACTTCTTTTCAACATTGTACTGGAGGTTCCAGCCAGTGCAATAAGTATGTAAAAGAACAGTAACAACAAAAGGCATCGGATTGGTAAGATGAAATAAAACTATACTTATTTGTAGAAATATGATTATCTATGCAGAAAATACTAAGTAATCTACAAGAAACTATGAGAGCTAGCAAATGACTACCAAGACTAAGCAAAATCTCTTTTTTTTCTATTTGTGGTGAGCAATCCAGAAATAAAGTTATTTCCATCCACAGTAGCTTAAAAATGATAGAATAACTCTGAATAAATTTAGCAAAATATGTGCAAAATGTGCACACCAAAATCTACAACAATGCTGAGATAAATTTAAAAGTATATGGAAAGACAGCCCATGTTCATGGGTGGAAAGATTCAATACTGTTAAGACTGAAATGTTCCACAATTTATTTGATTTATAAATTCACTATCACCTCTACCATGATCCTTATCAGGCTTTTGTTTTGCAAAATTTGTTAAGTTAATCTTGAAATATAAGGGACCTAGAATAGCCACAGGAATTTTAGAAAAAGATTAAAAAAATAAAAAGACTTATACTATATGATTACAACATATACTATCAACCTACAATAATTAAGACAATGTGGTTTGGGCATAAATTAAACATAGAGTTTAATGGAACAGAAGTCTAGAAATAACCTCTTCCACTTATGGCTAACTGATTTACAACAAAGATACCAAGGTAATTGAAGGGGGAAAAGATAGTTTTTACAAGCTGAGACAATTAGGTATTCCTATGCAAAAAATTAAACAAAAGTAGGGATGAACTGAAATCTTTATGTCGCAGCATTCAAAATGTATCACTTGTACGACATAAAAGCTAAAAGTATGACTCTCATAGATGATAAGAAAAAATGTTCATGAACTTACTTGGCAAAACCTTCTCAACTATGATATCAAAAGCATGATACACAAAAATAAAAAATGATAATAAACTTTCTAAAAATTAAAAGGTTTTACTCCTCCAAAACCACAATTAAGAATATGAGAGACACAACATAGACTGTGAGAAAATATTTGGTAATCATATATTGAATAATGTAGTCATAATTTACAAAGAAGAATTACAAGACAATACTAAGAAGATAAACAATACAAATAAGAAATTGGGCAGAAGACTTGAATAGACATTTTATCAAAGATGGAAAAATCACTAATAACCATATGAAAAGATCTCAAAATCAAGAGTCCTTCTGGAAATGAAAATTAAAACCACAATGAGACATGGTGAGGTACCTGCTATAATGGGCTTGATAAAGACTCTGATGATACCAAGTGTCAGTGATGATGCGGACACAGAAAATGGTACAGTCACTTTGGAAAGGAGTTTGGCAGTTTCTTGAAAAGGTAAGTGTGGATCTCTTATATGACTGAGCAATTCTACTCCAGGTGTCAACATATACACCCAAAAGAAATTTTTAAAAGTATATGTCCGTAGGAAGGCATACAGAGTACTCATCGCTACATTATTCATATTCTTCAAAACTGGAACAGTTCAAATGTTCACCAGTTGGTGAACACATTAACAAAAGCTGGTATTTTTAGACAATTTTATTGAGAAATTCAAAGAAACAGAACTACAGAATTGAGTCCGACTACAGCATAGATGGCCAGACACAGTCACACTACTGCTCCTAAATATAATATTGAGTCCTGCTAAGGGAAAGAACCTACCTTTCCTCCCCAAAATGACTACGTGTTGGACAATTCCATATTTTTGAGATTTTTCAGACAAGCCAAATTTTTTAGAAATAAAAAGCAGAACTAGGGTACTGGAGCCAGGGATGGGGGGAGTATTGACTGCAAGCAGGCACAAGGAACCATTCTGAGTGATGGCAATGTTTGGATTGTGGACCTGGATTGTGGTCATTGTTCCATGACTGTCTAAAGTTACTAAAAAGTCACTGAAATGTACACTGATGATGAATGTGTATTAGGACATGTAAATTACGCTCAATGATGCTCTCAAAAATTACAAAGAAAATTTTAGTCACATGTAGGATCTTTACCCATCCTTATCTATTTTGCCTTTCTGCTGCATCGACAGGGTACCACGCAGGCTGACCAGACCCTTCTAATTATTCATTCCTTGTTTGTAATTTGATTCACTTTTCTCCTTTCTTCCTTCCTTCCAATGCACATTTCACAGTTCAGGTCTTGGTTTCATTTTATAAACAGGTATTTCTATCTTTCTCTCTCTTTCAGCTCCATGTTATTCCATAACACCTTTTCAAACCTACCTCTTCTTCCTGGGAATGGACAGAAGGGAAAATTCTAGAAGGCAAGGAAGCATCATCTTTAGGGAAGAAAAGTAGAATATAATTGGCAAATCCTACGTTGGAAGGCTGAGGCATTAAGAAAAGTAATAAAAGGTAAACCAGGTAAAAATGCAGAATATGGATGAGAATAAACAAAGATCTCAAGGTAGGAGGTCTTTAAACTTTTCTCTGAGAGAGCATTTCAGAGCAAGAATGTAACCCTGGCAACTGCTCCTCTCAGATGTGATACTGAATTGTGGCTGATGCCAGAGAAGGCCACTGCTTTTAGCTTTTATATGAAGCCAACAAATAAGACCCACCTGGGATCACTTGTAAATGTAGCTCTCCGTGGTACCTTTTCTGTGGTTTGGACAGATTAGGGGTCAACACACCGTTGTCTGATGAGAGACAGATGTCTGGTGCCCTAAAATTATGCCCAGAAGCTTGTGTCTGTGAAAATGTATACCTGGGATGGTGTATGGTTATGACGCCAGACCATATGAAACCCAGAGTTGCCTGACAGATAGTCTCTACTGCCTACTCTGGTCTTGGAAAACGCATGATATGTGATAAAAACCTGTGTTTGTTGGGATCGTGGAGAAAATAACATGGCAATATTAATTGAAATGTGTTGTGTTTTACATTTCATCTCTCAGCCTCAGCTCTGTGATATAATAAAGGATTTTTGGTACACTTATGCAATTAGATCAAAATGAAACTTGAGGGGATATTGATCTCCTGGATAGAAAGATTATTTGGGAACGCAACCTAAAACTCACCAGCCAGGTAATAACCATGGAGACAGATTTGTTAGAGAAATAATTTAATTTATGTCTGAAAAACTTTCATACAGAGTTGAGTATCACTATCAACACTAACAAAAAGGTGTAAGTGATAGAGGATGAAGGAAATAAATAATCTTTAAAATGCTGAAGAAATATCGGGTAACCTACTTAGAGAAAGGTACGGTTGGAAATGTATTTTGCAGAGAGAATTCTAAACCCTTACTGGATAAAAGATATTCTGGTGTTTATCAGTGTTTTACCAAGTCTGCTTTTATGCACTAGGTATTACAGAAGTTGCTATAACAAAACTTTCAGGAGAATGTCTCAGATATATGTATCAAGGGGGTAATATATCCCGAGTGCAGATGATTTAGAAGACATTAGAAATTGTATTTAGACACAAGGCTTCCACCAAACTTTTGTCATACAAGGTACATCATTAGCAGCCCTGTATCCTAACTTGAAGCTAAATAAACTTGGTGCTACAAAACGCCTATTGGATCTCCAGTTTGGTAGTCAGTCTGAGCGGTCAGAGACCACTGCCTCTGGTCAAGCAAACTGGGCAATGTAATCCAGTCATCTCCAGACTGTGCTCTCTGCAGCCTGAATGGGAACTTTGAGGCTAAAAAGCATACGGCGTTACTAGTCAGCCCGCTTCTGTTGGGCACGTCCTAGACTAATCTAAATGGCAGTCACATCAGTAGAGCAGGTGTTCAGCAAAGCTTTCTTTCAGATGTATAATCCGGGAGGAGGTATGAACACCATTAATGCCACCATGATAATTAATATTTTTGGGACCATTAAAAGGGTTGTAACTGGAGACAGATCTCTCTTAGGTGTCCCTATTCCCAATTAAAAGCCAAATAATAAACCTGCAATAAGACTTACAAAAATGTTTCTTTATATTGCCTGAGAATTTGGAGAGCTTGTTCCCGTTCTGTGGCAGCGTCATAATCCTTGTGTAGAGGTTCACTGAATCTCATTACTCAAACGCCGAGACTGTAAACCGGAACCTTAGATGCGTTCAAGCTGCTGTGTTCTCTCATTCTCAGCTTCTACTTCATTACCTCAAATAAAGATTTCCTCAAAGTTGGCTTCCGGAAGTTGCCGTAGCCCATGCCTTAACTCATCAATTTAAGGACCTCATCTTAAATACTTCTTTAATAAATCTTACATGGTCTACAATGCCAAATCTAGATTAGTCTGCAATGCAGGATACACCTTTAATTGATATGTAAATGGATATATTTATTCGGACCTTAATTTGTGCCAGGCACTGTGTTCCAAAGTGAAGAAGATGCAGGCACAATATTTTCTGTCAGAAAGCTATGGTCTAGAAGAAGAGTCAGGAAAAGCGTCTTCAACAGATGTGCTGCTAGGGAAAGACAAGACGACATCACAAAAGTACAGAAAGGCCTACAAAGACAGGGGCCGGAAGAATAAACCAGGGGATACTTGGCTTAGTCAAAGAAGGGCGATTTTTACCATTCGGTTCCTCCCCTCTCCATCGGCACTTGGAGTGGTATCCCTAATGCCCCACGAAATCCCTTACCTCTGGTTTACCTGCCCACCTCCAACAACCTCACACCCCCTTCCCTGCCTGTCTGCACACTGACTGTCCAGATGTGTTCATGGAGTTCTCGTCAGCAATGAAGCCTTCCCAGTTACTCAGGCCTTAACGGATCATCCTGCCCACTCATGTTCTAATGGACACTCATAATAATCTTGTCCATGTAATTTAAAAATTCAGTAGTGGTTTGTGGGGTGCCTGGGACTCAGTTGGTTGAGTGATGGACTTCTGGTTTCAGCTCAGGTCATGATCTCATGGTTCATGGGTTTGAGTCCCACATTGGGCTCTGTGCTGACAATGAGGAGTCTGCTTGCAATTCTCTTTCTCTCTCTCTCTCTCTCTCTCTCTCTCAAAATAAATAAACTTAAAAAATTAATAATGGTTTGAGATATTTTCTGATTAATTTCACTGTGAATAAAGATGATCTCTTACAATATATATTAAGCTTCCCAAGGGTTAGCACTGTCTTATACATCCTGTTTTCTCGAGCATCTGGTTTAGCACCATGCACATAAAAATCTATATAAATTATAATTTGTCTCACAAAATACATATATAATGTATGTGTAATTCACGTATATATTAGGGCTTCCTCAGCCCTGAGGCCTTCCTCAGCAAACAGTTTTTGCTTGTTTTATTTGGAAAACTGAATGAGCAAGTTTACTATACTTCCAAGAAATCTCTACTGATCTTTTTGGAATATTAGCTGTTTTTCTAAGATTCCTTATCTTTGAAACATTTTAATATGCAAATATTTTTCTTTTACTCAAATGATTATGCTCTGACATTGTAGCATAATTTACTGCAAGAGGGAGCCAAGAAGAAAAGAGATGTCTTTTCCTGTTTTGAAACAATAGCTGAAAAAAAAAAACTAACATATTTTGGAATACAGAAAAGAAAAAATACATATATTACACATTTTTGTTTCTTCTAGTTTCTAAATTTCAAGTCAATTCCCTAGTAAACCAGAAATATGTATAACTGTAATGATGAGAAATAATATTGTCAAAATTGAAAATTTACAATGTAGATGATATTAAAAACAATCACATCCAATTAGACAAAAAGCTTTATAAAGATGCAACCATTAATTATTGAAATTCTCCATGGACAGCTTTCACTGTGACAATCTAAAACATGCCAGATAAATATAAAAGTAAATTAACTTAAATGCCTTTACAAACAGATTTTCTTTGAAATGCTGGGTTTCTATATATATCAGGGAAGAGGGATGGTGACTGAAAAATAATATAAAATCCAAATGCATGAATTAATTTTCACATTTACAAGTTCAAAATGCTGATGTTTGTAATCAATGTATGGATTTCATTAATATTTCCCCCAAGTTTCTCAAATGGGAAAGCTTATTCTACGTAACACAACTTGTGGGGTGTGAAGAGCATTTTAGATGTTAATAAATTTCATAATGTTTAATTGCATTATATGAGCCATATTTATCATGACAAAACAAAAATATTATATATTTCCTTCTTCCCTATTACTAGAGGTCAGAAATTAAATCTTAGTGGATCCTTTACTCCTTATGATACTGGACACAATGAATGATTTTCAAATAATTGTGTTGATCATTCACCCTTTGCTTCTCTAAAAGCATATGTGATTACTTTCTCCTGACATGTTTTCTTTCACATTGTTTAGCCTCTCAAGGGCCTTCATTGGAAAAAAATTCTTCTGAATAATCACGCTAGGAAGTACTACATTCTAGGAATCCTAACATACCTGAAGTTTAGTTGAGGAATTTATAAATCACTTTAACCTGAAATATATGTAATTCTCAACACCCATACAATAAATGAAAAATCATTTATTTTACCTGCATCCATTAGTTCCTCTATTCAGTTGTCATTAAACCAAAATTTATAAAAGGTTTACTATATGCCAGGTGCTGTGCCAGATGTTGAATACAAATTTTAGTGGAACAGGAGAGAAAATTGAGAAACTAACCAAGTCTACACTGCATTTAAGCTTATTACCTATTAATGTGAAAAACAGGTAATTAACACTGGAATGAGAAATGTTGAAATATGCTATCAAGGAACAATCGGGATGCTCTGGGATAATAGAGGGAGTGTGATTTAGGAAGGGAGGCCTGGAAGGCTTCTTTGAGGAAGAGACACTTAAATTGAGATCTTAATGATGACCAGCGTATGCACAGAAGAAGAAGCATTCAAAGAGCAAGACAAAGGCAGCTGGCAAGAATGACACTGGAGAGAATCAGCAGAATGGCCACAAGGGACAGTGACTAGGCTTTATTCCTACAGTTGTGGGAAATCGCCAAATGCATTGGCATGGCAATGACTGATTCGCTTTCACGTTTGCAAGAGTCCTGTGGCTGCTGAATGGAGAAGGACGAGTGGAGATACACATGAAGCCCAAATAAAGGCCCGCCTGCTCCGCGTGAACGCTGCCGGCAGCTCTCAGAAAAATGGCAGCAGTGGGAAGAGACTGGAGCAGGTGCATTTGGTCCCTACATAAGGAGAAGCAGGCAGGACTTGGTAACTGATGGAGAGGAGGGAGTAAGTAAGATCATAGCAGGAATAACTCTGCTTTCCAACCTGAGCAACTAAGCGGAAGGTGTTGCTTTCTCACAGGTGCCAAATCTCACCCACATGAACAAAATACAGATGGTATAATGAGGTTATGACCTGAGTAAATTAAGAATCCTGATTTTAGGGGTATGTTTTCATTCTGATGCAAGTGGCCTTGGGTAAGAAACTGTACGGTCTTCATTAAAATTAAATTGTTTTAGGGGTGCCTGTGTGGCTCAGTCAGTTAAGGATCCAACTTATGCTTGGGTCATGATCTTAGGGTTTGTGAGTTCGAGCCCAGCATTGGGCTCTGTACTGACAGCTCAGAACCTGGAGCCTGCTTCAGATTCTGGGTCTCTCTCTCTCTCTTTGCCCTCTCCCAGCCGTGCTCTGTCTCTTAAATATAAACAAACATTAAAAATAAATTTAAAAAATTAAATTGTTTCAAATACCAAAAATAACTGACTTCTTTTTTTTTTTTTTTACAAATGTAAAAATATGCTCACATTTTTGTAAGGTTTGCTCATCAAATCTATCCGGTACTTGCTGAAACAAAAAACTTCACCAAGATTTTAAATAAATATCCCCTCAGACATTAATCATGATATCACAAACCCACAAACACACACACACATTCACCACAGAGAACAATGTCATTATTTGACAAAAAATAAACTGTCAAAAGGCATCGATATATGACATGGGTTTATCCTAATTTTGTTTATAATGCTGGAAATTATGAAAAAGAATAATATATAATTTTATGTGTAGCGTATGTACTAACTAGTACACGTAACGCATAAGGATATATACAGGTAAGGCAATAAAGGTTATTAAGAATCATAAATGTTTTATACAATCCGTGAGAATAGTTCAATAATAATAACTAGATAACATTTATACAAGATGTATTTTCCAGTACACATGTGGCCGTAGTTTATATAACTAATTTAATACTCAGAACACCTTTGTGAGGCTGGTACGATAAATATCACCGTTGTCAGGTTAGAAAACAAAAGCAGAGATGACTAAGCTCTTTGTATGGAGACACACAAGGGTATAAGGTGGGGACACAGCTAGTCTGGCTCCTGATTCTATCGTCTTTAAATTGGATTCAATATCAACTCTGCCACTTATAAACGTTAATTTGGACCAATCACTTATCAGTGTATCAACTCCAATTCTTTTTTTTTTTAATGTTTTATTTATTTTTGAGAGACAGAGAGACAGTGTGTGAGCAGGGGAAGGGCAGAGAGAGAGTAGGAGACACAGAATCCAAAGCGGGCTCCAGGCTCTGAGCTGTCAGCACAGAGCCCGTGGGGCTCGAACTCACGGACCGTGAGATCATGACCTGAGCCGAAGCCGGACGCTCAACCGACTGAGCCACCCGGGCGCCCCTCCAATTCTTTATTGAATGAGGATGTGAACAAGAAGTATTTTCCACGTAATTTCAAGCTCAAACATACAGTGACCTGTGACACAGCCTAAGATAAATGTATCAGCAACATCTTCAGTGTAGAGTGTTTTCTGAAATATCTATTTTTTAACGTTTCTGTATTTCTGAGAGAGAGCACAAGCAGAGATGGGGCAGGGAGCGGGGGTGTACAGAGGATCGGAAGCAGGCTTGGCACGGTCGGCAGGGACCCCGGGGGCTCGAACTCACAGTGCGCTTGATCAATCCCGGGCCGAAGTAAGATATCCAGCAACTAAGCCCCCACGTGTCCCAGAGCAGTGTTTTCTCTATGAAGAGCAGTAGAGCGGAGCCTGGATGAAACTGTGGACTCAGAGAGAGGGCCCTGGAAGATGACACTCTGAGTCACAGTGGGGATTCCTAAGCCAAACAAATGTAGTTCTAGAATGAGACTTCTTCCAAACTGACTGAGAGATCATTGGGAGAATGCACTCCATGGCTAACTGGCGGACCCCTGCCGTGCGGCAGTGCCGTGCTGAGCAGTCGGGGTGAGACACCATGAAGAGTTCCTGCCCCACAGGAATTTACAGAGCGACCGGGGGACGGGCACGCAGGCGCTACCCTTCCCACAAGGTGTGATGAAACGGGAGACAGATAACAGTTTCCAGATGGTTGTGTGGGAGTACGGCGGAAGGAACGATTCATCCTGACTTGCTAGGAAAATAAAGGTTTTATTTAAAAAATAATATTTGAGGGTGCCTCAGTCCGTTAAGCATGTGACTTTGGCTAGGTCATGATCTCAAGGTCTGTGGGTTCAAGCCCCACAATGGGCTCTGTGCTGACAGCTCAGAGCCTGGAGCCTGCTTCGGATTCTGTGTCTCCCTCTCTCTCTGCCCCTCCCCAGCTTGTGCTCTCTCTCTCTCTCTCTCAAAAATGAATAAACATTAACAAAGAAAAAAAAAAAAAACTCTTGAAAGTCACATTTGAACTGTGCAAGATATAATTTTGTTCAAACCTTGAAACTTGAGAGAGATGTCAGTAGCCACAGAATGGGAGGGGATGTCCCGTGCTGAAGTTAAACACGAGGAATGAAATAAAGCCGTCTATATGATGTCAGAGTCGGTTACACAGAGGGCGGTAGCAGGAGAGGAGGGCGGTATCTGGGGTTTAACAGAGACGTGCTAGATGGCACGCCTAGAGCTTGGGCCCTTCCTTGGATGAGGACCTTTCCTGCCTCATGTTTTGGAACAAACACCCGTGACAGGGGCGTGAGACATCTGCAGAAAGAGGGTTGGCGATCACAGCCTCATTCACCGCGGGGAGGGCACAGACACAGAAAAGGGAGCAAAGGCAGATTCATTTTGAAATAGCGATTTCAGGAACTGGGCAATCGCCGACATGGCGGGCGAAGAAGAGGTGAGACAGGAATCTGAGGTTGCTGCGACTGCCTGTGTGACCTCAGGTTCCCCGGCCATCCCCACGGAGAAGCCGCCCACGGAGACAGGACGTGTGAGTCTGACTCTGCGTTTCTGTACTGGATGGAAGATGATGGATTGGCTCATTTCTCCCGGAGTGTGTCCAGTCTGCAGCGCCTGTCGGAAACCTGCGTCGCCACGCGCAGCAGACACTCGGACACCAGCTCGATGTCCAGGTCATCGCGGGGCACTTACCCTCGGGAGGTAGGGGTTTGCACGCCGCTGATGACTAAAAACACGGGAATACAGCAAACAGAGAACCGCATACTGATTCCGGGAGAATTAGTATTTAAAGAACAAGAAATGGACAAGGAGCCAGCGACAAAGTCCCTCAGTCACCGGGGAGGTTTTCCATGAAACGGTACAGATGAGAGTTCTGCCCAGATGGACGCGTGAGAAGTGCCTTTGGATTTGACAATGAAAAGTAGACTCACTAGATTTGTGATCTTGTATGCTTCGCATTATACGATGTGAGTGAAAGAAAATAATAACAATTAATAATTATAAGGCAATAAGTAAAGCAATTCTGTAACTCCATCAATCAGTCCAAGTGCCTGGATGGACAGGGTGGGAAGGCGCCTGAGGCCGCACCTGGCAGGGGCGTGGAGACCAGCACATGGGAAGATATAGGGACAGTGACAGACCGACAGGGAGGCGTCGGTACATAGGGGGACATTGCTGTCGTGAAGGCAAATGTAAAGAAACTGAATAATTAGCAGACCGCAGCTGAAGGTGAGGAGAAGGGAGGAAGGCGAGTCGAAGCAGGATGGAGGAAACTAAGAACTGAGAATGAGAAAAATGGAAAGAAGGGGGGCGGATCAAAGGACTCAGCTGCCACACGAGACTCGGTCTTGATAAATTAGGGATTCCGATTTTCACAGGTGTGAAATACCGTGAGGGCTAAAGAAGGGCTTCTCAAAACCGGCTGCACGTGAGAGCTGCTTGGTTTTGTCAATTCCAATCTCTCGCAGTGGCTCCGCTGGGAGTGACCAGGTCACTTACATAAAACAATGTTAGGGTGGAGTCTAGGCATCGCTATTTAAAAAAAAAAAAAAATTAATGTTATATTTTTGAGAGAAAGAGACAGAGTGTGAGCCATGGAGGGGCGGAAATAAAGGGAGACACAGAATCTGAAACGGGCTCCAGGCTCCGAGCTGTCAGCACAGAGCCCGAAGCGAGGCTAGAACTCATGAACCGTGAGATCATGACCTGAGCTGAAGTCAGACGCTCACCCAACCGAGCCGCCCAGGCGCCCCAGACATTGACATTTCTAAGGCTGCTCAGGAACAGCCCCGTATCCATTTAGGACCAAGAACACCAATGTATGAAAGTTTTAAGATTTTAGGAATAGCATCCACGGATGGACGGGACTTACCTACTGATAGGAAAATCTACTTCTTCAAAATATTAAATTTACATATTAAAATCTGTGTCTTTAATATAGAGAAACTGGTTTTTGGAGAAAACCAGAGACGTGTGTAATGAAACCTAAGACAAGAGAGCGTGCTATTCATCGGTGTCAAACCTGTAGAGCTTCATCGATGGCCTACCAGAAGGTCTCTCACCAGGAATTACTCTCACTGACGCCACTGACTTGCCCCTAAACACGAGATGTGCTAGTAATCTGATGACTCCCCATTTCCAGGTACGGAAGGTGCGGGTGCTGTTTTGGACACAGTACTCCCCTGGGTGTGGTCGGGAACCTGACTCATCAGAATCACAATGTTCCTTTTACGATGCTCAGGCATCAGAGATACCACGTCAGGGGACCGATTAATAACCGAATCTCTAATAAGGACCTAATTACCCACTCCTTTATGACCAACCTCTCTGCTTCGTGCAGGCAGCGATTCCTCCTCCTAACAAGAAGGTGCTGGACTGGAATAATCGAGAACGTACTTCCCTCAGGCCAAGGCAGTCTTGGGGCCACATCGAAAAGGATAGATTCGATAGACAGGTTAAAATATACTGAAAATCTGTTATCTAAGGGGCTCTCTGCTGGACAGTCTCTGCTCACTGTCATCTTTGCTTCTACCGTTCTCACTCTTTCTGACACCAAAATACTAACCAAAAGTAAAGGAGGGATGCTGTGTTGGGTCGGTGCAGAAAGGCAGGGTTGGCGAGGGCTGGGGGCAGGCAGCCCAGAACTAACTTTGTGATTCTTACAAGGCAAGGGCAGGTCACAGCTCTAAATCATTTTGCTTTGTTTACACATTTTTCTCTCAAGAGGAAATCTATTTTCTTTTATTTCCAGGCCCTTGGAGGATGCTTTATAGCCATGCAGTCTTTCACCACATGCCAGGAATAACATTTAAAATACTAATTATAAGTCTTTATCTCTTGGTGCTTAAGTAACTTTTAAAAATAGAGCCATATAAACACAAACAACACTCTCTCTTCATAATCTGCATGGTTCGGAAAAATATATAAAATATGAATCTTTAAAGGCAAGGAAAGATCTATTTTATAAAGAGATGCATAAGGGAAATTAACTGTTGCAACCAGAAAATGCCAGAAATAAGCTTTGGATCCCCCCAAGGCAGACATTTTTTAGAATACAGTTCCACTACATAATTGCTATCGTTTTCTTAGTTACACTCTCCAGTTCCCTGCTGGCCGAGTTGTTTTTTTTTTATGTCTAAATTTACTTTTACTTCCAATTATGTTATTATAGAGGTAAGGATCAGGTCTAATTAAATAAGAACATGACGTCGACTGTCATCCCTTTATCTATATACACTGTAACGTTGCTGCCTATATCAGTGCCTCGGTAAGGACAAATGTAGTTCTCGAGGTCCGCCCATCAACTAGAAATAAAAGCCAATGCGCCTGCGCCTTCCCATTCCTTCTGCTTGTCCTCATGCCTCCCTTGTGCCATCCTTGAATAAACACATTAAGCATCGACTCTATTGAGCACCCGTGTTGCGGATGCTATGGATACAGAAATAAACCAATTAGAGTTCTGCCCTCAAGACAAATGGTTGAAAGGGTGGATTTCATCAATACGACACATGCCATCAGCGAGACAGGAATACAATGTACTGTGGTCTTGTCCCCGCTGCCACGGACAGGAGAGGGTATCCACCCATAGAAGAGCCTGCATGTGAATTTCTACTGTCAGACTACAATGGCATCCCTTTTGTCAGCCTGAGAAAGTATATCTTAATCCCATGAATAAAAGAGAGAGAGCAGTGGGATTATTCTAGCCTACGTTAACAACAGTGCCAAATGAATGTGGGAACAATTCATCCTTTGGATGACTAGGTAGCGCAGGGCTGACGCCTCTTGCACGTGCAGGCAGCACGGTGAGAAAACAAGACACTGACCTCTTGGGGTCTTCGGTGCGGGGTGAGGGCAAGAGAGCAGAAAATAGGATCATTTGAGAGGGGGAGTCACAGAGAGTGTGTGCACTGGAAGGGGGCCAGCACTAAGCCTCGAGGGAAGTTTCCTCTGAGGAGGTGACACTTTGAGCAGGGTCCCATACGGGGAAAGTCAGCCAGCCTTGTAAAATCTGGGGTAAGAAGCACGCTCTTGGCTGAGAGAAAACAGTGGACAGAAGCCCCGAGGTGTATGTGACGGTTTCTTCTCTGACGTCTCACACCAATGAGGACACACCGCTGGATCACAGAAGTGTGGCTGCGCACCACTGCGTCCGGGGTGGGGGGCAAGAGCAGGGACCATCAGGGAAGGATGACTCCAAACTACCTCCTGAACACGACGAAGGCATGCGTCCTCAGAAGGAAAATAATCTGAAGGATGAGAAGGCTCATCGAGCCGCACGTGGAAGGGAAGGAGCTCACTGGGGGAAAGGAGAAAGAGCAAGCCACGCACATTCAGCTAACTGCGGGTGGTAGTTCTGGAGCCAAGCACAAGTGCGGAAAAGGGGGCCAGACGTGGAGCCGGGAAACGGGGGCCCTGTGTGAAGGCTTAAGTTTGCTGTCGGGGTCTTTAGGCTGATCTTTAATACTCTGAACTATTTATATAATGCTAAAACATGTAGACAAGTTAACTGATTTATGTGCATTAATTATCTTCTATACTAGTGCATATTACATATGCTATTATACATACATAATATGTATACATATATGTACACACTATACATATATAATATGTATACACATGTACATATTATACATATATAATATATATACGTGTATGTATACCTGTGTACAATGTGTATACGATTATCTACTATACTAGTGCATATTATATATGTTATTATACATCAGTATGATAGAATTATATAATATATAATATGTCATTTAGTAACAATTTGGAGCTATTCAAATGCCCTAAGTAGTATATACAATCATGGCCTTCCTAGCCTGAAAGTAACTTAAAATTATTGAGTCTGACTCCCAGATATTAAGGATAATCTATGTCAGTGGTCTTTATGTGTCTGGACAACTGAAATCCTTTGGGTTTATTATTTTAATATCAATAACCTAAGTACTGCTCAGAGAACCTCAGATCCCAGAGAGGTGAAGTGAAATCTTGGTTGTCTGTATTTCTAAACAGCTCTCTAGACAATTCCTAAGTACAGGCAATTTGGAAAGTACTAGAGTCAACTCTTCTCCAGATTTCTGAAAGTCTTCGAGCAAGAATATGATTATTTCTTTAAGACTTACGCACAGATATAAAACAAAACAAAAGAAAAAAAGGAAAAAAAAAACATAGTTTGAGATAACTTAGAATTAATTTAAGTGCAGTAAGTACATGGTTAATAATAAAAATAAGACAAATCAAGGAGAAAGATTTGCCAATTTCTGTATTTTCAAAGATACCATTTACTCCGCAACCCAAATTTTCTCTGCTGTGATGATTCCGTTTTGTGTCCCAGTACCCTCTGTCTGACAGTGCTACTCACCAGCTTATTAATCTAGTCCTCTGCCTTTATCACCAAGGGAAATTTAATCTGTATTTACAAAAGCTCTAAACAATTTGAAATTTTAAACTATAATCTAATACTTGAAAACATCAGCATATTAAATATTGTATTAAGTATATTCAGTGTATTCAACTCTTAAAAATCAAGTATGAACTGATCAAATAGCTGTGCTTACATCTAATAACTGGTTAATTCCACTTTAAAGTCAATGTAAAATACATTTTTATATGACAAGTAAGAATTAAACTCAAGTTTTTTTAAGCTAAATTATGCATATAATGAGTCTGAAGTTCATTTTCATTTTGTGAGCAATTTCTGAAGCGATGCATTATGCAGTGCCGTGGAAACAACCACTTTGCGCCGATCCCCGCACTATATGGGCAGTTACCTGTATGACACTGTCCCCGGGGCTCATGTCTGTGTACACATAGACATCATAGGAAATTTCAGGGAAGGTTGGAGTGTTGTCATTTGCATCCATCACCCGAATATTGACAATAACTGGCTCGCTTTCTTGCACGCCGTCAAATGCCGTTATCTTTGGGGATAGAAAAATACATGTAACAGATAAGTCATGCAAACATAAGCAGTATCAAATTCAGTCTTATGATCTGAGGGATTGCTCATATACAGTTTGCATTTTAAGAGGGTGCCAAAATGTTTTGTTGATAAAAAGAAATAGCAAACCTATAATAATACACATAAGCCAAGTGCTTTAAGGTGCTAAGAAGCAATTACAAAGAATTCTGTTTTATTTCTATTTTTTTTTTCTGTTTTATTTTTAATGTATTCAATTCCAAGCACACTTAAACAAGCAGATATGTAAAGTGTCAGAGAGGCTTGGAGTGGGCCAGTAACATTGCTGATTCCTAGGAAATAACTACTGTTTTATTTAAAAAATTAATAGGAGAATATCCTTCCTGTCTACGTATTTCATACACAATTCCAGAGATGCCTTTATAGCCAACGTGGTTATATCACGCAAGACAGTAGGTGCCCTAGGGATGTGATGTCTTTTTCTGGTAATTTACAAAATGGCAATTTTTAAAGGACTTATCGATGTTACTTAAAAGCGATATGTTAATTGCATCATTAACATTTCAGGAAGGTCTGAGAAACAAAGTCAGAGCTGCCACGCTACCATTTTTGTTCTGAATGACTTCTGAAATCTACTCTGTATCTACGTTTGCGCTGTCACTTTGCTGTGTATGGAAGGGTCTCCAGAAAGGAGTCTTCTGTAAGTCCTACAATCTGTATTTTTCCACCCGCTCGTTTTCCTCGTATATCTGAATAAAATCTAGTTCAGAAATTTGGATAATAGAACTTTCTTTTTATCTGTATTCACCTTTCAACCCCATAAATCATGTATATGTTTGTGTAACAGAACATAGAATATAGAATATTATAGAACATAGAATATAATATATATTATATTAGATATATACAGTTTTAATAATCTCCCCTTACCATTTTTTTTCTTAACTAACCTGAACTAGGCTCCCTCCTTTGGATAATCACTGTCAGAGAGTGGAGAGGCAGTCCTATGTGTTATAAGATGCATAGTGGCACCCTTGAGGTCTATCCACCTGATGCCAGTAGTATCCAGTAATGACGGCCAAAACTGTCTCGCAGACATTGCCAAATGTTCCTGGGGGGGAGGGTGGGACAGGCTTGGGGGTGCAGGGATCATCCCAGTGGGGAACCACTGGCCTAACCCCATGACAAAATATAAAATATAATAACAAGAATCCATAAAATAAATTCAAATAAGGGTTAGGACATAATGCTTTACTTGTGGATTCTAGTTTCCAATATCTCAATTTAAGTCAATTATGATGCATGGTGAAGAATGAAACTCTCATTTTCCTGTTTTCATCTTGAAAATTATTTTCCTTTTTTTTTTTTTTTATAAATGATGCTAACACAGCTACACCAACTTAGAAAAAAGAGAAATACATGTGAAGAACGTTATTACTGATATTCTCAATTCTCAGTTACTTGAAAATACTGCATTTTCCCCCTCCTAAATCATGGAACTCTTCAGTTGTAAACAGACATCTCTGTCTGCTACACACACACAAGCCCACATAAATACGTATGTGAATCTCTTTACCGAGAAAGTGTAAGTTTGCTGCTCTTCCCGGTCCACCGGTTGGAGGAGGGTGAGGAAGCGCGTGATGCCGGTCTGCGTGACGGTAAAGACTGAGGTGTAATCGTTCAGGAAAAGGTGAAGCTCTGGATCTTTCGTCTTGGGGAGGAAAAATAATGAATAAACAATGCAACTATTAGTTCATTAACTGGAAATTAATTTTACAAAACTGTTGCAAAACCATATGTGAGTGTAATAAGAATTTCCAAAGAAAAGAGAGGTTTTACTAGACATTTACTCATCACTGAGCTGAATTATGCAAAGACAATGACTCTTTTTGTGGAAAACCACACAGTGGAATAAGTATAATTAATGTAAAAAAAAAGAAAAATAAGATAGATAACAGTCCAATTGAATATATTCTTATTGATTTACATTAATATTCCCAAAGCTTCACTAGGTTTGAGGATTAAGAAGTAAACGCAAGAGAAGAAAACTGAAGCCCCGAATTTAAGCTGTAGGATTGTACGACTACTTCACTTGTGGTAACAATGTGCCCATACGTATATTACTACTCTGTTCTCACATTTACTGTAAATTAGCAATAAAATTGGTTATGTATAATTCATTACCTACAAATATCATGCTCGCTCTTTCTTATTTTAATGCTGTAGAGATTCCCCAAGGGGAAACATAATGTTTATTTTAATTTAAAGTTTTCTGATAATTAGATTGAAGGTATATGAATTGGCTGCGTGTGTCTGTGAGCCCCAAACATGATAATGTACAGAAAGAAGTGATTGCAGAAGTTCAAAACAGAGAAAACTCACTAAGCAGTGGAAACCCTTCACAGTCGATTGCTGTCCCTGGAGAAGAAGACATTTTCGAGAAAGAACAAGGACAGAAGCTGGGGAGGTGTGGGCTGGTGTCTGCATCGTGGAGTCAGAGGGCAGGTGGGCCAAAGGAAAGAGGGAATCGGGGACAGAGGGCTTCTGACAAGGCTATGAAAACAACAGCAAACATAAAACCACAGGGAGGCCAGGCATTGTTATAGATTTGAGCAACTTTAAAAATTATGCATTGAGGAGAGGGAGCTTGGGAGATACAGGCTTCCAGTTATGAGTAATGTCACAGCACAGGGAATACGGTCACTGGCACTGCAACAGCGTCACGTTTGGTGAAGGATGGCAGGCGCTCGTGTGGTGGGCATGACAATGCAGAGAGAAGTCAAATCACCACTGTGTGCACCTGAGATGAATGGAACTTGGTGTGTCAACTATAGTCAAGTAAACACCCAACACACGGTGTGCATAGTGTAGTGTGGAATGTAATTTGGTGTCATAGATTCCTTTTCTGCCTCTGAAATGGGGGGCTGAGGGCAGAGTAGAAAGTTCAGAATTGTTAAAGACATGTTAATTTGATTTAAAAATTAGCGCTCACATTTTAAACATTTTCGTGTGAAATTGAGAAAGTTGATATGTGTACTACTATATTACAAGGTGGGCAAGACGCAACACACAAAGGGTGAACTCTATACCTCTCGTTAAAGCTTCAGTATGTGTACCTTCCAAGTAACTTTCAAATGAACAGTTTCATTTAAACCTAACACAGTTCTGTATTCGTGATATCTTCTTAGATATTTGAAATATCCCTTAGCTATATCTTTGTAGCTTCAGGGTCCATAGAAGGCTCTAGGTCTTCTATGAAATGAAAGATTTTGATAGAAGTCCAGTGTGCTACATTTATTGATCTTGGAATTAGTTGTTAAGAGCCGTGAAAAGTCAGAGGCTTTACATGCATACTTTCAAACAGGAACCTCAGTTTCCATGTCAGCATCATGACCCCATATACTCAGCATTGCTAGCAGGTGTGGGGAGGTTGAGTAATCAAACATATTAGGTAATAAAAAGTTAAATTATTTACTTAAAAACAGATGATAAAGTACATATAAACTCAACATATTGTGAACCACATTTTGAAGTTCCTTCTTTACTGTGTAAAGTTAGAATGCAGTTTCAATTAACAGCAATTACTAACTAGGGTAAAATCACTAGGCTGTTAAATTCATGTATTGTTTCCTGTTTTCTGAGCGTCCCAACAATGATGCTGGGGAACGCAGCGTCCTGTACTCGCACCTCTACATGGCCAGGAATCCGAGCCAAGTGAGCTTTGCCCTGTGACCTGATACAGCAAATATTTACTTCCCCTTTGTTCAAGTCCCTCAGTCCTTCTCTACTTTCCTCGTGACTAACATTCTCACAATTTCCTTTCTTCCTTTCCCAGGAAGGCTCTGCTGGTAAATTTGTCGGGTATATTCCTTCACAGACTTACCACGTGTTGTGAGCATTTTCTGTTATGTCTGGTGCGGTGATGGTGCAGGCCTGCGGTGAGGGCTGGGCTGTGCCAGTGTACACACACGTGATACCACACCACGGAGTCATGCCACAGACCACACCGTCTTTCTCCCAGTTTATGAAAGTCACAACACCTTTACTGTCAAATGCTTCCCTTTTGAAGACGACACACCCATCAGAACTTCATAAACAGACTCTCATATTTGATAACAAGAAACATTAAAGACTTTTTTTTTGATAATTCACTTTTCTTCACTTCAAGTTCTGTTGTAACAACCAGCCAGAGACTAAAATACGAGTTTCCAGACCTGAAAAATGTTTTTTGTAAAAAAGATAATCTAATACATAAAGCTATCACTGTCAACGGCATTGTATAGCTCACGAAAATCTGTCCTGCTCAGTTAATCTCTGATTAAATTATAACTTGTGAAGTTCATGGAAACTTAACATAGTAACCTTCTAAAATCTATGTATAGGATACACAGACGCTTTTGGTGAATATCTGGATATTTCTTTGAGGAGACGAACTGAAGAATGCAGATTTGGAAGTATTCAGCCAATTATTACTCAAAGCTTATTACCTAGGATTTATTTATTTTTTATTTATTTAAAATTTTTTTTAGACAGGAAGCAGGATTTATTGGTGGGCAAGAATGGGGGGGCAGTGCTGAAGTTCTCACGAGTGCAGAGCCCGCCATTTGTCCAAGGGGCCACGATTAGGGATGTATTTGACCCCACAGCCATCTGGGATGAGCTGTTTTTCAGCCACCATGTCTTCAGATTCACATTAAACTTAGTAAAGCCCCACTTCTTGGAAATGTGGATCTTCTGGCGGCCAGGGAACTTGAACTTGGCCCTACGTAGGGCCTCAATCACATGTTCCTTGTTCTGCAATTTGGTACGGATGGACATGATCACTTGGCCAATGTGGACCCTGGCCACCGTGCCCTGGGACTTTCCAAAGGCAACCCACATACCTGTCTGGAGCCTAGATTGGAGAAAGCATGAGGCCGTACCTCAATGACCACCGGAAAAAGCTGTCTCCAAGGCTCCTTAGGGCAACCCGTACAATCAACAGGCTGCATACACTACCAAGGAGGCTGCTGTGTGTAGTCATTGCACACTGGGCCCCATGGGGAAACAGCACAGTTGGCTTAATTGGCTGCAGATACCTAGGGATTGATTTTTAAGGATAATACTGTTTTTGGGTGTGGTATATTATAAGTGTAAAATGGACAGAAATTGCTCTGCCTTCTTACTCTTACAGGGACAGATTTTATGTAGTCTTCGTGTCTATATATTTAAGACATATATTAGTTTTTTTAATCAATGTACACAGAAGGCTGATTAATAAATGTTCTTTTTCCCCTCTGAAATAAGGTAATATTATATTATCTGAAGTATATTTTCACTATACACAATAAGTGTATCATTTCATTGGTTTGTGTATTATTCTCTGGGAGGGTAATATAGACTCTGATATTCACCCACAGCACAGAAAAAAAATAAAGACAAAAGTAAACACATATCCAAATGCAAAGTTAAACAAATGTGTGAAATGTAAAATTAAAAATCCTATCATATAGAAGAAGTACATTCAAATACAACAATCGATTGGATTTGAAACCAGTTTTGGGTTTCCAGTGAGAATCAGAGTATTACATCACACACACACACACACGTTTATATGCATCCTCATACATATACACACACAACACAAAAATGTATGTGCATGTGTATATATATATATATATATATATATATATATATATATATATATGCATACTTAGGGAAATTCTAAAGCATAAGGGGAAATGACAAAAATTAATCTCATCTGCCAATTTGAATTGGTTAACAGTAGTTGTCTTCAGACAACCTTGTTCAAAAGGGTTCAATCCCAAGCTTCAAATATTTCAGAAAGAATATGATGATGAATTATTAATGTTTGTCATGGACTAAAAAACATTTAAAAATGGAATAATCTTTGCTAAAATTCACATGAAATTTGGATTCCACACCATTCATTCTACTATAACCAATAATATGATGAACATAAATTTAAATTGCATCTACACACACATTTGTAAAGTCATTATAGATGTCCTCTTAAGGGACACTAAAGTAAGTGTCTACTTGTTTTAGGAGAAAAGAAAAAGAACCAGGAAATGAACCACGGCAATTAACAAAAGAGCAAACACGAAATGAACACCGAGTACCTACAGGAACTCCGCCCGGTGGGACCTAGGGCAAATTCAACATTAAAGAGAAAACTGTAAGCATCAATGACCACAGGCATACGGATGGGTTACAAGTATACACTACTAAAAAACAAATAACAACAACAAAGTTTTCTAGAGCATTTAACTAATAACTTTTTTCAAGGTGTATTTTTTTCTTAATACTCTGACACAACACACGTACAACAGCATAACAATAGGTATAAAGCATATGAGGACAGTGGACTTTTAAGAGCATACTGTATTAAGTTTTAAGGACACCTGGATTCTGAAACAGTAACGCTTTATGCAGGACTGTGAACCCACATGGAACTGTAAGCGACTCACCGGTTTCCTACAAGCCAAAGGGGTAACCATGGTTGATTACTATTCCCCATTATTATTTTGTATAACCAGAATCCAATAATCAACTTTTAGTAGTTCTGCTTCCTGAAAACATGGTGGTTTCAGACATCATCTTAAACACCTTGGGCACATCTTGCTCTACCTATCTGCTGGGCTATTTTGAAAATATGAGTAAGAGTACTTAAAAAAATGTGAATGTGATTCCTATCACCTCTCCATATGGTAAATGTATCTTTATGTGATATTTATATATCAATAGAAAAGGAGCACTAACAGAAATATTTTTATTTACTCTGTTTTTCGGTCTCACTGTGACCCTTAATATTCCTTCTGACCCAAAATCTACACTGCTAGTATTACCACTCACCCATCCCTGCTACTAGTTTTTAAAACTCTCTCTTACGTCTACTGAACTGAAGGAAGAGTTTGATTTTTGGACAAATAATCTGAGTCTGTTCTCCTGTTCTTGAAGCTGCTCAGGAAACTAACTCCTGTGGTGATGACTTCTCTTTTCATGCCTGATCTTCATCTCTGTTTCTTCTGATAACATCTGAATGTGGTGTCCTGTTTCTGTCTTTATTCTTAAATCCTTTATCCATATGCTGATTAATTTCATTATTCTGGTACCCAAAAATAGTCAGAACTTAGCAGGCAGTAAAACAGTTGCCTGTGAACTGAAAAGGCCTCGAGGTTTCTTTTTGTTAATAGAAATCTTTAAATCATCTAGTAGTGAACATATTTTATTTTTAAAATAAAAAGTACTTGGCTTGGGAAAAAAGAGGGGATTCTGAAGGACATCAATCCACCTTGAAACATGTTACTGACTATTCTGTAGATTTATTCTGGGTGCTGGAAAATGGAAGTTATATGGAATACCAGGTGAGTTATGGGAAGGCTCGTTTCGACTCAATATAATGAAGAGTTTTCTAGGAAGGAGTTGCCCAACCATGGCATGGGGCGTATCGGGAAACAGGTAAATCAAGAGCACTAGAATTTTGATGTGTATGCTAGATGCCCTCGTTCCCTTACTCATGCCTGGATCTATGAGTTCATTCAACAACTAGGAGAAATCGCTAAGCTCTGGGAACTTCGGGATATAAGAGTGACTGAGATCTAAACCCTATTGTCAGTTTCAATTCAAAGCAGGTCCAAGGTGCCTAGAATGTCGCATATAAAGCGTGAGAGAGACACACAACTCAGCCGAGAGGAAGGGGAGTCTGGACAAGATGCGTGAGTGAGGTATGCCCACGCGGAACTCTCAACACTGAGCGGAAGTTGTGCAAGCCAGCTTGGGGGATGAAAGATGAAAGACGTCAAAACATGGGAAATGTCACAAAGGTAATGAGTCAGGAAGCCATGCAGGAAAATACAAGTAGTTGCTAAGTGTAGCAGGTGAAGTGGGGAGTTTCAGGAAATGTGACTATATAAATGCTTGGGGTGGCATTCTCTTCTGCAGGGAAACTCGTCTCAAAAGCGTGTGAGGCAGAAGCTGAGGAAGACGCATCTGACCTCTTAAAAACATCGCTCTTAGTGGCTGGGTGAGAGACACCTGAGTAGGGAAAAATAGGAAGGCAAGGGCAACAGGAAGCAATTCCAATGAGAGACAGATAGAGCAGGGGTTGTAAAGATGGAGACAAAAAGACAGTCACCAAATATCCAGAGGACAAAACAGGAAGAATATGAAGACTTTCAGCTGCAGTGAGGAAACAAAAACCAGACTCCTGGGTTTCAAGACCGAGGGGCTCGATGACGCGCTATATCAGTACCCGAGAACAGGGTTTTAAGAGAACGTTTCGCACAGTCTAGGAGACTGGAGTCAACTATATTTAACATTTCATGGGCTTCTTTACATTAAGGATGCATAGAATCTGTATTTAATACTTTAGAAACCTTTACCGCTAGGAGATGAGAGATACGTGTTCACCAACTGGGCACCTAATGGCCCTCACTGTAGTTACTTTTGGAAAGAGGATGGGCCTAAATAATAAACTGATGGCAAGACGCACATTGTTTAATCACTTGACATTTTTACAAGACATGTTAACGGTGCACCTCTCCCAGCGCATCGCAGCATTTAAGGCAGCTGTCCCGTCCCTGCCCTTCCCACCAGCCCCAGGGGAAGGACCGGCCACGAGGGCGACGAGTGCTCCCACCTACCTTATGGATCACAGGTGATTGAACGAAAAGGGGCGACTTGTGACAAGGAGGCCCACAGTGTGGTACGACTATCACACAGTAGGACCAAGGGTCAGACCAGTGGAGGGGGGGCTAACTCCAAAACACAAACTCTAAGAACCACAGCCTCCTGTGCCCCGCCCCCACCCCAGAAATGCTCAGAGCATTTAATAGGCTGACTGGGACCAACTCTAAGAGCAGAATGCCCAGTGGAGCTCCCAGATGTTTTATACCCAGGAACCCCCCCCCCACGTCAGCAATACTCTCTAAGTCCCACCAGCCTTTACAAAGGCTCTTAGAATGCCATCTTAACATTCGTAATTTCAAAGTGAATGACAATCCAGAAAAGTAAGAAGGTACAGAAGCAAGGGTAGGGTTTAGTATGCAACTATTCCATAATATAACTGCGTTGAGTAAATACAAACACATACATTTCGCGGTTATGGAAAACCTCTCAGCTGCATTTTTTTCAGGCTTTAGCTTTTGCTCACTGATGTGTTCATTAAGGTATGATTTACACTATCATAATTTTCCAAATTGACTAGTCTGTGCTGAACATATGATTACGCATTCCAATTTAAAAATGAAATAAAACCCCCACCAAAATCTCTGGGACATCACCAGGCCTGCAAAATATAGCAGCTTAGCCTATATGAAACATATTCAGGTGGCTCTGAATTTTCTAGTGAGGACTCACTAGATGAAGACCTTCAGGGGATCCCTAGCCCCCTACATCAGGATGAGAAATGGTGTTCGTCTATGCACTTATCTGGAAGAACGCCTGTAGCATATACCACCTGTCATGATGGTCAGCCTACAGTCATACTGTGTCAAGTAGACAAGGGCTTCCTAGCTTGGTGCTGAAAATCAGAGACTTTGCTTCCCAGAGACCTTGGCTCTAGGACCAGCTCCACCATTTACTAACTCTGCGATCACAGACATGCATTTAAAATAGCTTCGACTTCCCCCTCCACAATATTGAAAATTGCACCTTTATGTTTGCTGTGAGATTTAAGGGAATTAACGCAAGATAAAGCATCTACTACATTGTCTGTCCGGTACTAAGAACTCACTGACAGTTATTGTTAAAACGTGATGAGACCAAAGTGGGGAGACTCAGAAGCACAGGAAAGTTGGGATGACAGGAGAGAAAGCACCAGGATCTTGAAGGGCTTCTGGAAAGAACCAGGGTACATACAGAGTCGTCACAGCCTCTGCAAAAGTGTGAGAAACTTTTTCCAGAAAGAGGGAAAAACAATCTGAAAGTTCCCTCTTCTCTTATTAGACGGATGGCAAAGCTTCCTTGTAAGGAGATTTTGGGGGACCCTCTACGGGTGTGCTGTCCAAGGAGCGGCAGGTGACTACTTTAAGTTAATTAAATTAAACAGAACGTCAAAATTCAGTTGTCAGTGTAGTCCTGTTTTCGGGGCTCTGCAGAAAACAGCCACGCGGGGCTGGGGATCGCCATGGGTGATGGCTTGGCTGCAGAATGTTTCTGAACACCTCTGAGGAAGAGCGAGAAATTGCTGAGTCAGGACTTTCCACCTTGGAACTGACAGGATCCAAACGGAAAACATGTTGTACCAAAAAAACAAATAAAACGCATGGGGAAATACTGTGGCAGGTCACAGAATCACAGGGAAATACTGTGGCAGGCCACAGAACCACGGAACGGAAGGAAAACCTTCAGAGATCAATCCAGGCCTGCGGGCCTTCTAACCCAAGAAGACAGGACCCAAGAGCACTCCAGTCTGTGCGACTCCATCAGTCCTCGTTTCCTCCCTGTGGTGATAGACTTCTTCCGTGACAGCAGCAAACGTGGCCATGTGGCTTCAGATCTGTTTCCACTTCTTTAATGCATGATGTCAAAGCCTCCCGGCTCTGGTTCCTTGACTTCCCTTTCCTGGAGGGGCTCTGACTGGCCACCTATAGATTTTCTGGCCACCCCTCAGCACGAGAGGGAGTGAAGAGGTCAAGAACTCTGACCCGCCCAGCCTGGACCGCCACCCACCGGTGTGGCCAGTGGCTCCTCCAGCGCCGGGTAACGGTGTGTGCGGCACACGGAGCCTTAACGTCGGCATGGCCGGCGGCGGCAGTGGGAGCGGGCAAGTGTGGTTTTGCCTAATAACATAGCACTGGAAACGCTCCCTAAACCACACCTGAGGGCTGCCTTCATGGTTTCTGTTTAGTTTTGTTTTTATTGTGTGATGCCATTATGTTCCGCTGTAAGCAATTATAGAAACAGATTGCAACCCATAATAATTAAAAAAAAAAAAAAAGTTTGCCCTGTGGTTTAGTATACTATAAATGAAACATTCCTTTCTGTCCTTATACCCGGTATCCATAAACTGAAAAACACACAGAATATAAACAAACAAAAAATGGTCACTGAATTCACACATACTCTTTTGACAGTATTCTTGATGTGAAATTAAGTTACAACACTAAGATCCCTGTTTCTGAGACTCGTATTTAAACGGACTTGGTTCTCTATTCTATAGCTCATGTAACTACGTCCTCGTAAAATTTCCTGCTGACATAGAGACAACAAGAGATGTGTTCAGGAAACAAGAGCAAAATGCAGACTGAACTTACGTCCTCTATGTCCTTGTCCAGAGCCACGATTCTAAGAGGGGTGGTCAAATTCAGACTGTCGGAGATGGTGGCTCCCACCGGGGCCGACTCCAGGATGTAGCCTTGATAACTGGGCATCGTGAAGTACGGACTCTGGTTGTTTTCATCCAGTATCTCAATATGCAGACTGGCAAAGGCGGGCAGAGGGTGACCGTTGTCTTGTTCAGCCTAGAAAAGAATTTTTTGAGAAGTTACAAAAAATTATATGTTATTGGATCCTTTTGGTGTGTTGCTTTTCATACCATATAGGGGGGTTCTTTTTTGATATGGAGTTATTATAGAAAGAAGAAATGCTTTCAAGTCGAGGGGACTGGGTCCCTTAGAAAGCGTAAATGAGGACAAGAACTTCGAGAGACGCTTCATCAACGTTTTGGTCTCCTGTCCTCGAACTCAGTATATTTTTCAAAAACCACACTAATGATGACTTATTGTACCTGCATTGTATGCTGTTAGGAGAGGTAATTGTGCTTAACAACGGGTAGACAGAAAACTGAGAAGCAAAGACATTTGGTAAATTGCTAATAAAAATATTTAAGAATAAAGAAAAGATTCATAACCTAAAGTATTACATTTACTTTATTCTCCTCTGTCTTCTCGTTTCCCGCTAAAGATCCAACCCCAAATAATTCATATTTCTATATAAAGGTAATAGATAAAGGCTACATTTTTGCTCATGGAAAGTCCTCAGAGGTGTCATACGAGGGACACAGATGATTTCAAAGAAATATTTTTAGTAGGTGTAGAATTCCAAATATTATTTAATCAGACATATGTTATTCAAATATAATTAAGAATCAGGTACTAGAAATATGTTTGTTTTGACTTTTCTCCTCTTCAGTTTAAAAAAAATGATGACAATTTATATTCACAATATTTTTTTTTTTTCGTGACTAACGGTCATGTTGTGAATGGGGAAACACCACCCCTTGACTTTCTGGTTTATTTATTTATATATTCATTTTTTTTAAATGTACACTATTATATAACAACCCAAAAGTTTTATTTCAGGGAAGATTTCATCACAATTGACTTCTACAAAATTTCCTCCAAATGTCAGGAAAAACCTTGACATAATTCAATAGCATATATTTATCGAAACGGATTCAAAATTCTCTGTCTTAAGTTTTTACTGATAAGTTTTCCGCACTTTTGCAAAGTTGTGTTTTGAAATCAACTCTACCTGAAGGTTAAATGTTTTATATTAAAGACTTCAGTGCTTTCCTGGATGAAATAGCACCCTTTCAGCCATGAAAATTTACAAGTGGTCCAGAAAGATATCTGCGGTTTTCGATCCGGAGGCAGGAACCTTGGCTTCTAGAAGATAATTGTATACTTTCTTCTGATTATAACAGCATTTCCATCAACAACGAGGGTAAAAGGTCACAGTGATGTCGGGTAGGACTGTTCACTCTGAACCAAGAAAAATCACACTATTTTTTCACTTCATATTATTGTAAATACTGAAGTATTTTGAAATATTACTTATACTAATTACTAATTTGAAATTGTGGTAATTAATAAGCCCACTGTAAAATTAGGTTGATTAAAGCATTAATAAAAACTATGTATTTTTCTTCTTTTTTAATATTTTGAGAACTTGATTTAATACGTTAGATTTCCTTTACAATGCTAGCCATTTGTTTTACCATTTATATTTTAATTGGGCAAAAGCCTGCCAAAGCGGTCCATGGCCCAAAGCGTTCAAAGAGCCCTGACCCGCACTGGGGACCACGCTCCTGCAATAATGCTCAGTGCTGTCTGGACTTCTGGATTCTTCCCACACACGCGCGTACGCGCTCCCTACACCATCAGCATGGACCGCTCCTTCCGCGACCGTCCAGCGGCTGTCCTTAATTTGCGCTGAGCCTCAGATGCTCTTCAGGAGTTCCCTCTGCGACACACAGCAGGCTTTCTGGACACAGCTGATTAGGGCGAGAGGTACAGTCTCTGACTAGAAAACATCGCTTTTACACTGGACGAAACTGACTGGCCCGAGGGGGGTTCCGACCCAGCAACTGTGACCTGATTAAAGCGGAAGAGTTCATCCACGCAAGTCACGGCCGGCAGGACTTTCTCTCTCCCTCTATTCTGCATCTAATTCCAAAAGCCACTGTGCCTTATTTGGACATGCTAGCGGTGCCAAGGAAGCCACGAACTCTACAATGTATCCCCTCCCCCGCAATAAACACACGCCAACACACAATTTACGGATGGCGAGGGGAAGACAAGACGCCGAATTTTATATCAGTGAAAGAAGCTTATGTTTTACATTCAGCTCATAGGCTGTTAATTTTTACTGCCAGCTGTGAAGCCAGGAAGAACGTGTATTATGCGCATGGTGGGCACAAAGTGGTCCAATGAAAAGGAAATGAAACTCAAATCAGAGCTCTGGGCGCAGTCTAATTCTGCACATCTTTAAAAATAACACGCAAAAGCTCTCTTTTCACCCTCGCCTTAATTTGCCGTTAACATGGCCGATGTTTTTGGACTGTTTGCATCACGTGTGCTAACCAGGCTTCTGTCTCCAAAGTCCTCATTCGTGACCCCTGCCCTATTTTGTATACTCCTCTCTAAATGCGAGAGCGTACGCATTTGTGTTGACAGAGAAGCAAGAAGGTTTGTTTCGAGTTCAAGTCCACATCACACCCCAGTACAGACAGGAAGGCATCCAAACTCAGCCTCTTGATTTATGAGAGGCTACGCGGGGAAATTTACCACCTTTCTGCAATTCAGAGGATGCAAATGAACATCCCAGTGTAAGACTGATGGAAGAAATTAGTGGCAGGAAAGAATATTAATAACGTAGATACTCCAAATTAATTAGAGTTAAAATATGGCACTTAACGCAAATTAATACCATTACACTCTGCTCTGCAGTGAGGCCATGCATCAAACCTGTCATCCGATCCTTCCTTCATCTGTGTCATATAAATAGGAATTCTCGAAAATCTGACTTATTCAGTTCCTCCATAATCACTAATCAATGAGAGGAGAAGTATAAAAAAAAAGCAGGTCAGGTGAAACAAAGTGGTATTTTAAAAAGGCACTTAACCCCATAAGATAAGCGTATTGACATCCACTGAGTCTGTCTTACCAGTGAAACATTATATTTAAAAGCCAGGTTTTGTTTGGAGAAAATCTGGGCATGAGTCCCTTTTTCAGTAATGAAACTAAAAGCCAAGAAAGCAGAAGTATAAAATAAAATAAAATAAAATGCACTATTTAGCTATTTTGGAGGGCAGAACACTGAAAGAGACAAACCTCTCCATCTTCAATATTAAAACAAGCTATGGTGCCCCCCTTAGCTCCCCGCACCGGGGGACTAAGGAAGCCAAGTGACTTTCCCCGCCAGGGGCCAGCAAGCTGGTTAACAAACCCCACCCTGTCCTATAGGAACCGTCTCAAGAAGACAGAAGGATTGAGGGCAGAACGGGGAAAATGGGAGAGATTGTGAAGACATTTAAATAAATTCTAGGGGAGAAGACAGAAACTGTTCTCTGCTACACAGGACTTCCCGCTGGTGGGCCCGGGGACCCTACCTGGCACACGGCACTGCTCAGAGGCTTCGCTAGTGGGGCCTGGGTCAGGCTCAGTTGTCCAAGCCACTAGGACTCCTCCACTCTTCCACCGTCCTCATCCTGGCAACACCGTTCACTAGCCTTTCAACAGGACACCGCCTCTCGGTCTCCTCCCGTGTCACCCCCTGACTCCTCCCATTGTCCTTTGCTGGTCTCTCCCAGCCCCGGAGGACTTGGCCATCTCCCCCTCGTCCTCACGCTCAGGTGCTGGTGGGTCCCCTGTGAATGTCACGGCCGTAGACACGTGAGCAACTTCCTGACTCCAGCCCAGCCCTCCTGCCCGCACCTGTCGTGAGAGCCCCCGTGTCCATGGCCACCGTACACCTGTGCCTGGGGCCTGATGAATGTTTCCCGTGTAACCTCTGCTGAAGGGGGCTCTCAACCCACAAGCCTGCTGGACCCCTGCGGCCCTTTCTTCCAGCCGTTCGGCCAGGACCCTCGGACCCAGGACCTGCCTCCAGCCCTGCTTCTTTCCGCCCCTCATAGCCAATCCAGAGCACATTTTACGGACTGTGAACTGTACGACGGAAGCGGGCTCTAACCACTCCTCACCTCCCCCACTGTTTCCACCCTGATGCCACTACCATCATCTGTCACATGATTATTTAACCTGTCAGCTTCCCCCTCACCAGGGCCCCACTCCCCATAATGGAGGCCAGTGCTTTCATTAAAGAAGAGTCAGAGTGGGTCACTTCTTTTCCTTTTAAATATTTATTTTGAGAGAGAGAGAGAGAGAGAGTGTGCACATGTGGGGGGGATGGGTTGAGGGGCGGGGGGGTGGGGGAGAGAGAGACAGAAAATCTCAAGCAGTATCTGTACTGTCAGTGCAGAGCCTGACATAGGACTCGATCTCAGGAACCCCAGGATCATGCGCTGAGCTGAAATCAAGAGTCAATGTTCAACCGACTGAGCCACCTGGGCGCCCCTGGATTGGGTCACTTCTCCCAGCAAAGCCCTTCACTAACCTCTGTGATCTGATCTCATCATGCTTCCTCAACTTCCTCCCTTGACCTGCTCTGGGCCCCTCCCAGACCCCACCTTCCTCCACAGTAAAGGCTTCCTCATGCTTGTGTCTCCCAGCTGAGCACAGGCTACTTAGTTACACCCCCCACCCCCCGGGACACTGATTCTGCAAACATAGCAAGTCCCCCGGGCCCTTGCGGCTTCAGAGATCCCATCCCTTGTTCCCACTCTAAATACAACTTTCAAATAGACAGGAAGAGTGTTTGCTTTGGAGAATTTCACTGGAGGCTAAATTTATCCTTCCACTTTCACTTTTTGATTAGAAATTGCATTCATTACCATTTTTTCCCCTAATCGATTTAGTTTGCTAAAATACACTTACTCAAGTTCCCAACCAGTTTGTTTATTTATTAGCACTAACAATACTATTAGTTTTCAACGTTCAAAGAGCCAGGCATTTAGACATGCCTGCTTTGAGATTCAAGCATGAATTCCTTGGACTTTTATCTGACACCAAGTGCTTACAAAAGTCTAAACATTTCCCTGTAGAACAAGGACACATTGTTATTGAGTTCTTTGTCAAGTGCAAAGTGTATCATTGTGGAACAGATACCTCCAAAGTGAGACATAGTAACAAACAAACAAAGAAACAAACAAAAAGAATGGGGGCTTAGCACTATTATGGCTTTGATAAAAATATGGTACTTTAACACATTTATAAAGAACAGTTTAAAACAGACAAAAGTAGTTTATGCTGTTACAGCCATACAGTGGGGGTCCACCGGTGTGTGAGGGGCAGTGACCAGGAGAGGGTGGTGAGGCATCTGGGGTATTTGTAATATCCTCCCTTTTTTTTCTTTGTATATCTGGGTGCTCCAATTTGTGAAAATTTATCAAGACGGACAGTTTCCAAGAAAAATGTTACTAAATATCTGTCATAAATTTGCTCTCCCCAAACATGCCCACGGATGTCCCCTCCTCCCATTGCTAGTAAACTAGCTGATCCTAAGGCTGTCGAGTAACTTACGGCCACTCCAGTGCAAATGGTACAGTTTAATAAACGCTGAGCCAGCAGGGGACTTGAAAAACCAACCCTGCAAAGGTATTTAAGCATTATAGACACTTGCCTCTTCCAATACATCATTTCATTAAAGGCAGGCTCCCAAAGTAGACTCTGCCTTTGGTACTTTCCCTGTGTCTCAAACACTGTTTTCTAAAGCTCTGGTTCTGATGTCTCAGTATCATGTGAGTTTACTGTCAAGGTCGATTCCCAGCGGCTCAGTCGACTTTCTGATTTGTATTTATTTGTTTCCTTAATTATGAGGTTAATGTTACCCTGCCTCACCCAGTTCCAAATGACACTAATATATGGTTGGTTCTCACACTGTGGTGCCTTGAGAAACACGTGGGTCTCTTCATCTAGCCCTGAAATCTGCCTTTCAGAAACAAACCTATCACATGGTCCTGTCCAGCCACTAGCCCTCCTTGAATCAGTTAGGTCTGTACAGGTTGTCTTCTCTCGCTCAGGCTCCTAGGAAGCTGTGACTCTAAGAACGGCCCCAGTCCAACTCTGCTCTGGCCTCACAGGCAAGTAGTTGTTCCTTCATCAGCTTTAAGCAAAGTTTTGCATTTCAGTTGGATGGAACGGATGGAAATGAAAAATGGAGGAACCTCGCTTGTGTAAGGCAGTGCTCCTGAGGGTCCTGCTCAGCTCACTCCAGCCCTGCAGGGTGTTGGGACCAAAGCTCCACTAATGACAGCAGGTTACAGATCCTTTGAAATGTCTTTAGGGAGCGATGGCAAGCCTGTGTTGTCCGGGTCAAAGATTGTATTAATATTATCAACTAATTAATAATTAAAAATAAATGTATTCCATTTCTTCTTGACCCTTCTTATAAAATCAATAGTGCCTTAAATCGATAGGAACGTTCTATATTTAAACTTTAATACTGTAAGGAATTAAAAGATGCCCAGAGTTTGACAGCAAGTGCAGTCGGAAGTTACTAAAAGTATCTGAGAACTTAAAAAGCTATTTATTAATTTATCAGATAAAATGCAAAAAAACTTTGTATATTACATACAAAAATAGTTTGTCTGTAATGCCATAAATCTAGCAATGAAATACATTCTTGGCTGGAAATAATTACATTTTCTCTTTGACAAACAAGAAAAAATATCTTCACTACACAGAATACAGACAATGCACACCCGACAAAAGTTCATAATAAGACAACAAAAGAATATGGACACACTTCCCACCAAAGGAATATTTTTAAGAAAGTGAAGTATATTTTATCATCACTCGAAGAATACTCCCATTCTGTTTATAATTTATTGCAATGAATCTTCAAAGTTCCTGTATATATTTCAATAATAAAAATCTTTCTCTGCTTAGTGTTTGAGATACGGACTGACACCAGAATGACTACACTGATTTTGAATGATTTAAAGATGGAAAAATGCAGGAGCTTTGGGGAAGACACAGGCTCAGGAACTCGGCTAATCACAGACACGTCAGACTAGCTGGCCGGTGCTCGGAGCAGGGAAACCATCTTGGCTATAAATAGCACAGCTAGCCAAAGACAGAATTATGACAGTGATAAAGTGGTAACTTTTCCTGGAATGCTGCTAACTGTTTCATCCCCTCATTTTGCCATGCCATCTGTCTCCCCCACCAGCAGAGGCCCATGCACAGTTCTGCTCCTGTTCCGACTAGGTTTTCTCCCAACCGGTGAAGTGCCTTATGTGAACTGGTCAACCGGAAAAGTTCATCGTGGAATATCTAAATTTCAAAAATACCATCGGCATCCAAAATAACTGATCTTCAAGTGGGTTGTTTTCCAGAGTCTAGAACGTAGGTAGAGGAGGAGCTTAGTGTCTCTCCTACGTACCACATTTTTTTTTAATGTTTATTTATTTCAAGACACAGAGAGACAGAGAAATAGAGAGTGATTATGAGCAGGGGAGAGGCAGAGAGAGAGGGACAGAGAATCCCAAGCAGGCTCTGTATCACCAGCACAGAGCCCAAAGTGGGGCTCGAACCCACAGACTGTGAGACCATGACCTGAGCCAAAACCAAGAGTCAGATGCTTAACCCACTGAGCCACGCGGGCGCCCCTGTACCAGGTTACACTTGAGAAAAATAGTGAGAAGACTTATTGAACTTACAGGGTTTAGAGTATGTCTAAAGTTTTCTACACAACTACTGGGAAGCGTAGGAAGCTCTGCCAGGAACGGCTGTGGAGGCGTGTGGAGTTGTGTAGTGGGGGGCGTGGCAAGGCCGGCTCAGAGGGCGGCTTCGCCTGAACACCTGCCAATGTCTGCATTGCTGCTGTACTCCTCCAGTGACCTTTGCAGGCAAGGGGGCTTGCCAAATCCAGGCACTGTGACGAGAATGAATACACTGCTTTTCCTCTTCCAAGCAGCTGGAGGTCACCTTGTGAGGAAGGAAGGAGGCGAAATGAAATATCACCTCCGCGTGTCTTTCCGCAGCTTGCACATTCGGAGAGATGCTGTATTCAACTGCCAAGCTGTGTTTCTGCTCTACCTCGGCTGGATGAATAACAGCGTGAGACAAGAGGATTCGATGCATTCCTTCCTTTTATTAATTTCCATAACTGTCATATTACTCAATAATTCAGCCTCACACTTAGAATTTTTTAGAATTGGGGACAACCAGAAGGGGATTAGGTGTGAGGTGAGAGAACAGTGTTCTTTTGAGGAAACAAAAATAATGTTTTATGTGTTAATCTTTTATGCGTACATTTTTAAAAAGGAACATAAAACTTGTTTTTTGTGTGTTGAGTTTGGTAAGATATGTGCAGAGTACATGAATAGACACTTCTCCAGAGAAGACATCCAGATGGCTAACGGACACACGAAAAGATGCTCAGCATCACTCATCGTCAGGGAAATAACATCAAAACCACACTGAGATACCACCTCACACCTGCCAGAATGGCTAAAATCAACAACTCAGGAAACAACAGATGTTGGCAAGGATGTGGAGAAAGGGGAACCCTTTCGCACTGTTGGTGGGAATACAAACTGATGCAGCCACTCTGGAAACAGTGTGGAGTTTCCTGAAAAAATTAAAAATAGCACTACCCCCCAAGACTCATCAAGTGCTACTAAGTACCACCAGGCAGTTATTCAAAGGATATGAAAATGCTGATTCAAAGAGGCACATGCACCCCGATGTTTAGAGCAGCACTATCGACAACAGCCAAAGTATGGAAGAGCCCAAATATCCATCTACAGATGAATGGATAAATATGTGTGTATATATACAAATGTATATTATATATATATAATGGAATATTACTCAGTGATCGAAAAGAATAAAATCTTGCCATTTGCAAGGACAGGAATGGAGTAAGACTGTATTATACTAACTGAAATAAGTTAGAGAAAGACAAATATCATATGACTTCACTCACATGTGGACACAGGATAAGGGAAGCAAAAATGAGATAAAAACCACAAGACTCTTAAATACAGAGAACAAACTGAGGTTTGCTGGAAGGGAGGTGGGTGGGGGATGGGCTAAATGGTAATGGGCATTGAGGAGGGCACTTTTTGGCATGAGCACTGGGTGTTCCTTATAAGTGGTTAAGTACTGGGTTCTAGTCCTGAAGGCCAGACTATACTGTATGTTAACTAATTTGAATATAAATTTAAAAATTAATTAATTTAAGAAAGGAATATAACATTAAAATAAAAGATGAGCATGTATTGGATGTGTTGGTAGATTTCTGAAAGTATATTAGTCATTAAGAAATCCAGGGAGCGTTTGCTATTTCATTACTAATAAGAACTAATGCTTAAAACTTCTGTGGGATGATTTCTCTAAAATGTATAATGAACTTTCCACTCTTAATGGAATCCAACTTCCTCACCTTAGCGATTCTGCTACTAGGGACGACAGAATTTATTCTCTGCTGACCTGCTGACCGCGATATGGGGCATGTCCTTGCTTCGTTCTTTCAGCAGGAATCCGTTAGGACAGGGAGAGCACACTCGGCTAGAATATTTCCACCCAGAGCATTTGTCTGGCTTCCTGTGGATGGAAACTTGAGCTCCGACTTTTTCTGTCCTCACCCTGGCTCACCGGTGGCTCCTAGTCAATCTTTCCTAAAGGGAATGGGCATGCCTTTCCTCACCCCTCTTTATTTCTCCTTTTTTGATAGACTGACAACAAGACTCTGCAGAAAGAACAGTAACTTATACTTCACCCTCTCCTTAGCAGACTTAACTCGTTTTGACAGTCCCATTTTCATGGGAGATGCCACCCCTTTTATTGAGAGACGTCATGACTGACGGTCTGTGATCTGCAGCTCCATCTGTCTGCTCCTGGTACCTGAGATCTTTCAATCCAGAAAGTTCTCCATTGGAAAAACATGCGATGGGAAAATGGTCCAGGATCTTGAAGGCAACATGGAGTGGCATGACCTGTTTCTGTTTGAGCAACACTCTGCTGACAACGTGGGAGGCCAGGGCGGATGTGAGGAGAAGTGGCTGAGGTCTGAGAGACCACCGGCGTGAGAGGGTGGCCTTGATGGTGGGGACCAGAGAACTGCCATGGGGATGGGGGTTGGGCAGACGGGCAGGGGAATCCCCCGAGCTATGTGAAGAAGGCCTGACGGTGCCTAGACATGGACCTCAGGACAGGCGTCTGGGGAACTGGCATCTCCCGGCTGGGGTGACCCGCCGACTGCGGAGGTGGTGATGACCCAAAGAGAAAAGCAGGAATGGAAGGGTTCAGGTCTTAACAGGTGCGGGTTGCTGCATTCTCAGCGTGACACACCTGTCTTGTCCTAGGACTAGTTATCCAGCCAATAATGGCAAGCATCGATGCAGACATCAGAAGGGACGTCAGTCTAAAACCGTCATTTCCACACTTGTGGTTGCCTTGAGGCAGAGCCTTCACACATTTCTGTCTCTTCAAAACCAAACGAAATGTTAGGCACCTTGTAAGGGCTCAGAAAAGGTGTGGCAAACTGAAGACCGCCAAACACCGGATGCCTTAAGAACAGTGAGCCAGAGTTTCCCACTCCATCTCTGTGACGTAGAGTGTAATGGGTATCGTCGTGCAGATAGAGCCCGGCGATTCGCTAGGGTTGTGGCATTAGAAGTCCATGTGTCAAGTAGCTGCTCTCTTGGGCCTCAGTCATTCCGTGGATGTACCATCTTGTCAAATGACTAGAGTAACTCCCCAGGATAACTGTGACATCACACTAATATTTAAGCTCAACAGTTTAATTCCGTGGCTCATTTTTTTGTGTCAATTTATCTTTTCCTTAGAAGGAGATTTTTTGTTTGTTTTTGTTTTTTGTTTTTTGTTTTTTTTTTTGAAGATAATCATAAATAGCTTTCAAGTCTGCCTTAACATAGGTCTGGCCTTTTTTTCCCCCCCAAGGATTGAATGTATTTAAGAATTTATTGCATCTTTATTCTGGACATAGACACAAGATAAAGTTGTACTGAATGCATATACTTTCGAAGGTATGTATTTAAATGCAGTGAAGATGTAGGTACATAAATCCAGCAGTTTTACAAGTTTTCTTGGGCCAGGGAGAACACCAACATGGCAATGTGTGGGGCCCCTTCTACGCACTATACACGGATGGATGGGGCAGGGTCTTGGGCCACAGCATGAAGATGTATAATACAAACTGCACTACTGCAGAGTTCAAAAGAAAATAAACAGTAAAACTGAATGTAGAGTGATCAGAGCCACCACAGGGACAAGCAAGGATGCAGGGAGAAGCTTCCAACCAACAGCCGTGCCTTTCCAGAGGAGGTAAAGCCCAACGATGCTAATTACAGAGGCCTCGGTGTGAACTAGACTCCCATGAGAAACGAAGGGGTGATTCATGAGGCAAGGAGGCATCCAGAAGTGCACGGAGGCCAGAGAGAACAGGGCGTTCGGAGAGTACTGCGAGTGGTTCAGGATGGCCGGAGGGAAAGCATGCACGGTCCCTAGTGAGGGTCCGGTTAATACGCTTGGGGTGTGGACAGACAAGGAATATAGGTCAGCCTGCTAGACGGTAGAAGTGGGACTGTTTTATGTGGGAACAACCTAAAAATCGGAGAGGCCATAATGGAATCTCGTCTGTGAGCCTTGTTTTAACCCATGGGGATTTAGATAAAAAAATAATGTTTGAGCAACAGTCAGACAGTGAATTATTAATAATTTATCCATTAGATATTTGTATTAGATGTCTGGAGTGCAAATATATCAACTAATAATATTTTTAAAAAACTACACTTACAATAGCAAAGGAGAATTTTCTGGTCTTCGTTAATGAGACTCCATGCATGAACTAATTCATGATCACCCAGAATCTAAAATATAATATACTTTTGTATTTCTACCTCATAGTTGCTTTTTGCTTTGTAACTATGGTGATCACATAACTTTCTTCCAAACTGGGACAATTTCGAGAGTGAAAGAGATATTATGAATAATTATACAAAGACGACAGGCATGACTATGAACCATCCTGAGCCAACCAAACGTATGAGTCTTATTCAAAGTGTGTCTCATTTTAAAAATGCCTAAGTGATGACATTTACTTTAGATTCAGAATAGCTTTAGGAAATGGAATGTCCTTCCCACTTTTAACTGGGTAATTTCCAATCCTGTAATACCTTCAAGCTGGTGAACTACTCCATTTTCTCTGCCTAGTCTCATCTTTCCATTGTCAGGATGCTTAAGGAAACAGTGGCTGAACCGAATGAAATAAAGATGATACATCTCTTAACATGACACTTACCAGCTGTGAAATGTCCACATCGCTTTTCAGAGCAGAATTCTCAAAGTCTAGGAGAAAATACTTCATTGTGTTTTATTTTCCCTTAGCTTCCAAAACAGAAACTGGGATCTAATCCAATAAAATTTGTATGGCCAATGAAAAATGAAGCGTTATTAAAATAAGAAAAAGGGAAGAAGCTAAAAGACTTACTACAGACAACAGCCAGAGTATAGCATTTCAGTGGGTCCCCACACAAAGCTACGATGTTCGGCGATTATTCCAGCAGGTAACACATTACTATTCTTAAAGATTTACACCTTTGGTTATTATCCCCTTGACTGCACACAAAACACAGTCATTTTAATCTAATAAAGTCTGTGAAAACTTTCATTAATAATATATAGTGTTATTAAAACATAAAAAATTATCTATGGCCCATTCTAATTGACTTTGGTCTCTGTAATGGATGGGCTGAGTTTCACTATGCCTGGGCACGCCAGGACAACTAACTTTGATAAAAAAAGGAAAATCACTGATTTCGGGTTTGGAAACACTGCTTGGTTGGGTTTCTCACCTCCCCGGAGAGCAGCACCGCAGGAGTGTAAGTAGACCGCCGGGAGCCACCGGACACGTACTTTCGAGTTTTATATAGTTCCACGATAATTAAAATAGTCTGCTCAAGAAGATAAATGTCACTCTTGGCCATTTTATACAAACGGTAAAAGGAATGACTTTGTGTCTTTGTGGAATGACTCCCAAGCCCTCCAGAATAAAATCCAAGGAAACAGTGTCACATCCGGCTCTCCCCTGGCGTGCCTCTATACCTCGATTCCCCACTAAGCGCTCGTAGCCTGCGACATCAGGCCTCCACTTTTGCTTCTGCTCTTCCTTACGTTCAAACATGTTTCCCACTTCCAATCATTGGCCAAACTCTTCCTAGATGCCAACACTGAGCTTGGCATAATCTCCAGAAATCGTCCCTGAGTCCCCAGATTAGTTTATATCTCCCTATTCTGGACTTTTTCAGCACCTTTTACTGGTCTTCCTATTAGCAGGCTGATGTGTTATATCGATTTTTCAGCCTATAGAACTCTTTGCCTTCACATACTACAAGTTCTTCAAGGACAGGAGACTACCGACTAACCTCAGGATCTGGCAACGCATGATAGGACCAGTGCTCACAAAATACGTCCTAATCTGAGCTGAAGTTAAATGACTGTGTACTAGGATTGTCTGCAGTTGCACTGACACATACTGAAGACACAACCATTTCTAAGCAACTGCATCTGGGTGGAGCGAGAGTATGGCCCTCGCTTAGTTAGATGCTGCTTTTTAGCGAGGTTAAACTCGGAGCCACTCACTCACCTTACCTGAGCTTAGTTACACATGTGCACCAGTGAGCATCCGACTAAGGTTGGGACTCTGATTCGAGAAAAAATGAACCTAACTGGTCCAATGTAATGCTTAGTAAGCCTCCCTACTTACTTCCTTTCAACACTTTTAAATAAATAAAAAAAAATACCATAGGGCTTCATTTCGATAGTTCTGGCTCTTTATGTATAGATATGAGAAAGTCATATGATACCCATTGTTTAGATTCATCCCATGTTCTTGTTTGTGTCCATCCTATTACTTAGAGCACGCTCCATAAATTACCATTATTCCTTCCCTGTCCGGCTGAAATCTATCTTTCTGGCAAAGTCTATCAGAATTAATTGGCAGATCATCTGGGTTTCCACGTTACCTTTTAAAGGACTGTATTACAATACAGTAGATATTATTAAACTATCATTGTCATGCCAAATGGATTCCCCTCGCTTTGATAATTTTTCCAGCCTGGGATCATTTTTCAAAGTAAAGAAAATAATGAGACCTAATTAAAAGAATTTCTGGAAAGGCAAGATCTTTTCTTATGTTAGAAAGAGCAAAAATATTTTTAAAATAATAATTAAAATAAATATATAAATTCATGTACATTTAAAAGATAGTCATTGGTAAAGGTTTTTTGGTCAAGAATTAGTTTCTTTTGGCAAGAAAAAATTAAGGCTAGAAGCGTAACAAAGTCATATTATGTAGTATTATACACATTTGACCAGGGCATTTATTATATATAAAAACACTCAGTACTTGAATCACAACGAAATATCAACAATTATTTTAAAGAAAGGCAATCCAATGCATTAAAACTGCTACACTTCACTTTTTTTAAGCAAAAGATGTGCCTAATTGCTGTCAGATTAATTTTATCTTTTTATAACATAAAAGAGCCTACAGTAGCCACTATCAGTTTCTCTGATTAGCAGTTTATAAACACAAGGCAGTAATAAATTAACTTAAATTACCTTAATAACCAAATCAAATTTCTGGTGAAAATCTCTGTTTACAGGCTCCAGGAGACTAAGTTCGGCTGTCCTAGGATGCATATGGAAAAATCGTGGGTAATCCTCCGGGGTCCCTGAAAGACAGTGAGATTTCAGCACATCACTGAGAACAATAAGTAATGTGTGTGTGTGTGTGTGTGTGTGTGTGTGTGATATCTATTTTCCTTCATTAACTGAGGAATAAAATCACAATTTCATTAGTAAATTAACTTTAAAATTATGCAGTCTAGGGGAAGGAGACCCAAATGTGGTATATAATTAATTAGCTTATGAGTAAGAAAGATGGAAAATATTTCTTGTTTGTATGGTTTTCTAAATATCTTTTATTAGGAGAGCTCTTTAATTAATTTGAAACTTCATCACATGAAAAGCGAGATTAAGTGTAGGGAGAGCAAATTCTGAATTATACAATTGTGTTTTAATGGTGCATAAATCTTAATTATGGCCTGCATGGTCTTTGATGATATCTTGTAATAAACAAAGACTAGTAATTTGTACCAAATATCAAGCTGCTTGAAAGTTAACATGAACATATTCTGTTCCATCTGGGCAAATATTTTCCTAGAGGCAAGGATCCAGCCAATTACATCAATCATATCAAATCAAAATATATTGATGGTACTCTTAATGCCTACAGAGGATATTTCTTATATACAAGCATTTTAGTGAGTTGAAACACATTTATTTCTGCAGAAATTTTCTTCAATTGCATTGTCTTCCTTTGTATAATGTGATATTCTTTTTCTAAAAGTTAAGACAAAGTAGAAGCCATATACTATACTCATATACTATAGAGTATACGTATGCATTTGGCAAAACAATAACTCTAAGAATAAACTAACTATGGCTTTCAATTATTAAAGCCTACTTTGTGCTAAATGCTTTATGTAAATAATCATCAATAAGTCTGAAAATCATTCCCATTTTACAGAGAAGAACTTGAGGACTTTGAGAAGTTAAATAACGTTTCTAAATCAAAGAGACAATTTAAGATACAGCTTGCATTCAATTCCAGGGTGCCAGAAGCCAGACACATCCAAAATGAGTTAATTTCTATTATTCCTTTGCTTCAACACTGAGACAAGAAGAAAAACTCTCCTGGGGCATCGTGTGAGAGGAAATAAAAAAGTTTGCCAGTAAAATAGACTTGAAAATCCAGAAATAGTCAAAATTGCACATGACAATTTAGCATATGATAAAAGAGTCATCTCAAAACAGTAGGGGAAAATGGATTTTTGAACACTAGCATTTATCAAATAGAAGAGCCATACAGAAAATGATCAAATTGCATCCATTCTTTATACTAGCATAAACGTCAAATGGAGAGGATATTCAAATACAAAACACAATGAGACAATACAAGTGGTAGTAATAGATGAAAACACAGATGAATTCTATAGTGTAAGAGTGGGATATCTCTCCTAACTATGGCTCGAAATCAAAAAGCAATAAGTGAATAGAAAGATAAATTTGATGACATTACAAAATGGCTTGGCAAGACCCAATAAACAAAGTAAAACCACAAGTGACGAACTAGGGAAATATTTGCATTTAACAACAGACACAAAATGTTCAAATTCCTAGCAGATTTACAAATTAGGAAAGAAAAACATCAACAGTGCATTAAAAAAAGATTGGGTGGGAATAAATAGAGTTCACAGGAAGAGAAAGGTAAATGACTCTTGATCATACACAAAGATGCTCACCTCTATACACAAGAAGAAAAATTCAAATTAAAAATTGAAATTCAATTCAATTCAAATTAAACACTGAAATTCCACTTGTTACTTGTTAGATTAGCAATGGTCCTAAGTGGACACTACACTCTATTGGCGAGCCTGTGAGGAAAAATGTGCTTTCAGACATTTCTGGTATTGTTAAAAGAGTGTTATAAAACTTATGATGGAAACTCTGGCATAGTAAATGAGAATGATATGAGTATTGAGGAATACTGAGAAGATGACATCAGGAATCTATCTTCATGTAAACAACAAATGGCAAGATCTACCTCATAACTATTTTAGAACTCTGGAGTCTAGTGAAGTCTTCCAACTTCTGGAGTAAGGTTTGGACAGTAAAATAAGATTAATTTCCACCAGTTACAACTCTTAGAACAGTAGGAGTTCCCCATCCCCCACCCCTCTGCCACTTGGCAGGGAGCTGGGCACATATTCGCATAGTAGCTGACACACTGCTGCTGGGAGCAATTATGGGCAAACATGACCAGGGACTCTAAATATCAGAAATCTGCGCCCTGATGTGTGACTGCTGTTTCTGATCACAGAGGTGCAGGTGACTATCGTTATCACCCACCCTTCTTGCTATAAGCCCCTCCACTCAGGCTGAGGAAATTTCCAGCGGTTTCTAAAGGCTAGCAACATTTCACCCTCTTCATTTTTCTCCTTCTTTCCCTTTGGAAGCCAGGCATTAAAAACCACGACATCTAAAAGCAACTACACATGGAGGGAAATTAGCAAGTCACTGTGCATACCCAGGCGAAGTAATGGCTCAGAAATTACTTGAGAAGACCTCAGGTTTACACCTCAGACTAGTCCTCAGCACGGAGACAGACTACAATAATACACACACACACACACACACACACAGACACACACACACACATCAACAAAAATAGAAACAAAAACCTTTAAATTATGGGAAAGTGAAAAATTCTGACTTCCAGAATTACATTATTAGATTCAAATGTCCAGTTTTCAACAACAACAACAACAAGCAGCAGCAAAGGGTATACATGAAAACAGAAAAGTATGGCCCATTCGAAGAGAAAAAAAAATCAATGGAAATTGCCCCTGAAAAACATCTGATCGATGACTTACTAAATAAAGATGTTAAAACAATTGTCTTAAAGATGCTCAAAGTACTAAAAGTAGGTGTAGAGAAAGTCAAGAAACTTACGTATCAACAAAATGGAAAAGAGACAGATAACCTAAAAAAGAAACAATAAGAAACTATAAGAAATTCTGGAGCTGAAAAGGACAATACTGAAATAAAAAGTTTACTAGAGATGTTGAAATACAAATTTGAGCAGGCAGAAGAAAGAATTAATAAACTTGAAGCTAGGGCAATGGGAATTATTGATGCTGAGTAACAGAAAAACAAACAAACAAACAAAAACAACGATTAAACAAAAGGAAACAGTGCCTAACTGACCAATAGGGCACTATTAAGCAGACCAACATACACATTGTGGGAGTCTTAGAAGGGGAAAAGAAAGAGAAAGGGACAAAGAGAATGTTTGAAAAAATAATGGCTAAAAACAGCCAAAGTTTGATGAAAGATAGAGATATAGATATACATCCAAACAGCTCAATGAAATTCATGTAAGATGAATTTAAAGAGATTCACACCAAGATGCTTCATAATAAAATACAAAAGAAAAAGACAAAAATAGAATCTTCAAAACAGCTAGCGAGAAATGACCCCTCACAATCAAAGGATCCTGAATAAGATTATCAGCCTTTTTCTTATTAGAAACTTTGGTGGCCAGAAGACAGTGGCTCTATTTATTCACAGAGCTAAAAGAAAAAAAAATGTCAAAAAAGAAGTCTATATCTGGCAAAACTGTCCTAAAGTGGTAGAGAAATGAAGACATTTCCAGATAAAAGCTGAGAGAGTTCATCACTACTAGCCCGGTCTGCAAGAAGCATCAAGGGAATCCTGCAGGTTACAACGAGCACACACCAGGCCATAATGTGAAGTCGTAGGGGGAACAAAGATCTCAGAAAAGGTAAATATATGGGCAATTATAAAAGCTGGTATTATAGTAACAACAGTCTGGAACTCCACTTTGTGACTTCTACATAACTTAAGAGACTAAGAAATTCAAAATAATTATTAGTTTATGTTTTCAGGCACACAATAAACAAACATATAATTTTGTTACACAAACAACCTAAAATGTGAAGATTATACTGGAAAAGAGCAGAGTTTTGCATTTGTAAAAAATTTTTCTGAGAGAGAGAGAGAGAGAGAGAGAGAGAGAGAGTTCTCATGAGCAGAGGAGAGGGGCAGAGGGAGAGACAGTCCCAAGTAGGCTCCATGCTCAGTGCCAAGCCCACCATGGGGCTTAACCCCCCAACCCTCGGATCAGGATCAAAGCCAAAATCAGGAGTCATACACTGAACTGATTGAGCTACCCAGGTGCCTCAGAGTTTTGTATATTATTAAATTTAAGCTGGCATAAATTCAATTTAGAGTGCTACGACCTTAGGTTTTAAACGTAATTCACATGATGAAGACAGAAAAACAATTATAGAATATACACAAAAGAAAATTAAAAAAATCATTTAAACACTACAAAAAATCAACTAAAAGCAAAAGATGACATGCTGAAGGAAATGAAGATAAAAAAAAAAAAAAAAACAAACCTGTAAGACATATGGAAAAAAAAAATCAAAATGACAGAAGTCCCTCCTTAGCAGTAATGACTTTAAATGTTAATTAATTAAACTCTCCATCAAAGACAAGGAGGGACCAAATGGAATGACCAAAAAGCATGATCCAACTGTATGCTGTCTACAAGAGACTCAATTTAGATTCCAAGACACAAATGAAGGGATAGTGAAAGGCTGACATATGCTAGACCTTGAGGACATGATGACAGATGAAACAAGACAAATACCGCATGATTCTACTTTTATAAGGTACTTAGCTGTAATCACAGAGACAATAGGAAGAATTGTGTATTCCAGGGATCATGGGGAAGAGAATAGGGAATTATTGTTTAATGTGTACAGAGCTTCAGTTTTATAAAATGAAAAGAGTTTCAGACACAACCTTATAAATGCAATTAATATCAGTAAACTGTAAACTTAGAAATGGTTAAGATGAGAAAGTGTATGTTATGTATATTTTACACTTACAAAATTGAGGAAAGTCATGGTAGCGTTTATTTTTGACCTAGATATCCCACCTCAAGAAAATGTTTGCATTTTAATAATTAAAGACAAGTAGTTATGTAAATATACATCAACAGTGGTCTGGCTGAGTAAATGATGATACATCCTCAAGTGGATAACTGAAACGTAAAAATAAATGATGAATACTCTTACCTATTAGGATGGAATTACCTTCAGTTACATATCAAGTGACAAAAAAACTTGGAGAAAAGTGCATATAGTATACTAACTTTTAAGAAAGAGGAGGATACACGCATACAAATAAAAGGAAATATATGTATATACAAATATATGGATGTTAGTAAAATGATAAATAATAACATTAACAATAGAAAAAGGGGATGCTTTAACAGAAAAGGCAATGAAGCTAGATTTAATTACCTATACTGCTATTTGTTTGTTTTTTAATTTTAGGGCCATATGCATATTATATATATGAATATTATATATTGTTATAAGACATTGAATATAAGGACAGCTCAAAAATAAAAATTAAATTAAATTTAGAAATCTAAATGTTTATTAAGTTTATTCAGTTGGTCCTTTAAAATAGAAAAGAACCATTCCAGACAACTTTCAAAGATAGTACTTTCATGTCCCATTCACAGTGTAAAGTAGCTCCAGAACAACTGAAATTGTAAAAACAAAAACAAAGACAAATTGTCTGTAGTAATAACATTGTTCTTGTTAGTGCTGTTATTCTAAGATGGTTATTCTAAGATGAAATGAGTAATAATGTGATATCTTAACTGTATCATTCTCAGTATTAAAAATTGAATTATTATCAAAGAAAACTGGATTGCCATAGAGATTTAAGGAAATTTATAGCTATTTCCCAAATTTTATGTCATGGATGTGTAGGGATTTATAATCGGTCCCAGTCAAATGTCACTACTGAATAACGCTATAACCTCTCCTTCAGTAGAGCAAAAGCAATTATGATATTCAACTTATCCCCAGATGATTTTCAACGAAAACCTTCAAGTGACCCCTGAATGTAGAGTATCTTGCGAAAGCCAGGCTATTACTGACGTAGAAAAATGTTTCCAAGAACAGAAGTGCATGTCTAAGTTCAAGGACCCTACAGATTCACTTAATTTTCTCATTTAGAAGATGTGATATTCATTCCATTTAGCAAAGCTATACTTAATTCATCTACAAAAGTTGCTTCTTGGTTCCAGTTCAAGGTGGTGACATAGAAGACCGTGATCCCACCTCCTCTATGGAGCTCACCAAATTACATCTATTAATAGAACAGTTGCTCCTGAAGAAGAACTAAGGCCTGACTGAACAGCTCCTGAACCAAAGAGAGAGAACAGCAAGAGAGATGGAGACACAGTAAGGAAGGGACTCCCCACCCCCACTGCTGCCGATGACAGCGGAAAGGGACAGCACCGAGGGGCCAAGAACAGAACCCTCTGTCTTGGGGCACAGAAACAAAGCAGTGGTTTAAAAGAGCAACTAACATACAGAAGAGACAACCCTGCCAAGCAGGAGAGGAACCACGGAATGCTCTCCAGGTCAGAGAGACTGGAGAAAGACATGGTTCACATTTCTACCCCACCTTAAAAGCCTAAACAGGAACAGAGTCCAGACCCCATGGACTGGTGGGTCCAGTCATCTCAGTGAGTTTGTGACTTCAGTGAGCCCAGAGTCAACAAGCCCACAACAATCCTGGTCACACTGAGGCACAGAAAGCAAAGCTGGGGTTTAAAAGGGCCCAGGAATTCTGGATATGCTCACACCCCTCCACCTTAGAAGCCCAGACCAGAACACGGTATGGAAGCTATAAGCAAGGGGTTCCAATGCCATAATTGGTGGGTGCTGTAGCCATAACCGGAAAGGCAGATTCTCACAGAAGGCTGGCAACCGCAGCGAGCCTAGGGGCTGTAAGCCTGCACCTGCTCCTTGCATGCTGGGACACAGAAAAAAAGCATCGGTTTAAGAGTGCCTGGGAACTGAAGGGAAATTCTCTCCCTCTCAATCTTAAAAGCCCAGACAGGAGTAGGATTTAACTCAACAGTGGGCTTGGGTCCTCAGAGAGCTAAGGGTCCACAAATTGACACTAGGCACCCCGTAGTGCTGAGCACAGAAAACGAGCTGCGGTCTTGTAGGTTTGTTTAATAGTTATTACATTATTATAACATATAGATATTTTTTTAAATTTTTAAATATATTTCTTTACTTTTTAAAATTTGTCTTGTATTATTTTGGTTTTACTCATTTTTATTTCTTCTATTTTTTTATTTTTTCCTCATTTTTTATTTTCTTCTTTTATTTATCTATTTATTTTCATTTATTCTTTCTATAAAAAGCCATGGTTTAAAAGTGTAACTAGCATTTACATCCACAACTCTAACCAACCTGCAAAATTCACCACACATACATGTTCTGAATAGGGAACACTGTACACAAGACCATTTGTTCAACTTTAGGAAAATTAGCTGTTTTTCCCAATCCATAGAAACTCAGACAGAAAGCTAATGAAGAGACAGAATAATATGCTTCAAAAGAAATAACAGGAAAAAAACTCAAAACAAAAACAAAAACACAAACACTAAATGAAATGGAGATAAGCAATATGCCTGATGAAGAATTTAAACTAATGATCATGAAGATAGTCGCTGGGCTGCAGAAAAGAATGGAAAAACTCAGCGAGACCTCAATAAAGAGACTGAAAATATTAAAAAGAACTAATCAGAGGTGAAGAATAAAATGTCTAAAATAAAACACACACACACACACACACCATGCTACAGGGAATCAATAGTAGATGAGAAGATGCAGAAGAAAGTGTGAGCCATCATGAAGACAGGGGAATTAGAAGCACACAAGCAAAACAGCAAAACGAGTATGTAATATAAAAAAATGAGGACAGATTAAGAGGTCTCTTGGACAACATCAAGTGAAAAAACATTCATGTTACAGGGATCTCAGAAAAAGAAGAGCAAAGGAAAGGTGGAGAATTTTTATTTGAATAATAATTGAAAAATTCACTAACCTAAGGAGGGAAATAGACCAAGAAGCACAGAGAGTTCCCAACAAGATGAACCGAAGGAGGTCTACACTTCAGCACATAATTAAAATGTCAAAGGTAAAAGATAAAGACAGATTCTTAAAAACAGCAAGAGGTAAACAAAAAGTTACTTAGAAGAGAAAACCTATAAGGTGATTAGCTGATTTTTAGCAGAAAGTTTGTAAGCCAGAAAGAAGTGGCATGATATATTGAAAGTGCTGAAAGAAAAAGAAAAACAAAAACAAAAAACAACAACCCTACAACTAAGCATCCTTTATCCAGCAAGGTTATCATGTGGATGTGAAAGACAAAGAGTTTCTCAGACAAATGAATTATACAGGAATTCATCACCACTAAACCAGCCTAACACAAAGTGTTAAGACCACTTCTTTTTTTTTTTTAATAATTTATTTTCAAATTGGTTTCCATGTAACACCCAGTGTTCATCCCAACAAGTGCCCTCTTTAATGCCCGTCACCCACTCTCTCCCCCTCCCTCACTCCCCTCACCTTCAGTTTGTTCTTAGTCTTTGAGAGTCTCTTATGTTTTGTCTCCCTCCCTCTCTGTGTCTTTTTTTTCCTTTCCCCTCTTCCCCTCCCCCATGGCTTTTGCTAAGTCTCTCAAAATCCACCTATGGTGGAAATATGGTATCTGTAAGACCACTTCTTTTTTTTTTTTAATCTTTTTTTTAGCGTTTTTATTTTATTTTTGAGAGACATAGAGACAGAGCATTAGCAGGGGAAGGGCAGAGAGAGAGGGAGATACAGAATCTGAAATAGGCTCCAGGCTCTGAGCCGTCAGCGCGGAGCCTGATGCGGGGCTGGAACTCACAAACTGTGAGATCATGACCTCAGCTGAAGTCAGCCACTTAACCTACTGAGCCACCCAGGTGCCCAAGACCACTTCTTTAAGTGGAAAAGAAATGACCACAATTAGACATTAAACAATACGAATAAAAAAGATGTAAAATATGACAAATATACATAAAATGCAGAGAAGGGCATAAAAAAAAAGAAGGGGAAAAAGAAAAATTTTTTTTCTGTTTTTTTTTCTTTTCTTTTCTTTTAAGAATATGTTTGAACTTGAATGACCAAATTAATACGGACTGCTATTTACTTAGGATGTTATATACGAAACTGATTGAAACCACAAACCCCAATCCTGTATAGATAACAAAAAATAAAGAGAAAAAAGACAAAGAATCGGTAGAGATACTCATTGACTGCAAAAAAAACAAGAGATGAAGAAACAAAGAAGAATTACAAGTTAAAAACAAAACAGGAAACAAAAAAAAAAACAGAAAACACATTTTAAAAATGTCGATAAGTACATACCTATCAATAATTGCTTCAAATGTAACTGGTTTAAATGCTCCATTCAAAAGTCAAAAAAAAGACAAGGGGGGTGGGGCAGAATGGATAAAACAAAAAACAAACAAACAAACCAGACCCATCTATATGCTATCAACAAGAGACTCGCCTCCAACCAAGATATATACAGACTGAAAGTAAGGAGACAGAAAAACATTCACAATGCAAATATGGAAGTGAAAAAAAGCCAGTATAGCAATACTTATATCAGGCAAAATAGACTTGAAAGGAAAGACTGTAATAAAAGACAAAGAAGAATACTACCTAATCACAACGGGATCAATCCAACAAAAGGATACAATTGTAAACATCTACACACTCAACAATGGAACACCTAAGGGCATAAAGTAGATATTAATGGACATTGAGAAATTGATAGTAATAAAATTAAAGTAGGGAACTCTAACACTTCATTTATACCAATGCATAGATCATACAGACATAAAAACAAGAAAATAATGTCTTTTAATGACACATTGGACCAGATTGACATAACAGATATAAATAGAAGATTCTATCCAGAAACAACAGAATCACACATTAGGTCATCAGATAAATCTCAATAAACTTTAGAAGCTTGAAATCACAGCATGCATCTTTCCAAACCACAATGTTGTGAAACTAGAAATCATTAAAAAAAAATTGGAAAAAACACAAACGTGGAGACTAAACAACATGATACTAAACAAATGATGGGTAAATGAAGCAGTCAATGAAGAAATTAAAAAAATACATGGAAGCAAATGAAAATGAAAACTCCATGGTCCCAAATCTCTGGGATCCAGTGAAAGCTGTTGTAGGAGAGAAGTTTAGAGCAATGCAGGCCTATTTCAAGAAATAAAGATTTCAAATAAACATCTAACCTTATGACTAGAGAAACTGGAAAAAGAATAAACAAAGCCCAAGGTGAGTATAAAGTAAATAGTAAAGATCAGAGCAAAAATAAATGAGTAGAATAAAACAACAGAAAAAAAAAAAAAACCATGGAACTAGGAACTTGTTCTTTGAAAAGATAAACAAAACTGACAATTTTTTAGCCAGACTCATCAAGAAATAAATAGGACACACACACACACACACACACACACACACACACACACACACACACTAAAGTGAGAAATGAGGGAGGAGAGGTAATCACTGACACCACAGAAATACAAAGGGTTATGATAGAATACTATGAAAAACTACATGGACTATGAAAATACTATGAAAAACAACAAACTGGACCACCTAGAAGAAATGGATAAATTCCTGGAAAGATATAATCTTCCAAAACTGAACCAAATTGATAAAAAAATCTGAACAGACCAATTACAAGTAACAAAATCAAACTACTAATAAAAGACTACCGAAAAACAAAAGTCCAGGACTAAATGGATTCAGAAATTAATTCTACAAGACATTTAAAGAAGGGTTAATACCTATACTTCTCAAACTATTCCAAAATAGAAGAGAGAGAAAAGCTTCCAAATACATTCTATGAGGCCAGCATTACCCAGTACCAAAAATCAGACAAAAACTCCACAAAATAAAGATAACTATAGGCTAAAATCCCTTATGAATACATATGTACTCATGAACTCTATTCATTTATATATATATATAAACTCTAACGAAATATTAGCAAATTACATACAGTAGTACACTGGAAAGATCATTCACCATGACACCATGATTTGGTTGAGTTTATTCCTGGGAAGCAAGGATGGTTCAATATTTGCAAATCAATCAACATCATACAACACACCAACAAAATGAAGGATAAAGATCTTATGATTTTCTCAGTGGATGCAGAAAAAACATTTGACAAGAGTCAACATCGACTTATGATAAAAATTCTCAATAAAATGGGGTTAGAGGGAAGATATGTCAGCATAATACAAGCCATAAAAGAAAAACTCATAGCTAACATCATACTCAATGGTAAAACACTTAGATCTTTCCTTCGTAAGGTCAGGAGCAAGAGATGGATGTCCACGGTGAACACTTTTATTCAATATAGTACTGGAAACCTTAGCCACAGCAATTAGACAAGAAAAAGAAATAAGAAACATCCATGCCGGTAAAGAAGAAATTAAACTGTCACTATTTGCATGTGGTGTACTATACATATAAAAGCTTAGAATTCAACCAAAAACAGTACTAGAAGTAATACACATATTTAGTAAAGTGGTGAGACACAAAATTAATAGTCAGAGATCTGTAGCATTTCTATACACTAACAACAAAGTTGCAGAAAGAGAAAATTAAAAAATAAATAATTAAAAAAACCCTTACAATATAATAAAAAATAAAATATCCAGGAATACACATGACCAAAGAGGTGAAATACTTGTATTCTGAAAACTATAAAATTTCATATTATAGCTTTCACATCTTCAAATTCACCCAAAGCAATTTACAGATTCAGTGCACATCAAAACCCCAACATTTTTCACAAAACTAGAACAACTAATACTCAGATTGGTATGGAACCACAGAAGACCCTAAATAACCAAACCAATCCTGAGAAAAACAAACCTGGAGGTATCATATTCCAGATTTCAAGATTTATCACAAAAAATCTGTAGTAATGAACACAGTACGATGTGGGCACAAAAATAGGCACATATATCAATAAACTAGAATAGAGAGCCCAGAAATAAACCCACAATCGATATGGTCAATTAATCTTCAACAAAAAAGGCAAGAATATGCAATCGGAAGGAGACAGTCTTTTCAATAAATGGTGCTGGGGAAACTGGGAAACCACATATAAAATAATGAAATTGGACGGCTTTCTAACACATTACACAAAAATAAACTCAAATTAGATTAAAGACCTACATATGTGTCCTGAACCCATAAAAGTCCTGAAAGAGAACAGCAGTAATTCCTCTGGAATTAAGCCATCACAACATTTTTCTTACATATGTCTCCTAAGACCCAGGAAACAAAAGCAAAAATAAACAGTTAGGACTACATCAAAATAAAAAGTTTCTGCACAGCAAAAGAAACAATCAACAAAACTAAAAGACGACCTATTGAATGGGAGAAGATATTTACAAATTCCATATTTGATAAAGGGTTAGTATCCAAAATATATAAAGAATAATCCAATTAAAAATGAGTAGGAGATATGAACAGACATTTCTTCAAAGAAGACATCCAGATGGCCACCAGACACATGAAAAGATGCTCAACATCTCTCATCATTAGGGAAATGCAAATAAAAACCAACATGAGATATCACCTCACATCTAAAAGAATGGCTAAAATAAAAAACACAAGAAACAACAAGTGTTGGTGAGGATGTGGAAGGAAAGAAAACCTTGTGCACTGTTGGTAGCAATGCACACTGGTATAGACACTGTGGATATTCCTCAAAAAATTAACAATGGAGCTACCACGTGATCCAATAACTTCACTACTAAGCATTTATCAGGGAAAAGGAAAACAGGACCTTGAAAAGAAATCTGCACCCGTATATTTATTTCAGCATTATTTAAATAGCAAAGACATCGTCAAGACAGAGAAGCAACCTAAATGTCCACCAATGGATGAATAGATAAGGTATACGTTATATATATGTATATATATACTTACACATACAATGGAATATTTCACAACCATACAAAGGGATGAGATCGTCCCATTTGAGACAACATGGATGAACTTAGAGAGTCTTATGCTAAGTCAGACTGAGAAAGACAAATATCATAGGATTCCATTCACTAGTGGAATCTAAAAATAACTGAGTAAAACAAACCCAAAGCACAATCAGACCTAAAATACAGAGAACGAACTGATGATTTCCAGACGGAAAGTGGGTAGGGGATGGATAAAATGGGTGAAGGGGCAGGGAAATACAGCCTCCAGTTATGGAATGAGTAAGTCACGGGAATAAAGATCAGAGTCTAAGGAATACAGTCGATGACATGGTAATAACGATGTCACAGGGCAGGTGACAACTACACTTGTGAGTGCAGCGTGATGACGTGCAGATATGCTGAATCACTAGGTTCTACACCTAAAACCAACGCAACATTGTGTGTCAGCTATACTCACAGTAAAACAACAACAATAATGAAGAGACTGTTCTTTTCCCAGTATAAACAAATAAAAATTATTTTAAAAAGGTCCTTCTTTCAAAACCTCTCCAAAGGCCTGATTTTTCTCCACTTAGTTTTTGTCTTTATTTTAATCTTGGGGTAAATTGTATTAAAACTGCATTCTTTTGATATTCAGTTCACCTGCTCCCTGATTCTGTAACTAAAATCTTGTCGATAATTTCAACCATGTTTTCATCTATGTCTTCAAAGCACATTACTTTTTGTATCACATTATTCCGAGGTTGATGCCCTGATGAAAGATACCGCCTCTAATCTCTTGCCATTTTCTACTGTTGGTTTTAAATTTACAATTTTCCTTCTAGCTGTCCCACTTTCCATGTGCATCTTTGATCGTTCTAACTGAAAATAGTAAACTCCCTTCTTACTCTTACATCTTCCAAGACTCTTCAGGTCTATCCATTCTCTTTGCAGTCTCCTCGTTAAGCTTTTATGATGAATAATACACTCTTCTCTTCTAAAACAGAGGAAAAACTCTGTAATCCATCCCTCCATCCTCTCAAAAAAATAATAAAACCTCAAACTCACTTTTACTGATCTCTCAAGAAAACCAAAGTTACGCCATTAGTAGCCAATTTCTCAATTTAGGAAAATACCACAAAGATTTTCCTGGGTTATTTTCCTGATGCATTTTTACGGCAGTCCTTCCAAGAGTACAGATCGTGGTCTACTTGTATGGGAAAGGCTAAGATCCCATCCTATATTGTTGAAATCAGAATCTCTGAAAAGCCAGGTCAGAAATATGTACCTTGGAAAATCTCTAAAGTGTGAGAACCACCATGTTACTGTATATGAAATGCTCTTACCTGTTATCTAAAACATGAAAACGAGTATAAAAAACACGAACTGAATTTTTGCTGATGATACCACCATTTTTCAACTATGCACACCGAATCTTCAAATTCCTCTCTCATGAGTCTTCATGTGTTGCCCATGTGATTCTTTCTTGCCTGTGTCCTCGCCATTCTCTTGTCCCATGTTTTTTCTGTAGACCTTCTCTGCTTCCTCATCTAAAGCCTTGCCCTCTTATGCGTGTGCTACTCTGATAGCCTCCTCAATTTTCTGACATTCCATGCATTTATAATAATTAAGGTAAACATGCTAAAATGCCACTTTAATCTCCCAATTATCTGGACAAAATTGAATCTATCATTTACTGCAGCGAGGCCCAAGGTGCGATTTATTGAGTGGTGCAATTTACATACGATGAAATGCACAGGTAAGCTCAACGTTTTTGGAGAATTGTAAAGACCCATATAACAACCACCCACATTAAAACTTTAATTTCACATGTCTTTTGTCCAAAAATAATACAAAAATATGCTTAACAAATATTTAATGTTCAAGGTGCTACTTGCCCCTCTTGGCATGTGTGTAGGGACACCAGCAAGGAGTCTCGAGGGAGGCACGGAGACTATGCTGTGTAGTCGGGGTGGGGTGGGGTGCAGAAGCACTCTCCCCTGTCTGCCTTCAGCACATGGCAGTGAGCTATGGGTCATATTTGGCTAGTTTAAGTAGCCTGTGTTTTATAGGGTTCATTTTTTTTAGCATTTATTTATTTATTTACTTACTTATTTATTTATTTATTTAGAGACAGAGAGAGACAGAGCATGAGCCAGGGAGGGGCAGAGAGAGAGGGAGACACAGAATCTGAAGCAGGCTCCAGGCTCTGAGCTGTCAGCACAGAGCCTGACACGGGGCCCAAACCCATGAGCGAGATCAGGACCTGAGTGAAAGTTGGATGCTCAACCAACTGAGCCACCCAGGTGCATTTTTCACCAAACGAGTACTCACAAAAATTAATAAATAGCTGAGAAATATTTCTTCAAGTGAACCGGAGATGAAAGATAGCACTAATGACGCATACAAAAGTGACCACCAGGAAGGGACAGGAGGCTCACTCCCATGGTCCTAGTACAAGGACTAAACCAATCATGCTATTAGGTCACAACTTGAAGATACAAGCAGATCAACTCAGCTTGACATTTTTTTACATGTTTATTTATTTTTGAGAGAGAGAAGTGATCATGAGCATGGAAGGGGCGCAGAGAGAGGAAGAGAGAGAATCCCAAGCAGGCTCTGCACCGTCAATGCATAGTCCAATGCAGGGCTCAAACTCACAAACCACGATTCATGACCTGAACCAAAATCGAGAATCTGAGGCTTAACCGATTGAGCCACCCAGGCACCCCTGGCTGACAATTTTTAAACAAGTGGTAGAATTACTTGATGTGAAGTTACATCCAATATAATTAATAATAATCACTGCTCTATGAAACTGGTGAGCATTGAAGTTTTAACTAATGATAATGGATGCACAAGTTTTAAATATTATAGGGCTTACTCAACTTATTTTTAACTCATGGGACAAGGAATGAAAAAGTTACTCGTTCAATCCAACTTGTAAGTGTCTTAATCTAACATGCACACCAACGACCTGAAGCAGATCAGAGACAGCTACAAACTGTGTGCTTCCCACCGAGAAACAGAGTCTATTTTCTCTTTTCTTCTTTAAATGCTTATTTACTTATCTGAGAGAGAGACAGAGAGCATGAATGGGGCAGGGGGAGAGAGAGGGGGAGAGAGAGGGGAAGAGAGAGGGGGAGAGAGAGAGAGGGGGAGAGAGGGGGGAGAGAGGGGGGGAGAGAGGGGGGAGAGACGGGGGGAGAGAGGGGGGGAGAGAGGGGGGAGAGAGGGGGGAGAGAGGGAGAGAATCCCAAGCAGGCTCCATGCTATCAGCCAGAATCCTGATGGGGGCTCGATCTCATAAGCGATGAGATGACATGAGCCAAAATCAAGAATCTGATGCTTAACTGACTGAGCCACCCAGGCACTCCAGTATTTTCCCTCTTTTTTTTAAATATATATTTTTTAACATTTATTTATTGCTGAGAGACAGAGAGGGACAGACCATGAACAGGGGAGGGGTGGAGAGAACGGGAGACACAGAATCCCAAGGAGGCTCCAGGTTCTGAGTTGTCAACAATGAGACCAATGCGGAGCTCAAACACACAAATCTTGAGATCATGACCTGAGCCGAAGTCGACACTTAACTGAGCCACCCAGGCACCCCTTCATCTTGAATAGGAGCTAGACTCATGCTTGATTTGACCAGTGGATGGTGGTAGAAATGATGCCATTCCAATTTGGGGACCAAGCTTTAAGAAAACTAGTAACCTTCAGTTTTGCCTTCTTAGGAGTCAGTGACTAGTGTCATGGAAAAGGCTCCAGGGCAAGGTAAAGCCCAGTGGAGGGAAGCGAGGAGTAACCACACTGGATGGCCGCACCCCTGGCTAGCTCCTGGCTGGATGCACACGTTTGAGTGACCTCAGCTACACCACGTGAAACAAGAGAACTGCCCGGTTGATCCCTATCGGTCCACAGAAATAGGAGAACTCCCAAGTTGCTGCCATTTGAAACCACTGACGTTTCGAGTGGTTTACTGTCCAAGAACAACTGAAGCACTAACCACCGTGTCTACAGCTTCCCTTGTTTCCTCGGCTTACATTGTCTTCACGTTTTGATGAATTCTGGTACATTTCCACCAAGTTTCTTGCCCTAAATGTTATCATATTTTTCCCACTGGCTGTACTATGTCAATAACCAGATTAACATAGCAAACCAAGTATTAAGAATCATGATGCCTTCCCACAAACCCAGGGCCAAAGCCTTCTGGGTGATTACTGAAGAAAGAAACAGACTTCTATTTGATTTAAGCCACTGTGTTTTGGAGGTTCTTTGTGAAGGTATTTAAGCTTGTACCTTTACTAGATACACCGCATCTAACCCATTACTCTAGATAACACACTTATCTTTGGATTCAATCAATGCTCTCATTCTCAGCAGATATGTTTCTGAGTTCCAGTATTTGTAGCTTATTTTCTACACTATTGATTCTTATAGGGGACAGGACAAGAAGTTCAATGTGTTTGGAAATGAAGTGTTCTCTGAAATAATTTCCAAGGGAAGCCATAAAAATATGAACAATACTGATACTCAGTAATATCACCTGTATAGTAGGAGAAACATCTCCCATAATGTATGCCATAAAACCAAGCCTCTCTCTCGTGCCTACATAATAATGATAATAAATACTTCACAATATTCCAGCTTATTAGCCACTAATAAGTTCCTGATAATAGAGAAAAATAACCCAAAAAACTCCAAAAAGGAAAAGAAGAAAATTTCTGACTTGGTAGAGGTTAGTCAGAAGCAGAGCCAACGTCCTGGGAAATACACAGGCCTGAGGGAAGGGACTAATAGAGTATGTGTGCGGTTAATGTTTAGAAGGTGAAGGTGTAAGAGAAGATGCAGTTACAAGGCACGTGGCACTAGGAAAACGAAACAAAAGAACAAAAGTAAAAGCAGATAAATGAAAATTCTGGACTCTTCCCCCAGTATCTCTGAAACCTGAAACATTCAAAGGAGGGATTTGGGGGTCCATGGCATGCTTTCATTGTGTTTTCAACTTACGCTCCATATTCAAATCTGTACCTTCCTCAGGGCTTTTCCAAAATGAGTATACTGTCTGCTTGAGCACGAAAATACTAGTATTTAATAAAACCAGAGTTAATGCATGTTTGTCAAAAATATTTGAACCTAAGGTTTCTGGGTGTGGTGTTGCTATTCTTTTTTTATTATTTTTCTGAAAAATGTTTATTTTGAAAGAGAGACAGAAAGCATATGCGAGTGGGGGGGAGGCAGAAATAGAGAGAGAGAGAGAGAGAGAGAGAGAGAGAGAGAATCCCAAGCAGGCTCCTGCGCTGTAAGCATGGACCCCAACGCAGGGCTCAAAGTCACAAACTGTGAGATCACGACTTGAGGCGAAACCAAGAGTTGGATGTCTAAGTGACTGCGCCACCCAGGAGCCCCTGGTGTTGCCATTCTTTCTTTTTAAATTATTTCTTAAAATACCTTTTAATGTATATTTACATTTAATGTATATTTATTTTTGAGAAATAAAAATGTAAATATATTACATGTATATTTTAATGTATATTTATTTTTGAGAAAAATATATATTTTTAATGTATATTTATTTTTGAGAAAGAGACAGAGCGTGAGCTAGGGAGGGGCAGAGAGAAAGGGAAACACAGAATCCGAAGCAGGCTCCAGGCTCTGAGCTGCCAGCACAGAGCTGGACTTGGGACTCGAACTCACTAACTGCACGATCATGACCTGAGCAGAAATTGAAGGTTCAACTGACTGACCCATCCAGGTGCCTGTGGTGTTGCCATTGTTAACCAGTGTGTGACACCAACTCTTAAGTTGCTAGAATATTCATAATATTATTATAACACTGACTTTGAACAATAAGGGAAAGTAGTTATTAATTATATTTTTATATTTACATTTTAGTATATAACACTTACCTACATGTTGTATTTGATACATATAATTTGTCATACAGTAGGTGCTCTGCTCGGAGCACCCAGCGTTACAAAATACTAATATTACAATCTGGTATTATAAACTAAAAGTTAGTGGCCCTTCTTATATTATTAGAAGTAAACACATATTCTCCCATATCTTTGTTAATGACGATGTGGGGACGGTCATGGAAATGCCCTTCTCTATCTCTTCTAAGAGCTTTTGACTTCGAGTTTATTCCATTTGATAGAAAGATTGCTACCCCTGCCTCTGCCCGTTTGCATACAGCAGGAAAAACCTCTCCATCACTTCACTTTCAGGCTGTGACTCCCTAAGTCTTAAGTGCGTCTCTCATTGGAAGCATATCATGTAGTCTTTTGTTTTTAAACCCTATGCCGTTTAATTGGAGAATTTGAGCTACTTGCTTCTAGAATCAACCACTGACAGGGAAGGACTCATTATGGCTATTTTATTATTATTTTTTAACGTTTTTATTTAATATTGAATGAGAGAGAGAGAGAGAGAGAGAGAGAGAGAGAGAGGCAGGCAGGCATAAACGGAGAAGGGCAGAGAAGAGGGAGACACAGAAGCAGGCTCCAGGCTCTGAGATCTCAGCACAGAGCCCAACGTGGGGTTCGAACTCACAAATTGCGAGATCCTGACCTGAGCGGAAGTCGGAAGCTTAACGCACTGAGCCACCCAGGCGCCTCCTACGGGGATCTCAGTAACCTGTGTTTTGCACTGGGCTCAGGAATGGCAGGTCACAGCCAGGACCCAGGGCGGACGGGTCATCCTCAGGGCAGCAGCAGCAGCTGCGCCCCCAGGATGGCAGGCAGACTGCCACCTCGGAGTCCCGGGAGCAGGCCCAGCAGTGGCGGGGCCCTGGGGCAGGTCTCACCGCAGCAGCGACGCCCCCACAGAGACGGCGGGGTTCAGCCCCGGGAAGACCCCAGCGTTCTCCGTAGCCAAGCTGCACAGGCCCATGGCGGCGGGGCTTGCGGGGAGAGCCCTGCTCTCCTGCGCCTGCCAGGTGGCGCCCCTCCAAGAATACCGCTTGGCACCAAACTGCTCGGACTGGGGGAGGTGGGAACGCGGGGAGAACGCCCCCCCCCACCCCCCGTGCCTCCTCTGTGGGCGTCCTCAGTCCGTAGGCCCTGCTGTTTCTTGGCTGCAGTCCAGACCCTTCCCAGAGCTATTTCCATCCGTCTGTAGGTGCTTACTGCTTTGTTATTTTTGTGCGCAAGACAAGAGCTGGCACCTCCTGGCCTTGCTGGCCTCACCTCCTCCGTATTTTTAGTTACAAAAAAAAAAAAAAAATTCTTTTTTTCTGGGGCGCCTGCGTGGCCCCGTTGGTTGGGCATCCAACTATTAATGTCTACTGGGGTCATGATCTCGCGGTTTCTGACATCTGGCCCAGCAACGGGCTGGGCGCTGGCAGTGTGGAGCCTACTTGGGAGTCTCTCTCTCTCCCTCTCTCTTAAGTAATTAGTTAAGAAACATTAAAAACAAAGTTTAAAAAATGAAAAAAAATGAAAAGGATCTTCTTTCATTTGGTTAGAAAGTTTTCTGCTCCTCATGTGTTTTGATTCTGCAATTTTATGGTTTTCGAAATATTTAAACAGAGTAAGTTCTAGTTCTTGAAATTTATCTAGATTTTCTTTGAGCCTAACACAATTTTTAACAATTTTTTAAAGTTTATCTACTTCTAAATTTAAAAAAAATATATATTAGAGAGAGACAGAGAGAGAGAGAAAGAGAGAGAACAAGAGCACAGGAGGGCCAGAAGGAGAGGGAGTCACAGAATCCCAAGCGGGCTTCAGGCTCCCAGCTGTCAGCATAGAGCCCTACACGGGGCTCGAACCCACAAGCTGTGAGATCATGATCTGAGATGAATTCAGCCGCTTAACCGACTGAGCCAACCAGGTGCCCCATTTATTTATTTTGAAAGAGAGAAAAAGAGAGAGAGGGAGGCAGAGAGAGAGGGAGAGAGAGAATCCCAAACAGGCTCTCTCAGCACAGTCCCAATACGGGGCGCAAACTTACAAATCATGACATCATGACCTGAACTGAAATCTAGAGTTGGATGCTTAACCAAGTGAGCCACACAGGCACCTCTAACCTAAGACACAATTCTTAAATAAATGGTTCTTGGTTTTTTAAGCATAATTTGAAAAGAATGTGTTTTATCTTTTCTTTCCTCAGGTTTAACCCTCTTAGTCACTTCACCAGTACATCCTTATTCAGTTTTCATCAAGCCGACCTAAGTTCCAAGATGGTGGTTTTAAACGCTTTCACTGTGGTAATAGTTAAAGCAACATCTCCCTGCAGTTCTAATACTGTTTATTTTATGAGTTTCAATGACACATCATTAGTACACTTACATTTAATTATGTTAAAGAGTTTGATTTTGTCAGATTTTATTGCTGCATCTTTTGAAGTAATCATGGGCTTTTTCATCCCCTTTAGTCTAGTAATGTGTTTTATTTGCAAATAAAACCGACCCCGCCTTCCTAGGATAAATTCCATTTGTTCACAGTGCCTAATCTTGTCTCTAAGAGGCGGGATTTGATCTGCTAGTATTCCAGTGAGAAATTCTGCATCTTCCTTAAGGGATATTGGTGTACAGCTTTCCATTTGTGTGATGTCTACAGGCAGTTTTGGTATCAGGGTGATACTAGCTTCACAGAGTGAGAACTGAGTTACTCTTCACCGTGTTTTAATTTCAGCCTTAAGTGTCTCCTATTTCTTATAGGGAAGGTCTGCTACTGACAAACTCTCATTTCCTTTTTCTGAGACTGTCTTAATTTCTCATTCATTTCTGAAGGGTATATTTGCCATATTTAGAATTACTGATGGGGAATTTTTTTTCTTTCATTACTCTGAACAGGTCATCCCACTTCTTCTGGTATCCACGATTTCTGGTGTTTGTTTATTTTTGAGAGAGAGAGACAGAGACAGAGAGGCAGAGAGAGACACACACACACAAAATCTAAAGCAAAATCTGAGCTGTCAGCACAGAGCCGACGCGGGACTTGAACCCATGAGCCGTGAGATCATGACCTGAGCTGAACTCAGATGCCTAACTGACTTGGCCACCGAGGTGCTCCATCTGCTAGCCATGATTTCTGCTGCTTTATCACATTATAATTTTACTGAGGTTTAATATCCATGAAAACTGACCTTCTTGTTACTTTGAAATTCTTTGTGTTATTTGATAATTTGATTGAGACGCATCTTGATTTATTTGAGTGTATATTTTTTTAAAGTTTGCTGAGGTTCCTGGAAGTATGGATTGTTTTCCTAAAATGTAGGGTGTTTTTAACCATTACATGTGAATATATTCTTTCTGCCCATTTCTCTTCTCCCCTGGGACTCCTGTTATGCATATGTTGGTGTACTGAGTGGTATCCTACAGGTGTCTAAGGCTCTCCTCACTTTTCTTCACGCCTTTTTCTCTTCTTGCTTCTCACATTTGATCAATTCAATTGATCTCTTTTCAAATTTGCTGATCCCTGCTTGAATCTTCTAACAATAATAAGCCTTGCTAGTAAATTTTTAGATTTCAGTTGTTCTATTTTTCAGTTCCAAAATTTCTATTTGGCTCTTTTTTATGGTTGCTGTCTCTTTGTTAATCTTCTCTATTTGGTGCTATATCATTTCCATATTTAGCTCTTTGAACATATTTGATATGCCCAATTGAAAGTCTTTGGAAGACGAATGCCTACACTTCCTTGGAAACACTTTTGTTGATTTATTTTCCTTGTATATTAGCCATTCTTCCCTGTTTCATTCCAGTGTCACGGGTTCTAAGAAACAGTCACTTCAAACAGTATTCTGTGACGACACTGAACACCAGATTTCTTCCCTCCCCAAGGTCTGCTGACGATACTGCTTGTTTTCCTTGTGCTCATTTGTTTTCTTGACTAAGGCTTTCTGAACTGACAACTCTAAAATATGCCTTGTTTGTCATGTGGGGCCACTGAACTCTGTACTCAGTTTAGTGTTTAGTTAATGACTGGACGGAGATCTTTTTATGTAATTGGAAACAATACATTTCCTAGTCTTTGTTGAGGAGCACTTTGTCACGTTAGATCACACTGTTAGTCATCACTCCTGCTGTTTAGAACTCCACCTAAGTCTTTGCTTTCTGCTTTTGCAGAAACTCAAGGTAAGCCAGAAAGGTTTTACAGACCCTGTGGACATCATTTCTAGCTTTCTAAGCTTAATGGTTAGCCAGTTGTGTGTTCCCATTTTTGTCTGTCACTTCAGGCAGCAACAAAGTTAAAACACTCGCCTGTAATTGTTTTTGACAAACTCCTTCCCCACTCCTCCGAACCACTCCTCAAACAAGGCTTTTTGTGCTGGGTGAAATCTGGGTTAGCCTTTTATATGGGTTTTTCCAGGGAACCACCAACCAGGTCACATGATGATTCTCTGGAAATGAGGCTTTGAAAGAGCTCCAGTTTTGTTCTGCTTTTTTGAGTGACTGTCAAGATACTTTGGGAATGCAGGTTGTAATTTTTATTAAGTGTATTTATTTATATTGGAAAAGAGACCGTGTGCATACGTGTGCGGGGAAGGGGAAGACAGAATCCCAGGCAGGCTCTGCACTGTCAGCACAGAGCCCGACATGGGCTCGAACTCATGAATCATGACCTGAACTGAAATCAAAAGTCATATATGGCCAACTGAGTCACCCATGTGTCCCAAGTTTGTTGTATTTAATGGACTCCTGAACAAACTAGCAGGCAATGGGACTCAGCCAAATGAAAAATTCAACTAAGTTAGAAAAAAAATAATACCAAGAGTCAGCTGTTTTTCTTGAGTAAATGTTCGCTGAGTTACTGTAATACTTGGACAATTCAGGAATTAACGATCCGAAATTAGGATTTCACTTTTCTTTTTCTACCAGTTTTTCATCACTTTTAGGGAAGGGGAATTTTTCACAAGTCTTTACCTGACTATTTTCAATGACTTCACCTGGAACAGGTCCTTAAATTATTGAAAGTTAATCTAATATCACATGTATTGTGATTTTACTATACTGAATGTAACAAATGAGGACTTTCCTAAATATTTAACAGTGTTTGTGAAATAAGTGCCCCCCCAATTCAGTTCATCTAAATTTATGCCAGTATGCCAGTTTTATGGAAAATTTTAGTTTACCAGAAAATTCTATTTTTCATTTAATCACTTGAGATTTTATTGTCACTTTTGTTGTTGTTGTTTTGTCCTTTAGTGAATGCTCCGATTTAAATTTAATTTCATCCTCCTAATATAAAACATGGAAGGGACATTGGTTGGGCTATCAGTGTTTTACTTATTACCCCCAAAAAGTCACTCCTTTTTGGGATAAAACAATTTCTATTTTAAGGCAGGAGTAAATTTTGAGGCATTTTTTTTTGAGTTTTTGACTTTGCTTAGACTCTAAGTATCTTTCACTCAGACTATCCCTGCTAGTCCCATCCTTCACAGATAAAATGGTATCACTTTTCTTCACAGAAAGCCAGTGGACACCTCCTAGAAAATAGTGGACTGAGATGACACAGGGTGAGGATCAGTAGTAGAAGCAGTAATTCCACCATTGATGGTAGTTATGGTGGAACCAACGAAGGAACTGGCAACAGTCCTTGCATGGCCTTTCTGCACACCGGAGCATGCATATCCTCCAGATTAGGAAGTAGACCACCAGGAATGTGCGAGAGCAGTGGAGAGTCGTCCACGTGGTAACTGAGAACACTAGCTCTGAGGAACGTGCTCTCCGAACTATGTGGGTGGACTGAAGAGTTCTTGCCGGGCAAGTAAAATCAGAGCCATGGAAACCCTGTCGTGTATGTTTTCTTGTGTGCTTCTATTCTTACCAGTCTTGTCTAACTTAGGAAACATGATTTTTCTTCCTAATGGTAATGGCAACGTGAGCTAACATTTATTGAGCACTAGCTTTTTTCCAGGCATTATTACATATTCACCTATACTGATCCAAATCTTTAAAACCCTTTTATAGAAGGTCTGTTTTTATGAACTCCATTTCATTTATCTAATGTTTTTTTTTTTTATGTTTTTATTTTTGAGAGAGAGACAGAGTATGAGCGGGGGGGGGGGCAGGGGGAGGGCAGAGAGAGAGGGAGACACAGAATCTTAAATAGGCTCCAGGTTCCGAACTGTCAGCATAGAACCAAATGCAGGGCTCGAACTTATGAACCACGATTCATGACCTGAGCTAAAGTCTGATGCTTAACTGACTGAGCCACCCAGATGCCCCTGAACTCCATGTTAAAGAGGAGCGATCTGAGGCAAAGAGAGGAGTGCCTCACCTAGGATTATATGATTAATGTGTTACAGTCAGGATTTGATATAGTTCAAATTATTGGCACAAGGCCCCATCCTGTAGAAATGTAAATACTATGAAATGCTATCATATTATCTAACTTAGTGGTGAAAACAAAGTTAGTTCTAGTGGCTATGTCTATTGTTTAGGACTATCCATCATACTGCCTTTGGTGCTTGATGATACAGAACACTGTTTCACTATCCGCTCCCTTTACTAACCTGCTTCTCATTTCACTCAGAGTAAATGACAACATCGACTGACGGCATACAAGACCGTGAGTGCTGACCCCTCTTATGTCTCACATCCTCTCTCTACTTCCCCTCACTCACTCGTCTCCAGTGCTACTGGCCTCCTTGATGATTCCCAACCCCACCAGGCAAGCTCCAGCTTGTATCTCTGCCTGTTCTCCCAGACGTCAACATGTTAACTGCTTCCGCTTCTGGGAGACTTTGCTCGAATCTCAAGTCTTCAATGAGGTGTCCCTGATCGTCCTATTTACTGCTGCAATTTATACTACGACACTCCTGCTTGACTTCCAGGTCCACTATCCCTACGGCACTGACCACTTGCTTTCCTCTATAATATATACATAAATATGGTTCTCACTTGCTGCCTGCTTCTTCTGCCAGAACACCAGCTCCACAAAGTGAGGAATCTGTCTTCCTCCACCGAGAAGGTGCTCACTTATTGAAAGTAAGAATAAATATAATTTCTAGAAGTGAAAGAAACTCAAGAAGACCAATCGATTTCAGCCCACCGTGGGAAGCATGCTTCTCCAAGACTATCTTTAAATGTCATCCTTTGGACTTTATACACGCTGTATCATCTGTTTAGATAATTTCCCTCCCATTCTTTTCCTGGAAACCCTAACCCTTCTGCTGAAATGATTCTTGCAAGTAATTTTCTCAGAAATACTTAGCATTCTCCTTCCACAATCCCATGTAATGTGTGGTTCATACCTTATTTATGGTGCTTAAACTAGGTGTTTTAATTCAATCTTTTGACATACTTCTAACCAAAGACCCCGGCCCCTCCCTAACCTAGAACTTTTACCTCTCATCTTTGCATCTATAGAATGTAGTACAGTGACTGACATACTATTGACCCTCTGGTTGATGAAATGAACAATCGTTGTTTCTTTTGATCTATGCCTCAGGCCCTTACAGACTTCAAAGACTGATGCTTATGCTCATAAGGACTTTTAAAAAATTTAATAATCTAATCTCTACCATGGGGTTATGATATGTGTGTAGCTCTAGAGACCAAAGACTTGAAACAGAATTGCTTGAATTTTCTTTATAGACAGCATTTCGATGCAGGATACAGTATCGTATTCGCAAACCTGCCGGGTGTCTTGTAGGCTGTTGTACTGTTATGTACGTGTGCACACACACAGACTAAAGGCTCAGGAGTTGAGAGTAATGCTGAATTCCACTGAACGGTCATTCTGAAGCCCATTTCAAGAGCAATCCCTTCTTCACTAAGAGAGGTCCGGCCTGTTTCACATGCATCTGTGTCTCTAGACACAATAAACCACGAAAAGCAGCAACATCCATACTTTTGCAAAAGCAATTTGAGAAGAGTGGCATCATCACATTCTCATCCTTTTTGCTTCACTGCAATTGCTAGTATACGCACAAGGATGAGCCGGGAGAGCTCCTGTGAAGCTTCAAGGAAAAATCAGCCAAGGGTATAATGTGTTGTGTGCCTCTGGGTACTCGCGATCCTTCTCCCAGACGGTTCCAACAGCCCTGATTTAACTCACTCATATGGTTTCAGAATTGCATAACTGTATTCAACCAATGGTAAAAGACTAGTAGAGCAAACTGTACATTTTCCATGGATTTTTTTTCAAAATTTTCTCAGAGAATTCTTTGTGAGGTAACACAGAGAAAATTACCAATATGCAGATTAATAGCATATTTTTTAGAGTTGTTTCACTTCCTCAGTGAAACTCTTCCATGTTTTGTTCACATTTCACTAAAATTAATTCTGAGGGAAAAAAAGTGTTTCTGTTTTGTTTTGTTTTCTTTTGTTTTGAGAGTGCCAGAGAGCACAACCGGAGAAGAGTAAAGGGACAGGGAGAGAACTAATCTTAAGTAGGCTCCACACTCACTGTGGAACCCAACTCACAACAGTGAGATCATGACCTGAGCAGAAAATAAGAGTCGGCTGCTTAACCCACTGAGCCACTCTGGGACTCCCAAAATTATTATTTTGGAATTTATTTTTACATAAAAATAATCATTTCTAAGAAGACCATCTTTGTTACAAAAGGTGTTTCCTTAGATTTGAGACACCTATTTGTCCGTGATTCTAGAATGACGAGTGAGAGTGTAAATGTTAGCAGATACAAACCAACGAGGATGGAGTAGAGGATGCCTGGTCTCTCCGACGGCGGCTGAATGTTCCGGTCCTGGTCAACCGCTTGGATGGGCGGGGTAACGATGACGGGGTTCAGTTCTTCCTGGAAGAAAAAGGGAAGAGTTTAGTTAAGCTTTATTATTGACGACTCATGGAGAATTGCACTCAGATATTAGATACAGTCTGGACAGCTAGACAATACCTGAACTAGTGGTTAAACTCAACTTTCAAGATTTGCAATTTCATGGATTAGGCTAGTTAGGAGCAATGTGTCGTCGGGGTCAAAATGAAAAGCCATAGTAGTTACATACTTAGAACTTTATATCAGGATTGTCCTCCTAAGAGGAAGGTGAGGAAGAAGGAGATCAATAAATCTCTGTCTTACCTAGATAATTAAATCAGAAGAAGTATGAAGCTACCAAATATAATTTAATATCTTTGTCTGTAGACAAGATTTGTAAGAATATTTACTTTTTCTTCCTAAATCATGTTTTAAAATTTCACTTAAATTCATAATATTTAAAAGAAAAACCTTTAAAAATCAGTGCTTTAACTGAATAGAAACCAAAGCCCCTTCACTGCAAACTTCATATAGAACTGATTATATATTATGCATGCATGTACATGTATGTACATTTACTTTATAATTACATGCTGGAGGACTCTGGTTAAAATCATAATGTGTTTTTCTAAGTCAGTGTTTCCCTGATATGATATGCAGCGGTATTCTCTTCCATTATGAGGACTGGCAAACACTCTTCTGTTCAGAACCAGATAATAAACACATTTAGGCTTTGCTGGACTCAAATGGGGATGACTACGCTGCAATAAAACTTTATTTACAAAGACAAATGGTGTGCAGGACAGAGTTTCTTGGCCCCTGTACCGAATTGTCAATCATAATTTATAACAAGTATGCCGAAAAAACAAATGTGTACTCTGCACAGATAAGCTCGGGACACAGGATATTAAAGAAACTTTCAAAAAGCTAATCTACTTTCCTGCAGGTCGTTTCAGAGACTTTGTGCTCAGTTGCACAACGAGCATCTAAGAAGGGGGTGTTATTTGCACATTTTCTAGAATTATCCATTAACATCTCCTTGAACTCCTACATTCCCTTAGAACACAGTTTGAGAAATACACCTTTAAGTCTCTATAGCCTTCAGTCCTAACATAATAGTAATTCTAAAGGGAAATAAAGTCTATTTCATGTCTGACTTCACAGTCTAAGGAATCACTGCAATGTTATTTTTTATTATTTCTTCTCAAATGACAGAACCTTGAAACGTATCATGTACTTTTATATAAAATCAGTAGTTTCTAATCTCAGCTGAGATGTATAGTAGTAGCCTGCTGGAAAAAAATGCAAGGACATGAAACTGAAATGTGAAATACTTAATTTTGATTAAATTATTGTAAGTTATGTTAAGCACAAGAATATTATCAAAATATATCAAATTATTGAAGCTGCAATAATTAAAGATAATCACTGACCAAATATTTGGAGCTCTCATACATCTTAGGGGTTCTGCAGAGTTCATAATCTCTAATGGGCTCTCGGTAGCCTTAATGTTATTAATAACAAAGAGCTCCTGGTAGAGATAACTTTTTATCACTTTATTCACTTTAACTGTGGATTCAGATCCATGAAAAATCAAATCAATATCAAAATCACTCCATTAAATCTATGGCTACTATTCTTTTGGTTGTTGTTCCTTTTACACAATACAACATATCACAACGATACAACATTCTTCCTAAATTCTTCCCCTTGTCCCTTATTTCTGTCCCTCATTCTGTGTTTACCTATATACTCCCTCCACCTCTCTCTCTTTCACACAAACACACCACACACACACACACACACACACACACACACACACACACACACACACGTGCCCAATTGCCAATTTGCTTCGTCTGTAATCCTGTATTTCACCGGAAACTGAAAATATGCAAAGCTCTTCAAAGTCTATATATTTGAATGCAGGAGTTAAGGGCCGAGAGCTCATCCTATACCTTCTTCAAAGGAATCCGACTGTATCAGCCAAAGTCAGCATGTAGCTGAGCTACTTCAGTTCTGATTCAACTAACAGCTCTGTGGTAGGTTTTCTAAAACTTCTATGCAGATCTTGGGAAGGGAATTCAAATCTCAGAATGTTTTGCAGTCCCGTCTTTCTTCCCAAGGCCAGGGAAACACACTAAGGGATCCTAGACTCCTATCTTTTGAAATAATTTATCTAAATTTTAAAAAACAAAAACAAAAACACCCCCCCCCAAAAAAAAAAAAAAAACGGAAAACAGAAAACAAAAAACAGAACCTGAGCTCTTCTGGGAGAGTGCTAAATGTGAGGAGATCGTATGAGTGTTTCTCTGCCCAACACCCTTCTCTGCGAAGTGGAGCTGCTGAGGGACCAACGTGTCTGCGGTTCTAGTTCGGGTGATGAGTCACAGAGTTTAAAATCCTCTTCTTGTACAAGTTGTTGGAACGACAAATGGAGTTTTAGTCATATTATTTAAAATATATGAACAATAGAAAAGAACAAACTAAAACTAACACAGTAAACAAAACCAAGAGGGAGGGAAAAGTGCTAATAAAATTTATCATCTTTCGCAGTTGGTTATTAATAAACATATAGTGAGAATGGAAGAAATAAAAAGGAGCAAGTGTTCTATTTAGAATTATGTGCTGTCCGGAATCGGAAGAACTAAAAGTGGAAATATCAGAATGTCGATGTCTCAAGAGAGTGAGCCTAGAAGTGAAGGTAGGTGGGATGAAAAGGATTTAAAGCCATTCAGTCCTGTTTCACTATGCAGTTTCCATACTCTGTACTATTTTAAATTAGTAAATTATACTAGTAAACTACTATACTAGTTACTACTAGTAAACTATTATAAATTAGTACATTATACTAGTGAGAATACAATAAAAGAAACCCTCTCAGTGAAGGCTTTGATAAGTTTCTGGAAGTTGTCTGACATAATTTCTTAGCACTGATTTTAGCCTTTTCTTACAAAGACTCGCAACGTAAAAAAAACTAATTTTTCTTATGCTACCATTAATGAGTTTTTTTTTTTTTTTACAAAATCTAGGTTTAAAGGTGACAAGAATGAATTCTCAAGTAAGATTTCTAAGATTACCTCCCAAATAAGTTGGGGTCTTTGCACCTTGAAAATATTTAACACCAGTAATGGGTAATATTAAAGGATATTATGCTTTGTTTAGGATGATGCTGTTACAATACTTAATATGATTTTTCATAAAGACAAGTAGCATTTAAGCCACAGTTGGAAAATGAAATGTACATTCATTAGAAGAAACAACATAATAACATGTATCAATATTTGACCTTCTCTCTCGCCCAAAAATCTCTCTATTAGATGCAGCCAGCCCTTAGAAGGACATACAAATAAGCAAGGGAATCCCAGAGAAAAACTATTCTTTAGGAGAAGAAAGAATTTTATGGGAAACACACATGCAATCATTTACAAGATTTGGCAAACAATATCTACTCACTAAATACATCTTTGTCAATTTGTATTGTAATGAATTTTCCAGCCTGGTAGGAGATCACTACACTTGACTGGACCTGAAGGAAACCGCCCCGCTGTGACTACTACCAGGGCAGCCTCCCGAGGCCTTGTGAAAGGTGAAAAACCAGGAGATGCATTTCTGTTGAAGAACTATCCTCTTCAGACAGACAGTACCTGCTGTCTCTTATTTCTCTGAGCTTCTAATTTTACCGTTGGGTTGTAGAAGATGAATCATGGTGAAGAAATTGGAAATTCACCCATGGCTTAACTATGCTTGGGTATCCTTAAGGAGAGGATTATGAGGTTCCTCTATGATGGTATAATTGCGGGAATTGCTCAATTACTCTTCGCTGAAAGCTCTGTTGGCTGGTGAACACAAAGTATCTCATAACTCACCACCTAGTGAGGAACGGTTTGCAACATATTTGCTTCATCAAGCTAAATTCCGGAAGACACATGAAAAACACGCCCAAACAGTGGAAAGCTCTAGGGTGCCTTGCCCCTAAAGCAAATCTGTCTTCTCTGCAGCCTTGTTTGCCTTTGAGAAGTCACATCTCCTGAATCCCGTTCACGCTGATGCACACATTTCACCTCTCTCTGACTCCCCGGAGTTAAATTCCCTGCTGTATTTAGTGAAGGTGATTCATCCCCAAAATGAATTAAGTCCATGCAAAGAGATTCGTGTTGTGAGGATAATCACAGAAACTATTAAACAATAACAAAAAGATTGTCTCCAGTAGAAATGCTGGATAATTCTATGATTATAAAACCCAAGATTATTTCATTAGGGACACAGCCTTCCTAGCCAATTAGCTTTTCTGGAGGGGTGCCTTGTCCTTTCAGTGTATCTAAGACAATGTTTTCATGTTCAATTGCTGAACTCTTTTTAAGAAAATAACAAGAGGCAATTGGACTGTTGAGTAAGTGAGGGCTAGTTATTCCTTCTACAACTTCAACACCAGAATGAAAGCAAGGTTCAGTCAGAACGCTGCTATTGTACGTCTATGTGTAGATATATCTCTACTTATACACATAATCAATACGTGTAGTAGCAATTGCAGAAGATTAAAGAAACTGTTCTGTAGATTTAATGAAGCCCATCTCTTTGTTCTTTTAGGTGTCCAAACTATTACCTTGCATGAAAAAATACATTCAAGGGAAACACTGAGATTTCCGAGGTAGGATACTTTCGCCATCCTAACTAGCATCAAACAGAGCCACGGTCCACAGGACTGTAAGATTCAGCCTATAGCACCCCTGAAGCTAAGACGGCACATAATTCCTCTGGTTCCAAAATCTGTTTCCTGAACGGGTAGACTGCCTTTAAGTAATTTTAACCAATCCTTACATCTTAAACAGTTTTCATTTCATCAGTGAAAACTAAGAAGTATGATTTAAGACATAAGTCAACGGGATAGGGAGTTTTGAAAATAAGAACCTACATTTAACATTAAGTAGGTTGATTAGTAAGGTTTCCAGCCAAGTATTGTTTAAATTCTTAGTCCTCAACTCAGCCTTTGAGTGATACCTTCATATGAGTAACAGACACATAATATGACACTAAACCCACGAAAGTATTTTAAAATAAATGAAGACATTAGAGCGATCTCCAAGAGTGGTCTATAGAAAGCCTTGCCCTCTCACAGTGGAAAATCTAAGAAAGGATAAAATGAGAAACAACCTTCAAAGGTAAACTGAGTTCACTGTACCACATGTGTGTCTAGCATAAGAGTCAAACTTGTATATTTAATTACTATAATTCCTTTTAAAAATTTTTAGTGTTTATTTATTATTTGAGAGACAGAGAGAGAGAGAGAAAGAGAGAGAGAGAGAGAAAGAGTGCAAGTGGGGGAGGGGCAGAGAAAGAAGGAGACAGAATCCGAAGCAGGCTCCAAGCTCTGAACTGTAAGCACAGAGCCCCACTCAGGGCTCAGACCCAGGAACAGTGAGATCATGACCTGAACCAAAGTCGGAGGCTTAACCGTCACCCAGGCACCCTTAATTATTATAATTCTTAATTTTGAATGTTTCAAATGTTCACCCTTCTATTTATAGAATACTAGACTCATTGTTTAGATATGTGATCTATATTTTACTTAAATAATAACCAACACTATTTAGAAAACAGACACTTATATTAAAATAGTAAAAACTTCACCATCAACCATTAATTTATGGTTGTATGTTTATATATATGGCTGTATATATAAATATTTATAACCCCTGATAATTGATTTAAAATGTTAGCAAACTATATAATACCTAAATTATTGAGTGCATTATTTATTTATTATTGAACTACTTTCTTTAATTTTATGTGTTCTTTCTTTACACTTAAATACTTCTCTTTCTCAGTATCCTTAAAAAAAACCTACTTAGAGGCACCTGGGTGGCTCAGTCAGTTAAGTGTCCAACTTTGGCTCAGGTCATGATCTTGGGGTTGATGGGTTTGAGCCGCGCGTGGGGCTCTGTGCTGACAGCTCAGAGCTTGGAGCCTGCTTCAGATTCTGTGCTTCCCTCTCTCTCTGCCTCTCCCCCGCTCACGCTCTGTCAATCTCTCTCACAAAAATAAACCAACATTAAATAAATAAATAATAATAAATAATTACTTAGTAAGAATCCTCCCTAGAATGAACAGCAAAGAGCACACCTAAAATCCTCAGTGGCCATGACCCACACAGAACATAGTTTCTGTCTGATTGCTGGAACTTTATGTCACTTATTAAAGGAAACCGACAAAAGCATCTTGCAGAGCGCTAACGCGAAAGCCTTTTTATCACTTTAATGAGCCAACTTCATGACCACTTCAATCTTATACTCGTTTTATTCTAACGCATCTCTGAAATACTTTTTGAGCTATATTTTTACCGCATATCCTATGATAGACTGCTATATTCCAAGTGTGCATTTGAACCTCCTTGCAATTGCGTGTTTGACCTATACTACTAACACTTCCCTTGGGTATAAAACATTCCTTTGAGTCTTTGTCTTTGACATTTGTTTATTTGCTTAGACCTAAGAAAAGCACTGTGAGCTATTTATTTTATATAAATAGTGAAACGTATGCTCGGAGATGTGTTTACAAGGATTATACGTCGCAACAACGTCCAACGTGCTTTTTAAAACATAAACTTTGTATGGAAGTGCTATGTATGACAGACTTTTATAAGCCATAAATTCATAGCCTGATGAATTGTCACAAAGCTGTATTCAATTCTAAACACCACTGACTTTAAGAACTAGAACATCGTCAGTACTTCAGAAACCTCTATTTTCTATCAATCGCTACTGCTCCTTCCATTGCACAGAGGGCGTGCCTTCTAATATCACAGATCAACTTGTTTGAAGCTGTATACAAATAGAATTGCATAATGACATTCATTACTGACTTTGTTCATTTATTATTATGTCCTACACGGTATGCATGCAGGTGGGAGTTAGGTACAGAAGCGTAGTCTCTACGCTCTCGTTTTAACGGATATGCTGTGGTCCATTAGACAGACATCCCCAACTTTGTTTCCTTTTCACACCGGGGATGGCGTTTGGCTTGCTTCCAGCGCAGGCGGTCACGAACGAGCACCACGTCCTGCTGCGTGTCTTCTTACACAGGAAAGCATTTGTGCGAAATTGAAGAATACTACTGTCAGACACGCATGGGTCCCTACGTCCCTGCCATGCAGTGTTCTAAACTCGTCGTATGAGCTCACGTTCTATCGTGAGTGCTGCATGGCTCTGCCGACAGTTGGTGATTCCAGTTGTTTTAAAGTTTAGCCGTTCCAGTGGTACGTATTGTTATCTCAGAGGGATCTGAACTCTTTTACAATGTTGGACATTTGTGAAGTGTTGGTTCATGTATTTTGTTAATTTTTCTACTTTGTTTTCATTTATACTTGTCTATTTCCTGTTACCTATCCACTTATTTTGACCCAAGGTATAGTTGATAATTTTCCCTTATGCATTTTTTGTTTCTTTTAATTTTTTTAACATTTATTTATTTTTGAGAGAGAGACAGAGCGCAAGTAGGGGAGGGGCAGAGAGAGAGAGAGAGAGAGAGAGAGGGAGGGAAGGGAGGGAGAGGGAGACACAGAATCCAAAGCAGGCTCCAGGCTCTGAGCTGTCAGCATAGAGCCCTGAAGTGGGGCTCAAACTCATGGAATGTGAAATCATGACCTGAGCCAAAGTCGATGCTCAACTGACTGAGCCACCCAGGTGTCTTTCCCTTATGTATTTCTATACAGAGAATATTGTACTCTCCCTTATTAAAATTTATCAAACACAGCAGTAACTGGGCGTCTCAGTTTCCTTGCCTAGAACTTTCCTGGAGAGCAGGGATAGGCTGTATCAAAAGCACCAGAAACATATTTAGCACACAGGCACTCAGAGCTGTTGAATGAGAGGCGTCTTGGTTCTGTATATTGAGGCACTCTTGAGCCTCACAGACCTCGCCTTGCTCTCTGGGTTCCTGTAAGACATCCAGATTTACATACTGAGGCTTTATGATCATCTTTCATACACTAAGGTCTTCGTGCTCACAAATTACTGTACCCAACTAAAGAGATGAATGACGTGGCCATGAGAATGGCTCAGAATACAAAGATGTGGGTTCAAAATGCTTCACAGAGTTGGTCTTTGGTGTAACAAACAGTCTCTTAAACATTCCAGAAGACTGAATGGTGAGCTCCTGTATCCTAAGTAAGACATTCCAAACATGCCAAATAAGTAGCAATATCACTTTTTGAGAAGTTATTTAATCCCTCAGAACTTGAATCATAATTTTCATAGTGAAGTTAATAATATCTACATTTCATTAATTGGTATGAGGATCATGAAAGACGGTATATAAATGAATAAAGCAGTAAGTGCCATGCTTAGAAATGGAAGTCATTATAGATTACATTATAAAATTACATTATTATTTTAATTGTATTATATTAGCATTAAAATTGGCTTCAAGTTATAAGCAGAGGGAGTGATGGAATTTTTTACATTTCTGGCTAGAAGCTAATTTTACCATATCTTGCATATTTTTCTTCAAACATGACACTGACATGAATTTTGAAGATTTTATTTAGAATTGCATAACTGATCAAATATTCGAGGGAATGAAGGGGGGCCATCACTACTATTAGATTTTAGACCAACATTTCGATCTAAAAACTGCAAAGGAAATTATCTGATGATTATACTTAAACATAATGTTAAAGTAGTACATCACAGAGTTGAATATTCACTTAAAATGAACATTTCACTTCATTAAACAGAAGCTTCGGTGAAATTCTTTTCAGTGAATATACTCAGACACGTTAGTTTTACATCCAATTTATAAAGTCATTCCCTACCCTTTGATTATAGAAAGTTTATGAGATAACTCCCTAACTTATTAATAAGTTCTTATGGAGAAGCTCTCAGTCACAGGGACTCAAAGTACCTGTACACAGTTGCATTTAGAATTTTTTAAATAAAGACACCTATTGATAAATATTAAGAGAGAGCTATGACAGAAAATTCACATGTAAAAGTATTATGAATGAAATATTTAAGATAACAAGAATCAGAGAAATTCAAGTATGCATAGCTTGAATAATGTAAATTTTGACCCATGGAGCAGAGGTGACACTGATAGAAAGACAGGATATGGTTGCATCAGATGGAGGCTGGAGAAGGGGGTTAAAAGAATCCACAATCAATAAGTAGACAGATAAATAGATGACAGATTGATGGATAATCTAGCAATATTTTCGGGTGAGTTAATAAAGTGACTTAAAAACTGTATACATTAATTTTCACATTAAAATTTCCAATTTTCATGTTGGTCATGGAAGACATCTATTGGTAAATTGCAAAAAATATTTTCTTGTCTTTCTGATAAAGAAAAAAAATCATTCTGGAGTCTATTGTAAGTACAAATACAAAGAAAAACATTTGTGGGTCCATTCCTGGAACCCACAAATGTTTTTGGGTCCATTCGTGGACCCACAAATGTTCTCTATTCTGTTCCACTGATCTGAGTATCTGTTTTTGTGCCAGTACCATCCATCCTGTCTTGATGATTACAGCTTTGTAATACATCTTGAAGTCCAAGATTGTGATGCCTCCAGCTTTGGTTTTCTTTTTCAGGACTGCTTTGGCTATCCCAGGTCTTTTCTGGTTCCATACAAATTTTTTTTTTATTTTATAATAGTTTATTTTCAAATTGGTTTACATATAACACCCAGTGTTCATCCCAACATGTGCCCTTTTTAATGCCCATCACCCCCTCTCCCCCCTCCCTCATCCCCCTTACCCTCAGTTTTTTTCTTAGTCTTTGAGAGTCTCTCATGTTTTATCAGCTCTGTGAAGAATGCTGGTGTTATTTTGAAAGGGACTGCATTGAATATGTAGATTGATTTGGTTAGTATCCACATTTTAACAATATTTGTTCTTCCAATCCATGAGCATGGAATATTTTTCCAATTTTTTTGTATCTTCTTCAATTTCTTTCATAAGCTTTGTATAGTTTTCAGTGTAGAGATTTTTTACCTCTTTGCTTAGATTAATTCCTAGGTATTTTATGGTTTTTGGTGCAATTGTAAATGGGATCGATTCCCTGACTTTTCTTTCTGTTGCTTCATCATTGTATAGAAATGCAACCGATTTCTATGCATTGATTTTATATCTTGTGACTTTTCTGAATTCATGGATCAGTTCAAGCAGGGTTTTTGGTGGAACCTTTTGGATTTTCTATATAGAGGATCATATTGTCTGTGAAGAGTGAATGTTTGACCTTTCTCCTTGCTGATTTGGATCTTTTATTCCTTTGTGTTGTCTGATTGCTGAGGCTAAGACTTCCAATACTATGCTTAATAACAGTGGTGTGAGCAGACATCCCTGTCGTGTTCCTGACCTTAAGCGGAAAGCTCTCAGTTTTTCCCCACTGAAGATGACATTAGTGGTGGGTCTCTCATATATGACTATTGTGATCTTGAGGTATGATCCTTCTATCCCTGCTTTCTTGAGGGTTTATCAAGAAAGGATGCTGTATTTTGTCTAATACTTTCTCTGCATGTATTGAGAGGATCATGTGGTTCTTCCTCTTTCTTTTATTAATGTGATGAATCACGATGTTTTGCGGATATTGAACCAGCCCTGCATCCCAGGTATAAATTCCACTTGTTTGGGGTGAATAATTCTTTTAATGTATTGTTTGATCTAGTTGGTTAATATCTTGTTAGGGATTTTTGCATACACCTATAAATTGACCCACAAACGTATGGCCAACTAACATTTAACAAAGCAGGAAAGAATGTCCAGTGAAACAAAGGCAGTCTTCTCAGGTAATGGCGCTTGGAAAACTGGACAGCAACATGCAGAAAAATGAACCTGGACCACTTTCTTACACAATACACAAAAATAAATTCAGGATAGATGAAAGACCTGAAGGTAAGACAAGAAGCATCAAAATCCTAGAGGAGAAAGCAGGCAAAAACCTCTTTCACCTTGGCCATAGCAACTTCTTACTCGTCACATCTCTAGAGTCAAGGGAAACAAAAGCAAACACAAACTATTGGGACCTCATCAAGATAAAAATCTTCTGCACAGCAAAGGAAACAATCAGCAAAACTTAAAGGCAACCATCAGAATGGGAAAAGATACTTGCAAATGACATAAAGGGTCAGTATCCAAAATATATGAAGAACTTATCAAACTCAACACCCCAAAACAAATAATCCAAAGAAGAAATAGGCAAAAGACATGAATAGACACTTTTGCAAAGAAGATACCCAAATGGCTAACACATGAAAAAATGCTAAACGTTACTTGGCATCAGAGAAAGACAAATTAAAACCACAATGAGATACCACCTCACGCCAGTCAGAATGGCTAATATGAACAACTCGGGCAATGACAGATGTTGGCGAGGATACGGAGAGAGAGGATCTCTTTTGCCCTGCTGGTGGGAATGCAAACTGGTGCAACCGCACTGGAAAACAGTATGGAGGTTCCTCAAAAAAGTTTAAAATACAACTACCCTATATAGTTCTAAAAATAGAACTATGACCCAGCAATTGCACTACTAGGTATTTATCCAAAGGGTTCAGGTTTGGTGTTTTGAAGGGGCACATGCACCCTGATGTTTATAGCAGCCCTATCAACAATAGCCAAAGGACGAAAAGAGCCCAAATATCCATTAATAGATGAACACACACACACACACACACACACACACACGGAATATTATTCAGCAATCAAAAAGAGTGAAATCTTGCCATGTACAACTACATGGATGGAACTGGAAGGTACTATGTTAAGCAAAATTAGTCAGAGAAAGACAAATACCATATGATTCCAATAATATGTGGAGTTTAAGATACAAAACAGATGAACATAAGGGAAGGGAAGCAAAAACATAAAAACAAGGAGGGGGGGCAAAACATAAGGACTCTTAAATACAGAGAACCAACTGAGCGTTGCTAGAAGGGTTGTGGGTGGAGAGGTGGGCTAAATGGGTGAGGGGCATTAAAGGAAGACACTTGTTGGGATGAGTACTGGGTGTTATAAGTAGGGGACGGATCATTGGAATCTACTCCTGAAATCATTATTGCACTATATGCTAACTAACTTGGATGTAAATTAAAAAATATATAAAGTTAAAAAATACAAAGAGAAAGTATTTTAAACACTGCAAACCAGTGATGGCCCATTGCCAACATGTTGAGGTGTTTTCTATCAGTATTTGTCACCCACGTACCTGTCATCCACCTATTTACACACATGATATTACATCACTCTGCATGGGCAAATTTTGCTGACTATTTTACCTCTCCCTTCTTCTTAATCGTTGTTCTAAGCCAATACATACGCATCAAAAACACAATGGGCAGTAACACGCGACCTCCACTAGGGCTGTAAATCAGGCTTTAGAGTTGTGCACTTGACTTGCTTATATTGGATTTGTTACGGTTCCGTGTCTTTAATTCTATCCATGGGTTAGATTCCTGTATGCGGAATTTCTGGATCAAGGAACGAGAACATGTTGAACTCCTTTGTACAAATTGCCAGATGGCTTTCTAGAGAGCCTGTGATGGTTTATTTCCTCCTCAGTATTTATAACAGCACAGATTTGTGAATGCTGAGCGTGATACATGTGGAGAGCACTGCTAAATGAGTGTAAGGTTTAATTTCACATTTCTTTGGTCGTTAGCATAATTTATGTGATATCTATCTCTGATTCTTCTGTTCATTTACTTTGCCTATATTTTTTAATTTTGATATTTGCAAATTTTATTTCCATGGCATATGTGCATAGAACAGAAATCAACACTTTGTTAGTAGACTTACAAATTTTTTAGTGTGTTGTTTGCCTTTTAACGTTACTTGTTTTTGACATCTAGAAACTTGTCATTTTTATGCATTCAAATCTATCGCTCTTTCTCTTTTTGATGTCTGCTTAGTTTTTCCCCATATGAAAGTTCCATAAATGCTGAATTCTATTTACTTTGAGGTATTATGGGTCCAACATTTAAATTTAATGCTTCAATCTACCAAGACAGTTGAATACTAAGGACTTAATATTCTTCAAACTGGGCTGAAATTTTAACTATTTTTTTTCCTTTTTTGCACCAAAGTAAAACTAGTTTTAAACAGTGTCTTTGCTTTTGCCCATCTATGTCTTAAATGGACATCAGCAGATTTAATCTCTTTGCAAAATCAAACCCTATGTTTCTATTATATTCTATTACGCACTGTTTTAAAAGTATTAATTTGTCTATGACCACGATGACTTAAAATAGCTATTCAGATTTCCTCTACCCTCTGAGACCTAGGAAGTTCAGGAATGTGCATGTGTGGAAAGTAGGTGTGGGAAGGACATGTGATGACTTAAAGGAACTGGATCCAAATAATCTGGGTTTGCAGAAAACTAGCAACAAAATTCGTAGAAAATGAAGATTATGGAATTCCAAACAAGAAAATACCGTATCGTTGCATTTGTTGTCTCTAATTTGTGACAATTCTTCCTCCAGGTCCTGAACCACAGCCCCCACCCCCCACTGCACACACACACAGAGGCAACTGCTGCCCTTGTTAATTAAACTCGAGAATTGAAACACCTTACGACTCTTTATATTTTACAATTCCTTTAAGAATTATTTTATATTCCTGCATTTATTTACATATGCGTTATGTAATACATATGTACACCCTAACATCTTTAGATTAAAGTGCTCCTGGGTTATAGACTTTATTTTGTTTGACTGGTTTTTGATGCTCACTCCAAAACATGTGTATCACGGTTTACTTCCTTTTAAATTCTTTTTTTGTGTTCAATAATCAGTCAGCTGACATAAGTCCTTGAATATTTTTTCACTAAGAATGTGTGAGCCCTTGCAGGAGTGAGAATGTCATTTGCTTCGCTCCAGAATGAAAATGACTGAATTTTATGTTCTCCTTTCATATAAAATTTCCTCCACAGAGGCAACTGGGGGGCTCGGTTGGTTAAGCTTCTGACTTCAGCTCAGGTCATGATTTCACAGTTCGTAAGTTCGAGCCCCAGGTCAGGCTCAGTGCTGACAGCTCAGAGCCTGGAACCTGCTTCGGATTCTGTGTCTCCTTCTCTCTGTGTCCCTCCCCCGCTCACGCTCTCTCTCTCAAAAATGAATAAACATTAAAAATAAAATTAAAAATAAATAACATTTCCTCCACTGTCTCCCTTGGAGCAGATTTCTGAACTGTAACTAACATTTTCTTCCTTCATTTGTTAATTTTTTAAACTATTCATTAGAAATTTGCTTTTATCTTGATGTAGATATAGCGTACCAGCATTTTCTAAGTTTTGGTGTCCTTACCTTCACTGTGTGTCATGGTTTGAACACTTTCAGTCCACAAACCTAGGTGTTTTATGAAATGTTAAAGATTTAGTATTCTCATTCTCATTCTTTCTATGGTATTTTTGTTACTGCAGTTGCTCACTTTGCCTGATGCCTTTGTCAACACGGATTAGTTATATTTGTATTTGGCCATCTGATGGTTAGTGTCTTGTCCCCGTGGACTCATGTGCTCCTGGAAACTGCCACGTGAGGGGGAGCTGCGTGACAGCAGCAGTATTCACGTGTCCACCAGGGCCACACGGGGTCCCACCTCTCGAGTCCTAGCTTCTGTGAGCTTCCCTCTGCTGATCCTTAAAGAAAGGAGTTCCGGTTTCTTCCCTGAGCGGGTTGGTGATTAACGGAAGAAATGTTTGTGCCGTCCGTATCACACACCGCCTAGCGAGTTCTAAGTACGTATGAACGGTTATCCGTTATTAATAATGCCTTCCTCATTTCCTGCATCTTTAGTCCTGTATTTTCTGTCTTTAATCTCCTTTGTTTCATTTTTTTCTCTTCAGTCACATATTATATATCGCATTCTTTATTGAGTTGTATTTGAAACTCAAACTTTTTTAAAAATAAATAACTTGTGTTTCTTGTAATACCTTGTAAAATAAATTAATGCTCATTTATTTTTGAGAGAGAAAGAGAGAGTGAATGGGGAAGGGATAGACAGAGACGGAGACACAGAATCCAAAGCAGGCTCCAGGCTCCAAGCTGTCAGCACAGAACCCCACGCAGGGCTTGAACTCAGAAATCAAAAGATCATATGCTGAGCTAAAGCTGGACACTTAAAGGACTGAGTCACCCAGACACCCTTTAAAAAAAACAACAACAAAAAAAAAAAAACAAAAAAAAAAACAAAAAACAAAAACAAAAAACAAAACCTTGACTGTAGAAATCAACTATGGTATTTTTAATTTAAGAAACCATATACATGTTTAATATTAGCTAAAGAAAGAATGTTAGTGTCATTTTCCAGTTTGATTTAACCTATTTGTGGAAAATTTTAAACATAAAACCCATTTGCGCATCAGCTTTGGGAAAAGTATACCAGCGCTAATCATATTCACACTCCCCTTCGGCTCGCAGAAGCATTCCTGAATAATAATAATTCATCAGCATTCCTGATGAATAAACGGGGAATATAAATAAGTACTTTTATATGGCCAGTTTCATCGTACACGTTATGTCCTGGGCACTGAAGGAACTGAACTTACCCTACTGCGTGTTCACTGGAACACAAAATACCTTCAATCTTTCGTCTGTTTCCAGTTAACGAAAGCTGAGTAAAGAAAACAAAGCCTTCCCTTGTTTCCAACAGGACCTGCTGTCTCACCCAGAGGTATCCTTCACGGCTTCAACAGCAGGGAAAATAATCTGTAAAGATTAAGCCCGCCTCCTCTCGACACACAGAAAATCTATAAAAGGGGACTGACATGAAAATACACACCAGGACACGCTAGTGCAATGAACGCTTAATTCTTCATAAGCTCACGCCACATGAATTTCCTGACAATACGAGGTAAGAAAGAGGAGGACGCATTGCCGGACAGGTGTAACCACCTTGTTTCTCTTCGTGGGACCGTGTCTGTGTCACACCACGGAACAGAATAAACACAAGACCTGGTGTCCAGGCGCTCTCGCCCCATTCCCGCAGCTGCTTCTGAATCGCAAACAAAATGCGAACTTCCCAAAATGAAACCATCAGCAACATGTAAATGCCCAGCATCCTGAAGGGCCCTGTGAGGACTGGTACTTTTTGTGGAAACACAAACTGAAACACTTGTTTGTAATGTTTGCAGGAAGTATGACCCAGGTTGGTTTTCAGACTTCTATTTTGTCCTTGCTATAGAGGCTACTTTAAACCACAACAGGGGAGCCCTTGTAAGGGAATACAGATGCCTGCAGGGTGCTGATGGAGGCTTCATAAGTCCCTTTCAAATGGCATTCATGGTATTTGCTCACAGGGTCTCTGGAAGCATCTGCTAAACTTTCCAATTTGCCTTCAGACCTGTGATGAAATCGTTTTTTGTTTTTGTTTTTGTTTTTTTTTTTTTTTGTCTTGTACCCACACAAATGTCCCCCACCCAGAATGTGCTGAGTTACCACCGTGTTGACAGTTTTCAAAGTGTGGGTACAGAAATCACACCTGACTCCACGAGGCGAATCCGATAGTAACAGGTGAGGGCGGCTCTAGGTAATCTGCCTTTGGAAACACAGCTTAGGACATTCTTTAGGAAGGCAAAGACTTCTGCAAACCACGCGGCCCCTTCTACCCGTGCCTGACAACCTGTACAAATCCTGACCTGGCCAAAGTCCCTTGGGGTGTGGGTCACACGGGTCACCTCCTGTGCAACTTCACAGGCAACAATTCACACCACACTGGAACTCATACGATTTTGCAGCTCTTGTCACTGAGGACTTCTGTAGACGTTCTATTTATTCATTTTTTTAATGTTTATTTATCTTTGAGAGAAAGAGATGGGGGTGGGGGCAGGGGCAGAGAGATAGAGAGAGACACAGAATCTGAATCGAGCTCCAGGCTCTGAGCTGTCAGCACAGAACTCGACAAGGGGCTCGAACTCACAGACTGTGAGATCATGACCTGAGCCGAAGTTGGACACTTAACTGAGTGAGCCATCCAGGTGCCCCTGTATTTATTCTCATTGTTGGAAACCATGATTGTCTTCTTGTGATGAAATATTTCTGAATATCAAAACTTAATAATGGTGAGCCTACTTTTGGGATCCTGTTGCTAAGTTTCTCAGGGAAGATAAGATTTCACTTAACTGGGGTTCAACCTTAGTGGTTCTCTATCCTCAAGCAGGTGGCAAATGCTCACCTTTAGAATACTCCCTTCCCCGCCGGGCCAAGTCCAGACTTGGCCTGGGGGCTGTAGTTTGCCAAACCAAGGTCCAGCATCTGAAGTCTAGTTCCCGAAGCCTGGTATGCAAAGGGTTTCCCAAATCTGGCTCCAGCTTACCACCTTTCCATACACATGTGTCATTGCTTCCATTTACATACTCTTGCAGCCAAATCAAAAAATGCTTAGGACTTACCGTAAACCACCTCACTCCCTACATCCACCTCTTGGTCCCTGCTGTGCCCTCTGTGACCTCCTGATATCAAGTATGTTCTAGGGTCTGCTCAAATGTCACCTTCTTCTTGAGGCTCTTCCTGACCCTCCAGCCAGAGTTGAGCTTTCCTTCCTCTGAATACTCACAGAACCAGTATTACCTGCTTCTGTCATTAGTACATGAACTGTTTTAATTTTTATTTATTTATTTTAAGAAAGAGAAAGAGCCAGGGAGCAGGGGAAAGGCAGAGAGCAAGAGAGAGTATGAGAGGGAGAGGGAGAGGGAGAGGGAGAGGGAGAGGGAGAGGGAGAGGGAGAGGGAGAGGGAGAGGGAGAGGGAGAGGGAGAGGGAGAGGGAGAGGGAGAGGGAGAGGGAGAGGGAGAGGGAGAGGGAGAGGGGGGAAGGAGGGACGGAAGGGGGGGACGGAAGGAGGGAGGGGGGAGGGAGGGAGAGGAAGAGCAGAACCTGATACGGAGCTTGATCTCATGAACTGTTAGGTCATAACCTGAGCTGAAATCAAGAGTCAGATGCTCAACCGACTGAGCCACCCATTGGACAAGTATATTCTCAAACAAGACCCTCAGATTCTTGTACCCCCAAGCACCCCTCACTTTTACATGTATAGTCTCATACTAGACCCTCAGATTCTTAAACACAAGGTCTACGTCTTGCTCATGTTTGTGTGTCCCTCAGCAAGGGCCTGGCGAGACGGGCACCAGACGGCTGTGGGATTCCTGCACGAGCACCGAGGGAGAAGGGTTCCCGTCAGAAGCTTCCTGCCATGGTTCTTCCTGAGCGGCTTGCCCCTCTTCTGGGCCTCCACTAACCGGCTCCCTGCATCAAATCCCTTCTATTGACCTAGATGCCATGGGCTCTGTTCCTCTTACTGGCCCCTGACAGATGTAAGTAAGCTCAGCAGCGCACACAAACCAGGAGATTCGATGCATTCGGCCATCCAGCAAAGCACAAGGACAGGAAGCACAGAGAATAAGACGTCCCCGAAGCAGTTCGTTACGCAGGAGTTTTCCACGAGTTTTATTTTTTCTCAGTAAACTAAGTCAAACAGCTCCATTCCCAGGGTTTTGCATCTGCTATGTCTTTAGTCTTCTGCCTCATAAGTCAGGTCTCGAAGCCTGTCTCAAAGACCCTTTCTCCCTGACTGCTCTACGTATGAAAACTCCTTCATTCATTCCCATTCATCGTATCACTATTTGTCATGATCTCCACGGTATGGAGCGGTGTCTGAATTATTTATGTATTCATTCAAATTTCAATTTTCCGTCTCTCTATAGTAAAATGCAAGTTCCTTAAAGGTACATGATCACATTCTCTGTATCCTTACCACCCAAAATACTGTCTTGTAATGTAAGTCTTTTTTTATTCTCTTATTCCCTTTTATTCTCTCTCTCCCCCCTCCTCTCTCTCCCTCACGGTGATAGATACATGCATCTATTAGATGCATAAATACATCTATAACCAACAGACTGATTCTTTTTTTGAGAGAGAAAAAAGTAAAAGAAGATTTCCTTTGTCAGAGTTAAAATATAATTGTAAGCAAAATCAATTGATATTAATATAGAGCTAATAATTAAAGGTGCACCCCGTATGGCCCTTTCTATAGAATTACTCATAGGGTAGAGGGTAGGGTGCTAACTGTAAACCCTAGTCATGTCAATGTTGCTCACAGTTCTGAAGAGTTTTACACCCTATCATATATTACATTTCATTTGAGACTCACGGAAGCAGTGTAATAGAATTACCTTTTTTTCTTTTAATAGAAAGGTCAGATGACATCGAAAGCACAAATCCAGTGGTGATTGATATAAGGCTCCTTAATGAACACAGAACTTGTGGACTCTCTACCCTCTTTTGTTTATTTCTGAGAAATATAGAACTACTCTTAATTGGGCAAAGTAAGCCCGATGAGGACTAAAAGAGAAACTCTGCTGTGGTTACCAAGGGATGGATATTTGCCGGTATTTAGCTCAGAGAAAGCACCCCAGAGCTCTCCGCTAAAATAAGAAAACGTGTGGGTTTACACGTTTACGGTCAGAGGGCATTTGCACACGCTTTCCCATATGCTAGTAATTCAATGGCGCCAGAAGAAGATGCCACACAAATGTGTTTAGCCACTGATTTAAAATAAATCATACAACACACTTGCCGAAGTGGCCTAACAGGGAGGAAATCCATGTTTCTCTGTTTTCATATGTACAGGCAACCAATTCAAAGGTGGTTAGGAACAGCCTCCATCTGCATCGGTCCGTGCACGTGGCCGGCCCAGAAGGCACCTCTGAGATGAAAAGGATCTCAGATGTTTCAGATACAAAAGATAATTGATAAATTGCTACATTCCAAGTCTGCCAGTGATTCTTTTCCTTTTTGGGGACATCTTTCTGTGCTCTGAGTTTTACCCAATATTCCCGAGCCATCCTGCCAGTGATGGAAAAGTAGAGACGGGGTTGCTTAGATACAGCGAATCCGGTAGAGCCAGGGAAACCCGAAGGTCAGAGAGTGAATTAGATGGATGTCTTGTTCTTGTTTGAAAACAGAATTTATTTGTTTTGCTGACAGAGTAAGAAAATATGAACAGTCGAGGAAGGGAAGATATATTATTTTCGCTGAAAGATGAAATTCACTAAGAAATGATAGCTATAGGGCAAAGCACAGCGGATATTATAATAATAATAATAATCCACTTAGAAGAGGGAGGCTATGAGCCTGAACATTTACTATTTCTTCCACCAAAATGGGCGGGTAGTTTCAGTTGAGGCAAATTCCCAAACTAACCTTCAGTTCAAATGGCTGCTGAAGGGCAAATAGAATCAAATTGTAACACTGGATTAGGGCTGAGCCAGGACTGCAATGGGGCTCATGCTAAATCCTGAGTTCTCTCCATAAAGAACAACGTATGTGCATAACATTGAACAAAACAAGCATCTCCTTAAGTTTTTCGAAAGGCTTCTTTCTGCATTTATTTTTTTTCTAATAAAAGTAATTTGATAAAAGGTAAACACAATAAAATAATAATAACCAATGTAACAAATATCCCCCAGTTAAAAGGGAACATATTTTCAATTACTGTAATAGCCATATTTCTCCAAAAATCTTTTTTAGCAAATGTCTCAGACACTAATATTAACACTACAGCTGACAACACAAAGTCTTGACGTAAGGATTTTTAAAAACCTATTTAATTTCCCTTTAGTACCTGGATGTCTTATTTCTACTCAAAATAAGAAATGTATGCGAATATGAGAAAATTAAAATGACACTTTTTTTCTTTTGCTTTGAATCCTTTAAAATTTTCTCATTCGCTTTCAATCTTTTAAAACGTATGCATTATCAAAAAGCTTCTTGAAAAAATTACAGAATTCCTGCCTTTGAGAACACGGTGACCTAGAATGACTTTAAAAGTAATCTTCACCATAATGGAATGCCACACACAAGGGCTAAAAGTTTCACTTTTAGAAAATAACAAATTGCACTGCCTTTAATAGGCCTCGACTAAATAGGCCATGGCCTTGGAGAGAAAATGACTTTCGACTGGGGCGCTCTTTCCAGTGCCCTGATTCTCCCCCTTGATCATGGCAGGTTACCTGGCTCTGTGTCCCCGGGGCCCTGACGGCTCAAGGACAGGGTGCATCTTGCTTCTGGTGGCAGGCAAAGAGAGGGAAGGGGCTACCATGGACAGCACCGGGGAGACCCATCCAGGCAGGAGTGCAGTGAGTGGAACAGATCTCCCCTGAGCCAGACTGGGGGGAGGGTCATCTCACCAAGCCAGGTGAGATGGAGACAGACCGCACACGGGAAGGGATGAGGTGGGAAGGGATGAGGTGGGAAGGGATGAGGCAGGAGGGAAGTGGAAGCACACAGCATGCAGCGAGCAGAGTGCAGCACGCTTTAGGAGAACTCCCATGACTCTTTCCACGAGTGGGATGCGCCCGTCCAGTAAACCCAAGTGGAAAGGATGTGGGCATCAGGATTCCGCTCTGGGACTTCCCGGAACATACAGGAGTCTGTGGGACAGGGACTCAAGTTTGTTCTAAACACTCTCTTCCGGGGTTCCTGGGGGGCTCAGTCAGTTTAGCACCTGACTTTGGACCTTGGCTCAGGTGGTGATCTCACTGTTCATGAGTTCCAGCCTCGCACGGGGCTCTGCATTGATAGCGTGGAGCCTGCGAGGGACTCTGTGTCTCTCTCTTTCTGAAAATAAATAAATAAATCAAAAAAATGAAAAAAATAAAAACCCATTTTCCATGTTCCATTATTATATCTCTACCACTTTCAGAAATCCCTGGGCCAAGTTGCAATAAATGCAACCAAAAATAAGCTTTAGATTGTTTCACAGGAGATTGAGGAAAAGGAGATGATGATTATTTGCATAAAAAAATAAGTAAAAGGACACGTGGGAAGCTCACCAGGTTAAGGCTCTAACTGTCGATTTTGGCTCAGGTCATGCTCTCATAGTTCATGAAACTGAGCCCCACATCAGGCTCCGTGCTGGCAGAGCAGACCCTGCCTGGGACTCTCCTCCACCCTCCCCCCCCACTCCTCCCCCACTCGCACTGTCTTTGTCTCTCTCAAATAAATTTAAAAAAATTGAAAAGAAAAAAAGGAAATGTATATATAGGGGCACCTGGGTGGCTCAGTTGATTGAGCATCCGATTTTGTCTCAGGTCACAATTTCACAGTTCACGGGTTCGAGTCCCTGCTTAGTGCAAACCCCACTTCAGATTCTTACTCTCTCTGCTCCTCCCCCACTTGCGATCTTTATTTCTCTCTAAAAATAAATAAGTAAACTTAAAAAAATAAAAGAACCATAAGCATGAACTCAGTCTAGCCTTAAAACATTTTCCAAAGAATTCTGACTGTCTCAAGAGTAAGGCTGTTAATTTCATGCTGCTAGAAGCAAGGACAACAAAAGTAATTCAATGTGAGGAGTCATTTAATTACATAATGACAGTAATAATATTTATAAGTAATATAAAATCATAATAAGCTTTTAAATAAATACTAAAGGATAAAATAAAATTTTAAACACAGTGAATACCAGATTACCATATACTGTATTAACTTCATTTTAAATTTATTATAGTTTTGTCACTATTATGATTTAGGTCATGGCCATTCCTAGAGAATACAGTAGGAAGCCTATTAACTATTTTTAATGTTTAATTTATAGACATCCAAGGGTTATCAAATCAAATTCACTGCACTATTAATTGTAGTGTTTTTTTAATTTAAGAGATATTTGTGCATATTCAGACATGCCATCAATCACTGCCAAAATTTGCCTTTTTTCACAACTAAAAAATAGGTTCATTTTTTAATCTCAGTAAATTCACATTAACTTCTAAAACATTTTTAATAATGGATTTTGTGGGCATCTCTGTGTGGATTCTTAAGTTCTTATGGTTTGAAATAGATTCAGGTTTCACTGTCTACAATGTCGACAGTTAACCTTCTAGCAGGTACCTTATGAGCATCCTTTTATCTAAATATTGGCTATTTACATGGTCTTAGACTTTAGAGACAAAAAAATTGACAAAATTAGGAAACCGTTTAGAAAAAGTAGATAAAGAGAAAGTTTTAGAAGAAAATATGGATCACTACATACAACATATAAAATATGTGAGATCTTTTCCATAGCCAATGGATAAAATAGATAACCAATAGCTATTAAAAAAGATAGAAATATTTAATTACACAAAATTGAAACAATTTCATGAAAAAATATATAATACAATCAATAAATAACTCACATATTATGGGAAAATATTATCATTTGCCAGAATAAGGCCTAAAACTTATAATAATCTTAATATACATTTAATAATAATATTTATATAGATAAAAAATGAAATGACCAATAGGAAAAATGGAAAATTATGAATGGATAAATCAAAGATGAATAAATCATGTAGCCTACAAATATGTTTTAAATGCTCAGATTCATCCTATTTTTGGATATAATGGATGCAAACATTAAAATGGTACATTGGATCTGTTCCTGAGCACCTGTAGGGCACCTACACTGACAGGTATTTCTTAAAAAGAAAAGCAAGGTACTTAAAACTGTATATATAATGATTCTAATCTTCAGAAACACAAACACACTTATTTCACATTTTATTACACGAGTGTTAAGAATCAAATGTTAGAGTCCATATTGGTCAGTGTTGGACAAATAGAAGAAAGTAGAAAGCAAAAAGAGAAAATATGCACAAAAATGATATCCATAAATAAAACAGCAGGCATAAGTATGAGGGAAATTATCTAATTTGTCTACATAAATACATGAATAAAAATGATGACTGCCGTGAGGTAGGATGTCAAGGAATTTTTGTTTCCTTCCTCATAGATTTTGTTTCCTTCCTTATTATTACAACATGCAAACTTAATAACAACAAGGGAAGAATAACATGGTGTTGAAATAGTTTCCATCCAGAAGAAAGATCCAAGTATTTAAATTTCCTCCCTACTTAAATTAAAGTCATTTGTCAAATAAATCAAAGTCATTTACCCACTCTCCCCTTAAGAACCCATATACCAGAGGCAATAAAACATCTTTTCCCCTTCTCATGACCCTGGTCTTGATTTAGCATCTTTGGGCAGAAAAGCAATTGATGAAAAAAGGTGATTCTCTTATGGACAAGAGAGGAAGATGAGACCTTGCATAATTAAGACCTCAGAAAGGGAATGAGACCTTTGCACGTTGTGGACTGTTGTCTTGAGCATGGCGTTTGACTGCCAGCCTGCTGGGTCTGGGTGCTGGTCTGAGAACAGCTCCTGCATTCAGACCCCCGGGGGGTGGGATGTGAGAATGAGTTGCATCCGGCTGAGACATGAGCCAGGAAGAGCACTGACTCCTGTCTTTTCAACGCTACCCACTGCCCGTCTGGTCAAAGTGGAAGGAGATGAGTGTGGTATGGGAAGTTAGTACTACTGCCCTCTTAGCTCTGTCTTACCTAGGAATCTACTAAGTACCCTGCATTAGTCAGTGAGTGTTCACTGCCATTCAAGACGAGTGTCACGATTTCTGGGGCCCAGTGCAACGCATGCTTATTTGTCACTCAGAGGAAGTTTAAGGTCTCACTTAGTGACTCAGGCCGAGGGAGGGGCAAAGCTCTCCCATCTTCTACTTATGGCTTCCCACGTTGTCCTAGGGAGAGAGTGGAAGATATTATAAGAGAGCGAGTTTAGACTAATAACCGAGTCCCTGATTTACTTGCTGAGTAACCATTTGTTGGAGTCTGGCATACTCATCGCTGGGCTGGATGCCAGGATTCAAGAGGAAGCTTTAACATACACTCCAGCTTCTCACCACATGTTTTATTGAGTTACAGAGTTAGGAACACCACTAATCGCCACTTGTACTCAAGGAAGTCTTCATTGATTATAATTGTTCCCTGATTAATAGGAGTTTCCAAAAATCATCAGGGGAAGAATGCCTGGGACAGATATTTATTACTTATTTATTTATTTATATTTTTTTCAAGACCATGTCCTTACCCGCCTTACATAGCAGACACTTTCATCTACTCTCTGCCTTAGATGCAATCTAGCACCTGCCACTGTCTCTACTTCCAAAAATCCTTGAAACATATCTTGCACGAAAATCCAAGTATCTCTCAAGAATTGTTCTTATACTACCAAGCGCGATCGCATCTCTCAATACCGAATATCACGATCGTGGCAAAGCGAGCAACAGAAATGTAATTTGGAGAACAGGTAAGAAGCAAACTTTAGTAGTTCAAGTTCTTGTCAGGCCGTACACGCACAACTTTTGGCAAAGAGAGATAAATGAGAAACTGACAGAAAACAAGCCAATCTGTATTTTTTAAGAAATAATACTATTGGGGTGGCTGGCTCAGTCAGTTAAGTGTCTGACTTAGGCTCGGGTCATGATCTCAAAGTTCATGGCTTTGAGCCCCACATCGGGCTCTGTGCTGACAGCTCGGAGACTGGCGTCTGCTTTGGATTCTGAGTCTCCCTCTCTCTCAAATCCCCTCCCACTCAGAAATAAATACACATTAACAAAAATTGTCAAAGATTAAAAAACAAGAGAAATAATACTATTAAAAAGCATGTGTTTTTACTGAACAAAATGCAACTGACCTTTTCCTCATCTCGACAGTGAAATGTACCAAAACCACTTTGTAAAGAACAACGGATAGTTTAACTGAATGGAAGAGGAAATAATACATTTTACTCTAGGAATGATATCATAGGGACTGAAAGTGAAGTGAAAAAAAAGATGAAATGAATTGCATCTGTATCTGATCACAGTGTTTATTAAGTGGCTTTGTCTATACCTGACGAGCTATTCAGAAAAGTCTCCAACAGAGCAACCATGGTGAAAGTCCAGAGCAACATGTTATGAAATATGATTCTTCACTTGGTATGCAGGCACGGTCTCATGTGAAATTCAGGCAGAAGTGAGGGATTCGACTGAAAGTCCCATTTGTTACAATTTGATGCTTGTGATTAAAGAATCATAAAATTTATCTCTTTGACACGTCTTTGTTTCTTCACAAAAGCGGTCTATTGCAATTTCTTTAGTTTTCTTTCCTCTTAACTGTGATGTTACCCATAAATGTTGGGTTTCTCTTATTCAGGAAGAGGGAAGCTACAATTAACTATTTCTGGAGAGCCACTTGCTCTAACAGAAAAAAGGCCCACAAATACGTTAAAAATTCAAAGTGTTCTGTAGAGATTGTTTTAATGATTTGCATAATAAATTGGTAAATAATCATGATTATGATTATGCCCAGGACTATGCCTATAATTTTAAAATATGTCACCCGGACTGAACTGGTATACATTTTATCTCAGAGGTGTTCATTCTATTTGTCTTTGAATTCTTTTATTACCTTGAACAGTGTGGTAATAAAAGAAACTAGCTTATTTGACAGTCATTTACCTTTGGTCTTATATTCTTTGCTACATATTTATTCCATTGGGAGGGAGAGGGTTCTCTCCAGCATCATGTCCAGTACAACAACCAACACGCTGCCCAGAGCATAGGAGGTATTTGGTTACTGTCTCTTGATTAAATGAACACATTCAAAATTTTGAAAGTCATCATTCTTAATGTTTCAAGATAAACACTTCCCAAATCTGGAACTATTTTCTGAGAAGCCCTACCAATTCTTTGGAGGATACTAGGGATCTGTGGGGGAAATGAAGCTATAAAGGCACTATTTATTCTCCCAAAACTTCAATCAGAAGATACTCCACAATGAAGATATTTGCGGCTTTAAAAAAAATTATACTTATTTATTTTTGAGAGAGAGAGGTGCAGAGTGTGAGCGAGAGAGGAGCAGAGAGAGTGGGAGAGAGAAAGTCTGAAGCAAGCTCCAGGCTCTGAGCTGTCAGCACACAGCCCGATGAGGGGCTTGAATCCACAAACCATGAGACCATGACCTGAACTGAAGTTGGACACGTAACCGACTGAGCCCGCGAAGCACCCCGACGCATGGTTTTCGTACAGATAAATACCAGATATTAATCAGATTCCCTCTCCCCATCACAAGCACTGCGTGATTTTCCAGGAGCACAAGATTTTATTTTTAGTCAGGTACTGGACTTATTAGCAAGTATTTTCTAATGGTTCCTTATCTTTACCTATAGAAGAAGTACATGAAATATAAAATAAAATAATGATTCTCATATTCATTGTTTGCGCTTGCACCTTGTAAGAGTCCGACCACACGTAATTTTTATATTTCTAACACTTAATTAGAAAGAGAAACTGAGGAAACCTTTAAGTTAATTCTCTATCTCTCTCTTTCTATCTATCTCTATCTATTTAGTCTTAGAATATTCCCGGGGCACTGACCTACAGAAGTAAGATCTTCTGCCCTGGCTCTGGCAGGTGCCCACCACATAATATGATTATCGCCTGTAGAGCCGGACTGCACTATTCTTACTCCCATGTAAGAAAGACAAGCGGCTACCAGGCCTCCAACCCAGGAGCAAATAAATGTGAATCATCATTTAAATTCATGCCTGCTGCTTTTCAGAGCATTTAGGGCTCCAGGGACACTGAGGATATAATTTTAATTTTGTTTACAGCTATCCACAGATATATTTTCTATTTATAGCTAACTCAGATTCAATTAGGTTAGCCTATTATTTGATTAATTATATAGCTATCAAATCATGCAAGGCTCTCACTGTTTCAACAACAGTGGAAAAAATATTCTTTCGCCACTGTATATATGCAGCTATTTGTGGTCTAAATAATCTGACAATTGATATTGAAATTAAAATGTCTTCTATCAGATATGGTAATCTGATAGCAACAAAATACACTTAAAGTTAATGGGAAGTGGTCAATATAAAAATATTTTCAAAATGTAATCTTTTTAATTCTTAAAATATATAATTTATGGATGAAAGTTGATAGTAATACTTTATTGAATATTTTAAGATAAATCCTCATATCTGTGCAATCGGATTGCTGACTCCTATTAAAAAAATTGGCAAAAAGCAATTAAACAGTATCTTTCTTGGAAATTATACTGACAAGAGTTTTGAGTACTCACCTACTCGTGAGTACTCTGGTACAATTCCAGTTATTTTGTAATTATATGTTATAGATACATTATTATATATTGGTATTCCAGCTATTATATTATTCCAGTCATTGCCAAAGTATAACATGTGAGAGATAATACTTTGAGGAAAAGGGGACAGTGTTTCATTAACTTGATTACCCAAAGGATGTTATCAAGTAATCACAATAAGGATCCCCGAAGGGGATATGACCTAAAATTAAAATAATTTGATAATGCAGTAAATGAATGCAGTTTTTAAAAATAAGATACATTTTCTGAAGTGGGTCAGATAGATAGCGTGGTTTTTCTCACTATTATGCATCCTAAAGTACACCAAACTCTTCCCTTGGCTGTGTTAGAGCAAATAGGAAACCTCTCCATTAAAAAGAAGCAATTACTAATTTCAGTTTATACGCCACTCATAAAATCATACTTAATAATGTAATACAGTTAAATATAAATTCATTTATATCATTTAATACTTTTAAATTCCATAAAGTGATAACAAAAGGGTTCTTTAAAGTTTTTTGGGGGAACATTGACCAGAAAGGGGACAAATTGTAATACATAAGAGAAAACACCTTGGCTAACAAATTGATCATCAGACTGTGTTGTCAGTGAGTTTAACAAAAGTTTGCACATTAATCAAACTATTTCACACTGACCATATTCTATGATCCAAATGTAAGACACTTAAAAATGAAGAGAGTCAGATCATGTCATATTCGTTCACTTAAACAGACACTTGCATATAACTACGACTCAGTGAAAAATTCCACTGTAAATTGTGCTACAGTTAGAACAGAATGACACTGAAAATGCCACATAAAAAGAAGGAAGTATCTATTGAATAAAGCAAAAAGTGAAATCATATAGGAAATATAAATACATGAAGAGAGATAATGTTGAAGTAGAAATAAATGAAGGAGAAAAATGAAACAGCAAATTAAAGAAAAGGTGACTCTCTAAAAAACACAAATTAAATACATTCATATAGGCAAACTGATTATTAAGAAAAAAGAAAGAGGACAGAAAGATAGTAGGATAAAAAACAGTGAATTTAAGAGGGTCATGACTCTAGGTATAGCAGAGATTAAAAACAAAAAAAGGCATGAGAATATTTCATCATCAACCTACTTTTGAATATATAGGGAAAAGACACTTTTTTTTTTTTTACAAAAACATAATCGAATAAACATGAGGCAGGAGGATTTTAAAAGAAAAAATCAACATCCATATATCATCAACCGAATGAATGAATGAATGAATGAAGATCTAGCTAAACTAGCTAGTAGCTAGTGTTCGGCTAGCTGGCTAGTCAATATATGGTCTTCCAAAAGAACAGGCACAGATAGTTTGACAGGTGAACACAATGCACACTTCACGCAAGAACTCTCAACTTTAACTGCTTGCAATTTTGGAATAGATCAGCTACACTACTGACTCAGAGCTTCCTGCTGCCTGTTTCCTCTGGAATATCCTTCCTCTTCCTTCTCTACCATCTGTTCCAATGTGCCATTCTCAATGAAGCCTCCCAAGACCACCCATGTAGCCTTCTATTATTTTCGTCAAATATTACCCATCCCCCTTAAGACTACTAGAACCTAGAACAGGGTCTGGGACATAATAAGAAGCAAACACTATATTCTAAATATTTTTTGGGGAGCATACATACCCATGATTCTAAACCTAAAGTAGACAGTAAAATAAAGTATAAGCTAATTTCACTTCAGTTCTTAAAGTACAAAATTTCAAATAGAGCATTAGAAACTCAGTGAAATACTGTGTGATGGTGTGTGTGTGTGTAGAAAATCAGCACAAACACATACTTTAATTTTTTTAAGTTTTATTATTTATTTTTGAGAGAGAGAGAGAGAGAGAGAGAGAGAGAGAGAGAGGGAGAGAGAGAGAGAGGAGAGTGCGTGCAAGACAGGTGGGGGCAGAGAAAGAGGAAGACACAGAATCTGAAACAGGCTCCAGACACGAGGCTTAAACTTACTAGCTGTGAGATCGTGACCTGAGCTGAAATTGGATGCTTAATCGACTGAGCCACCCCAGCACCCCCCAAACACATATTTTTTATCCCTAGAGTGAGTAGTGTGTTAATAATACACAGTCTATCAAGGCATCATATTCACAGGAAAGGATTGAACCCCTAAACCGTCTCAATAAATGAGGAAAATCTTTCATTTATTATTCATTCATGATAAAGATTATTAACAAATAAGAAATAAAAGAAGCTTTAATAATTCCTTTTAAAGTACGTATTCATAAAACTGGGATGCTTGGGTGGCTCAGTTGATTAAGTATCTGACTCTTGATTTCAGTTCAGGTCATGATCCCAGGGTCATGGGAGCAAGCCTCACATTGGGCTCTGCACTGAGCATAGAGCCTACTTAAGAGTGTCTCTCTCTCCCTCTACATCTCTCCCCTGCTCACTCTCTCTCTCTCTTTCTCTCCCTCTCTCTCTAAAATAAAAAAATAAAGTATTTGTAAAACCTATAGCATATATATCATCTTAATAATTAAATACTAGAAACACTTCCTTTAAAATAAACAAGAAGGCAAAGATGACTAGCAACATGCCTTTTTCAAAAATAGTCTAGTTTCAAGAATCCAAGTCATACAAAGAAATAAAAGACACATGCACCAAAAAGAAAATATAAAGTGTCATTATTTGTAGGCAACCGAGTAGTCCATACAGAGATTACGAGGGAAACTACAAATGGTTATGGTCAGACATGAGCAAGTCGGATAAAACCTTCCTTTGAAATGCACAAGGTGACGTCAGCAGGATGGCACGGAAGGAGATACTGGCCTTCATTTCCCACGGGAACACCTGTTAGAAAGCTATCAATGAGTGAAAATAACTCTGGGAAGGCTCAAGAGTCCAGTAAAAAGCCTCTAGCAACACTGGAGCAACACGCAGAGGATAGACTCGAGGCAAGTATGGATGGGGAAACAGGCTTAGTTGAGAAGTCATTGGCAGCAAGGAACAAGACGAAGGGTGGGGTTTTCAGTACCAGCTGTATGGTGGGTACCATCTTGATCCCAGGGGTCTACACTGTGGAGGACCCTGGCGGCCTTTGTTGCTGATAACCTCAACACCCCCGACAGCAGCCACAGAATCCTCATAGTTTTGGCAGCATGGATCTCAGTGGGCTGCTCTGCAGAGGACACCAACGGCTTTTGCCACTGAGGTCATCAATAGCCTTTGCTGTTGAAGATCCCTGAGAGAGGAGTTCCTGCTGCCCTCCCCGTGGAAGAAGCTGCTATGGCACTGCCTATCTCCACTGTCCTGTGCATGCCCCAGACCACAGAGCTGTGGTTATTTCACTGGGCCTGCAGTGCAGACCCTGACCCTGTGCTCCCTCTGAACAAAGCATGTGCTCTGGAGCTCAACTCTGCAGCCACTCTGCCATGCAAGAAAATTCAAGAAGCCAAAGAACACCACCAAATAATACCAAAAATTATTCTTGGAATAACCTTCAAGCAAATGATGTTAAAGAAATACTTCTCGTATCAAGAGACAGATGCTTAACTGACTGAGCCACCTAAGCACCCCCATATTATAACCTGAAAGACAGTACATACACCAAAAAAAAAAAATAAAATAAAATAAAGGAAAAGGAATCAAAGCATATCACTATGCAAAATCATTAAATCACACACAAAAAGACAGCAATAAAGGAAGAAACAAAAGAATTAGGAAGAAGTGAAAAACAATGAACAAGATGGCAATAATAAAGTCCTTACCTATCAATAATTATTTTAAATGTAAATGGAATAAATTTTCCAACTGAAAGACACAGAGCAGCTGAAAGGATTAAAACAAAACAAACAAAAATCAAGACCCAACTATATGCCTACAGATCACTTGCTTCAGCTTTAAGGACACACACACAGGCTAAAAGTGAAGAGACAGAAAAAGATACGCCATGCACATCTTAACTAAAGAAAGCAGGGGTAAGCTATACTTATATCAGACTCAATAGGCTTTAAATCCAAAGAGGTAACAAGAAACAAAGAAGGTCATTACATAATGATAAAGTGATCAATTAATTAAAAGAATATAACAATTGCAAATATATATGCATTCAATATTGGAGCACTTAAATATATTAAGAAAATACTAACAGATCTCAAGGTGGAGACAGATAGCAACATATTAACAACAGGCAATATCAGTACTCTACTTTCAACAATGGATAGATCATCCAGACAGAAAATTCTATGGATTACTGAATTTGAATGACATTTTGGACCAAATGGATCTCACAAACATATATAACCATTCCATTCACCAGCAGCAGAATACAAGTCCTTCTCAACTTCCACACTTACAGAATATTCTCCAGGAGATATTTTAAGTTAGGTCACAAACAAGTCTCAGCATATTTAAGAAGACTTGAACTTATCAAGGTCATATCAGTATCTTTTGTGACCATTGATAAAACCCAATATCCATTCATGATAAAAACTCAAGCAAATTTGTCATAGAAGACATGTACTTTGACATAATTAAAGTCAAATCTGACAAGTCCATAGCTAATATTATAATTGGCAGTGAATAAATTATAAAACCTTTCCTTCAAGATCAGGGCAAAAGAAAGATATTCGTTCTTGCCCCTTGTTTTCAACATAGCATTAAAAATCCTAACCAGGGCTTTTAGTCTAGATAAAGGAATAAAAATTATTTAAATTATAAAGGAAAAAGTAAAACCTGTCTCTACTTACAGATGACATGATGTTTTATGTAGAAAATCCTAGACTCCATCAAAAGACAGAACTAATAAATGAATTCAGTCAAGTTGCAGAAAACAAAATCAACATACAAAATCAATGCATCCCTATACTTTAGCAACCAACTATCTGAATCAGAGATTGAAGAAAACAGTACCATTTACAATGGCATCAAAAAGAGTAAAATATTTAGAGTAGGTTTAACCAATCAACAAGTTAAAGAAGTTGAAGACACAAACAAATGGAAAGATACCTGTGTTCTTGAAATGGAAGAAATAACATTATTAAAACATTCATACTACCCGCAGCCATCTATATATTCATATAATCTCTATCCAAATTCCAATGTCTCTTTTCACAGAAATAGAAAAAAAATAATTTCTAAAATTCTTAGGGAAATAAGAAAGACCCTAAAAAGCCAAAGCAATCTTGAGAACAAAGGAAACAGCTAGAGACATTACACCTCCTGATTCCAAATTGTTTTACAAAACTGTAGCAATGAGAAAAGAATCAGTACAAAAACAGAGCCCCCAAATAAGCCCACATGTACACAGTCAGTTAATCTTCAACAAGGGAGCCTAGAACATACAATGGGAAGAGGGCGGTCTCATCAATAAATGGTGTTGGGAAAACCAGGTGGCCACATGCAAAAGAATGAAATTGGGGGCGCCTGGGTGGCTCAGTCTGTTAAGCGTCTGGCTCCTGCTCAGGTCACGATCTCATGGATCACGATCTCATGGATCATGATCTTGAGCCCCGCATCGGGCTGTGCTGACAGCCTGCCTCAGATTCTGCGTCTCCCTCTCTCTCTGCCCCCCCCCCGCTCATGCTCTGTCTCTCTCAAAAATAAACATTAAAAAATTAAGAAAAAAAAGGAATGAAACTGGTTTACTTTCTTACATCGCTCACAAAATGAACTCAAATGCATTAAAGCTTAAATGTCAGAGCTAAAACTATAAACTCCTAGAAGAAAACACAGGAGGTAAACTCCTTCACACGAGTCTTCCCACTGGTTTGTGGATATGACAACAAAGCAAAAATAGCTTAGTGAGACTCTGTCAAACCAAAAGTTTTGTGCACGACAAAGGAAAACATCAACGAAATGAAAAGACACCCAACCTATTGAATGGGACAAAACACTGGCAAACCGTGTATCTGATAAAAGATTAATATCTAATATACAATGAAATGTTATGACTCAATAGCACAAAATATATATCTGATTTAAAATGAACAAAAAGATATGCAAATGTCATCGGTTACATGAAAAGTTACTCTGTATCACTAATCAGGGAAATGTCAATCAAAACCACAATGAGACATCATCTCACACTTGTTAGGAGGGCTCTGATCTTAATTACACGAGAGAATAAATGTTTGTGAGTATATGGGGGAAAGGGCATCTTTGTGCATGGCTGGTAGGAATGTAAACTGGTGCAGATGCTATGGATAACTGTATGGATTTCCCTTAAACATAGAATTACCTTATGATCCGGTAATCCCACTTCCGGATATATATCCAAAGGAACTGAAATCAGGATCTCAAAGAGATCTCTGCACTCCCATACTCACAACAACCAAGAAACAGAAATGGTCCAAGTGACCGTCGTGTGTGTTGACAGAAGAGTGGAAAAAGAAAACGTAACACAGATGGAGTGCGCATATATATACTGTTTCAGCTTTAAAAAATAAGAAAATGCAGCAATATGTGAAATTTCATGTCTGAAAGGGAGGGCGTTATGTTAAGTGAAGCCAGACAAAGATGCGTGGGATCACTTAAAAGTGGACTCTGAAAACGAGACCAAACAAAGCGCCCTAGAAACCGAGAATAGATGGTGATGGCCAAGGCCCAGGAGGTGGGGCATGTGGGGGAACGCCGGTCCTAAGGAACAAGCTCTCAGTTATAACATAAATACATTCTGAGAATCTAACGTACAGCAGGGAGATTTTAGTTAATAATATCGTCCTGAATACGTGAATTCACTAAGAGAGTGGATAGTTAAGGGTCCTTACCTCCCTCTCAAATGTACTATGTGAGGCAACAGATGTGTTAATTAACTCGATTCTGGAAATCACTTCCCTATATATTCACTGGTAATAATCAGTGAAATACAGAATGATATATATAATTAGCATGTACACTTAAAACATACATATACATATACACAATTTTGCCAATTATATCTCAATAAAACAAAACTTTTAAAGATAAAAAGATAAAGTAGGCATCCATGGTACACAGTATTTGGTGAAGTGTTTCATAAAAGTTAACTCATTTAATGTTCCCTGAGACCCCATGGCATGGATGGGATGTTATTTCCTTCAAGAAACTGAAACACAGAGAGAAATTGAGTTGCATAAAGTTCAAGTTAGCAAGGGGCCCGAGTGGGATTCGGACGCAACACTCTTGGTCTCTTAGAGGACATGCTCACATACACGATGATATGCTATGTCTCCAGATAACACGAGTACACTTCGTGCAATGAACGAGAGAATAAAAACACATTTATACTAGCGAACAGATGGGGTATGCTCGCTCATTAAAGAATCAATTTTCCCTCAACTTAATGCTAACATGTGGTCATTAAAATTAAAAAAAAAAAAAAAAAACTTAAGAATTTCTCACGTTTGGTCTAAAAATTAATGTAGAATAAAAATCCAATAGTATTTTGAAGAAGAATAAAGACCAAGGTATCTCACATGGTAGACATTTGACACAGCACTAAGAAAAAGGCAAGTGAAAATTTTCAAACGCTCGAAACAAAAAACCGTGTAAGGAAATCCGTGTTGTGATAGAGGTGGCATGAAGATCAGAAAGGAAATGAAAAAATATAAATTGTTGGGACAATTTACTACATGGAAAGAGTAGAGCTGGACCATTATGTCACATGGAGGACAAAAATCTATTCCAGACGCACTTAAAACCATCTCGCAAAAAGTAAAACTTTAAGGTGCTCATAAAATAATGTAGGCATCTACCTTAGTGGTACATGAATAAGGAACACCTGTTAAAACAGAAAAAAAAATAAAAGCCTTAAGAACAAAAAAACCGATACTTTTGATGACGTCAAATTTAAAACTTCTTTGTATGAAACAACTTCAAAAGCAAAGTGAAAAGGAAGCAGAGAGAGCTGGTAAGAGATGCTATCATATTTAACTAGTAAAAGATTTTATTCTTTTATTTAAAATTTTTTTAAGTTTATTTTTGAGAGAGACAGAGACTGCATGAGTGGAGGACAGGCGGTGGGGGGGCAGACAGAGAACCCCAAGTGGGACCCAGATGCTAGTGCAGAGCCAGATGTGGGGCCTGAACTCATGAAACTGTGAGATTATGACGTGAGCTGAAACCAAGAGTCAGACGCTTAACTGACTGAGCCACTCAGGTGTCCCCACTAGCAAAGATTTTGTGTCCAGATAACAAAACAGAGTATATGAAAGTGTTCAACTGTCACATTATAAGAGCAATGCAAATTAAGATGCTGATAAAATACAGTTTATTTCCATAATATCAGCAACAATTAAAAATCCTGAGTACCAGATGGTAGTGACAGGGTCAGTAAAAGCCTAGACAGCAAACAGGACAGAAACTGACAGCATGCAATAGGTTCAAAGATGTACACACTCTCTGACCAAGAACTTTCACAACTAAGTGTCTACCTTAGAAAAATTCCTGCACAACAGAATCTATGTACAGAACGTATATTGCAACATTTCTCGATTCGGTGAAAGACTAGGAAAGCTTTAAATCATCCAAAATAAAGAACTGGACAAATAGGCCGTAAAGCATTCCTACGGTGGAAAACCATAAGCCAATAAACCGCAGAAACAAGGCCGAGTGAAGACAGCAAGTTGCAGGAGACATGTTAGCTCTATTATTTATACAAATTAACAGTATAAATGTTTCTGTATTTTTGTGGTTCTGTGGATGAACAGAAGTAAAAATATGCAAAGGAAAACGTCACTCCCATGTCAAGATACTTCTTATCTCTCATAACTGAAAGTAAAAACAGGATTGGGCAAAGAGGGTGGTGGCTCCATGTGTTTCTAGGATTATTCTCTTAAAGTTAAAATGCTGTGACTCACAAGTTTAAGATCTGGTTGGAATTGAGCACGGTTGTTTTTTGGTTTGTTTTTTCCTGCTTTAGAAAGCACGGAGGTGCTCCCTCTCCTCCTGGGTCCTGAGCGAGCACAACAGAGAAAGGGTCCTTAGCTGCTCTGTGATGGGATGCGGCACGAGTAAAAACAGGTGTTCTCAGCCACTGAGACTTTAGAGCGCTCTTTGCTGCGGTGTAAGCCCGCATATCCTGACTGATACTCTAATTCCCGCCACAGACCTGAACATACGCGGTCCTGGCTGAGCAGTCATCTGGTCGGTGACAAAGGAACTGTTACTGAGGTTGGAGCGTGATAGCCCATGTCCTGCGGTGGCCCAAATATTCGGTGAGACTTTCACCAGCAGAACACCACAGGCAGGTAAACATCCCTTGTAAACTTGACGCTCGAGGGTTAGGATTGCCAAATGTAGCAAATAAACATGCAGCACACGCAGTTAAATGTGAATTTCACATAAACAGCAAATAATGTTGTTTAGGGTATGCCCCATGCAATCAATAACACACTGAATAATTGTGCATATTTATACTAAAGAAAAAAATGTTGTTTATCTGAAATTCACATTTAAGTGGGAGTCCCATATTTCACCCGGCAACTTAAGAGGGAGATTTATAAAATCGAAACCTAGCAGTATCTCTTTGGTAATGTTAAATTTATTACACAAAATTCCACGACGGACTGTACGTCAGAAAGGAAGCGGGCAAAACACCAGTCATTTGAAAAAACATGAGGTTTCTCTAATGAGGGGGGACACCATTGAAACATTTTGAACTGAGGTGTGACATAGTTGATTTGGGTTTCGCAGGATCACATTGGTGGCTGTTATAAAATGGAGGCAGTGTGACAGCCTGAGCCCAGGGCAAAGGCGACTCAAAGGCTGCAGGGACAAACTGACTTGGAGCTGGGTGGTAGTGCTTTGGGGGGGTCAGTTTTGGAGGTGGGGCTGCACGGATTTCAGAAAACAATTGCGGAGTGAGGGAATATACAGGAACCCAAGGTAATACCAAAGTTTAAGGCTTAAAGAGTTGGAAAGACAGAATATCTGTCATCTCAGACCGAGAAAACTAGACTCCTTGTATTTGAAATGCTCATTAGACACCTAGTTGGAAATATCAAAAAGAAAGTTGGGTATATAAGTTTGGAATTCAAGGGGGAGGTTCAGACTAAAGACATAAACGTGAGTATTGTTAGCATATGAACGATAAGGTACTCAGATGGTAATGAGGATAAAATAACTTAAAAATAATGAAACAAAAGCAAATACTTATAAAGAACTTGTTACATGTGAGTCTTTGATTTGAATGTTTTACATACTACATCATTTTAGCCCTATAACAACCCCATAATATTGGTTCTTTTATTATTACATTATTTAAAATATCATAGTAGAAATTGGGACTTAGCTTATATTCATCTTGATTCTCTAGTAATTGTGATCTAATCTCAGAAATCATTTTTAGCTATTGCTTGGTCAGTGAACCCGGCAAAGTCTCTAGTATTGCAAACTTCTTTCGCCTGTTGTAATTCTCTCATTATTCATGAACCTCTAATAACATTCTGTAGAAAATTTAGTCTTGACTAACCTGTATTGTGGTGACTATTTAGAGAGTCTCTTTAGGTACAGAAAGGGATAAGTTAACTCTTCTCCCCTCATACTTCACTGCCAACTTGATGGTCCATTTGCAGCCCAAGACACTAAGGTCCTTGGAGAGTAGAGGGGGGGAAAAACGGATGGAGTAATTTGACTTAAGTAAGACCTGTAATTGAGACATCGTCATCCCGGGTACGAGATGCCTGGTGACAGGGAGTTGAGACCACTTTGTCACTAACTATATTTTGTGTGTGATTCCGTATCTATGTATGGCTGAGGACACCGGTGACACCCTGACTGCATACATTTTACAGTGAACGGAGGTGCCTGGGCGACTTAGTCGGTTAAGCAGCCAGCTGACTCTTGGTTTTGACTCAGATCAGATCTGACAGTTTGGGTTCGAGCCCCACATTAGACTCTGTACTGAGTGAGGAGCTTGCTTAGCACTCTGGCTCTCTCCCTCTCTCTCTGGGCTTCCCCCACTCTCTTTCTCTATCAAAACAAATAAATAAACGTTTTAAAAATAGAGTGAATTCACTTCCATCTATGTTCATCTTCTCATGTTATTGCATTTGCTCAGAATGTTCCAATCTCTTTTTCCTGCTTCAAGAAATGTGCACTAAATTCTTAGTCTGAGACCTATTTTAACCCACCTCATCCAGACTTTTCTGCACTCGCTTATTATCTCTAGAATTACACCTTTATGTGTCATACACAGTCGGACACAGTTTAGACCTTGGTTCTAACCTCCTGTTCAAATGTACACCTATCGTTTCTCTGCTGAGTGTTAGCCGATGGCAAAATGAACAAAGATAACAAATTAATATTAGTATAAATGTTTTTATTTAAAAATTAAATGACAAATATAAATATGAATAATGGATGTTTACAAATAGTTGGATGTACTAAGCTGGGAATCTTTTTTTGTGGGCAAATCTTAGGATTTCAACTTTACATCCATAACCTAGAGACATATTCTGTTGGCAAGATCATTCATTATTTAGGTAAAAAATTAAGAACTATATATTGATATTTAGATGACTCAAAATTCTACATATATTTTTAAAAAGATTTATTTCAAATGATCTCTCATCTCCCCCAATAAAGAAAATATACAGCTTTGTGCTACATTAATAATTAAGTAACTTTGAAAACTCACAACTTCAAAAGGCAAAAAAAAAAAAAAAAAGGATTCCATTTGTGGGAGGGCTTTAGGGTGGAGAAGGGTACTGACTGATATTGGTATCAGTTTTAGAAAGCAGGAAAACTATTTTACTACTTTAAGGAGACGTGTCAGTAATTTGCTGTCCCAGTATGGCAGAAGGTATGGCCCGTTGCTCGCCGCATTGCATGATACGATGGATTTCTTAAAGCAGGCAAGATACTGACTGCCTTCTCAAATCTCATCACTTTCCCATTACAGATAGCAATAGTTTCTTTTAATTATCACTGCCCTTCCTAGAGCAGTCTGAAATATATAAAAATTAATTACCTGGAACTCACATCTTTATAATTTTAACCTTTTTATGCTTCACTTGTTTACAGTGACATTTACTTAAAAACAGCTATCGGGTGACTGCGTATGGTAGACATCTGATTTATCAAAGCGGGGTGGAGGAGAAAAAAATGTAGGACATTAGGCTTTCTCTGGTGCTTTGAGTCTTTCCTAGAAATTATTAGCTCATCAAACTTGTTTTGACATAGCTGAAAGACGTATCCTATTAAAACGGTATTAATGCAAGATCACCGTTGTCATTAAGCCGTCACCTCACCTATTACACATTTATGGTGAAAATGTGTTCAAAGTTCCCATTCCCCTACCTTTTAATTAGGATAAGGACTCTGCAGATTACAGATGGCAATATTCAAAATCGTAAAATCAAGGTCATCTAGAAGGTCACAGGATTTGGTATAACCCTCCACTTGATCTCCTTCTGAAATACCTTTGCATGTTAGGGATGAATTAACATCACCGATTCATGCGGTTACTACATGATTGCTAGAAATCAATTAGCCACATTTCTAGCTTTTCTTTACTTGTATAGCAGCTCGGTGGAATAAAATACTCTTTCTAAACTGTGCCTCTAACCACAACTGAGCGCCTCTATCTTTACAGAGTTAGGAAGTCTCTGCTCCACACACCCTTCTCTCCCTCATTCCGACTGCCTTGATGGAGTTGTGATTTCTCACCCACGATCTCAACTCTAGACCCCTCATGTTTCAGTCTTGTTTCTTTTACTACTACACGTTGGAATGAATGATCTATGATAACGGTTTCATCCACTCCACTTTCGGTTGTTTATGTCTCAACCTGTGTCTTCACTTGGGAATTTTTACTCTCGGTGGGCATATATGGTCTTCATATAGGTGAATTCTTTCTTCTACGTTCCTTTTCAACTGCTCGTGTGTCTGTACACTATAAAGTACTCAAACCTCTTGATCATTCCCTCTCCCCCTTGAGGGACTGTCACTGTCTGTCTCTTTCTATAGATGCACCTGTTAGATGGGGATCTTTTGTATTAGCATCTTAAATCAAGTCCTGTCCTGTCCCTCAATTTCGGCTGCCCAATAGATGTAACAAAAATAAAAGTAATCATGGCAGATACTATAAATGTTTTGTTTATAAAAATACAATGTTTGCTTAACTGAATCCTAATACAACCAAAAAGTTAACTAAAAAAAAAAAAAAAATTAAGTGTCTTCGCTTAAAACAAGGTTATTAAAAAAGGTATGTTTATAAATCATGGGCCACCTCATGCAAATCTTTACCTTACCAATATGGCAAGCTTCCCCAAACTTAATTATATGATGGAACCCAGTCCTGTTTACAATAAAATAAAGAAGTTCTCAACCTACCGACACAGATTGCTCTCAATGTAGAGCGCAAGGGCTAAATTTATTATATTAGCAACGGCTTTGTAACGTTTTTAAACAAATTAGCTACAATATCTACTTTTATATTTTCCACAGTGGAAAAAAATACAGAAATAAAAATGCCAGAAAAAACTCACAATTAAAGAACACTAAAGGTGTATGAAAACGTAGTAGAAAAGGTTTATAAACAAGGCAATAATTCTATTTGCTTCTAAAACTTAATTTATTCTCTTCATTTTGGGCAAAACTTAAATAAAAACCTAACTCTTGTTTCTATTAATACCCTCCATTGAACATCTGAGATACTGTTTTAAAGTAGAATCATCTTGGGGATATTCGTTGAGGATGAACACAGTGTGGTCGGTAACAACGTAAGTCATACCTGAATGTATTCGGGCTGCGCAACGGAGCAGAATCTGCCTCCAGGAGAAGTTGACCTTTTATTTTACAATTTATTTTATAATATTCCTCAGTGTAGTATTTTTAAATCCTACTTAGCTGTAACAGGTGCCAAGGCAACTGCATGCCAGGAAGGATAATTTTAGCCCTACCATCTATAAAAAAGATGAATAAATCTAGAAGTAAGACACTCCATGATTAAACCGTAGTTCTTACCCATGCCGACGCAGCATAACTATTATGTAATTGCAGATAACTATAAGGCCCTTCAGTTATAGTAATAGTGCAGGCATTAAATAAAATACCTAGTAACTCATCAAAAATATTCTCTTGTCAAGGTAATAAAAGCAATAATATCTGCTCGTGTCAGTCGAAAGAGAGTATCATTCACTTATCCAAAGGTGTTAAAACCTGAGTCTTCAATAACTGCTTCATTTCCAGAGCCAACCATAGCCTTCGACTTGCTGGGCCAGCTCGGTGTTCTTTCATCTGCACTAACGACAATCTTTGTTAGGACTTCAGGATAACTCTGGTCTCTGCTTCCTTATCAATGATATAAATTATAACCAGTCATGGATTCCAAGGCTGGTGGATCTCAGCATCATCTAGAAACCTGCAGAATTTCACACTTCACCTCAGTCCTACTGAATCAGAAACTCTAAGGGTAACACCTTATTTAGATTAAGATTGTTTTATTAAGATTTCCAAGGGATTCCAATGCATGTTAAAGTTTAATAATGACTGGAAAATTCAAGTAATGAGGCTTTCGGTGAAAATAAATACTTTACTATGCTTGTGGTGAGTTCTAGATTTTTTGGACACTACTAAAAATGAGTTTGGAAGTCTGAATAACTCTTTACCAAAGACATAGTCAAACGACTATACTGTAGATGAAAATATTGAAAGAATTCAGATGTTTTAACAAGTTGTATCATGTTTATGATTTTTATAGGTACCCAGTGGTCAGTGTGGGGGGGGGAATGCAAACAAAGATTTCCATGTGAGGTTGTGAAGGAAAACAGTTATCATCAATAAATTGAAAGACAGGTGAAAGGATAGAGCCACTGGATAAAGTCAGAAGAGGCAGACCTCAGTAAGAAAAGAGTGCAGTGCAATAAAGTTTAGTCTGGGCAGGCGGTGGGCTCAGTAAGTAGAGCATGCGGCTCTTGATCTTGGGGACATGAGTTCGAGCCCCACAGGGGGCATAGAGATTATTAAAAATAAAAAAAAAATCTTAAAAGAAAGAAAGTTTAGTCTTTACCATTAGAACGTGTGTGAAGGGCTCCCACGATACTGGGATGTACGGGTAACCAGCAGAACCTGGGCACTGTTGATACAGTGTTTTGGAAGGTTGCAACTTTATTCCGTCACTGTTCGAGGACACTTCAGTCAAGCTGGACTATCTGCAGTTTTCTGTTTGTTTGAGGAGAAGTAGAGGAGTATTTCTTATTCCTTTTACTTTTTACTTACCCACCTCCTCTTACAACTCTTAAGAAATATAATTAACTTGAACTTCTAGCCCTTCTTGTAACCATACTACTGAAATTTTTTTTTTTTTTTTTTGAGAGAGAGACAGAGAGACAGAGCACGAGCAGGTGAGGGGCAGAGAGAGAGGGAGACACAGAATCTGAAGCAGGCTCCAGGTTCTGAGCTGTCAGCACAGAGCCCGACGTGGGGCTTGAACCCACGGACCTGTGAGATCATGACCTGAGCCGAAATCGGCCGTTCAACCGACTGAGACACCCAAGTGTCCCCAAACAAACTTACTATTTAAATCAGGCAGTCGGCTATGGAAACTACAGGTATAGGCAGTCGTATGAAAATGAGCTCAGTGTAGGTAAGGGCAGGCTCAGAGGTCAAGTCCCATGAGAGCACTGAGATGGTGACTTTGTTCTCAGAAACGGTCACACATGTTGGTATTTCTCAATAACAGCTAGTAAAGACAAATAATTATGTCTTTGTATATTCATTATAGTAATCAAGAATATTAACTAAAAAAGAAGAAATGAAAAATACTAACACAAAACTGCATATTGCGATATTTTATCAAAATCAAAACTAAGAGCTTCCATTTTCAGTGAGATGAGATAGATTAAGACAGGCACCTCACTGGATGCTCTCAAGAGAACTGGGGAAATGCAGGGATTAAGTAAAGAAATGCCAAAACTAAGACCATAATAACGGGTTTAGAGTGATCTTGGGTAACATGGATTCAAATGAACCAGGGAATACGGTCAGTAAATGAAAGCTTTGAGGAATAAATGCATGCAGGTATGTATGTCTGTGTGTGGACGCCTGTCAAATCATTATTTTTTTTTTAAATTAGAGAAAAAAATAAAAATATTCCTTGAAAGAAGATATCCCTTTATTTTAATCACATGTACATTACATGTATAAACAGCAGAGTCTGACTCTTCAAGTGTTTCAGAAGGGAATCCACACTCAAGCTCTTACTCTCACACTAGGTATTTCATGGCTCATTTTAGCATTAATCCCCAGTGTGCCGTGGACATACCAACAAAATGATATTCTAGGATCTAAGCAGGACTGGAAAACAATTGCCCAAGGAATCGTTGTCCTGTCCACAGATTTCTCTTTGAGACGCGGCTTATTTAACCTTCATAAAAGCCCACACTAAATTGAAGGTTCAACTCTTCCCAGGAAAATCAAAACTGATCTCTCAGACGCAGTCACTCCCTGGGGTTGGGTGGTTCTGCCACGCTCACAGAGCAGACACTGTGGTTGAGCTGGCCACCAGGTCAGTACAAGACAGCACACAGTTACACCATGTTCAAAGCCTCATGCCAGCAGAACACTTGTGATGCCAAGCATAATATAAAACCCCTCTGCCTTGAAAGGGAAAATAGTTAATCAGGCATACAGTGTCCAAGAGATCAGATTTTCTGGATGTCTACATCTCAACATTTTGGTCTACCCACAGGCTCAACATGAAGGATAAATAAAGCAAGCAACACATAGCTTCTGTCAGAATCATACAAACAATATAGGGTCTTCTGCTGCTTACAAAGTTTCTGTGTGAAACAAACTGTCTTCAACAAGTGTCACTCAAAATTTAAGCAACGAATATTGTCCAACAAATTTAGTTCAATGAATGTTTCTTGGGAACCTACTACCTGCCTGACCCTGTTCTCCCTTGTTTGGAATTCAGTGAGAAGGAAACCCTCTGTAAAGAATATATCTCTTAGATATCTCTCCTAGGGTCATGCTTTTTCCCCCAAGAGTCAGGTTTAGATACTAGCAAAGATAATTTATTGTAGCCTTTCAAAATACTGTCTTTCAGCGGCATCTGTAGGTCCATCAAACGGTGATGGGATAAACACAATAAAAATCTGAATAGTTTAGCAACTTTATAATAGAGAGTTGTGCTGTCAGTCCTCTGGAAAATATGACTATTCTTGGTATGTAAGGGGAAAAAGGAATTTTAGATGTGAACTTCTACCATTATATTTTCTCATTCTCTTTCTATATGGTTCGTAAACTACTGGTTTTCCTTACATCTTCTTTTAGAACATACTTAAGGTGGAAAACAAACCGACAGTGTAAGGCTTGATGCAGACTGACATGTAACACATTAAATATTTCATTTGATTTGTGCCTCAAATCTCTAACACTTCTAACCCGTTTGTTGTTCTTAAGCATTGCACATTTTAAAAATGTGATTGCATTTTGGCAAAATGTCTTGAATCTCAAAACTTGTCTTCGAGTTGTAATGAGCTATAAAACCATCTATGCATTAACCACGATTGTCCCCAAAGCATGTACTTGCCGTCTGAAAACAGTTTCGCCTCCCTCTAGCTACGTATCAGGAATTTTATGAAGTGTACCAACTCGACTATTTTGATTACGTGCTTCTCTGCAGTATGTGCGAGTCCACTAGAAGGGCTGAAGTTCCACAATGCTACACGTTGCTTTTTCTGCAAAGCTGAATTCCAGTATTTAAATTCTCTCTGTTAATTTGGTGAGCCTGGAATCTCTTCTAGTTGAATACTGATCTTCCCCTCCTTAGGGGGTGTTAGGTAGGCAGGGACCTAATTTAACCTATGGGTATCTATTTAACTTCTTTTAGACAAATCATTTTTCCTATGTTGCTTGTTTTGAGACTAGTCATGACATGATGTTTCAAGGACTAGGGATGAAAAGGGATGTTTACAGGTCTTTCTGCTGTTTTTGTATTCATGCCATTCTGACAAGATTAATTCCACTAATTTCCATGCCATTAGTTTCATTAACAGATATTAGTTCTGTCTGAATCTAAACACCGCATGGATAGAAACTCAGATTCAATTCTATTTAATATAATTAAAGTTATCTCCACATTCTAAGTTGGAGTAGACACACATTCCATCTGTTCTGGCTAAACACGGACTCTCAACACTGGCTGAAATGAGCGACGTTAAAAATTGTCCTTAGAGTTCATCCCCCCAGGTGCTTCTTCACATAATGGGGAGAGAGCTGGAAACAGAACTATTTTTTCATGATATGCATTTTTTAATAGTTCATGATGATGATGATGATGATGATGATGATGATGATGATGATGTGTGTGTGTGTGTGTGAGAAAGAGAAAATAAGAGAAAGAGTGAGAGCAAGAGACTCCTTTTCTCAAACCTACAGAAGCTGAGGAATGTTCCATTATGCCAGAATGTAAGAGTTACTGACAGAATCTCTAATAATAAATAAATGGGTTGGAAGTGACCAACTGACTATTCTAAACGTCTCCAGTAAAATCTGAAGACCGTTATTGTATATATTAAACTTATGGAAGCAAATTCGTCAAGATGATGAAAGATATCCCTCCTAATCAGAAGTATAATTACTAAGAGCCAGCCTGCATAATTGATGGTTTTAGCACATGACCGAGCACACTGTTGGCATAACTCAAAGATGCTCACCTGAAAAAAAAATAATAATATACACACACCTTCTGTCACACTAGTCATCCAAGAATTACACACCAAATTTTTAATTAGCCCTTTGAATCTTAGTGTCTCTAGATCACTTGTATTATTTTGACACAATTAAAAATATAAACTCCAGGGGCGCCTGGGTGGCTCAGTTGGTTGAGTGTCCGACTTCGGCTCAGGTCATGATCTCACAGTCTGCGAGTTCGAGCCCCACGTTTATATATATATATACACATACATGTATGTGTGTATATATATATACACATACATGTATGTATATATATATATATATGTATGTATGTATATATATGTATGTATATATATATATGTATGTATATATATATATATGTATAAACTCCTAAATTCAACTCCTTTTATCAGTGATGATGGCGTTGTGGTTTGACTTACCACTTAGAGAGGCACACTGCAACATATTCGGACACAATGCTGTGATATCAGGGATATGCTCCAAATGATGGGGGAGAGAAGGGTGATAGGAGATAAAGTCGAGCCGAGAATGCCCATGAGTTGATAATTGAATAATGAATTCATGGGGTTTCATGTTACTCTTCTGTTTTTGTATACATTTGAAATGTTCTGTATTAACAAATACCGATTCTTGGGCCCCATCCTGGACATACTGAATCAAAGTTCCAGGGTGGAAGGCTCAGATGCCTATGTCTCATCCAAAACATATGCAATGAGATTTGGGGGTTGGGCATGCATCTTAAACTCATTACAAGAGTCTTAGGATTCTGTTAAAATGCTAAGTGTTCCCGCAATAGGAGTCTTCTATCATTCCTCTGCACAAAATAAACTACCTCAAGTGTTTCTTTAGGGATCAACATAAACACAGTCTACAGTCTCCGAACGATTTCCTTGAGAGGAGACTCAGATGGATTTGTATGTAGATGGCTTGTAGGGGAAGAAACCCATAAGGAAATAGACGAAGGAGTGCTGAGCAGAGGTAGGAGTTGAAACATACTGCCATCCAGGCAGATACAACAAACCAAAGAAGATCTCAAGGGAATACTTTCCAAAGTGTTCACGCATTGGGCCAGATAACTGGGTATTTGCACATTGTCCAGTCTCACTGACGAGCCCCTGGATGAGATGCTCCCAGGAGTGGCGCATGAGACTGGGTGGAGCGGCTCTCTCTGAACACAGGGCAGTCCCTCCAGAGGAACTCAGCACTGTCCCTACACTAGCGGCCCCCGGAAGGAGGGGCAGTGGGGAAGGGGATTTCAGTACCTCCGTCCTGAAGAAGACACCCAGGGGTCCTCCATGGTATGCAAAGTATCTAAGAGGACTGAATATTTTCACCGGGATTTTTTTTCCTGATCTTTCTTCATCATTTTTTCTTATATACCCTTTTAAATCAACACAAAAATGCTACAACGACCATTGTGACAACCACACTGTGGTTTTCAGTTATCTTTTTAGTGCCCAACTTAAATATCACTCTTCAGCTAAAATATAAAACTGATGTCTTTGAGTGTCTTTCAGTATCCGATGCAACACACTGTTTGTCTTAGCAATAGGACTGCCTTTAAGGGCTCAGATGGTGACAATTAGCAGTTTGAACTTAGAAGGAATTATTTTTGTGGTTTGTTTCAGGATGATATTTACAGGTTCAGATACATGATCTCTAACTCCTGCTCAGCCACGTCCAGGAAGTGTGGTATTGTGTTACTTCAAGACCATTAAGGCCAGGTCTGTAGCTTGTGTGGGATCCTTCGCTACTGAGTATCATTGTATCCAGAGCAATGCAGCAGGTATCAAGCATGTATAATGTGTATTTCAGTGGTACCATATTACTTTAGAGTCTTAGTTTTAACGATTCCTATGGCATGATCAGATACTTGATACAACACGTCTAATGCTTAGTAGGCATTCAACTTGTTGCTATTACTATGAATTCAGGCCACTCTTTGGGACACTATTATAAACTTACTCCACCTAAAAAAAAAAAAAAAGTAAAATTTATTTCCCCCTGCTTAAATGTAATCAACTTCCATAGAAGTAATAATGAATCTGTGTTCTCTTGTATGCAGTGTTCCCATGGCGAGTACCAGGGCTTCAGATAGAAGCTGCGTTAGGAAACAGTACACTCTCGACTCAGAGCTGCGTCCGCCAACTAGCAGGTGCACAGTGCAGCATCCTGGCAATTACCATGCAGAGCCCTTCTTCTCGGTGACTCACTGCTATTCCTCCAATAGGAATCCCTGGCTCTGTTTTCTTTCCCCAAAGAAAAACACCTCTGCATGTTTCTACAGACAACACACACACGCGCGCGCACACACACACACGATTTTCTGTTCTAGAAGATTTCCCTAAATACGATTAATAACATTGTTCCTAAGGGAAACTTTCTGCGTCCCAAACAAATAACTTTCAAACCAATGTTTGGAACACAATTACCTTGAAAGTAGATAATCCCCATTATTCTCTTTTGTCCCTAAGATGTATGTGTGCCTTAGCTCCTCTGCATGCTTCCTCACGTAGTAATGATGCACTTCTAGGTCAGAGAGACAAGAACGAGAACTCGAAACGTAGAGTATCACAGCTGAAAGTCACGTCACACATGCTTTATACAACTACACGTAATTTATAGGACACAATGTGAATTATCAATCTGGTATATTCTCCCTTTAAATGGTAGGTAGTGTAAAATTGCTTCCGAACACAGAAAATATTTATAACTTAAGTGCGCCAACCAAAAAGTCCCTTATTTATGACACTTCATATCAAAGCAACCAGCCTGAGAAATAGGCATGCTGAGTAGGAAGTAATGTTTAAAATAACTCTTGAACACAATGCACACATGCCATGCTGATAAATGCAAACACTTTTATATGACCCTCAAATCAAATTAAAGAGACTCTTCTTGGCAGAGACATACTTAAATCATTCCACATTTCCTCCTTTTTTCTCACGTGAAAATGTCACCTTAAGAATAATTTTTTCAGGAATGAGTGTTTTATTATTATTATTTTTATTTTGAGTATCTTTGGATAAAGTGTCTGCCAAGATTTTACTGATAGGGGATTTCAAGTTCTTTGGACATTTATTACAACTCTTTCACATTATCAGTGAAAATGTATGCAGCACCTATAATAATCATTCTTTGATTATCTTGACACACAGGGTTTGTTTCAATTTCATTAAGATGAAAACGGCTATCCATGTATTTACTAACCTGGACCACTGTCTCACCTTAAATCATCAACATTGCCACAAAACAGCTGTGAGCTTCCACAAACTCTCACTGAAAACACAACAGAGCTCTTATAAATTTTATCTGCCTTTCTCTAGCAAAGCACACAGAACCCTCCCATTAATCCATATGAATGCACTCTTGTTGTTTAAGGAAAAATCTACAGCGGGGAGGGATGTCAGGAAAGGTCCCTTTGAGGACATGCTGCTTTAACTGAAAGCTGGATGTGATGGATGAGAATGTGCCAACCACTGGAAGGTTTGAGAGGAGTGTTTTATTACTGCGTGAACATCAAAGGTTGGACAAGAGGGGAAACTCAGGAGTTCCAAGGAACAGGATAAAAGAGCCAACAGAACAACAGACAGACAGGCGGGGGTCAAATCATGTGCGGCCTCAGAAGCCATATTCCGCCACTGGGATTTTAGTCCCGCCATAATCAGAAGCCACTGGAGTATTTTCAGCACAAAGGTGACTTGAACTGATTGATGCTTTTCAATGATTGCCTTGACTGCGAGATGTAGGATGGACCGATGAGGCAGAAGTGGGCGCGGGGACGGGAGGGGGCAGTGGCCTCTAGGACATGTCCTTGGACGGTCATGAAGCTATCACAACCTAACATCACCTGGGGAGGAAATATATCTGGGGGTTTGCCTATGGCCCATTTATTTCCCTTCTTGGAGCATCTTTGCAGAAGATGTTAGTAAGTAAATTGCAAATCAGAGTGATTACTAGTAGGCTGTCTACAAATCAAACTGGCTTAGAGCTTTTGCAGCAGAAAAATAATATGCTTCCAGATAAAAGCTCTACAAAGGAGCTGCCTCCACGTGCTTGAGGTTTCTATTTGTATTATTTTTAAATGTTTATTTATTTATTGGGGGAGAGAGAGGGGGGTAGGGAGGGGGGAGAGAGAAGGAGAGAGAGAATACACATGGGGGTGGGGTGGAGAAAGAGAGAGTGGATCCCAAGCAGGTTCTGTGCTCTCTTCGTAGAGCCTGATGTGGGACTCGAACTCACAATCTGTACCATCATAACCTGAGCCAGTATCAAGAACCAGACACTCAATCAACCGAGCCACTCAGGGGTCCCTTGAGGTTTCTAAAAAATAAAGCCATATGTGAACACTCTTATAAGCTGAATTTATCACTTTTCCTGATATTATTTACTTAATTATTTTTCTGGTGACCTGAGTTGAACCCCCCTGTTTTATTATCATCTTATGGCCACACCTACACCTCAAGACAGTTTCAACTGTGGAAATTCATGATCATGTCCTTCATTATTCATTTTTATCAAGGAACTGAACAAAGGGATTTGTGGCATCAAGTAGATTCTGCTTGTACGAAAACATATCAGATAAAAATATATTTCTTATAGGAAAATACTTTTTTTGAAGTTAAAATGCAGGGCTTGAACGAGACCCTGAAATCAAGACCTGAACTAAGATCAAGAGTCTGATATTTAACCAAGTGAGTCACTCAGGTGCCCTGGAGAATAACTTTTACATAGGAGTTTGCTTAAACTTGTTTTCAAGTAATATTTCACATAAAATTCCAAACATAAAACAGATAAATACATTTAGATGCATTCATATAAAGATACACTATGCAGCTATTATTTTTCTGCAGTTATTTCTAAAGTAAAAATCTATCTTTCATTGAAATGAAAATTTCAATTTACTCCAAAAAGTAAACATTTACTGAGTATCCAACACGTGAGGCACTGTTCCAGGAGTTTGGGGTAAGAGAGCAAAGGAGATAGACAAGGTTCTGTTCACTGTGTACGCAGACTTCCAAGTAATCAGGTATTAATCCGCGAAACAAATAAATGTCCGAAACACTTCCACAAAGCACACTGATCAGCAGAAGATAAAATGAGGTCATGCATTCCCAAATCTGTGGAGAAGCAAGGTAACTTGAGACTGTGTGGTTCTGGGGGGCTTCTCTGAGGAGGTAATATATGAGCTGAAACCAAATAACTAAAAGACCAAACACAGGAAGATATCAGCAGAGAACAGTCCAGAAAGAGGTAGATGAGAGTCCATGCCCTCACCTGAAAGAGTATGACATGATAAAGGACAGAGAGCAGGCCAGGAACAGGGGCAAGATGAGCACAGTGTCCATGTATGTGAGCTGCCATAATGGAGTACGCACGGCAGGCTGGACGACTCATGAACAACAGACACTTCTCACAGTTCTGGAGGCTGGGAGGCCAAGGACGAGGCAGCTGTCCGATCAACGGCGTGTAAGGGCCCACTTCCTGGTCCACCTGATCCTCCCTCCTGAGAGGGAGGAGGGCTCTCTTGTATAAGGGAAGTCCTCACATCCATGGGGGCTCTGCCCTCTTGACCCAATCACCTCCCAAAAGCCCCACCTCTGAGCCCCATCACATTGGTGATTGGGTTCCTTCGTATGAATTTTGGGGACATGAGCGTTTAGTCTACGCAGTCAGTAATAAGGACTGGTAGGGCCACATAAAGTGTTATCAGAAGACACTTGGATACAGTCATTTAATGAGAGGCCATCACAGCGTCTAGGCAGGGGAATGACATAACGTGATGTCTTTTTTAAAAAACACCATTCCGTCTAGATTCAGGCCAACCTGACAGCCAAGAGTAGTAGGGCTCTAGGCAAGAATTTGTGACGGCTTGATTCTATATTTGCCTTACACTGATTCGAGTTTTCAGGTATTCGGGACCTATTACCCCTTCTTAAGACTATCTCTGTCTTAGAGAAATTACGTTTGCCCATTGGACAGTTTCACTGGGGACTGTGCATTAGGGTCATCCAGAGAAACAGAACAGAATGGGGTGTTTGCATATATGACTCACTCTCTCTCTCTCTCTCTCTCTCTCGATGATACAGGCACATATGTCTACCTATTTATCTATATGTCTATTTGCAGAGAGGGAGATTGACGGAGAATCATTTTAAGGAAGGGGCTCGTGCCACGGTTGTAGAAGACAAGTCAGAAATCTGCTGGGCACATCAACAGGCTGCAAATCCGGGGACCAGACATTACAGTTTGAATCCAAAGACAATCTGTTGGCAAAATTCCCTCTTCTTTGGGGAAAGGCAATCTTTTCTCTTAAGACCTTTAACTGATTGGATGAGACCCACCCATATATAGAACATAATCTATTTTACTCAAAATCTACTGATTTAAAAGCTAATCTTAGGTTAAAAAAATGTCTTCTCAGCATTTTTCCAAGACATGGGTCAACAAATATCTGGGTCCCATTGCCTAGCCTAACATAAGGAAGGAACTATCACAGGATCTATCCCTTCCAGACAGACAGCAAGCGTGTGGTTCAAGCTACATCAAGCAGATGCTTTCTCTCCTAACTATGCATCTGAGTAGGGGTCACAGAAGTACATCCTGTCCCCTAGTCACACCCAGACCACGTGATCCTGCCCCTCTGCCCATAACACAGAGTTATGCCTTATGATTTCCAATCTCCAATATGAATCTCTTTAACCATGTTCAGTCCATTCTGGGAGGTGCCAGAAAACACCCAACATTTCACTTTTACCTGATGCAGAGTCATTTAGTTGTTTGGAAAAAACAAAAAAACAAAAGGAAAAAACCCCACAAACTCTAACTGCCTCAAGCAGGGTCCAGTTATTTGGAAAACCATGAATCGGACTACTAATGGTCATTCTGCATATCAGTCTTTGAGGATGAAGGGGTCCCAGTGTTTAAGGTGGATAGATTTTTCCTCATAATTTACAATTAATAACCAATCCTTTCTAAATTAAAATAAATAAGGAAATAATTTCTAAATGAGGAAATGAGACGAAAGCAGAATTTTCAATATTATATGCAGTGGAAGTCCTATCTTTAGTGGTAGCCAAAGCCCCAGAGGCCCATCTGTAGAACTGAAGGTTGGTGAGGGACAATGTGAAAAACTTTGTTGAAGTCCATTGTTTTTGTACTCATAAAGAAAGAAAGACAGAACAGGAGTCTGGTTTCCCGGGAGCGCATTTACAATTTGATCCGCTGATATATTTTTGGCTCACAGTATTACCTTGTGGCATTTTGCATCAGCTGCTGCCTCTTCCCAAGGCAATAATATACTGCATAATTAATTCAGCCCAAGTGGTGATGGTGCCAAATCTATTTAAAAAAAAAAAAAGTCTCTACTGTTATTCTCAATAAAGGTACTGAATATTTTTAAAGGGCCATACTGAATTAATTATGAACAGCACAGTCAGAATATACACAACTCTATTTTTAATGCCTGGAATTTCAATTAAAAAATAGCTAGACAGTTAACAACTAGTGTGAATTAGCTACTTCCTCCCATGAGGCTCTGAGGAAAGCCAAGCCAGGTGAAGGAACTCCAGGGGCAATGATAATATTATCAGCAGCCAGTATTACTAAATGTGCACTGTTTGACAGAAACAAGTTAAGCGGGCTGCATGAATCTGCTTTTAGAGTCCTCATGAAATCCTATACGCTGGATTGTATTGTCCCCATTTTAGAGAGGACAAACTCAAACTGAGGTTTAGAGACCTCAAGGAATATTTGCAACATCACATGAGGTTCAAGTTGCACTCCCAGTTCTCACACACTGCCCCACATTGTGACAGTGAACATGTGTGTGGAACTGTCCATCAGAAAGTTCCAGAACAGATGTCTGTAAAGTTACAGACATCGAGTCCAAGTTGAAGGACACTGTCTATTCTCTTTATATCAAAAGATAAAACAGAAAACAAATCTCCTTTAATTGTTCCAAACACCTGGAAAATGTCTTCACGCTGTCTTATAAATGGAGATGCAGTAATAGCTGAGGCCATTCACTGTAAACTTTGACCAGCGATGGAAAGAGCGAAGGATTCCTTTACTCAAAATTTCAGACACCACCTTCACAAGAATCACCACGATACGAGGTCTTACTCTACACAGTATTTGCTAAATTCTAGCTTTTGTTTGTTCGTTTGTTTGGTGTTTAGCTAGTGTTTCCCCAGTTTGATCCGGAGTGTCTTCCATCATTCGCGGGCCTGGGTGTGACCGTTGGCAAGAGGAAACAAGTGCAGATGATGTCGTATGTTCAGTCTAGATGCGTGATTTATCGCTTTCCCCTTCAACCTACTCAACAATCTTTGCAATAAAAGGGTATCGGCACCTGGGCAAGCGCCAACTGTTTCTTTCTTAATCTGTCAGTGCGATGCCTTAAAAAAAAGTCCCACAGAACACATTTTGAAAATATGTTGCCTAAAGACTGAGAGAAGATATGATTTAATATTTGGAACATCACTGAATGGAAAAGGCAGCATTTTTATGAACAATGTGTAGGGACAACAATTATAACCTGGAACTTAAGACAACTATGGGGAAATAGGCATTCTTTGTCTAGAGTACCTGTTAGACCCCTATTTGGACGTGAGGCTTGACTAGATAATGACAAAGTAGACAATGCTTACCACTCTGTTTGCATTTGGAAACACTGCAAATGTATTAAAAATTTATATGTTAACATGACTTATATTTGGATAATATACACTTAAAATAATTATGCACCCAAGCTACATATCATCTACATATATAAAAGATACATATATGTTCTTTACACGTGTACATTTGTGACAAATACACTCATTGTGCGTGAGAATGGAGGAGCCATGCTTGATCATATTTTATGTCCAGTACCTCCGTGCACGGTATGTATTTCTTGAAATTTTAATTCATGGATTTATCCAATTTGATATTTACCAAACGTTTACAGCATGAAGCAGATGCATGATACATGAGGGGCTAAGGACAAACAGGAAATTAAAGAGCACGCCCTCTAGGGACAGGAAGGCACAAATGACTAATGCAGGAGTGTGGAACTTCCAGCAGGAATGTGTGGGAACACGAAAAAACTTAAATCTGAGGAGGCCATCAGTTCGGATGAAGTGAGATGAACCCTGGATGACAAATACAAGCTTAGTACAGGGAACTAAATGAAGACAGAAAGAGTGGTTCTCAGAGAAGTTCAGGTGTAGACCCGACGCTCCACAGGCTAGGCAGGTTGTATTACACACATTATAAGAGATGAGACTGGAAATGATCAGACATAAAATTACTTTAAGTGACATTCGGAGAGTTTTGGAGCTTGTCTGGCATACGATGGGAATATTGAGGCTTTTTATTTTTAACAGTGAAAGATCAGGCCGGAACCATATTTCAGAAACATAACTGCCTTCGGTGAGATGATGGTCAAGGGTCCAGGGTTGAGAGTATGTCTTTAAATGAGCATTTTGGCAGTGGAAGTAGGCATCACACGTACATGAGCAACATCTCATAGACAGCGCCAAATGTTTCTTTGGAAAGGGCTTGAGTTTGGGAGAGGTAGGGGTCACTGAAGCCGAGGTCCAAATCCATGATGTTTTTAAGGGTAACAGGGTATGACACAAGAGAAGGGTGGATGAATTAGAAAGGATAAGGAGGCGTCTGTGGGAAATGCGGGTAGAAAATACCTAGAAAGAGAGAGAAATGTAAGCTTGGAGGTCTAGGAAGAGTACAAGTCAGAAAACGCTTCTGATGGTCCCTATTCAGAGAAAAACAGAACCCACTGGTATCAGTTCGATGAACACTAGTGAAAATTAGAGTGGATTTTTTTTTTTTTCCAAAGGACAGAAGTCTGGAAAATCCCTAAGATTTAAGAATAATCAGAGACAAAATAGTAAATTAAACAAATAAGTAAACGAAAATTCAAGCAGAGAGATTTAATTTCCAGTGGCAGAGGGTTGGGGGGGGACAAGCCATCAAAGACATAGGAGGAGAAACACAGAGCACAAGAACCAGTAGTTTCATAAATGGTGAGAAGGGAAAGTTCCTGGACTGTAACACATTTAATAAGCACGAGTCAAGAGGAAAAGTTGTACACCACTGCTGGTGGCCACAACTCTTGTAATAACTGGGAAAGCTTCCCTGGAAGGGGAGAGCACCCTGAATACAGGAGAGGAGCTGCTCTTGACAGTTAGGTGAACCCCAGAGTTCAGTGAGACAGATCACAGTGATGGAGGTGTTTGTGGCCACATGGTCCCGCCACCCAACCCAACAGGGATGGGGAAAACTCACTCGAGCATGGCTCCTAGCTACCAGATGACCACGGCTGGCCCTCCACTAGAGCTGAAACATGGAACACTGCACGGCATAGTAAATAAATAGTAAATTTTTAAAAAATGTAATAAATTGATTACATCTAGTAATCACATAGATAATATGTCAATATTATCATATTAATACTACAGGGTCAAGGCTGGTACCAACCAATCAATCAGACAGTATGTCAGCTCTTCAATTCGGAAAGAAAAAAAAATGTGTAAGAATCCACTCTGCGCTTTAATAGAAAATAGGGAAAATAGAGCTGTGGGTTCTATACTCTCTAAATTCTAAAGAATTGTTCTGTAACACTAGGCAACTTCAACTAGATAGGCATAATAACAACTTTATGGAGTTATGAAGTGAGAATAAGGGCACTGGGGTGGTTCAGCTGGCTGAGCAACGGACTCTTGGTTTTGGCTCAGGTCATGACCTCATGATTTGTGAGTTCCGGCCCCACATCGTGCTCTGCGCTGACAGCGAGGAGCCTGCTTGGGATTTTCTCTCTCCCCTTCTCTCTCTCTCTCTCTCTAGCTCTCTCTGCCTCTGCCCCACTTTCGCACACACGCACTCTCTCTCTCCATAAACAAATAAACTTTCAAAAAAGTGAGAATAAATTTACACAACATTGAAAAGTTGCCATCTCCCTGTTGTCATCGCCTCAATTAGCACAGAGTTGAGCATACATTAGGGACTGCTAGATACTCATCAAATTAATAAATGAATAATAATTAGCACAGGACTACAAATTGCTTGAGTACCCAGAGACATCAGATATATATATTTACATATTCAATATAATATTAAGCTTGATGTTTGTGAAGATATTAATTTTTGCCGAAGAGAGTTTTCTGTCATAGAAAAACACATTAAACATTTATTAAATAAGTTTATATTTAAACACATGATTATTTGCATTCCACTAAAGAGTAGATTTTTAATATATCCTAGTTCATGAGTTAAATACTGTGCCATATCATGTTGTAAAGATGAGCTGAGCTGATAAATTCTGCATGCATTGTGGCAGAGCTAAGAATGGTTTTTCAAGTCAAGAATACCACTGAGGTAATTGGTGGAAAATTTCGTATCAACGCAGAAGGTGAACAGGTGGCAACGCTTTCAAAATGTGAAGAACCAGTTCAGAAAAGGATCGGCGGGTGTGTAATTGCAGTCATCATGTCTTGTGTAGCCGACATAAATGGTTAGTTCTCTGGCTCTGAATAGCAAGACTGTATTTATTGAAATTTCCAGAAATTTTAGCAAAATATGTAAAGGAAACTTTTTAAAAAGGAATTTAAAAAAATGGGAAAGACAGACATAAAGACAGCAATGTGAATGTGAAACTCAAAACGTAGCTCCAGGTCTTAACCCTGGTGACGCAGGCTGGGACCCAAAGCGGCAGGCGGAAAAGCACAAGAAACCCGGATGGCAGCTCTACAGGAGCTCTTTCTTTCCAACAATTGCCACGACCAGACCTCCTCCCCAGATGTTCTTACGATGTGTCTGCTACCCTCCTCCTATCAGGAGATGGTATATATTGTTAGTCCCTGAATCTGGAGGAGTTTAACTACAACAAAGGGGGCAGTGAAATTATGAGTCCAGTTCAGGAAAGTTCTCCCTAATTCCCCTGGGAAGCTCCTTTGTAGAACCCAGGGCCTTGCTGGGAGGAAGCCCAAACACCTGAAGAAGGCCCCATGTGGAGACAGAAAGAAGCCTCCAGTTCACAGCCCTGGCAGAGCTCCAGCCAACTCCAGTCAGAGTCGAATTGCTAAGTTAACCATTCTGAAAGTGGTACCCAGGCCTTAGGCAAGGTGCCCCAGCTAATGGAGCAGGGATGGGATGGCCCCTTAAGTCTGGCAAAACTGTAGCTTTCATGAGATTAAAAAATTATAATTTGAAGACATGCGAGTCTTGGTGGTGGTTTCATGCAGCGACTGATAATCAGATCAAGTGTCTAATTTTGCAAGTAAATATGTTTAATTTTTCCTACACGGAAATAAAAATATGCCCCTTATTAAATAAATATTTCCCCTAACTATTCAAATATGTAAAATTAAAATTCTCCATTTCATAGAGTGTTAAACAATGGGTCAATCTTTTAAACAGGATGATGAGGCATAGAGCTTGATCATTCTGGATTTCACAGCATAGCATTTAATTCAAGGTACATGACTTTAAAAGAAAACAGCTTTTGGGGATCCAGGGTGGCTCAGTCGTTAAGCATCCCACTTTTGCTCAGGTCATGATCTCATGGTCTATGAGTCTAAGCCCCAAATTGGGCTCTGTCCTGACAGCTCAGAGCTTTGAGCCTGCTTCAGATTCTGTGTCTCCCTCTCTTTCTGCCCCTATCAGCTGTGCCTCTCTCTATGTGAAAAAGCAAACATTAAAAAAATTATTAAAAAAAGACAACTTTTACTTATTAGTTGTAAGGGCATAAAAACTTACATCAACTCTATATCTCAGACATCTCATCTACCAAGTGACCATAATAGTGGTAGCTACCCACCAAGATTTCAGTTAATACTCCTGAAGAGTTTCGCACAGTTCGTGACAAATGGGACAATCTCTATAATCAGTAGCCATTATTATCATTTATTTTTAGATCCCCAAATCTGGAGCATGGCCTTGTCTCTACTGTGAAACTGCATAGGAATGACAGAAATGCTTAGTCTGCTATCTGGAAGAGAAACGAAGGGATGCTCACAGATGCTTCATAAAAACCAATGCCCTTCTGCTTCCCAGACACCAACAAGACATCAAGTACTATTGAATGGTCTTCATGCTGACCCACTGACTTTAGTCACTGTGTCTCTATGCCTCTTCTCCTGTGACTCCATTGGTATGACAGCTACATGAATTAGTTCAAAAATATATTAATACTAAAAATAGTTTCCTCATAATTTCAATTAAGCTTTCAAAGAATAATGTTCATTCTGATTAATAGTCTTCTTTCTCATATATTCAACAAAATCACATCGCAACACATAACCTTAGGTGATCTAGAACTGTTTGTCCAGACAAGTGCTACATCAGCCTTTTTGTCTTTGAAATTCTTGCATTTACTGAAAACTTATATTATCTTCTTCATTAAATGCACATCATAACATTTAGTATTCCTTTTTTTCCCCCTTCCGGCTTCTTTGGTTCACAGGAGCCAACTTGATCAGTAGTCATTTACGACAGAAGACACAAGAGTGAATCTCAACCATTTAAGATCTAGTAGATCTTAGGAAGGCTCAGAGATGCAACATTGGACAAGGATCCTTAGAAGTGTGCAGAATGCAACGTAATTTACACTTAGCAGAAGGAATTTCCTTTTATATTCTTTCAAAATCTCAAATGCAGAGACGATCCCCCAAACCACAGTTCTTATGTGTTTGAGACGAAAAAAAATTCAAATACCTCCCAACAACATCTGACATCCTGAGCCACGTGCTAACCCAGAAAGCTGAATGCTTTGGAGAAGAACAGCAAAGACATTAGTCAAGCAAAGATACTCATCACCAAGGCACTTGGCTTCTCTAAAAGAAAATCATTATTATTATTATTATTATTATTATTATTATTATTTAATTTTAAGAGTGAAATTGATAGTTTAGTTTAAGCAAGCTATCTATTTGCTTGATGATTTTTATTCTTAGGTATAAATATTTATTACCCAGGCAGGCCCAAGGTGTGAATGCCAGGCTGACAGCAACTTATAGCTCTATTAGAACATTAAAAAACAGACGCAGAACCGAGTGTAAAAGATAAGTATTCATGCCTTACCTTTCTGCTTCTTTAAAACACGTCTTTAAGGATAGAAATGCACATTCAGACGGCCAAGCACAATCTCAAATAACATTTTAGAATCTAAGAGGCTGAAAAGTACTCTACTGACCTGTACGTCTTCTGACTTAGAATTTATAAATTAAGGAAATATTGAAAATATTTCCTGGAGTTTCCTAGACCATGTTGGCAACTGAACTCTGATATGATTTATAGGTGGAAAGAATAAAATAAAAGAATCAGGGTCGAATGGGAGGTTGCTTCATGACACACTTTCAACTAATGGGTGGTGACCAACCTTTGCCATACTCTCTGAAAATGGTTTTAAACATATATACTTTTCAACACCCGCACAGTGTAGTTTGCTATTCTCTACGAAGATGTCTGCAAAATACTTGAAAGGGGTCTCACTGAGGTCAGAGGTGGCAGTAAAGGGGAAAAAATACAAGTATATTTACCGGAGTTCGGAGCTCAGGTATGGCGGCTTGGTAGGTGAGCGGGCGGCAGTCACGAGTGTTCGGCACAAGGACACAAGGAAGAAACATCGGGCCCAAGTCATCTCCATCCAGAACATCCACCGTGAGGGTGGTGGTGGTGGTTCGCCGCTCGTTCAGATTCTGCGCCCGGTCCTGGGAGAGAGGAAGCCAGAGAAGAAAAACAAAAAATACGACGAGATGGACTCCACCTTCCCAGCAGACTGACGAGATGGAGACAGAATTCTTCCTGATGATAGGCACAGGACCCTTCTTAGAGCATTTGCTTTAGAAAACTTGCAACTGCAAATACTTTCTCTGCCCTCTGAGAGGGCAGTGTTCTCCCAGCTCAAACCTCTTCCAGGTTTACAGTCCAGCACTCTTACTCAAGGACCTGGGAGCTGTCCCTTTGGAAGGGAATCACCAAAGAAGTCAGAGCCCCCACATCCCTGACTCTGTGGGAGGGCAGGAGCCTCACCTCCATGCGAGGTTTGCTCCACAGTGTGCCAGTGGCTCCCATCCTTAAGACATGAAGCAATTTCACTTCTGCTTTGGGAAGGCCGATTAGCAGAAACTCTCGATTCCCCCACAATACCCCCAGCCTGGTTCTCTCTCTCTGTTTTTGATGATATTTCAAACAATCTATATACATTTTAGATGAGTTTTGGTTATTTCCAAAAACAAACAACAACAAAAATGAAAACAAAAAACCAAATGCACATACAAAAAAATTGAATAAAATGAAGAGAGAAGAGGAGAAAACCCAGCAGATGTGCTATCCTCTTAACAGAGAAACGCTGCTCCCTGGCTCAAGTGAGCTTCTCTATTATAAAGTATTCTGGAACTGGCATTGCTTGGCTTCTGGTAGTGTGATGTTGTCATTGAAATAACCTAGTTTCCCAAGCTTCCAGGTGATTACTGTCTTATTTTGCTTCTTTATTCTTTGGGATTCTAAAGGCACAGCTTCTAGAAAGGGTGCCCTTGTATCAATAATGGGAAATATCTGTTCAATATTCTCTCTTTTCCACTACATTACGGAACAATGAGAACAGGGATATATATATATATTTTTTCTTGTTTTGTTTTCCCCCATTTTACTCAGATACAACTGACATACAGCACTACCTGAGTTTAAGGTGCACAACATAATGATTTGATCTGCATACATGTGAAATAATTTCATAATAGGTTTAGTTAGCATCTACCACCTCCTACAGATACATAAAAGAGAGAAAAAGAAAAAGAAAAAAGAAGAAAAAAGTTGTTGTGAAGAGAACTCCCATCTTGGCTATGAACAATATCCTATCCCTTCTGTCATCAGACTTGAGTTCAGAATACATTCTGTCTCATTATACAAGAGGCTTGACTAAGCTCTTGCTCACTCAAGTTGGCCCAGTGTACTTTTTGCTGTGATAACATATTCCTATTAGCTATAATCCATATTTCTGAGATTTCCCTAGTTTCTATCTAATGTATGTTTTCTGTCCCAGGATCCCAGCCAGGACTCCACCTCTATTTTGCCATCATGTCCTCTTAGGGTCCTTTCGGTTCTGACAATTTCTCCTACTTCCATTGTTTCTCATTTCCCTGACAACGCTGAGTACTAGACAGGCACTTTGCAGATTGTTTCTCAATGGGGACTTGATGTTTTCTTCAAGATCAGGCAGGGGTGTGCATTTTGGGGGGCAGACCGAGAGGTCCAGTGTCATTTCATCACATTTCATCAAGAGTATATTACTAACATGACTAATATTTTCTGTTAACCTTGATCACCTGTTGAGCTTCTGTTCATCATATTTCCTCATTGTAAAGTCACTCTTTCTTGTTTCCCCTTCCATTTCTTTGGAAAGAAATCACGATGTGCAGCCTGCTTTGAGGAGTGGAAGTGATTTCGCTAGAAATTCATATTAATTATATTTATCTCAAGAGTGTTCGGCAGGAGGATACAAGGAAGAAACATTGGACCCAAGTCATCTCCGTCCAGAACACCCACTGTGTGAGTGGTGGTGGCGGCTTGTCGTTCATTATGGTAGAATGTAGAAATGTCTTTACTTTCATAGTATTTACTTATTTTGAAAAATCATCCCCTTAAAATTCTGTACAAGTCCAAAATGTACGTAGCAACACTAATCACCATAGTCAAAATACCCATCAAAGAATGAATGGGTAGACAAATTTGGACATAGACATATGTATATGTGCATATATGTGTGTATACACACACACACACACACACACACACACACACACACATATTTGGGACACACACATGGTGGCACAGCCATGAAAATGAGTTAAGTGCTGACGTATACTGCAACATGGATAAACAGTGAACAATAACGCTAAGTGAAAAATGCCCGACTGAGAAGGCTGCGTATTTATAAGAAATATGAGAAGAGGTAAATCCATACAGACCATAAAGAGAGTGGTGGCTGCCAGGGGCCGAGAGAGCGGGATGGAGGACGACTGCTTAAGGTATGTGAGGCTTCTCTGGGGGATGAAATGTTTGGGAAATACAGCCGGTAGGGTGTGCAGCCGTGTCAATGCCAAATGCCAATGAACTGTTCGCTTCAAAATGACTAATTTAATGTTTTGCCCATTTACCTCACTGATTTTTTTTTAAAAAGTAATATACTTGGCTACCAGGGAAGAGGTGGGAGGGATAGAGGAAATAGGCGATGGGGATTAAGGAGTGCACCTGTCATGCTGAAGACTGCGTGACAAGCCGAAGTGTGGAATCACTGTACTGTATTCCTGAAACTAATAAAACACTGTACTTTTACAAAATACACTAATAGACTAATATTTTATTATGCTGCTTAGAAAGTGTTTTCCTCTGTCACATTTACCAGACATCGATATTTGTTTACCAGTTAAAAATCTCTTAAGCTTTGTGCACAACACTGCATTTCACTTCTGCTCTTTCCCAGCCCGGGTGCTCAAGAAAGGGTCATAAGGAAGCGTTGTAGGGTAAAAATCAGAAAGCAGAAAAAATCTCTATTGGTGGAATTTTGTATAAGTAACCGTTCAGGAATATAATAAGTTTGTGACTCTACGTTCTTTCATGTTTAGAACCATTATAAGATAGATTGTGGTCAAATTGTGGGAGAAAATGTTTAAATTTCTAGAGTGTAAGGACCATGAAGACACTCAGAGTTGATATAAAGATTATTTTAAAGGTATTTGACATTGGACATACACAGAAAAAAGTTTTCTTTTATCTCACTAAAAAACAGAAACTTCTGGAAATGAGGCTGCCTTGAATCCCAGATGGGGAGGGGGGTGTTGGGGGATGGTTACAGACATTGAGAAAACAAACAAACTAAAACTGGAAAACACTTGACACCTGCATGAACACGCGTTACCGTCGACGTCCTTAACCTCCTGTTCCTTCTCCCTAGAAACTCACGTGTCCCTCCAGAAACCTTGTCTCCCTGCTCCGCTAGTGAGTGAGGCCCTATCCCCTCATCATGAACAGTTCAGGCTGTCACTTCCTCTGCTGGCCCCACGTGCATATGAATAGATTTTTCTGTTGCTCTGTCTTTTGTCCCTGCAATCTGCAAGTCCCCAGTTAGTAAATCTAAGAGGGCAGAGGAGCAGTTTTCCTTCTCAAGAAAGGGATGAATAGAATCAAGATTAATCACTGCATGACTGTACTAGTAATTATGATCGGTTGAATTTATAGGAGATAGAGACATTTAAGAATGCCTTCTTTAATCATAAATTGTCCTTGTCTGTTTACTATATTCAGTACAGTCGAAAGTACAGTAGGAGCAACAAATGGCATTTGAGATAATTTTGGTGCTCCACAAATTAGCTTTGAAAATTACACTATGGGACGCCTGGGCAGCTCAGTCAGTTAAGCGTCTGACTTCAGCTCAGGTCAAAACCTCACGGTCTGTGGGTTTGAGCCCTGTGTCTGGAGCCTGCTTTGGATACTGTGTCTCCCACTCTCTCTGTCCCTCCCACTCATTCTTTGTCTTTCTGTCTCTCTCAAAAATAAATGGTAAGAAAAACTTAAAAACAAATTACACTATAAATGTTATGAGTTTTGATACATACAGAAAAATCTTTTTATTATGAAAGTACAGTACACACACAATGTCACATCAGTTTCAGGTATACAATACAGTGACGCCAAGTGTAGTATGCCATACCCACCACACCAGTAGCTATAATCAGTCACCACACAACACTGTGACACAATCACTGACTGTCATCCCTGGGCTGAGCCTTTCATCCCCATGACTTATAAATTCCATGACTGGAAGCCTGCATCCCCTATTCCCTTCACCCAGTGTGTCCCTCCCACACTCATCCCCCCTCTGGCAATCACCATTTTGTTGAAAATCCCAATTTGGCATAAACCCACATATTTATTGTGAATTTTAAAAACCACAACTGGCTCATCAAATCTGCCGTTTTTAAATGGTGACTGCTTAGGATGAAGTTTTTCTAAAGACCGAGTCAATCAAAGTTGACAAAAAAAATATCACCTAACATTTGATGGGACGTGGACCTGGAAAAATAGTTGAATTCCTCATAAGCAGTATTTCTGCACTTACGTGCCACCCAACTGACCCCTTATATGTCATCACCAAGTCACTGTAGTAGACACAGTCGAGTGTTCATCAAACTCTTTCAGTCTGCCGGCAACAAATCTAACTGTTCTCTGCCTCTTTGGGTCATTGTCCCTACTCCTTAAAACGGGTACAAATGTGTAAGGGTGGGTCTATGTATAATTACCAAAATACACGATGTAGACTTTTATGTCATATTTACCAGTTTGATCCCAAGACTTGACCTTGACTGCCTGCCTGCTTGTACTCACCAACCTTAGTTTCACATTTTCCTGTGAGCTATTCTCTCTAGCTTATCTCTTAACTCATACAAATGAAAGGCAAAACCTTCCCTCTAGCCAGCCACTGTCCTGATAAGACCTCCCACCAGCCCAGACCAGCCTGACCAATTTGAGCTTAGTCCCTTACCCATGCCTGCACCAATGGACCATGACGTGACCTCTACCTCACTGCTATACTAAAATCTCCACGCCAGGAGGAGCACAAATCTCATTACATAACATACAATGGGTGTACAGGCAGGTTTCCCTAAGACATACCCAGGACCCTCTGTCCCCCTCTACAAATGATAAGGCTCCCCTATCTAAATATTCCTCCTAACCCTAAACAAAGGAACCCATCCACCTTGCTTTGGAAGCCATTGCCTATGATCTGTGTTTGCTGCAAATAAAGTTTTCTCTGTGTGTCAACTCACCTGGTACAGACTCTGACTCCCCAAGGAGCAACTCAAGTTGGTTTGGTTATAATATTGGGCAAGATACTGTTTACAAAGTGTTGATTTATAAAATACGAACTTTTTACTTGGAGAAAAAAAAGTAAACAAGCTACAGTCAGGGAAGAAAAAAACAATTCCCTCCACCCTTGTAGCTTCTTGGGTGAGACTCCACGCAATACATAACTAGTAGAGAAAAAAAAAGGCTTAATGATATGTACACCTACTGTATACACACATATACCCAGGAAAACTGGGCAACTCCCCAAAATGGCCCAAGCCGTCCCCTCAAACAACATCTCCAGCTGAAGGAAAAGAAGATGTTGGGACTGGAGGGCGGGGAGAGGCAGTTTTCAGGTCAGGCACAGCAACAGGTTCCTCCTCTCTCACAGAAGTTTCTCCAGATTTAGTCATTCTCTTCCTGGAGGAAGAGGGGCACCCTTGCAGGTGGAGATTTCCCATGTATGCGTAAACTACCTACCTACTTGGTTTTCAGAGGTCCCCGGTTGTCTGCTGTTTTAAAAACGTAATTCTTATGCCAGGGAGGCATAGTTTGGGGGGATGAATTCTGCTCCTTTCCACATCTATACACAGAGAGGTAGCACTGAAAAATACCAACCGCCCCTCTATGCGGATACTCCCCGGGATTTGTCGTTAATGCATATGATATAACATAAGGAGGGGTATGGAAGTAGGTCCCCAGCTCACTGTGCACTGTGAGCCCACGGAAGGCTTTAATCTGTGATGCTCCTCTCCCGGGTTGGAACCAAACTTGATCTTAAAAATTGATCTAAAACACAGCCCCTGGAAATTCAGATAAAAACCAAAATGAAAAGAACCTTTTGCTCTTTCTACTAAAGCGCTTCTGCTGAAGATTATTCTAGATAAAAGAGGTAACATTCTAAATTGGGAGTGGTATAAATAAAACATAATTATTTGCATAAATATTTTATGTGATTTCCTTAAGTCTGTATCTCCACTCATTGCTATATGAGAATCCAAAACATTCAAAAACCAACACCCCCCAATTCCTTCTTTCTTTTCTTTTTTCCCATTTTCATTCCTCATTTCTCTTATTTCCTTTACAAAAGTAAGATATTTTACATTTGTAAATATTTAAAAATAAGCTATTTCATTAGTTAAAAACTATGACTCTAACTAGCAAGCAAGAACATATCTCTTTTAAAAGTTATTCAAGTTAGACTATTTAATTTGTATTTTCTCAATGTGTATTCACTTACACATTTGCTAACATTAAACACCGACTTCTATGAAACTGTTAATTAGTTGGCATACAGATAGGTCTCTATTTAACAACTGTGAGTTCAGCTTGAACCAAGTGCAGGCGATACAAAGAATCATCCAGCATAAAGGCCAAAACCCAGGAATTTAAAAGCATACGCATATTCAACATGGAATCAAGAAAGACATAAGGGATATTTGTAGAATGTGGGATCAGACCTAGATGGAATATTCTGTCTGTGCCACACGGGAAAGGAGCACTGACTTGGTCCCTGAATCCTTAGTGTCTTTATTCCAATCCTCCAATCTGCTGGCCCCTTATGATGGCAATACAATGCACAACCCTCGAGAATCGTATTGTAACATGATACCCGGCATAGCCAAGACTCCCACTGTCTTTGAATGAACTATTTACTAAATAAGCAGAAATTTTCAACAACACATTTGCAAAGAAGAACTACTTTCTTTTCTCAAAAATGAGATATGGTCTTAGAACTTCATCAGAGAAATTTACTTTTATAAAAAGCTCAGAGATAACGGATTCATTGTCACAATCCACACTTTTTACAAAACACATTTTTATAAAATTGCAAGTATTTAAAGTGAGGGTGTTAAGGAAATTAAACGTCTGTCAGATGAAAAGTAAGGCTCCACCCCTCTTCCCCAATCAAAAGGCTTTCTTGCTAGAAAATAGTTTAATTGTCCACTGTTTTTTGATCAGCGGACATGAATGATAATTTCTGATTCACTCAGTACCTACTCTCTATTTACAAATGTATTCAGTTAAATATTGTTGTGGAGTGGAGCCAGCGATGATATGAACTCTAATACTATGAAATTGTGTGAATCTCAGTTTACTTTTTTTTTTTTTAATTTTTAATGTTTATTTGTTATTGAGAGAAAGAGAGAGAGAGGCAGAGAGCAAGGAAGACACCGAATCCAAAGCAGGCTTCAGGCTCGGAGCTGTCAGCACAGAGCCTGATGTGGGGCTTGCACTCACAAACCACAAGATCATGACCTGAGCTGAAGTCAGACACTTAACCAACTGAGCCGCCCAGGCGGCCCTCGGTTTTAAAATGAGTATGGAACAGGGGCACCTGGGTGGCTCAGTTGGTTTCTCCGGTGGGGTAGTCCTCATTAAATACAGCCTTCACTGGGGCACCTGGGTGGCTCAGATGGTCAAGTGTCCACCTCTTGAGTTTGGCTCGGGTCATGACCTCACAGTTCGTGAGATAGAGCCCTGCACTGGGTTCTGTGCTCACAGGGCAGAACCTGCTTTGAATTGTTTCTCTCATCTCTCTCCGCTCCTCCCGCACTCATGTGCATTCTCTCCCTCTCTCTCTGTGTGTCCCTCTCTTTCTCTCAAAATAAATAAACATAAAAAACAAACAAACAAAAAAACATCTTTTAGGAACACCTGGGTGGCTCAGTTGGTTGAGCATCCGACTTCGGCTCAGGTCATGATCTCAGAGTCAGTGGCTTTGAGCCCCGTGTCGAGCTCTGTGTTGACAGCTCAGAGCCTGCAGCCTGCTTTGGATTCTGTGTCTCCCTGTCTCTCTTCTCCTTCCCTATTCACACTCTGTCTCTCTCTCAAAAATAAACATTATTATTTTTTTAATTAAAAAAAAAAAAAAAAAAAAAAAAAACGAGGATGGAACAGACCTGCTGATGTTTTGGTTTGTTTCTGAGCCACGGCCACGGAACAGATACTTCCAACATTTACACACTCAGTATTCAAGTATGTTGTAGCTAAAAAAGCAACTGGCTAGAAGAACCTACCAGATTCACTCAGAGACATATATTAGAGACTCTTTCCTCACCTCATCAGGTATTTGCAGTAGGGAAGGAAAAAAAATGCAACATAATTAGGTTTGCCTTGAGTCTTCTGACCCTGACTCGTCACCTAGGACCATGGAGGCGTGTGTCCTTCTGATCACCAATGACGGATGGACTACCGCTGACTGAACATGTAAAACTTATCTCAGAGAAACTTGATCCCGTTAGATTTTTTTTTTTTTAATTCAAAATGGGAAAAAAAAAAAAAAAAAAGCAACAAGACCGTGTGGGTCTAAAGCATTTTAGAAGTGAGGTTTCTTTTTTTTTTTTCCTTGGAAGTTTTTTTTGTTTGTTTGAGACATTTACTTGGTTTTCCTTAATTTTTATGCCCGCTGGTAGACAGAATAGCGTGACAGTTTGCATCTGCGCATGCTTACACACCTTCACTACTGGAAAGTGTATAACCACGTGGTGACTATCAAGCACCGCTTCCTCTTTCACCCCCGTTCCCCAAAAGATGCCCAAGAACTGACAGCTAAAAACAACGGGAGTCAAGTTTAGCACTTCTTCCACAATCAGCAGGGAGTAGAGGTGAGGGAAGGTCAGAGTGGGGGCTACGGCTGGAAAGCTGTTTACTTAAACTGACATCCAGAAGAATACAAAGTGGCTTTTTCACATCCAAGCCTATGCAATTACAATGTTTACATGTTGATTTGAATATTCACAGCATTAAGAGAAAAGACAGCAATAAGAAAGAAGTGGGTATCTTTAGGAATTATACTCTCCTGTCATGAAAGATAACTAAGTGGTTCTTCTCTAGATTTTTGATATTTCAGAAAATATTAAATTTGGTGTTTTATTGATAAGATTAAATAGAAATTACTCTGGCTATGATTATTTATTTTTTAATGCATGTATATATTTATTTATTTATTTGAGAAAAGAGAGGGAGAGGGAAGGGCAGGAGAGAGAATCCCAAGCAGACTCCACACTCAGCACAGAGCCCAACGTGGGGCTCCATCCCTCAGATCACAACCTGAGCCAAAATTAGAGTTACAGGCTTGGGGAGCTTGGGTGGCTCAGTCGGTTGGGCGGCTGACTTCAGCTCAGGTCTGATCTCATGGTCTGTGAGTTGGCTTAGAGCCTGGAGCCTGCTTCGGATTCTGTGTCTTCCTCTCTCTCTCTGCCCTTCTCCTGCACACGCTCTGTCTCTATGTCTCTCAAAAATAAATAAACGTTAAAAAAAAAAAAAAAGGATCACAGGCTTAACCAACTGAGCAACACTGGTATCCCTACTCTGGCTATGATTCTAAATTAAAGGTAAACTTTTCTTTCTCACAATTAATTAAGGGCTCTTGAGTACCGAAGAGTCCTTAGTATTTCCCTCAGGGTAACAGTAATCCAAAGGAGAGCTGCTTCTGAATAACATCTATGTAGAAAGAGGCAAGTTTGGTTTGTTTGTGACTGAGGGTAACATATCGAAATTGGAGTTTGTGGTAGAGACTGTATTGGAAATTTCAATAGAAAGAAAGTTCAATGATCTTTGTACATCTCTGAACTTTCTTTTCTAGATTTCTTTTCCTTCTGTTTTCTGGAATTAATCATTCCCTCATTGCATATTCATACTTAAATTAAACTGCGGGTGATAATGTTGCAAATATTCTCAATTAAACAAGTGGCAAGTTTTCTTCATTTTGTTAACCAAAACTCTTCCAGCTTATTTAAGAATCCCAACATGTTGAGGGCATCTGAGTGGGCCAGTCCATTAAGCATCCTACTTCGGCTCAGGTCATGATCTCAAGGTTTGTGAGTTCTAGCCTTGCACGTCGGGCTCTGTGCTGACAGCTCAGAGCCTGGAGACTGCTTCAGATTCTGTATCTCCCTCTCTCTGTCCCTCCCCCATTTGCATTCTCTCTCTTTCTCTGAAATAAATTAAATTAAAATAAAATAAAATAATTCCAACGTGCCCACAGGGATAAAAAGAAACATCCTAATTATATGAAATTAGAATAGTTTCCTTCGGACATCAATTAAATCTTTGTACCATAAGCAAAGCCAGGTCAAAACTGAGTTATTTCAGCAATAGATCATCAGACTTCCAACTTCTTAGATACCATCTACTTTAAAATCCAAACTGACTGCTCGTAATCCAACTCTCTTTAGGACTCAAAGAGACTAATACAGGTTTTGAAAGCACATGATCTACACTGTACACGGGTTTACGCGGCATTGACAAAATGATACTAAACACCGAAGGGTATAAACATCTAACAGTAACATGTCATGGTCTGTGGATTTCATGACCCTATATATAGATAAAAATGTAAATTATACAGATGAAAGGGGTCCAGAGAGGCCCCTCCCAGATTGTGCCACTTGGGCACGGGGATTACTGTGAACGGAAGGGACCTGACACCCTGCGTCTCAGGAGAAACTTTTGTCCCTCTCTCAACCACACAGAAAAATCTCAGTGGTGGTCTTTCACAGAATATGGGTTACTGGAGATATATTCTACCTGAGTGAGTCCTCTGAGTGGTAGAACAGCCAATTAGCAAACATCTGCTTTTCTTATCGGGCCATGAAATGCGTTGTTTTCTAATAAAATTCTAGATCCCTACCCCCTGACCATAGTTCAGAATGACATACTAGATTCCTCATTATGCCTGTCTTCTTCGGAATGTCTATGTGGATTCCCCATTCATACACCTGTTAAAGTTGATTTTCTCCTGTTCATCTGTCTCATGTCAGTCTGATTCTTAGTCTAGCCAGAGGGACCTTGAAGGGGACCGGAATCCCTGCTCCCTGACACAGACATGGGTATTCACAAAGCAGTAAACTGTTAACAACCATCGCTTGGAGACGAGAAGTCCTGATTTGTAGCATTTGTCACCGTCCATATTCGGAGTGGCCACCATGGCCACAAAGGTAAGGTCACTGAACTCAGAGTCAGAAGAGAGCCCACAATTGGTCCTCAAGCAAGTAGGGTCAGCTTTTCAGCTCCAGCAACCCATTTCTTTAAGTAAATTATATGTTTAAAAAGTAGAGGCAATGGGCCATTCTTTATCTTCGAGGAAAGTGAGGTGTTGTAATATTTTGAATAATAATATGGCAGTATTTACTAAGATCAAAAGTATATGCCTGTACACATATATGCATATATAATTTTTCCCATAGTGATTCCATTTTTAAATTATCCATTTTGAGGTGGCGCCTGGGTGCCTCAGTGGGTTAAGTGCCTGACTCTTGACTTCGGCTCAGGTTATGATCTCATGGTTCATGGGGTTGAGCCCCGCTTTGGGCTCTGTGCTGACAGTGCACAGTCCGCTTGAGATTCTCTCTCTCCTCTTTACCCCTCTTCTGCTTGTTCTCTCAAAATAAATGAACATTTAAAAAGAAATAAACAAAACTATTAAAAGGATATAGCTCTGAAAGCTTTTAAAACACTAAGGACCTTATAATCTCCTGTATTCAATATTCCTATTTTAGAGTGTATGATTTAAATTTATAATAAAAATTGTTACAGATACATTAAATTCTTCTTTCACTTCTTGCCAATTCCATTCCTTCCTTTTGCTGCTCCAGGCATATCCTTCTATTTCGTAATTTTATCCCTGAAATGCTAACCACTTCCTACTCTCACTCCCTCAGTTGTGGGCAGTCTAGAGAATTGCATAAAAATTGTTCCAGATGTCTTTAGAAATATTTTAAACATCAATTCAGATCTTTTATCTTGCGCTTCTTTAAAAAAGATAGCTCATTTTAAACAGCACAAGAAAAAGTAACTTTGATACATTCCACAGCAATCTTAGTTTTCCTTAAAATTTGTTAGAGATTTGGAGTCAAGTAAGAGCAACTGTATTTCTGTCTTCCCATTTCAACTGTGCAGAAAGAATACTTTAAGAAAAGTATTTCGGGGTTTTGAGGAGCTCTGAGAGCTTCCCCCCAGCAGATCTTACTTTCTCCGATATCTGCTGTTTTCACTCTAATCTCTGCCCCTGGACACCAAGACAGTGACTTGAGAATTTTGAACAAAAATCTAGAAATCTGGCTTCAAAAATTAGATTTCTATCTATATATCTACATCTACTCTCTACTACTACATACAACAGTCAAGTTAAATTTACATATAGATACATATACTTTTACATAAGCAATTATGTTTACATATAATAAATATATAAAATATTAATGTAAATATATATTATAAATTTAAATATAAATAGACACAGAGGAACTACCCTCCCCCCCTTTCTGGCAAAATATCTCTAGCTCAAAAACGGCCCTTTCGTGGCACTGTATCACATATACACTTGTTCGGAGCAGCTGGCAGAGGGTGCTTTGTTTTTCCTACTCTGCTCTGCTGCAGGAGGAAGATGACCATGCTTAGGGATCGTTTAAGGCACAGGCTGGCTTCGGGGTCTTACAACCTGTTCAGAACACGATCTTGTCACTTGCTGTGGACCTTTTTCAATGCTGGAAGCCATGTGTAGTCAGCTCTGTCAGGTTTTTGCTGAAATACTAGCCTCATTCTTGCTGATAACAAATTTCTCTCCTCCTCCCCCTGTCCTTCCCCCCTCCTCCCCAACCCCAGATTATCAGTGTGTCCCCCTCCAGGAGATGCACAGAACTTGGTGTAATCCAGAGACGATTGCCTCATCCCCCTGTGCTACACACAGGCTTGCTCACTCCCTTTCTCTGTGCTGACTCCTGTGATCCGGGCTGGAAAGGGCAACTGGAAGGGAAAGGACTCTGGGAAGGAGTTTCCGCACAGACAAACGGGGCCTAGTTTCACCCCCTTTCCACCTGCTGAGAGGTAGACCTGAAATGCAGCTGTGATGCTCATGGCTGTGGAATTCACTAGCACGTGACGAATAGGGCACTGGGAAAACGGCCGAGTTCCAGGAAAGGGTCACAGTGTAAGGACAGAAGAAGCCGGAGTCCTCGTGATACACTTGAGCCGTCAAACCAGCACCTGATCTACACACATCTAGTGATTTTATTTAAATAACAATAAAAGTCCGTGTTATAGACGCAACTGTTTTCATTTTTCCCTGCCTGCTGTACATACATCCTGGTTACCGTCCCAGCGGCTGACATCTAGGGAGTACGTGTTCAAGAAACGACAGGCAAGGGGAAAGAGATGACCAACTGGACAGTTTTCTCTAGGGTACTTGGGGACTCCCTGGGGAGTAAAACGTGAATGTATTCCGCTTCCACCCTTTGAAATGTTTACGCAGAGGGTGTGAGGTTGCGCCCGGGAATCTGCATGTTTAACACAGACCCGAGGTGATCCCGATGCAGGTCACACTTTGCATCACACTCTGAGAAGCACTTCAGTGTGAGCTAACTGCGAATTACCCAAGGGTGGGTATGAGTGATTCAGAGAAGGAAGGAAACAGCGGGTAGGAACGACCCTCCTGTTCCGTTCCATCCTATTCCCTGTCTAGAAGGAGAGAATACAGAAATTCTGCTGTGGCCTACCCTCTCAAGGCCAGACATCACACCGAGCACTCTGAGAGCTTCCACATTTTGGGAGAGTTCTATGCTTCCTATGTGCCCAAGAGGGGAACCAGGGGAAGTGAACACTCACATTAGCTTGGATGATGACAAAGTACCGAGTCTTATCTTCATAGTTGAGCCTCTTCCTTAACACTACGTTTCCAGTCAACATGAGGGGAATCTCAAAGGTGTCATTGGATGTCTGCAAACAGGGAAAGAGACGGAATCAACTCATGCGAAGAGAAGACGAGTTAGAGAACGCAGCATTGCAGCTGAGTCTCTCTGAAAGTTACAGAGAGCACGCTTAGCATCTGAAAAGCAAATGTTGCTATAAGCTTCTGATTTCATGCTCTCATCGTGTCTAAAAACTTTCCATGCTGATCAATGAGTTTTACCAGAGTCATCTGATAATCACCCAGAAACTTGCCATCCGCGATCATTTTTAGTATACCCCTGGGATACTTCTCAACCAAAGTTCAGGTATCTGAAAATCTTCTCTATGACCACCATGTGTTTTATCACCCAAGAGTTCAAGCATCACAGCTTGTGATCTCTACATAACATCCCTTTTCAACGTTGTCATCAGGGAGGGAAGGGAGGAAGAAGCGGGTGGTGACTTGTGCTTGGTTCTGTGAACTCACACATCATTAGCCAGAACAGACCATTCTTCCAACCAAAAGAAAGTGCATCCCTGGCACATCTCCAAGGAGAGGAAGAACAAGAACATTCTGGAAACCAGCACAAATGCTTTGGCTTTAAATGTGGTGAATCAGCGGAGCAGTTATTCACCCCTAAATTTGATCTTTATTTCTTGTATCATAATGTATTGTATTATTATTTTTTTTATTTGAGAGAGAGGGAGAGAGAATGGGGACAGGGGGAAGGAAAAGAGGAAGAGAGAGAGAGAGAGACCCAAGCAGGCTCCAAGCTAGCGCAGAGCCTGACGTGGGGCTTTTTCCCACAAACTGTGAGATTATAACCTGAGCTGAAATCAAGAGTCAGACACTTGACCCACTGAGCCATCCAGGTGCCCCAATTCCTTATTTATTTCAGATAAAATTCAATGCCAATGATGGCAAAAAAGAAGAAAAACGAAAAGAAAAAAAGAGAAGAAAGCTCAATTTTAACTACTCTGATTTTGCTCATGGGTTAAATAAAAGAGTTTGCAACGTTAGTAATTAAAATTTTATGATTTCGGATAGTAAAAATGTCTGATTCTTCTTATTCCACATCTAGTGTAAATGTTCATTCACACCATAAAGTAAGTATAGGTAGGTTAAGAAAGAAGTAGGGGTGCCTGGGTGGCTCAGTCAGTTAAGTGTCCGACTTCAGCTGAGGTCATGATCTCATGATTCACAAGTTCGACTCCCACGTTAGGGTCTGTGCTGACAGAGCTGGAGCCTGCTTTGGATTCCATGTCTCACTCTTTCTCTTCCCCTCCCCTGCTCTCGCTCTCTCTCTCTCTCTCTCTCTCTCTCTCTCAAAAATAAAATAAAAACATTAAAAAATAGAAAGATGTTAATAAGGCAGGTGACCATCTTCAACTTACTCTGTATTAAAGCCAAAATAGAACCTTTATCTCCTCTATTTTTTTGTAAAAAACCAACCAACAAACAAAAAAAAACACTTTCCCAAGTAGATGTTTGTAGGACATTCAACAATGATGATGTAACAGTAGGTGTGGCAGACAGATTCCTATGGGAGCCTTCTCTACCCCACTTCCTGAGGGGCATCCCAAGCCTTGGTGTAATCCCTCCCCCTTGAGTGTGGACAGGATACAGCTCAGTGATGAGCTGTCACTCTTGTGGGCACATTATGACATGTAAGACTCCATGTGGCAAATGGACACTGTGTAGTCTAGACACTCTCTTGCAGAAGTCAGAGGTTAAACATTCAAGGAACTAAGCCTGGTCTCTCGGAGCTGGGAGAAGCTTCTAGTCAGCAGCCAGCAAGCCACCTGGGGCCCCTGTCTTACAACCACAGAGAAACAATTTCTGACAGCAGCCTGAGTTTACTTGGAAAGTGGTCTTTCCCTAGGTGAGCCTCCACCAGAGAACCAATATGCTCAGCACCTAGACTGCAACCTTGTGAGAGCTTAAGCAGAGAGCCCGGCTTAGCTGAGCCTGGACTCCTAAGTCACAGAAACTGTGCAAACACCAGTACGTGTTGTTTTAAGACACTAAGTTTGTGATGGTTTGTTACACAGTAGTAGTTAACTAACACAATATGCTAATCTCTGAGACGAACCTAAGGGATCACTGGGGACATACGGCAATGGCAACTGAGATCTGCTATCGTTGTGGACTCTTCAACATAGTAATTTCAAGCGATATTATATTTGTTATTTCTCTAATACTTAGGAACACACAGACATGAGGATATGCTCACATAGATTCTTATAGAAGAATTATCCTCTTTTTTAAAATACAGAGATGAATGGACAACTCAGGTCCCCTTGTTTTTCAGTAATTCCCCTAATTCTCCCTTTAAGAGAAAACAGCCTGACAGGGTTGGGACGACAGTGTTTCTGGTTATAAACTAGTGCCAGTGGCAAATGAGCTGATAACTCGTCACTGAAGATCCATGGCCATCAGGGAAACGGAGGCACGTTCGTTCTTCCATTGTTGTTAAAACTGAAATGATTATATCATTGTTGCTGTTGCCTGATATTCAGGAAGGCCGGAACGGTTCAGAAGCAAAAATGAGTATACGTACTAGTCATCTAAATGGATACTGAAAAAAGGAACTTTGGGGCTTTAATTGTTCTCTTCTATATGGTTGGTTATCTCCTACTTGGCTCAGTCTTTCCACAAACAACACTTATAAGTGCTGGACAAAACACAAAAGGCAAAGGAGACAAGACACCCCTCGAGAGATAACCAAAGCAGACACACTCTTGAAGATGTCACACACTTGAAAGAAGAGACAAAGTGGGTGAGTCTGCCTTTCTATGGTAGTTAGTAGCTTGAGGGCCAGTGAAAACTCAACGGAAAGTCTATCTGGTCTGAAGAATCAGGGGATAGACTTTGGGAAAACCAAAGCTGATGGAAGGTGAGGGGTGGGGGGGGGAGGAGATCGGAAAGGAGAAACCAGGAAGGGAGAGGACAAAATTCCACTTATAAATGGCGTCCAGGTCTGTGGGTGAGCTCCATCCCCTACCTGCATGAGGGAGACTATAACAGATGGACTCAGGAAAAATGTCCACTGAGTTGAGATTTGAGCTACACCCAAGAGTATTCAACTTAAGTCCAACTATGCTCTCTGGCAGATTAAAAACAAACAAAAAACTCTCAGAGGAATATGAAAGAATTAAAGGTCTCTCCAGAACATCACATTCACGATGTCCAGGAGAGGGTTCAAACCGCTTGACCAGTGATGAACCGGGAAACGTGATCCCATTTCTAAAGGAGGGGAAATCATGAGAGGCCAATGTTAGGACAAGTAGACACAGATTTTAAAGCAGCTATTTTAACCATGTCTCTGCTCAGAGATGTAACAATAATATGCTCACTACACAGGAAACCAAGGGAAATCTCAGCAAAGAAATGCAAACTCTAAAGACATAGACAATTTAGACCTGAGGATTATACTAGCTGGACAAAAAAGAAAAAAGAAAAAAGAAATAGACCACTGGACACATCATGGGACAGATTCATTAGGAAACCAGGACCCTTGCTGTCTTATTTCTATTTCTTCAGGGAGAGGGGAAATCTAGATTTGAATGTGAAATTTCATGGGTTTTAGATATTGGCTCAAAAATTATTTAAATTAATATGTGGCCTAACAAAATGTTTGTGAGTTGAATGAAACTCCAAGTCATTAATCTGTGATTTCTACTAGTGGATAACGTAGTGTCAGTTGGAAGATGGACTAATGAAAACCCTTAGAGTTTTAATTAGAACAAACGAGTGTATGTTTTCACCATTCCCCATACCCTCTGGGACTCACGCGTAAGAAATCATGATTGTGCCTACACAAGCCAGAAGTGCCATGTTCGCAGGTGAGATATATTTGTAATCCGATGTCGTTTGGAAACTGAGAAATCAGTAGAGGAACGTTAGAGGGTGATTCCCAGAAACAGATTTACCAGCGCTGGGAAGTGGCGGACACGAGGATCAGTGAGTGGCTGAGGTTTACCCTAAGGTTCCGCAATGTCTAAAGGTGGGTTCTCTCTGTAAGGATGCAGCTGGCTTAATGCTCTCTCCCCTGACAACCCTAAGGTAAGCGCACTCATGGCGTCTTATTCTTTGGTCTCACTGAATTAGGCCCGTGCCCAGAGGACGCCTTTATTGATTCCACAGTAGTGCAGGTTTGCTCCAGTACGTTCTCCGTCTGTAATTTGGACACTGCATGGGGCTGATTGACTTATCCAATCCACAGGTAGTAAACGGTACATGTTATGTTTGATGGTGAGCCCACACATCCCTGGAAGGGGGGAAGCATGCAGAAGGAATCACTGCACGGGTAACAAGGAATTTCGGCCTCACAAAACCTTTAGAAAATGGCTCCTAAGTAATGCATTTTTGTTTCACTGTATGTAAACCTTGGAAAGGTTTCTTTTCTTTTCTATTCTTTTTTTTTAATATTTATTTATTTTTGAGAGAAAGAGAGTGAGAGCGAGAGCGAGAGTGAGAGAGGGAGAGAGAGGGAGAGAGAGGGAGAGAGAGGGAGAGAGAGCGCGCGCATGGGCAGGGGAGGGGCAGACAGAGGGAGACAGATTCCGAAGCAGGCTCTGGACTCTGAGCTGTCAGCATGGAGCCCTGAGCGAGGCTCAAACTCACGAACTGCAAGGTTATGACCTGAGACGAGTCGGGCGCTTAACCAACCGACTGAGCCACCCAGAAGCCCCAGGATAGTTTTGTTTTGAATGGAGTGTGATAACTAACCATTTCCCTAAAATGGGACTGGCTATTCCATACTGGCTGGAAGTTTCGCTTTACAGCTTCAAGAGTACAAGTCAGGAAATGGCCTTCGTAACATGGAAGCTAGAAACTTGGCACACACGGACAAGCAGTTCTTTCAGAAACCTAAACAGTAAGAAAGAGAAATGTTCAAAGATGGGAACGTGATGTTTGCTGTCTATTTCTACTTTTAAGGAAAAGCATTTCTCTTGTCCTTTTTTCCTCGGTTCCTCCTTCGATATTTTCCCCTCGATTTTTTGAGCTGACCTTCCTACTTACTGTCCTTGCCGTTTGCATTCTCACCATTTCCCCACCTCTCTGTCTCCCTGCCTCTGCCTACAAACATGTGGAGACATACACGTCAAGGGACGAGACAAATAAACACACAGAAACCAGCCAGCTCCTTCTCAGACCCTACTACGCTCATGGGATTTTCTGTTCTCTTTCTCAGTTTTGCTCTCCAAATGTTTTCAAAAGTCTAACATGAAGACTAAACGGTTTTCTTAGGATGAAGTGGAGACAGGGTGGAACCCACGCTGCCCGGAAACCCAGTCCTGACTGCAGGGCCCAGAGGCACCGAGCACAGCAGGCCAGCCACGCACCTTCAAGAGGGCTCCCTCCTACCCCGGAACTGAGCCGCCAGAAGAATGCAGCTGGAGGGGGTACCAGGCTGGAGGGTACTATACTGGAGGGTACCAGGCTGGAGGGGGTACCAGGCTGGAGGGTACCATGCTGGAGGGTACCAGGCTGGAGGGGGTACCAGGCTGGAGGGTACTATGCTGGAGGGGGTACCAGGCTGGAGGGTACTATCCTGGAGGGTACCAGGCTGGAGGGTACTATCCTGGAGGGTACCAGGCTGGACGGTACCGCGCTGGAGGGGGTACCAGGCTGGAGGGTACTATGCTGGAAGGTACTATGCTGACGAATCCCATCAGGCAGAGAAAGGAGGATATCATGACTTCACTCATATGTGGAATTTAAGAAACACGACAGATGAACACAGGGGAAGGGAAGGAAAAATAATAAACAAACAGACCAGGAGGCAAACCATAAGAGACCCTTAAATACAGAGGACATGCGGAGGGTTGATGGAGGACTGTTGGATGGGGGATGGGCTAGGTGGGGGATGGGCTAGGTGGGGGATGGGCATTAAGGAGGGAACTTGTTGGAATGAACACTGGGTGTTGTATGTTAACTAACTTGAGAATAAAAAAAAAGAAAAAAGAAAGAGAAAAAAAGAAAATGAGACTTTATGTTCCGGATTCAGAGTTCTCAAGATCGAATTGGGAGGGAAGTTCTGCCGGCCATTCTGAGTCTCTGCAAGCTCAATGTTTCTGTTTGTTTTCATGTTTGTTTAAAGCTTATACGCCAAAACCATAATTTAAAGACAGAACATTAACCTCACTGCCTTTGATATTCCCAATATGAAGCATAAAGGAGAAGCATTCACTGAGAAAGTTCACTTCAGAAGTGCCGTGGGGCAGCCAGGGTGCCAGGACAACACGCCTGGGGAGAGAGACTGAGAGAGACTGAGAGAGACTGAGAGAGGAGGACAGAGACGAGGGCGGGTCCTGCTAGCCCAGGGCAGCTGCCACTAAACAACTGTGCCTTTATCAGGGTGCTCTCCTTCGTAAGGTATTGGGGGAAACACTCTCACCTGCCTACAGTACAGTGCAGAAATCCCAGGGTCTAACAAAAACATAAATCATCTTTAAATAAACAAATGACGGGCACCTGGGTGGCTCAGTCCATTAAGCATCCGACTTTGGCTCACGTCATGATCTCACGGCTCATGGGTTCCAGCCAGAGCAGCCAGCTCAGAGCCTGGAGCCTGCTTCGGATGCTGTGTCTCCCTCTCTCTCTGACCCTCCTCCACTCACAATCTCTCTCTCTCTCAAAAATAAATACTAAAAAAAAAAACAGCTTTATCCCTTCTCTTCCGGAGGCTTCGCTGGTGGAGAAGGGGCAGTGATGTCACTTTGCGAGACCCACAGAGCATACATATGCATCACGCTGGTGACGTCATCCCTGGTGACCTATTTATGATGCTTAGGAGTCCGCACACACAGTGGAAATATGGTAAAAATGGAAAATTATGCCTATCGATAATTTTAAATTGTTACCTCCAGAACCCACCAAAAACTTTACAAGATTTAAAAGTATACCACAGATAGTTAAAAGACTGTAATTGTGAGATACTGTTTAACAGCGGGAGGACACGACTGTGGCTGGAGGAGATGGGGACAGGCTGATACAGCCAGGGCCAGCTGCAGTGCGCGTCCTGTCCGTTCCTCAGACAGGCCACGCTACGGCGGGGCTGACATACCGGGTCCTCCGGGTTGTACTGGATGAGGTACTCTATCTGTCCGTTCGGTCCATCATCGATATCCGTAGCTCCATTGTCCCCTGAGAACCCAGTAAATACTGTGGTGCCAACCGGAGTGAGCTGAAAATAAAACGAGAAACAAACTGTCACTTCTCATTCATCCAGGGCACGGCAGAAGGGACCAGGGCACACACCCAGCGTCTTGTCTTGTCACACAAAGGAACACAGGAGGCAGCTGCCCACTGCCTTACACCGGAAGCGTTTCAAAACAACACCTGCAAACCTTACATCGTGGCCCCTGCTTTGGGCAGAAAACAGAAGGCCCTAATTCGGTGGGAAGCACAGGTGGGCCAATTTATGACCATTAGCATCTCGGCCCCTGTGGAGAAAATGCATCTGCTGTTCCTCCTTAAAAAAAAAAAAAAAAAAAAAAAAAAAGCCATCGATGCATTAAGTTACCAACGAGCTGGAATTTAAACTGTATGAAGGAGTTAGCAACTTCACAGTAAAACCAAAAACCAGTTCAGAGACATCAGTGCGATGATACACACGCGGAAGTCCGAGAACAAGACGTTGGGGACGGCGGTGCCCTGCCCGTCAGAGGAGGGAGAGCGCTGGGAGCGCCTGCTGTCCTTGCAGACAGCCAGGGCGGGACAGGCATCGGCGAGACTGTCGTTTCTTCTCATGTTGGGTGAAACCACAGCAAAACGTCATGTGGCGAACAAGACCGTGACTGACATTGGCCCAGTGCCTAGCTCCACTCGCTGCCGCTGCCCACCAGGGATCCGGGGGCACCCTCGCACAGGGAGGGCATCCTACACCCGGACCACCCGGTTCTCGGGCTTTCGCTGGAATCCTACTCATTCCTTACATCTCAACCTAACTAGGAATCACCCGCTCCCGAACCACCCCGACAGACCGTCCTCTGCCCCGCGTGAGTCAGGAGACCTTCTTGCTGTGTTTGCGTTTATTACTTTATTTCCTTCATCACCGCACTGAAATAACACGTAAATGAATTTTGTCAATAAACATACCTCTGTACCTCTACAGAAGCAGGGGCTTTTACTTTCTTATTTTAATTTTAGAGTTAGGTCTTTCTTAGTTGTGAAATGGGATTCTTTCATGGAGAAATAGTTTCAGAGACTGGGAAAAAAAAGGACTTATCTCATTTACTTCTGTTTTCAGTGGGTACAAATTCAAATCTGTACAGGGATCCACCAGGTCACATAAATAAGGGAAGCCTGATGGCCTTGGGGGTGAACGGAGAAGCACATAGATTTTATGAACTGGGAACTGTGACTCAGGCCCAGAAAATTCTTGCCATCATGGAATATAGTCTTCAAATATTCTCGTTTTTTAAGAAATGACTTGGTCTTAAGGTTGGCAATAGATTTTACAGAATTAAACTATGGATGAAATGGGCCAAACAAAATATATGCATTAGGCACAGAAAACATGGTGGTTTGCAACTTCTGATTTAGAAAAATAATATATAATTACAATGAAAGAGAAAGCCATAAATACAAAGGAATGAGTATTTATAATTTCGGCCTTCCTGGCAGGCAGGTTTAAAAGGCAAACTTCGACTTCCAGAAGGTCAAGGAGAATGAAGGATGAAGAGAAGGGAGAATGTCTGAACAGCACATATGAGACCAGACACACAATTGGGGGATGAGCTTCATGAAAATGTTAGTTCACAGAAAGACTTCCAAGCTGGCATTTCCCTACTTTTCACTGTAATCTCTGTCCAAGATACTGTGCATTCTGACAAAAAAAAAAAAAATCATATATTATTCATGTCACTATGTTTTCATTTTTAAATTGTGAAATTTTATTTTTATTATTATTTCTAAAAAGAGAGATCATGAGCAGAGGCGGGGCAAAGAGAGAGGGAGATACAGAATCCAAAGCAGGCTTCACACTCTGAGCTGTCAGCACTGAGCTCAGTGAGGGGCTCAAACCCAAGAAACGTGAGATTTTGACCTAAGCCGAAGTCAGGCACCCAACCGACTGAGCCACCCAGGTGCCCCTTAAGTTATGACAATTTAAAACTGAATGAAGACTTGTTTCCAGATCTCTAATAAGACAAAGTACTTTTTTTTTTTTTTTTAACATTTATTCACTTTTGAGACAGAGAGAGACAGAGCATGAGTGGGGAAGGGGCAGAGAGAGAGGGAGACACAGAATCTGAAGCAGGCTCCAGGCTCTGAGCCATCAGCACAGAGCCCGACGCAAGGCTCGAACTCAAAGACCGCGAGATCATGACCTGAGCTGAAGTCGGATGCTCAACCGACTGAGCCACCCAGGCGCCCTGACAAAGTACTTTTTCATGGTAAGAGTGACAAAGCTGGATTCCCTTGTACTCCTGTCTTTCCCCAGGGCTCCTGGAAACAGTGGCCATCTCAGTGAACCTGAACTCTAAGCCTACTGAGAAATCAGGAAACACTGTTCATAAAGAAAGCAGCAATGGAAACATAAGTTATGCTTGAAAACATCTACATTGCATTTTCTACCTACACGACTGTCACCTATGTATCACCTAACAGACGACTGCAAAGTCTCCTTTGTCTTTGGTGTGAAAATAAAATTTCCGGCAACCTTAAAAACAAACAAAAAAACAAACCCACAAAATATTTGTTAAAGACATTTGTTACCAAACAAAATAACTGCTGTGGGACTCACTTAAAAAGTCAGGAGGAAGCAATATGGAGACAAAATGGCACAAACTAAAAGACTTGAACAATGAAAACGATGTCTTGGCGTCTCTCCGTTCACTCCCTGAGGTGGCATACACTCCTGGATTAGACTCACTGTAGACAGAGACCCTCACGTCCCAAGGCCACGGGCACAGCATCCGTATTGAGGGAAAAGAAGAGGGGGTCGAGGGGGGTCAAGGAGCTGTGAGCACATGCTGATGCTGGAGACCCTCGTACCAGCTAGTGCACTGGACGCCAGGCAGCGAGAGCTATACAGCAAATGTGTGCTGGAAACAGTCACAGCCTTCCGATGTAATAATTCTGCCGGCCGTTTGGTACGCACTTAGAGGACAATACGCCAGAACACTGAGTGTTTATACCAATTCACTATTACTAACGTCAATTTTTTAAACTTTAAGAAGTTTTTTTTTAATGTTTATTTATTTATTATGTGTGTTTGAGAGAGAGAACAAAAGCAGGGGAGGGGCAAAGAGAGAGGGAAAGAGAGAATCCCCAGCAGGCTCCCTGCTGTCACTGCAGAGCATGATGCGGGGCTTGAACCCACAATCTGTGAGATGATGACCTGAGCTGAAACCAAGACTCAGACGCTTAACTGACTGTGCCACCCATACATCCCAAGGTTTTTTAATTGGAGGAAGAAGTCTCGGCACGATCAATAATGCATCACTTGTATGTTGTGTAACGTGGGGGCTTCAATCTGCGACACCACATCAAAGTTATTTAGAAGTAAAGCAAACAAGAGAAAACCTTAGGACCTTCTCGCTTGATGATGTAATAATTTATCTAACATTCGGTGCATTTTTACTACATGGTGACATTATTTTCTTTTGGAAATTTTAACTTATGTAGAGAGGTTGACGCTTTTCTCCATGCTGGTTTAATAACAGAAATTCAACTTGACTAGATGTAAATTTGAAGCATTATCTATCCATGTAGGAAAAAAACAAAACAAAACAAAATTAAAAAACAAAAACAAAAAATTAACCTTGCATTTGAATCTTGGAATCCGAGATGCAAATAAGACCTTCCTAATGATTTTGTCTAGGTCATGGGATGGCAGTTGTTATAAGAAAAGGACTATTTTTAGTCAAGGAGGAAATTGCAACATTTTCTATGTTTCCCATATTTCTTAAAGATTGAGTTTATAAAAATAAATATTCTATGAAAGTATTTGGTTGAAAAAGATGATTTGAAGGATGTTACTTCCTACTATGCGATATTTGCAAATCCATATACCCTAACCATGAAAAGATCTCTATTTTTCTCTAGCTGTCCAAATGGTTTTGAAACTCATAAAAGGCACATAAAACTGCTATGGTGCCTTACTGCACTATCACCAACTGATATTTTTCCTCTTCGTCACTGACAGGTTTCTTTACATTGAAAAATCACAGGGCTTCTGGGCAGTTCAGTCGGTTGGGCATCCAACTCTTGATATCGGTTCAGGTCATAATCCCAGGGTCTGGGATCCAGCCCTGTGACACTCTGTGCGCTGAGCATGGATCCTGCTTGGGATTCTGCCTCTCTCTCTCCCTCTGCCCCTCTCCTGCTCGCTTTCTCTCACTCAAAAATAAATAAATAAAATTTAAAATATAAAAATAAACATTTAGAAGTAGGTTTGATGTTTAATATCCAGTCATTTACAATAAACTCCATGTTATTTTCTTGGTTGCCTTTATAAAAAAACAGTGACAAAGTTCCAAAAAGACGGTCGTTAGACTACATGTAAAAGGACTTACTACACTTGTTTATGGTTGTAATTTGAGGCTTGGTCCCAAAAGTAATTCAGTATCAATCATGCTCGTTTTAGGATTTAAATTTATTTTAGGGTGCTGCACATAATTAGTCCCTAAAAGAATTTCTATGACCATATACGCTTTTATAATTCCTTGAAATTACAAGTAAAAAAATGATTATACAATAAATTCTATTAGTTTATGTCTTTGGATGGAAAACAAAAGAGAAACAGTTGCCTAGTTGTATACACAGAGAATCAATCTTACCATTCTTATAATGGTATCAAATGAAAGTATGAATGATCTCTATCTAAATAGAATTTTAATATCTTTTTATTTTCAGTTTTCTCAATATAACGTATTGCTATTCATCATGTTTCCTGATATATTACTGTATTTCTATTTTTTAAGTTTTCTATTATTTAAATTCTAGTTATGTAGCATAAAAAGTAATATTGGTTTTGGGAATGGAATGTAGAGATTCATCACTTACAAAAGCTCTTTTCTGAGAGAGAGCACACACATGCACAGAAGCGGGCAGAGAGAGAGAGAGAGAGAGAGAGAGATTGAGAGAGAGAGAGAATCCCAAGCAGACTCCGGGCTCAGCAGGGAGCCCAATGTGAGGCTCAACCCCAAGACCCTGGGATCATGACCTGAACCAAAATCCAGAGTCGGCCACTTCACCCACCGAACCACCCAGGCGCCCTCACATAAGCTCACTTTCAAAGGAGAATTAGTGCCTTGAAAATGAAATGGAAAGCATTATTATAACAGCAGCAGATTTCAACATCACATTTCGTTCAGGTGCTGTCTCTGTTTACAATTTCAGTAACGCTTGAAGACTTTCCCTCCGACTTTGAAAATGTGGTATTTACTTGTTGAGAGCAAAGGACTGAGAAGTATGCCAAGTTATTTTTTCAACATTTGCATGGACTGGTGAGTTCTGGTCTCTTCCATAGTTGTATATTTGGGCCACACATCTGAGCCCATCTTCTCCTCACTTCCACACCTCCCCACCCAGACACACACGGGTAAAATGCAGCCTGTGCACTTGCGTCCGTGATCTACTGCTCACATGGTTGGCCTGTTCAGATTCAGGCAAGCATTAGGAATGTTGAAAGCTAACATAAGAAAAATAACTAAGAACAAGAAGACGAAGCATTCCGTGCTAACAAGGAAGGTCTAGAGAGAAGTTCCAGTGAAACCATCCACTAGCTGCCAACAAGTGAAAGGGAGTTGGTTGGGACATGCAGAATGGTTTCAAACAACAGAAGGTTTCAGCACAGATTTTGTTCATCATATGTATACCCAGCAGAAGTAAGCATTGATCCATGTACACACACACACTTCATAAATGTCGCACCACACATACCGCCATTACTATTCTCAGGCTGGAGACGTGGCAAGGTGGTGCTTTGTAACTTCCTGAATATGATGTAGAGGTTGAAACATGACAGGCTGTGTCTTTCAAACCGTGTTGCCCTGTACATGACTATTCACCGTTTTCAGGGCACATGCTCTGTGTCCTTTAACATTTCAGCCAGCCTCGGAATTACACATTCGGTTTTCTGAAGGGCGTTCTCCACACGGGATGATCAGCGGCGTGGGCAGCCGCCCGAGGGTGTCGCTTACTTATTTAGTTCATGCCTCTCCCACAGATGATTTTATACAACTACTGGGAAATACAGAAAATGCACAGATACATGCAAATGTAAACGTTAAAGAAAATCAAAGCAAGGAAATTCAGTATGTCAAGAAGATGCATAAGATAAATTAGAATGAGAACATAAGAAATAAACAGTTCTCAGTTAACCGTCTGTATATCTTATGATCCGTGTACTAAAGCTAACCTAAGCATTATGAACAATGCTCAAAAAAGAGATGTATCCTCACATGCAAACTTACTTGCAATATTTCCTCACCGAAGCACTGTATTCATGGTTCCATGTAAATACAACTGATTCTCATTACCTATGGTAATCTTAGTCTATAAGTCACTGTGAACACTGAATTAGCAAACCCTGAGCCATTGCTTCTAGAGAGAATAGAGGGTTATTACCCCACTGGGGGGAAACGCAAGCTTAGCCTTCCTACAAGACTCTGGTCACAACATTTCATCAACCAATCGATATGCGACCTTGCTTTATGTGAGCTACTGTTTAAAGACACTTTATTTAATATGTGTTTTTGATTCACTACCACTTAGCAACAGCCAACAGCACCGTAACTCATGCCTGAATAAAACTTCTCTAACACATATATTCTCTCCATAAGGTACATTACTGCCTTCTTGGCCTAGGAGAGCTGGACAGCACTGAAGCGCTACCCTTCGGGGCCATTTTAAACAGCAAAATCACCAAGAGAGGGTACACAGATGTAAACAATGTGGCACTTGTTAGACCTCCAAAAAGGACACTTGTTTATGGTGAGAGATGAAACAAGGTGGCACAGAATCACCTTGTTTGGCTTCACTTAGAAGCGTACACAGGCGAAGACTCTAATTCTTCATCCCTTTGCATTTGTGAATGAGCAGAGAAGTTTGGGAAGTACTGAATTTGGATTTACAAACAAATTCGAGCAAAGAGGCAAATTTGCAATTAGAGCATCGGCGGATAATGAAGATGGGCTGTACATGAAAACAACACTAGCAATTTATTAGGAGTGTGGCTGAAAGACTCAATGGACCAGAAACTGAAACAGGATTGAGTCTCATCTCTGTCTCCACTTACCTTGATCATCCCTGTTCTTCTGAAATTGTTTCCTGCCTGTGAACGTTAAAATTGGGTTAGAGTCCTTATGAGGAACATAGGAGATCTGTATTTTCATTGTTTAATAAAGAATCAAATAAGTGGGAAGACATGTTGTGTCAATAGATTTGTATTATCAATAAGTTAAACTTGTCAATCCATCACAAATTTATCGATAGATGTGGAAATTTGATTCTAAAATTTTAAGCTGTCTTAAAGAAGAACTAAGTTGGATCAGTCAGTTAATCATCTGACTCTTGATCTCAGCCCAGGTCTTGATCTCAGGGTTGTGAGTTCAAACCCTGCACTGGGCTCCACACTGGGTGTGAAGATTACTTAAAAAAAGGAAAAAAAGAAAGAAAGAAAGAAAGAAAGATAGAAAGAAAGAAAGGAAGGAAGGAAGGAAGGAAGGAAGGAAGGAAGGAAGGAAGGAAGGAAGGAAGGAAGGAAGGAAAGAAAGAAAGAAAGAAAGAAAGAAAGAAAGAAAGAAAGAAAGAAAGAAAGAAAGAAAGAAAGAAGGAAGGAAGGAAGGAAGGAAGGAAGGAAGGAAGGAAGGAAGGAAGGAAGGAAGGAAGAAAAGAAAGAAAAGAAAGAAAGGGAGAAAGAAAGAAACTAAAGAAGAAGAAGAGGAAAAGGAAGGAGAAAGAACTAAGTTGGAAGACTAACACTACCCAGTTTCCAGACTTTAATATAAATCTATAGAAATTGAGAGATTGAAGACTAAAGAATTGGCTTGAGAATAAACAAATATACCAGTGGGGCAGTATCTCATGTCCAAAACAATCCCCATGGGTAGTTACCTGATTCATAGAAAAAGACAACACAACAGTGGTTGTGAATTCAATGATCTCTTCAATAAATGGTGCTTTGCCAATTAGAAATCCATATGGGGGGCAGTGGCCCCCCACATGGATGGCTCAGTTGGGTAACCCTCCCAATCTTGATCTCAGCTCAGGCCATGACCCCAGACTCCACACTGAGCGTGAAGCTTGCTAAAGATTCTCTCCCTCTTTCCCTGTTCCCCTCCCTGACTCGCACTCTCTCTGTCTCTATAAATAAATAATCAAATTAATTAATTAAATCTTAAAAAAAAGAAATCCATATGGAAAAAAAAAATGACACCAATTCCTACTTTACAGCCTACGTAATACTAAATTCCGGAGCATCTGGGTGGCTCAGTAGGTTGAGTGACCCACTCTGTCTCAGCCAGGTTATGATCTCAGGGTCTTGAGTTCAAACCCCTCACTAGGCTCCGTGCTAGAAGTGAAGCCTACGTAAAATAACCAAAACAAAACCAAAAACCTAAGTTCTGGGTGGGCTTGTGCACTGTGGGTGGGAAGGTAAATTGGTGCAGCCGCTGTAGAAAATGGTATAGAGCTTTCAGAAAACATTAGAAATAGAATTACCATATGATCCAGTAGTCCTCCTTTGGGGCATTTATCCAAAAGAAATGAAAGCACTAACTAGAAAAGATAAATGCAACTATATGCTCATTGTAGCAGTATTTATAATAGCCAAGACACAGGAAAACATACATGTCCATTGATAAATGGATAAAGAAAATATGATATATACATATACACACACAACAGAGTCATACACATATTTTATAAGATGTATTATAATATAATGAAGTATGTGTGTGTGTATATATATGTACACATATGTGCGTATCTATCTATAACTAAGTCTGTATGTATGTAGAGAGAGAATCACTCAGCTATAGAAAAGAGGGAAACCTTCCCATTTGCCACAACATGGATGGACCTTGAGGGACTTACATTAAATGAAATAAGTAGAGAAAGAGCCCATATAATCACTTATATGTGGAATCTACAAATAGACAAGAATCCTCAAAAACAAACAAACAAATTATAAATTCATAGACACGGATAGCAGACTAGTGGTTGCCGGAGGCAGGGATGTGGTTGTGTGTTTTCACTCCCCCTGGTTGAATGCGGTTAAAAAGGTACAGAAGATAGAAGCTTCCAGTTATAAGAGAGGGGAGCCCGGGGTGCAGCACACAGCGCGATGACTACAGGTAACAACGCTGTGTTGGATGAGTGAAAGTTGCTGAGTAAGCAGATCTTCAAAGTTCTCACCACACACAGAAAGCTCTAAGTGTGTGTGGGGTGAATGCTGCCTAGATGGACTGTGGTGATCATTTCAAATAAGCACATATATGAATCATTTCACTGAATGTCTGAAATTTTTATAATATAACGTGCCGACTGTGTCTCGATAAAAATATAAATCACAAGAGTGATGAACCACTAAATTCTATACCTGAAACCAATTTTACCATCTATGTTACCTAAGTAGAATTTAAATCAAAAATTGAAATAAAAAATGCAAACTATAAGATAAAGTTTAGATAGTAAGATCACATCTTCGAGATATTACGATCAGCAAAGATTTATTAAATAAGACCTATGGAGCACAAACCATGAAAAATATGGATAAACTGACTATATTAAATATAAGAACCCCATCTATTACCACAGCCAACAATAAAAATATAAACAAAACAACTGGTGGAGATACTTTCAGTATGTACATGCAACAAGGAAATAGAAAGAATACATTAGAATATAAGAATATATAAAGAACCTCTACAATATAATAAGCAAATGACAGACACTTGAATAGAAAATGCACAAAAAAGAGCATGAACTCGTGGCCAACAAATATAGAAAAAGTGCAGATTTTCACTATGCATCAGGAAATCCTAATTAAAATCCAAGAGGAACATGACTCGATGCCCTCCAAACTGGCTAACATTAGTAACAGTGAAAATACCAAGTACTGCTGCTGAGGTAGAGCTGGTTGGTTTTGCAGAGGTGAAGGTCGGCCTCCTTGTTCTACTGCACCCAGGGCATCCATCCCCCCGACCTCAGCACTCTGGGATGGGTGGCTGACTGATCTGCACCAGGCTCGTCCAGCCTGCAGGTGCTTTGATCATACTTCATGATCCTTTGAAGATAAGCAGTAGTGTTTGCAGGGTGTTAGAAATTCCTGCTCTTTCATTTATGTGGTCCTTGAAAACGGACCTATTTTACAATGATTAGCTACTATCTTCTTGTCCCTGGTGTGTATTTTCACAGTCTCCTCAACTACACTCGGTGGTCTGAAGATTCTCTTCCATCACAGTAGTCTTTCCAAATTATAAACCATTCATGCTTTGGCTATTTTTCAGCCTTTAACTTCCTCCTCAGATAAAATAACTGTATAATCTTTCTTGCAAGTCATCCCTGCCTTGGAAATATCACTTTAGAGCAGGGATCAATTTGAAAACCAAGAGAGGCCTGGACAAACGGAGTGCAGGAATGAATGCGTACACAGATCCACACTGTTGAGGACTTCAGCTTTTTCTCACAATGGTTGAATCCCATCATCTCTGACTCTATGCTTATTTATCGAAAGCTTATTAGAATCACTGTTTCTGTGACAATTATGTTGGTTTTATACTAACTCATTAATGGAATATTTGTCTTATGCAAACGCTTATCCAAATCAAATGTCCATGTGAGATGTATCTTAAAACTTTTCAGAACTGCAAATAGCACACCTTCCTGAATTCAAATTTAATGGATGTTACCCTGCAGTGATTTGTTAAAAATCAAAGAAAAAAAATAAGAGAAACATGACATATATTCCTCATGTTCCCTTTAATATTGTTTTTGCACCTGTGTGTAAAGTCTGAATTTCCTGTTTTTATCATGAAAGCTACATAATTACTATTGAAAATCACTTCCTCTGAAGAAATCATTAAAGGCGAATTCATGTTGATAAGTATCTTCAAAAATAAGAGGATATTATTATTAGAGTGATAATTAGCTCTACTCATCTTCACTAAAAACTAAAGCAAATATAAGTAATCTTAAATTGAATTTGTGTGTTTATCTATAAAATACAAACACACAGAGAATGTACATATATGTGCATGTATATAAGTATGTGTATATGTATACAATAAAAGACCTCGCTAAATTTGAAATTTCTTGAATAGTTGAATATTTGAATCCTTTAAAACATCTAAAACCCATTTACTTGTTTAAAGTAGAAAATATATTTTTATGTGCTTCTTTCCTGTCCCTTAGTCTCCTTCCCTTTTTTCTTCTCTTGCTTGTCTCCCTTTTCCCAGAGAGAATGTGCCTAATTTCCTGGGGGAGGAAAACAGGGACAAGTGAAAAGAACTGAGGCTTAGTCTTCTTCTTTGGGAGCTTTTGTGTGCTGTGGATTACATGCTAGTGCTGTCTGTTCAAAGAAATTCTGTGTACGGGGATGGCTCTGAAGGTCCAGGGCCTTTGATTCCTTGAATAGTTGAAGATAGTTATCAATTTTCCAACACATGACATTTCCTATAGATTTCATATAAATTGGTGTGTGTATAGTATTTTCTAATATATAAAATATATACTTAAATTTTAAAATCACATTATATCTAGCAATTGTAAAGAAAACATATATAAATGTGATAAAAATTAACTACAGATGAAATCTCACTCTTCCGCTTCCTCATGGACACCATCTGTGCTCTTAGATCCATTACAATGACTGACAGGAACAGATATCTAACGATACGTGTATGAATGGAAGGAGAGGGTCCTCCCATGCTGAAACGTGAAAGAACAGCACGGGGCTAGGGGTCTGACCGGGAAACGGAGCACTCAAACCCGATACGTTCAGAGATAACGTCATTTCGCCATCGTGAGAGAAATCCAGGTTTGTCAGTGTTGTTCTACTAATTACTGCCAGTTTACAATTTTACATTTTGCATTTCATTTGTGAAGACATCTTGATTTTCAAATATGTGACTGTGTCTGAAGCACAGTTCTAAGGCAAAGTTGACTCACAAGGTGGCTAGAACCTGTGTGAAGTATTTCAGAAGTATTTTCTCTTTTAATCTTTTAAACAACTTTGTAACGTTGTTTTTTGTTGTTTTACTTATTTTATAGTTGAAGAAGCATAGGCAAATAACTTCTTGATGCCATAATTCTATCGCTCAGTAGATCAGGACTACAACACAGATTGTCTGACTTCTACGTGTAAATTCCCAGGCACTGGGAAATATATGATTTCAGAAATTTCATAATCTGCTATTAATAAACTTTTGAGAAAAGGAGAAATGAAATACGAAGTAAATATCACGTGGCCCATACCAGAATTTAATACACAGATAACCTGAAATGATGCAATTTGGATGATGTATTCTGTCAAAGATAAATTATGTTTGGCTGTAAAGAAAAAGAGTTTTGAGATAGCTTACAAAAAAAACAAAGAAATTCAACTAAGCTCGTGTCTGCATTTTAGAGAACTCGTATTATTAATGCCATTGAAACAGGTAGATTCTCAGCAACCAAACTATTCTGTAAATTCCCAAATTCGCCATTTCAGTATGCTAACCTTTTCATTCAAAAGCAAATCTTCACTGCTAGTTTATTGCATAATGCCTGAAAAAGCACTCAACAAATGCTCAAGGGGCAAAGAGAAGTAGCAATACTCAACCACGGTGATTTTCATTTTCATCAACGGTTTTTCAACAAAGCAGTGCTTCGCAAATCACTAACGAAACTGTTCGGTAACTGAAGAAGCCACCCTTATCAGAAATGGGAAGCATTGACGGTGTGTGTCTTTTGTTATGTCCTATGAAAAACACCTATTATCTTTGTGGTATTTCTGAACAAAATTTATAATCATGAAGAGGTATCAGGTAAATGCAAATTGTGAAATATTCTATAAACTGTCCACTCATGACAATGATTAAGGTCATTAAAGGCAAGGGAATACGAAGGAGCTAAGATTGAGACTGCAGAGACATGTAATGAAATGCAATGTTTTATCCTCAATAAAGTTTTTGACCTATGGAGGACTTTATTGGGAAAATAACCAAAAATTAAAACGGGTCTATAGACCTATATACGACAAACAATATATATTATGCATATGGGTCATATGGCATATATACACATAAGCAATATATAGACACATGCATCTATCTATCTACCACCTATCAATCATCTTCCTAGCTACTAGAAAGAAAGGGTCTGATTGGTACTCCTCAAAACTGTCAAAAACAACAAAAGAACCAAAGTCTAGAGAAGACTGAGAGAGATGATGCCTAAAATAAGATGACATCAAAGAACCCTGGAACTAGAATAAGGACATTAGGTAAAAACAAATGACATCTGACTCAAATACGGACTTCAGTTAATAATAGTATTTCGCTTCTGGTTCATTAGTTGTTTCAAGACATACGATACTAATAAAAGCTGTTAACAATAAGGGAAATGGATGTTGGTTATATGGGCGCTCTGTTCTTTCTATTAAAATGTTACTTAGGGTTATTATTTTGGTATTATTTACCTCAAAAACAGAAAATCTGATCCTAAAACAGACCACCTCCATAATCACGTTCATTATGACAAAGTCCAAGACCTCAGTATATCATTTATTATAAAAATATTTTTTAAATAATACACCTGAGTTCCTTCACATTGCCTTTAAGTTTTATAAACATGGAGTATACATTTGAACCAACTCTCAGCCAAAACATTAAGAAAGGTAGATCTGGAGGTGGAAGAAGGAATGAAAGAGTGAGTGAGAGATGGTCCTGCTTTTCTGTGGTTTAGTATCGCTGAGTTCAGCTTCTAGTTGCTGTTGAAACTATGATCATTAAAATATTTGTAATCATTAACTTAAATCTTTAACTAACTAAAACATTTAGAAACCAATTAAAAATTAAGGAGCACATTAACTTAGTGGGTATTACTGAAGAATACAATGTCAGAAGAAATACATTTAATGGCATTTAATATAAAATAAAGTAAAAATCCTAATGAAACTAGCCTATGATACTAGTCAATATGAAATATTCTCTATGGTATGTCAACTATTATACATGTAGTTGGGTAAAATGGTCATCTTGATATTCTGGTCTTCATGTTGCTTTTTAAAAATCTTCATGAATATATAGGCATTCTATGGAAAAAGTTTCATATATAACAGGATATTATATAAAATATACAATATAAATAAATACTATATAAATGACATATATGTATATATATCGCTTCTTACAGTGCAAATCTGATATTATATAACTACCACCCCACAACCTACTTTATATTTTAGTTATTACTCATAAAAAAGGGATTTTACTGTCCCTATCATGATGCATTAAAATGAGTTTTGAAGGTTATTAATCTCACAAAATTTTAACAAAACAAAAGGGAGAATCTTGGTTGATTTGAAGTTGAAAAACAAATCATAAGGCAAAGTGCCCATCTGTGAATGAGATGAAGTTGAAAACTATATTTATTAATCTCGGTGTTACATGGGATTTAGTCTTTCTCATTATTTTTAATTAGTCTACTATTCTCCCCAGAGTTTAGCAAATATGAGTAGTAGCAACATAATTAGAACGGGTATAAGGTATTGGGGCCTCGGTTGGGTCAGTTGGTGGACTATTTTACTCTTTTTTTAAAATTTTTTAACACTTATTCATTTTTGAGAGACAGAGAAAGAGCATGAGTGCGGGAAGTGCAGAGAGAGAGAGAGACAGATAATCTGACGCAGGCTCCAGGCTCTGAGCTGTCAGCACAGAGCCTGATGCAGGGCTCAAACTCATGGACCACTAGCAGACCTGAGCAGAAGTCAGACACTTAACCGACTGAGCCCCCCAGGCACCCAGAATTTTTGACTCTTGATTTCAGCTCAGGTCATGATCTCAGAGTTGGGGGATTGAGTCCCAAGTCTGGCTTTCTGCTGAGCATGGAGCCTCCTTAAGATTCTCACTCACTCTCTCTTTCTGCCCCTCCCCTGCTCCCATGCATTCTCTCTCTAAAAAATAAAAAAATAAATAAAAATTAAATAAACATTAAAAAAGGGTATAAGCTATATAGTTATTAACCTAAAATGTGGTAAAATAAAAAATAAATTTAAGAAAACATTTCAGCAAAAGAAATGTTTCAAAGATAGTGAAAATAATCATGTGTATTTTATGTTGAAAATTAAATTTGGGGAAGCATGACCTCACGAACATGACATAGACCATCTCCTGGACTGGAGGCTTCACTTTACATCCTCTGTATCCTTTCATCTTCAGTAGCTACCACAAATACGCTATTATCTCTTCCATCGAGGAAACCAAACCTAGTAGAAATTATTCAGTGTTCTGTGACCACACAGATAAGAAGCACAGCTCCTTCTTGAAACAACTGGCTCGGTTGTGCAACACGAAAGATAGCACCCTGTTCTCGCTAACATTCTGCTAGCACACCATTCTTGTACTGAACTGTGAACCAGGGCAATAATTTAGACCCAACAAGCAAGGGCGACTTTTTTTCTTTTCAAATTAGTACTAATACTGTTCATATTATTGGTCTTACATACTCCTTACTCTTTCTGAAAACCTTATTTTTTTATTATTTTAAGTTTTATGTTTTATATTATTTTGAAAGCGAGACAGAGCGCTTGCCAGTGCGGAAGGGGGCAGAGAGAGAGAATCCCAAGCAGGCTCTGTACTGTCAGCACAGAGTCTGACACAGGGCTTGATCCCACCTATTTAAGGTCACGACCTGAGCCGAAATCAAGAGTCAGATGCTTAACCAACTGAGCCATCCAGGCGCCCCCTTAAAACCTTATTTTAATATATGCTGAATGGATATAAATTTTCAAAACTGCATGGAGTTCTCTTTATATATATCTGCTAAATTTGTCATTCTCTTCCTTGAGAGCTAAGAGCTGGCAGTCATTAGCAGTGAGGTCCTGTGCAAACGAATACATAGCTCTAGCTCCACACTTCCTGTGGCACTCACGTAATGTGACTCTGTGTGAAGGCATGGGTGAGTCTTAAATGACATGCTTCATGGAAAACATTTAGCGTTAATAACTGTGCTTAATAACTGACAATTGTCACGAATTATCTGGTAGTATGGTAGAATTAACCTACCATTATCACTGTAATCTGTTCTTACTCCATTGAGTATCAGGAGAGATGATGCCACTAGATTGGCAAGGAGATCTATGTAGAAATCTTACTGTGAACAAAATTTAGATGAGAATAAATTTAAGATTTATCTGGTGTGAAGCTTATTTCTTTAAATTTGTTTAATGTTTATTTCTTTTTGAGAGAGAGAGAGAGAGAGAGAGAGAGAGAGAGAGAGAGGGAGTAGGGGAGGGGCAGAGAGACAGGGAGACAGAATCTGAAGCAGGCTCCAGGCTCCGAGCTCTCAGTGCACCTCCTGATGCGGGGCTCAAACCTATGAACTGTGAGATCATGACCTGAGCCGAAGTCAGACACTTAAGTGACTGAACCACCCAGGTGCGCTGCTGTGAAGTGATATCTTAATGAGTACGCTTAATAATAATGTAAAGAGAAATACTAGACTTGTTATAAATTCAAACTTTATAGCTGTTTAAGCTCTTAACCAGGACATGATTTACAATGTACTAGTAAGGTTAATAATTATGAAATAACTTGATTGTTCCCTAAACCCAAGGTTATTTCAACTGCAAACATTCACCTTCCTAAATTACAAACACCGTTTTAAATTTAGATTTATGAAGCAGACTTTAAAGTTTATCATTACTAACTTAGAGAACTTAGAGATTATTAAATTGACTCTGATGCTCCTCGGACCCTTGGCATCGAGCCTCACAAAGCTGTGCCTGCAGGAAAAGCTTGTAAAGAAAAGGACATTTGGTCAAAGGGGAATCATTAATATTACTTAATCAATATGACTTTAGTGTTTCTGGGTGAAAAGTAGGGTACAGATTCTAAAGTGGTATAATAGTGTTATCTAAAGACAGACAGAATTTCCTCCTAAGTTATGTAAAATGTGTGATAAGGCACAGAAATCCATAGTTTCCCCCAAGAGCTATGTAAAAATAACTATGATTCTCATAGTTCATAGTTACCTAGTTGAAGAAAAAAAGTGAGCCTCTTTTACTGTCATCACTGTTGTATGAACCTATGTGATTTACCACAATATTCTGGAAAGCTTTTATTTATTTCTTTAAAAACTTTACCACCCGGGCACCTGGGTGGTTTAGTTGGTTGACTGAGCTAGCGATGGACTCTTGATTTACCCTTAGGTCATGATCCCAGGGTCCTGGGAGTAAGCCATGAGGTGAGTTCTGCAGTGAGCATGGAGCCTGCTTGGGATTCTCTCCCTCTCTCTCTCTCTCTCTCTCTCTCTCTCCCCTCTCTCTCTGGCCTTCCTCCATGCATACTCCCCCATGCAAACTTTAAAAAAAATTATAAAAAAAAAAAAAAACGACAGCTGAATTTAGTTTGCAATAGATATAATTACAACTCCATTTTGGTAGTTGCGATGAACAAAGTACTCCTGTTTAAACTCATTTCTTGCTTATGTATAAATTACCTAAAAAAATATTGACCTTGTCCTGAGGAAACCTGTGAAACTCATTTTTAACTGCAATCATTTGTATATAAATATTGTTGTTTTTTACATATACAGTAATACCATTTATGAAGAATGAGAGCATTTGACGTAATTTTCTAAATAATGTGAGAAATTTCTAGTTTGTTTTGGTTGTCTTTATTAATTTTAAGCTCAGTTGCACCATGATTAGAAAACAGACTCTGGGGGCGCCTGGGTGGCTCAGTCGGTTAAGTGTCCGACTTCAGCTCAGGTCATGATCTCACGGTCTGTGAGTTCGAGCCCCGCATCGGGCTCTGTGCTGACGGCTCAGAGCCTGGAGCCTGCTTCAGATTCTGTATCTCCCTCTCTCTGTGCCCCTCCTCTGCTCATACTCTGTCTCTCTGTCTCTCAAAAATAAACATTAAAAAAATTAAATCTAAAAAAAAAAAGAAAACAGACTCTGTATAATTTCAGTCATTTGGAAACTGTTGACACTTCCTTTATAGTTTAGTGTTTGATAAATTCTTAAGTGTTCCACGTGCTTGAAAGGGATGTCAGATTTGGTATCCCTTCTGGAAGAAACCACCAGGTCAAATTTGCTAATTTCATTATTCGAATCTTCTATTTCCTTCCTGTTATTTTTCCCTACCTATTTTGTCAGTTAACAAAAAAGGTTTTATCTTGTCCACTGCTTCCATAAAAAACTGTTATAAAGTTAGTGCCTTAAATTATTTGTATATAAATTATTTTGTATATTTTCATTACCTCACAGTTAGATCAGCCAGAAGTTAGAGAGTCTCACCAAACTAAAACCAAGTATCCACAGGGCTGGATTCCTTTCTGCAGGTTCAGGGAATGAATTCACTTCCAAGCTCATTCAGGTTATCGGTTGGACTGAGCTATTTTAGCCATCGTAGGGAGGAGGGACATGATTCCTTGTCAGTTCTTGCTATGGCTTCCGTCTCTGCTCCTAGAAGGTACATCCCAGCTCAAGGACCCATTCCTCCTCAAAGCTGCCGAGGTGGGTTGACTCTTTCTCACTCTTCATTTACTTTACCTCCTTCTACCTGCTCTCTCTGCCCTGGACTCTCAGACTCCAGCCAGAGAAAGTTCTATTCTTTTCAGTGCTCACATGATTACATACGACCCGGCAGGAAAATTCGGGATAATCTCCGGATTAACTTCCACAACCTTAATCCTATCTGCAAAGTTCTTTTGCCAGGGATTAGGGCACCGTCACCTTGGGGGGGGGGGCTATCATTGTGCCTCCCAGTCTTAAAATAGTGCTCTAGGATCATGGAGTTTTCCATTTCACCTTTAATTCTTTCAACACTTTATTATTTCTGAGGCCATGCTATTAAGTGCAACTGAATACGTAATTGCTTTTTCTGGCAATTTGAATCTTTATCATGAGGAAAAGTTCCTTTTATTCTCTACCAGTGTCTTTTCCCAGAGTCAATTGTCTGATAATAGTATAACTACAACAGCTTTTGTGTAATAACTGACTGCATGGTGTATCTGCCTCCATTTTCTGCATTTAAGATCTCTGAGTCCTTGTATTTACTGGGTTTTGTGTCAACTGCCTTCATTTGGCTTGACTTTTTAAGTGTAGTTTGAAAGCTCTTATCTTTCATTTTGAACAGGATCATTTAAATCTACTTTTACTAACTGTGTAAATCCTACCCTGTCCATTCTATATTCCTTTTCAATTGCCCCTTGGCCTTACTTTAATTAATAGGCATGTTATCCATTATTTTACTCATTTTCTAGGCAATAAAGACTTTAAAATACATTTGTCAGTCCTGGTTTATAATTGCAGTGTTCTTATAAGTCATATGTATATACACACATATATATGTGTGTGAAATACATGTAATCTCATTTTATCTATGTGATATACACATATGTATACATATATATACTCCTCAAAAGAAAACATTAATATTTAGTCAATATTTATTAAGATTTAGTCATATATATACTCACATTATCATCTTTATTTTTCCTTATTAGCTCTTTGATGACTTCAAGTATATATATATTTACTCGATTTTTCAGTTTTATTATATTTATTTGTTCATTTGCTTGTTATTTATATTTGCTAATTCTTCTAGTTTTATCATGAAGAGAATACCTGGGCCCGAACACCTAGTCTACCTCAATCAGAAGCAGAAGATGTGTTTTGTGTGACTGGAAATAATGAAGATTATGCGAATCCGGGCCCCCCCGAATAACTGTGCAGGACTCTCTCTGTGCAGTGCCCTTCCCAAGTGAACACGCGGTGCTGTCACCCAGGTGACAAGAACCACAAGGCAAAGTTGAAGAAACCTGCTGGAGTCATTTAAACAAGAGGAAGGAGGGAAGAAATGTCAATTCTCTGTATGTTATCCCTTAACCGCACACACAATCTATGTTTAGATATTTTCTCAAGAGGGAAAAGGAATTTTACTTTTGCCAACTCACAGTCAATAATTTTCATACTTAGCTATTCATATCACATCTTTTGGTCACAAAACTGTGGCTTTACTGGCAGGACGGTACTTTGTGGACAGCGGCTGCTGGTGTAAGTGGCTCCTTGCACAGCCAGAGCGTGAACCTCATGGGTCCACTGACAGGCGGAGTGTTTTCAGTCCAGGACTGCAGACATGCAGTGCCTTCCTTCTAATTTTCTTAATACCATTTTCCTTTCTCTGGCTTACTTGACTGGAAGAATACAACATATAATACATGTAACATACACAATGTATGTTCATTGACTGTTTATAATGTTAGTAAGGCTTTCAGTCAAGAGTAGGCTACTAGTAGTTAAGTTTTGGGAGAATCAAAAGTTATATGGATTTTCGACCGCACGGGGTGGGTGGGGTTGGTGCCCCTAAGCCCACATTGTTTAGTCAGCTGCATTCATTAGCACAAATAAAGTATTTTAACGCTATTCCAACTCTACCTCGGTTTTTAGGGTTTCCCACTGGAACGTGGTATTGTAAAGGTGTCCGTGTTTCAGAGAGAGAGAGATGAGCTTTTGAACCTGATGAGCGCCAAATCCAAGATACGAAACTGTGGATGAATTACCTAAGTTCTCTAAACTGAATTTATTTTCTGTAAAATGTGGAGAAGAATACAGGTCTATGATTGGAAGGGTCAACAAGATCGCACTGACAGGTCCGCAGTAAAGTAAGTGCTCAGCAAATATCACCTGTCCACTATTATCAGTATTGTCCACAATTTTCATTCACTGGTTATGATCTCTGGATAACAACAGAGTCCACAATACGATTATCATTAAAAGTAAAATGTTTTTTTCGACATGTATGGAGGACACTCTCCTGCTTGGCCTTCTTAAATCTCATAATTTTAAGAGCAGAAACATTTCAGCTCAACTGTCCACCTTGTCCTGAATCTTTGCAGCTGGAGGAGGGGGTATAAACCGGGGCAAACTCATGGAGCCGATGTTTCCATCAAGCGTTGATGCCAGACTGAGGTCAGGATGCTAGCATTCAGTCCCTCCCCTCATGAATCCCAAAGCTGACACCCCATTTGTGTTTTGGTAGGTCTGTTGGGTTAGAAAAAGTTCTACTCCAATACTTCTTGCAAGGATTTCCTGGGAGCCTAAGACTGCCTCGCCAGTTCCAGCAACTACGAGCTCCAGGAAATGGAGTTTAGAGTGGGGGGTAGAGGCAAGAAATTGCCACAGTCTTAGAATCCGTCAGTGTGGGGATTTACTGGTCAATTTTATAAATCTATTTTACACATGATGCGCCTCAAACGTTAAATTTAATATATTTGGCATGTGGAACTATCTTAGAAACACACTCAAATGTCTTCTGTCTTTAAACTCACCAATGCTCCATCTTCTGTTGCCCTTCCACTCAGCATCTTAAAATGCATTTCATAGCCACTAACCCTCTGTCCTGTCCTTATTTTAAACGTACTTCAATGTACTTCTTAACTTACCACAGCCTGATTTGTACTGTTACTAATGTACCCAAGTCGGGCTTGGCTTTGTAAATTCAGTGCACTTTCCTTTTAGAACAATGTCCCTGTATTCCCTTGCTACCCCTATGGTCTGTTTTTCAGCTGAACTGTCTTTCTTTGGCTGGTCTCCTTACTTTGCAAACCACCTTGGGCTAGCGGTCGCTAGCTCTCACTAGTCTATCAATTCCCGTGAAAATCTGAGAAAAGCTGTAATTTCTTTTCCTGAAAACTGCATTTGCACAAATATAACTACTATTTGGCATATGCTTTGTTTTTTTCTTAATACCCACTATCTACATTTTGTCCTATGAGGTCAAACAAAACAGCTCACTTGGGCAATCTTTGTTTTGATTTACTTTTTTTTTTTTTTTTTTTGAGGGAGGGTGTAGGGCAAAGAGAGAGAGAGAGAGAGAGAGAAAGAGAGAGAGAGAATCCCAAGCAGGCTCCATGCTGTCAGCGCAGAGCCCAACATGGGGCTCCATCTCACAAACTGCGGAATCATGACTTGAGCTGGAATCAAGATTGGACACTCGGCTGACTGAGCCACTCAGGCACCCCTAGTTTACTTACTTTAGAATCACAATTTTTTTTTCTCACGGGCCCGTCCGGATCTGAAGACACTCCATGCTGCACTACTAGTTAATATCTCACAGACATAACACAATTCATCAAATCCTCCCCAGACTGAAATCTTCTTCCCTAAATTGCTCGTCTCTAATATATTCTCTAACTAGCATTTCATGCTATATTCTCAGCCAGAAGTTCAGCGTCCACTTAAACAAAGTGTGGAGTGTCTACAGGTGTTTCCCTCTGCCCCGTACAATCAATCGGTCCTCCCCTTCCACAAACTAACTCACCTAGATGTTCTTCCTGTGTTCCCCCTTTGTCCATTTCAGTTCCAGATTTTCTCGCCTTGCATCTCTTCATCTCACCCCTGCCAGGCACTTTCTATGCAGCCGGGGGAAGGGGTGTCATGAGATGGCACAGCTACTGTGCTTCTGTTGCCCTAAGTCATTCACTGGTTCCTCGGTGCCTAGAGCTCCTCATTGTAGCTGGTGGTGCCCTTCAGAATCTGGCCGCTACTCAGTCTTCAGTTTTACCTCCTTCCATTCTGTCCTTCCTCACTTTAAGCTTGTTAGACAAAACTTCTTACATTTCAGGAAAACAATTCAGGAAAACATGGTCTCCTGAGTTACACAAAAAATAAGTAATAATAAAAACTGTTTACCAAGTAAATTAAAAATACCATCAGGAGACAGGAATGTTGATAAGACATAAAATAGTACTTCTAAGGTCACAATATAAATATTGGTTTAATACAGTGGTCTTGCATTTTATCTAACATGCTTTTTATTTATGGAATGTTATTTTGTTGCCATTTTATAGGTCTAAAATCGATACCTATAAAATAGGCAATTTCCCTGAATTCAACCTTTTAATTATTTTATATTATAATGTATTACATATATATATATGTGTGTGGGTGTGTGTGTGCGATTTTATATTATGTACAGATAAAACTTCTGAACAGTGTTTCTCCAAGTTTCCAGTGGAGTTAACTAAAAACTTAGAAAATACACATATATACATATATATATGTATATATATGCACATATATACATATATATGTATATATATGCACATATATACATATATACACATATATACATATATATGCATATGCACACCAAGTAAAATATTAAGTCTCAAATATATAACGTCTAAAGATATATGACATCTTTTTAACATCCCAAGTGGAATGATACTGAGGGTGATGAAACTTCCCAGTATAGGCCATGTCACGAGTACTTCCAGCTCTGTGGGCCACACTGGTCCCTTTGGAGCTGTCCCCTGCTGGACCCCAAGACCTGACCTTGACTACCCACCTGCTTGACTCACTGGCCTGTGTCCCACATTCCTCCTTGAGCTCTTCTCTCTGGCTTCTCTCTTAATTCAGCAAATGGAAACCAGAAACCACAGCTCAAGTGAGCAACGGCCCTGATAAGAAGTCCAGTCAGCCCAGACCACTCTGCCCAGTTTGAGCTTAACCCCTGACTCGCACCTGCACAGATGGACCCCGGCGTGACCTCCAGAATGGCCAACATTTACCTCATTATGGTATTAAAATTTCCACCAAGGAGCACGGGCCTCATTCACACAACACAGAACATACCCACAGGCAGGTTTCTGTAAGGCGCGCGCGTGGCCTTATGCCCTCTCTAGGGATGATGATGAGGCTCCCCTCCCTCAATGTTTGCTCTAGCCCTACATACAGGAACCCAGTCCCTCCTGGGAATTCAGGAGACTCGTGGCTTTGGAGACTAATCCCTGTGATCTCCTTACTGGCGTCGAATAAAGTTTATAGTTTGTGATCAATCACCTTGTGAGTTTCTGACTCACCAGGGACCAAACTTGCACGGTTGAGCCACACAACTACTCAACTCTGCTCGGAGCGCACACTAGTGTATGATGAATGGTCATGGTTGTGTTGTAATGCAATTGTTCTTATGGACACTGAAATGGCACGGGCCACTCAGAAGCAGACAGTGGGAGGACAAGTATTACCTGTAAACTGTACTTTATGTAAAAATATGAATCTCTAAAAGTTGCCCTGGTATCAGTTAACACTGATTAGAAACGATAAAGCAGAACTTTCAATTTAAAGTCTCCACGTTGGGGCGCCTGGGTGGCTCAGTTGGTTAAGCGGCCGACTTCGGCTCAGGTCATGATCTCACAGTCTGTGAGTTTGAGCCCCGCGTCAGGCTCTGTGCTGATGGCTCAGAGCCTGGAGCCTGCTTCGGATTCTGTGTATCCCTCTCTCTCTCTGACCTTCCCCTGCTCACACTCTGTCTCTGTGTCTCTCAAAAATAAATAAAAATGTTTAAAAAAGAAAAAATAAAGTCTCCACGCTAACATAATATTGTATATTAAAACACCACTCTTAGGGATTTGTACACAGTATCGGCAAAATCTCACCTCTTCACAAAACACTTCAGAAATCATGAATTTTTAACAATCACCCAGTTCTAGATCTCTAACTCAATCACTGTCATCCCAAAACAAGGCAATTTTATCACACATAAAACTTTAATATTTTAAAAGTAAAATGTGCAGAAAAGATGTCAGTTTTTAATTTATTAAAAGTAAGGTCCCTACCCCTAAGGTATTTAGTAGAATAGAAGCATAGTAAAACAAATATTTCTTGTATCTGTTTAAAAAGATTATTTAAGAAACCATAAAAGACTAAGTAGTAAAAAATATTTTGAGAAATGAATATAGGATGAAATCATTATAAAAAATATGGTAGAATATAATAAAGAGAATACATTTTATTTTTGTCATTTTTAGAATCAAATGCCTCTGTTATTGACATTTGAACCTAAGTAAATAATCTAACTAAATGAAATGATAAAACAGTAAGGCATAATTAACCTCGGCAACACAGAGACTAGAGACATATGAAGGAAGACACACTTTCTAGAAGGCACAGGTGATATATGAACTGAGCCTTCCCTTCCGAAGCTGAAAGTTTACAATTAGTCTCATTTTGAGTACAGGACAGAAAATACCACTGCGCTAAAGCACCCTACATATTACAATGAAACCACATACACCTTTTAATCTATTATGAATTACAAAACATTTTGTAGTGAGTACATTTTCAAAGTAAAGTAAAAGAAAATCTAAGCTATCTCACTGGAAAGCTGCAAAGCCATCTGAACTGAAGGTTACGGGCTTAAAATAACTCAAAATTTAAATTCCTTCTCTCCCTCCCTCCCTCTTTTTCTTCCTTTCGTCCTTCCTTTCAAGAGACCAAAAACCATCTACCTATCAAGAGATATGCGAGGAGACATTCCTCCAGAAACTGCCAAGAAATTATGTCTAATAAAACACATCATGTCAGAGCAGCAAAGTACATTTAAGATGATATTTAAGGTGATGCAAAGAACAAATTAATATTGATTTAAAAAGTGCACCACCTGTGAAGAGACCATTAAAGACCACGACAAATATAATCTCTACATAATTTGGAGATTAATTCTTCGCAGGCTCCAATGTCTGCCTTGACTTGCCCTTCTTTGCTTTTAATGCCAAAAGAAATTTTGGAGGATGAGATGCATGTGTTATTAAAGACATCACGCCAGAAAATATTTATCTTCAAGAACTGCTTACGGATGATCAGCAACAGTTAAACTGTGCAATCTCTTCTTCAAACCCGCTAGACTACTTACTTAATGATACAATTGTCCAAAATGAATGGAGAGTCTCCAATTACTCAGAGAGAGAAATGTGCTTGCAATGTCTGATGTCCTGCTCACAAACAAGGAATTATAAATCTGTTATAATCCTTGCTTGATATTTAGATACAGGCATTAATATTTTGATAAATTCTTGACACACAAATAGAAGAATATATTTACAAAGAGTAAAAGAGACCGACATTTAATGCATCTTTAAAGATACTGATTCACTATAATATTATAATACCCTAAATATAATCCCTGATATTTATTTTTAAAATCAGTTACATGAAAGTGGTGATAATTTAGCTTATAGGATGGCTATTCCTAAGCAGTGAAGAAATGACTGAACCAAGGACTTCGGTTCTACTCCCAAGGCTATGAGCAGTTCACCGTGGAACACAGCCAATTCTTGCTACAGATGCCTGTGTTCTCAGGGCGAATAAGTAGAGTGAGTCATCGGGCCTTTAATTCTGGAAACTTCTTTCTTGAATCTGTGATAATGACTTTATACCTGTCTTTTGGATTTTAATGAAGTGTAAAATATTTTGACATCTACGATCCATTAAACTGTAAATGATTTTTAATTTTTTTGAGAAACATTTAGATCCTCCTAGTCTTAACTGCATTAACTGTATGTCTTGTACTGAAAGGAGAAATCACATGGAAAACGCCTTGCAATCTTGCCAACGGTAAAATCCATTTAATGTGATTTAATTTAATTTTGCAGGCAGCATTTTAGTTCAGGAGACATATGAGGGATTTATGTGATATAAACGAGTGAACATATATACACACGTAAGTACATACCTACACACCTGCACACATAATTGCACTCTGTGTGTGTGTGTGTGTGTTCAAGCAAATTATACTAAGAACTATACAAGATCTACTCGAATAAATGAAGGATGATAAAAATAGCTAAATTTCATTTTTTTTCATGTGATTATGTTTTGTGGTTTAAAGAAACTTTTAGTTCTTTACAAGAAAATAAACATAAAAAGGGGAACATGGCCTTCAATTACGTAAGTCCTCAGGTATGGCCAAAGTATCCCAGAGGTGGGATTGTCTCGGTGGACGTTAGGGAAATGCCTGAGAAAAAACACAGAAACCTGGCTTCTCCAAATAACATTTAAGATGAAAGGTTTTGATTTCAGTTGAAAGACAGACACCATATGTTTCCATGCAGAGGTGGATTTTGAGAGACTTAGCAGAAGACCATGGGGGAGGGGAAGAGGGACACAACAAGCCACAGAGAGGGAGGGAGGGAAAACATAAGAGGCTCTGAAATACTGAGAACAAATTGAGGGTTGATGGGGGGTGTGGGAGAGGGGAGAGTGGGTGATGGGCACTGATGAGGGCACTTGTTAGGATGAGCACTGGGTGTTGTATGGAAACCAATTTAACAATAAATTATATTTAAAATAATAAGATAAAAGGATTAACTTTTCAGGGCACCTGGGTGGCTCAGTTGGATAACGTCCAACTCTTGGTTTCAGTTCATGTCATGATCTCATGCTTTCTTGAGTGAGTTCTAGCCATGCATCGTGCTCTGGGCTGACAGTGCAGAGCCTGCTTAGCATTTTCTCTCTCCCTCTCTCTCTGCCCCTCCCCTTCTCACACTGTCTCTGGGGGTCTCAAAAATAAATAAACTTAAAACAATTAAAAAAAAAGAAAGGTTTAATTTTTTGTAAATTTCTATCACTGCAACTGACATTAACACAGCGCTGTAGAAGTTTAGAGTTAGGGGAGGCAGCACAGGGGGGTGCTGGAGCGGTCAGAGATGACTATGGAAATGGGAAATGTCAGTAACTCTGGAGTTAAACTTCCAAGGATACATAAAAACTGGAGGATCCCACTATGAGTACAATGACCGGTGTGGGCAAAGCCCTAAAAAAAGAAATGTTTGTGAGTCATGCACAAATTAACCTAGACGGCCACACACTAACACTAAGAACACACGGAAGACAGGTCAGATTACGGAAGCTCTTGAAAGTCAGCCGGTGGAGATGGATGACCTTTGTCCAGAAAATAACGACAAATTTTACACAATTTCTGAGTAGGAGAGTGATAAGATGAAAATAGTACTTGAAAAGGTTATTTTTCAGCAAGGTGTCGAACAGGCTGGGAGCGGGGGTGGTCATAGTCAAATCACACGGGGCACTCTGAAATGCAAACTGAACGTTGCAAATTTCTTCACAAAAACTGAGCCGAAGCCGTGGCCTCAGGAAGAGTTAAAAATGGTGGAAGAGTGGATTTTACCATCAGGTCTGCTGCCTGAGATAATCCTTCTGACACCAGTTTATTCACAAATGAAGTCAGCACTCAAAGCAAAACCTCAAAGAGTGTACCTCACACGCTAAAATAATTAATCACGTAAAAGTTAATTACATTAATTAGCATCGTCTGTTTTAGCAAGAACCAGTTAAATAAAAGCAAAATGTTAACACCAACTGACCAGCAAACTCGTCCTGTTAACCTTAAAAGGGCAGTGAACAGCTTTTTTCATTTTTATTAATTCAATCTACATGATCTCACATTATAAGGAACATAATTTCCTCAATTTTTTATGAATAAAAGAATACTGATATAATTAAGATACATTTTAAGTAATTTCAGAAAACAAGCATGTAGAGATTAAAGGCCCACTACTGTGTTTAATGCCTGAATACCCATTTCCTCCTGTAAAGTGACTGCACAGATTTTGAGGTTAAACCAAAATCTGGGAAGGAAAAATAATCCGCTAAAATATGGACTATCAAAAATGCGGTTCGGGGAAGCCTGGGTGGCTCAGTCAGTTAAGCATCTGACTTCAGGTCAGGTCATGATCTCACATTTCATGGGTCCAAGTCCCGTGTCGGGCTCTGTGCTCTGATGGCTCAGAGCCTGAAGCCTGCTTCCGATTCTGTGTCTTCCTCTCTCTCTTCCCCTTCCCTGCTCATGTGCGTGCTCTCTCTCTCTCTCTCTCTCTCTCAAAAATAAATAAACATTAAAAAGTGTTTTAAAAATGCAGTTCATTTTTTATGTGTCTGAAGTCTGTATAATAGCTGACATCAGATATTTGAGAAATATTTTCTTAGTGGAATAACAAAAATTAACAAAGTAATTGACTTTTAAAAAAATAAATAACAGTGCTTCTTGGCCCATGGATTTTGACTCACAGGGAAAACAAAAGAAAGTGAAATAACCAAAAATCACATTGTAACAAAAGCAGTAATATTTAAAATTTTAAAAGAAATTAATCAACATAATAATTGATAAAAAATTTATATTTAAATAATTTGAATATTCCAGAACTTGATTCTAAAATTAAGGAAATAACGTTAACTCAAAAGAATCTTGAATAGACATGTTCTTCCATTATTTAATTTCTGCTCCCTCCTCAGAGACCATGGAAAACAATTAGTCCAACAACTTACGATGAGAATAGCTAGCTCCTGCTGACCCTTAGTAAGCACATGTGTGCATTCTGGCATTATTGTCCAAGATGAACCAAAAATACCAACATTTCGGTCGTTATTACAAGCGAATCAAAACTTTCCTGCAGCAAAACGAATTCCTGAAATCTTACCAGATGTCACTCAGATCTTATTTCCTCCAAAATACTATTCCTTACTTTTTATTTATTTAATTTTTGCCATTTCTAAGCAGTGAGGCCTACAGTAGGCATCCTGTGAACACACGCATGGTGCACAGTGAGCCACGCGCAGAGGGAACTGACCTCATTCACGGTGGCGTAGTAGCTGTCGTGCTTGAACGTGGGGGAGTTGTCGTTGCGGTCCCTCACCACGATGCGAACTTCGTGGTAGATGACGGTGCCCACCTTCTTGTTAACGCACTGCACCTGCACCACGATCGAGTGTATGTTCATCGGTGGCTGCAACGCAGAAAGTGCATCCTTTTTTAAGAAAGACACTTAAAACTGAAGCTTCTCATTATGGTCAAAGCACATTTGTTTCATACATATTTTTAATGTTGATTTCTGTGAGAGAGGGAGGGACAGCATGAGAGGAGGAGGTGCAGAGAGAGGGGGTGGTGGGGGGATGGGCACAGAGGATCTGAAGCAGGCTCAGAGCTGTCAACACAGAGCCTAATATGAGGCTTGAACTCACTAACTGTGAGACTATGCCTGACCCGAAGGCGGATGCTTAACCGAATGAGCCACCCAGGTACCCCTGTTTCATAAAACTTTCTATACTTCTTCATTTTACAATAAAAATTATCTATGAAAACTGGCCCACTTTGCCCTATTTTAAGGACAAGAGAAGACAAGTGGGACTATTTCACTGCTCCATTGTGTGTCTCAAAGTATAGGACCTCAGGAAGCACCTTCTTGGTCAGAAGACTAATGAGCACAATCACAAGAATGAGGGGGTAAAATAAATCCTATGCGAAAGTCAAAATATTCATTATATGAGCTTATAATTTATACAAACAACGTGTTCTTGATAAAACCTTGGGGAAAGGGGGTTGCGTACGTAACATTTGTGCTCATTTACACTTTTGCTAAAATATCGTGTTTATATCTGATAAAAATTATAATATAATCAAAAGAAGAGAATCCATTCACAATCTAACCAACCAAACTTACTCATTCCATACATTAATTTGCTTAGTTTGCTAATCTGTCTCTCTCCAAATGTATACCTCTTACACACACACACACACACACGTGAATAGCATCCATGTCTGTACATACAGATTAACCACAGTGATTTGGTAGCTACTGTGACGCTGTACTAGGTGATTTCATGGTATTCCAGTATGAGTTGATAGTGTAATTTGTCTTAGAAGAAACTTCCGGCGAGATGCTCTATGCTGTCCACCTTTGCCATTATACACCACACTTCATAAATATTCTATAATAGATACGTGCCAACGTGCCCCCTATTTTTAATGATAAATTCCTGAAGGGGAAAAGTGTCATCCAAAGGGCACTTACTTACTCAGGTCACATGGCCAAGACCTTTCAGAATGGGATGTAAACCTACATCTCTCTGACCCTCGAGTCAAAGCGTTTAACACTACAAAAATATTTCTTTGTGCTTTTCAAACTTTTTTTGAGCTTACAAAGCTTTCCAACAAAATACATCATTTTATCACAATGACATATTCTGAGAAGCCGTCCGGAAAACGAGGCCTCCAGCCTGCTCTCTCCTTTCAACTTCTCCAGTCATTATTTATTCTCCATATTGCATTTCTCACCCACCACTTGGCATATTACATATTTATATATTTATTTCAGTCTGTCCCCCTTCACTGGGCTGGAAGCTCCTTAAAGACTGGTGTACCATTTTGTCATGACTAAGCTCTCTATCCAGTCATCAGTCCTGTGCCTGGAGTAGATAATGGTGTGAACTCCCCACGTCAGACTACGCGACTTCCGCCCAGTAACAGCGACCTACTAACCATATACTCAATGCAAAATCTCTCAGGGCTTTGAATGCTCATTTCTAAAAACAGCGATAAAATTAAAGACCAATATGACAAGATCACTCTGAGTATCACATGAGGCTACCCTGTGCTAGGCACAACTTGCAGATGTAAATTTTTTAATTATAAAAATGTTAAATGCCCAAGAAAGCTAAAAACATGGAGTTTTTAAAATAAACTATAATTTTGGATTCTGAAGTAAATTATTCAATATTTGGATTGAAACCAATTTAATGATACAGCAACGCTTACTGGAAGCGAGGACAGGTTCAAGAAAAATGTCACATGCCACATTTCTAAGTGACAAGAATACTGTAGAAGCTATGTCTAAACTGAAGCATTGTTTAATCTCAAGATATTTTTACAGGCAATAAGGAAAAAAAAAAGCATTTTAATTTATTTGTACCTGACTGATTAAAGGTACCCAGAAAGAATAAACTGAAAAATCATTAACATATGCAGAAAGGTATCCGGTGAATTGCCATAGAGCTCTGTGTTCTAATACATACCTCATTTCACCTTAATTACCGACATAAATGCAGGCATTAAGGTCATGTGTAAAAAGTCTGCGAATGCCACCAAGCCCAAAAGGTTACAGCACACATTTAACGACAAAAGGCAACATTCAAAATCATTTTAGTAAGTCAGAATAATAGGTTACACAATGATATATTTTTAGAATAATCCACTGAAATCATCTTAATGGCATTAACCAAGTATAATAAATAGCTACAGGCATTAATGTGAAAATATAACTGCGAAGTCCTGATGAGTGAGAGATGAGATTACACGCCGGCGCTGTGAATGGCCTCCTGGAGGATTAGCGCAAACTTCATATCCGTCAATAACATCAGAGGCAGAGATGGGGGACTCCAGTTAGCGCCATTTTGTGGGCAAATATGACGCGAAGTCTGAACGCCTTGAGGACGTGTGGTAAGATCTGAGGAGACTTCCTCTAAAACACTCAAGGTGTACACCACATCTAATGGTTGTTTTGGAAAGATCCAGAAGCTTATTTGCTGTACTCTCAGAGAGCAAAAATAACTACAATGAATAAAAAAATCACAAAGCATTTCTTTTCCCAATATAAATAGAGGCTTTGTATTAATCCAAAGCTGCACAGAATAGAAGGGACCACCTTATAAGAAGCCCATCACTGAAAATAAAGAACCTCGAGGCAAAAAGATGACTTAAAAATATTACGTCTCTCTATTTTTACTATCAGTTTCAAAGTATTTTCTTTAATAGATTTTTAAGGGAAGTCCTGCGTATTTCAATTGTAAAGTAAAAACAACAACAGCAACAAAAGAAAAAAAGCCATAAAGACAACAAAACAAAAGCAAATACTTGTACTGTGTTTTCACTTAGCACCTTTCAGAAGACATTTGGGCGAATTACATTCTAACATTATTTATCTTCCGAATATTACAAAAGGGACCCAGAAAATCATTTCCTCTCAGCTTCTAACGCTACATCGAGTGCTAGCACTGGACAGAGAGGGCACAATCTCTGTAAGTAGGGAATCAAGTGCACGGTGCACCGAGCCCCTACTTGGTCCTGCGAAGCGCCCATAAATTAGACGTAACCAGGTCACACGGAACTCTTGTCACTCTCAACTCTAACTCCCTTGCAACTGAGCGCAGCATGGATAGAGCTTAGCTTGCAATAAATTGCACACATAATGGATGGTGCTGAAGGCCAGAATTCCCTGCGGCTCATATATAACACACGCTGTAATCTCACCTTGGAATAGGTTCTATTCTGCTGCATAAGAAGGTCATAAATATGTCAAGTGCAGCTCTACAAGTCACTGAGAGTTTAGGGACCTCAAAAGGCTGAGGAAACTGTTAGGGAAGTTTTGGTTTATCTTTCATATCTGGTTCTGCCAATTTTCCCTTCGCTAATTCTCTTAAATTGTCTCATATATAACGAATCAGAAAAAAAAAAAACTGTATAAATTGGTTTGGTCTAATTATTCAAAACAACTACCATTTGTATTAAACCTCCACATGCCAACTATTCTCCCAATTTAAAAATGAATGTTTAATACCTGAATGCATATTTGCATATTTTTATACGCTAGTGTATCTATGAGTATAGGTTTTGATACGAATAGATAAGGTTTGGGACTGACACGTACCGACAGTTGATAGAGGTTGTTAGCTTCGAAGAGTAAGGTTGAGAGTAGAAAGTAAGGAAAGAAAAATTACTAACAAATACGTATGAATTTTGTAATTTAAAAAAGACAAAAATTTTAGATTTTATTTTGAGGTTTTCAGACAATCACTTGGGATTTAACATGCAAAGTCAAGTTTTCATAATAAATGTATTGATGTGAACATTGTTGATTATAGCATACATCTTCTACCCAAGGGGAATTGAATTTTCTCCCAAAACCATGTTATTTGGAGGGCTTACTGATTTAATGAGAAAACATGGTTTAGTAAACCTGTATAAGAATTGATTTTATTTTTCCTAAAGCAAAGGCCAACTTCAATCCTCACAGGAATGAATGGATTTTGACATGATTTTTCTTCCTATGTACTCACTACCTTTACAAAGTGAAAAATCTTCATTATTTCACAATAACTAGAAGACAATGAAAAGAAATAATACATAGTATGTTGTTGAATTATTTTTATATAATGAAAAGACTTAAAGGAAATGGCTGGCTGGAGTTATAAGTGTCCTTCACAAATTCAACTTTCATAATCATAATAAATGGTATATTGACATAAGTTGCTTAAGGAAAAAAAGTACCAATCTGAAACTATAATTAGGTATAATGCAATACTGACAATATTTTTTCACAATTGACTGTTAAAGACATTCGGTTTATTTACTTGTATTTGTTAAATTCAAAGTTCAAAGTGGGTTGGGATGTATACGATGGAGTCCTTGTGAGGTAAGCAAATCCTTTAAAAGTGCTATGAGATGAACTTAAATAAGTATAATGCAAGCTAAAGAGTTTTGAAGACTTTAGAGTTTGGAGCAAAACATTACATACCAGTGTAACATTAAGAAATCTGTGTAGGGAGCACCTGGGTGGCTCAGTTGGTTAAGCACCTGACTGACTCTTGATTTTGGCCGACGTCACGATCTCATGTTTCTTGAGATTGATCCCTGCGTTGGGCTTTGCGCTGAGGAGGGAACCTCGTTGGAATTCTCTCTCTCCCTCTCTCTATGCCCCTCCTCCACTTGTTCTCTCTCTCAAATTAAAAAAAAAAAAAAAGTACAATAAAATTTTAAAAAGAAATATTTTATGAGAGTGGCATGTAAGACATGTCTTGGGTGGTAGGTAACATTTGACTGATGGGCAAGGATAAAGGTAGTTTCTAAGCATAGCTTTAAAAGAATACCAGAGAAGGGATAATAGCAAAGAAAAGTCGTCTGTTGACAAGGTTAGAACAGCATTGGTGTGTTTGGGGCAAAGGTCAAACAGGTTGAGTTGGGACATATGGTGAGAGGACTATTAGGGGACTATCCCAAAGTCCAAGTGCGAGTCCAAGGACGATGCCGTGGAAGTGAAAGCAGAGAGCGTAGTAGTCATGGGGACATGGGCTCAGTCTCAGGCACCAGAGTGCAAGCTCTCTGTATAGCTGTGAACTTAGAGTCTGAAAGAGGTAAGATGTTTGGGATTTCCACGAACATGATTTCTCTCTGGTCAAGCTTTTAAAAGTCGGCCTAGCATTTTGAGATCAGTGGAATAAGACTGTGCTACAGTCATATTTTTCTATTATTGTTTTAGTCGTTGATATCATTACGACCATTATCATCCCCTGCCAAATAGTGATGAGTTAATACTGCCCAAGTGGATCAATCATCTTAATTGTGAAGCTCCTTCGTTACTGAGAACTAATTTTCTTTCCAGACAAGAAAAATTTATCCCCCCTTTTTTTTTTTAATATTTCTTTATTTTTGAGACAGAGAGAGACACAGAATGAGTGGTGGCGGGGTGGGGGCAGAGAGAGAGGGAGACACAGAATCCGAAGCAGGCTCTGAGCTGTCGGCACAGAGCCTAACGCGGGGCTGGAACTCACACACCATGAGATCATGACCTGAGCTGAAGTCGGACGCTCAACCGACTGAGCCCCCCAGGCGCCCCTTATCCCTATTTTTAACCCTGCATTTTACACCTTCTCATTCCCTGTCTCTCTTCATGAAGAAAATTGATATAACTTTAGGAAACAGAAATAAAAATAGGGAATAAAAAATAATGACCTTCAAGGCAAGACCTATGGACAAAGCTTGAAAACTGTCAAAAGCTCCTATTTATACAATGTCATATAGAAGTTTTCTAATTAAATGCAAACACTAGAGGCTGCAGAAGTTTTACATTTTATTTTTATCCTTGGAAATTTTCAAAGAGATCATTTGTTTATTAGCTTATTTTTTAGCATTTATTCTTAAGAATGTGCATCTATTCCTATTAAATTTCCTTTTAGTTCTAGGTGTCCATAACTGCCCAAATGTTTCCATTAAGAGATAGTTTATGGCCTCAATGAGCAAAGTACAGAAAGCATCATTTAGAATTCCTTCTCTGGAATACACACTTTCCCCCAACTACTGCAGAACGCACAAGGGGAACGTGGATCTACCGTGTGGCCTGGCTGTAAGCCTGTGAGGATTTAGGCACTCTCTCTCATCAATTAGACAAAACACAGTAACTGTAGCCATTTTCCATTGAAAGCTTATAGGGCCTGGTGCAATGGAGTGGACGTTGGTAAGAGCAAAGCCATGTACAACGAAATAAATGGGGTGATAGAATTATATGTACACAGAGGACTCTGATCTGTATGAAGGAGGAAACACAGCACATACACAAGGAAATGTACAGATCATGTGGTCCAAGAATAGTTTCCTCTGCCCCTGGCAAATTTACAATACTGCTAAAATCAAATGATTTTTCATTCCCCTATGTTGATGCTCCTTTCTTTTTTTCTTTTCTTTTTTTTTTAAGTAGGCTTCATGCCCAACACGGAGCCCGAACTAGGGTTGAACCCACATCCCTGACATCGAGACCCGCACTGAGATCTAGGGCCGGGTGCCTCACTAGCCCAGCCACACGGGCACACCGATGGTGCTGGTATTCTTGATGTTCTTCACCCGTCAACTTCAGCTAATTTGAAGGCATTTTTGTGCTTTCTTTGTAAGACAAAGAACCTTGAATAAAATAAGAATATTCTTTTCAAGGGTTTGTATGTTCTGTCTCTCCCAAATCCACATGTGGAAGAACTAATGACCAATGGGATGGGATTAGGAGGTGGGGTCTTCGGCTCACTTGCGAATATGTCTCAATGCAGAGTTGACTTAACTTTAGGCATGATTTAAAAATGTGCTGCTTCAAAAAGGCACACGCACCCTTATTATACTACTTATAAAGTGCATCGTGGGTGGGTGAAGGTGAGAGGAAAGAGCTCCCCCACGTGGTGAGTTTCATCATCACTTCTTACTGCCCTTCATCAACGTGAATCAGGCGATTAGGCGACGAGAGTGACAACCTTCTTCTTCTTCTTTTTTAAATGTTTGTTTATTTTTGAGAGACATAGACAGAATATGAGCGGGGGAGGGGCAAAGAGAGGGAGACACAGAACCGGAAGCAGGCTCCAGGCTCCGAGCCGTCCGCACAGAGCTCAACGCGGGGCTCCAACTCACAAACCATGAGATCACGACCTGAGCTGAAGCCGGACACTTAGCCGACTGAGCCACCCAGGGGCCCCGAGAGTAACACCCTTCTAACAGAGGCTTAAGAGAACATCCTTGGCCTTTGACGCGATGTAAGAATATAAGTCGTCTGCAACCTGGAGAGGACCTGTGCCTGACCGTGCTGGCACCTCGTTTCACACCTTCAGCCTCTGGAACTCTGAGAAATAAATAGCTGCTGTTTATAAGGCGCCCAGCCGGCAGCATTTTGTTATAGCAGCCCAGATGGGCTGAGATGCTTAGACAAGCATCATTGTATTTGAAAAGCTCCATGGAAAAAAACCCACTAATAAAAATTTTTCAGAGCAACTTCTCCCTAAAAAGTACTAAAACGAATTCTACACGAGTGACCATAATATGGAGCTTTGGCAGTTGCTAGCAGGGGCGACCTCTGATTGTGGGCTATGTTTTGCCATCCAGAGCATTCCCACATTTTTTGTGATGATTCATTATACTCATAAAATAAACAACTCAAAGACTTTTGGCAACAATTTAAGTAATTGCACATCTGGAAACTAATCGAATGCAGAGGAAGCTATGCTTAAATCAGAAAAAAACAAAGAAACAAACAAAAAAGCAACTTCAAAACCCAGACTGTAATGGGAGACAAAGAAAGATACTACATAATGATAATGAGGTCAGTCCAACAAGAGGATATGACATTTGTGAACATTTATGCACACAACATAAGAGCATCTAATATATAAAGTAAATATTAACACGCATAAAGGGAAAAATACACAGCAATACCATAATGGTAGGGGACTTTAATGTCCCACTTATATCGATGCATAGATCATTCAGACGGAATATCATTAAGGAACCATCGGCCATGAATGACCCATTACACCAGATGGACTTAGACACATACAGAACCTTCTACTCAAAAGCAATAGAATATACTTCTCTGATGGGTATGGAACTCTCTCCAAGACAGATCGCACGGTGAGCCACAAAACGAGCCTTAATAAATTTAAGAATACTGAACCTGCAGTATTCCAACTGTAGTTTCCAACTACAATGGTGTAAAACTAGAAATCAATTATAAGAAGAAAACCAGAAAATTCACATACAGTGAGGATTAAACTGCATGCAACTGAACACCCAAAGGGTCAACAAAAAAATAAAAATAGAAATAAAAATACCTTGAGACAACTGAAAACAGAAATACAATGTACCAAAACTGATGAGAGGCAGCAATTCTAAAAGCGAAGTTCATAGGGATAAACGTCTACATCGAGAGGCAAGAAAAATGTCAAATAAATAATCTAACTTTATACCTGAACGAACTAGGAAAAGGAAAACAAAATCCAAAGTTAGTAGAAGAGAGAAAATAACAAATTTCAGATCGGAAATAAATGAAATAGAGACAAAAAGGAGAACAGAAAAGAGCAACCAAACTACTGTTTTCTTTGAAAAGAGTAACGACATTGAGCAACCTTAAGCTGGAGTCACCACGAAAAAATAAATAAATAAACAAAAAGAGGATTCAAATAAGCACAGTTAGAAACAAGGAGACATTACATCTGATACCTCAGAGATACAAAGGATAGGAAGAGACTACTATGAATAATTCTATCTCGACAAATTGGGTGGACTGGAAGAAATGGGCAAACTCCTAGAAACATACAATCTAACAAGACCAAATCATGAAGAAATAAAAAATCTGAACAGACTGACTACTAGAATGGAGATAGAGTCCGTCATCAAATCCCTCCCAACAAATAAAAGTCCAGGACCAGAGGGCTCTGCTCATCTACACTACCACTCAAAGACATTCAAAGACAAATGAATACCAATCCATCTCAAACTCTTCCAAAATAGAGGAGGGAATTCTTCTAAACTCATTTTAAGTGGCCAACATCACTCTGAGTCCAAAACTGGACAAAGATGTGGCAAGAAAATCATCAAGACCTGCAAACTTGATGTCAAAAATAGGAGAGTGTTTTGAAACAGAAGCTCGATTTTTTCATCTGGTAGAACACTATGGAGCCATTGAAAATGCTTATACATGCATTCATTCGCATGGAAGGAAGTATATTACAAATCACATTATGAGCAGGCTGAGCCATCATATCCAGTGTGATATTATAAAGCCACATGACAACACATATATATGTTTGAAATAATACTGCAGGATAAATATTAAATACTTTCCTTAAATGGTAAAAAAATAAAAGTTTGCACATATGCTTTTTATTTTCCAAAATGTGTGCCGTAAGCTGATATTATTTTATCACTAAATAAAATTAAAATTTCCAGTTGTGATTAGATTCGGATGGAAAGCATGGATTTACCACACTCCTTTACTAGTGGTGATAGTTTATGCTTCACATAAAACAGATGGGCGTGGGTTGGGAATTTTCAGAATAAATGCCTTTAGACTTTGATGAAGAAAGCCATAAAACCACCACAGCATCGGGGAGAGCAATTCACAAGAATTTAAAAAATTCAGAGGCTAATTTAGGACACAGTAAACTGCACTGAAGCAAGAGGTTAAATTGAGGTTTATTTTTTCCCAATCACATGGAGATCACTTTTTATTACAGAAAACGTGGCAGCCTTCTAATGGCTCTGCAAAACATTAGGGCCAAAGCAAGTTACTCCAGTAGGCTGGGATATAAAAGCATACATGTGGTCAAGACTGTTCCTTCTCTTGCTTCTCCTGACAGTTACTAATTCTTAGATGTAAGACTAACAATTTGAGAGTAAGAAAAGTAGGAAGATGCATTCCCAAGGCAAGATCTGTAACCTGGGTTCTATGTAACCTTGGATCTCAGTGAAACTCTTGAATTTGATGCCAAATAATTTATTCATGTGCAAATAAACTTTTTCTTGAGAAATGAGTCCAGAGATTTGATGGGAATCCTAAGTGCTCTACCTCCCCAAAATGAAGACTTACTAACAACTCCATCAATCAAAGAGTGTATTTCAGCCTACTATGTTTAATTCCTTGACTCATCAGAATTTAGTAACCAGCAATACAGTGAGTCTCCAAGGAACTTTTTTTTAAGCTTTTATTTATTTTGAGAGAGACAGAGAGAAAGAGAGAGAGAGAGAGAGAGAGAGAGAGAGAGAGAGGAGAGAGAGGATCCAAAACTGTTAGTGCAGAGCCTGATGTGGGGCTTGAACTCACAAACCATGAGATCATGACCTGAGCTGAAACCAACAGTCTGTCGTTAACCAACTGAGCCACCCAGGTACCCAAGGAAATATTTCTTAAAGACACAATACATTCCTTATATATTATAAAGATGTGGCATCAGACTGTTCTTTTCCTCTTTTATTGTCACTTTTTAACTCAATGACACCCATTCCCAGCTAGCAGGTTGACACCACACACTGTTACTCTGATTCTTTTTACACTTCTTACTTCTTCTACACTTCTCTTCTTACTACGTTTATACCCAGACTTCTAATGCTTTGCTTAAATCCATCTTACGCATTTATCCTATAAGAATTCCGTGACATCGAAGACCAACGGTGGGGCAGCATGGCTAACTAATTAGCTGAGTGGACTTAGACTCTCTTCATCTAAACAGAGCACACTAGAGCAGCAGGCTAGCAAAATATATGACAACAAAATACAACAAAAGACAAGCCAGCAAAAGCCATGGAAGGCTAACATAAGATAATCTTTTTTTTCCTTTAAGAAAGACTTTCAAAAAGCAAAAGCCATAGGGGGTGCCTGGGTGGCTCAGTCATTTAAATGTCTGACTTCAGCTCAGGTCATGATCTCACAGTTCATGGGACTGAGCCCCACACTGAGCTGTGCACGGACAGTGTAGATCCTGTTTATGAGTTTCTCTCTCTCCATCTCTCTCTGACTCTTCCTCTGCTCATGTTCTCTCTCTCTCTCTCAAAAATAAATAAACTTAAAATCAGCATGGATGAATCTTTAAGTGATACTTGTGCATATTTTTTGCAATTGCTACTTTGAAGTCAAACAATTTTATGTGTATTCCCATGGTACTGCTTCAGTTGAGCCAATGTCCAATAATGCTGCCCTTATTAGACATAAAAAATACTAAGGAAGCAGGTTTTTGTTAAAGACAATCTTCAGTAAGTCATTAATGGTTTAGGTTGGAGACACAGACCACAGTTTATTTACACTGAAGGATTTCCTTTATCTCTGCTCTCTGTGACCTAGAACTTGTGTGTTTAATATCAAATGAAAAAAAAAAAAAAGGGCCAAAAAGAAAGCAATTTGCCAGTAAACTGGTAAATTATTATAGTTACGTAGTAGGTGACTTTAAGAAAAGGAAACAATATAAAATAGCAGTGGTCTACAATAGTTGAGTATTCTACAATTCTCCTAACAGGGTACGTAATGAAATTAAGGCCAGGAAAGGGAGCCTGCATGGTCGCATGGGGGGCACCGCTGCAGCCTACCCGGGTGTGCCATTATCCACACTGCTGTCACGAAAGTTATGACGTGGGAGATAAATTAAGATAAGAAGATAGCTGTTCCTATCCCATTATATACCTCCTTAGCCACCCAGCCCAAATTGTGAAGTGGGGATATAAACAGCAGTGAGTAGGGGTGAGGGGGCCCGGGGGCACATCTGGGCTGACTCGTCCCCCTAGGTTGAGCCTGAGAGGGTCACTCGTACTGTCCACTGCCACCCGTGCTTCACGTCTGCTCAGTCAGCTGCGTGTGGGGCCCAGTCCTCCGGCACCCACCCACCCCCGACCACAACGCTCTGAGAGACTCTGCATCTCAGACGTGAACTAATCAGGTCATCCCCTCCACACATCGGACGGTAGAGCGAGTCATAAACCTGAGCGATGCAGCAAGATGCTTCAAGCTCATTCCGCGGAGGGTCTGACAGCGGGATGTCATGACCTGGAAATCTGGGACTACGCCTGTTTACATCCTGAACAATCACTGCCCCGCACGCCCGTCCACATGCACGCACACGCATCTCCGCCCTCGACATTTAGAAGCCGACATGCATACACCCAAGATTTCCCTCTTCTTCAGAAATGAGACCTTCGGCAACTCTGGTAGCTGAGCTGTTCTCCATGACACCATACGCAGGTCATGCCGCCTTGCTACTCAGGCCGCAGCTGGATTGGCACATCGCCGAGAAACTCGTGTTGGCCTTCTTTTGATTTTTTTCCAGCCCTGTATGTGCACGGTCACAATCCCATCCCTCAGCCCGTGCTCACGCCTAGTGACAGCAGCTGCCTGTGCTCTTCCTGTCACACTGCGTCCTCAAGCCACACCCGAGGTAAGCCCACACTCTGCCGTGGGCCCTCACTCTGCCTCCCCTGCCCTTCCAAACTCAGCACCCCTTACTGCCAGCATCTACCCTCGACTCTTCCTGGGGGTCAGAGGGAAATACAATGGTTCCCCCAGACACGGATGGCCCCTCCCTTCTTATTCTTCCTTCAAGGAGTTAAAAACCAAATGTTTTTGTCGATAAGCACAGAAAATAATCTCAAATCATGTAAAGAAAGACTGAGATCATCATCAGCAAACACATGCTGTTATTAACTATCATAAGGTTGTAACAGGGACAAAAGGAAAAAAAGAGTCACTAACATCTCTGTCCAGAACTCTGCCCGTGCTGTTGAGGAAGAGCATTTGCTTGACGGGGTCCAGCAACACCCAGTAATCCACGTTGTCCTTTAAGGAAAGTTCGATGGTGGGGTCTGGTCCGCCCGCAGTCCCTTTGATCAGCATGTTATCCACGAGAATCGTACCTGCGGGCCAGAGACAGTCATTTGAAGACACATCCTACTTGAATGGGATCTTTCACAAGACAGTATGACTAAACCCCGGCTGTCTGGTAAATCTGTTTTAAAGCAGAAAACATCCCACATAATACCTGGCATGATATAGAAGACGTCCTGTTTCAAAAAGACAAAAATAACCTTTCTTCCACTATTTATGAATGATATTTCTTTTGGAGATGAGGGCGGCAGGCAGAGATTCGGCCACTTGGTGAGTTTCATCATCTATCTCTTGTTTCCCTTTTGACAACTTAAATCTGCCCCTCCCCCCGCCCATCGCTTCTCGCAGGAGTTATCACTGGGTTGCAGCCCGAACAAAAGGAGATCCTGAAATAACAGAGGCTGATACTTCAGTTCTCTCAGTAAGACTTCCGATATGAAAAGAGATTTCCTGAAAATAAGAGAAAGGAAGAAAAGGAAGAGATAAAGAAGGAGCATGGTCTCCCACGGTGAAAACCGCTTCTTTCTTCTTTTATCTTAGAGCAAATCCATGAAACATAAATCTCAATGTGAAAGACGAAACTGGCGTGCAGACCCACGACCGAGTCCGTTCTTAAGATACGTCCGGGGTGCTTGACCAGAACCACATGCTAGTGCAATGTAACATTTCGAGGCTTGCTTTCTTATCATCCTTTCAGCAGGCTAAATGGTGGACATTTGTTCAATGAGTTGAAAAGACAGGACATCTCCAATCTTCCCTATTTTGTTAAAGATTCCATGCATTTTATGAGTTGGATGCAAACAGCACTGGTGCAATTCAAATCCCACTTTTCCCCCCCCACATCAACGATCCCTTCGCCAAACAGCAGAGCACTATAGCTAAGGGCAATTATTTTCAGCAAATCCATTTTATTAAAATGATGACTCCTAGAAAAGATGTGGCTACGCAAATAAAAATGTACCCCCCAAAATACATTAGAATACATGACATATATCCACAGAACCCACTGCCTCGGGATAGCACACAAGAATATATAGATAATCCATAAATATAAATCTAGCTTAAATAATAGTGCAAAATGTGTTGGCTGCAAGGTCTTAAGGCCTAAATGTGATATCGTTGTATAGTTACAAGTAAATGGGGGTCTCTCTGGAAGATTTCCTCAGAAAATTAACAGTGATAGTAATAATAATGGTAATAGTAATAATAAAAATAAAAGCTATAATATTTCTGTACAATAGTATTATCAGTGAGCTTTACCTGCCTAGGAAATGTCGAAAGGAACCATTTTCTTTTGTAATGATTAAACACACTCAACCACATGCATTCCTAAATGACACACTATCTCCTTCTAAATGACATTTTCCCACACACTAGTACACATACATGTAGAAACTGAGTGCAACTAATCCTTCTATTTTTTATTGAAATGGCAAATAGATTACCTACAGATAATACGTCCAAAAGTATCAACAATGATGGCATTTTTTTCTTTTTTAAAAATTTATTTCTTTTGAGACAGAGAGAGAGAGAGAGAGAGAGATAGTGAGCGAGCATGCGCTAGGGGTAGACGGGTAGAGAGAGAGGGAGGGAGACAATTCCAAGCAGGCTCCAAGCTATCAGCCCAGAGCCCTACATGGAGCTGAAACCCATGAACCATGAGATCATGACTTGAGCCAAAAATCAAGAATCAGACACTCAAGTGACTGAGTCATCCAGGTGTCCCAATGATGGAATTTTCCGACCTAGTAATATGTTTTAGATTCAAGTACACACTCATTTACAAATACTTCACACAACTAACCCTTGAAAAATTTTGTGCTAAGTACTTTCAACACTAAGAAAGTCAATGGGATTCTATTTTCCGATTAAAATAAACTAAGCCAAAAACAGAGAGGCAGGCAAACTATAAGAAATAATGGAGTATTACCCGGCAATGAAAAAGAATGAAGTTTTGCTATTGCAACAACATGGACAGAACTAGAGTGTATTATGCTGAGCGAAATTAGTCAGAGAAAGTCCTTCACTCATAAGAGGAATTTAAGATATGAAAGAGATGAACAGAAGGTAAGGAAAGTAAAATAATATAAAAACAGGGAGAGAGAGAGACAAAACATAAGAAACTCTTAAATACAGAGAACAAACCGAAGATTGTTAGAGGGACTGTGGTGGAGGATGGGGTAAATGCATGATGGGCACTGAGGAGGGCACTTGTTGGGATGAGCACTGGGTGTTACATGTAAGTGATAAATCAGTGGGTTCTACTTATTATTTTTTTAATCTTTATTTTTTAAAGAGAGAGAGACAGAGCACAAGCAGGGGAGGGGAAGACAGAGAGAAAGACACAGAATCCAAAGCAGGTTCCAAGCTCTGAGCGGTCAGCACAGAACTCACAAACCATGAGATCATGACCTGAGTGAAGTCTGACACTTAACTGACTGAGCCCCCCAGATGGCCCTACTCCTGAAACCAACACTACACTATATGTGAACTTGGATTTAAATAAATTAAAAAAATAAAGGAATGTACAATAGCAGGTCAGCCAACATGAAGTTTATGACTTGACTCAACCTGCATTGCTGCAGGGGCAGCAGGTGTCTGAAGGCATGGGGCACAACATGAGAACATCCTGTGAGGACACACTGTGCAGACACACCACACCGTGGGGACACGCCCTGAGGACACACAGAGGGAGGGGCAGTGAGCTCCCCTTTAGGGTCCAAAGGGATTGTAACCAGAGGAAGTTGTAATTGCTATGTTAACGACAATTCAAGTAGTGAAACTAAAACAATGTATCTGGACTTAAACTTATGTAGTTAAATTTTTTAAATGTTCATGAGAAAGATCTCACTGTTTATTTGCTCCGTCCTCAACGCTGTGGTTTCTGTGACTGGGACTCAGCAGTAACTGTCCTCGTGCTGGTGTGGTGACAGAGGAAGGGATTCTCTTTTCTCACCAGAATAGACCTTCATGTTGCTAAAATCTCTCAGTACTTCCACAAGCCGTGTTACCTTCCAGCAAAAGCTTGGAGAACCAGAGACAATGCAGCATGGCTGAATGGTGGTGGTGGTGGTGCTGGAGAAGGAGGAGAAAGTTGTAGGCGCTATCTCTGGCTTTCCCAGAGAGCCTGGTCTTCTACCTCCTCCCAGGAGAGCAGGTGACTCCTGGCCCAGGGTCACAGAGGGTCTGTCTGCAATCACAGAGTGGGGACTGCACTTGCCACAGGTCAGGGTGTGAGCGTGGGCATCCGAGTCCTCAGACAATGCTGGCCAACAGGTGTCCAGCAGGAAATCTGGGCATTTGGAGACAGCACCGTGCCTTAGCCTCCTCTCTTGTTTTGTAAATTTCCACCTTTTCCAGTAAAACCTTCCATTTAACCCCTTCCCCGTGATGTTGAAAATCTATCCCTACCCATGACTACATCTGTAATATGAAGATCCAGATACATGAAAAAGAAAAGGGTGGGACCCATGATGCAGCACTGATTAAGGAAGCTGGAAAGGAAGCTGGATGGCTCTATTATCAGAGAGCAGATGGGAAAAAGGCTATTATTACAGGTGATGAGACATATTGCATCAAAATAAAGGGATTGATTGATCAACAGGTGTTACCCTGAAAGAGATCTTAAAGAATTTATTTGGACCCAAGACAGGCTCCTCTTCTGTGAAAATTTCCTTTCGTCGTTATAAAAACAGTTGCAATCAGGAGAAAGGAATTCAACTTTGTTTGGTACTCATGCCTCAGAAGTTGAGAGAGCTGGCCCCGGAAGTGACAGAATCTGGAGGATCCATCACTTACCAAGTGTGTGAGGGCGGCTGCATCACTTAACCCCTCTCACCTTCAATTTCTCGTTTTACAAAATCAAGACAAAGCAGAACAGATATTTCTGTAACACCCTACATATGTAACTGAGAGACACATGTATTCTTTTATCCAAAGCACTAACAGAAAGCATAGTTGAAACCCAATAAAAATACTAGAACAGTAAACACGTAATGATATTTTCAGGAAGCATCACAGTCTGTGTGTGCCACCCTTACACTCTGCGTTCTGTGCTCCTTCAACAAGTACGCATTGAGAGCGATTTGCTACCAAATAGAGACCTTTCTTCATCAACATTGGAAACCTGATCTGGTGTTCGGCTTTGTTCATCAATCTATTATTTTAATTCAGAAAATAACTGCTTTTGCTTCATCTGTTTCCATAGCTTCTCCAAAGGGACATATGTATCAAGTGTAGACAGGCTCTACTTGTACTAAATAAACGAGCCTCAGATTTTCCGGTTTTTTTCTTAAGATCTTCTTACATGCTACGTCTATCTTCTTAATGATGAAAAAAAGCTTGTCCAGAATATTTCAAAACACAAATCTACTGTAAAATAACTTCTGAATCAATACAACTTCCTTGTTACACCAATGCCATTCCCTACTTACTGATGTGATTTACATATGGTAAACGCATCAAAGAAGAGCCTGTTGGGTTCCGCGGTATGGCTGAGCTGGGTAATACATGCAAAGCACTGATTGTGGTTCCTCATACAGAAGAAGGACTTGAAAATGTTTAATTACGGTTATGGCTGTTGATGCCATTAACACCATTTTGAAACAGCAATCACCCGAAGCTAAAGCAAAGCGGTGTATGTCCCAGAATTCTTTACAAACCAACTCTACCGTTCATTTCACAAAGCTAGGGTTATCATGTCTGGTCAACGCACAGGCATGGCGGTAGTCTGGAACAATTTTTATGGACTCAGAAGATTTGAGTCCCAAATAATCACTCCAGGAAGTTAGAAGGTAGAAAGAGAATCCTTTCTGTAGATAAAGGTGTAGACAGAACCTCTTGATCCAACTATGGGCAATCTGTCTGGGCCTGCTATGGCTCTTTCCACTTCCTAACTACAGACAATTCTGATTTTTTCTCAAAGAAACTCAGATTAGATTTGATAGCAACAAAAGATCTTATTTAACAAATTCATACTAGTGTGATCTTTGGGCTGAACACTTTTTACCTAACCCCAGAACGTGTTTAATTCTATATGGACTAAAATCAAGCACGCCCGTATTACAGGAACAAAATATATACTTATATTATATTCATATATATGCACGGTATTACATTATTTTATGTTGCACTATATATTATATCATTTTATATAATTTTATATTGTTATTTATATTGCATTATATTATATATTACACATATTAGATATATATTGCTTATTTTATATTGCATTATATATTACATCTGTATTTAGATTAACTATATATATGTATCTACACTATACATACCATAAACAAAATTTGGATAGTTAATGTTTTTCCTGTGAAAGTCATTTGATTCTTTAAATAGGCAGTTATAACACAAATGAATTACTGTCTAAAAATGCCCTGAGGGTGCCAATGGGGGGGTGGTCCACTGCCTTTCTAATTAACCTAATTCAATGAAGCTGAAAAAGCAAGTTCTACAGGGAGACAGAGTAATTGACTGTTTGGGTTCATTCCAAACATTAAAATAAAGAAAATCACTCTGTGCACAGAAGCCATTTGTTGTTGCTATAAAACAACTAATTATTCAAAGGTATATAACCAATATGGGTTGCATAAAGAATCTTCTGAAACAATCTTTCCCCAGTTTAAGCCAATTGGAAGAATGCTCAGCCACATCCTGTAGCTGGAAGAGTTCACTGCATGTTACTCCCTGCAAATTAAAACATCAAGGAAGCTCCCAAATGCGTATCATTTCATCAAAACAAATTTGAAAATGGGGTGTCTGAGTGGCTCAGCCCATTAAGCATGTGACTTGATTTCAGTTCAGGTCATGATCTCACGGTTCATGGGTTCAAGGCCTGGGTCAGGCTCTGTGCTGACAGTGTAGACTCTGCTTGGGATTCTCTGTCTCCCTCTCCCTCAGAAAAAAAAAAAAAAAATTGAAAATAAGAAAGTGAAAATGTAGCTATCAGTAGGTTTTCAGTAAGGTTAACCAGTAAGCATACCCGTGATAGAGTTGCTACTGAGTGAAATCTAGATTACAAAACTCACAGGCTAAGGGAGGCTCTTCTTATGCTCAAATCTGCTTCTTAGTCGAGACTTTCTAGGACTTACCTGGAAGTACTCTCTCTACTTTGATTTTTTCACACTTTGTGGTTTACAGTTCTGTAATCTATACATTTCAGCTAAGCATATGTTCTTATTGTAGTGAGATAGCTATGTGGTAAACTCCTAAAGGGAAATAAATACATGAGTATTCAACAACTTCATAAAAAACATAAATTTTCATTTGGGTCAGGTTTGATTCTTATGGATATATTAGCCACACGCAGTATCTGCTAAAGAAGGAAAATGATACCAATCAAGTCAACTGCACTTAAACAAAAACTTACAAAAAATTACAAGTACACGGCTTTGCAAAGTGGCATTGGTCTTTACAAATTCTCTTTAGCTCAAAAGAAACCAATGCAAAATTGGCAGCTTTGTTCAAGGGCACTTCCTTCCATTGTATGAGGGACACTCTCTGACTTGTGATTCTTACTTGATACTGGTCAATCGTGATCTCACGAGCATGGCATGGACGTGCGATTATAAACCTTAAACATGAGGGTCTCTGGGGCGCCTGGGTGGCTCAGTCGGTTGGGCGGCCGACTTCAGCTCAGGTCACGATCTCGCGGTCTATGGGTTCGAGCCCCGCGTCAGGCTCTGCGCAGACGGCTCAGAGCCTGGAGCCTGCTTCCGATTCTGTGCCTCCCTCTCTCTCTGCCCTTCCCCTGTTCACGCTGTGCCTCTATGTCTCTCAAAAATAAATAAACATTAAAAAAAAATTAAAAAAAATATGAGGGTCTCTGCTGCTATCCTTCACTGTTTTTCCTTAGAAATTACAATAATTAGGTATTCATTGTAGACAGACAACTAGTGGCATCTGTATTCTGTCGTGAATAAAGTATGAAGCGAATGCATCATGTGCATTATACATTGTGGTGGAGAAGGTACGTTAGGCATATGTATTCTGTTTATACGTCACTTAAACAACTAAAAATAGAACCAGAGAATTTTAACCCATCCCCCCACCCCCTAGTTCTCCTCCTGAAACCAATTATACACTGAATGTTAACTAACTTGAATTTAAGTTAAAAAAAATCATAGAATTTTAGAACTAGAAGACAGCCTGCCTTCATAATTCTTCATTAATAAAATGAAGCTGGTCCTCTGGTTTGTCCATCCACTTCCACCCTGAGCCCTGACGATGCCCTGACCAAGGCAGTACAGCTCATAAACACACACAGAAGACCAAACCCCAGTTTTCCAGTTTTATTAGCTCACAATTTAGATCTCCCTTCTCTATGCCTTGCTAGCACATTGGAAATATATGAACATAAAAAAAAATAACGAAATAATGAAAATCATGTTAATTTTGTTTTGAGATCATGGGAAACCCACATAGAAATCCTCTAAGTGCAAAAATTCATTAATTGGAATCCTGTTCCCCAACATTTTCTTGACAAAATTGAAAGGGTTAAAATGGAAACAACTCTCAAGTAAAATATAGGGAGAAGCATACCATGTAATTATCAACGAACTGACCCTAGGACTAGATTTTCCGTATTATAGAGAGGTACAGGTATGATCTTTGACCCTACGGCTTACCATTCATAAAAGAGAATAAATAGTTGGCATTAAGGGATAGCCCAATAAATCTTCAGCTGAGACTAAGCATATTAGTTTAAGAAGTGAACGCACTAGGGGCACCTGCATGCCTCCGTCGGTTGAGCATCTGACTCTTGTTTCATTTCAGGTCATGATCTCATGGTTCATGAGTTTGAACGCCAATTTGGGCTCTGTGCTGACAGATTGAAGCCTGCTTAGGATCATCTTTCTCCCTCTCTCTCTGCCACACCCCAACTTGTGCTCTCTTGCTCTCTCAAAATAAATAAATACTCTTAAAAAATGTGAACACACTAACCCAAAGCCTCTTGGAATAACCATGGTATATATTAATGTATAATTAATACACATTAATTAAAGCATATTATCATGAGGAATAAATATATGTAAACAAAGGCACAGTGTCACTCAATGAATAATACTGTTCACCCTGTCACCATAGAATTAAATAGAGTTTATATAGATTGACGCACATAAAAGTGTTATTCACTCTGTTTCATTTAACTAGAAATATAAGCCACGAGGTTTTAAAATAAAATATCATTTTTTTTGTTTTTTTTTTACAACTGACATAAAAGAAGCACCGAATATACATAAAAGTCAACAGAGAAACGAAGAAAACCATGCAGATGCAAAAGAGAAAGTGAAAGGGGAGGAGGGGGCAACACTCATTCACTCATCATGGAGAATGTGTCATGAGGGGAAAACCATTTCTTCCCGGCAAAAATAAAAGTAAACAAGATAACAAGCACGGAAGTCACATTACAGAGGTCAAAACGCTCACCAACATCTGCTTACTCCTCAGGTGGGCCAAACGGTAAAACGCAGACTAAGTAAATTACAATATACTCAATTCACGTACATAGTGAAATGAATTCTCTTAGAATTCTCCAAGATTTTATTACTTTCAGACCATCAAGTTGATGCAGTTGAAGTGAAGAGATAGACCGTACCATTTTTAAGTATAATGATTATTAAAAAGATAGTTTAAAGTGAGCCAGAGATCCTGTCCCACCCACCATTGGAAAAACCATGGACTCTAATCAAGCAGTTGCAAAAAATTTTTTTGGTTGAAGTTAGAGAAACAAAAATCACTGGAAATACTCTTTTTAAAATGTGTATTAGAGATTGAGTGCTTTAAAACGATTGAAGCTAGGATGTTCTTGAAGAGGGTCAACAGTTTAACCTGGGCTCCATTAGAATCATTTAGAAACTCTGAATCCTGGATTCTTCTCCAACTCCCCAACAATAAATCAAATCTGCAGCAAGATAAGGATACCTTTTATATATAAATATATATATATATATATATATATATATATATATATATTTTTTTTTTTACCAAAATGTCACTTGAGGATGTGAATTTACTTTCTTTAGTGAAACTGCAGCTGTAGGAAGTTTTCACCATTGAAGGATAGCTGATTTAAAAAATAAAAGAGGATATGGAGTGCTTTTTGAGAGACAGAGAGAAGGCAAGGGAGGAGGGTAGAGGTAGAGAATATTAAGCAGTCTTCTTGCTCAGCTGACAGCGCAGAAGCTGACAAGAGCCTGGAGCTCATAAGCCTGAGATCATGACCTGAGACAAAACCCAGAGTCTGATACTTAACTGATTGAGCCACCCAGGTGCCTGAGATGTAGATTTAAATAGGACTTCAACATTTTAGAGAACGCAATTCAGTACATGTATCACTGTGACCAATCAGTTTGGAAGAGTGAGTTAGCCATCTAGGAAAAACTCTGTGGAGGATGTTTGTCAGGCTCTTTAGGACTTTGAAGAGTTTATTTGAATTTTTAAATATAATTTAAAATGGTTACAGGAGTTCAATTATTATAGAAGACAGAGAAAATAAATGGTATAGAGGAACTGAGTTTGTTAAACTTATGAATAGAAATTTAATCGAAAACCAAATGAAGGTGTTTTCTCTAATTTTACTCGATTCCTATATTTATTAGAGGAATGATATTAATTTGTAACTTAAATCTAAGGTCAAATAGAGTTTTGATTTGAAAAGACCCAAGCAGTTTTCTCTGTGCAGACATCCCACTTGTTAAAAATCAAATAGGGGCACCTGGGTGGCTCAGAAGTTGAGCATCTGACTCTTGATCTCAGCTCAGCTCTTGACATCAAGGTCATGAATTCAAGCCCGGCACTGAGTTCCACGCAGGACGTAAACCTATGCAATCGATCGATCAATCAATCAATCAATGCAAAAGCACCACGCTGAATACGGGATCACAGAAAGTTACAGAAGAGAAAGGAGATGGTAAAGTAAATGGGGGCAGAATTAAAGATAGTAATGAAACAATGAATCCATCTTTCAACTTTACTTATTTTTCCATATTTTCTGAGTTTATGGTTGTTTGAAAAGGGATTTGTATTCTAGGCAGCAAGATCGGTCCTATCACAGGGTTCTCCCATTTCTAACCTCAGATTTAACTTGTAGTATCTAAAATACTTTACTGTGTAGACCAATTTGTACAATAGGGACATGGCTTTCCAGTACCTCTGGGAGAATTCTGAGTGGTCATAACTCTAAAGCTATATCTGTTTTCTCACCTCCAAAATCATTCAAAGGAAAATGCCATAAACAATAAGGTGAGTGGCCTTAATGCGGAATTGGCATAAAGGATAAAACAGGAGCGTCCTAGGACTATACTGTCAACTAGACGTCACGGGAGGGACTAACATGGCGGAGAAGCAGGGGGACCCGTACTTCCCGAGTCTCTCAAACAAGGAAGGGCTGAAACCAAAGGACTCTGAACCCCAAGAGTCTGAGAGGAAAGGAAACAGAGTCTATCAGGAAGAAAACAGAAAAGCAGACAGCCCCAGAGGTGCGAGATTGCAAACTGGGGAAGATAAACCGGACCTCGGAGGCACGGAGGGCAGGGAGCCCCTTCTGAGGAGAGACGAAGGGCAGAGAAAGAGCGGCTGGGGAAGCCAGGACTGTGTCTGGACAAGAGAAGAACCTCGGGCCTGGACGGAGAGGGAGCCTGTCATCCCCATCTCTGACTGCAGGGCTTGCGGAGAGGGATCTAATCTCTAACTGCGGGGCTTCTTCCGCCTGGGGCCGGCTGCCCCGCTCACCTACCTGGGGAAGAGGGATCACCTCGGGGCTCGGTGGTCCATCAGGGCACAGTCGGCGGCAGGACAAACCGGCCCCCTTCCCTGAAGTGCTGTAGAACTGCCGCAGGAGCACGTATCTGGTGGCAACACTGACGCGGAGTGAGAGTTTAAAACCCAGCTGAGCAGAGTGAGAAAGACGGCCTAGACTGCGCCTGCGGCAAGTGAGGACGGACCGAAGGAGTGATTGGGGACACCTGCTCCGCGAAGAAAAGCCTGGGGGGGAGCCATTTTTCTCCCCACGACCAAGGCGGGGCCTCAGGAATCAGTCTGCAAAACTCACAGAGGAGGCGGGGGACCCACAGAGGAGGCGGGGGACCCACGGAGGAGGCGGGGGACCCACGGAGGAGGCGGGACCCATGGAGGAGGCGGGGCCCACGGTGGAGGCGGGGCCCACAGAGGAGGCAGGGCCCACGGTGGAGGAGGGACCCACAAAGGAGGAGGGACCCACAAAGGAGGCGGGGCCCATGGTGGAGGTGGGACCCACAGTGGAGGCGGGGCCCATGGTGGAGGCGGGACCCACGGAGGAGGCGGGGCCCATGGTGGAGGCGGGACCCACAGAGGAGGCGGGGCCCATGGTGGAGGTGGGGCCCACGGTGGAGGCGGGGCCCATGGAGGAGGTGGGGCCCATGGTGGAGGCAGGGCCCACAGAGGAGGCAGGGCCCACAGTGGAGGTGGGACCCACAGTGGAGGCGGGACCCACAGAGGAGGCAGGGCCCATGGTGGAGGCGGGGCCCATGGTGGAGGCGGGGCCCACAGTGGAGGCGGGGCCCACGGTGGAGGCAGGGCCCACGGTGGAGGCGGGACCACCTACACCAAACCATGCCCCTCAGTGCTGGAGTGCCATTTAACTACTAGAGCCAGGTAGGCACTGTGGAACCAGACTGCAGCACTGCCTGGATTAACCCTACGGCTACTTCAAGGAGCAAACCAAAGCACACCTGGTGGAGGGTCCAGAACATCACGAGGAGTAGGGAAATAAAATAACCAAAGACACAGCAAAAGACGGCAAGGAACACTGTCCAAACAACACCTCCTGAATGGCCAGGTCCACAGTGTATGAGCCCTCTTTAATATAGCAGTACTTGCAGGTGCAGAGGATATAACAAGATTTTAAAAATTACAAGGGACAGGGACACCTGGATGGCTCAGTCGGTTAAGCGTCAGCTTTCAGCTAGGCTATGATCTCATGGTCAATGAGTTCAAGCCCCACATTGGGCTCTGTGCTGATAGCTCAGAGCCCGGAGCCTGCTTCAGATTCTGTTCCTCCCTCTCTCTCTGCCCCTCCCCTGCTCTGCTCTGTCTCTGTCTCGCTCTTTCTCAAAATTAAATAAACATTAAAAGGGGCACCTGGATGGCTCAGTTGGTTGAGCATCCGACTTCGGCTCAGGTTATGATCTCACGGTCTGTGAGTTTGAGCCCCATGTTGGGCTCTGTGCTGACAGCTCAGAGCCTGGAGCCTGGTTCAGATTCTGTGTCTCCCTCTCTCTCTATGCCCCTCCCCCACTCATGCTCTGTCTATCTCTGTCTCAAAAATAAATAAACATTTTAAAAAAATTACAAGGAACAGAAAACTAGCTAAAATGATGAAATGGAAGAATTTTCCTCAAAAGAAATTCCAGGAAGAAGTGACAGCTACATAATTTATCAAAACAGATATAAGCAACATAACTGAACAAGAATTTAGAATAATAATCATAAAATTAATTGCTGGGCTTGAAAAAAAGCATAGAAGACATCAAGGCTCTGTTACTGCAGACATCAAGGATCTTAAAAATACTCATGATGAATTAAAAAAATGCTATAAATGATGTGCAAAATAAAATGGAGGCAGCCACAGTGCAGACTGAAGAGCAGAGGGGAGAGTAGGTGAATTAGAAGATAAAATTATGGAAAAAGAGGAAGCCGAGTAAAAGACAAATTGATCCAGGAGAATGAAATGAATTCGAGAACTGGGTGATGCAATCAAACAGAACAATATCCGTATCATAGGAATTCCAGAAGGAGAGAGAGAGAAAGGGGCTAAAGGAGTATTTGAACAAGTCATAGATGAGAACTTCCCCAGCCTGGGGAAGGAAACAGACTTCAAGGAAACAGAATCCAAGAGACAAAGAAAACTCTCCTCAGATGGAACTTGAATCGATCTTCTGCATGACATTATCATAGTGAAACTAGCAAAATACAAGGATAAAGAGAAAATTCTGAAAGCAGCTAGGGATAAATGGGTCTTAAAATACAAAGGTAGACACATAAGGGTAGTAGCAAACCTATCTACTGAAATTGTCAGGCAAGAAAGGATCGGCAGGAAATCTTCAATGTGATGAACAGGAAAAATATGCAGCCAAGAATCCTTTATCCAGCAAGCCCGTCATTCAGAAGGAGAGATAAAGCTTTTCCCAAAAAACAAAAACTGAAGAAATTCATCACCACTAAACCAGCTCTGTAAGAGATCCGAAGGCTGACTTTATGAGGAAAGTGTTGCAAGGAACACAAAGGACCAGAGACATCACTATAAGCATGAAACCTACAGATAACACAATGTCTCTAAACCTATTTTCAATAATAACACTGAATGTAAATGGATTAAATAAAATAAAATAAAAAGACACAGGGTATCAGAATGGATAAAAAAAAATAAAACAACACTCATCTGTTTACTGTCTACAAGAGACTCAGTTTATACCTGAGGACACCTTTAGATTGAAAGTGAGGGGATGGAGAACTATCTACCATGCTACTGGAAGTCTTAAGAAAGCTGGTGTAGCCATACTTATATCAGACAAACTAGACTTTAAATTAAAGGCTATAAGAAGAGATGAAGAAGTGCATTATATAATAATTACAGGGTCTGTCCATCAGGAAAAGCTAACAATGATAAATGTCTACACACTGAACTCAGGGAGTACCCGAATATATCAAACAATCACAAACATACACAATCTTATTGGTAAGAATGTGCTAATTGCAGGGGACTTTAATCCATTTACAGCAATGGATAGATCAACTAGACAGAGAATCACCAAAGAAACAATGGCCCTGAAAGACACATTGGACCAGAGGGACTTGAAAGATATATTTAGAATTCTACATCCCAAAGCAGTAGAATTTACTTTCTTCTCAAGTGCACATGGTACATTCTCCAAGATAGATCACATACTGGATAACAAAGCAGCCCTCAATAATTGTAAAAGAACTGAGATCAGATCTGCATACTTTCAGACCACAAGGCTATAAAACTTGAAATCAACCACAGGAAAAAGTCTGGAAAACCTCCAAAATCATGGGGGTTAAAGAGTATCCCACTAAAGAATGAATAGGCCAACCAGGCAATTAGAGAAGAAATTAAAAAATATAAAAATATATGGAAACAAATGAAAATTAAAATACAACAAGGCAAACCCTTTGTGATGCAGCAAAGGCAGTCCTAAGAGGAAAATACATTGCAATCCAGGCCTATCTCAAGAAACAAGAAAAATCCCGAATACAAAATATACCACCACATCTAAAGGAACTGGAAGCAGAATAACAAAGGCACCCCAAACCTAGCAGAAGTAGATAAATAATAAAGATTATGGCAGAAATAAACAATATAGAATACAAAGTACAAAACAAAACAAAACAAAAAATAGTAGAAAAGATCAATGAAACCAAGAGTTGGTTTTTTGAAAAAAATAAACAAAATTGATAAACCTCTACCAGGATTCTCAAAAAGAAAAGACAGTGGACCCAAATAAATAAAATCACGAATGAAAATAGATTTATTACAACCATTCCCTCAGAAATACAAGCAACTATCAGGGAATACTATAAAAATTTATATGCCAACAAACTGGACAACCTGGAAGAAATGGACAAATTCCTAAATACTCACACACTACCAATATTCAAATGGAAAGATATAGAAAATTTGAACACACCCATAATGCGTGAAGAAACGGAATCAATTATCAAAAAATCTCTCAACAAATAATAGTCCTGGGCCAGAGTGCTACCCTGAGGTATTCTACCAGACATTTAAAACAGAGTTAATACCTATCCTTCCCAAGCTGTTCCAGAAAAGAGACTCATTCTATGAAGCCAGCATCACTTTGATTCCCAAACCAGACAGAGACCCAGGAAAAAGAGAGAACTACAGGCCAATATATCTGTTGAATATGGGTGCAAAAATTCTCAACAAGACACTAGCAAATCGAATTCAACAGTGTATACAAAGAATTATTCACCATGATCAAGTGGGATTCATTCCTGGATTGCAGGGCTGGTTCAATATTTCCTAATCAAACAATGTGCTATATCACATTAACAAAAGAAAAGATTAAAATCATATGATCCTGCCAACAAATGCAGAAAAATCATTTGACAAAATATAGCATCCTTTCTTAATAAAAATCCTCAAGAATGTCGAGGCAACCAAGAGAATAGGAAAAGATAGTTGCAAACGACATATTGGATAAAGGGCTAGTATCCAAAATCTATAAAGAACTCATCAAACTCTACACCCCAAAAACAAATAATCCATTGAAGAAATGGGCAGAAGTCATGAATAAACACTTTTCCCAAAGAAGATATCAGATGGCCAACAGACACATGAAACAATGCTCAACATCACTCATCATCAGGGAAATACAAATGAAAACCACACTGAGATACCAGCTCACACTGGTTAGAGCGGCTAAAGTGAACAAATTAGGAGACTGTAGATGCTGGCGAGGATGTGGAGAAATGGGCACACTCTTACACTGTTGATGAGAATGCAAACTGTTACAGCCACTCTGGAAAACAGTGTGGAGGTTCCTCAAAAAATTAAAAATAGAACTACCCTATGACCCAGCAATAGCACTGCTAGGAATTTACCCAAGGGACACAGGAGTGCTGATGCATAGGGGCACGTGTACTCCAATGTTTATAGCAGCACTTTCAACAATAGCCAAATCATGGAAAGAGCCTAAATGTCCATCAACTGATGAATGGATAAAGAAAATGTGGTTTATATATACAATGGAATACCACTTGGTATTGAGAAGGAATGAAATCTGGCCATTTGTAGCAACATGGATAGAACTGGAGGGTATTATGCTAAGTGAAATAAGTCAGGCAGAGAAAGACAGATATCATATGTTTTTACTTATATGTGGATCTTGAGAAACTTAACAGAAGACCATGAGGGAGGGGAAGGGAAAAAAAAAAGTTACAGAGAGGGAGGAGGCAAACTATAAGAGACTCTTAAATACAAAGAACAAACTGAGGGTTATTGGGGCAAGAGGAGAGGGAAAGTGGATGATGGGCATTGAGGAGGGCACTTGTTGGGATGAGGACTGGGTGTTGTATGGAAACCAATTTGACAATAAATTATATTTAAAAAAATAAAAATAAATAAATAATAAAGGAAGACATCACAAGAAAATATTTTACTTCAATAGGTAATTTGCCCCTGGAAGCAGTCAATTCATTGGAGGACATGTTGAGCACTTTATGTGATCAAGAAAAATTTTGCTTTTTTATAGAAAAGAAGACACATATCAAGACAGTAAATTCCATCATTTTTTTGGTCATAATGCCTCTGCATAAAAAGTAAATAAGCTTTATTATTATTATTAGAGAGTTACAAATGCACTCGAATGATAACAGATTCTAAAAATGACTACTTCTTAAAGTACTTTCCTCAACATTATTCCAATGAGAGATTAAGAAAATCTAAAGCAGGTAGAGGAATACAGGCTCATCATATGAGAAGCTGATCATACTACACAAATTTAATTTCATACCCTTTATAACAAATAATGTAGTAAACCTTCTAAGTCTTATCACTTTTCCATACTACAGATGATTTCTATTTTTAAAAAATCAAACAAATCAAATTATATTAAGTAAGCTTTTCAGATATTTTAAAAGGTCATTTTATCTACTCAGTTTTCATGATGAAATGCAGAGAAAAGCATTTTATGCACCGAAGAAGCTCCTTTAAAGCCCAAAAAAATACACAAAGAATCTGTGTTAGGTGGCACTTTCTTATTTAAGGGAGTGGAAGCTTGTTGAACTTGACCCAATATCAACCAGAGATACACTTGAAAGCGACTGTCCACTTTCTGTATTTACTTTACTAGCATTAAAAATAAAATTTGAAGTTTAATTAAGACTACAAGAAAACTATTGTTTTGCATTTGCATCTCTTAATAACCTAATATTACTTAACACCCAAGAAACTACTCAGAGTCTCCCCTGCATAGGAAAATGACTCTTCAATTAAAAACAAAACAGCCCTCGGGTTGTTAAAAACCAAAGAGTAAAAGAATTAATTCATAACTTAAAATTACTTTCTTTTTCTTTTTTTTTTTTTTTTTAATGTTTATTTATTTTTGAGAGACAGAGAGACAGAGAGAGAGCAGGGGAGGAGCAGAGGGAAGGAGACAAAGTATCCGAAGCAGGCTCCAGGCTCCGAGGTGTCAGCACAGAGCCCAATGCAGGGCTCGAACTAGCAAACCATGAGATCGTGACCTGGGCTGAAGTTGGATGCTTAACCAACTGAGCCTCCCAGGTGCCCCAAAATTGCTTTATTTCCCATATCAGTAAGTTCACCAGGATTTTTCAGGACCTGCTTTACCACGGTAAGGACTATAGACAGAATAAACAAAAGGAGCTTCCTGGGGTGACTAAGGTCAGCGAGTCTTTATGGAAGAAAGCCCACCGAGGCAGATATGCCGGGCTGAGGGCCATGAGGACTCCCTGGAACCCGGTAGTGCAAGCTCTGGTCTACACGGTGGGCAGGAGTGGGGATGAGGCTCTCCCCACTGCCACATCTGTTCAGAGACCCCATGGTTTGGGTGAAGTGAGAAGAGGAGAGTCCCTGAGGTCTAAGTGTGGACGTTTCCTTAATACCTTCACTGAAACAGTTCAAATAAACAAAAACAGAGGCACTGGAGGGCTCAGTCTACAGAAAGTCTTACTCTTGATCTCAGCTCAGGTCATGATCTCACAGTTCATGAGTTCAAGCCCTGCATCAGCTACTCACTGACAGTGTGGAGCCTGCTTGGGACTCTCTCTCCCTCTATCTGCCCCTCCCTCACTTGTGCATTCTCTCCCTTTCAAATAAAAAATAAAAAAAAAAAAGAATAATAAAGCTGATAATGGATGGATTCTTCTAGCAAAGATAATAAACCAAACGTTTTGAAATTAAAATAGATTTACAGTGCAAAGTTTACCCAAATCATATTATTTGGTTATCACGGAGTTATTGCATATTGCTGAAACAGTGCTTGCTGTCACACCTCGGCTTGATAAACTACATGGGTTTCCTAATTCCTCTTCTGTTACTTGTCACACTTCTATGTGGGGTATTCGTGGGTCATCCTTCTAAGTAAAACCAACATGAACTATTTTGGTCTTTATTTTTTCAAGACGATTTTCGTCACCATCATTTGGGTACCTATTATGGTCGTATTCAGAAAAGTGTCTTTTCCTGACAAACAAGTCCAATAATTCATATTCATCATCAACTTATTGAAGTTACACACAATAAATCTAATACGTTAATGTGTTAGTTAAGAAAAGCTTTCAATAATCATTTAGGTGATTATAAACATAGGCATCAAAATGTATTTTCTCTGAATCTGGTTATTTTGGACTATAGTGGGAAAATTAACCTCATGTCACCACACGCTGTGACAAGGTCACACTGCACAAGATAGCACGGGGACCTCCCACTGATCCGTTCACGAGAACCATGAGTCCGTTGTCACACACTCAGCTGTCACAGCTAATTGCTGTAAGTTTCTAACAGCTGATTCACAGGTCCTGCACTGTTCACACTTTACAGCTCAGAACGGGGAGGAAGTGGCGGCCCAGCATGGGCCTTCCATACTTCCTCTGCTACACCAGAGCACAGAACAGGGTGGGCCAAGGGACAGGGAATCAGGAAGAGAAAATGTGGGTTCTCCCTAAGAGGAAATGTGAATCCCAGTGGCTATAGTGTCATTACATCAGTCCCTGAAGGTCGGCCGCGAATCGTGGTCTTCACGGAAGGGGGCTCAGTAACGGGCAAGGCGAGGGTGAAGGGAGGAAGCACTCGGCTGCCAGAATCCCCGTTTAGGAACTGGCCGGCAGGCCCAGGTTGTTCCATAGCTGCCTTCTTCCCCCATTCACCCCATCCTCTCCTTACCTCCAATGAGTGGAGTTTACTCGGTAGGAGGGCACCAACATCCATTCGTGCAGGACCTGTGTCCTTGGTGGTCTTATTTTAGTGGCCTGCCACATCTCTCCATGGCCAGGGCACTGGGGCAAGGGAGCGCTAGGGGACAGCTTGGTAAATCTCTTGGGTTTGTACTGGTCCTGTTTCCTCACCCGTGTGTCCTGCTCTTGCCTGAAGGCCTCGAGACGAATCATCCCCAGCCGGTTCAGAAAACACCTGCTCTGCAGGGCACTTGGGTGGCTCAGTTGGTTAAGTGGCCGACTTTAGCTCAGGTCATGATCTCATGGTCTGTGAGTTCGAGCCCCGCGTCGGGCTCTGTGCTGATGGCTTGGAGCCTGGAGCCTGCTTCAGATTCTGTGTCTCCCTCTCTCTGCCCTTCCCTTGCTCACACTCTGTCTCTATGTCTCTCAAAAATAAAATAAAATAAAATAAAAGGTTATAAGAAAACACCTGCTCTGCTAAGAGGTTCACCAGCCTGGGTTCACAAATGGCCAGGGGACACTGAGCTTCCAATTCAGCTGAACCACGACTAAGTTTCCTGATGGACGCATCCATCCTCTGGTGATAGAAACTCAAATTCTACCCAGCCCGAGGTCTCAGGGCAGAGAGCAAAAACGTGCTGACCTCTACTGTAAGGCACAACCACACACCACAGGAAAACGATACAACCTCACAGCATATCATCACCCAAATCTACGAATTCAGCAGCGTATCCCCAGCCTATACGGTCTTCTGCTTCTGGGTGACGGAACACAGTGATGACACCACTGAATTTTCCTGTGGATGTGAGCTGTTTGCTATGCTTCCTTGCTTTAAAATAAATCCCCTGGCTGGAAATAAGGTTGTATTGCCACCATAAAACAGTAAAGGCATTCGTGTCTCTCGTGTTTTCATTGTCTGTGCACACGGATGGTGATTCAGGCAGAAGCACCACAGGCAGGTAATGCAAAATCCATACTGAACATTGTGTGGTCTTCTCCATGACAAAAGAGGATCAGTGTTGCCGGACATCCAGCTAGCTCCCCTGGGGAATGACGCCATATTAGTAACTCAGATGTGGTCTCTGTTGCTGGCACATCGAACAATTAGTAATAGAGGGAACCAGGTCCGCCTTAGCGAGGCCACCTCATTGAGCCACTATATAATTCAATTCCTGTCACTGTGGTCATTCTACACAGACAGTCATTTATTCCTGCTGAGATCAGAAAACCACATTCCCCAAAAGCACCTTTGTTGCCACCCCTAATCCTCACAGATCAGTCTGTAGAACTCTCCCGGGAAGCTGGGGACTCCCTTTGATAATCTATTTGTCAAGCCTTGTTGCAGTGACTGTCCTCGGGGGACTCTTGAGGGGTATGAATAAAGGCTATCTTATCAGGTCATACATAAAAATAAATCCATTTCACCTTTCCACTGGCCTGAGCCCTTAAACTCCTCTAAAGCAGTGGTTCTCAACATTAACATGAATCTTCCAAGGACCTTGTTGGAATTACAGATTCTGGTTTAGAAGATATATTTAGGGTTTATACCAGATAGAGTCTAGTTGACGCTAATGCTGTTTTCTTGCAGGTCCCACTTGCGATAACTAAGGTTTATGACGATGACTCTCAAAACATGGTCCCCAGACAGTCAGCTTCACATAGGAAATTTCTAGGAACATGTATTTGTGCCTTTGCCCCACACTAGCATATTATAAATCTGAAGTATAGGATTCGGGAATCTGTTTTAAGAGTCACCCATGTGATTCTGATGTTGGCTAATGATTTAGAACTTCTACTTTTAACATGCCGGGAAAGTTTTGATATTTTGACCTCAGCATGAATAAGCTACCATTGAGACCTGGCTTCTATTATCCGATCCAGCAGACTATTAACACCACTTGTCACTGTGCTAGATGACACACTACACCCTGAATCCAGGGTGAGGGCACTCATAAAAAAGAAGGAAGCCCTGGCAAGTCTTATATTTCATTTTCTGTTATCTCGCACCTTTAGAATTCACTCCCAAAGATACTTTCAAGCTCCCTGCCAATAGGGTTTGACAATGCCCTATACATAGTTTGGTGTATATGCTACCTTGTTTTAGAGTTGGTTTTATTTTTCTGTTGGAGCTGTTTGGAACTAATATTTCTCAGGGGCCTAGAAGCAATGAGGGCTGGGTAGATCCTGAGAAGACTCATCATCAGCATGTGAAGAAAATGTCCAGGTACAGCCAGTGTGAGACTGTTAAGAAGAGGAGGGTCGATTCCCTGGGGATGTAAGAGAGGGGGAGAGAGACAGAGGGAGGGAGGGAGGGAGAGAGGGAGAGAGGGAGAGGAGAGAGGAGAGAGGGAGAGAGGGAGAGGGAGAGAGGGAGAGAGGGAGAGAGGGAGAGAGGAGAGAGGAGAGAGAGAGAGGAGAGAGAGAGAGAGAGAAGAGAGAGAGATTACCTTCACTGACCAAAGGGGTCTGAGGAATTCAGACGTTCAATATTCTCAGCCTTGTTATTTTCCCATCTCAACATTTCTCTCATTCCTATTCAGTGTCATTTGTTGGCTTAAGAGACTTGAACATGTTTAGAATTGAGGTGGATCTCCATCTCCAAAACAAGTAAATTACAAAAAGATATAAGGCTCCTTCAAAGTTGCCATGGAGACTTTCTGGTTCTCCATATGTATTCTTATGGTACTTAATAGCTGCTAATTTGACATTTTCCCTATGTACATATTCTCCAGTTGTCCAGAGAAACCAAATGTAATTATAATTACTGCTGTTTCCATAGTGATTAAACGCTTCAGGCATTCGATTGCTCAAAACTCTACACCTGCACTTCATCTCAGGCTATTACAGGTGCTCATTTGAATAATTGTCATGCCATCCCTGGCACAGATTAGCCATATGCTGTTTGGAGTTCCCAGATTCAGGAATAGAGATTATACCTGACTTCTCAAATATATGCACAATGCAATCCAAGAATCTCATTTCAGGTTTCTTTTCTCTTGGGGGCAATTTGAGCACCAATTACTGCATTAGTTGGCATACTGGTCGGAAGAAGATAGAACCTTCAGGTTAGGCTAATCTAATACGGATTTAGAAAAGGAATGCTTGACAGAGGTGTGGGCAGGGTACAGGGAAACTACAAGGGGTAATGCCATACGCTGAAAACACAAGAGATATATAAAGAGAAAGTTACCAGAAAACAAAACAAAAACAAAACAAACTTCAAAAAGGAGAATATAAAAGTCACACTTAGAGAAGAAGGCACCAGCCTTGGGAGCTGCTAAGAGAAGAGAAACCTGCTACTTACTCTTCACTCTTCCTGCAATTTCTTTTTGCTTTGCCCATTGGTGAAAAACAGCCAAAAGCCAGAGGGCTCAGGGGCCTTGAGATGTAACTCACGTCACAGCCCAGGTAGACCGTGGGCGTGAAGGGCAATACCTATGTCTGCATACTCATCTACCTCAGATCAAGGTCATCTTTCCTGAATGTATCTTGTTTAAAGAATCTGAGAGCAGGTAATTATGGGACACACATTCAGGGAGAATTAAGAGGAAATTTGTGAAACAAAATTTGAGCGATAGGCTTACAACAGTAAGGACCATACAGTATGAGGTATGATAGAGCTGGAGTGTCTTACATTATTTAGGGTAGTTTTATCTTCTTGTCCATGTAAAATCATTCCTGATTTGTCTAATTTCCATATGTTATATATGCTTTGCTTCCATCTCTCCCAATCCTACTATCAGAACTGCAATGCCTTTACAAACTCAGCCTAAGAAAAATAAAGGTATTTAGAGTCTATAAAGAACAAGATTCCATTGTGAGCAACATGCGTAATACTCATGAGCTTAGATCCTACTGACAGTACATGTGAGATTACATAATCTTACAGCATTTTTCTCTAACATGGCATAAAAATAAAAAATAATAACCCTCATTAGGTTTTTTATAAAAATGTACAATATCCCATATAACAGTTCTTCTATCCATTTTTTTAATGTGGAAAGAACTCCTAGAAGTCTCTATATTCTCTAGTGTATGGCACTGAGGATTCTCATTTGGCTGAGAGTTGGATCTACCCCCAAGTAGGGCAATGGGCTCTCCTTTCTAGAGAATAAATTAGGTGTAACCTTCTTTGGATGGAATCAGTTTGCTGACCACATGTGAGATAGACTTCACCTTAGGAAATCCTTCCTCTTAGCTCTACACAACGTGACGACAGTAAAATCTCCTTGCTCTCACAGCTGATGAAAACGACATGAATCTAATGAAAGCACATTCAAAATGGAGCCCCTGTCACATGACATGGTTGTGTTAGGAACTGACGAAGTTTCACTCCACGGAATAACTCCTCAAAAGAATAGCTCCTACTCTCCCTTCCACAACCTGTTCTTACATGGCACTGACACCTCCCTCCCCCAGAACAGCTCTTGTCTAGCATACAGTGGCCTCCATGTTGTTGAATTCAGCAGTCAGTCATTAACCTTCAACTTTGTTTACCAGCAAAATTTCACACAATCATTTTCTCCTTCATACACCTTGTCATCTACCTTCAGAACACCACATTCTTCAGACTCGCTCCACATCATTGTTGGTCTGTCTCGTTCATCCTTGTTCTTTACATATTTTCTTTCTTTCTCATGGTCTCATTCAAGACCATCCATACTCTTGTCTCATGACTGCCAAATGTAAATCTCCAGCCCAAGTGTCACTCCTGGACCAAGCTACACTTCCTAACTGCACCACCACCCGCCCACATCTCCTCTCAGATGAATACTAAGCAAATCTAGTGGAGAGCTGATCAAAACAAGCTTTGGATCTTTCTATAAATTTCTAAGAATCCTCCTCTTGTTTTCTTTCTCACATCAATCAAAGGACACTCCTTCCCATTTCCCCAGGTAGAATCATTCACAGTCATTGTTGACTCATTGTCCCTCATGTCCCACATCCAGTTTGTGAGAAAACACTATTATATATAATATATATCCAGATCTGATTTTTTTAACTCCTTTTATTGTTACCAACTTGGTCTATGTCAACATCTCTTGGCTAGAGTATTGCAGTAAATTCCTTGATGATCTTCCTGTCTTAGACCTTGTTCTGTTTCAGTCCATTCTCAACACAACATAAAATGTAAGTCAGCTTAAAACTCCCTAGTGGCTCCCAATGGCCTTGAAAATAAAAGCCAAATCCTTATGTTGTTCTCAAATCCCTGGTTTAACTTTGTCCATTCAGAACTTGCCTAGAAGTTATTTGTCCAATACATGAAGCACCCTCCCAGCCTAGCTCCTAGGACCCTTGTCCTGGGTCCTCTACCTGGACCCTCCTTCTACAGGAAGACACAATCTCATCATACCACACAGCACACCATACTAAGTGATTTTCCTGTTCCCACAGAAGGTTTTGCTTTTCCTCCTGGGACTGACTCCTCTATGACCCATTAGGATTTATAGTTTTCAAAAGTAATGGATTTCTTTTAAACACATACACACTTTGAGATTTGTGTCTGGAAATATTTAGTGTGGACTGGCTATCAGAGCGCTTAGAAGGAGAAGTGTATCTCATCACTAACAAGTGAATATGCTTTAATATGCCTTCTCTTAGCCTCAACTTTTAGTCCGTCTTATCATCATCTTTATTTTCTTCTTCTACCTCAATGTTCATTTGTGCTATAATATTTCATCCATTTAAGAGTTAACCAGAGTAACAAGTGTGATAAAGATGCATGAGTACAAACAGGCGTATGCATGATTGCTTCTCATTCTGTGCTGCTGTTCTTGTTTTTCTCTTCTTGGCATTGTGGCTATTGCACCAGATACCTAACCCGCTTCTTCAAAAGGCAAAGTTACGACTAGTACAAAACAATTAAAACAGCTTCTCAAAAACTGATATGTTCAAAGGCGTCTTATTTTTTCACCTACTCTAAGAATCCTTACTTAGTGCAGTAAGGTGTATCTTGTATCCGCCCAAGTTTGTGTTCGCCATCTCCCTCACCATAAACTCCTTTTACACCAAGACAGTTACTGAAGGTCTTTATCTCTCTGTGAGACAATACTAGTGTCCAGGTTCACAATGCAGATAAAGTTCTGCTTGTTTGCATCAGAAGGAGTATGTGTGTGTGTGTGTGTGTGTGTGCACGGGCGCGCACGTGTGTGTGTGTGTGTGTGTGTATACAACAAAGAGAGAGGCAAGTATGAGCAAAAGTATATAAGTTTTTAGAAAAATGAACATATGCACACACCCACTCACATGCATTATTAGAAACCTATTTATATGCACAAACAGCCTCTTGTGTTTGAAATGTAGAGTGTAACAATAGGATAAATTTAACAGTGATGAAAGTTTTGCTCCTATGTCTTTACAGTTGCCCAACCTTCATGAATTCCCTGGGCATCTGGCACAGGGTTAGCGAATTATGAACTTGAGTCCCAGAGTTATGAACTTAAGTCCCAGAAAGAAAAGTGAGTTCCATTTCCTGTGGCCGCAGTTTAGGTTTTTTTAGTGTTTATTCATTTTTTTGAAAGGGGGGGAGGGGCAGAGAGAGAGGGAGACACAGAATCTGAAGCAGGCTCCAGGCTCTGAGCTGTGAGCGCAGAGCCCACTGTGGGGATCATGACCTGAGCCGAAGTCAGATGCTCAACCAACTGAACCACCCAGGTGCCCCAGCTGTAGTTTAAATATAGAGCTCGGGTATGCTCTTTTTGAAGAAACTTGTTCTGGAAGACAGGAACAGAAGCTTACATGCACAGAGGTGTGCGATGGCACCGATGTCATAGTATGGTGTGGGGAATGATGACCTAGGAGGGGTAACTGCACTGGAGACGGTATCTTACGCTGTTCACTCTTGGCACTAAGTATTCCATGTGACACCTTCTGTATTCTCTCATCAGACTCCATGTAACTCAGGCATATCTATATTCATATAATCCCAAGAAAATATTTGAATATTTATAAAATAATTACAAACGAACCACTTTTTGTAATGTACAGTAACCCAAAGGTTGTCCAGTTAGGTATATTCAGCTAATCTTGTTTGGAAGTTCATTTACATAATACTTGTAATCAAATGAGGAGAAAATTAACACAGTGAATGATGGAAGTACATACTAAGCCACATTTTCATTTCTTCATTAGCTTTATTTATAGGAGGAATGCATGGGGTTCAAGAAATAGTAAGTACAAGATGGTACTCGAGACTATTCACGTTATACAATAATTTATGTTCCTTACCCTCAGGCTAAGCATGTTTTGCTTGAACAATAATTCCAATATAGCAAAAGACTACAAGATCATGTAACAGATGTTTGGAACTAATTGTACATGCTAAGTGCTTCTCTCTCATTTGCTTTGGGGATAGTCAATGATAATCACTCTTCTATTCCTCTTAAATTCTACGTATTTTTCTCATCTCATATCTCCTCTTTACACGTGAGACATGGATGAACCTCACTGCTATCAGGGCCATCTCTGGACCCCACGGGTTTTATCACATCCCATTTCATTTTTAAATCTCTTCTTTACCTTCAAGCTAAGACCCTCATCCAACAATGAAAAATCCTAACATTAACAGTGGTAATTGCCTTCTGTCTAAACCTTAAACCTATACCTGAACATCCAATGTTCTAAGCAGAACACATTATGGAAATTCATGCATCACTGTTGACATAAATAGTATGTGTTTACACATATACGAGAGAGAAAGACGGGGGAGGAGGAGAGAGAGACAGTGAGAGTGAATGCTGACAGGGGGAGCAATCTTAACACAAAATTTGTTTTCGTAACACAAAGGCTTCTGAGATGAGATTGTCAGCATGATGGTATTGGGGCTGAGAAGGACTTGAAAAGACATGAATGGAGTCCTCACTTCCTCAATATAATAGTGATTGTTCATGGATATGTTGCTAATCTCGCTCTTACCTCAAAAGTTTTGATGAGGCAGAACTGTTGTCTTATTGTGTAGAGGAAGAAACAGCACTAGGCTAAAAATGGGGATAACTTCTTTTCTCTAGGAGCCTAACCATTTTGTAAATATATTAACTCTTCTCTGCTTCTGTAATCTCTTATGTTCTCCAAATTGACTTTTTTAATACAAAAAATAATGACACAGCATTCTAAGTCACTTCTCTTCTTTCTGTTTCCTTATAAAACAAAATGAGATGCCTATAAAAAATCTGCACTGTTGCAAAATGAAGAAGCTTCTCATCCAGCCAGGTACACCTAAGGAAAGTGCATCACAATATTTTATCATCAATGCAATTGAAATTCTTAATTTAATTCTTTAAGTTCTGACAGCATTTTAATTAATTTAAGATTGGCTCATTTCCACTTGAATTTAGATTCAGACACTCTGCAAGTCTGTATATTTTAAGTCTATACAAAATCAGCCTCACTACATGCAAGCTGTGAGCAAACTCTTTGCTCTAATCAAACTAGAATTATGAGGACTGGTCAATTTCTAAGTAAAAGCAGACAATATAGAAGCTTATTGAGGAGGGCACTTTAACAGGCTCCCTGATTGTTATACTATAGAAATTGCCACACCTGTCATTGGGGCCACTGTGTTGGGTGGCTGACAGTTTCTTTCTCAACCATATCTCTGGGGAAATAGATATTTCACCAGGAGGTACTATCAAGTTCTTAGCACATAACACGTTATTTGCTTGGAGGAGATGGTTAGGAAACTTAATGGTCACCATGAAAACTAGGAAAACAGTAGGGGCTACTCAAAATGGAAAACAGAACAAAATACCAGATTTGTTGCTGAAATCTAGGGGAAAGTGATACAGGAGAATACATCACTCGGATCACTCTTATTTTTCAAGCTTCGTTTCTGCTTATTTTTCAAGCTTTGTTTCTTCCACATATATTCCCATTCGCAAACTTTTTAAATGAAACTAGAGGACCTTCATGTTCTCTTTAAAATACAATCTGCACTTTCTTTTCTCAAGACCTCTAAATGATATTCTAACCACATTCTGAATGACACAAGTGTCCCTTTCTTCAACAAGCTTTATCTCATATTTCAGTATAAAAATCCCCCTCATTTCTTTGAAAAGAAACCACAAATAGACACTTTAACGCAATTCCTAATGCTCTTAATATATACAAACCTGTAGTTTTTAATGCACACGTCATTTCAACTTCCTGGGTGCCCAACTGTGATGCACAAAGCTGCTCTAAAATGGTTTGTACTGGTCATGTCACCTAGTATTCCACTCATACAGTGTGGCTTAAAGCATATTGTGGGATGGAAAAAGGAAAGAAGCGATGAAGGGGTAAGGGAGGGGGGAAAGGGGGGAAGGAAGGCAGAGAAAAGAGCAAGGGGGAAGGAAAAACAGAGGGGGAGGGAGAGAGAGAAGAGAGGGAGGAAGAATTTGAACCCAAGTATGAAACTCAAGGGATGGAGGGGTAAGGGAGGGAAGGAGGGGGGTATAAGGGGAGGGGGGAGGGGAAGGCAGAGAACAGAAGGAGGGAGAGGGCAAAAAGGGAGAGGGATTAGAAGAGGGAAGAGGGGGAGGAGAATTTGAACCCAAGTATAGATATGACACGTCACTTTTCTAGTATGTTCTTCCCAAATATCCCCATAGTGAAAAATACGCCTACAAATAAAAGTTGAAAGAGAATAATCCATGCACAATTCCTTGTCTCATTATTGTTAAACGTATTTAGGCAATTTTATTCCACAATACTATGTATCTTTGTATTCCTCCATAACTGCTTCTGAACGACAATGAAAAGTTGAACTGACTAACATGGACTTAAGACTCCTGTTCAGTCAGGTGGACTGTTCTCTAGACAGGTTTCTTGAAGACTCCAGCCTCCCACTTCCCTTCCAACAGAGCATAAACACAAATAGAAAACTTCCAATGTAAATTCCTCCTCTCCCTCTTTAAGATGTAAATTTTCTCCAGCCTCTTGCTGGAGTTACAACCAGGAATGTCTTTCTCAGTAGCAATCCTCTTGAAGGAGAATCATGGGGAAAGAGAGTGCCCTGTCTCCCAGTCTCTGTGGGAAAAGAGGAGCCTAGCTTCCCAGAGCAACAATCAGCAACCACAGAAGGCCTAATCACAGGGGCCAGCATCCCCTTTCTTGGGTACTTTTCTACTAGCCTTTACCCCAGAGTAAAAACTCTCTTGTCCTTTGTTTCAAAACGGCTGAGTTCAGTTTCTCTCCTCTATTGCAACCATCTCGAATAAAGTCTTCCTCAACTGTTTAACTCTGTACAGTACGAGTTTTCTTTGATAGAACCTTAGTGAGTCAAAACTTGTTTTGGAATCAGGTTCCATTTTGGAACATATCTGCATATTCTAAAAATGCAGAATGATCACAAAGTAAGTGAAAATTCAAATATATATTTTTACAAACATTATATGCATCATACCTAGCACTACATATCAAAGGTATAAAAAGTATAACAGTTTTTGTATTACAGAGTTTTTCTAACTGCACTGGATATGATAATGTGCCTATAGTAAAAAAATATACTTATAGATTGGCCTAAAGATGTTTGTGCAAAACAGAAGTTTGAGTTATTATGGCAAGGATTTTAGACCTTTCAAAATTAGGATACTCTGGTTGAAAGTCATCACATAAATTCCCCTAAGTTCTTAAAAGTTAAAGGCAGGCTTCATGGTGACCTGTTTGATCTGTTGCCCTTGTATTTCAAATACTCAGCTGAATCAGATTTAACTAAGTCAATCTGAATATGTAAGTTGGTCATTGGTAAGAGTTTTTGTTATTACTGAAAATGTCTTACTCAATGCTTACCAGAAATAACTTTTAAGTCTTAATTCAGACAGAAGTTAGATGGTGACAGTTTTTAAGTAATTATCTCCATGTCAGATTATTCCCAAATAATTCGCTTTATTTTGACTTCAATTACCATATTTCACACATAGAAAGTGATCAAAATAAATTCTTAAATATATTCCTAAAAACAGAAACAGTGCATATGATTTTTATTTTTTTTAGTGTTTATGATTTTTAAATTTTGTTTTGTTCTGGTTTTCATTGCAATTTCAACACAGAAGTACTAGTCAAGGAAATCTGTAAATGATTTACACCGTGCTCCTGAGCTTGAGTTATGTCACATTCACCAGAATTGTAAACGCGCAGCTCCATGCCTCTGAATCCCAATCTAAACTCTCATCAGTCAAGCAGTAACCCCCAGGATGCTCAGGAACAATGACTGAAACTCCCACATCTATCAGTTTTATGCACCATATACTTTAGCCCACAATGACAGCCAATATATTACCGTTTAGGTGTAAAATGGTAATGATTAGAGTCATTGGAACAGGGTGTTTTTAGGAAGGTCAAGAGCACTTAGATGACGCGGAGTTCTGCGAGCCGGACATGAGGACTGGGAAGGAGCAGGTATTAGCCTGTGGGGGGTCCAACCAGCCAAGCGCAAGACACCAGACTGTTCATGCTTTCCACAGCTTGATGAGAAGTGGCTGACGGGGATCTCTCAGAACTGAGTTCATGGCGTTTAGAGGAGTTCGTTGACTGGTGTCTGACCAGTGATTGAAATTTTAAAGTAGGGTGAAGGTCGAGATGGAAGGGCTTTTTCAAGACAGTGCAGGGCTGCAGTTGGGAGGTAAGTGGGCATTCCAGGTAAAGATGGGTCTAAAGTGCTTACTTCCTGATGCCAGTTGTGGCCCCTTAGAGAATGAGAATACAACGATGTTAAGTCCAGACCCAGAGAGCCACCAGGAAGAGTGACACGCTGGGCTGCACAGCCCAACCCACAGCAACAGGGACAGTGGGCAGCTAGACTCAGAGTGCACCCCCCGTTTGATCCAGGAATTATCCAGAGTCGGAGCTCCAAGGAAGCTACCCAAAGGGTTCCCAGAATTGTTCTCAGAGGTAGGCAAAATCAGCCCAAGGCAGTGCAGCAACAGGACCCTTCCCTCCTCGTCCCTCTCCTGCCTCTCCCAGAGTCATGTCTGAGAGGTGAGAATCTTGGCAAGTTGGGGGAACAGGTAGAGAAGAATAAAATAAAGAGAGAGCAAAGTTGTCATACCCCATAATCCAAGGCAACGAGGAAGAATTGGGCCCCCAAAGTGATATTCGTGGGGGGAAATAATATAGTTGATTTCCATTAAACCTGCAAGGCCTATATGTTTTTTTTTTTTTTAAGGCCTATATGTTTAATGTAGTTCAGGGAGGAATATTGGTTTTATTAAGGAATAGTGTCAGCAAAATGATCTCAAGAAAGGAATGTGAACAAAAGGGTCACTAGAAGCTATCAATTCTCCAATCCAATAGGTAATATGAACCCTAATTTGACAATAAATGTGCTTTTTCCCTACCAGAGAGTTTTCTGAAGAAAATTACAAAAATAGTGTTGTTCCACTAACAGATAAAGATATAGCCCCTTCTGCTATCTTTTTGTTTTATATGAGTTTCGTTTTGCTAACCCTAATTATCTCACTATGAATTCACCATCAATCAATAGTTATAAGATGCTTATATTTCCAGCATGTCATATGCATCATATAAGTCATCCTTGGTAAAGTCAAATGTTTGGTTAATATTCAATTAGGTTATGAATATGCATCATACATTAATATTCTGAATTCTATGTACTCTTCAGTCTGCTCACTAAGGCTGCAGTATGAGACTAATATAACTTATTATTCTTGCACTGTGAAAATTAATTAAAAATTATTTATTCATCATCAGAGGGTCATTTCCATGACAAAGCCTAGATGAAAACAAACAAAATTAACTCAGAGCCCATTTTTCTTCCAGGTATCTGCGAGCAAAAAGTCACTGGAAAATGACAGCAACAACAAAAAAGAAACAGAGAGAGAAACAGAGAGAGAGGAGAGAAAATGTTTCATGCAAATAAAAGCGAGTTGAATTCCTTCAGTGGTTTTTATAGAGATCATATATTTTCCATACAGTTTCTGGCCAAAGTAACGGCTACACAGACAGAACCATTGTTACTGAGAATTTCCTGCTTAAACGTAGTCATTGATTTTCAATGCAGGACATGTGTACCTGAAACACTGCATAAACAAGAAGTTAAATATATTTAGTCCCATTTGTGAAAAACAGAAGGGAAATAATAAAGTTCTTTTAATTCTTGGAGAGACTGGAGAGGCAAGGCACTTCCTGGCTTTCGTAGACCCCTTTCCCCTGTATCCGATGCTGAAATCTTGCTTTGTATGAAAATAACTTAAAAAGAAAATAATAAACACTGATGACCACTTGCTTTGAAGATTTTTCTGTGTCTGTGTTAGCATTACAGAATAGTGATGAGTTGAACACCTCCTCACGAAGAAACATCGCATAGGAACTTTAGGGAAAAATAAGATATTTGTGGCAAGAAAAATAAGGAAGTCATGGTATCTTCAGTAAAAAAAAATACATTTTATCTTAATTATGTTTTCGGTATTCAAACAAGATTTATAGAACCAAAATAGAGGGTAGAAGCAGCCTTATGAAAGATAATTTCCTGGGCGCCTGGGTGGCTCAGTCGGTTGAGCGTCCGACTTCGGCTCAGGTCATGATCTCATGGTCCATGAGTTCGAGCCCCGCATCGGGCTCCGTGCTGACAGCTCAGAGTCTGGAGCCTGCTTCAGATTCTGTATCTCTCTCTTCTCTTCCCTTGCTCACTCTCTGTCTCTCTGTCTCTCAAAAATAAAATAAATAAATAAATAAAACCCTAAAAAAAGTTAAAGAAAAAGAAAGATAACTTCTATTCTAACAACCAAGAGGAAAAATAAGATGCTAAAACTGAGGCTGCTCTTAATAGCATCAAAAACACCAAATATCTACAAATCAGTACAAATAACATGTTTAATACCCATAAATAAACAAACAAACACGAATGAGAGAGACTAAATAAATCTAAGAAATGGAGGGATATGCTATATGAATGGATAGAAACCCTCAAAGATGTTCAAATTTTCTAAAAATAATCAATACATCCAATCTAATGCCCACAAATATCCCAGCAATTGTGAAGAAACTGAGGAGTGACTTCTAAAATTTGTATAAAATTTCAAGGTGCCAAGTATCTCTAAGATCAGCCTGAAGGAAGCCAGCTACACTGGAAGTCTGCCGGGCTAAGTATCAATGTGTATTCTAAAGCTACAGCAAACAAGACAGCACGACATGGGGGAGGTGGCTGGCAAATGGTGAATGGGAACCAAATAGAGTCTAGAAAGAGACTCACTCATAAGAGATTCACAATGCCGAGTCGCTTCAATCTGGGTATTTAAAATAAATGAAATCTGGCTACTACCTCACAAAAGCACAGAACACAGATTATAAACAAAAATGTGAAAGATAAAAAAGAACACCTCTAGGTGATAACTTAAGCAAATATTTTCAAGATCTTGGCAGAGGTAAGAGCTTCCTCAACATAAAACAAAACCCACTAAATCAAGAAAAGGATAGATAAATTGCTCTGCAGCAAAACTGAGAATTTATCAAAAGTTGGTAATGCTATCAAAAGGTAGCCTTATGAAAATAAAATACCAAACCAGTATATGGAATGATATATATCACTGACAAAGTCCTATGTCCAGAGCATATAAAGAATTAAAATTCAATAAGAAAAATGAAAGAATGAAAGGAAAAAAGAAACATGAAGTTAACAAAATGGGAAAAAGATCTTAATAGACATACCCAAAGGAGGATATTACAAGGTCGATAAACATATGGAAAGATATTCTGCCCAACTTCTAAACCACAAAAATGCAAACTGAATTCATAACCATATAATTTAAAACACAGCAAAATGGCTAACATAAAAAGGTTACTAATAGCAAGTACTGACAAGAATGGTCTGCTTATATAATACTAATGAGAGTATGAATTTGTAAAATTATTGTGAGAAATGATTTGGCATTAAGTACTATAGTTGAACACGGGGAAAACCTGATGACACATGCATCATACTGGCAGGTACATATACCCAACCGGAATGCATGTCATGTGCACCAAAGGTCACATACAAGAATGTTCACAGAGGCGTTATTCATACGTGTCCCAAACTGGAAACAACTTCAACATCCATCCGTAGAATGGATACATTCATTTATAATCCTACAAGGGGATTTATACAGCACAGAGATGAATGTAGAGTTAAACATGATCTTACAGCTCAAGAAATCAGGGTGCTGGTTACTTGTGGAGGCAGGAGTGAGCATGTTGGAAAGAATGGATACGGGGGCGTTAGTAACTTCACCTACATGGTGGTGGTTACAAAGTTACGTACATCTCATGAAAGCTCACTGCACTTTGTCATTTGTTCTCATGCAGGCTGAAATTCAGTAACTTTTTAAAACTTAAGACAATTGTTTTTTGTTTGTTTGTTTTCATTTATTATTATTACTATTATTACTATTATTATTATTATTATTTTAAGAAAAATGACAGGGTGCCTGGGTGGCTCAGTCCATTAAGGAACTGACTCTTGATTTCAGCTCAGTTTGTGATCTCACGCTTCGTGGGTTTGAGCCCCACATTGTGCTCTGCGCTGACACTGTGGAACCTGCTTGGGATTCTCTCTCTCCCTCTACCCCGTCCCTACTCGGACCTGCACACAAGCGCGCGCGCGTGCGCGCACGCGCACACAGACCCACGCACGCACACACATACACAGTCTCTCTAAGTAAATAAATAAACATTAAAAAATTGAATGTCTTGTATCTGCTGTTGCCAAGTTACAATAACTTATAGGTGATTTTGTTCAATAAATGGTGATTGAATGATATTTGAAATAACATCACCCTGAACAAAAAGTCACATTTGATACCACAATTATAGGATGAAGCAACAAGTTATGTGGTTCAAGTGCTTAAAAAGCTAAGAGTGGATTTGGAGATCGGCTGTAATGAGAGAAGGGGAGAGGGGGCAGAATGCATAGGATTTGGAGATTGGCTGTAATGAGAGAAGGGGAGAGGGGGCAGAATGCATAGGATACAACACATTTATTTTATAATGCATGCCTGTATTTTTAGGGAGGGACTCTTGCCAATGATCATGTAGCCAGCCATTAATATATCTCCTAATTAAGTCTTTGCAGAAAGTGTCGTGAAGCATAGGTGGTTGATACATATTTGCTGACTGACTTTGCAAGTAACATGCTTCAGTTCAGCCTGAGTCCCTGCTTACCAACAACTGCTGGGGGTACAGAGGAAGTGATGATCCCACTTCCACCTGTGTCCCTGCCTATCAGGGACATTGGTATGACATATATCACATACGCCATCCTGAGAGTGGGCCTGTAAGTAAACAGGGACACTTCTGAGTTCTGTGTGGAGTATTAACCTTGGTGAAGCATGTGATTCCAAATACACACGATGGATGATCACACTGACTCAGTGGTTTTTACGCTGGAAATGGAAGGTTCCTTTCAGAACTAAAATAAATCAAAATGGAGGAGGAAAAACAAAACAAAAACAACATAGAATATTCATTTATCAAATTAGACACCTGTCTGTATTAAAAAATTCAACAGGGGCGCCTGGGTGGCTCAGTTGGTTGAGCGGCCAACTTCGGCTCAGGTCATGATCTCACAGTCTGTGAGTTCGAGCCCCGCGTCGGGCTCTGTGCTAACAGCTTAGAGCCTGGAGCCTGCTTCGGATTCTGTATCTCCCTCTCTCTCTGCTCTTCCCCTGCTCATACTCTGTCTCTATGTCTCTCAAAAATAAATAAATGTTAAAAAAAATTTTTTAAAAAAATTCAACAACTAGAAAGAAGGTAACTTCTTCAATCCGTTGAGCAACATGTAAAACACAAAACAAAGCAACAACTAACATCCATGAGGTGACAAGATCCTCCAGCCTTGTCATCCTACTCAGCACAGTGGCTGGGAATCCTCCCAGTGCAAAAAGGCGGACAACAGGAGACATTCCAGGTAATAAGGAGCACACAGTTCCTGTTTATAGACAGCATGATTGTGTACGTGTAAAATCTTACAAAATCATCAGAGTAACTACTAGAACTTATAAGGAAGCAAAACATGGTCTCAGGTCCCAAGGTAAATGCTCAAAAATATAAAATGAGGAAAATCTTATAAATAGAAAAAATCGAAAACTAACGTGTAAAAAATGTCATTGATAATAGCATACACAACACAGAGAACTTAGGAGCACATTTGAGAAAAGAACAGTAGAACCTCAGCACTGAAAACTCCCAAATGTGGCTGAAATAAAGTAATGAAAATCTATGCAAATAGGGAGCTATGCCATGTTCATAGTTTGGAAAAATCAGTAGTCTTAAGAAGGCGATTTAACCGATGTATTTATTGATTCAATGAAATCTCAATTATAATCTCAGCCAGATTTTATACAAATCAATAAACTGACTTAACAATCTTTATGGGGACTCAAATGACCTAGAACAGACAAAAGATTCTTGGCAAGGATGAGGACCACTGGAGGCCTTGTGCTATGTCACTTTAATAAGGACCATCAAGGGACAGAAATACGGAGAGACTGGCAAAGGGTAGACAAACAAATCACTCTAACCGACTAGATTGAAGATTGCCCAGATTTGTGAAGGGCCAGATATTAAATATTTTAGGCTCTTTGGGCCTAAAATATAAGCTATCTGTTACTGTTTCTTTTTTATTTGATAACATTTTAAATATGTATCAACTGTGATTAGTTTGAGGCCAGGAGTCAGAGTCTGGCAGTACCTGGGACAGAGTCAAGAAGGACACCCTTAGTTGCCTTTCCAACAACACTTCAAAGGAATTTATTTAGTGGCACCAGGGCAATCTTCTCAGCGAATGGCTGCAGCAGCGGGGTGTCCAAAAGAAAAACAAAATTTAACCTCAGTCTCTACCTCCTGCTGAACACAAAAATCCATGTAAGAAGGATCAAGGCCTAAGTGTAAAAGCCAACACTACAAGGCATTTATAAGAAAATAGAGGCAAGTAACTTCATAGGCTGAATTGAGACAACAAATTTAAGGCAGGATACATTAGCAACAATCCTTAAAATAATTAGAGTTTTCTCAAAATTTAACATTTTGCTTTTCTTTTTTTTTAATTTTTTTTAATGTTTATTATTTTTGAGACAGAGAGAGACAGAGCATGAGTGGGGGAGGGGCAGAGAGAGAGGGAGACACAGAATCCGGAGCAGGCTCCAGGCTCTGAGCTGTCAGCACAGAGCCCGACGCGGGGCTCGAACTCACGGACCGTGAGATCATGACCTGAGCCAAAGTCAGACGCTCAACCGACTGAGCCACCCAGGCGCCCCATCACATTTTGCTTTTCAAAAGATAGCTCTACTTAAAGTATATACTGGAAGGAAATAATGGAAAAACATATATCTAACAAAAAACTTGTATTTGGAACGCAGACACAACCAAACAATATGAACACAACTTTGTAAACGGACAAAAGATTTGAAAGAGATTGCGTGAAGGAAGATGTATGGCTGGCTAATAATCAAATGAAATGATCGATTACCAATGATATGAAAATCTTCAAGAGGCAAAATTAATCTCCAGTGGCAGAATCAGTGACTACCTGAGGCAAGGTGTGGGGCTGACAGCAAAGGGCTCACAGGAACTCCTGAGAGCATCACAGATTTTCTAGATCTTGATGGTGCTGTAGTTGCACGGGTGTATGTAATGGTCAAAATTGTGCAGTTCACACTTGTGCATTTCAATGTAGTAAATCTAAGTTGAAATGGCCAGAATCATAATAATCACATGGGAGGTGGGAAAAAGGTGAAGAGACAGTTGACAAAATAGCAGAACGTTGGTCACTGTCGAAGCCAGGTAACGAGCTGGCGAGTGGGGGGGGGTTCATCGCGACATTTAGTTTACACTGCATATCCACTATTCAGAGTTCCAAGACTCCTTGAGTGAAAAGTATTTTGTTACATCATTTTGTTAGAATGCTGGGTCTTTCTAACTTCTCACCTTACTAAAAAGATTTACAAAGGTAATTTTTCTTTCTTACAGAAAAATAAGAATGCCGTTACCCACTTGTGTCACTGAGCATAATAAGTGATTCACGATTATATTTTTCTTTCCTCAGCCCTTAAATTAGTTTCCAAGTTTTTGAAATTTTATTATTGTATTGTATTTTAATCGATTGATGGCTGAGGAAGAAAAGGAGCCAAGGGGCAAAGAAACCAGAAAGCTTACTTCCTGGAGGGTAACTCTGAGTCGCACACTTCACTATATTTAGGGACATAAGGAGCTGTGCTAAAAAATAACTCACGCATGTTTGTTTTCTTTATGTCTGGACATACCCCACGTAGAGGTTTTGACCAGGTTTACAAGATGAGGATCTTTCTCCACAGCAGCATTTCCTCTCTTAAAAGTATTATCGTGGGGGTGCTTGGATGGCTCCGTTGGTTAAGCTTATGACTCCTGATTTCAGCTCAGGTCATGATCTCATGGTTGTGAGACGAAGCCCCACATCAGGCTCTGCACTGACAGTGTGAAGTCTGCTTGGGATTCTCTCTCTCTCCCTCTCTGCCCCTCCCCTGTGTACATGCTCTTTCTTTCAAAATAAATAAACAAACATTAAAAAATACTAACATAGGGACACCTGGGTGGCTCAGTCGATTGAGCGTCCGACTTTGACTCAGGTCATGATCTCACGGTCCGTGAGTTCGAGCCCCGCATCGGGCTCTGTGCTGACAGCTCAGAGCCTGGAGCCTGCTTCGGATTCTGGGTCTCCCTCACTCTCTGCCCCTCCCCCACTCATGCTCTGTCTCTCTCTGTCTTAAAAATAAATTAACATAAAAAATATTAACATAGAGATGAACATAGAATAATGTCTACATACAGAGTGACAAGGAGATTATAATATTTCTTTAAAAGGCGCTGATATCATTGACGTAAAAACAAAGGTTATACATTCAACATTAACAATTTGCCTGATGAACATCATAGTCCAGGTGGTTTTGAAACAGAGATTGTTATTCCCACAGATGTTAACACACTGTGCATGTCACTGGCTTCTACTTACATCGCCTGGGAAGAGACGGATGCCAGCCAGTGACAGAAGGAGCTGATGTTGTGCATAAGCTCACGTGGTACTTATTCCTTCTCTCGCATGTTGTGGAAGCGCATATGCTGAGCAGCTCAAAACTGTACGTAAGGGACCGAGTAGTAGCTCGGATTCTGACTATGGTGAGGTTACTCTGACAAGAGTCTTTTTCCATGAGACACTGTTCAGAAGGGATTCTACGGGAGAAGCAGGTGGGAGGCACATGTGTCTACAGGTCTGGATCGTAGCAGAAGTATGCGGTTCTGGAGTTAGCAACCATGGCGGCAGCTTTCTGACTTCAGGAGTTTGAATCATCAAAGGCAGAAGATCCTATGACGCTCCTGTTATTTTGTGATTTTGTAACTTGCTCCTGAAAAGTCAAAGCAGAGTCTGCCTCTTCTGCCCTTTGAATTATAATATGTGATCTATTCATATCACTTAATAGATCCCTTCTGTTTAAAGTAGCCAGAATAGCTTCTGCTTTTTCCTAACCAAGGTACCCAACCAATATCACAGACTTCACATAAAATCATTCTGTCGGATATGAGTAACTAGAGGTAGAAGGTTCTCCCCCAGGAACAAATGATATGGAACAGAGTCAGTTATCCCGGCCAAGTGCGTAATTCCCAGGAGTAGCTGGGCCCTGCTGGGTACCTTACCAACCTCACGCTCGAAATACTATAACAGCATTGATGGCTACCACCACTTACAACAGGTTCGACTGCTTTCATAGTCTTCCGGAAACCATCGCTCATCTCACACCCAGTTTCACGCACACGTGTAGGAATCCCACAACTGTAATCCTCCGGCCTCAAGGCATCTATCCAAAAAGGATGGAGACAAAGTCTCCACTACTGAAGTAGGGAGGAGAAGAGAAATGGGTTAATGATAAGGCCATAAAGTGTGCTGCCTCTGAGAGCCCGGGAAGGAATGGGTGTGAAGAAGAGATCTCTACTGCATGTCCAGGTCTCGCCTATACGCACACAATCCTGAGGGGAAAATTGGTCTCGTCTTTGCTTTTTGATTGCTTAAAGCACATCACCGCTCTCTGACTTACCTTGCTTAACAAAACAAGTCAGGATGCAGAATGATCATGGCTCTGAATTTGGCCATGACTTTTCATTTATCTCTTTTAGCCTTTGCCTGACAGTGCAGCTCTGAGAGCTAGTGTTCAAAGGCAATCATGTGTTCAAAGAAAATACTTAGCTGGGAATATTCTAGCAGAAACCAATGCATTTAATAATCCTTGTAGGTATTATAAAAGCTTTTGAAATGCTAGCATTTGTGTAAATAATTGCACGGAAACACCTTTCTTTTGGGATAAATTACTCGGAGTCCTGTTTTATCTATTTCCAAATAGTCTGTTCACTCTTTAATGAAACTCACCATCTACACAACTTCTGAGGAAAATGGAAGTAGGAAGCCTCCTGAAGATACAATAATATGATTACCTTGACTTTCAAACCCTGAAGGTAGGCTCCTGCAGGTGAGGCTCAAATGTAAATTTTAGTGAGGATTCTATTAGAAATGCAAAGGCAACAGAGACGTTCAGAAGTGACGGTCCCACTGTGAGCCGAAGAGAGGAAATAATGAGTCTGGCGGAGCTGGCGTTGCTGAAGCAGGCTCTGATTTGCTGGACTCTGCAGGCTTCAATTAGAGGAAAAGCCGGAGTAGTGATGCTCTACACACATGTGGTGGAACTTGCAGAGGAATGGCATGCAGAGTCTAAGAGCACAGGTGTGTGTGTGTGTGCGCGGGTGTGTGTGTGTGGACGTGCATGCTCTATAGAAAACTCTTGATTCCTCAAAGGAGAGGCTCCTGGTCTCATCAGGAAGGGCATGATCTAGATTGATCTGAGCTGTCTGCACAGGTACTGTGGCAATAACAATAAAATATTTAACCACAGACATGGCTGCATTCCAATACACAGAGGGCCCGGTACACTCAGGAACTGATGAACTAGACTTTATCTTATGGCAGATTTGAAATACCAGTTTTCAATATATATCCCGGATCATTTTCGTCACAGGGTCAAAATTGAAAGAGATACAAGTGACAACTGTAGTATCGATGATCTTTTAAAATACACTATGAAGAACGGTCGAACTGCAGATCATAGTTTAGAAAGTACTAAGCCCTTAAGATCTAGCATCAGACACTGGCTTTGACTCACGGACCTGCTATTCACTAGTGATGTAATCCTGGGAAAGCTGTTTAATCTCTCTACCCTTGGTGTCCGGATTTATACGCTGGAAATCCTATCATAGCTCCAGGGCCACCTCCTTCACTGTGTCTGGAGCAGCACCTGGTAAGTGCTGGCTGTTGTTACCATAACGACAAGCGTATTTCTGGATAAGTACTACTACTTTTCATACGAACTAGACAGTAGGTGTGTTGATTACATGGACGGTGTCTTATTCACTTCTGGATTTCCAGCATCTGAGAAAATGCCTGTCACAAAGCAGTCACACGGAAGTTTAGCTGAATTGATATGACTCACCAGAGAGACCACAATGAGTCCCTCATGTTCGTATCCTTGGTTTACCCTCATTACTTTGACTGGATCATTTCTCTTACTCTCTTTTACTCCTTTGACTTATACTTCAGCTAATGGCAATAAGGGAGTTGGCTCCACCGACCTCACAGAATGTGGGGCTAAAACTGCTGTTGATTTTCCACTTGCACTTCAGTTAGGGAGAGTAGGGGAGTACACCACATTGGCCGTTTGACTCTTTGGGGCCAAAAGCTTTGTTTATTCATCTTTAATAGTGACCTGGGGGCATGATGGAAGTGAATGAAGAAGAGAAGCTCTCAGGCGGTAAGTAGAAGAGTAGGTTTGGGGAGGAAGGCGTATCACTCGTAAAGCAGACACCAACTCAGAACGGAGGGGGGCCAGTAACTGGGGAACAAAAGTAAGTGTGATGGTTGGTCATCTGTTTGTCCAGGATGTGTTCGTTCCGGGTCCCAGGTTTCCTATTCTCTAATACACTCACACTCAGAACTCTAAAATGTAAGTATTAGGGCACCTGGGTGGCTCAGTTGGTTGAGCGGCCAACTTCGGCTCAGGTCATGATCTCACGGTCTGTGGGTTCAAGCCCCACGTCGGGCTCTGTGCTGACAGCTCAGAGCCTGGAGCCTGCTTCGGATTCTGTGTCTCCCTCTCTCTCTGCCCTTCCCCTGCTCATACTCTGTCTCTTTGTCTCTCAAAAATAAACGTTAAAAAAATTTTAAATATAAGTATTACTATAGCCTATTATTGGAAAACGTACATTTAGCAAGGCACTTTACCTGGATCTAGAACTCTAAACACACACACCACACACATAATACACACACGTGCATGTGCTTCTGTGTGGGCGTGTGTACACACACACATAATATGCATGCATGTACTTCTGTGTGTACACACATACTCAAACACAATATGCACATCAGTGTACCTCTCTGTGGGTATACGTACACACACACACAGACACACACACAACTCCAGTCCAATTCTAAACCTTTCATAAAGCAGATTTTGTTCACCACACAGATTTCTCTCAAATTCTTCTTTAATTTTCCCCAATATAGAGCCAGCAACTGTTAAGTGTTGCTCCGCTTCTAATTCCTTCATTTGCTTCTGTTTCTGCTTTTGGGCCCTTACATGGGACTAAAAGACTGTAGTCAGAACTCTCTTAACCAGACTCACTGTTTTTTTTGTTAAGTTTGTTTGTTTATTTATTTATTTATTTATGAGAGAGAAAGAGAGTGGGAGAGGCAGAAAGGGAGAGAGAAAAAAATCCCAAGCAGGCTCTGTGCTGTCAGTGCAAAGCCTGATGTGGGGCTCAAAATCATGAACCCTGAAATTACAACCTGAGCCAAAATCTAGAGTTGGATGCTTAACCGACTGAGCCAGTCAGTGGCCCCTAGGCTCATTGTTTGACTTGGTCACATTCTGATGACTTTCCTCGACTCAATCCTGAGAGTTCAAGAATTTAAGTACAAATTCCTGTTCTACATTATAAATGTGCTTCCCCAAATACCTGGCCAAATTCCTGACTCCAGACATGCTGTTCAGTAGTATGTTTCTCTCTTCTAATTCAGTCCATTTGCCTTCCAATAACTACCACCCAACACTCTACAGTAATCTGTCCCCAACCATCCATTCTGTTTAGTAGAATTTGACTAAAAATGCTTTACCCTGCTGGGGATAATCAGTAGAAGTGGCAATTGGGGGATGAATAAAGAAAAAAAAATAGTAAAAGCAGATGGCAGAGCAGAAGGGAAGTCTGTACCATGAGGCCCTGGAAGAGGAGAAGGAAAGTGAGGTAGGGTGAATGTGAAAGAGCCCCCTGCAGCTATTCGGAGGGACAGAGCCAAGGTGTGTTCAGGAGGTGCCAAGAACCTGGCTCTTTGAAGCTCTTTCTCTGGGATCCTAAGGGAATCACAGGTGGAAGTAAACCACCCTGAATCAGAAAATAAAAGGCACTGAATAGACTGTGACCAGAAGGCATAAACTCAATATGCATGTTGTTGACACTGAAATCCTGAGAAGTTTCTAGCGAATAACAGGTGATGGGTGCACAGAAAATTATTTGCAGAAAAGGTGGGATTAAGACAGGGACTGCATTCGTGTTGTATTTTATTTAGTTAATAAGTTGCCCATTCTAACAATGTTTTTCAGAGAAATACCAAACAAACAAACAACAAAAAAGTGTTCTTCGTGAAACAGCCTACTCTCATGGAATGTATGCGCCCTGAGAGATACCAAGGGGAGTTCGCGTAAGCTGCAGGCTCCAGGGGGCTTAGCCAGGAGATCCGGAGGAAGAATGCTTCTGGCGGAACAGAGCTCCTATAAAAATACTGCTGGTGGGAATGCAAACTGCTGCAGCCACTCGGGAAAACAGAATGCAGGTTCCTCGAAAAACTAAAAATCTATCTACCCTACAACCCAGCAATTGCACTATTAGGTATTTATCAAAAGGATACAGGAGTGCTGATTCGGAGGGGCACACGCACCCCAATGTTTATAGCAGCACTATTACAATAGCCAAAGTATGGAAAGAGCCCAAATGTTCATTGATGAATGAATGGATAAAGAAGATGTAGTATGTACATATAATGGCATATTACTTGGCCATCAAAAATAATTAAATCTGGCCATTTGTGACAATGTGGATGGAACTAGAGGGTACTATGCTAAGAGAAATTATTCAGAGAAAGACAAATATCATATGATTTCACTCATATGTGGAATTTAAGAAACTCAACAGGTGAACATAGGGGAAGGGAAGGAAAAATAAGATAAAATCAGAGAGGGAGACAAATCATAAGAGACTCTTAAATACAAAGAACAAACTGAGGGCTGCTGGCAGGGAAGTGGGGGATGGGGTAAAAGGGTGACAGGCACTGAGGAGGGCACTGGTTGGGATGAGCACTGGCTGTTGTATGTGAGGGATGAATCACTGGGTTCTACTCCTGAAACGGTCATTACACTATATGTTAACTAACATGAATTATACAGATAAAACAAAGCAAAAACAAAAGGGTTTTTTTTGATCAAAAAAATTTTTTTTGACCTTAAAAAAAAAAAGGCCTAAGGAAAGAAGCAGCCCAAGACATCTGAGAAACAGCAGACAGAGGCCGTTCCGCTGGAGAAAAGTGAAGCAGGGGCAGAGTGTAAGGGATGGGGCTGGAGGAGCAGGTGCCTTGAGGGAGCGGGTAAGCGAGCTCCCGAGTGAGCCCGCACAGACAGGGGTGTAGCAACTGTACTTGGGTCCTGCAGAGGGCGCTCTAACTGCCGTGGGGAGAACAGAGGCAGACAGGTGGGCATGTGAGCAGAGACAGGCAGGAGAGTAGGCGCCCATCAGCAGGGAAGGATGCTGGCCCACACCCCAGTGGCGGCGGTGCGTGGAGGATGGAGGCGCAATGGAGAAGAGTGCCCCAGGGAGCTTTTCCTAACAGAGATGACATACAGAAATATTTTATTTTTTAATGGTTTTTATTTATTTTTGAGAGAGAGAGAGAGAGAGAGAGAGAGCGCACAGCTGAGAAGGGGCAGAGAGAGAGAGGGAGACAGAGAATCCCAAGCTGGCTCTGTGCCATCAGTACAGAACCTGATGTGGGCCTTGAACCCATGAGCCGCGAGACCATGACCTGAGCCGAAATCAAGAGACAGATGGTTAACTGAATGAACCACCCAGGGGGCCCGTGCATGAGTATTTTCAAATGGACGCTGCTCACATCTCGCCGGTGGGACACAAGTGGGCCAATACAGAACTGCGGAGACGTGATCACGGGTAGGCATGGGATTGAACGGGTGTCGGAATGTCTCTGCCCTCGAAGCACAACAGCATGTACAAGGTGAAGCACCTTGCTTTTCATGTTGTGTCCTTACCGTACCCTGCAGGTTTCTGCCATTACAGTTAGTTAATTTTGTATTTTGCCTAACCGAATAATGGTGTGGTCTATTGTTAAATATTATATCTGCAGCAATTATCATTGAAGCATTGCACACCAGCATTACATGAAAAAAATATGAAGTTCTTGTTTTTACTTAAAAAATTCAGATCACTATTCCAAAAAAATTAAGCTAAAACATAATGAGAAGCGTAAGTGAAATATTTTTTAAAAAGTCTCTGACTGTAGCCTTTCAAAATTATAACATGAAATCAATACTTGGATTCTGCCTGGAGTTTGCCTCTGAAAATTATAGTACCAAAAATAGCTTATTATTATCATTTAGGCATTAGTCCACATTAAAATGCTAGAGTATATAAAATAAATTCTATTACATTTACTATTGAACTTTTATGTGGATATTATAAAATGAATATAGTGACCATATATTCCAATAAAGTACAAAGGACTAAAATGTTAGGCTATTAGTGTAAAATGTCTTATAAACACACCTGCCTATACTTTTGACGTAAGAAATTGAGGCATTAAGATTTGAGCTAGAGGCTATATTTTCTTTTTTTTTTTTTTAAGTTGATTTTTTTTTTACTTTGAGAGAGAGAAAGAAAGAGAGACAGAGACAGAGACAGAGGCAGAGACAGAGAGAGAGAAGTCCAAGCAGGCTCCATGTTGTCAGCACAGAGTTCAATGTGGGGACCGAAGTCACGAAATGTGAGATCGTGACCTGAGGTGAAGTCAAGAGTCAGATGCTTAATCTCCTGAGGCACACAAGCGTTCCTATATTTTCTTTCTTTAGTTTTATTATTCAGGGGCTCCCTCTCTTTCTGCCCCTCCTATGTTCACTCTCTCACTCATTCTCTCTCAAAATGAATAAAGAAACTTTAAAAAATCTGATTATTCATAAATCTGAATTAACACAGACGTGGAAGTGACCAATAAATTATCTTTTAGTTAAAACAAACAAACAAACAAAAACATTTAACTTTTCAGATAAAGTCTAGCACACCTATGGTGGGGCACTGTGCATTGCCTAAAGCTCATCTTTTTTGAGAAGCTCCTAGAATGATGAATTCTTCCGTAGCTCCAGATTTGCATAGATACTTCTCTTGTGGTTGCAAGAGCGTGGAGAGAAGTGAAGGGAAACAATACACAGAATGTGACTCCTGTCACCAGACTGGCTAAGAGCAGGGTTCTGGAACCAAGCCGCCTGGCATGGCCCACAGGTCCATCACTTGCTTGCTATGCTCTCCTCAGCGTGTTGCCTCTTCTGGGTCTCAATTTGCTCATCTGTAACGTGGGTCTGATAGCATGACCTAACTGATAATGTGGGGAGCGTGCATGTGAACTTCTCAGAAGGACACGTGATAAGTGTCCAAAAAAAGAGTGTTTACTGTTGTCCACAGGCCAGTCACGTCACACACATTATTGTGAAGGAGGTAGAAAATTTAGAGCATGGCTCACCGGCAGTGGCGTTGTTGGCCTTTTGGGCCAGATGGTTTCTTTACTACGAGGGGGCTGTTTGTATTACAGGATGTTTAGCACACCTCTGGCCTCCACCCACTGGATGCTAACATGCCCTCCTCTCAATTTGTAACCATCACAAACGCCTCTAGACATGACCAAATATCCCCTAGAAAGTCAAACTGCCCTCTGGCGGAGAGCTACGGATTTACAGTAACCACCCGAAGGCCACAACAAACCTTCCAACTGGATTTGACCAACATCAGTGGATGGGCAGAGGCTTAACCTCCCAGACTGGATCTTGCTGCTGCCAGTTAGAGCAGCAGACACTCCATGTTCCGTACATCTGCACATCACTCACGGTCTGCATATCAGAGAGTTTATCGTTTGCCTTCTATGTCCACAGCCAGTGGGAATTTTCATTAAACAGTAGCACGGAGTAATTGAGAACCACAGGAAACTTATGGACACAGATTCTATCTGCCTAATTTCCTTTCTCAATCCTGTTTTACTCCGTGAGTTTGACCTCATATCTCCTTACAGCCATTTATCCTCTAAGCCTGAGGTTTCTTCTCTGCATATTTTCCAAGGTGGTGACCTGTGACTCTTCTAAGCTTCTCTAGCAGCAGGTCAAAGAGTTGCAGTGTCTGATTCAGCGGGCGGTATTTGCAAGTTCAGGATTTGAGTCACACAGGTCAGCAGCCACCCTGCCGGCAGATCACTAGGAGAAACTGCACACATTTCTGCTGGTTACTAGGTTAGCTGATGCTTCTCGGCTAAGGAGAGGGAAAAGTGGGACAGCACGGTTCCATATTTACCTAATACTCCCCCTTACCCCCACCCATCATCTTGGAATGAACTAGGGGTCTGTTCAGTATTTACCTAGTACTATCCCCTTACCCTCACCCATCATTGCCTAGGAATGAACTAGGGGTCTGTTCAGTATTTACCTAATACTATCTCCTTACTCCCACCCATCATCCCCTTGGAATGAACTAGGGGTCTGTTCAGTATTTACCTAGTACTATCCCCTTACTCCCACCCGTCATTCCCTTGGAATGAATTAGTGATCTGACATTAACTTGCCAACATCTGGGGGTGGGAGGAGAGAAAAGGCAGAGTGGGAAGAAGTAGAGAAATGTTTGGGGGGAAATATAAAGAAGGTCTGGATGGAGGGAGCTGGAAAGGAATGGACTATATACAGTAACTTTGCCCTAGGGAGGCAGTCACATGGTCTGAGCCTGTTGGAGGCTCAGTCTGAAGCAAACGGAGCAGAGTAAGTGCTCAGTCAGTTTACACTTGGATCTTCTCTGCTCAAGGAAGCTATTCCCACCTTATCATGAGGGAAGGGCGCATCTACAATCTGTGTTCTTTGTCAGCAGAGGGATGGCCCTCTCTTTAGGAATGTCGATGGCGGTTGAGAGATAGAATGAAATTAGGCCTGAACAAGTGACCAGCCCATGTGGGGCTCCTTTGAGCCGGCTGGGGGTGTGCTTCCACATTTCAGGCCCTGAATGAACACACATACAGGAAGTTAAAGAGGTCCAACTTTCGCGCTCTCATCCAGGACTTTGAGACAGGAGTTAGCTATTTAGCTTCAGCAAGGGTGTAATTCATAGTTTCAAAATGTTTTGGTTTTGAATTACATAATGAGTGGATGTCGTAATCTTTCCAGCACATGGAGCCTCTAAATGTCTTAATCAGCATTGTGGTGAAACACACAAGTTAGAGCAGGTCTGGTTGATGCCATGGGACCAGCTCTCTAATGACTGCTCAGTAAAATGGGCAGGGAAGCCTGATGCAAAGAGAAACAGATACAGCGGAATTTCTCAGCAATTTGATTCAGGAGACAAGGTAATCTGGTGTGTTAACTGCAGGCATTTAAACCCAGCATGCGACCAGAAGTCATGTCATGACAACCCAAAGCCATAGGTCAACTTAAGGGGACTCACTATTAAGAGCCCCACAAAGGGATTAAGCTTCAGACAAGACATGGGCAGATGGACAGAGG